>CM029675.1:5503125-7903125 GCA_017311315.1 Dendrocalamus latiflorus
GCGGACGGCGGAGTCGAGCGCCGAAGACATGCCGTCGAGCGCCCAAGACGTGCCGTCCCGCCGAGGCGATGCCTACGGGGCGGACGGCGAGTACGAGGCCGAAGGCGTGTCGTCGAGCGCCAAGACGTGCCGTCCCGCCGAGGCGATGCCTACGAGGCGGACGGCGGAGTCGGGCGCCGAAGATGTGCCGTCCCGCCGAGGCGATGCCTACAAGGCGGACGGCGGAGTCGAGCGCCGAAGACGTGCCGACACTGTTGTTCTCTACCTTCGAAAAGAGTGCCCGCGGAGAGCGGGCACTTGGAGCGTAGGCCGAAGGCACTACGCACGCCGAGGTAGGGAGGCGAGACCGCCGTTCCCCTACCTTCAACAAGGAATTCCCGCGGGAGCGGGCGCTTGGAGCGTAGGCCGAAGGCACTACGCACGCCGAGGTAGGGAGGCGAGACCGCCGTTCCCCTACCTTCAAAAAGGAGTGCCTGCGAAGAGCGGGCGCTTGCGGCGTAGGCCGAGTGCACTACGCACGCGGAGGAAGGGAGGCGAGACCGCCATTCCCCTACCTTCAAAAAGGAGTGCCCGCGGGGAGCGGGCGCTTGGAGCGTAGGCCGAAGGCACTACGCACGCCGAGGTAGGGAGGCGAGACCGCCGTTCCCCTACCTTCAAAAAGGAGTGCCCGCGACGAGCGGGCGCTTGCGGCGTAGGCCGAGGGCACTACGCACGCGGAGGTAGGGAGGCGAGACCGCCGTTCCCCTACCTTCAAAAAGGAGTGCCCGCGAAGAGCGGGCGCTTGCGGCTTAGGCCGAGGGCACTACGGACGCGGAGGTAGGGAGGCGAGACCGCCGTTCTCCTACCTTCAAAAAGGAGTGCCCGGGAAGAGCGGGCGCTTGCGGCGTAGGCCGGGGGCACTACGCACGCGGAGGTAGGGAGGCGAGACCGCCGTTACCTTACCTTCCAAAAGGAGTGACCGCGAAGAGCGGGCGCTTGCGGCGTAGGCCGGAGGCACTACGCACGCCGAGGTAGGGAGGTGAGACCGCCGTTCCCTTACCTTCAAAAAGGAGTGCCCGCGGGGAGCAGGCGCTTGGAGCGTAGGCCGAAGGCACTACGCACGCCGAGGTAGGGAGGCGAGACCGCCGTTCCCCTACCTTCAAAAAGGAGTGCCCGCGACGAGCGGGCGCTTGCGGCGTAGGCCGAGGGCACCACGCACGCGGAGGTAGGGAGGCGAGTCCGCCGTTCCCCTACCTTCAAAAAGGAGTGCCCCGAAGCGGGCGCTTGCGGCGTAGGCGGAGGGCGCTACGCACGCGGAGGTAGGGAGGCGAGACCACCGTTCCCCTACCTTCAAAAAGGAGTGCCCGCGAAGAACGGCGCTTGCGGCGTAGGCCGGGGGCACTACGCACGCGGAGGTAGGGAGGCGAGACCGTCGTTCCCCTACCTTCCAAAAGGAGTGCCCGCGAAGAGCGGGCGCTTGCGGCGTAGGCCGGGGGCACTACGCACGCGGAGGTAGGGAGGCGAGACCGCCGTTCCCCTACCTTCAAAAAGGAGTGCCCGCGAAGAGCGGACGCTTGCGGCGTAGGCCGGGGGCACTACGCACGCCGAGGTAGGGAGGCGAGACCGCCGTTCCCCTACCTTCAAAAAGGAGTGCCCGCGAAGACGGGCGCTTGCGGCGTAGGTCGGGGCACTACGCACGCGGAGGTAGGGAGGCGAGACCGCCGTTCCCCTACCTTCCAAAAGGAGTGCCCGCGAAGAGCGGGCGCATGCAGCGTAGGCCGGGGGCACTACGCACGCGAGGTAGGGAGGCGAGACCGCCGTTCCCCTACCTTCAAAAAGGATTGCCCCGCGAAGAGCTGGGCGCTGGGTCGGCGTAGGCCGGTGGGCACTAGGCACGCCGAGGTAGGGAGGCGAGACCCGCCGTTCCCCTACCTTCAAAAGGAGTGCCGCGGAGAGCGGGCGCTTGCCGGCGTAGGCCGAAGGCACTACGCACGCGGAGGTAGGGAGGCGAGACCGCCGTTCCCCTACCTTCCAAAAGGAGTGCCCGCGAAGAGCGGGCGCTTGCGGCGTAGGCCGAGGGCACTACGCACGCGGAGGTAGGGAGGCGAGACCGCCGTTCCCCTACCTTCAAAAAGGAGTGCCCGCGAAGAGCGGGCGCTTGCGCGTAGGCCGGGGGTACTACGCACGCGGAGGTAGGGAGGCGAGACCGCCGTTCCCCTACCTTCAAAAAGGAGTGCCCCCGAAGAGCGGGCGCTTGCGGCGTAGGCCAGGGGCACTACGCACGTGGAGGTAGGGAGGCGAGACCGCCATTCCCCTACCTTCAAAAAGGAGTGCCCGCGAAGAGCGGGCGCTTGCGGCGTAGGCGGGGGGCACTACGCACGCGGAGGTAGGGAGGCGAGACCGCCGTTCCCCTACCTTCCAAAAGGAGTGCCCGCGGGGAGCGGGCGCTTGCGGCGTAGGCCGGGGGCACTACGCACGCCGAGGTAGGGAGGCGAGACCGCCGTTCCCCTACCTTCAAATAGGAGTGCCCGCGAAGAGCGGGCGCTTGCGGCGTAGGCCGAGGGCACTACGCACGCGGAGGTAGGGAGGCGAGGACCGCCATTCCCCTACCTTCCAAAAGTAGTGCCCGCGAAGAGCGGGCGCTTGCGGCGTAGGCCGGGGGCACTACACACGCGGAGGTAGGGAGGCGAGACCGCCGTTCCCCTACCTTCAAAAAGGAGTGCCTGCGAAGAGCGGGCGCTTTCGGCGTTGGCCGGGGGCACTACGCACGCGGAGGTAGGGAGGCGAGACCGTCGTTCCCCTACCTTCCAAAAGGAGTGCCCGCGAAAGAGCGGGCGCTTGCGGCGTAGGCCGGGGGCACTACGCACGCCGAGGTAGGGAGGCGAGACCGACGTTCCCCTACCTTCAAAAAGGAGTGCCCGCGGGGAGCGGGCGCTTGGAGCGTAGGCCGAAGGCACTACGCACGCCGAGGTAGGGAGGCGAGACCGCCGTTCCCCTACCTTCAAAAAGGAGTGACTGCGAAGAGCGGGCTCTTGCGGCGTAGGCCGAGGGCACTATGCACGCCGAGGTAGGGAGGCGAGACCGCCGTTCCCCTGCCTTCCAAAAGGAGTGCCCGCGAAGAGCGGGCGCTTACGGCGTAGGCCGGGGGCACTACGCATGCCGAGGTAGGGAGGCGAGACCGTCGTTCCCCTACCTTCAAAATGGAGTGCCCGCGGGGAGCGGGCGCTTGGAGCGTAGGCCGAAGGCACTACGCATGCCGAGGTAGGGAGGCGAGACCGCCGTTCCCCTACCTTCAAAAAGGAGTGATACACTCCCTGGTGTAACGCGCTCAAAGGTGCGACATCCAGGTGCTGCATCATTAAGGCGAGGCACTCCCTAGTGTCTCGGCCATTTCCCGATTTTTATACTCCGTAGAGTGCGTGGGATCAGCATCCGTGTCTTGTTTATACTCTGGGGAGTATGCGCGAGGACGATGTCCACGGCGTGCGCGGGATTCGCGTCTTGTTTAGAGTCCGTAGACTGCGCAGGGACAACATCCGCGTCTTATTTATACTCCGTAGAGTCGCGCGTGCGGAAGCTGAGCTCAACGCTACGTCTTATTTAAAGTCCGCGGACTCTCGCGTGCGGAGCTAGGTTCAACGCTACGTCTTATTTAAAGTCCGTAGACTGGTGCGTGCGGAGCTAGGCTCAACGCTACGTCTTATTTATAGTCCGTGGACTCGCGCGTGCGGAGGAATGCCTCGACGGTCACGTCTTTTTTAAAGTCCGTAGACATCATGCGTGCGGAGCTAGGCTCAACGCTACGTCTTATTTATAGTCCGTGGACTCGCGCGTGCGGAGGAATGCCTCGACGGTCACATCTTTTTTAAAGTCCGTAGACATCATGCGTGCGGAGCTAGGCTCAACGCTACGTCTTATTTATAGTCCGTGGACTCGCGCGTGCGGAGGAATGCCTCGACGGTCACGTCTTTTTTAAAGTCCGTAGACATCATGCGTGCGGAGCTAGGCTCAACGCTACGTCTTATTTATACTCCGTGGAGTGCGTGCGGAGGCGTCCCCCCACACGTCTTTTGTTTATACTCATACCCGTGTCTTTGACGGAGAGTGCACACGCGGACGTGCGTCTTTGGTTTATACTCAGACCCGCCCCCCTGGCTGCGGCGAGTGCACACGCGGACGTGCGTCTTTGGTTTATACTCAGACCCGCCCCCCTGGCTGCGGCGAGTGCACACGCGGACGTGCGTCTTTGGTTTATACTCAGTAGAGTACGCCGACGCTCGAGGCAGCCGGGCGATTTAAATCAAAAATGGGGGACCAATACAGAGGCATCGAAGAAAAGGCCGAAGACTTGCGACAAACAAATGCTCCAGAATGCAGCACTGGAAAAACCTACGGCAGCCCAAAACAGGCCAAAACCGCAGAGGCAAAAACAGCCAAATTGAGTGCTCTCAGAATGGAACTATATGGACTATTAAAGTCTCACACGTAATCACGTGTAGTGCGTACCGGGCGGGATGGTGACGACTTGGAGCGGACGCCGCAAATGCGGAGGCCTTGACGTCCACTCCGGCTCATGCGGGGATGAGGCGCATGGGCGATGATGAAGCCTGTGCGGAGCCACACGGTACTTCGGAATCAGCCCGCGCAGAGCACTGGGTCGATGATGCCGACGTGGGGTCTGCATAGTGGCCGGGTACGCCGCAGCGAAGTCCTGAGCCGCGGAGGTCGAGCGGATGCCGACTTCGATGGTGCGGAGACGAGCGGAGGCCGAGGAGCGCGGAGACAGCAGAGGCGGGCAGTCGCCACCATGGGCACGTGCGCCTTCAAATCCCGCGTAACTCGGCGAAGACTCCTCCTCGAACTCAGCGGAGAGCACCCCGGATGGACTCGGCGAAGACCACCCAGGCCGGACTCGGCAAAGACTGTTCGGACTCCGCAGCGGCCACCCCGGCCGTAGCGAAGATAGAACTCCTTGCAGGCGCCCCGCAGCAAGACGCGGGGTAAGTCGAAGGCGCGCGGCGTCGAAGCCGCGGTCTCCCCCAGCGGAGATTGTCTCCAACGCCTCTCCGTATGTAGCTCCTTGCGCGGTCCATGCCGCAGAGCCTGGCTCAGTGAGGGCGTGGCCTGGCTCTACGATGCGGGAGCCTCGACAACTCGGAGAATTCGGAGGAGACCTCGCCGGGGGGACGTCGCACGGCATCCACGGCAGCTCGACGTTGCGCGGAGACGCAGTGCGGAGGCTCGACGCCGACGTTGCCGAAGCGAGCAGAGACCGGATCCCCATGGCGGAGACTCCGGGACTTCACCGAGGTACGCGGTCAACTTTGGAGACATCGCCGACGGCGGGGCGGGGCGCGGAGGCGTAGACTACTTGGTGGAGCGGCCAGGGTGAGGGAGACCTGGACCTGGACAGCCCACGACCCCGCCGAGCACACTACGTCGGAGCAGTCGGCGCACATCCAGCGGGGGCAGGCGGCGAAGTTGCGGGGCTTATTTCCCGCGTGCGATGTACACCACGTGTACTGGGCCACCGCCGCCTTCCATAGTAGCAGCGTCGCCGATGCCGACGATGTGCCCGCCATGGCTAAGGGGCTCAACTCGTCCCCTGCCTGCATGTGAAAAAACGCCGTCGCTGCACTTGGACCCCGCGGACTTGGCCGGACTCGGCCGCGGGCACCTCCGTGGTCGCCGTCGGGTAGCCACTGGCTCGTCCGTTGGTGGACCCTGCGGACTTGGCACGACTGCGACGCGGAGGTGAGCGCGGAGCCAGCGGAGAGGACGGGGCACCGAGCCGGCGGGCGTCAGGCGACGCTGCACGACGGCGCTGGTCGCCACGCGCTCCTCCAGCTGGCTCCTCAGTTTTTGGTCTCCCGTTTGTTTGCTGCGGGAAGGTCATCCCGGAGCCGCGCGAAGGTCGGCGGAGACTTCGCGAGGCGACGGAGACTTAGCGAGCTCGGGGCGAAGTGGCGCGCGGAGTCCAAGTCACACGCGGAGACAAGGCCAGAGAGCTGAACGCACAGCGACGAGGTCGAGATCGGCGGCACGCATGCGGAGTCTGTGAGGTCGGGGCTCAGCTTCGGCAGCGCGGAGGCCAGTGCGGAGACTTCGAGCCGGGGACTTCGGAGACCAGGGACTTCGCAGCGGGAGACTTCGGAATCCTGGCCGGGAGATGCGCTCGTCACAGAGCCCATGGCGAAGGCTGGCGAAGTCTTCTGGAATCGCGACGGAGACACGCGGGGTCGAAGCCGACTCGGACTTTGAGCAGCGTGAAGGCCGGAGAGACACAGCGGAGGCCATAGCGGGGAGGCGATCCCAGCTCGTCCATCACTTGAATGCACGCACGGGTGGTACGTGAGCAGATAACTCGCATGCAAGGATTGATAGTTCATGCGCTCCCGTAGAGGGATATTTCATGCACTCAGGTGAGTGGATACTTGACGCGTGCGCGCATGCGGTTCGTGCAAACGTGAATGGGTGCTACGGGGCGGAGTTGCAAAATGGGGGCGCGGCCTCGAGCGGAGACCCAACGCGGAGACGCGGCGCAGGCAAAGCCCATACACCCTACTCATCAGATTTGCCAGATCTAGATCTCGAAAAGAAAAGAGGGCTCGCAACAGATCTATATGCTCATAACGCCTTTGCCATATTTAACGAGCTGCATGTATATAATCCGAAGCCAACGAGCTAGCGACAGGATGAACTTATCTGTGACGCTCATGGTACAAGCGACCTGAGCTACTCCCGTTCCGCACTAGGAAGCTCCTCCGGTGGTAGCCACCTCTAGCGCCCTTGCGCAGCTTCTCGCTCTGTCCCCATGGACGGCGCCATCTGTCGTGGCTACGGGCCAAACAGGGAAGAAGGGGACTGGTAGGAGAGGAAGGAGAGCTAGATCTGTGGAGAGGTGGTGAGAATGAGGGTGATCCCCCCCTTTGCCCCTCCTGGGGGCTTATATATATGTGAGTGGGGTAGAATGGGAAATCCCCATTCTACCCCTTAGTATTTACAAAGGATGGGGGTACACTGGTATATTTACACTGTCATATTCCTCTATACTATTGGGTCTATTACATGTTGGACTAGTTGCACGGCCCAGTCACGGGGGGTTGGGCCACCCCTACAACAAATAGAATTATGATATTTGTAAGAGTATTTCTAACAATAAATTTGTATGCCTATGTAAGTGCTGATGGCCACTAATTGCCAATTCTTAATTGCAAACATACCGCTTGACAAATATATAGTTTAAAAATGTCTGTACCGCTAGACATTTTTTATGTGTGTACCGCTAAACGTAGTCACATAAAAAAAAAATGGCATCCTATATATATACTATGCACATCAATGCATATTTACCTTAATATAGAGCCGACATCGTGTTGTACAAAAGTGATTAGCTGCTGGCTAGATTAATTTAGGAGGCAAGACTCCACTTTTCTTTCTGCCAAAACTGCAAAAGGAGGGAAAAGGATTCGCGTAGGAAGAAGACTTCCGAACGTACTCCCTAGCTGGAGTAGCTCTTTTGGTAGGCGACGACACGTTACACGTGATAGAACCGCTACGTCCTAACTCCTACATGAGCTCTTCTCTCTCTGACCGGTGACTTTCAATGCATAACTGTAATGCCCCATGTTTTTGATGGAATTTTGAATTTGAAATTTAATTTGAACTTAAATCTGAAGTTTAAACTTAAGTTTGAAATCCATAGCTTAGTTTGGAAATCCAAGATTATATATGCGTAGGGCCCATCAAGGTGGTCGAAATGACTATTTATTTGCTCTATTTGGAGCTCGGAGCGAGAAATTGTGGGTACTAGAAATTGGCGGCCAAGATTATTTGGAAATTAAAAAAATAATTATATATAAAAAATATTGGGCTGGGTGGATAAAGGGAATGGCCCAGGCCCACCTTGGGGCTATGTGCCCATAAGACGAGAAGGTAGAGGGGCGCCACTGCCCTTGCCCAAACCACTACTTTCGCTAGGGCTTGCTATGGCAAGGGAAAAGGCTATCATGGTGAAGAAAGTCATTGCCGTGGCATGCAATTTAGCTGCCGTGGCATGCAATTTAGCTGCCGTGGCAAGGGGTTCGATGCCACCCTAGTGCTGCTACTGCTACTACCCATGGGTAGCCACGGCAAGGAGGAGTGCCTCCATGGCAAAAGGGTTTTTGCTGCAGCAGCAAGGGTTTTGGCTACTGCAGCAGACGGCTAGAGCGGAGGAGGGAGGAGGAGTTAGAAGAGAGGATTTCATGTTATTTCTTCATCGGTTCTTCATCTATTTCATGGGTAACCATCAAAAACTCTTATCCTATATTGTAGATGATGTTTTATGCAGATTAATTATGTAATTAGGGTAAAATTTAGCCTTGTGGATTGTGCCAATTCTCATTTTAGAGTTCTTGGGTTTTCAGGTTTTGTGTATTGTAGATTTAATCATTTTTCAAGGACCTTGGGGGTAGAATCTGGGATGGTTATGTGCTAAAAAGTTGTAGATAAATTTTTAATGTTTCTAACAAGCTCAAGATCACTAAATTTCATTCAGTAGATTTCAAGTTATGTCCTTTGGAACTTTGATGTCCCACAGATTGTCGCAGTCGGGTGGTGCCACTGTTTTGAATGGTTAAGGCCTTGAAGACGATCAAATTAGGTCTGGTTAATAACTACATAATTGTATACAAGTTAATTATATTTTCGGTGAGTGTTTGATCACATATTTTGGTTGGGTAGGTCAAATGTTATGCTATTCATGATCTCCCTGTCCATTGAATTATTGCGACTAGACAATGTTGTGGTAAGGTGTAGATTAAAAATAGAACATTGCCGAATTAGGGTTTTTTGTATAAAATGTAAGATGTATTTCCTTATTCAAGCTTTCTATAGAGTTGTAGAACACTAGGTTCGAATGGATAGATTAAAAGTTAGGGCCTTTGACTCCTTCACCTTATGGATCAAGTGGACCTCAGCCAAAACACTCCTGATTAGTGGACTTACATCTAGGGGAACTCCAATTTCTCATCACGAAAATGCACTACTACAAAACAGGCTATACTGGACGGCTATATCACAGACGGTTCATATGGAACCATCTGTACTTAAACTATCACAGACGGTTTGTTCTAGTAACTGTCTGTGATACTTTCACAGACGGTTCTTAACACGAACCATCTGTGATAATTGAGATATCACAGATGGTTCATGTTAATAACCGTCTGTGAACTTTCACAGACAGTTCTTAACATGAACCATCTGTGATCATTGAGACATCACAGACGGTTCGTATAACAAACCGTCTCTGATAATGAACTAAAGAAGCTGTTGAGACGAGAGTCAAATTCAAGGCAAATTTATTAGAAAAGTCTTAAAAAAAGATATTCTCATATCCTAATCTTCTGGGCTTCACCGCCTCCATTGTGGCACCACGGTTGGCTGGATAACACACTCTTGTCGTAAGTGTATCTTGTTCAGCCTCACCGTCGTGCCACGAAGGGTTCGTTAGCTTGTTATCCTATAATAGAATGTGTTGTTGTGCTTGCCTCTGTATTTGCTTGTTCCTCGATGACGCCGACTACTGCCGTGAGCTAGCGCCTCCATTGTGGCACCACGGTAGGCTAGACAACACATTCTTGTCGTTAGTATCGTAAGTGTGCCTTGTTCAGCCTCACCGTCATGCCATGAAGGATTCGTTAGCTTGCTATCCTGTAATAGGATGTGTTGTTGTGCTTGCCTCTGTATTTGCTTGTTTTCAATGGGCATTGGTAACATTATTTCTTGAGGCTAGCTAAAAAATAGAAAAAAATTTAAGGTATAGAGTGAACTATCACAGACGGTTTGTGGTATAAACCGTCTATGAAGGACTATCACAGACGGTTCTGTATACCAACCATTTGTGATACTCGCCAATCACAGATGGTTGATAACTAGAACTGTCTGTGATGTGTGGGTATCATAGACGGTTTTTGGTTCGAGCCGATTGTAATATTTTTTCTTCACAGACGGTCCTAGTTATAAACCGTTTGTGTTGTCTTTATCACAGACGGCCCACAACCCATTTGAGATAACCTTCGATTATCACTGACACATAAATACATACGGTTTGAAAAACCGTCTGTGATGACTATTCCAAACCGTCTATGATGGCCCATTTTATAGTAGTGATGGTAAACCTACCAATTCAAACAGCTCACCACCTCAATTGTCTTCCTGCTCATTTGGAAGAATAGATGCTTCATGAAGCAAAAGGTCTTCATGTGGCTTCTTCTCAAAGAAAGACTCAATACGAAAGATATGCTCAGGTGGAAGAACTTCATCATCATGGGAATATACACTGTGTTTTATGCAATGGCTAAATTGCTGAGACCATCGCTCATCTTTTCTTTCAATGCACCTTCTCTTTACAATGTTGGAATGCAATTGGAATCTAGTGGGACACTGATTCGGATCACCCAATGCGAGTCCTAAATACAAAATGAGATTTCACAGGGCATCTCTTCATGGAGAAGTTTATACTAGCAACTTGGCTCATCTGGAATGTAAGGAATGAACTTATCTTTTAGCAACAGCGACACAGTCTCTTAGATTGGCAATCGAGACTCAGATTAGAGGCTTCTCTACTGCTCCTTAGAGTCAAGCCAGCTTTACACTCTTCACTTTCAAGTTGGATTAACTCTCTCTGATTTTGTGTTTTGTTTTTTGTGGTTTCTCCCCCTTCTTTCCCTCTCGCTATTGTTTCTCTCTTTGTACATTATTATTTACCTAATACAGTGAAGTAGGAGTTTCTCCTACTGTTTCCCATCAAAAAAAGTTAGAGCCTTTGGAAGTTTGTTACAGAAAACCGTCATGATTAGGTAGTGTTGCGGTAAATTATAGATTAGACAATAGTAGTAGGCGGAACTAGGGTTTTGGTTTCCCTAAAAAGATGTAGGGCTTTGTCTAATCTTTCCATAGAGTGTTGAAACATGGAGTTTGGTTGGGTAGTTTGAAAGTTATGATTTTGGGAATCTTACTATGCAGAAATCTATTGATGATGGTAGTTGTCACTTTGTTCTACGAATTAAGCTAAGTTAGAGGATAGATTAATTAATATGGATAGATAATTTTCTATAAATTCTGAAAGTGGTATCATTTACTATGTTTCATGTTGTAGAAAAATAGTTAAGAAAAAGTGAAGTTGTATGTACTAATTTGCAACTAAGTAGTCTTTGGTGCTGAAATTGGGGGTTTAGATGGCCTGATCATGAAGTTGTGATAATTAGAGAAAAGTTAAAAATTTTATCTAGTTTCTAGGAAAAAAATATATTGGTTAATATGTTTGGGTTCCTAGGTTGCGAGTTATGTTTATTTGAATGGTAGGATAGCAATATCAGTAAGTTAGGGAGAAGGAAAGAGATGTGTGTTTAAGCGTATAAACACATGATCTTATTTGCATGTTATGGGTGTGTATTGAGGTATTGTACCATGTAATGTCCCGGAAGAGTTTCGGCAAATAATCAAATTAATCGGGGAGAAGGATCTTAAAGGGAAGAGTAAAATATCAATTTTAAAGGGTATTTTTCTGAATTTCCCTTGCAACCTGGGCCTGGGCCTTGGCCCAGGTGGGTTTCGGCCAGGAGGGGGGAGGCGCCACCTCCCCCTCTAACCCTAGCCGCCTCTCCCCCCTTGTGCGCCCCTCCCCTCTACCTTGCGCCGTCCAGCAGAGCCTCCTCCTTCCCCCTCCTCCATTGCTGGTGATCAAGACCTCCAATCGATGCCGAATGATCGGGGGAAAGGAATAATTCGCAGCTAGGCGATTGGACTCGGAGGAAGGGAAGAAGAAGGGGCAAAGAGGAAAAGAAGGAGAGGAGAGATTCGTGGGGTGTTCGTGGTATTCTTCAGCGTTTGTCAAGGGTAATCCATGTTCTTCCCCTAGTAGATGTAAATTCTAATTGCGTTATCAATGTCGGTATTCTGGACTGCTAGATCAGATCGGGTTGGTCGACTGTTTTGGGGAAGATTCGTGGGGAGTTAGGTCTGGACTTTTCCTAGAGAGTTGTAGAGGATGTCATTATCTTTCCATGAAGTGCTAGAACGCGTCATTCGGACCTCTGTAGCAGAAGTTATGATTTTATTAGCGGGACTGTTCTGCGGATCGGAGGGTTTTCCGTCAGGTTTTGGGAGATCGAGTTTTGCGATTAGATATTTGGAGAATCAGAGAATCTCAGTATAATGGAAGTTGTAGGTAATTGTCTTAGATTTCCATAAAGTCCAAGAAATCGTGATTCGAACACTCGTACAGGAAGTTATGGTGTTTTTAGTGCTCTGTCCAGAGAGCCTGACGAGAATTGGATGTTTTAAGAAAACTGGATGGTGCGGGTAGATTATGACCGAATCAGGAAGTCTCACCAACTAGGTTTAGTTATATAATTTAATTATCTTTCCAGAAAGTCTGAGAACGTCCTATTCAGACTTCTGTAACAAAAGATATGAATTTTTGAAGTTGACTGTTCGTAGTGGGGGACAGGATGGCCGAAAGGATTTGGGGTTTTGAATCAAGCTATCATGTTGGGTTAGTTTGGGGGAGTTTTTGTTTAATCTAAAGACTTGCCACTGTTGTCTTAGCAATCATTATAATTATTATTCAGGAGGAGGACGGATTCCAGGGGCCGCGCCTTCTGATCATTCTCCGTTTTCTCGGGGTTAAGGCAAGTATAATGATGGTTTAAATTTTGTAGCATGGATTGTTGATGTTTGTTGGTGTGTAGATGTTTGATCCATGTTATGAGAATTTGTGGTCTTGATGATGTTAATGATATGTGGATATTGTTTATGGTCGATTGCAAGTGAAAGAGTTCATGAGAATTCCTGATGCATAAATGTTGTGAATGCACGTTTTATTTGTTAAGACATTCACATTTGTGCATCATGCTGATTTATTGAAGTCTTGGTCACGAGATGACCAAGCGTCGAGGTCCCCGTCATGTTGATGACGTGACGGGCTAAAGGTCCCCATACTTGAGGAGTATGGGCAATTGGTCCCTGTACCAGAGGGTACAGGCATGGGTGTGCATTGACGGATGCACACTCCGCATTACCGGTAAAATGCGAAAGAGAAGTGATAAAGGGATTTTTGATCATAATGCATAGCATGTTTATTATTATGATTGATGGATGAATTTGTGAAGTGACGCCCCTTTTTATTCTTGCTGCCACTTATTATATTTGCTGAGTCTTTGAACTCACTCTTGTTGTTGTTTGTTGTTGTGGTTGTTGTTTGTTTTAGGTACCTACATGAGATCGGCATGCATGGGAATAAAGAAGGATTAGTTTTGTTGCACATGCACGGTCTATTCACCATGGAACGAAGAAACAACATTAAACACTATTTGCTAAATAATTTAAGTGGTATTAGATTAATGTCAATCAGGTTCAAAGTGTAATAAAAGAATAGAAATATTTTGCATTGGTTCCGTTCCTTATCTTAGTAGTATTGTTATGAGAGCGATGGTGATCATAATCCAGTTTTGCTTAAACGAATTTGTTGCTTATTGTTATTCATATCAATTGATTATGCTCGTTGGAACCTTTGATTTACTCAATAAACAAAGGAGATTCTGCCGAAATTTTGTAAGATGAATATTAGTTTCTTTATTAAGTTATTAGTTTGGTAGCATTCCAAGTCATTGATTGGCTGGGGTGTTACATACCATGCTTGTCATCATGTTCTAATGCTTTGATTCAGTGGTTGATCACCAGTCATAACGTCTTTGTTCATGGTTAAGGCAACTATGTGGTAGAATAGTGGATTGTGATGGATGCTTGATACTTGTTCTTCTATATCATATTTTTTATAACACTTTACACTACTACTAAAAGGGTCATCTTGGATGCCTCATCACAGACGTTTCAATACAAACCATCAGTGATAATGTTACCACAGGTAGTTTTGAATCCAAACCATATGTGATAATTTCACAAACGGTTCAAAACAAAAATCATCTATGACGTATATACTTATCACAGACGGTTTTTGTTTTGAATGGTTTGTGATATTATCACAAATATCACAAATAGTTAGGATTAAAAATTGTCTATGATGTCAACATACATCACAAACGGTTTTTTAAACCATTGTGATACTTCACAGACCGTTTGTATTACAAACCATTTATAATAATGAAGTTATCATAAATGGTTTGTATTAAAAAAACTGTATGTGATATGTTTTCCACCTCACAATCCTCTAAAATTTCATAATCTCCTGCCTGAGGCCGAGTAGGATTCTATTCCGAGATACTTTTAGTAAAATGGAAGTAACTTTTGCATACGATGTCTATTTTTGATGTTCTTGTACTCATTGAAAAGCTAACGATGAGCCCGATCCAAAAAATATGACCCGCTTGTGCCAGTCGCCCTCTAAGACCCCCAAAATCGGCCATCTTTAGCCTTAAATTTACTTCACAAGTTTTTAGTTTCTATTTTTGCCAAAATTTTCGATCTTCTGTTTGGAATTTGGGGTTCGCCTCAACTACAAAGTTGTAGATCTTATCGAAACCTTTCAATTGAGCATATATAAGACATATAGAACTTTGCTATTTTATCTTTTGAGACTATTTGTTTACATTGCACTTGCATATATATACATTGTCTTCGATAATTATGTATCATAGACGGTTTGTGGTTCAAATCGTCTATGATAATTATGTAAGCAGACAATTTGTGGTTCAAACTGTCTGTGATAATTATGTATCCCTGATTGCTGGGCCAATCGTTCCTCCCAACCCAATCCCAGCCAATAGAAACCCACCAACCCCTACCTACGGATTGTAGCTCCACCTCTTCGTCGCTGCGCCCATTCTGCCAAAAAAATTTCTCACTCTCGCCTCTCCCACCCCTATACATACTCACCCAAACCCATCCTCTACCACGCTCAAAATGTCTCCAGCCTCCTCACCGTCCTCCTCCTCGACCTCGACCATGCTCAAAATTGTAGTATAGCAACGCTTACCATCCGCAAATGGCCAGCCAGAGCGAGCGTGTTAATCAGTGCTTGGAGATGTATCTCAGGTGTGCTATGCATGATTCTCCAACTAAGTGGAAGCATTGGCTATCATTAGCATAATTTTGGTACAATACTAACTTCCATATGATGTTGGGTTCCTCACCTTTCAAGATCCTGTATGGTTGTGAACCAAATTATGGAGCCCTGCCTGATATTGCGCAAACAACATAGCAGTTAATAGAGATATGTTGAAAGAACCACAAGCTCACACCGAAGTAATTCGACAACACCTATTGACTGCACAGAACTGTATGACATTGCAGGCAGACAAGCCGTTTGTATTGTATTTATCACAGACGGCTCACAAACTGTCTGTGATAACCTACGATTATCACTAACCCATAAATTCAGACGGTTTAGAAAACCGTCTGTGATGACAGTTCTGAACCGTCTGTGATTCCCCTTTTGTAGTAGTGTTATGAGATGATATCCCTGATTACATGTTGATTATACCATGATGAGTGATGCTTATGGTTAAATAGTAATGCTGGAGGAATGTTGCATCATGTATTATACTCATACATAGGACCTACCTCTCGAATAGGCATCGCACGAGAATGGAAGAGAAAGACATACTTCGGTAGACACTACACGGGAGTGGAGGTTAAGGCCCCATATGAAAGTGGACGGGGTCATAATGGTTCATCGATAGGTGAACACTCCGCTATACCAGAATGAGCTACGGATACAGACGCATCTGCATTGCATTGCATGAAAAGAGAAAGTGACAGAGAAAGAGAAAGAGGAGGATATAGTTTATAGAATTTATAGTTACAGTTATGAAATCATTGAATATGATATGTTGATGTCATTGTTTTATTATGTACTTACTTGGTCTCTGAACCCACCCTTACTTTATTGTTGTTTTTAGATAGATGTTGAAGGCGACATGCATTGGCAGAAGTAGCATATTCATTTCACGCATAATCAGTAATTTATATAACACTTTTAAATGTTATATGCAGACTTTAATGATATGCTTAGCTAGTTAGTCTTAAAAATGGACCGTAATGGTAATATTTAGTCATATGCGGATAAAGCAGTTACTAGATGTTGATAAAGCGATTGTTTATCTTTATGTTGATGCTAGTTGTCTATTCTAGGTAATGCTCCTAGGCACATGCTTGCAGGCGTTCTCAGGTAGGAGGTCCCAAGCGTTTTAAGGCACGAGAGCCCAAGCTTTTATTTGTGTTGCTTGATTCCATTCTTGGCATGAATCTTTTATAATGTATACCGTTAACACCACGTGGATTATTTTTTGTTAGTATTATATCGAGGAAATGTATTTTTGAAATTTGTACTAGTGATTTAAATTTAGAGTGAAAGTGAAGAGTAGTATCATTTCAGGCTCACTATTGAGCAAGGGTGTTAGAATAACACCTGACTATTATGAGGGTATGTTTTTTAGACTGCGGTTTATTAATTTAATAAATAATTATTACTAAGAAAAGTCATAAACTAAAAGCTGTTAAAAAAACTAGAAAGAGTAGAGCCTAAGCTTGTAGGCTAGCGTCATGACAATACACTAGCTGTGATGTTTGTACTTGAAGAATTCAAGATAAATATACTTTTTGGACAGTGAATTCTCCTACTGGTAATAGAATGTTTTCACTCCATGAAACAAACATCTCCGTTAAATTTTCAAAGTAGGACGCAGTCGTACATGGCGCAAATTTACTGCAGAAAAATGACCATGCATGCTCTGATGGCACGATGATATGGTTCCACATGCAAAAATGGACCGTACGGGTAGGTATGCGACACATCAAGAATTAATGCTGCAACAAATTAAATGAAACTCCAAAGTCTCAAACATCCTCAAGAAAAGTCACAAATATAATATATCTAGATTGGGCCCCACTTAGAATGCAGCAAATTTATGTGAAATAATATGAATCCCCATTCCGAACAAGGCCTAAAATTGTACGAATTCTTCGTACCAGTAGTATGCAGTTGTATGCCCTTGAGTCGAAATAAAAGTAGTACGTCCATATGAAAACATATATATGTCCTTTGCTTAGGAATTGCTATAAAACCTGGCACAATGAGTTTTTGGTAGTAAGAGCAATCGCATTTCTTATTCTTTTTTTCCTAACAAATTGGCCATATACAGGCCTTAGGAAAAAATAACATTTTTGTACCTAAGTTAGTTATTAGCTACTTGCATAACATTCACCACACGAAACAGATCCATATTAAAAAAAATCAGAAGTGGTTGAGGGCTTCAGCTTAAAAAAACCAAAGTTTGTTGACTTGGTGCATGCACTCTACCCACACTCTTAAGCCACAGATAGGACAACCCCTAATCATGATCACACACTAAGCTTACATTAAAATCAATGCTACTAACACGATATTATTTTAAAAAATGTAGTGAGTATTGACAATGAGAGGCACTAAAAAACTCAGGGCTTCTTACAGCATTTTTAGTGGTGCAATTTTAGCTGTGTATTGGCTATATTAAATAAGTATCCTATGTGGAGAGAGAGAGAACATGAGGAGAAATAATATGTTGTCTCTTATGCAAAAGACAACTTAGGTGGTGATCGGTTCGGCTGAAAGCCTCATGGCTTATGGCTGAAATCACTGTAGCTGGCTGAAAAAAACACTGTAGTTGACAGAGGCTTATTTACCATAATTAAATTTTAAAAAATTTAAAAATAGAAAAAACATATTAGCCCATCACGTATAATGTAAACAAATACGATGAAAAAAAGAACCGGTAAAAAAACTAAAAAAAAAGCCAAAAGTTCATAAAAAGACGAAATTTATGAATAGTGCAAAAATAAGCTGAAGCCAGAAGCTGAAGCCATATTGATCAGGGGTTAAACTTGTAAACTAACGTAAATAGTGAGAGATTGTAAGGCAGGAAGTTACGGTGTAAATAGTATAAAATAGCTAGAGCAATAATTTACTATTAGAGATATAGTCTCTAGTTTTGTTTTAGGTGAAGTGAAAGTTTTAGAGATAATTTTAAGAGACAAACTATAATACATATCTTTGCTGGCATCACGACCAAAACTTGGGGTGCAATCAGAGCGGATACAGACGGATATCGCTCATCATGTATTCTATTTCGTTTTTTTTCTCGAAGTTGGATACGGATAATGCCGGATACCCATTTCTCCGTTCTGTATTCATTCCATAAGCCTTAAACGGTTGGTCGGACGGAAATTATCCATTTCTTTTGTATCCCTACATAAGACATTGGACAGTAGAGCGCAACCTGAGCGAGCACAGAGAGACTAATTACCGAGGTGTAGAAGGAAAAACACTCAGTATTTTCCTCATGTTTATATGTAATAATCCGCCTATATGTTATCTTGTTTTTAAGTGAAACCACAACAAATTTTTTTTATATCACTTGATATATGGATGTATATAGACGGATATCACTTATCCCATATCCTATTCTATATTTTTTCCACAGAGTCAGAGTCGGACATGGATAGTATTAGATACCCATTTGTCCTTTTCATATTCGCTCCACAAATCTTCGGTCGGATGATCAGATAAAAATTATCTGCTCTATTTGCACCCCTAACCAACACTACGCGTATGCGTCCCCGTTCATAATGTCTGTTTTGATACTCCTATAATCTTTAAGAGGAGCCAGAATGATTAATCCCCCACTAATTAAAGATTTGCTTTAAGGTAGCCTAACGATGCTACATCGTACGGATCCATGCATCACCGTCTTTACTTTTATTGTAAATAAATGAAAAGTAGATCAAGGAACGATTCTGACATGTGGATCCCGTCAGCCAGTTTGGTCAATTTGCACACCCACTCTCCATGTGCACGTACGTGCCTGACCATCGGATCAAGAAAAAATAGGCTATAGATTGAGCGTGGTGAAAATAAATAAATAAATTAAGACGGTATACATTGCATATTTTCCCTACGTTGCAAACGTGTCCGTTGATTGCATGATCAGATAAATGGGGAATTTGCTCCCATGCCACACAGTTTAATGGCGTTTGTTAAAATGCCCCATGATGTCTCACTGACATGTGGGCCCTGGACCCGCATGTCAGTGAGACATGATGGGGCATTTTAACAAACGCCATTAAACTGTGTGGCATGGGAGCAATTTTTCCCAGATAAATGGATCAAACTCCTGCACATCAACATTCGTCGGATAATTCAATAATCTCTTGAGACAAGAGACATCAATTTCAGTAGCCAACAAAGACGATCTAACATAAAGAATCATAGAAATAGTCATGGCTGCAATGAATACCCCCACTAGCTGAACACAAGATCCGAAAACTGTATTCCTCATCACTATTTAGCAGCATATTATTGGAACAAGCAAAGACTTTGTCCCATACCATTAAAAGATCATTTAGGCAGAATTCTCGAATAGAAAACAGTTATCTTCATTGGCACATCATCTTTGATAGTAATCACCGTAAAATCAACATTTATTTGGCTCAAGTACTGTCAGGCACATTAGAAGCTGGGGGAAGCTGTTAGCCTGTTACGATAATGTGATCTGAGGCCTTTCTAACAGAGGGCTACTACAAGCCACATCCAGATTCTACCTACGAAGAGTGAGAGAATTTCATTAGCTATTTGCTTCCTAGGCAAGGTTTTTTTTTTGTAATGCACAAGCTAAATACTCACTTTGTTTCGAATCATGCCAGCAGCGTTGTGACAATAACTGACACGCAAAGATTAAAACAACGTACAGTATGAGTTGTTATCAATACAAAGCAGTATGTAAATCTCATGAGGATCAAAGAAACTTAGAAGCAAACCTCATGAGGATCCATACATAAACAAGAGGTCGTACCCACATAGATAGCTGAAATACGTATTGCATATTCAATAGAACATGAAAAAAGAAAGTAATAACTTTTGTATTGCAAACAATTCAGAAAAGACATGGAAAAATGAAATAAACACACTAAATAAACAGACAAATCTGAACTAAACGGTTGATCTGATTAGCTATCATGACAGCAGTGAGAAGGACAGGCTGAATGGGCACATTCAACTAATGTATTTAGGTGAACTTTAATTCCTTGAAATTGACCCCTTAAGTAAGCATTGATATCGAGTACTATAATGATATTAGAATATGAAGAAAATATTACTACCTATTTTCAGACCTTGGGACGAAACTCAGCATTGGCGGAAACTGAACAAAGCCTTGCATTCATTAGTTTGAACCATCTCTTTTCTGCATGGAATGCGCAATCCTGTTTCAAACATGTTTTTTCGAAAAGGG
This sequence comes from Dendrocalamus latiflorus, assembly GCA_017311315.1. Lineage (NCBI taxonomy): Eukaryota > Viridiplantae > Streptophyta > Magnoliopsida > Poales > Poaceae > Dendrocalamus > Dendrocalamus latiflorus. Next base: position 5,523,372 of record CM029675.1, read on the forward strand.
AAGTTTTTATTGATTTCAAGGTTGTTTAATCAAGGTGATACATCAACTTGAAATCCTCCCGGCCTCTGCCTGAACAGCACACAGCCTTACACAAAGGAGAACAAAAAAAAGGGAAACACTAATGACTATCAATCCGAAGACTAGACCGCCACCCATGTGCCCGGGTAAAACACGCCTTGGCCACCTTCTCCAAGAACTGCGAGGCCGCTACAACCATACCCTGCGAAGCGGTCTTCTGGAGAATAGCCCAGGTACGGAGCCAATGCGAAATTGAGTAAATAACCTGCAAAAAAGACATATGTTTGTTTTGAAATACGACTGCGTTCCTGCATAACCACACAGCCCAACAAGTAGCAACGGCTCCAAGAAGTACTAAATACTTTAAATCATGTCGAATCCCTTGTAACCAAGAGCCAAACATATTAGACACACTACGTGGTTGAGAAAGATCACAAGCCGCATGGACCACCGCCCAAACCATACGAACTAACCGGCACTCAAAAAACAGATGTTGGATCGTTTCATCATTGTGACAGAAACAACACTGTTTGTTGCCTTGCCAATTGCGTTTCACTAAATTATCCTTTGTTAAAATAACGCCCCTTCGAAGATACCACAAAAAGATCTTGATCTTCAAAGGTACCTTTAATTTCCATAAGCGTTCATTAGAATTGGGCACATCCTGATGAATCAATGCCAGGTAATGAGATTTTACAGAAAATTCTCCACTCCGATGGAGGCTCCATCGGAATTCATCTTCCTCTTGGCTCAAAACAATGTTGGACAGGTGCGAAAGGAGATTATTCCACAACGCTAGTTTGTGACCACTAAGGTCTCTACGCCATGATATATTTGGTGGGTTTAAGCTCAACACTTCGGCCACTGTATCTTGTTTCTTGCGGGCTATACTGTACAGTTGAGGATATTGATCTCGTAAAGTTCTATTTCCTAGCCACTTATCCTCCCAGAATCGTACCTGCGATCCGTCTTTGATTAGAAAAGATCCGAACCGCAGAAAATCCCGTTTAATCTTCATCAAGCTACCCCAGAAATGAGAATCCCCACACTTCCACTGCACTTGGACAATTGGTTTTGTGGCCAAGTACTTATTACGTAATATTTGTTGCCAAGTACCATCCGATGTCAACAACCGATACAGCCATTTACTGAGTAGTGTTGTATTCTTGATCTCCAGGTTATGGATCCCTAGCCCTCCTTGCTCTTTTGGTTGGCAAAGGATATCCCATTTGGCTAGTCGATATTTCCGTTTATGTTCATCGCATTGCCAAAAGAAGCGAGACCGAAAATAGTCTAGCTTTTTAAGAACGCCCTTTGGTACCTTGAAGAAGGACATCATATACATGGGTAGACTACTAAGTACAGAATTTATTAAAGTCAGTCGTCCCCCTGTTGATAGATGCTTTCCTTTCCAACTACTGAGGCGTTTCTCGAAGCGTTCTTCTACTTTTCTCCAATCAGCATTAGTTAGTTTCCTATAATGAATAGGAATACCCAAATACCTCATTGGGAAAGTACCTGGATTACAACCAAAAAGATCTATGTATTGGGTCTCGTAGTCCTTAGCTTCACCAAAGTAGAAAATTTCGCTCTTATGGAAATTTATTTTCAAACCGGATAATTGCTCAAAAGCACAAAGTAACAACTTCATGTTATGTGCCTTTCCCAAGTCGTGCTCCAGGAAGAGGATCGTATCGTCAGCATATTGGAGTATGGATAAACCACCATCTACCAGATGTGGCACCACCCCACTAACTTGACCATCTGCTTTGGCTCTATTAACAATTATTGCAAGCATATCAGCAACGAGATTAAAGAGAATTGGTGATAAAGGGTCTCCTTGTCGAAGGCCTTTTTTTGTTTGAAAGTAAGTACCGATATCATCATTTACATTGATCGCCACACTTCCACCCGATATGAAAGAATTCACCCAAGAAATCCATTTAGGTGAGAAACCTTTCATCCGTAGTGTTTGCAAAAGGAACGACCATCGTACTTTATCGTAGGCCTTTTCAAAGTCGATTTTGAAAATTATACCACTTAGTTTCTTACGATGAAGTTCATGAACGGTTTCATGTAGAATGACTACCCCTTCGAGGATATTACGTCCTCTCATGAAAGCCGTTTGAGTCGGGCTGATAACGTGATCTGCTACTGAATTAATCCGTAACGTTGCGACTTTGGTGAAAATCTTGAAACTCACATTCAGTAAACAAATTGGTCTGTATAACTGAATTTTATTTGCGTCATGCACCTTTGGCAACAGGGTTATGACACCAAAATTAAGGCTGAACAGAGGAATATCACCTTTATGCAAATCATGGAACATCTGTATAAGGTCCTGTTTAATGATATCCCAGCACTTCTGATAAAATTCAGCTGGGAATCCATCAGGTCCTGGTGCCTTGTTGTGTTCCATGCCGAAAACTGCTTCCCGAATCTCCTTTTCAGTGAAAGGAGCCGTTAGGAATGCGTTCTCGCTCTGACCAACCTGAGGGATATCCTCTATCCGGTGGTCCTCCAGCAGAAAAAAGTTCTCATCAGAAGGCCCAAACAATTCTTTGTAAAATTGGGTAATATAACTTTTAAGGTTGGCCTGTCCCTCAATTTTTCCATTGTCCTGCTCCAACGAGAATATTCGTTTCTTCCTGTGTTTACCATTAGCCACCATATGAAAGTACCTAGTATTATTATCCCCTAGAAGTACATCAGTAACCTTAGCTCGTTGATAAAATTTGATCTCCTCCTCCCGTAGGAGTTTAGCCAGATTATCACGAGCAGTTTGTAATTGTTGACACTCCCCGTCAGATAACACACAGCTCTCTGCGGCTATATCCAATGAGGAGATTATGGACTGAAGATGGATTTTTTGTTGTTTGTACTCTCCATGAGTATGGAGTGCCCATCCCCGAAGGTGTTTTCGTAATGCCCCCATTTTCCTATTCCATCTTTGGACCGAGTTTTGGCCATGAACCGGCTTGTTCCATATTTGTGCGACACGATCCAAAAAATCCTCTCGGGAAAACCAACTAAGTTCCATTTTGAACTGTTTTGCTATTCCCAAGTAGGAAGGTTCACCAGTGTCTAATAGCAATGGTGTATGATCCGAGATCCCTCTATCAAGGGCCTGTACTGTTACCATCGGATATTTAAATTCCCATTCAGCCGTGATTAACGCCCTATCCAGCTTCTCATAGGTAGGTTGTGGTAAAGAATTTGCCCAGGTAAATTGTCGGCCTGTTAACTCAATTTCCCTAAGATCAAAGCTGTCTATGACTGCATTGAACAGGAAAGGCCATCTGCCGTTGAAACGACTATTACTTTTCTCCTTGCTATTTCTCATAATATTGAAATCGCCTCCTATAAGTGTAGGCAATGGGTTCTGTTGGCATGCACGGACGAGTTCAGCCAAGAAAGGAGATTTGAACTCCTCTTGTGATGGACCATATACAGCCATAAGTATCCAATTGAAGTCGTCGCTTTTATTGCGGAGATGGAATTTGATAAAAAATTCCCCTTCCACAATTAAAGTTAAGTCAAGGACCGTTGTATTGACCCCAAGAAGTATACCGCCCGACCGACCCCTAGGGGGAAGAGTGTGCCAAACAAAATCGGCCCCTCCCGAAAGACGAGACATATTTGCTTTGGACATATCTTGTTTACCGGTTTCTATGACAGCCACAAAGTCAAGTCTTAGGTCCCTAATTGCGTCAGAAATGTATCGAAACTTAGCCAAGTCTGAAAGACCTCTGCTATTCCAAAAGATTCCCTTCATGGTAAAACTGATTTGTTAGATTTTTGTTCCTTTTTTAGTGCCTTATCTTTTTTGGACAATGACTTAGACTTACGACTGGATGCCTTAAGATCACAAATTCTTGTGGCCAAGTCCGAATCATCTAAACCTACGTCCGTAACTTCTTTGACCAAGTGAGTAAGAAGAGATGTTTCATCGGATTCTTCATCATCACTTGGTGCGAAAGGATTATTCTGACAATTGCTTCTAACCTGCGCATCTCCCTTAACTCTTGGCAAAACAGTAAACCTATCTACTGCCATTCTCTTTAGAGCGTTTAGAGATAGATTGATCTCATTAGTGCTATTACCCAGAGAGAGACCAATATTATTCAAATTCGAAATACATTTTTCTTTTGATAAATGTATATAAGAGTTTGGTATGGAGTTACCTGGTGACGAGAAATATGGTGAAATCCCGGATGGAAAAGTATCTCCCCCTTTGGCTTCACCCAGTTTGTCACTATCCAGGTTTCTCAGCGCTGCTCTCTTCATTGCTTTCTCCATAACATGCTCATCAGCTGCAGCAATACCCTCTGCAGAATACGAGAAATTTGAGCGAGCACTACGACGTTTGCCATCCAAAAATAACGACCCAGCACTAGACATACCTTTGTTGCTATTGCGGGTGGGTTTAATTGGAGTACTCAAATCATTATCAGTGCTCACTGCAGGAGATGCCAGAGCAGCTTCGCTTGTAGCTTTGCCCAGAACCTGCTTGCCGCAAGCCCCTTCCTGACCTCCACTCGTGATCAGGTCCTGAAAACATTGAGTTGTTACCGCATCAATCCCCAACTTAGGTGACAAAACATCCCCACCTCTGCTACGAAGAGATACCAGAGACGGATCCGTCTCAGCCTCATCTCCTTGTTGGTTCATACGTTTTTTGCTTCCAGGACTTGATGTGAAGCCTTGCCGAGGTCTTGTCACCAAAATAGGAGGCAAGGATGAGGATGTTTTCAGAGATACCGGCTTTGCTGGCGGACAAGAACGATTCTTCCCCAAAGGTGTCACCGCTATAAGAGTTTGCATTGGTGTCGGACCCGAGGAGATATCCTTAAACGCATTAGGAGCCTGACTTGGATTATTATCACTGGGACCACATTTTAATTTCTTGGATGCTGCTGAGTCTGGCCCCTGTTCGGAAAAGCCTCCCTTATCATCCCCTATGTCATCCCGGTCCATCGGGTCTTGGTCCTCAGGTGTTGGTGATGCTGGTTGAAACATGTCCTCTTCCAAAGAGAAAGTGATAAGATAGCCCTCTGTCCCAAAGACTAAGTCAGTGGTGAAAGGTAACTGTTTCTTATCCAACATGCCAACTCGAACACGAATAACTCCTTTTTTCTATATGTCAACATGTCCACAGCGAGAGTTGCTCCAATGACGCTTCCCAACGCCCAGAATACCAAAAAATGCCTGAAGGCATGTGGTACCCCAGTAATGTGCACCCACACTTCCTCCAATTGATACGTAGGTATAATATCATTTGCACTTTGCCAAGGTGAGATAGTGAGAGTGACACCATGATTCTTAAGCTGATATCCGATGTCAGTCATCCTTTGCATCTCTTCTTCCGTCGGGAAGGCGACAAGGAACGAATCTTCACGATGAGGTAAAGCTTCCCACCGCCAATCAGCCCTGGATATTTTTGCCAACTCAGCCTGTACAACCTCTGGTGATAACTGTCCTCCCAAAACTCTGACCAAAGCAGTGGGTGCAGGGTTCGGTGCCTCAAGCTTATAATCAATATCTGAAATCCTAATGAAGCCAAACTCCTTTTTGCCAGCGCCGAAAAAGGCAGCAGTTGGTTTAGTCATTTTGAGGATAGGACACTTGGAAGACATATGAGAATTATTCTTGTTACATATGATGCAATCAAGATCTGCTTTACACTCCTCATTTAAGTGTCCTCCACTCTTGCATCTGAAACAAAAGGATCGTTTTTTCTTGGCAATACCTTGGTCAGCTTGCTGTTCTTCAGTGGCTCTGACCGCCCCTTGCTGGCTGGACACGGCCAAATCGCGACCACTGCTCTGAATGGGTTTGAAACGCTGTGGTTGGTGGCTCGCCCTCTGATCGGAAGAGCCCCGGCCCTGAGCACCACCACGGCCCTGAGCACCAGCATTACGGCCATACTGCTCATGACCAGCGTGGCTTTCGTTGCGATCAAATTGTCCGCCTCGACCATGCAATTGGCCATCCTGCCATCCAAAATCGTGCCCTTCTCCACGTACTCTACCGCCACTACCTTCGCTGCGGCCCCCTCGGGCGTGTCCTTCACCACGACCTCGTCCCCCATATCCCTCACTGCGCCCCCGACCTAGGCCACGCCGGTTCTCAAACGATCGAGGGTGGGGTGGCATGGCGACGACCTCAGCGAACGACGGCGCCCATGGAGACCAAATCGATTTGTTGGTGGGAGCAGACCAGATCGATTTTTTGGTGGAAGCAGAGATGCGATCGTCAGAGGATGTCGGCGGCGAATAAACTAAGCTAGTCCTACCCACCGAAACCCTATTTTGGTCCCTGGGCCCAGTTGGCAATAAGGCCCACCAAGACCTTCCAAAGTCCCTGGCGCGTTCAATCAGCAGCGAGGTACAAGGCCTCTCCAAATGGGAGTTGGAAATTTGAATTCGTTCTTGATTGCCTAGATCAGCTGCTGATTTATCGCCCATGAAGCTCGCTGGCAAGAAGGCCTCAAGGGTTATCTTCGACGGCAGCCGGCGTTTTGGAAGAGGCCCTCTCCAGGGACGAACAGCAATTCCACGTTTAGGAATTGATCTGCCGTGCGGCCGAAGATGATTGGAATTCCGGTTCATCGAGACTGAGACCGGCGATCGTTCCTGAATGTCGGCCGTCGGTAGTTCTGCATCCAAGTTGACAGGATGTTCCTGTTCATGATCAGGCAATTTGCCAGAACCCAACGCAGGCAGCCCCTGTTCCTGGTCTGACGCTAAATTAGCCTCCCACCATCTAGTTCCTTTGGGAAACCCCATGTCACACCAAAAGTTTTCCACCAAAAGCAAATCTGAAGGTATTGTATCCGCCAAATGATCCAAATTGCCTTTTAAGGTACTTTGGTCAGTTGCAAATTGAATCTCCTCCTCAGAAGAGAATCCTGCCATGAAAGCATCATGGTAGGCCACTTCGAACTGCGGATCAGATCCATTATGAAAATCAAGAGCAGCACAACAAAGAGGAGGTGCCGATACTCCAGCTTCCGAAATTGATTCAACACCAGCCCCTGCAGAAACACAGCGTACCTGAATTGCATTGTCGTCGGTAGAGAGATCGACTTCCCCGATCTTCTCAGATCCAGCATAGTCGGAATTGGATCCGGCCAGACGCTCCACTTGGACGTCCTTGCGATCCAATCCCATCTCCATCCTGTGATCTTCATCCATGGGAGAGAGCCATTGATACCTATCCTCTTGACTTAACAGAGAAGAAACAGACTACTAAAGGCCTCCTGTATCAAACATGTACCAAACAATGATGGTCAAGGATAAATGACTGCCTCATACTTTACTACTGTCTACTACTAAACCGCCGAAACTGTTTTGCTACTGTCTAATCTGCTATATGTACTGACTGGTAATCTGTTTTGCTAAATTCCTACTGCTATATACTAGTTACTACTTACTACTGAAGACTGCTATATACTGATTGCTAATTGCCACACTACTACTAATATGCTCGATGTGCTACTACTATGTACTTCTCTGCTAGTGCTCCTAGTATCATACAATCATATTCATATGCTAATGCTAGTTTCCAACATGTAGAAGCACGACAATCACAAATGGTAACTGAAAGCACAAGGGGCTCTAATGCTGCCTCATATGATCCAATGATCGATCCTAAAAGGAGGGCAAAGTCAAATGACCCGAGATGAAAGTATGGGTTTTGACCAATAATTAGCAACCGAGATTCGGTGCAATGTTCACTTTGTGGCAAAATTGTACATGAAGGAATAATGAGGTTCAAGGACCATCTTGTGGGTGGGTTGGAGATGTTCAAAAGTGTGCCAAAACAATCGCAACAATTATACGAGAGATGTATGATGCTTTGATGTAAAAGAAGAGGGAGGAGAGGCCAATCTTCCTAGGAGAACAACAAGATGGAGAGCATGTCATACAGGAGTCCCAATGCTGTTTCGAGTGTTGTGCAATCAAGTTTAGGGATAGCTACCAAAAGAAAGCAATCTGCCTTGAAGTTCAAAGGTCCAACACTAAAGATTGCAAAGGAGACCAAGAAGTCTATTGGCGCAATGCTTCGACGTACACCCACAGAGGTTGTAGAGTAAAGACATGCTAAAGGGGCTTCTCAAAGTAGCATTCAGTCTAGCATAAGGACCAAGAAAGAAAGGCATGCCATCAACATAGAGATAGCCAAGTTCTTTTATGAGTGTGGCATACCATTTAATGCGGTAAATTCAAGACAATTCGAGATTACTATGGAGGCTGTTGCATAGTATGGTTCTGGGTACAAACCTCCTAGCTACTATGAGCTAAGTGAGTCATTGATTGAGGAGGTGGTTAAGGAGATAGATAATTCAAGGAGATAGATAATTCAAGGGTGAAGCATGAGGAGATGTGGAAGTAATATGATTGCACACTCATGTCGGATGGCTGGACAGATAGGAGAGGGCGACATTTGATTAACTTTCTTGTCAATAGTCCAGAGGGGGACTTTCTTCTTAGAGCCTGTTGATGCATCAAGTGAAGTGCATGATGCAGTGATGTTAGCTGATTTGCTAGAGAAGCAGATCATAAACATTGAAAAAGATAAAATTGTTTAAGTTGTCACCGATAATGGTGCTAATTATAAGGCAGCTGGTAAGCTTCTCATGGAGAGGATTCCTACACTTTTTTGGACTCCATGTGCTGCACATTGCTTAGACCTTATGTTGGAAGACTGTAGAGACCCGAATATACAAATCCGGACTCTCCTGTGTATTCTGCACTAGTCCAGGATCACGCTAGTGCACACAGTATAAACAAAGATGAAATATCGAACATATCACGATTTACTAACAAAAGACTCAAATATTATTAATAATCATCAGAGTGCGACCTTATGGCCAAGCTTACAATTTAATAGCCTGAAAGGCTTAAAGAAACTAGCAGCGGAAATCCAAAAGAAAGCGCAGCAGCCAATCGACACGCCCACAGGCTATCGAGTGGAGAACGAAGCCTAATCCGCGAAGACGTCGAAGTACTCTCCTTCTGGAACCTTCTGCTGGCGATACTCCTCCTCCTCAACTGAGCAACAGGGGCATAAAGCCGTGAGTACATTGGTACTCAGCAAGCCGTTTGTAACAAATGAATGCAATATAGTATGCAAGGCTTACCAAAGGATGGCTGAAAGGTTAATTTGCATAAAACGGCATTTGAAAACACAATAGATAGATTGAAGGCGCATTTGAAGTAAAACAATAATAAACAATAATCAAAGGAATTGAAGTAACCACTTATAAATCTCCCATCCATAAGCTAAACCAACCACTTATGGATCTCCCAACCAACAGGATAAACCAACAGTGAATTAACCATCCACTGTCCAAAACTTTTTAGAAATAACTATACCTCGTGTGAAATCACCGAGCATTGTCCATGACCGAGGACGCGGCTATTCGAATAGTTTTACACTCTGCAGAGGTTGCACAACTTTACCCACAAGAGATAAATCATCTTAATAGCCAGCATGCTTCCTTAGGCATGAGACCCAGATAAATTATCACAAAGCCTTTACCTCACTCCAATCTAGTTAGACATCACCCGCTAAGGTTTCACTGCTGAAGGGTTAACCACCACAGTCAGAAGCCCCCTCTTGCGCCGTATGAGGACAGTAACCCTGTTCCTCACTGTGAGCAAACCAGTACCCCTGGTACTCACTTACCAATGATGATATCTGAACTAAACCTTTGCAAGTTAATCAGCTAGGTCTATCCCATACTAGACATGTGGTAGTACGGTAAGACTCAGATCAATGGCGCACAAAGTTAAGTCCTTAAATTTACTCAGGCGAAACATCCACATCCCATGTGCCTCTCGCACCCCCTTTACTGCACGATCAATCGCCCAAGTGAAACCAATTTTGTATAACCACCGCCAATGACGCACCAACGTCACGGCACAAATTTTATAACAGTGGTACCAACCACGATTCAATATCTCATTAAGTCAAATTATTTAATCACATGTGATGATGAACCCAAACGATACTAAAAGCATAGCTAAGCATACTAATCGTACCATCCCAAATGTGATCGTAACATAGCATCACTAGTAAGTTTCCCAACCTATGGTGACAATGGCAGCATGGCATTCAATTTTAACAAGGAGGGAAATACTCAATTGAGGTGATAACTACCAATTACAAGGTTTGAATAAAAATAGCGATGCAAGATAATTTAAATCAACATAATACATAATAGATTTGAAAACTGGGTTCAACATGATCAAAGGACACGACTTGCCTTGGCCTTGCTCAGTTAGGAATTCTTGATCTTCAAATCTTGTTTCAACTCCTTCGAACGCGCGATCTAACGGGAGAGAGAACGAGACGAACAGAAGAAATAAAATCAAATAAAATTCAAATAAACTCCAAAAACTGCAAAACCAGAACTAAAAGACAGAGCTCAATTTTATACGAATTTAGGAAGAAGAATCGGGTCAATCGGAGCTAGGACGAGGGAGAACGGGCTCATGGAAAATCGGGTTTTAGGAAAAAGGCTGAAATTCGGAAAAGGCACTGTGCTGTGGACCGGGCGCACGGGAAGCTGAGTCTACGGTAGGCTCGGCGCACGGAACAGTGCGGCTGACTGGGCTGCTGGCGCAAGCGGCCAGGCTGACGTAGCAGCTGACTGGGCTGACACGTGTGCGGGTAGGGCTGACGTGGCATGCTGGCGTGGCCGGTGACGTGGCATGCTGACGTGGCACACACATGGCACTGACGTGGCATGACACGTCCGACTAGGGCTGACGTGGCTCGGCTGACTCGGCTGCTGACGTGGCCAGATCGGCTCACGGGTCTACGGACCCCGACTGACCGGTGGGCCCGGCTTGGCGGCGGCGGGGTGCATGGTGGACGGCGTCCACGGGGAGGCGAAGCGACGGCCTGGCGTCAGCGCTGACGCACGCGGGCGCGCAGACCGAGGCGTCGCGGGCGCGGACGTGGTTCCGCTGGCGGCGCGGAGCGGGTAACGGCGGCGGCTGGCCGACGAGGGTGCGGGCGGCGGCGGTCTGGGTCGGCGGCGGGACGACGGTGGTCGGCGACGGAGGCTCACCGGCGGTGGTGAACGGCGGACGGCGGCGGAGACGGACGGCGCGAGAACGGCGACGGCGGAGGCGAAGCTCCCGTCAGCGAAGGCGACGGCGCAAGCGGCGGCGCACGGAGACCAGCAGCGGCGGAGGCGGCGGCTGCGGGATGAGGAAGCCGAGGGGGCAGGGTCCCCTTTTATACCCGGGCGGCGAGGACGCATCCGCGGCAAGCGTGGAGTCCGGGGCGGAGACGGCGGCGGAAAAGGGAGGCGGCGGCGGCGGGTTCGAACCGGACTCGGGGAAGAGTCCCGCTCGGAGACGACGCCTGACAGGTGGGCCCAACCTGTCAGTGGCACCGGGTGAGCGAGCAGCGGCGATGCGGGGCGCGGGCGCGGAAAGGCCACCGATGGCCGACAGCTGTCGGGCATCGGGCGAGCGGGCGCGACGCCGATGGGCGACGCGTGGCTGCGGGGTGCGGGCAGGCCGGGCCGGCTGGCGGGCTGGCGCGCGCGGAGGGAAGCGGGCCGGCTGGTGGGCTTCGGCCCACTGGCCGGTTTGGGAATTTCTTTTCTTTTTCTTTTTCCAGAAATTCAAATAAATTAATTTGAGCTCTAGAAAATAGCAAATAAATCCAGAAAAATCCAGAAAAATTCCAATAAATTCCTTGAGACACAAAGAACTCAAATAAAATAAATTTGGCAAATGTTCATGTTCAGATTAATCATATTAAATCCTTTTAATTTAATAAAATTCCCATTAAGCTTTAATTAATTCCAGAAAAATTCAAATGGTGAATTTTATTTTAAAAACTTCAAAAAGGCTCTGAAAATCAGGATGTTACAAACCTCCCCCCCTTAAACGGAATCTCGACCCCGAGATTCAGGCTCACTAAAAGAATAGGTTACCAGGTGCGACATTGGAGACGACGTGGTTGAGGCTCCCCCTTGCAACGCTTTGTGGTATTTGGCTTCCTTGACTTGACGATGTTCCACGGCTTGCTCCTGGGGTCTTGGCAGGGGTACTTCCAAGATTGAACGGAATTGGCGTGATTCCTTGATGCTTCTGCGGGCACGTGCGAGCAAAATGACCTGGCTCATGGCACTTGTAGCAAGTGACTGATGCTGTAGGGTTGACATTCTCCCGTTGCTGATTAATTGGCTGAGGCCCAGACAAGAGCTGGCGAGGGGCTGGTGCGGGGGTTTTGAATCCTGACTGCTGAGGGACACGGGCTGGCTGATATGTGCTGAGGCGAGTCCTTTGAGCCTGGGGCATCTGAGATCCTTGCTGCATCACCCTTCTTTTGCGGGACTCCTCTAGTTCGTGACGGCTTTCCTCAATGATCATTGCCTTATCCACCATGTTTTGGAAGCTGGTATAGTCGTTTCCCACTACTTGAACTTTCAATCCCGGGTTCAATCCTCTCTTGAACCTCTTCTGACGGGCATCATCCGTGGCGACGTCCTCTGGTGCATAGCGAGCTAGTTGGGTGAACTTATTAAGATATTCACTTACTGACATTGTCCCTTGCTGCAGCTCACGAAATTCCTCCTTCTTCATTTCGATCACCCCATCCAGGATATGGGCATGACGAAAAGCCTCTGCGAATTCAGCCCAAGTGATGTTGTCTTGATCCTCATGAGCGGCACAGTAGTTCTCCCACCATTCTGCGGCGGCTCCCTCTAGCTGGTGGGTAGCGTACAATACTTTCTCGCGATTGGTACATTGAGCAAGGTTTAGCTTCTTTTCCACTGAACGAATCCAATCATCTGCTTCCAAAGGCTCAGATGAATTGGAATAAGTTGGCGGTCTAGTCCTCATGAATTCTGCAAATCTGGATGTTGAACGATTTGGCTGAGGTGCAAAGGTTGCCTGATGCTGTTGATTCATCATATTGGTTAAATTCTGCATCATCGTATTCATGAGTTGAGTTTGAGCTGCCATGAACTGACTCAAGGTCGGGTCTAGACCCATTGGAGTTGCTTGTGGTCCCTGGGTTGCCTGGTTTGCGTTGCTGCTCTCCGGGTCTTGGTTCATCTGACTGCGTCCTGCGGTGCTCCGAGTATCAACCATTTTTGCTCTGCTCTGAAAGAAAGATCACTTGCTGAGGACTGGCTTCTCAAGGCTCAGTAGGTAAGAGGGAACAGCAAAAGGTAAGCGGTAAACTCGTCTAAGGGGAATATCCTAATGGTAAATCCTAAACTAAACAGACACTTAGCCGAAAGGCTAACAAAAGAAGCAATAAACTCCAGAAAAAGATTTTGACATGACTGCATCATAATGCTAGAAGCAAAACTGCAGCTCACATCACACCCAACGGCAAATAAGAAGCAAGACGATCTACACGATACTAAAACTAGAACAAGGTTCAAATCTAATGGCTTCTAATCTTCATGGAAATCTCCAATCTTGTCTTGAAACATTTGGGCGCTTCCTTGATCCAGACTTCACAGCACAGCTTGAAGAATTCTGGGTCGACCTCCTTTTTGATCTTGGGACACTCAAGACATCTATGGATATTGTAGAGATAAGAAGTCAATTTAAGTTTTGAAAACAATATTTTCAGAGGAGGCAAGGAGCAAGAATCCTAAGAATGAGGCAAGAATCAAGAATTACTAGTCAATCATTTGGTTGATTTGATTTAGAGAATAAATTTTGAAAACTTGGCTAATTCGACCATTCTAACTAGGGCTTCGTCCTACAGTCGATATAGCTCTGATACCATCTCTGTAGAGACCCGAATAAACAAATCCGGACTCTCCTGTGTATTCTGCACTAGTCCAGGATCACGCTAGTGCACACAGTATAAACAAAGATGAAATATCGAACATATCACGATTTACTAACAAAAGACTCAAATATTATTAATAATCATCAGAGTGCGACCTTATGGCCAAGCTTACAATTTAATAGCCTGAAAGGCTTAAAGAAACTAGCAGCGGAAATCCAAAAGAAAGCGCAGCAGCCAATCGACACGCCCACAGGCTATCGAGTGGAGAACGAAGCCTAATCCGCGAAGACGTCGAAGTACTCTCCTTCTGGAACCTTCTGCTGGCGATACTCCTCCTCCTCAACTGAGCAACAGGGGCATAAAGCCGTGAGTACATTGGTACTCAGCAAGCCGTTTGTAACAAATGAATGCAATATAGTATGCAAGGCTTACCAAAGGATGGCTGAAAGGTTAATTTGCATAAAACGGCATTTGAAAACACAATAGATAGATTGAAGGCGCATTTGAAGTAAAACAATAATAAACAATAATCAAAGGAATTGAAGTAACCACTTATAAATCTCCCATCCATAAGCTAAACCAACCACTTATGGATCTCCCAACCAACAGGATAAACCAACAGTGAATTAACCATCCACTGTCCAAAACTTTTTAGAAATAACTATACCTCGTGTGAAATCACCGAGCATTGTCCATGACCGAGGACGCGGCTATTCGAATAGTTTTACACTCTGCAGAGGTTGCACAACTTTACCCACAAGAGATAAATCATCTTAATAGCCAGCATGCTTCCTTAGGCATGAGACCCAGATAAATTATCACAAAGCCTTTACCTCACTCCAATCTAGTTAGACATCACCCGCTAAGGTTTCACTGCTGAAGGGTTAACCACCACAGTCAGAAGCCCCCTCTTGCGCCGTATGAGGACAGTAACCCTGTTCCTCACTGTGAGCAAACCAGTACCCCTGGTACTCACTTACCAATGATGATATCTGAACTAAACCTTTGCAAGTTAATCAGCTAGGTCTATCCCATACTAGACATGTGGTTGTGCGGTAAGACCCAGATCGATGGCGCACAAAGTTAAGTCCTTAAATGTACCCGGGCGAAACATCCACATCCCACGAAGTGAATCCACACTTCCCCCTTTACTGCACGATCATTCGCCCAAGCGAAAACCAATTTTGTATAACCAACACCAATGACACTACCCATGCCATGGCAACAAGTTTTATAACCGTGGTTAACCACCACATTCAAGTATATCATTAAGTCAAGATTAATTAACCACATGTGATGATAAACCCAACGTACTAGTGATAAGCATGGCTAAGCAATTAAACGCACAACCCATGTGACAGCTAATATTGCATCACTAAGTAATTTCCCATTCTATGGTGACAATGGAATCAGGGCATTCAAATTATCAAGGAGGAATAATCAATTAGGTCATTAACTACCAATACAAGGGTTTTATAATAAACTAGCAATGCATGATAATTTAAATCAACATAATACATAATAGATTTGAAAACTGGGTTCAACATGATCAAAGGACACGACTTGCCTTGGCCTTGCTCAGTTAGGAATTCTTGATCTTCAAATCTTGTTTCAACTCCTTCGAACGCGCGATCTAACGGGAGAGAGAACGAGACGAACAGAAGAAATAAAATCAAATAAAATTCAAATAAACTCCAAAAACTGCAAAACCAGAACTAAAAGACAGAGCTCAATTTTATACGAATTTAGGAAGAAGAATCGGGTCAATCGGAGCTAGGACGAGGGAGAACGGGCTCATGGAAAATCGGGTTTTAGGAAAAAGGCTGAAATTCGGAAAAGGCACTGTGCTGTGGACCGGGCGCACGGGAAGCTGAGTCTACGGTAGGCTCGGCGCACGGAACAGTGCGGCTGACTGGGCTGCTGGCGCAAGCGGCCAGGCTGACGTAGCAGCTGACTGGGCTGACACGTGTGCGGGTAGGGCTGACGTGGCATGCTGGCGTGGCCGGTGACGTGGCATGCTGACGTGGCACACACATGGCACTGACGTGGCATGACACGTCCGACTAGGGCTGACGTGGCTCGGCTGACTCGGCTGCTGACGTGGCCAGATCGGCTCACGGGTCTACGGACCCCGACTGACCGGTGGGCCCGGCTTGGCGGCGGCGGGGTGCATGGTGGACGGCGTCCACGGGGAGGCGAAGCGACGGCCTGGCGTCAGCGCTGACGCACGCGGGCGCGTAGACCGAGGCGTCGCGGGCGCAGACGTGGTTCCGCTGGCGGCGCGGAGCGGGTAACGGCGGCGGCTGGCCGACGAGGGTGCGGGCGGCGGCGGTCTGGGTCGGCGGCGGGACGACGGTGGTCGGCGACGGAGGCTCACCGGCGGTGGTGAACGGCGGACGGCGGCGGAGACTGTAGGGACCCAGATATTAACATCTGGATTCCTCTGTGATTTTCTGCACTATTCCCTGGATCAGTAGATAGTGCTCACAGTTACAGTAATGAATATCAAAATACATATCATGCGGAAGCGTAAATATAATAGTAGACTTACTCATGGGCCGATTAGGCCGAAATCATTAAATTGCAGCAGCGGAAGAACGAAGCACACAGGTGGGACCTTCAGGACATGCCCACAGGCAGCCAACTGGAGGTTCGCGACCTAGCCCTTGACATCTTCATCTTCTCGGCCAGCTTGTCCAATCTTGTTGCTGAGGCGAGGTAATTTGATTTCCTGAATCTGAATTTTGTCGCAAAAGCGAGCGTGAGCACTCCGACCCCGTGCTCCGCGAGCCAATACACAGAATGCAATTAAATAGTATGCATGGCTTAACAAAGGAGAGGCTCGGGTTATTTTTATTTGCCAAAATCGCCTTTAGTAGCATTATTACCATTGCTCAATTACAGTGTTATAGTTGCTACCTAACTCCACACTACAATGGCCAAAATCGACCTAATCTACAGAAAATGCACCTTCTTTAATGACTGCTGCCTAAAACTCCTAACAACAAGTGTCATCATTTATTTAATCCAACGATCATACTTTGTATTTTGAATTACTAAAAACCCAGTCCTGTCATTACTACTCATCAGCTCCTCACCTCTGAATTCTAATGATTCCCTAACGTAATTACTTTCAAATCCACCGATATCATTCGTATTCAATCCTTTTCGTCATTGATTCAACCATAATCCAATAATCAATCTCATTTTCCATTATCCATCACTAGCTAATCCACAAATATACCTCCACCGAAAATTCAAGTTACCAAGATTATAATCCACTAATTGTTATGAATCCTCCAATCTTCTCAGAAATTCAATTCATCCCTCTAGTAATTGATCATCTCCTATTAATTCCCATTATCACCAATATCTTCCCAGAATTTATATTAATCATTAGTGTAGTAACCCAGCAATTTACCTTTGCACTCCCTAATTCTCCAAAATCATTGAGTATACATCCACCAAGAATAGCATTGACCAAGTATACGATTCACTATTATATATATATCCACCAAGAGTGTCACTAATCAAGAATTATACTCCAATACTTGTATTATTTTTCCAAATTTCTGAAAATTCAATTAGATCATTTATCTAACCTATCTATTCAACTAGACCCCACTAATTTATTGCTCCCAGAACCCACACTATCATTATCCCTATTATGATCAACATAAATCCACCAACTTCTTTATGCAATTACCATAAACAGCCATCTTCTTTTGTTACGACTCTATTTATTCTTCCCATAATTTATTTAGTAAGAATAGTAATGCCACTATTCGAAATACAATACATAAAATTTCCTGAGACCTAGCAGCTTTGGAACAAAACATAATGTTCAAGGGATATTAACATGAATTTCCATACATATGGCATCACACCATATGCCTAATATCACCATAATTTTTCCATATATACGGCATCACACCGTATAACATCTTTCAGCGTTATAGCCGCTTAACTTACCACTGGGGCGACGCCCAGGACAATTCCAAACCAGGGCAGTCCTTCGCCCTTCAAGTTTCCATTCCCACCCACAAAACATTTTTAAATAGAACTATATCTGGTTAAGTTCCCATGTCCGCCCTTGACCGTGGGCACGGCTATTCGAATAGTTTTGACTCTGCAGAGTTTGTACACTTTCACCACAAGAGACAATCAACTCGTTGCCCCACACGATTCCTTAGACGTGTGGTTGAGCAGACCATCACAGTGACTTTTCAAAGTATCTAGTCCCTTTTCTCATCTCACTTTATGGGCTTCTCCCACTTGCGGTGGGTCCCATACGTTGCACGGGATGTTCCCCACGGCTACTAGCGTACGGGCTCCCCTCCCCTCTGCGCTAGTACGACTGGGAAACTTCACCCTCCACTCGGTGTCCCTTTAGGCCTTCTCTTGCCCTTGCGTAGCCACTTCCCAACCACTACCGGTGAGATGAGTCCGGGGATTTCGATAAGTTTACTTAGCCAAGTTGTACTTTACAGACTTGTGGTTGTACTGTTTTACATGGGTTGACAAGACAAGATTCGGTCCTTAGTAGTATCTGGGCGGTCTACCACTAACCCACTTTGTGCATCCACTGCACCACACTCACACCCTCGAACCAATCCGCCCAGATATTTAAGCAAGTTGAGGATTTTGGGAGCATAAAATAACAATGTCAACATATATCAGTCATTCCCACCCTGACTGCCCAACCAATTTTTCTCAGGGTTAAAAGTGATGCTTGGGCACTCTCGCGCCCATGATTATCTAAGCAATACTAAGCATGGCATATATTTAGGGACTTATTTTCAAAAGGTTACTATTATAATTTTGCTACGGCGACAAGGTTCACACATTCAAATATTCCAAAGGAGGTGTAATATTAATCAAGCAAACAATGGGCATATAACTAAGATCTTAAGTTAAACATGGATTTGCATATAAAATAACAGCGTGCAATTTGATAATTTAAACAGAAATAATTTGCGAAAAATGTAGGTTCAACATGATCAAAGTATTGACTCGCCTGGCGCGGTTTACCGCAGACTTGAGCTCACACAAGGTTGTATCATGCGATGATCCTCAATTCCTGGTCTGCATCGATCTCGTCCTCGCTTGCTCCGTAGAATCTTCAGGACTCCAGTTTCTAACTACGCGGCAACGACTGAACCCAATTAAAAGCAAGTTACTCAAAGATCCAAGTAAATCCGAATAAACTCAACTTTTGTTTATTATGAATTAAGGGGTGATTTGAGCCAAGGCCGGTGGTAGGGTACGATGACTCGATCTTTTTACTAATAATTTCTTTTATTATTTATTGGTTATTAAGAAAGTTCCATGAGCTAGGTCAAACCTATGAATTGGTGTGTTTTGTCGAGTGCTAGTATTCAGGGCATACATCATATACGTGATGTATAAATTCTTTAGCTTACCAATTTTAATCTTAGAGCCTGAGTTTATAGCATCCGGTGGCGTAATATTTTATGTACCTTTTTAACTTGAGTGCTCTCGAAAATTACTGATACTGATATTTTATCCTTCTGCAAGTCGAGTCTCTTACACCTGATTATATTTTGTTATTATTGTTATTAATTAAAGCTACCATTTAAAACCAGTATGATAGTGTCTATGTTACTAATGGGGCATATGTTAAGTACAAAAGTTTTACTAATATTACATATCATCCCCCATTTTCTTAGTTATTTTAGTATATATATATATATATTCTGAAAGCATTCTAATTTAGGTGGGCACTTTATCCACATACTCTTAATATTCTGTTTAATTTATGCCCCTTGATTGGATATTTTTCACCGTGGAAGCCTTTTGATCGTTGTTTTGTAAATTTGGAATTATGTTTCTACCACTACTTCTAATTAAACCTCTGTTTTAGCTTTCATTTAATTATTTAAACTGTCCTCACTTATCTCCCTTAATCTCTTGTTTGTTCATAGTCTTGTAATTCTATGTTTGTTATACAAATTTCTGGTGACCCCAAACTTAACTTAACTTGGATGTGTATACGTATATATGTACATACGTTATTTAGGATCCTTATTAAATTTGGACATTACACAAAAATCACATTTTATAAAATGCCTCTAATTGATAATTGGATCTCATTAAGTACTCAAGCTATGGTAATCGCTCATAAAATAATTAACCAGATATTACATCTTATTTCATTCTGATTTTATATTCAAATAAATATTATTAGTGTTCCTAGAGTATTCCCAAATTTTCCTGATTTTTATTAGTTACCATGAGCTACAGAAAATGAAATACTCAAGAATGAAAAAGGGTGCAGGCTCACGGATCGAACCGGGGACCTTGAAGAACGAACAGCCTTTAGCGCGCTCGGTCTAGCCATCGGGATCCTTAGTGTTTCTTGATTCACTGGGAATACAAAATATGATTAGGTAGGCGGGTACTGGGAACTGCAGAGCAATTGGCCGGCAAAAACCAACCGAAAGTAACAGGGGAGGTAGGGAAATCGAACCCAGGACCGGAGGGCAAAGGGGTTAACGCGCAGTCGAGCTAGGCAGCAAACCGCTCGGTATTTCATGACTTCTGGGGAAAAGCCCGACTGGTAAAGCATGTGGGGAATGGGAGCCAATAAGGAAGCCACCAGCCAAAAACAGAGGAGCCGGGGCGTGCGGCCAGTAGCGTTGCCGCCGGTGATGCCTGCCGGGGAGGCGCCGAAGACCCGCAAAATGGCTCCCCTGCGGATGGTGAAGATGCTGGTGAGGTCAACAGGGGCCATGGTGGCGTCGGGGGTGGCCGGTGTCGGCCCGAGCGGCCGGAGGCGGGGATGGGTTGGGGCGCCGGCGACCGGGAAGGAGAGGGAAGGGAATATCGCGCGCATGAGTGAGAGAGAGGCGTATGGATGCTTACCGAGCAGCCTTTGGAGTCGGAGAGGTGCCGGAGAGGGCTGGCGGCGATGACCATGGGCAGCGCGGGGAGGTCGCCACGGGGAGAGAAACTCCGGCGATGGGAAGCTCAGCCGGCGGGTGGAGGGGGTTCGGGGCATCGAGTGGATGCTTCCAATGTGAGGAATTGAAGGGACGTTGACCGAGGAGGTGGCGGCGGTGATGGAGGCGCGGGTGGCCGGCGGTGGGAAAAATGGCCGCGGCGGGGAGCTGGGCGCACCTCAGTCTAATTAACTGGGAGGGAAGGTACTCGGGGGGCGGAGGGACATCGGGATGCGGCCAGAGCGATGGAGATTCGCCGGAGCGGCCGGGCGGCGAGGAGGCGGCAACGGCGGCGTACTCGGGTGAACTCGGCTTGTGGGAGGAGAAAGGGGTAGGGGGAACGGAAGGAGGCCGCGCAGCTCCTTTATATGCGAGCGCACGCGCGTAGGGAAATGAAGCTAGGGCATAGGCACAGGCGCGGGCGGCGAGGCGTGGGGCTCGGCGGCGAGCGGGGCGGAGGAGTTGTCCCTTCGGTGCCAGGCGGCAGTAGCAGGCGGCAGTGCTGCGTGGAGGGGACGGGTGAGGCAGAGCAGGAGATATGGCGAGATTTGGCGCAGCGCTGAGAGAGGGAAGGGCGACGTGGAAGCAGCCTGTCCATGGAAGAAGGGAGGAGGAGGGAAAGAGGGAGGAAGAAGGGGCGCCTGCGTGGGGGTCTGGACGGCGCGGTCGGCAAGGAAAAAAAATCGGGCCCGCTGGCAGGGTGGAGAGAAAAGAGGAGAGAGAGGAATAGGAAGTGGGGTCCACATGTAATAGGGAGAAAATGAAGCAAGAGCAAAAAGTTGATGATGGATTTGAAATTTGCAAAATTACTGCGGGCTTAAATTTTTGCATGGCATTTAGAATTTAAGATTCACTTTTTCAACTATTAAATGATAGTTTGTATTATTATTATTATTATTATTATTGTTGTTGTTGTTGTTGTTATATATTCCTTATATTGCTGTGTATGTCATTATTTCCAGAATGAGATTTTATACCTTAAGTCAAATTTCTCCCTTCAATTTCTGGATCATCTTTTCAGATTCGATTTTTAAATTTCAATTCTCTACCATTAGCATATTCCTTGTTATGACTTCACTGGTGTTAATTTCTTTCTTGGAACCTCAACCAAATTTTCAGAAAATATCATAAACTCCAAATTCAATAAAATATATTGCAAAAATAATTCAAAAACTTCATATTTTTCAAATTTAAATTTTTGGGATGTTACAAATCTACCCCCCTTAAGAAGAATCTCGACCCCGAGATTACGGTAGAGCAGAAGAATGGAGGTGGGTTATGTTGGTTAGCAATGGGTTCGGGGTGTTGCTCGACGTATAGCTTCTTAGCTCCACAGGGAGAGGAAAATCTACACAATAGGGGTTAGCACTTGGAGAAGTCAAAAGGGGAAGAGAGATACCTTGTTCTCCTGGATAGGTCGTGGACTTACAAATACTTGCTCTTTTGACATTGTGGTCTTCACGTCATCGTAGAATGGAGTAGTTGCATCGTCTATTGGACATACGGTTGTAGAATTTTATTTTGATAGGTGGGTAGCAATGGCCTATGCCCTAGGGGTAGAGGACCGTAGGGATGCAGAGGTGATTATGGACATATCCTTATGGCGGTCTCTCGCTCCTACTGTGATCTCGCTCTTAGTCTTTAGATTTGCCTAAGCACGACCGTTTTAGCTACTAGCACGTCTTGTAGTCTTCATTACCAGAAGGTTTCTGGCCTTGCGAATCTCCTTGTACTGGTCCGATTAACTCTAAGTCCAGGTTGCTGCACCTCCAAACATACATCGTGGTAGTTCTTCGACATTTTTGTCTCTTAATGCTACCCCCCTTAAATAAATGACGATTGTCATTAGGGTTGGCGGCAATTTGATCTATGGGCTTTCTAGGTAGGTAAGGAGAGAATGTTAGCAGGACAAAGTCTCGAATCTTGGTCCTTGTGCTGGTTGGGGCTTTTAGTTGAATGATTGCGAAGGCTTCACTTGTCCTTGGTCGCCTTGGCTTCAGCTATCTATCACCTTGATTCGGTAGATCTGACTGGGTTTGTAGCAGATGGGGCAAGAGGGAATAGCAGGAGGTAAGGATAGAATCGCGGGGATACGGTAATCTAATCCCATTCGAATTTTTTTACAGGATATACCCCGGAAGATGGGGTGGCACATAAATGACACTAGTTTTTAAAACACTCTTTTCCTGTGACCGCGAAATGTAACGTCAGAGGGCAAGAAGGCAGTGCACAGCGCCAAATAGAATCTTGCAACAGTACATCGTCTACTCGGGGAGCACACATAGGAGGGTGCAGGGTTCATATGCACAGTCCGCTAAAACGAGACCATCTTATCTTCATGATCATCTTCGACGTTCCTAACCTTAAAATTTGGAGTAGGGGTATGAGAAGAGGATCAAAATTTTCCTTTTGTAATAAATAGAAAGAAGTGGAAAGTATTTGGGTAGTTTCATTGGTTTTAGCACTCATTTTTTTTTAATGATCCTTCGGGCAAAATAGATTTTTTTTTAAGGTATCCTAATCTCTTCCAACGCTCAACTATCCATCACTGAATCAAGTCACTCCCATATGATTTTTTTTTTGTACATAAGGCCTAGAATCCAACGACCTTTATGATTTAACTCCCACTTTTGCAAACTGCACTTAGATTATCTTTCTTCATTAATTGTTCATGGTATTACTGCCATCTAAAACTCCAAACAACGAAGGAGATTATTTATTCTATTTGATCCACCATTCATACTCCTCCTATTGTATCTTCCATGATTTCATTAATCTAGTCATGGTTATCTAAGTCTCGCATAAATCTTTGACCTTCAATCGTATATTTGTGGATTAAATATCATATTTTTACCATGACTGTATAATCAAAATCTCGGATCCACTATTGGTCAACTTATTAACTCTACAATCCAATGAAAATCCAATACCTTTACATCTAAATCCACCTATATATAAATTTTCCAGCAAAAATTTTATTAATCGAATCGAGGTTACCAAATCCTTATGTGTGCCTGAATTTCCACCATTGTAAATATCTCCCAAGAATTATGTTCTTTATCAATGTTGTACTCCCACAATTATTTTCATATTTCCTATTTCCCAAGAATAACTTAGTTCATCCATCTAGTCAATCTAACCCTTTCCGTTAGGCTCTACCATTTTTTTAATTTTCACCCTACTGTTTACCCCAAAAATAAAACAATCTTTGATATTAAGCTTCAAGGTTAAGCACCATGACTCTTGGCCTTAAGTGCGTTTTCATAGAAAGTTTACAAGAAAAGTACTGGATTTTTATCACTTTGAATTTGGGTAAGAGAGCTTCAGAAGTAAAATGGCTAGGGCAGCATATGGATAAGGGGAAATCATCTAAGAGAGATGAGAATAAGTGATACAACTTATATTTTTCGAAATAGATTTTGAAGAAATAATTCTAGTCTTAAAACTAACGGCCAGGCTAACTAGGTCACGACCTGCAGTCGATATGCTCTGATACCATCGCTGTAGGGACCCAGATATTAACATCTGGATTCCTCTGTGATTTTCTGCACTATTCCCTGGATCAGTAGATAGTGCTCACAGTTACAGTAATGAATATCAAAATACATATCATGCGGAAGCGTAAATATAATAGTAGACTTACTCATGGGCCGATTAGGCCGAAATCATTAAATTGCAGCAGCGGAAGAACGAAGCACACAGGTGGGACCTTCAGGACATGCCCACAGGCAGCCAACTGGAGGTTCGCGACCTAGCCCTTGACATCTTCATCTTCTCGGCCAGCTTGTCCAATCTTGTTGCTGAGGCGAGGTAATTTGATTTCCTGAATCTGAATTTTGTCGCAAAAGCGAGCGTGAGCACTCCGACCCCGTGCTCCGCGAGCCAATACACAGAATGCAATTAAATAGTATGCATGGCTTAACAAAGGAGAGGCTCGGGTTATTTTTATTTGCCAAAATCGCCTTTAGTAGCATTATTACCATTGCTCAATTACAGTGTTATAGTTGCTACCTAACTCCACACTACAATGGCCAAAATCGACCTAATCTACAGAAAATGCACCTTCTTTAATGACTGCTGCCTAAAACTCCTAACAACAAGTGTCATCATTTATTTAATCCAACGATCATACTTTGTATTTTGAATTACTAAAAACCCAGTCCTGTCATTACTACTCATCAGCTCCTCACCTCTGAATTCTAATGATTCCCTAACGTAATTACTTTCAAATCCACCGATATCATTCGTATTCAATCCTTTTCGTCATTGATTCAACCATAATCCAATAATCAATCTCATTTTCCATTATCCATCACTAGCTAATCCACAAATATACCTCCACCGAAAATTCAAGTTACCAAGATTATAATCCACTAATTGTTATGAATCCTCCAATCTTCTCAGAAATTCAATTCATCCCTCTAGTAATTGATCATCTCCTATTAATTCCCATTATCACCAATATCTTCCCAGAATTTATATTAATCATTAGTGTAGTAACCCAGCAATTTACCTTTGCACTCCCTAATTCTCCAAAATCATTGAGTATACATCCACCAAGAATAGCATTGACCAAGTATACGATTCACTATTATATATATATCCACCAAGAGTGTCACTAATCAAGAATTATACTCCAATACTTGTATTATTTTTCCAAATTTCTGAAAATTCAATTAGATCATTTATCTAACCTATCTATTCAACTAGACCCCACTAATTTATTGCTCCCAGAACCCACACTATCATTATCCCTATTATGATCAACATAAATCCACCAACTTCTTTATGCAATTACCATAAACAGCCATCTTCTTTTGTTACGACTCTATTTATTCTTCCCATAATTTATTTAGTAAGAATAGTAATGCCACTATTCGAAATACAATACATAAAATTTCCTGAGACCTAGCAGCTTTGGAACAAAACATAATGTTCAAGGGATATTAACATGAATTTCCATACATATGGCATCACACCATATGCCTAATATCACCATAATTTTTCCATATATACGGCATCACACCGTATAACATCTTTCAGCGTTATAGCCGCTTAACTTACCACTGGGGCGACGCCCAGGACAATTCCAAACCAGGGCAGTCCTTCGCCCTTCAAGTTTCCATTCCCACCCACAAAACATTTTTAAATAGAACTATATCTGGTTAAGTTCCCATGTCCGCCCTTGACCGTGGGCACGGCTATTCGAATAGTTTTGACTCTGCAGAGTTTGTACACTTTCACCACAAGAGACAATCAACTCGTTGCCCCACACGATTCCTTAGACGTGTGGTTGAGCAGACCATCACAGTGACTTTTCAAAGTATCTAGTCCCTTTTCTCATCTCACTTTATGGGCTTCTCCCACTTGCGGTGGGTCCCATACGTTGCACGGGATGTTCCCCACGGCTACTAGCGTACGGGCTCCCCTCCCCTCTGCGCTAGTACGACTGGGAAACTTCACCCTCCACTCGGTGTCCCTTTAGGCCTTCTCTTGCCCTTGCGTAGCCACTTCCCAACCACTACCGGTGAGATGAGTCCGGGGATTTCGATAAGTTTACTTAGCCAAGTTGTACTTTACAGACTTGTGGTTGTACTGTTTTACATGGGTTGACAAGACAAGATTCGGTCCTTAGTAGTATCTGGGCGGTCTACCACTAACCCACTTTGTGCATCCACTGCACCACACTCACACCCTCGAACCAATCCGCCCAGATATTTAAGCAAGTTGAGGATTTTGGGAGCATAAAATAACAATGTCAACATATATCAGTCATTCCCACCCTGACTGCCCAACCAATTTTTCTCAGGGTTAAAAGTGATGCTTGGGCACTCTCGCGCCCATGATTATCTAAGCAATACTAAGCATGGCATATATTTAGGGACTTATTTTCAAAAGGTTACTATTATAATTTTGCTACGGCGACAAGGTTCACACATTCAAATATTCCAAAGGAGGTGTAATATTAATCAAGCAAACAATGGGCATATAACTAAGATCTTAAGTTAAACATGGATTTGCATATAAAATAACAGCGTGCAATTTGATAATTTAAACAGAAATAATTTGCGAAAAATGTAGGTTCAACATGATCAAAGTATTGACTCGCCTGGCGCGGTTTACCGCAGACTTGAGCTCACACAAGGTTGTATCATGCGATGATCCTCAATTCCTGGTCTGCATCGATCTCGTCCTCGCTTGCTCCGTAGAATCTTCAGGACTCCAGTTTCTAACTACGCGGCAACGACTGAACCCAATTAAAAGCAAGTTACTCAAAGATCCAAGTAAATCCGAATAAACTCAACTTTTGTTTATTATGAATTAAGGGGTGATTTGAGCCAAGGCCGGTGGTAGGGTACGATGACTCGATCTTTTTACTAATAATTTCTTTTATTATTTATTGGTTATTAAGAAAGTTCCATGAGCTAGGTCAAACCTATGAATTGGTGTGTTTTGTCGAGTGCTAGTATTCAGGGCATACATCATATACGTGATGTATAAATTCTTTAGCTTACCAATTTTAATCTTAGAGCCTGAGTTTATAGCATCCGGTGGCGTAATATTTTATGTACCTTTTTAACTTGAGTGCTCTCGAAAATTACTGATACTGATATTTTATCCTTCTGCAAGTCGAGTCTCTTACACCTGATTATATTTTGTTATTATTGTTATTAATTAAAGCTACCATTTAAAACCAGTATGATAGTGTCTATGTTACTAATGGGGCATATGTTAAGTACAAAAGTTTTACTAATATTACATATCATCCCCCATTTTCTTAGTTATTTTAGTATATATATATATATATATTCTGAAAGCATTCTAATTTAGGTGGGCACTTTATCCACATACTCTTAATATTCTGTTTAATTTATGCCCCTTGATTGGATATTTTTCACCGTGGAAGCCTTTTGATCGTTGTTTTGTAAATTTGGAATTATGTTTCTACCACTACTTCTAATTAAACCTCTGTTTTAGCTTTCATTTAATTATTTAAACTGTCCTCACTTATCTCCCTTAATCTCTTGTTTGTTCATAGTCTTGTAATTCTATGTTTGTTATACAAATTTCTGGTGACCCCAAACTTAACTTAACTTGGATGTGTATACGTATATATGTACATACGTTATTTAGGATCCTTATTAAATTTGGACATTACACAAAAATCACATTTTATAAAATGCCTCTAATTGATAATTGGATCTCATTAAGTACTCAAGCTATGGTAATCGCTCATAAAATAATTAACCAGATATTACATCTTATTTCATTCTGATTTTATATTCAAATAAATATTATTAGTGTTCCTAGAGTATTCCCAAATTTTCCTGATTTTTATTAGTTACCATGAGCTACAGAAAATGAAATACTCAAGAATGAAAAAGGGTGCAGGCTCACGGATCGAACCGGGGACCTTGAAGAACGAACAGCCTTTAGCGCGCTCGGTCTAGCCATCGGGATCCTTAGTGTTTCTTGATTCACTGGGAATACAAAATATGATTAGGTAGGCGGGTACTGGGAACTGCAGAGCAATTGGCCGGCAAAAACCAACCGAAAGTAACAGGGGAGGTAGGGAAATCGAACCCAGGACCGGAGGGCAAAGGGGTTAACGCGCAGTCGAGCTAGGCAGCAAACCGCTCGGTATTTCATGACTTCTGGGGAAAAGCCCGACTGGTAAAGCATGTGGGGAATGGGAGCCAATAAGGAAGCCACCAGCCAAAAACAGAGGAGCCGGGGCGTGCGGCCAGTAGCGTTGCCGCCGGTGATGCCTGCCGGGGAGGCGCCGAAGACCCGCAAAATGGCTCCCCTGCGGATGGTGAAGATGCTGGTGAGGTCAACAGGGGCCATGGTGGCGTCGGGGGTGGCCGGTGTCGGCCCGAGCGGCCGGAGGCGGGGACGGGTTGGGGCGCCGGCGACCGGGAAGGAGAGGGAAGGGAATATCGCGCGCATGAGTGAGAGAGAGGCGTATGGATGCTTACCGAGCAGCCTTTGGAGTCGGAGAGGTGCCGGAGAGGGCTGGCGGCGATGACCATGGGCAGCGCGGGGAGGTCGCCACGGGGAGAGAAACTCCGGCGATGGGAAGCTCAGCCGGCGGGTGGAGGGGGTTCGGGGCATCGAGTGGATGCTTCCAATGTGAGGAATTGAAGGGACGTTGACCGAGGAGGTGGCGGCGGTGATGGAGGCGCGGGTGGCCGGCGGTGGGAAAAATGGCCGCGGCGGGGAGCTGGGCGCACCTCAGTCTAATTAACTGGGAGGGAAGGTACTCGGGGGGCGGAGGGACATCGGGATGCGGCCAGAGCGATGGAGATTCGCCGGAGCGGCCGGGCGGCGAGGAGGCGGCAACGGCGGCGTACTCGGGTGAACTCGGCTTGTGGGAGGAGAAAGGGGTAGGGGGAACGGAAGGAGGCCGCGCAGCTCCTTTATATGCGAGCGCACGCGCGTAGGGAAATGAAGCTAGGGCATAGGCACAGGCGCGGGCGGCGAGGCGTGGGGCTCGGCGGCGAGCGGGGCGGAGGAGTTGTCCCTTCGGTGCCAGGCGGCAGTAGCAGGCGGCAGTGCTGCGTGGAGGGGACGGGTGAGGCAGAGCAGGAGATATGGCGAGATTTGGCGCAGCGCTGAGAGAGGGAAGGGCGACGTGGAAGCAGCCTGTCCATGGAAGAAGGGAGGAGGAGGGAAAGAGGGAGGAAGAAGGGGCGCCTGCGTGGGGGTCTGGACGGCGCGGTCGGCAAGGAAAAAAAATCGGGCCCGCTGGCAGGGTGGAGAGAAAAGAGGAGAGAGAGGAATAGGAAGTGGGGTCCACATGTAATAGGGAGAAAATGAAGCAAGAGCAAAAAGTTGATGATGGATTTGAAATTTGCAAAATTACTGCGGGCTTAAATTTTTGCATGGCATTTAGAATTTAAGATTCACTTTTTCAACTATTAAATGATAGTTTGTATTATTATTATTATTATTATTGTTGTTGTTGTTGTTGTTATATATTCCTTATATTGCTGTGTATGTCATTATTTCCAGAATGAGATTTTATACCTTAAGTCAAATTTCTCCCTTCAATTTCTGGATCATCTTTTCAGATTCGATTTTTAAATTTCAATTCTCTACCATTAGCATATTCCTTGTTATGACTTCACTGGTGTTAATTTCTTTCTTGGAACCTCAACCAAATTTTCAGAAAATATCATAAACTCCAAATTCAATAAAATATATTGCAAAAATAATTCAAAAACTTCATATTTTTCAAATTTAAATTTTTGGGATGTTACAGAGACGGACGGCGCGAGAACGGCGACGGCGGAGGCGAAGCTCCCGTCAGCGAAGGCGACGGCGCAAGCGGCGGCGCACGGAGACCAGCGGCGGCGGAGGCGGCGGCTGCGGGATGAGGAAGCCGAGGGGGCAGGGTCCCCTTTTATACCCGGGCGGCGAGGACGCATCCGCGGCAAGCGTGGAGTCCGGGGCGGAGACGGCGGCGGAAAAGGGAGGCGGCGGCGGCGGGTTCGAACCGGACTCGGGGAAGAGTCCCGCTCGGAGACGACGCCTGACAGGTGGGCCCAACCTGTCAGTGGCACCGGGTGAGCGAGCAGCGGCGATGCGGGGCGCGGGCGCGGAAAGGCCACCGATGGCCGACAGCTGTCGGGCATCGGGCGAGCGGGCGCGACGCCGATGGGCGACGCGTGGCTGCGGGGTGCGGGCAGGCCGGGCCGGCTGGCGGGCTGGCGCGCGCGGAGGGAAGCGGGCCGGCTGGTGGGCTTCGGCCCACTGGCCGGTTTGGGAATTTCTTTTCTTTTTCTTTTTCCAGAAATTCAAATAAATTAATTTGAGCTCTAGAAAATAGCAAATAAATCCAGAAAAATCCAGAAAAATTCCAATAAATTCCTTGAGACACAAAGAACTCAAATAAAATAAATTTGGCAAATGTTCATGTTCAGATTAATCATATTAAATCCTTTTAATTTAATAAAATTCCCATTAAGCTTTAATTAATTCCAGAAAAATTCAAATGGTGAATTTTATTTTAAAAACTTCAAAAAGGCTCTGAAAATCAGGATGTTACAGAAACCCAGAAGGCTATAGGAGTTCTGATGGGCATGTTCTCTATCAAATCAATGCCTACACACATCCTTTTTTTATTTTGGGGCTTTGCACTCTTTTATAGTAAGAAAGTATGTTGAGAAACTTAAGTTGCCAACCCATAAGTTAAAGAAACCAATAATACTTAGTTCACCAGGAGGACCTATCACTGCCACATTAGTAAACCTTGGGGTGCAAATTGCCATGGAAGATTTTGAATTGCTAACAGTCCTTTTGGTGTTAAATACCTAGACATTGGATATTATCTTAGGAATGAATTGGTTGGTAAAGCTCCAAGGGTAATAAATTATGCCACTAGAAAAGTAAGTCTAACCAAATGTCTTGGATTAACCATAAAAGTTAATATAGACTGTCCCTATCAATGGGGTCGTGCAATTCATTATTTGGAGGATGTGCCTCTGGAAAGAATGATTGTAGTACAAGATTACCCTGAGGTTTTTCCAGAAGAATTACAAAGAATGTGTTGGACCGAAATGGCGACAGAGGGGGGGTGAATGTCGTTTCTTTAAAGCCAAAAACCCCTCAAGGTGTTCTCAACACGTTTCTCTCCGATAGCAATTAGAGGCTATGAAAAGAAGGAAGGCAAGCTCTCTGGAGAACCATATGATAAGAAGAGAAAAAGAAGGCCTCACTGGAAACTTAGGCAAAAAGATCAAGAAGAGCTAGCAGCAAAATGCAGCTGGGGCGGTCTGACCGCAATGGACCGGGCGGTCAGACCGCTCTCACCAAGCCGGTCAGACCGGTGGCCCAAGGCCGGTCAGACCGCCAACCGCCGGCCGGTCTGACCGCCAACCACCGGCCGGTCTGACCGCTTCTTGGGAGCAGACAGCAGATCAGGCCGACAGAAAATTCAGAAAAAAACACAGAACTTGATATTTCAAGGAAATTTGAGAAAAGGAGTTACTCTCCTCAGACTATAGGGACAAGAACTTGTTCCAAATACCTTGGGAACCTTTGGAAACCAAAGATACCAATCAAGGAGCAAGGAATTCAGATTTGGGACAAAAACCTGAAAAATACAGAAGGCAGCCCAAAAACTCCAATTGCCACTCTATCTTAGATCCTTTGAGCATGAAACTTGGAGAATAGCTAGAGAATAGCCTCTGGATTTTACGTGCCAAGTTTCAAGCCAACTCAAAGAGGGAAACAAGATTTGCACCAAACCCTAGGAGAAGAAATGAAGAACAGAGGAAGCCAAAAGCCAAAATCTAGAATCAAGAATGAGTTCTTGGGATTTTGACTGATCAAATGATCTTGAGGTATCATCCCAACATACAGCAACCCATTTTGGCCCTTCTCAGCAAGAAATCACTCAAAACGCAAAAACTCAAAAATCTCACAGAGAGTAACGAAGAACACAGGAGGCAGAGAAATAAACTTCAGTGATTTCATTCATGGAAAACAAAGAATACAGAGGAGTCCCCATACGCATGGACAT
Organism: Dendrocalamus latiflorus; assembly: GCA_017311315.1. Lineage (NCBI taxonomy): Eukaryota > Viridiplantae > Streptophyta > Magnoliopsida > Poales > Poaceae > Dendrocalamus > Dendrocalamus latiflorus. The sequence goes on from CM029675.1 coordinate 5,555,664, forward strand.
TAGAACAAGGATGATTACATACTCATCAATCCATCCTCTCCATCTCCCAAAGCCAAGAACACCCACACACTACATGCTTGAAAAGGAGAACGCACACAGAGAAGCTACGAAGGAGACACCCTCCAACAGAACCTTTGCCTCTCCTACCAACTCTCAACAACTAAAGTCTAAAGCCAAAACAACCCTCTAAAGCCCATTTTGACTAAAGCACAAACCCTAAAGTCTAGAAACCCTTGGAATGCATGCAGCCACAAGGAGGCACCTCCTCCTTATATAGCCTTTGGCTAATGGGTCTCCAACCCGTTACGCCCGCTAAATCCAACGGAACCCGCTCCCGCTTGTGCAGCCTCGCGAAATTATCAATTCGCCCCTCCTGCACCTTCCGGGAAGCTTCCGCGTCTCTTGTAGTCCAAGCCTCGCAACCACCTCGAGTCTCCGCCGTCTTCGACACATCCTGACCGTTCTGACCTCAGCGCCACCTGCGCCTAGTCCGGCCACCTCGTGTCTCGCCACGACTCCGCCTCGACGTCCTGCAGCCATCACAAACAAGAAACACATCAAATAGCACCGCTCGACACATGAAGGCATAAATAGCATCAATGAACCATATTAAGTATGAAATAGCCCAAACTTGACAAGCCAACATAATATGCATCCTAACCACTTTGACCAGGTTTGACCAAGTCCGACTGAGCCCGATTGTACCATGCATCATCAAGGTCCGAACCATCCAAATCAAACTCGACTTTCCTAAATCGATGTCAATTACTCATCACACACATGGGATGACCTCCACATGGTCTCTCAGAATGCCACCCAACTAAGACATAGAATTTATCATTGACTTAAAGCCTGGAATAGCCCTGATTACCAAGTGACCATACAGAATGGCAGTCGATGAACTTGAAGAATTAAAGAAACAAATTCATGAATTGCAAGACAAGGGCTTTATTAGACCAAGCTCCTTACCATGGGGTTCGCCGGTCTTGTTTGTGAAGAAAAAAAAGATGGCACAATCAAATGTCCGTGGACTGTAGAGCCCTAAATGATGTAACTATTAAAAACAAGTATCCTCTACCCCACATAGATGTCTATTTCACTAGCTTTTTGGTGCTATAATGTTTTTTAAGATAGATCTGCGGTCACGGTTAGAATATCATCAGTTAAAGATCAGGGCAAAAGACATACCTAAGATGACATTCACCACCCGATATGGCCTGTATGAGTTCACGGTCATGTCCTTTGGATTGAATAATTCCCTGACCTATTTCATAAATCCCATGAATAAGGTATTCATGGAATACCTAGACAAATTTGTGGTGGTGTTCATCGATGACATTCTTTTCTATTCCAAGAATACCGAAGAACATGTCGAGCACCTGCAATTATTACTGGAGAAGCTTAAAGAGCATCAGCTATATGCCAAGTATAGTATGTGTGAGCTCTGACTATATGATACTAGTTTCCTTGGGCACATTGTGTCAGCTGGAGAAGTAGTAGTAGACCCAGCTAAAGTGGATGTTGTTTTGGAATGGAAGCAACCTACTTCAGTGACTAAAGTGTGGAGTTTCCTTGGATTAGCCAGATATTATAGACAATTTATCGAGGTGTTCTCCAAGATTGCCAGGCATTTAACCCATCTACTCAAGAAGGAGAAAAAGTATGGATGGATGGAAGCTTGTGAAGAAAGTTTTCAGAAATTGATGAAAAGACAATCCTCTGCTCTAGTGTTAGTTCTGCCGAACATCTACAAGCATTTTGAAGTATACTGTGATGCTTCACATCAAGGCTTGGGGTGTGTACTCATGCAAGGAGAAAAGGTCGTGGCATATGCCTCAAGATAGCTCCATCCACATGAGGAGAATTATCCAACCCATGACTTGGAATTAGCTTTAGTGGTGCATGCCCTGAAAATCAAGCATCATTATCTGATCGGTAACTATTGTGACATATACACAGATCATAAGAGCCTCAAGTACATCATCACACAATCAGATCTTAACTTGAGGCAGAGAAGATAGCTGGAACTGATCAAGGATTATGATTTAGGCATCCACTACCACCCTAGAAAAGCCAACTTGGTAGCTAATGCTTTGAACCGCAAGGCATATTGTAGCAATGCAATGGTCCAGGAACAACAATCTGAACTCTATAGGGAGTTGATGGCACTCAACCTAGAGATAATAGAGTAAGGCACCATAGCTGTGATGGAAATACAACCATGTGTAGAAGATCAAATCAAGGCCGCACAGGAAGGAAATTCTGGCATCCAGTGATTCAAGCACCTCATGGAAAAAGAAAAGGCCACCAAGATGATTGAAGATCAACAAGGAGTCATATGTTATGGGAAGTGTATTTTCGTTCCCCACCAGAAAGAGCTTAAGGAATTGACACTTAAAGAGGCCAACAACTCAGCCTATTCTTTGCATCCGAGAAATACCAAAATATATCAAGATATGAAGCAATGGTACTGGTGGCCTCACATGAAGAGGGACATCGCCAAATATGTAGTATATTGTGATGTATGTTAGAGGGTCAAAATCGAACACCAGAGGCCAGCGGGATTGTTGTAACCACTTCAGATCCCTTAATGGAAATGGGAAGGAGTAGGACTGGACTTTATCACCAGCTTGCCATGAACCAAGATGGGATATGACTCCATATGGGTTATAGTATACTAACTAATGAAGGTCACCCACTTCATTCCAGTGAAGATCACCTTGAAAGAAGACCACCTGACAGAACTATATGTCATATATTGTATGCCTACATGGGGTACCTAAAAGAATAGTCTCAGATCAAGGTTCTCAATTCACCTCACATTTCTAGGCTAGTCTTCATGAAGCTCTTGGAACCCATCTGAATTTTAGTACTGCTTATCACCCACAAACATATGGGCAGACTGAAAGAGTAAACCAGATCCTTGAAGATATGCTTTGAACCTGGGCCATAGAGTTTAGCAAAGATAGGGAGAACCACCTACCATATGTTGAGTTATCATACAACAATAGTTACCAATCCAGCCTGAAGATGTCCCCATTTAAAGTCCTTTATGGCAAAAAAATGTTGAACCCCATTGCATTGGACTGAAGTAGGAGAAGGTTATGTCTTTGGGCCAGATACCCTGAAGCAAGCCGAAGAGAAAGTTCATTTAATCAAAGATCGATTGCAGGCAACTCAATCAAGACATAAGAGTTATGCCAACAACTGAAGACGAGAGCTAAGTTTTGAAGTTGGCAACCATGTTTACTTGAAGGTATCCCTACTACGTGGAACTAAAAGATTCAAGATCAAAGGCAAGCTTGTGCCGAGATATATGGGACCATTTCCAATAATTGCCAAAAAGGGAAAAGTGACCTATTTTCTAGAGATGCCTGCAAGTGTAGTGGATATACATGATGTGTTTAACCTATCCTAACTTAAGAAGTGTCTTTGAGTGACAGAAAACCAATCCCCACTAGAGAACATTGAGCTGCATGAAGACCTGACCTATCAAGAGCGCCCAATCAAGATTCTCAATGTCGTAGAAAAGAAGACAAGGCACCAAACCATTCACCTATATAGGGTCCAATGGAATAATCATGTCATGGAAGAATCCAGCTGGGAGCGAGAAGATCATTTGAGAAGAGATTACCCTTACCCGTTCTCTGACTAGGTGGAATCTCGGGGTAGAGATTCTTTTTAAGGGGTAGACTTGTAACATCCTCAAAATTAGGGTATTTCAAAATATGTAAAATTTTAAACTTTTTGTTTTGCATTTTATTCACATTTGATTTTTCTATCGCTTTTGATTGAGGTTCGTAAGAAAATAAAATTTAGAAGAAAAGATGCAACTGAGGAAACCATATTAAATTGGAATTTACAATATGAAAAGATGATCTAGAAAGTAAGCAGGAAATTTTACAGTAATAACTTGGTTAAAGGAATACCAAGCTGGAAATTGTAATTTAAAGTGCAAGGTGCATTCTGTTAAATTAATCATGAGCTAAAAGAGGTACAAATTGGAAAGAGGATTAGAAATGAAGTCAAAAGTCCTATAATTTAAATTTTAAACTTTGAGCCATTTTCATATTCAAGCCTAACCAAAACTCAAAAGGGAGTTCAATCCAAAACCTAAAAGCTTAAAATTCAATTGCCTCATAAAAGCAATAATTGGTGCTTTCAAACATTGAAAACATAATATAAAATAAATTCAGGAAATCAAATTCAAACATAATTCAAGTTGGCTTTTGGTTAAATTAAAATTTTAAATTTAAATTTCAAAAAACTAAAATTTAAGGGAAATCTAGAAAAGGGGATGGTAATTTTGGGCTTGGCCCATTTCCTCTAGCCTATTTGGCCCTTGGCTCGTGGCCTTTTTCCTTGCTCCTGCATATGGCCTGGCCAGGCCAAACCAGAGAATATGCAGTGAGCTCAGTCTCTGTTCTGGGCGTGTCCACACTGAATCAGTGTCGGTGTCATCTGATGTTCCATGTCGTCCGGTCGTGTCTAAGCCAAACCAACATGCGCAAGAGCAACGTTTGACCTATGCCAACCCTCCACCATGTACCAATCCTGCTCCTCCTATGCACCGCACCATGCAAGTGTTTACACTAGCTAGACGTGCCAAGAGCAACCGCAATGCTTGACCAAAGCATTGTCCCTCCTGACGAGCATTCAGACCACTTTGGTCTCATCATCACCAGCATTGAAGTGCACGATGACACCCTCTGCTGCACTAGCTCTTTTCTAACACGCCATCACATCCATTGACCATCAACTCCGGTGACTGACCAAGAGAGCTACTCCGCCCTTCGCGCTGCCACACCCTACCTGCCCATCTCAACACCTATGTGTAGTCACCTCAACGTTCTTGTGGCCATGCCCATGCTGATGCCAATGAATTAACGTCATCATGCCATTCTCCCAAAAGATCCACCCCACCTCACTCTCTCTTCCCTCCATGGAATCACTCTCTCATAGCCCGTAGCTTGCCGAAGCCATCTTCATCTTCCACCCTGGCCAACTTGGTATCGACCGATTGGAGGCTTCTCCGGCTAATTCCTCTTGGCTAAAGCATTACCAGAGCTTCCCAGACACTATCCCACCGGCAATTTACTCCGCCATCGCCCCATGCAATGTCGGTGTCGTGCTCCACCTTGTGCTACCGTGGGTCCCCAATGCCAAGCTTTCTCAGCCATCCCCAAGCCCCAGCAACCCCTCAGATGGACTTCTCATAGTCCCTAGATAGGGACTCCCGTATCTAGGGATTGAACTCTAGCGTCGTAGATAGCCGTGGTGCCATGCTCCCTATTCCACCACCGCTCAAGCTCGTTACCAACCACCACGCAAGCCAAGTTGAATCATAAAACTTAGCCTAGAGGTGCACGCTGAGTTGTAGAGTTCATTTTTAGCTTCGCCTCAGCCACCGAGCCTCTCCTCGTCGGAGGTGAGCATCACTTTCTTCGATGGGAATGATTAGGATACTGTAGTGTGTCATTAGTTTAAAATGGTACTTAGTTAAAATCTAATGGCTGTGATTAGCTGTTCGATACTCCCCTTGACATGTGGGCCCTCCCAGTTTACTTAAAGTCACTAAGCCTATGACATGTGGGCCTTATCATATAAAAACTCTTTCAAAACCGGTTAAATGACCATAAGCCACTAACATGTGGGTCCGATTCACTGTACTGAATAATGCATGGCCCGCCTATTAGTCATACTAGCCTTTTCCTTTTATGAAGTAAATCCGAAAAGAAATTAAAAGCCCGTGGACCCCCACCTGTCATACATTGTAGCTCTTTCAATACAAAATAAAATTAAAATCCAGGGCCCCACCTGTTAGTGTGAGAAATTCTCTCTCTTTTATTATTTTCTAGAATTAAATTCAAAACATGTGCATATAGTATTTCCTGAGATGGCGCTCCTCTCGCCTCCCTCTCTGCCGACTCTGGGGCGATTCAGGTGCCATGGCCCTAAGTGATCCTCACTTCCTTTCATGGATTCCTCAGCCTTTGCTGAGGGTTGGGATTTCTCCTTGGGTACGCATTTTCAATCGAAAGTGCGACGGCGTTTTGGCTCTACGGTACATTTCTCTTCTGATCGAGGTTATCAACCTTTCTTCCTGGTGGTCACTTTTTCTGGATCAACTTTCCGTTTCACTTAAGAATCAGTAGGTATTGATTTGCAATCCTGTCTGGGAGGTTCTTCGAATGGTTTTCATGTTTACCATCTGGCTTTCTCTAGATTTCGGTTCTGTCTTTCCTCCAACAAAGTTGGACTTCTCATATATTCTCTGAAAAGCTTCAAGTCCAAGGATTTCACATTATTTTTTCATATATGGCGTGATGGAGGTCCAAATTGGCGTCGAGAATTTCAGTTGTGGCTTTCTGAATGTGATCGTGAATGGGCTACTGTGCATTCCAGGAAAAAGAGTTGATCTTATGCAAAAGTGGCTTCTCTCAGAACACCTCAACATCGATCACAGTTACATATATTTTCTTTTCGTGGTTCTCCAAGAAAGAAATCTTCTTCTGAATGGTAAAAACATTCTGGGTTCTCTGATAAGGTTTTTCCTAAGAAGCAGCCTACAAATGCTTCATTTCATACTATACAGGTCAGCAAAGTTTATGACCGTCTGCATCCTTCTCTTCATGGCAACCGGATTTCAGCTTTTGATCGTCTACAAGAGAAGAAGAAATCAGTCTTTCACCATCTGCAATATCCTGAAGATTTTCATAATCTTGATCAAGCAACAGATTCTTTAAAGACTCATCAGCCTAACCAAGGTATAATTGTTGAAAATCATTTGAATACATTACAACAGCCTTCTTCTGCTCCGAAAATCTTGGAGAAGACTAACAATCAGGGAGATTCTATTTTGAATTGCTCTCGTTGTTTGGGGTTGGGGCATACGGCAAAATACAGCCCTGGATCAATTAGGTGTCATACCTGCTACAATTACGGCCATATTTCCAAACTTTGTCTCTTGGGGAAAACTAAAAAGCAAAAATACTGGATACCAAAGATATCGAATCCGGTTAATAGCAAAACAGTTTTGCTATTGCACAGGCGACTGAAATTTTTTTATGTTTCAGTCACCTGAAATTGCACTCTCAATGAACTAAAATTGCAGCCCCTCCTCCAAAAAAAATAGCTGCAACTTTAGGTGATTCAGAGTGCAACTTCAGGTGACCTGAAATTGCACTCTCAATCAACTAAAATTGCAGCCCCCCTCCAGAAAAAACATGTGCAACTTCAAGTGATTCAAAGTGCAACTTTAGGTGACTGAAAAATAAAAAAATTTCAGTCGCCAGTGCAATAGTCTATCCCATAGCAAAATCATTGACCAGGGTTCCCCTGATCGGTCTGCAGCACAGCAGCAGATAATCCCTTCAGTTTTAGAATTTCAGAGGCTGTGGAGTAAGATCCTGGAGTATATGCCGCCTCAATTGCCGAAAGGATTCCTCCCCGGGCAGCCATCAATACCCATTTCAATGTTGCTACTAGCTTTGAAGGATAACCTAAGAGACAATGGGAGATTTCTTTTGATCCCACAATTCTGAAAATTTTACTGCACATTACTTTACCTCAGTTCAATACTGGATTGCCAAGGATGAAAGTGGCCAGATGTACTTTTTTTTATGTTCTAGGTAGTACCTTAGTTAGCAACTCATGCACAGAGATAATCCCTTTTAGCCGTATTGAAGTGCCAACCCCTTTGGAAGTTCAACTTAGTGTCTGCCAGGATAGTCAGGCAGGTGAGGCCATGCAGCGCTCCAATGACTTTTCACAGAATTCGTCTAGCCAAGCCATTGCCTCACAACCAATGCTGAAGGGGACACTTCCAGATTCCTATGTCAGTGAACTCTAAAGGAAGACAGAGAAAGAAATTGGTGATTAGTGAAGCCGATGTTGGACATGGATTTTACCAATCCGAAATCATCTATGATTTCATCGTACTATTCCCTAGAGCAGTAAATAGTGCTCACAGATATATTATTGTGTATGAAAAATATATCATGCGAAAGTATAAATAATACAGTAATATACTTACAGGGGCCGGTCAGGCCGAAATCAATAAAAACAGTAGCGGAAACGAAGTCTTCACACATGTGGGACTCTCGGGACACACTCAAAAGCAGCCAACTAGGATTTGCAACCTAATTCTTAGCCTCATTATCATATGGTCTTGTCTTGTGTCATTCCTTTTGACTTATTGGATGATTGTAATTGAGCAACAGTGAGTACAAAGGTGCTAAGTAAGGCACCTCATAGAATGCAAATAATAATATATGCAAGACTGTCAATAGGGGCTAGGGGTTCTTTTATTTGCTGAAAAGCATTTTTTTTTAAAGTTACAATAAATATGAAATCCTTGTAACTTAGCGCTTTTAACTAAAACAGATCTTCAAAATTTTCTTGAGAGAATGTAGTAATAATATCAGTGCAGGTTACATCCACTTGTTACAGCGCAATGTGACCTTCACCACATGCTAGTTATTATCATCACTGGGTCACGCCCAGGGCAATTCCAAATTCAAGGCTCGACAGCTCAACGAGTTTCATTCCACCCACAATAGGTTTTTGAAATAGATAATAGCTCGGGTAAATTCCTGTGTCCGCCCTTGACCGTGGGCACAACTATTCGAACAGTTTTACACACTACTGAGATTGCATAACTTTACCCACAAGAGATAACTGTCTTGATGTATTCACATGTTTCCTTAGACTTGTGAATCAAATAGATTGCCGCAATGCCTTTACAACGCATATTCCCAGCAGGGCTACACCCACCAAGGTTTCTACCGCTATGGGGTGCGACAACCCCTCCAGAGGCCCCCTCTTGCGCCATCATGCCAAGGGCCCATTTCCCCAAGCTTTCTTGCACGTGTGCACACCAATGGCGCAACCACACTAGGTCGATATAAATTAGTTGGTCAGGTCATACAAATTATAAACTTGTGGTTGTACTATTTTACATTGAGTGGTCATCACCAGATTTCATCCTTAGAGCTATCTGGGCGGTTCTACTACAACCACACATTCTCGTGCATCCACTGCACCAACACCTCTTATCATCCGCCTAGATATGTAAAGTAGGTTTTAAAAGTTTTGAGAAGTATAAAATCATCTTGTCCAACATACCACCATTTCCCACAATGGTTGCCCAAAAAATTTTTCATGAATTTTAAGATGATGATTAGGACAAAATAATGCCCTCAAGTATCTAAACAAGACTAAGCATGATGTATAGATACAATCTATAGCTAGTAAGGTTACCATTATAATTTCTAGGGCGACAAGGAATTAAAAGGGGCCATTTTGTCCAAGGGATGGTATATAGTAATACAAGCATGATAGGCATTTAACTGCATTCTTATATTTGAATATATTTGCATAACAAATAAAAGCATGCAATTTGATAATTTAAACAAACATAATTTGTATAAAATGTAGGCTCGATATGATCAAAGTAGTAACTTGCCTGTAGGGGTGGACAGATGGCTCGTGGCTTGCGACTCAGCTCGGCTCGATACAGGCTCGGCTCAGCTCGTGGCATTTACGAGCTGAGCCAGGGGTTGAGCTTGGCTTCTTAATGAGCCGAGCCTGAGCTGGCTTACGAGCCGCTCGGCTGGCCTGTTCGGCTCGCTCGGGCGACTGGATCGGGCTGGCCCATCTCACGTCCGAGTTTCGACGCTTGGCCCATCACCCAACCACCCCTATGTGGCTACGTCTGACGCTCGGTCTTGATGCAAGAAGACACCGACGCACTCCCGATCCCCTTCTTGTCTCCCGATCACACGACGCACTCACGATCCCCTTCTTGTCTCAACCTTAGATTCGGCGCCGCCGCGACGGTGCTGCACCGCACCCTCACCATCCGCCGGTGCCAGCCCCTCCCCTCCTCCTCGCCTCAGCCTCCACCCCCTTCCCATCGGGCATCGCCTTCCCTGAAGTCTCAACCCTAGATCTGGTGCCACCGTCACGGTGCCGCACCGCACCCTCACCGTCTGCTGGCGCCGACCCCTCCCCTCCTCCTCGCCTCAGCCACCACCCCCTTCCCATCGGGCATCGCCTTCCCTAAAGTCTCAACCCTAGATCCGGTGCCGCTACCACGATGCCGCACCTCACCCTCACCGTCCACCGACGCCGGCCCCTCCCTTCTTCCTCATCTCAGCCTCCACCCCCTTCCTATCGGCCATCGCCTTCCCTCAAGTGTCAACTGTAGAAAACACCGGCACCGACCGCAGAGCACCGCCGCCGTAGTGCCACACCTCCCCTCGCCGTCAGCCTCTCATCGGCGTCTAGCGCATGGAGCGGCATGCGCAGGCTAGCATGGAGTCGAAGAACAGCGGAGAGAGGAGGTCCTCCGGGTCTAGGTCTGGCTCTGGCTCTGCCTCGGCATCGACTCCAGTGGTGAACCACCTCCCCAACCCCTGTCCACAGCCACCTTGCAGTGCCAAAGCAGCTCCGACCCTGGTAGCCTCGGTAAAGTAGCTCCTCAACCCATGTTCTTGAGAGTTTAATAGATATTGGAGAGTGTATCTTGGATTTTGATTGTTGACTGTTTATAGCACATCACAGTTGGGAGTCTTGGAGAGAAACAAATTGCATGTTGTCCAATTTTATGATCCATCCATCTTTTAAATTTGACAAACTTGTCATGGTAATCTATATTATGTGATTTTTTGTTTTGGCCATTATCTGTGATTGGAATTTGGAGATAGGTGTGCTTTAGGCACTTGTGGGATGCTTGTCTGAATAAATATCAAACAGGCATTGGCACATTGAATAACACTTAGGTAACTTGATACTGCATTAGCAACAGAAATGGATATGTTGATGCTTGAATATTGTAGTACAGTTAGTTGTGATGTATGCAGTGTAAGTGCATTCTCTATTATTTTTTAATTGAAGTTTCTAATTTTATACAGTTGCCGGGTGAGCAGTTGGAGCAGCCTGTCTCATCGGACACGCTTGATTTCTCAAATGACAGTGAAGGTTCACATGTTTCCCTAGATTCTGCAAGCGATGATGTGGTAGCAGTCGTGGTGGAAGATGACGATAGCAACAGAAGAGTGAAAAGGAAGGAGGGAATTGAAGTGTCTCCTACCAAAAAGAGTAGAGGAAAGCGTTCAGATTGTTGAAAGCTATTCAAGGTAGTGAATATCCCATCCAAGAAGGAGGAAGGGGTGACTGAGACAAAGGCCAAGTGTCGATTTTGTTATGGACTATTCTCTTACAAGCATGGGGGAGCCACTTCACATCTGAAAAGGCACATTCCAAAGTGTGCCCCCTATCTAAACAAAGTGAGAAGGCAAAAGGCTCAAGGTACACTCAACTATGATCCCGAGGTATCAAGTTTACCTTTTGTTAATCCTACTGAATATGACCATGAGGAAACTCGTAGATTAATTGCAAAGATGATAATTGTCCATGAGTATCCATTTAAGATGGTAGAGCACATTTGGTTTAATGTGTTGGTGAGGTATATGAATGCATCATACCAGTTTATTAGTAGAAAGACTATAAGGGCTGAATGCATAAAGGTTTACCAAATAGAAAAAGAAAACCTTAGGAAGAATCCTAAAGATGTGGATAACATAAGTTTAACCTATGATTTGTTAGTTAGTGTTTTACACAGATATTTGACTCCTCCAAAGCCATTACTGAGGAGACTAAAATCCGTGCCGAGTTGTTTGATCTATATGCCACATATGAGATGCAGCATCGGCACACCAAAGTTGCCAATAGCAGGGCCAAGTCCTCTTCAACCATGGAAACTAGTAGCTCATTGGCCTCAGTTTCAAGTGAGTTTCAGACATTTCTACGATCTAGTTCTACGGAACCATCTAAATCTAAATTACTCATCTATCTGGATGAACCGAATCATCCTTTAGCAAACACAAGTTTCAAATTGCTAGATTGGTGGAGGTTGAATGCTCATAGGTTCCCGGTGGTGTCCAACATGACAAAGAAATTCTTAATTGTACCTGCTAGCACCGTATCTTCGGAATCAACTTTTAGTGCCAGCGGTAGAGTCCTTGATAATTACCGTAGTGCTTTGCGCCCAGCTATGGTTGAGGCACTAATATGTGCTTCTAGCTAGATATGAGGTTCTCACAATGACATGACACCTCCAATTTTTGTGGTATGTTGTTTCACACTAACTCATTTAACTATCATATTTGTTACTATTGAGTCTAACTCGATTTTCTATTGCAGGAAGAAGATGATGAGGATGATGTCGAATCTGTCTGTACCATTTCCTAAGGGTGTGGTGGCTAGCAGCTAGGACAATAACAAAGTTCACGACTGGATTGTAAGTCTCTCTACCAAAACATTATAATTCTATCACAAGAAGTAATCTCCAACGCTCTTCTGCTGCCAACATCTTTCATTTGCTGCTTTAGGAAACCCTGACTGTGATATGACTCAATTTTTAATTTGCAAGAAAACTACTGTCTAGAAGTAGCTCTAACGAATCAAGCAAACTGATCCTTGTTTACATGGTCCGCTTGAACTTTTAACGTTAAGGCTCCAGAATTTTCATTCATATTTTCTGTAAGAAAGTAGCTGTATACTATGTTCCAGAATCAAAATTTCTAGACTTCAACTGTAAATTTGACTCGCGACCAGACCTATCCATCATGGATGATGTGTGCTAGAAGTTTGGATAATTCAACTAAAATCTAGCTTTACGTGCATGCATCGGTTTGGTAGCCTTAATCTGCGGATGCTTTAGGTGATTTTTGCGCGGATACTTTTAGCTTGTGATTTGAAGGATTTTGTTTGACCTCGTATCGCTGCCTCGATCTATTGTGTTACCATGGTTTCTGCTTGTTATTTGTTGACGCAAACTGTTTGCGCGATGTATTACCGAGTCATCTATGTGTTAGGTTGAATCTATCGGTAGATGGATTCGTATCTTAATTTTTGTCGGGTACTATAGGATTTGTGGATGGTCTTGTGGAATTGACAAGTGATTTGTGGATGTATTAGTTATATTTGCTTGGCGTGAATATTTGTTTGTCTTTTCCTTTTGAATATATTCATTGGTACTCCAGTTTGGATTGTAGACAGCACCATGCTTATTTGTGTAGGCACGGTATATATGGCGTGTAGCCAAGCATTTGCGTATCATGACAGTTTCTGTAAACCACCAGTCAGAATAACCAGCGTTCTGAATCGGATAGAACCCAGGATGAGGTAATACCAGTCCATGATGTTTGAAAACAAGATCTCCGTTCAGGTGTGTTGTCAGATCTGTATCATATATGCAATAGTTCCACTAAACTGAATCATGTATACATCGTATATGTTCTGTTTCTTTCATATGTTTCTTAAGAATAATATTTACCATTTCTTCACAGATTTTTGAAAAAACAGTTAGGCAGATGTCCATTTTCCGTTCACAAATTGTCGAAGTCAAGACCTTTTGTTTGGTACCAACGTTGAAATCAAGAGTTCAAGAATCAAGATCTTTTGTTCCGCACCAAACTGTCAACGGTTGAAATCTTCAAATAGAAGACCTTTTGTGTGTTGTTCTCGTTGCCACTTTATGAATCACTTATGAACTACTATTTGATGTAACACAGTTGGTACTACCGTAGTTTGTAATTTATACATAACCACTGCTTGCATAATTACAATCAAATTATGTAATTTGTATTAACGAGCCTAACGAGCCGAGCTCGAACTTTGCAACGAGCCGAGCCAAGCCTTTCTTTTAGCTCGTTACTCTAACGAGCCGAGTCGAGCCGCTTTTTTAACGAGCCTTAGCGAGCTGAGCTGGCTCGATATCCACCCCTACTTGCCTGACTCAATTTATGATGATCTTGATCTTATTCAAAGCCTTCTTAGTCAATGTTTTTAAGATTATGGGTCCCCGCCTTTATCCGAATCTTGATCCCATGGGAAGTATTGCTTCTTCGGACTCCAACTTCTAGTTACGTGATAAACGGTCGAAAAAACAAATAAATCCAAAGAATTCAAATGATACAAATAAATCCAAAATAACTGTTTTTTTAGTAGGATGGAGTTGGTGATATGAGATAGGGTTTAGCGAGTGAGAGATATTTAATGAAGCCAAAAGGAGCTTGAGTGAAGGAGGAATTGATGGAGGAACTCTGCTGCGAGGGGAAACAAGAATAGATCAATGGCGAACGAATATTCATGGGAATAATTTACTCTGGATTTATAGATAGATGGGAAATAGACGATCGAAGAGTACCACGGCTTGATCTTTAATTCAAGTTGATTAATTTAGTGTTTTGCCTCAAATTTGTTCTAATATGCTAATTATTTTGCTAAACCATACAATGGATCAAAATTAAGTTTCTATTATTCTTACCTTGCATAGGTTCTATTCTAATATCATAATTCAATTTTTGTTCCTATTATGATTATAAAATATATGCTATTAAATTTTCCATTTCATGGTGATATGCAAATTTAAATTCTTGCATTTCTTACTTTTAAATACTAGTGAAAAACTATTTAAATTAATTTTCTCAATTAATTAATTCTTAATTACAAAAGGGGTTCTCAGGTATATTTTGCATGAGCTACAAATTTAGATAACAGATTAATGAAGTGAGTTATCTCTACTAGCTTATAAAAGAAGTGGGGCCCACATGTCAGGCATGAGAGAGAAACGAAAGATACAGAGGGGGGTCGGCCTTACAGAGGACAACAGGGGGCGCCTGGCGCCGGACCTTGGCGGCGCCGGCGCCGGCGAGAGGTATTCGGAGAAGGCGATGCGATCTGCAAAATAGATAGCCCACGAGGTGAGGAAGCCGAGGGATGCGGCGGTTCGGGCCGAGCGGCCAGGCACAGGAGGTCCATGGGGGCGGCTGTGGCCGGAGGGGAGGGAGGGAGGGAGCGGGTGAGCACGGGCAAGAGGAAGGCCAGGGGAACTTACCCATGTGGTTGGTGGCGGCGGGGAGGCACCGAGGTGACCCGGCGGCGGAAGCCAGCGGTGGCGAAGGGTGGCCACCGTGGAGGGGGCATACGGGCGAAGGGGAGCTCCGGCCGGTGCTTGAGGAAGATTCGGGGCGGCGCGTGGATGCACCTGGAGCACGGGATTGAGAGGCGAGGCGCCGGAGAGGGAGGAGCGACGGTGGCGGCGCGATTTTGGCCGGAGATGGGAAAGGTGGTGTTCCAGCGTGTTCGGGGCACGAATTTCAAATTAACTTGGAGGGGGAGGAGAAGAGGCTCGGGAACACGGAGTGACGTGGCTGGATTGGCAAGGGCTTCGTCGTGGTGGCCGGAATGAGGGGAACGCACCACGGCCGGCGCACGGCATGGCGGCGGCTCAGGTGAGCTTTGCTCGGGCGAAGAAGGAGAGGATTGTGGGGAGAAACGGGGGCAGCCAAGGGCTTCTTATAGCCGAAGGGGAGTGTTAGGCGGCGTCACGGGGTGGCGCAGGCAGAGTGCTTGGTGGGCATTGACGCCATTGGGGCGGCCGAGATGGGCGTCGGCGGAAGACCGGGCAGACGCGCTCGGGGGTTGGCGCAGAGCAACCTCGGGGCGATGCTCAGGCACGCGGTTCAAGTTGCTGCAGCGGGGAAGCATTGGCTCGGCGGGAATCGCGCTAGGGACGTGACGAGGCGGGGCGCGCGACGGCATTGGCACAGGCGCTATGCGCGGCGAGGACCATGGCCGGGATTCTCGGCGGCCATTGCGTCATTGCGCGTGGGAGAGAGCGACGTCGGGCTCCAGCGGCGGGATTCGCGGCAAGCAGGCGGAGGCTCGGCCTGGCGCCAGAACAAAGGGGAAGGGTGAGAGAAAGGAAGAAAGGAGAAAGAAAGGAGGAGGAGGGCGGGGCCCACATGGAAGCGAGGAGAAAGAGATAAGAAAAGGATGATGGTAATTTCGGAAATTCGATTTTATTTGCATTTGTCCAAAATTCAAGATTTAAATTTGAATTCGTATTCGCATTTGATTTAGTTCCAGATATGGACTTTCAAATTAAGATTTTTAGTTTCCAATTATGATCAACATATTTGATTCTCGCTGGAGTCCTGACAACTTCTAGAGCAACTTGATTGGTTCTTTACTACAAATAGTTGGACTCTTTGTTATCCAAATACAATGGTCAAGGCTCTAGCAAAGAATATATCTGATCATGTACCTTGTGTGGTGAGCATTGAATCCCACATACCTAAGTCAAACATTTTTCGGTTTAAAAACTTCTGGGTTGAACACCCAGGCTTCTACCAAGTGGTGGAATATTACTGGAATTTACCCACACATGCAGCAAACAGTGCATCCACATCGGCGGCAAAATTAAAAAAATCTGAGGAGAGGTCTGAAAATATGGAGTAAAAACTTATCACACCTGTCAAAGTTGATTACCAACTGTAATTGAGTAATCTCTCTCATGGATGGCTTGGAGGAACAAAGGCCATTAAGTAGACCCGAATGGAATTTCCGGATTATAATCAAGAAGCACCTTCTACGATTATTACATTCTAAGCAAATATATGGCAAAAACGGTGCACCATACGCTGGGTTAAATTTGGAGATGAAAACATGAAGTTCTTTTATGTAAAGGCCACAGAGAGGTACAGAACAAATTCAATACCTCAGTTAGCTCTTCCAGATGGCCGAATAGTTTCAGACCACAACAGCAAAGCATCTGCCATTTGGCAATCTTTCAGAAATAGAATGGGAATATCCACGAGCCCAGACATGTTCTTTGACCTACAGAATTTGATTCCTGCAGTGGAGGGATTAGAACACATCTCTGCACCTTTCACAATTCAAGAAATTAATGACGTGATAAAATCTCTCCCAGTAGATAAGGCACCAGGGCCGAATGGGTTCAATGGTATGTTCATAAAAAAAGTGTTGGAATATTATTGCCTCATATTTTCATAATCTTTGTCAAGAGTTCTGGAGTGGTAATCTCAATTTGCAAAGTATAAACTCTCGCACATCGCATTGGTGCCAAAAAAAAGCCCAACCCAGAAAGAGTGAATGATTTCAGGCCTATATCTTTGCTTAATTCAGATTTAAAGTTACTCACAAAGTGTTAGAAATTGGCCCATTTAATTATGGCATATTTCCTTAATTTCAAAGCATGTATGGTTTAGTACTATATTGCTAAGGCAATGTGAGGAAGACCGATTTACAAAGTGGAATCCTCACTACTCCTTGAATATGGATAGAGATGGTATGAGGATGGTTCTGTCTAGTCACGCGCGACACGTATTCGCGTATTTTTGCGTGAAAATCGTGTAACTTGTTAGACCAAATCCATCTTTATTTTTGTTGAACCATGCACCTCACTCTCTGTTTAAATGAGATTTAAACATTTGAATGAGGCAGTTACAAGTGAATTTACACTGCTTAATTTGTGATTTGATAAGACAGTTACCAGTGCATAATTCTGTTTAAAATGCAGCAGTTACTAGTGAATAACTGCAGCGCCCTTAAAAGGGCCTGGAAATGTCCAGGAAAAAAGATAGAATTTTGCACCTCCATTTTTCCTCTACTTTCTGCTCTTGTGCTGTCGTACTGTGCTATCTGAACCTCGTCGACATTTCTTCCCGCGCGTGCACCTGGAAGGATGGAGAGCGGCTATCTCCAAACCGTTGCCGCAGAGAGTACCTGCACAGGGCGGCAATAAGGTTTCTGGGCAGCGCATCTGCGCGACCGCTCACTGCACTACGTCATCTACGTTCTGCACTGCGTCAAGCCTGCGCGGCTTCCTGTTCTTCATCAGGAGAGAAAGTAAGTCGTTCGAGCGCACGTTCGACTTTGTTTCTGTATTTTCTTGAGTATATTTTGAAATATGATGAGTAGCCTGCTGTTAGTAGTAAGCTTTGCATCACTAGTTTATTGTGTTTATCTCCTAGTAAAATTTGGAATTAAAATATTGCCCACATTTGTAACACAAAGTTGGTAGCAAACAGACTGCAGAACGTAATTCTCAAGCTGGTCCATCAAAACCAATATGGCTTCATCAAGAGCCGTACAATTCAAGATTGTTTAGCATAGGCCTTTGAATATTTGCATCAATGTCATAAAAGCAAGAGGGAAATCATTATCATGAAATTGGATTTCGAAAAAGCTTTTGATACAATTGAACATTGCACAATCATTGAGATTCTAAGACAAAAGGGTTTTGATGAAAGACAAATTTCTTGGATTCACCATATTCTTTCTTCAAGCACATCCTCAATCCTTTTAAATGGAGTTCCAGGAAAAACATTCCATTGTGGGAGAGGTGTACGTCAAGACGATCCACTTTCACCCCTCCTTTTCGCGCTAGCAACAGATCTTCTTCAAGCCATTATCAATGATGCACATAGAAGAAACTTATTGCAACTACCATTGCCACTGGAATTCAACTGAAACTATCCCATAGTACAGTGCAGATGACACCCTCATTATCATACCGGCTTGTACTAGACAACTTCATTGTTTAAAAGGGCTCCTTCATACATATGCTTCTTCCACAGGATTAAAAGTAAATTGTCACAAGTCATCCATGATCCCCATTAATGTGCCTGAGGAAAAGGTTCCGCTTTTGGCTGGAGTCTTTGGCTGCCAAGTAGTGACAATGCCTTTCACATATTTAGGGCTGCCTCTAGGTACTTCTCGAGTCTCAGACCAACTGTGCAAGACTGTTCACCTCTCATTGATAGAGTGGAAAGAAGATTATCAAGCAGTGCATTCTTTTTTTGTCTTACGGAGGACGATTAACTGTTATCGATTCTGTGATCTCTTTGTTGCCAACTTATTACATGTGCACCTTAAAGTTACCAAAAACAGTTATCAAGCACATTGACAGGGCAAGAAAACACTGTTTATGGAGGGGATCCTCGGATTTACAAGCTAAATGCAAGTCTTAGCAGCCTGGGACTTAGTATGTGAGCCAAAAAAAGAAGGGAGGATTGGGAATTATCAATCTTGAACTGCAGAATGAAGCGCTACTCATGAAAAGTTTGCATAAGTTTTATAATACCAATGATCTGCCCTGGGTCAATTTAGTTTGGCATTTGTACTATGCAGGTTTGGTGCTGCTGCATGCAGGAAAGGAATGTGGATCTTTTTGGTGGAAGGACATAATGCCTTCTATAACAACTCATAGAGGAATTGCTTCTTGCAATGTGGGGGAATGGCAAAACAGTACTCTTTTGGAAAGACTTACGGAGTGGAAATCTATTTTGTGACAAGTATCCAAGACTATTTTCTTTTGTCCAGAAGCAAGATTGTTCAGTATATGAGTTCTTTCAATCAGCTGAGACACAGGAGCATGTTCATTTTCCTCTGTCAGTGGAAGCTCATGGGGAATATACACAACTTTTACAGGATATTGAATCAATAAATTCACGTACCTCAGCGAGATACTTGGAACTACATATGGGGTTCGGGAGTTTACACTTCTAGTAAATTCTACAATTTCTTAATCGAGGATTAAACACTTCAGGACACTTCAAACGGATTTGGATAAGCAAATGCACTATGAAGTTGAAAGACTTTGTCTGGCTCTTGCTCAATGACAGACTGAATACAAGGAACATGCTGAAAAGGAGACAAAACTTTAGAATTTTTTTACGAAAAATATATTTTTTATTTGAAATAGCAGAAATATACCCGCGGCAATATTTTTTTTTACAGAAATAGGCTCTAGTCGCTTAACTGTCGGGCAACTGGAGCTTATTGCCCAACGACCAGGCGACACGCAAGCAATCCAACGGTTGGGCACTAGAAGGAGAGATAAAAGGCGAGGCCATTCCACCGCCGCCCTCAACAGAAGAGAAAAGAAGAAAAGAGACGGCCGAGGAGAGGAGAGGAAAGAAAAGAGAGGAGAGAAAAGGAGAGGGAGGGGAGAAGAGGAGAGGAGAGGGAGGAGAGAAAAGGAGAGGGAGAGGAGAAGAAGGAAGAGAAGAGAGGAAGGAGGATGGCGAGGAGAGGAGAGGAAGAAGTAACTCTAGATATTTTTTTTATTTGCAATGTTGTATATGTAGTTCATATATTATTTACTGTTAGTGTTAGTAGAAAATTGTAGGTGTAGATAGAAATAGTTCAACTTTTGGTATAAAAAATTTAGTTAATGTAGATTTAGGAAATTAGCAGCCGTAGAAGTATGTAGTTCTGTATAATTTAGTAAACGTAGTTTTACCAAATTAGCATCATTAGTAAATTGGCATGCGTACAAAATTGTAATTGTACAAAATTCAGTCATCGTTACGTACAAATTAATCGTTCGTAGAAATATGTAGGTATTACAAAATTCAGTAAATATTTATGTTAGAATTTCATAATTTGGTATGTAAAAAACAATAATATGTAATATTTATGACTAAATACAAATGAATGTAATGTCATTAGTACGTTGGAAAAACATGTGTATCATTATAACTGGTATATAGACATTTAAATCGATATGCCATGTAAATTGTCGAAACCATTAGGAATTATTTGCAGTAGGGGACAGCTCGAGTAGCGAGAAAAGTGCGACATCGGTGCGTGGGGTGCCAATAGGAAGTTCATACTACGAGGTTAGTATAGTTGGTTATAACAAACGAACGATCGGTGAAATGTGAATTATAGTATGTCAGTACTTTCATAGTGTGCGATGCGATTTGACATGTTGCAAAATTGAAACATATATGCAGGCAGATATCAACAATACTGATACCCACTACATTGAGAGTGCATTACAGTGCTAGAACCGTTTGTGAAGATCCGAATGGTGTGGATTTGAGTGGCTTTGCGCAAGCCACTCTAGTACACCTGTACTACAAGAATGCTCGAATATCAGATATGATGCATTGGCTTACCCGCAGTTTTTTGTTGGACCTCGAGGTGTGTAGCATCGTCGTACAAGGTCTTTGGAGCCGGTCTCCCACGGACATCGGATGAGAGTTGAGAACATTATTACGCACTATAGTGTGGAAGGGGTTTGTGTAAGGGTGTCGACACCGTGGATACGAGTGTGTAATTCTTGTGCAACCATGCCCATTAGAAGTTGTGCAAGGTCGTGTGTATGGCCATCATCCGGGAGGTGCGAGCAGTTCGGGCGGCCCGCATGTTGGTGAAGAGATGGAATATGCTCGCGACTAGGCCGATGCGGTACATAGAGGAGAGGTAGAATGGTCACACGATGGGAACAACCCCATCCCGAACGTTCTTACAGAGCGTTCGCCGCAACACCCACCAAAGGGGGAGATGCCCCCTTTGTTGGTGCCAGGACCCATGCAAATTCTTCAAATCTAGGCATCGCTCCAGCCTAGGTATGCGTTACTGGGGTTGCGCAAACTACTGCAGTGACTATCCCGATCGCCGTCTAGATAATGCGACCAATCGACAGCTGGTAAGGATCAGGTGCACCATTTTTCCCCAACTTTTTCTCCTTCAAAGGACGCACTAACAAACTCTCCCATGTATTCACAGACCCCGGAACCCCTATGTGGCTATCGCAAATGGATCGATCTTGAGATCCACCGAGAGGACTAGTGGGCCCTCGACTTCGAGGAGTGGAACGTTGCAAGGTCCTCCGAGATCCAGGAGGAGGAGCACCGTAAGGACGAGCAAACCCTGCGTGTACAACGCGAGACGAAAGTTCATCTCGAGGCCTGCACGTATAGGGAGCGGGAGGCTCACGAAAAGGAGCGTGAGAAAAAGAGGGAAATGGCAACCAAAACAAAAGAGGCCGCCGAGGAGTTCAACGCCGAGCTTGCAAGGAAGGAAAAATGGCCTCGGTCCACAAAGTAGGTCGTACGAGCAATTCGGTTAGTTAGTCGCACATGATGCTCTATGTTATACATGTAACCAAAACGTATGCGGCATATTACTCCCAACTGTATTATAAAATCTATTTAAATTCAGACAAGTTTATTTCCTTGTCTTTTTACATTCAATTATTCCTATACACAAGTTATCCGACAATATTAAAATACCAGTTTTCGTCCATGTACGAATTTTCGGTAACATCACGATATCACTTGCCATCGTATTTACCGATCGTTTTAAGTTCAATTGTTCTTAAAAAAATTCACAAATTTTTTTATGCTCCAACAACATACAATAATGATAAACTTTTATTACAAATTCAACGGATTATCTTCTGGTTATAATCTATAAAATTCACAAAATCTACGAAATTCACGGAGCGGAGTAGCATCTGGTTTGCAGTCGCCCTAAGGCTGGGCGACTCTTGATGCTGTCGCCCTATGGCTGGGCGACAGGTCCAGTTGCCCAACGGTCGGGCGACTGGAACCTGTCGCCCAACGGCTTGCAGACAACTTTGTTGTCGCCTGGCCGTTGAGCGACAGGCTTCAGTCGCCCGACAGTTAGGCGACTGGAGCATATTTCTATAAAAAAATGTTGCCGTGGGTGTATTTATGTTATTTTAAATAAAAAATAGATTATTCGTAAAAAAATATAAAACCTTACGGGCATTGCAATTATCGCAGCTTCAACAGCTAGCAGCAGGAGGCGAATACAGCAAACACTTTTTACGGAAGTAAACCCCTTGCAGAAGCAGGAACAATAACTTCCTTCAGAGCTGCAGAGGAGGCATCTATATTATCATGAGAACGTTTCTGGTAGAGGCCTTCCTTGTAGGAAGGCCCTGAAGAGCACGAGAGACCGTTCGGGCTGCGAGAATGGAGCCTCATGAGAAGCCCCTCGGATGGTTGCGAAGGACAGCATGTCACCATACACCTGAGTCCATCCACCAACCTGCAGAGGCAGATCATTCAGTAATGAAATGTGTCATCTAATTCTTCAGTTTGCAAGTAGATACATGACATGTTTGTGTTGTTCACCTGCTGCCCTGCGAACCAAACTCGATATGGGACGGTCGTCTTGAGGCCTAGATCGCGCGCCAGATTCTGCACAAGCGTCCTGCTCCCCGTTAGAGGGATCACCGAGTCTTGATCACCACTGCATTTGCAAGGGAACAATGCTACATGTTACATCAATTGCGCTTGAGCTTTATGTTTCCCCAAAGTTGAGAGGACCCTCCGAAAGAAATGGTTCAGGTACAAATTTGTATCATGTTAAAAGTGGCAAGGTACAATGTTCTAAACCTTATGTAAAGTCCTAAGTCCATAGATTAGCTTTTGCCGTCATTTTTCTTTTCTACATGTAAAGTGATACATGTCAAATAATCCAATAGTATTAATGCTGGGATTCCTTAACTTTATGTTTCCTCAAGTTTCAGATGTCCCACATACAAAGGTCAGGCATTTTTATACCTTGTTGAAGGTGGCAAAGTACAGAGGTTTAGACCCTGTAATTAGATTTAGTTTTCCCATATTTTTTTGTTCTATCAAGAGATTCCTGTGCTTTATGTTACATAGGAGAAAAGAGCTACACTTTGAATCTTTATCTTTTTATACCTGTAAACTAGCGCTCGGATGCCGGACTTGACAAGTGATCCCACTATGTTAATGGTTGGATTCTGCAGGTTGAGGAGTTCATACTCAAGAACACTGTAACAAAACCAAAACATGATACACAATGGTCAGATATGACAGATACAAAGACACAGAGTCTCTGAATACACATACATATTCAGCTGCATATCAAATACCTGCTGCAAACTGCCCAATTTTTTACGCTGACGAGCTTCGCATGTAGTGCTTCCTGAACATCCTTCCTATTCAAGTAGTTCACCGTCTCGTCCTCCACGCACACGTCGATGCGCTGCCCGACTTGCTGCTGTACAACACAACCACATTGGTGCTACTTCAGATAAGAGATGGCTACCCAATGCAAGTGGATTTGATCAGTTTGTGACAATGAACATACATGAGGAGTAAGGATCTTTGACTGGGAGAGGACTGACGACAAGCAAACATCAAGGGTGACATCGTATTTGTCGACGAACCGACTAGTCTCTCGTGTCACTTGATTCATCACCCTCGCGCAAAGCGGGCTGAGTGATCCACCATAGTACTCGGTGACATAGCGGGAATAGTTGCAAACAGAGGTGAAAATTCTGTATGTTGAGTCTGAAATGAGGCCATGAGACCAGAAGAACTGTGCTCTCGAGTTGAAGTCAGTGGTGAACTCAAGAACAGGATTGCCCAACTGTACAAAACAAAATGAAATTGCAGTCAGAAAACAATCAAGGCAGCATCACTGAACTGTATACTTTGTTTTTTTAGTGCCAGTTTACTTACAGCAATCCCTTTGAGGTTGAAGATCTTCTCCTTCTTGTTGAATTCAACCATGACCTCGGCGAGTTGTGGAATGTAATGCCCTGATACATGCCAAGAAGAACATTTGAATATTCAGAGCGTTCTCAGACCTGCTTATTATTTGTTAAAAATAATATGGTAATGGCTCAAAAAAAACACGGTCAATGATGCTGTACGAGTATACCTGCGTAGCTTTCTCCAGAAATGTATAGCTCCCTGCCCTTGTACTGTGGGAACTTTTCAAGCCACCTTTGCAAGAACACCATATTGTCCATTGCTTCATTCATTCAGTAAAGAAAAGTCAGAGCTCATATCAGTCCTACTCGCATACATCAGTCATAAAAAACTTTGCTTTCTTACGTATTAATTTTATGATGTGTATGCAAAGATTATTATTCTCAGACATTAAATAATGCAAAGAAAACAAGAATACAGCTGCTAATAAAGTAGATAGAGTTTATTTCCCACAAATGATGCTTGTACAAGGAATCAAAGATGCAGTCTGACATACATGCTCACGAAAACTAGTCAAAAACAGCAGAATCAGAAACAGAGGCAAATATTTCAAAAAAATAAAATAGAGAGAGAAAGAGAGAATATAAACCTAGAAAAAATCAGTACCGGTCATCTTGTCATCGACACCCTGGTAGTAGGCAGCGTCAGCAGAGTAGGAGTACCCAACACCAGCTGGTGTCTCCAGGAATATCACGTTGGCCTCTGCAGGATAACACCACCACCAAAACAGTGAGACATGTGCAACTTTCTTGGGCCAACAAAAGGCTCAAGAATTAGGATTAGCACGCAAAGTTGCAGAAAAGGTAGAGAGGTAGTACTCATTAGTCTCATACACACCTTTGTTCCAACTGTACTCATTCTTCGTCAGCACCTTCCCACTAGGCCTGAAAGGGCCATTCTCTGAGAAGGCCCCTACACCAAGTGAAGAACACCCAGGTCCTACAAACCATTGAACCAAAGCAATCTCAAGAACAACTAAAAAAAGGAATCTCAAGAAACCAACAAAAAAATAGAAATAAGTGAGAAAATGTTGTATCAAGGATTTCAAGAAGAAAAAGAAAGAAAGAACAAAGACAGCATACAAAAAACTGGAAAACTCAATGAGGAATAAATTTCGATTGAGCAAGGCTAGGTTCCAAGAAAGAAGCTGAAGATTGCAAACCAAGCAGAGCAAAGAATGAACTTACAGACAGGATTTTAGTAAACCAAGAAACCAAAAGAATTCAAGGAGACCCAGAACAAACTGCATCCCCAAAATGAGCACACTCTGCATTGAGGCTTGGAAAACAGGTATGAAACAACTCACCTCCATTGAGCCAGAGCACAAGAGGCTTTGTGGTAGGATCAAACTCTGCCTCCACAAAGTAGTAGAAGAGAGCCCTGCTGCCCTTGTCATCCACTCCAACGTAACCTGAGTACTGCCCAAAGCTCACCTCAGGCTGCCCAGGGAGCCTTGCAATCCTGTCTCCTCCATTGCAAGAACCCAGATGACTCAATGCAGCAATGAGTAGCAGCTGGAGTATTAGCACCAGGGCCAATGGACTGTTGCAGGAGAACACTAGAGTTGGCATTGTCTTCAAGGAAGTGAGAGAGAGGTTAGAGATAGGGGGCACTAGAGCAAGAGAGATTGGATGGTGAGGAGGCAGGAGAGTCAAGTGTGCTCTTTTGCCTTGAGAGGAGGGCAAAGGAAAAAATATCGAAAGATGAATGATTCAGTGGGAGGAGGGGAGAGTGGCACTGGCAGATGCAAGCAGCACTTTGCTTGGAGCATGTGGTGGCATTAGAATATATAGGAGAGGAAAAGGGAATAAAAGGTACATTTTGTTAGGACTATTGGTATGTCTGCCAGACTTCATTAATTATAAATATTATCCGGATCAGGTTTCAACTAATAGTATTTAACCGTTTCTGAAAGTCGGTTCCAACAGCCACTAATGCATGACAAGATTTAGAAAATAAAATGCTCAGACTTCAGATTGCACTACAAAGTTTCAGTACCAGCTAATTAGCACCAGCATTTCAGACTACACTATATGAGCTTCTTCTGTAACTAGCATTAACATTTCAGACTACATTGTATAGAGTCCATATGAGGGACAAAGTATAAGAAAAACGAAGTTTTCTTCTGAGCTTCTTTCCACTGTCATTGAATGTTGTAAAAAAAATATAACATCTAGATTTATTCGTCCAACACTGCTGCATGTGCATAATTTGGACAAACAAGGGATTGACAAAATAGTAGTCAGACACACTATAAATTAATTATAAGTATGTAATTCAAATTTTATTTTTTATTTAAAATGCTTTAAGTATATACTGTTGGATACAGACAACCATACACACCTGATTACGTCTTCTTTTCGGAAGTTCTTTATGTTCTAATATCAATATAAATACTCACATCTCTGTACTCAGCTACGCATTGATCCATCCAGTGCTGCAATTTAAAAATCACATTGGAAACATAAATGGGAAATGAATAGTTTAATTGGTCACATTATGAGAGAGAGAGAGAGAGAGAGAGAGAGAGAAAGAGAGAGAGAGGAGAGGGACAAGATGGACCCAAGGGGCAAAAGCCGTTGCTGCATTACAGAAAGTAGGCTTTTTAGCTAGGGCTTCCACAGTCTCACTTTTTTTTCTATGCTGCTGCCTTGTGCAGAGTTGCATGGTGGACACTGCTCCCTACACCAGAGTTCTTAGAGTTGCATGGTGGACACTGCTCCCTACACCAGAGTTCTTAGAACATGTCAAGGTGACAATTTCTTTTTCAGAAACTTAGGGCAGTTGGATATGTAATATTGTGATTAGACCATGGACCCGGACCGTGCCATGCCAGCCCAGCATGACCAGCCCACCGTGATGTGCCGGCATAGCCCACCTCACTTTTAGTGAGCCCAAACACGGCCCACTGGCACTCCAGACCATCGTCATACCATGCCAGTCCAGGCCCAACCCTTTTGCTTTATGGTGGGGTGGCAACTAGGGTTAGAGGGAGCGGGGTGGTAGGCACCTGGGCTAGGCTGCATCACCGCGCAGGTTGTCAAGAACAGCCACACCTACCAAAAGGAGGGGGACACGCCGGTGGTTGCCGTCAAACTCATGGAGGGTGTCGGCAAACTGTAGGAGGAAGGTGGCGGGCAAAGGAAAAAGGGAGGGATCTGCAGGGAGCCGTCGCTCACATGGTGCTGTAGGGACCCCTCTGCCATGTACAATGCTCCCACGGGCGCTGCTTCCCCCGTTGTTGCGGCCAGCAATGACGACTCAGAGGAGTTCAAGCTACCACTTCTGCACTCCAGTGCCACTGGTAGCCATGTGCTAATGGATATTGAGGCAGTGGAGGAGGGTGAGGTGGAGGTGGCCGGTGGGTACAGTGGAGGAGGGCGACAATGATGAGGTGGGGTCTGTTAGTGATATGCCCTAGAGGCAATCATGAATATGATTATATCACTTCTATGTTTATGAATATTTGAATAAAATGTTATTTTGTCACTTGAATAAATATATTTCGTATTGATCAACAAGTATGCGACTTGTTCGTGAAACTCTTTATTCATGTTTTGATTTTGTTCTAAATTATCCCTGATCTTATATCATTATGTGGGACGATTATGATTTATAGATCAATATATGTATTGATTGATGATCATGTTTCACGAATCATGGATATGAGATATCAATCAATAATGTGGACACGTGTTAGAGAACATGATGTTTGATTGACCCATTATGAGATACTGCGAGAATTGTTATATTCTTAAGTGTTATCAGTTGATCTCATATATAGTGATGTAAGATCCTTAGACCTGAGCTCGTCATTGTTTCCTACATGTATAATAGTTTGCTTAGGGGTTACCAAACACTACTCCATAACTGGGTGGTAATAAAGTTATCTGTCGGGTTTTCTATGAAACATGCAGAGGAATATGAGCGATCAAGATATAATTTGCCCCTCCTATATAACAGGAGAGATATCTCTGGGCCTCTCGATGTGGTTGGATTAAGAAAGTGCATGGCCATGCCAAATGTGGTTGAGGAGTCAATCACAATTGAGTAATCCACTACAAGTTCGAGTAAAGGATCGAGCTATCATAGGACGGCATGTTTCTCGCCTTGAGTTCGATCTGGTATCATGATCTGGTATCCTGAGGCAAAGGGATTGGTACATAAGCACTATATAGGCTTGTCTGATATGATCTTCATGTGTGTTTGGGAGTCGTTATGTCCTACTAGGGACCACTACTGACTTATGGGCCGGAAAGGAGTTTTCGGTCCATAGTCAAATACACATGAACCTACAAGGTCACACACTTAATGGGCTGGAATGATAAAGGGTCGGATGATAGTTTTCAAGTGGGATTCGATTTCTACTCATATCGGATATGGATCCGATTGGAGGCTATATAAGGAGAGGTGCGGGGGCTGAGGGAGGTATCCCGAAACCACACCCATCAAAACCCTAGCCGCCACCTCTCGTATCGCCTGCCGTGCACGCTGGTGCTAGCACATCGACGCATGGTGCTCCATCCCTGGACGTGTGGACTTCGGTAGAGGTGCTGCTGTGACTGTGGTGCTTCAGAGGATGAACTAGATGCCAGGCCTTTTAGCTTCTTCCACATGGTGGAAGTGGTCGAACTGCGCTGCCCTTGTTGCATTGTCAAGACTTCTTTTCTTGATTGACTTGTGATGCCAAACTTTTCATAATACTTATCAAAAACTCAAAAAAGTTCATCATGAATGTGAGTATAAGCCTCTTTAAAATCAAGATCAAATGCTTGCCTGATTCCCTCATAAGCGCCCTTCAAATCTGCTAATTTTCTCCGTAGATCAAAAATAGTACCAAAACAATCGAGATGTGGAACAGCTTGAAAATATTTTCAAAATTTTCTCTCCATTGGTTCAATAATAGGTTTTAAAAGGGCATCTTTTCTATTTTCCCTGAAAGCATTAGCAATAGTCCAAAGCCACTTGATGACTAAGCAAAAAGTAGGATAGTAAATACCCGATAAAATGGTGGTTGCATCTAGAAAAACTTTCAGATATTGACAAAAATGACTAGCAACTATCCAATCCGCTTTAGTAACCAACAGCTTACCAAAAATTAGTATTGTAGAAGAGTAATAATGTACTCATATATCATGTACTTCCCTAACATAGTATACAAGTTCCATCTCACCTTTATGTCGAGGTTGAATTTTCTTGGCCTCTTATTGTTGGCCCTACAGTAGTCCGCAAATTAGCTTGTCTTGGGTTAACTGGATAGCATCATGTATGTTGTTCAAACTAGGTTTCATTACCTTCAAACCTGCCTGCACAGTGAGATTAAGGACATGGCACACGCATCTTTAGTAGAATGAAACCGCCAATGTAGGCTGCATATGCAAGGTAAGAACATCCATGGTCATCGTGTTAGCTGAGGTATTGTCAAGAGTGATGGTAACAATTTTATTCTCTATTTTAAAATTATGAATAACCTCTAGTACACGTTGCGCGATGGCCTCTTCGGTGTGTGCCTCGTCGATTGGCCTAAACCCTATGACTCGTTTGTTCAAGTTGTAATTGTCAACTAAGTAATGTGCAGCAACACAAAGATAGGCTGCCCTTTGGTGGGATGAAGTCCATATACCTTATGTTAAACCATATACCTTATGTTAAAGCAAAAGAATAAGAAAAACCCCATGTAGAGGCATTTTTAGAAGCACTTTCCAACTTACCTCTAAAATTGGAGTTACATAACCTAGAGGCACCTTTTAGAAACACTTTAAAAATCGCCACAAAATTTTGTATCGTAGAGGCAACTTTGAGACGTTTTAAAACCACATGAAAAATTTTATCGTGAAAAAGTGCTTTTTAGAGGCTCTCTAATTCACCTAAAGTTTTTTTTATTTCCTAGAGATATTTTTTTGAGATACTTTTAACTAGCTAGAGGTGTTTTTTTTCAGTGGTTTACATGTGTTAAATGATCTATATATAAATATTATAAGGCACAACTAAACATGTGAAGTGGTGAGGTTGAGGTGGCTAGTGCAACATGTTGAAAAGAGGTGCTATTACCATGGGGTCGTGAGTTCAAGTACCAACCTTTGCAAGAGTACACATATTTTTTACATTTTATTTTCTATGGTACATTATGCTAATATCACAATTTAACGCCACTATAAAATATCTTTATTCCCTTAGAAACACAATAAAACGCCCTATAAAATATCACAAAGGATATAGAGGCATTTTAATCTCTATGTTCATAGTGATGACGCATAGGAAAGCACTTATGCTGTGTTTTAAAAAACGCCTCTACAATAATGTAGAGACATAAAAAACACACCTCTATTATATTAAAAAGGCACATCTACATGGGGTTTGTGTTGTAATAAGAAAAGGTATTTTCAAGAAGTTATCTTCAAGTACCAACCTTTGCAAGAGTACACTCATTTTTTAGATTTTATTTTCTATGGTACATTATGTTAATTGCACACTACTACAAAATAGGCCATTACAGACGGTTCGGAATAGTTATCACAGACGGTTTTCCAAACCGTCTGTATTTATGTGTTAGTGACAATCGAAGGTTATCACAAACGGTTTGTGGGCTTTCTGTGATAAAGACAACACAGACGGTTTGTAACTAGAACCATCTGTAAAGAAAACTATTATAGACGACTCAACCAAAAACTATCTATGATAGCCACACATCATAGACAGTTCTAGTTACCAACCGTCTATGATAGCCACACATCACATACGGTTCTAGTTACCAACCATCTGTGATTGGTGAGTATCACAGACGGTTGGTATATAGAACCGTCTGTGATAGTCCTTCATAGACGGTTTATATCATAGACCGTCTGTGATAGTTCACTCTATACCTTAAATTTTTTGTTTTTTGGCTAGCCTCAAGATATAATGTTACCCATGCCCTTTGAAAACAAGTAAATACAAAAGCAAGCACAACAACACATTCTATTACAGGATAACAAGCTAACGAACCATTCGTGGCACGACGGTGACGCTGAACAAGACACACTTACGACAAGAGTTTGTTGTCCAGCGTACCGTGGTGCCACAACGGAGGCGCTAGCTCACAGCAGTAGTCAGCGTCGTTGTCTACTGTGATATTAATATCAGAGACGCTTAAGAATACGAATTGTCTGTGATAACCCTTTAAAATGTGCACCCTAATCTAGCTCTTTACACTGTGAGATCCTCTCCCTCATATTCTTCACCAGATTTCTCAATAATGACATCTAATATTCTTTTGATCTCCTTCCTCTCATCTATCCATCATGAGTTGTTCGGCTGCAACCTTTCACATGCGGGCAGCAATTTACGTCTGGAGCAAATCCTCCGCTCACGCCCTCCTCTCCTTCCTCGACTCGCTTGCATCTGTCAGCTGGACCTCATCATCCGCCGTCGATGGAGGTGTCTCTTTGCCGCTTAGGAAAGCAAAACCGCCCGCAGCCTCGTTCTTCTCTGCAATGTGCACAAAGCGGAGGAAGCTCTTGCGGTAGTGGAGAGACACATGGATAACCTTGCCGATCAAATAGAATCAGCCGATTCTGAGGAAGCTTATCATTGTAATATCCCAAAAGTCTATCGATTAATAATTGTTTGTTTGGAGATAGGGACCTTAAAGGAAAGAATGAAATAACGAGTTTGGGGGGGGGGGGTTTCTGAATTTTCCAAGCAACCTAGGCCTGGGCCTTGGCCCAGGGGAAATCCGGCCTAGAAGGGGGAGGCGCCCACCCCCCTCCAACCCTAGCCGCCCCTCCCTTGCCCCCATTGCGCCGCCCCTCCCCTGCCCCCTTGTGCGCCCCCTCCAGCAGCTCCTCCCCCTTCCCCTCCTCCATTGAAGCCCTTCTACCGGTGGAAAAGGTCTTCCTTTGGCTGCCGGTCAAACGGAGGAGGGAGATCAACCGCAGCGAGGCAATTGGATCCGAAGGAAGGGAAGAGGAAGGGAAAAAGGGGAAAAGGAGAAGAGGAGGAGTTTGTAGGGTGTTCATCGTAATCTACATCGGTTCGTCAAGGGTAATCCCCGTTGTTCCATTTTTTTACTTGTTGTTGCAATGTTGGTATTCTGGAATGCTAGGACAGATTTTGTTGGACGGCTGTTTTGGGATAGTTTCGTGGGGATTAAGATCTGGACTTTTCCTAGAGAGTTGTAGAGGACATCGTTATATTTCCATGAAGTACTAGAACGTGTTGATCAGACCTTTGTAGCAGAAGTTATGATTTTTCTTGTAAGACTGTTCTGCAGATCGGGAGATTTCTGTCAGATTTTGGTAGATTGGATTAGGCGATTAGAAAACGGGAGAATCAGAGGATCTCTATATTATAAAAGTTGTAGATAATCGTCTTAGCTATCCAGGAAGGTCAATAAATTATGATTCGGATACTCGGGCTAGAAGTTATGGCATATTTAGTGCTCTGTCCAGAGAACCCGATGTGAAATTGATGTTTTAGAAAATTGGATGGTGCGGGTGGAAGATGGCCGAATCAGCGAAGCTCACCAACTAGGTTTAGTTAGATAATTTAATTATAGTTCCATAAAGTCTAAGAACACCCTATTCGGTCTCCTGTACCAATAGATATGAATTTGTGAAGTTAACTGTCCACAGAGGGGGGCGGGATGACCTGTAGGATTTGGGAATTGGAACCAAGTTAGACAAATTTACTAGTTCATGATTGTTTTTATTTGGGCAAAGGTCCGCTACTGTTATCTTAGCAAATATTATAATTATTATTCAGGTGGAGGATGGATCCCAGAGGCGGCACCTTCTGCACGTCCCCCATTTTCTCGCGGTTAAGGCAAGTATAATGATGGTTTAAAATTGATAGTGTGGAAGGTCGATGTTTGATCTATAATATGAATATATGTGTTCATGGTTGTGGTAACGATGTATTGGTGCTGTTTATGGGTGATTGCAATTTACAGTGTTCATGAGTATTTCTGGTGCATAGATAATGTGAATGCAAGATTTATTTTATTGAGACATTCACGCATATGCATCATGTTGATTTATTGAAGTCTTGGTCACGAGATGACTAAGCGCCGAGGTCCCCATCATGTTGATGACATGACGGGCTAAAGGTCCCCATACTTGTGGAGTATGGGCAATTGGTCCCTGTACCAGGTGGTACAGGCATGGGTGTGCATCGACGGATGCACACTTTGCATTACTGGTAAAATGCAAAAGAGAAAGAGATAAAGAGATTTTTGATCATCTTGCATAGCATGGCTTGTTTATATGGTTGATGGATAGATTTGTGAAGTGATGTTCATAAATGTACTTGTTACTATCTATTATATTAGCTGAGTCGTTGGACTCACTCTTGCTGTTGTTGTGTTTTTTTAGGTACCTTCATGAGATCGGCATGCATGGGGAAAAGGACAGATTAGTATTATTGCACTTTGCACGATCTATCCACAATGGAAGAGGGGAGAAAATAAAATGCTATTTGCTTGAATTACTTAAGTAGTAAATGATTATTGATTGTCGGATTTAAATTGTAATAAAAGATTAGAATTCTTTTATGATGCTTCCATTCTTTATTTAATTATTATATCTATGAATGCTTTAGTATACTTAAACCATTTTGCTTAGATTTTATTATATTCTTGATGTCATTCATTTCTTCTATTTATGCTTGTTGTAACCTCTGTCTTGAACTACAATACAGGGGAGGTTTTGCCGAATTTTTGTATGGCGTAGATAGTTTATCCTTATTTTATTTCTAGATTGGTAGAATTCCGGGTCATTGCTTGACTGGGGTGTTACAATCATGGTATCCTCTTTGAGATATGAGAATCTCTTTTTTTAAGACTTTTGTAATAAATTTGCTTTGAATTTGACTCTTGTCTCAGTAGCTTCTTTAGTTCATTATCAGAGATGGTTGTTACACGAACTGTCTATGATGTCTCAATGATCACAGACGGTTTGTATTAAGAATCGTCTATGAAAATATCACAGACAGTTACTAGAACAAACCATATGTGATAGTTTAAGCACAGATAGTTCCATATGAACTGTCTGTGATATAGCTGTCCAGTATAGCCTCTTTTGTAGTAGTGGCATGATTTAACGCCACTATAAAATATCTTTATTCCCTTAGAAACACAATAAATGCCCTATAAAATATCACAAAGGATATAGAGGCATTTTAATAATAATCTCTATGTTCATAGTGATGATGCATAGGAAAGCACTTATGCTGTGTTTTTAAAAACACCTCTACAACAATGTAGAGACATAAAAAACCTCTACTATATTAAAAGGCATCTCTAGGTGGGATTTGTGTTGTAATAACAAAAGTTATTTTTAAGAAGTTATCTTTCAAACTTGGCAATTTACGCTGGTAGAGTTCTACTATGTCACACACAGTTGTTCTACTAACATGTTGGTATTATGGACAAAAATCGCATTGCATCATTCTCTCAAAACTAGAGTTTTCACCCATTATAATTGAAAGATCCTCGGTAACTAAATATCTGGTAATTTCGTCTCTAGCTACCTGAGGGTTATACATCCATGTACTTAGGGATGGGAAACGGTAATGGATAATCCATTTTATCCGATATTTGTATCTGAGAAAACGCGAATATGGTAAGCAAAATCTGTATTCGAAAATGTGTGTATTCGTATTCAATAATATTTGTATATATATTTGAGAATGTTTGTATTTGCATTCGTATCCGAGAACATCTGTATTTGTATTTGTATTTGGGGCTATTTGATTCGTATTCGATCTGTTTCCTATGCCGACCGAGATTCATATTCAATCATGTTACAAAAATTTATTCTACCGAGATTTGTTACAGAAGTTGTAGGAGGATATTCATATTCGACCGAATTAAGTACATATTTAACTCGAATTCATATTCGTTATGACATTTGATTCATATTCATATTCAAGAATATTCGAATTTGTATTGTATTCATTTTAAAAATATGGATTCGTATTCATATTTGAGACTATTCGATTGTATCCGATCTGTTTCCATCCCTACATGTACTCACCGAACTAACGAGGATGTTCCCCGTTGCTTCCGCCCGGTTGCTATTTTCTTCAAGCATGCCTCCACGTGCCACTTGAGATGATCTATTCCTCCACATAAACATCTAGATAATTTAGCATGACAATATTACAAGTGGCATATGCTACCTCACACCTGTCCTCAATTTCTATGCTTCTCTCCATATGTTGCCAGCACCATGCCCATTGGCCGCTGGAGCCTCCAGCTGCTACTTGCACCGATGTACCAGCACCGATGTTCGGGGGAGTTCAATGACCCTAGCCCCTTGGAATGTAAGAGGCTTTCTTGAAGCCCTCTATATCGTCCATATGACGGTCATTCATGACATAGTCTCCCATGCCTAGGAGAGTTGGCGAGGATTGATCTCTTGATCTTGGGGAGGAGGACTAGATTGTGAGGGCATGCTCTCTTGCTCCCTCTCCTGATTTCTTGCCAAAAATATTAAGAGACTTGTGAGAGCAAAGAGAGAGTTTGTGACTGTGTAGTGAAAAAATGAGGAGAGGAGGGAGATTTTATACCAATGGAGGAGGTGAACGTTGGCATTTACCCGATGTCTCTTTGCCTCACCACTCCTCTATCTTCTTTCTTTCATCCGTCAAGTCACTATAAAAGGATGAATAGGCCAGCCTTTGCACTACCTCACCACTCCTCTTCCTTCTTTCTTTCCTCTGCCATGTCACTACAAAAGCATGCGTAGGCCACAATTGCATCACCCCCTTCTAAGTCCCCAGGTATTGCACTGCATAACAGTGGTAGCACTGTAGGCAGCCGTCCATTGCATAGCACAACACGACCGTTGCCCACTTGACCTCACTCTTTTTCCCTCTTGGGCTGCCTCCCTCTCCAGCTCTCCTTCTCCCTCTGTCTAGCTCTCCCTCTTCCTCTCTAGCTCTCCCTTTCCCTCTCCAGCTGCTTCCTATCGTGGCACCGCCTCTACTGCCCCCACTACTCATCCTATCCCTCTCCCTCTCTACTACCTTCTCCTATCCCACCCCGCCCCATCACCCATTTCGTAGGCTCTGCCTCCCCTATTGCACTATTGTTGCCCGCTGCCCACCTCTCCATAGCCTACCTCCCCCGCCGATGCCTCCACCAGCTAGATCTGTGGTAGATCTAAAAGAGGCCACAATTTGGTGGCCAAGGCGTGGTAGGGACAATGGGAGGTGGCCTTGGGCCCTTGGTGCATCATGGGATGGTGTACGGGGTGGCCTCACCAGTGCAGGTAGTGAGAATAGATGCGGAGCACTAGGGCTCGAGCGTGGAGGTAGGGTGTCGGGGCTTGGTGCGGATGGCGAGCGTGGAGGTGAGGGAAGTGGAATAGAGTGACGGAGGAGAGTGGCAACGGTGAGGTAGGGGTGTGGCTGGTGATGTCGTAGCCATGAATGATGAGAAGAGGTCGGCGGTAGCTTGGGAATGGGTGCAACGATGGAGGTGGTGCTGTGTGTGCACCTGTGGCCTGTCGCTGCCATGTGCGCGGCATCAATCAGTGGCACGGTCGGCCCATGCATCGTCGGTAGCTTTGGTGGCCTCATTGTGGCATGGGACGACACCCACACGGTGGCCTCGGTTAACCACAGAGTCGACGTAGCATGGGACTTTTGGAAATATGGGCAATATTTTAATTCCAAGTGTTACTAGGAGACAAATATAATAAACTAGTGATGCAAAACTCACAACTAATAGCAGGCTATTCATCATACTTTAGAATATACACAAGAAAAGTATAGTATCAAAGCCGAGCGAACATGCGAACGACTTATAATTGGGCTTGATGAAGAACATGAAGCAGTGTAGGCTTGATGCAGGTCAGATCGTAAATGACGCAGTGAAGTGGCGGTCACGTAGATGTGCGCTGCCCAGAAACCTGATTATCGCCCCTGTGTAGGTCTTCATGGCAGCAATAGTTCGGAGATACCGCTCCCCTTCTTCACGGTGCACACCGGGAAGAAGAGTCGATGAGGTTCAGATGGTGCAGCACAACAACATACAAATTCGCAGGAGGAAGAGAATGGAGGCAGTCAAATTCTTCACATACTCTGGACGTCTCCAGTCATATATATAGACAGACTAATAACTAACATGATTAAACAGTCATTTACCTATTGGTAATTGACATATTTAACCAGCCATTTTACCCACTGGTAACTGTCTATCATCAAACCCAATAAAGCCTCATTGAAATGTTTGAATCTCATTCAAATAGAGAGACAATGTGTGCGCGCGTGCGTGATTAGCCAAAGCCCTCCTCATACTATCTCTATCCATATTCAAGGAGTGGTAAGAACTCCACCTTATAAATTGGTCTCCCCCACCTTACGTTAGCAATATGATACTAAACCATGTATGCTTTGGAATTAAGGAAATATGCCTTGCTCATATGGGCTAATTTCTAATAGGGACGACAGCGCTCACTGGCACATGTACTCTCGATTGTCTCCACAAGGACCACATCAGCAGTAGTTACAGGGAAAGGCACGGCATGCCGCACTGCCGTAGTGTCGCGGCAGAGCGCCCTACTACGTGCCATGCCAATTTCATGCCTATGTCATGTCATGCTTGCTTAGGGCCGATGGGCTTGTTTCATGCTGTTCTGGCCCAAGTAGGCGTGTTGTGCCACCCATCATGCCTGCTCGGTAGGCCTAGCACAGCCCTGCCAGGCGTGCTATGCTGGCCTGGTCCACATGCGTGCATGTCGTGCTGGCCTGGCCCACATGTGTGCATGCCGTGCCGTGCCTTCTGCTATGCTGGGCTGGCCGGGCTGTGTGTCGGCCCTAAAAGACCAGGCCCAGTGCCTAGGTATAACTGTGATACATAGCCTTGGTACAGCTACAAGGAATAGGTCAGAGTGACCAGTTTTTTTATAAGAAGATAAAAAGGCATTTGGTTGTTATGATCTCTAGCCTCTGTCCAATGCAGGTGTATGGGTACATGTAATGTGTCTCTTACCTGCAACACGTTTAGTTTTTAATTTGGAGGAATTAGCTGCCACCGAAAGATTAGCCTAAAATTATGGATTCTAAAGCACTGGTCAACCATGCATGTTCTGCTTTTTTTCCATGTCATGACACTTCCTTCAACACATTCCGTTGATGGAGCTGTGGTCATGCAGCTCTTCATGTTCAACAATTCGAGTACCCATGTTAAGAAACAGAAAATGTGCTTACAATTGTAAAACATCCACCTCTTTGATGCAGGCATGCAACATATAATTAAGCTGCAATTTTAGGGAATGCATGAAGGACAGGAAGAGCTCACGAATAACAAATTAAAAAACAAACCATAGTAGATATTACTTGCCAAGTATCTTACATCTACAGTTCTTGGGGTAACTAAAATTCAGTATTTGAGTAAGCCTAGCTGTGTCTTGTGATGCCCTGAGGCCTTCCTTTACATGGGAGTGTAAAGTTTGACTCAAATGCTAAAAATGCAAATCATCAAAATGATAAAGAAATAAAGAAAACTACATTACTCATATATTTGTGCCTTTTGAATTTTTAAAGCATGCAAAAATTACTTGAATGAAAAAACTATAGAAAATCATAGGATTGTTCAATTGTTTAACTGAAAAATTCTTGTGAAATTCATAGGTTAAAAAAAGGCACTACATCTATGTTTGAAATGTGCTTGTTGAGCCATATAGGTGGAACCTGGTGCTGGTCCAGATTGAAACTGTCATTACAGAATTCAATTAAGTAAACCTTGCGATAATTAGGGTTTGCATATGGAGCATGCTGGTGTACTAATCCCGGGAGAGACATTCAAGGGAGGCATGAAGCTGCTGTCTGGAATATTAACCCCCAACATCTCTGCTTTCTTATTAAGGGTCTTGTCTAGTGAGCATCTCTCCCTCCCTCCCTCTCTCTCTCTCTCTCTGAGTGATGCTGATAGAGAAATGACCTTTTAGGCACTAAACCTCAACACTCTATATTGATGGTTAAGACCACTTTGTGTTGGTCAGATGAAGGTTACGACGACTTACAAGATGAGGCTACGACCACTCCATGGTGTTGGTTACTTCACATGAACGAGTGCTTCGAGCAATTTGACTTTTACTCGAGACTTCAACCACTATGTACATGATTGGAAGTCGTAGCTTCGAGTACTTGAGCAACTCATGACCTTTGAATTCCCTGAGCTCTCGTAAACTTCGAGTACTTGTATTTTCCTCTATTTTTTGAGTATGGCTATGACAACATGAAAAACAATTGAGCGATAGAATAAACATAATCTTTTGGTGGTGCTCCAATCACCAC
Source organism: Dendrocalamus latiflorus (assembly GCA_017311315.1). Classification (NCBI taxonomy): domain Eukaryota; kingdom Viridiplantae; phylum Streptophyta; class Magnoliopsida; order Poales; family Poaceae; genus Dendrocalamus; species Dendrocalamus latiflorus. The sequence continues at coordinate 5,595,110 of CM029675.1, forward strand.
ATTTTCTTTAGTCTTCTTCTCTATTTATACACAAGATTACACGTTAAATATAGACAATACTTCTATGTATCTGAACATGACTCATATACAGAAATCGACTCTGAAACCTGAATTTCTATTCTAAATTGATTGGACTCAACTCAATACAGACTCAAAAATGGATTCGGCAGGATTAGTTCTAACAAACACCCCCCTGATTGTTGCCGACTTAACCAACTTCCTTGATTCCGAGTAGATTAATCATCCGACCAAAATTGACTCGACCTAATGCCTTTTTGAGCGCATCAGCCTTCTGTTCTTCTGTTAAAATATGTGAAACAACCACCATTTTTTCTTCAACGCATTCTTGAATAAAACGATACTGAGTATCAATGTGTTTGCTTCTTCCATAAAACACCGGATTTTTCATAAGCGCTATTGTTAACTTATTGTCCATAAATAATGTGAATGGCTTGCTGGCATGATGGTTTGTTTAGTCAATTCATGAAGCAATCTCATCAATCAAATACCTCGACATGAGGTTGAAGTTGCTGCCATAAACTCCGCTTCGCATGATGACAAGGCTATACTTCTTTGCTTCTATGAGCACCATGTAATTACATTTCCATGTAGGTAGAACACCATACCAGTCATGCTTCTAGGTCAACTAGGTCTCTGGCCAAATTACTATCATAAAACCTTCAAGCATTGGTGTGTTGACATGCCTGAAATATACTAGCCCATAATCCCTAGTTCCTGCTAGATACCCTAACACATGTTTTAATACTTGCTTGTGTTGTATTGTTGGTCTTTCCGTAAGTCTGCTGATTATAGCAACTGAGTATGCAAGATCTGGTCACATATGTATCAAATACGATAGGCAACCTATTATATTTCAAAATTAGTAGCATCGATCGGCTCTCCTATCTCATGTTTATCGAGTTTCAACTTTGACTCCATGGAGTACTGACAAGGGTTGCAACCCATCATGCCTACCTCCTCAAGGATTTTCTTTTGCGTAGATTGATTGCTTGATTGAAATATTATACTTACTTTGTTTCACCTCCAAACCAAGGTAGTAAGTCAAAATTCCGAGATCGTTCATCTCAAACTGCTTCATCTTCTCCTATTTAAACTCTTCAATCTTTTGATCACATGTTCCTATGATAATAAGATCATCAACATATATACCAAGTATCAGCATATCTTCTTTTGTCTTTCTTGTATATAAGGCTGGATCTTGCTTGCATCTTTCAAAACCAAGGTTAAATAAAGAATTGTATAGTTTCTTGTTCTAAGTTCTAGGCACCTGTTTCAAACCATACAAGGCCTTTAAGAGTCGATATACCTTGCCTTCTTGTCCCTTTGCTTAAAAACCCTCCGGTTGTGATACATATACCTCCTCGTTAATATCACCATTTAGAAATGCTGATTTGACATTCATATGGTGTACTTCCTATCCAAATTGAGCTGCAAGAGCAAATATCAATCTAACTATTTCTAACCTTGTAACCAGTGCAAACACCTCTTCATAATCTATGCCTTTCTTCTGAACATAGCTTTTTGCCACAAGTTTCGCCTTGTGATGAACAATGTTTCCATTTGTGTCTCTTTTCACCTTGAATATCTACTTTAGTCCTATTGCCTTTTGATTGTGAGGTAAATCTTTCAAGATCCATGTTATATTCTTTTCTATGGAGTCAAGCTCTGTCTGAATAGCAGTCTTCCAATAATTTTCTTTTAAATCCTGCTGAAGTCCCATTAGTTCATCAGCAGTGACCATCTGCAATTCTTGAACCATCTTCAAGGGTTCAGTCTGCTCATAAATTTCTGCAAGACTTCAATAAACTGGTATTTTGCTTGGCAGGGTCTCTACCTCTTCTTTTCGGTTTGAGGAGAAGATGGAACATTCTTTGCAACCTTGTATGGACTTGCATATGTACTTGACATGGGTGTAATTGGTTCTTGAAGGTGAAATTGATCTATTTTATTATTGTTCTCTCCTTCAATTGAGAAGGAAATCCACTTCTGTAGATTATTTTCTTCTGATAGCTTTGCATCCCACAATGTTATCTTCAGGTGGACTGTATAACTGGCTAGCTTTGCATCCTGGTTCAACTCCTAAATATATTAATTTCTTTGATTTTTTTATCTAATTTCTTCATATGAGTGAGCACATTTGCATATGCTAAGCAACCGAACACGCTCAAGTGGTCTAAACTTGTTTTTTTCCACTTAATGCTTCATACAGAGTTTTCCCTTCTAGAGCTTTTGTGGGTACTTGATTGAGAATATAAACAGCATGTCTTATAGCCTCGCCCAAAATCTTTACAGTAGCTGTCTGCTCTTGAGTAAACTTCTTACCATATTCATTACCGATTGGTTTCTCTACTCGACTGCTCCATTCTGTTGTGGACTATAAGGAGTTGTGAAGTATCTTCTAATCCCTTTTGTCTCACAGATTGATTCGAACTTTGTGCCAATAATTCACCACCACGATCAGATCTCACCGCCTTGAGTTTGTGATCAGTCTCCTTTTCAACTAATGTCACAAATTTTTGGCTTCTGATTTTCTTTTGAGCATGTATACCCACATAACTCTAGATCAATCAACAAGAAGTAGAAAGTACCTCCATTTGAATCAGGGGTAATAGGATCACAAATATCCACATGTTGTAGTTTCAGGGGCTGTGTCACTCTATATTGTGTTTGCTACGAGAAATGGAGTCTTGTTTGTTTGGCAATAATATAACCTTCACATACTTGAGATGGATGATTGATGGGCAGCAGTCCATGAACCATTCTTTTCTGTGTCATCTAGAGTGAAAATTCACATGACCAAGTTGATCATGCCACAACCACACCGTATTGTCCACCCTGGCACTAAAACATGCTGGTTTGGCTAACTCGAGTTCAATCTTATACAGCCGATTTGGTGTTCGCATCACCTTCATCAGCAGCTGCCCCTCGCGATCATGCAGTAACAAGTATGGTCTTTTTAGTGACACATCACATCCTTCCTCAGTCAGCTGACCCAGACTAATGATGTTATTACAAAATCGTGGTATATAATAGACATCAGTCAATACTATTTGTTCTCCATTTTTTGCAACAAAATAGCACCCTTTCCTTCTATATGAACAACTGACCCATCTTCAAAATTCACCTCACCTTGAAAACCTTCATTCAATTCATTGAAGTTTCCCCTCTGTCAGTTATGTGATTTGAAGCACCATTGTTGAGATACCATAGTTGGACTCCACCATCTTTTCTCCAACTTTTAGTAGTTGCGGTTGGACATGGTCTTCAGTTAGCATCATAAATTGTGTGTTCTTTTCTTAACAGATGGACAACAAATGTGATGACTCCTTCTCTGTTTTGGCTTGATCAAACTTGCCTCATCCTTCTTCTTCTTGTATCGGCAGTCAGCAGAATAGTGCCCAAACTTTTGGCATTCAAAGAACTTAATATGACTTCTGCAGTCTGCAACATAATGGCCTTCTTTACCACAGGTAAAGCATTTGATTTTTGGCTTATCTTGGTTGTAAGAGAACTCACGTCGCGTTGCTTTCTCCCCACGACCAGCAGTAAAACCATGACCTCCTCGACCAAAACCGCAGCCACCTGGACCACGACCACATCCACGCCAATTGCTAGCTCCACAGCCTCCTTGGCTTGAATTTGGTTCCCTCCAAGTTTTATTTTTAACTTTTGCTTCATTTTTCACTAGCAATGTTGATCAGTCCTGGCCTTACACCCTTTAAGCAATCCCTCATTAGCCTTGAGAGATTCTATTAACTCTTCTATTTTCATGTTTTGAAGATCACTTGAATATAGAAGAGTCGTGACCACCGGTACGAACCTCTCGGGTAGGACACGCAAGTATTTCTCGACCACTGTAGTTTTCTCCAGTGCACCTCTAAGAGATCGAATCTCATTGACCACATCAGTCAATTTACCAGCAAAATCATCTACTGACTGAGTTTCACCCATATGCAGCACCTCATATTCTCCTCAAAGAGTTTGTAGCCGAACCTTGTTTACTCGATCCACACCTTCGTGCATAGTCTGAAGAGCAATCTAAGCTTATTGTGTTGTATATTTTTTGACAAGTTGACTGAGCATCGAGTTGGGTATGACAGCGTAGATGAGTGCCAAGGCAGTTTGATTGATCTTCATGTCAACTATTGGAGCTTTTCCTTTTGGATCGACCTTTCCATTAGCATCGACCGGATCAGCTACAGTGTCCCAGACCCCTGAGCATGTATATTCACCCGTATCTTCATAGACCATGCTAGGTAATTCTATAAATTGAGAACTAAATATAGAAGGGAATTTAGTCCTTCCTTCGTTATCGACGAAGATCCACTCCCTGCCATGTGCTGCTCCTTCAACGAGTCGTTTGGCACAACGCTCTGATACTAGATGAAGGTTACGACCACTCTATTTTGATGGTTAAGACCACTTGTGTTGGTCAGATGAAGGTTACGATAACTTCCAAGATGAGGCTACGACCACTCCATGGTGCTGGTAACTTCACGTGATCGAACGCTTCGAGTAGTTTGACTTTTACTTGATGCTTCGACCGCTGTGTATGTGATCGGAAGTCATAGCTTCGAGTACTTCAGCAACTCGTGATCTTCAAGTTCTCTGAGCTCTCGTAAACTTTGAGTACTCGTATTTTCCTTTGTTTTTTGAGTACAGCTGTGACAACACAAAAAAACAATTGAGCGATAGAATAAATACAATCTTTTGGTGGTGCTCCAATCGCCGCACCTTTTCTTTAGTTTTCTCCTCTATTTATACACAAGATTATATGTTAAACATAGACAATACTTCTACCTATCAAAACATGACTCAGATACAGAAATCGACTCTGAAACCTAAATTTCTATTTCTAAATTGACTTGGACTCAACTTGATACAGACTCGAAAAGAGATTCGGTAGAATTAGTTCCAACATACCCCACTATCTATTCCAATTTTTTTGGAGCAGAGAGCATTATTTTGACGAATGCAAGCACCAAGATATTCCAAGATTCTAGATTCCTTTCCCTGTTCAGCATTATCCACTGAACTATAGAGGAGCATTGCTCAGGTCATGTGATCTTGCTGGAGTGTATTACAGGTTGTATTCTGTTTTCTGTTGGATACTTAAAAGGTTGCAGGATTCTACATGTACATGATCGTAGTTTTTTTTTTTTGAGATAAAGGATCATGCATTCATGCACATTAGTTGGTCACCTTTTTATTTGTTTTCTTTAGGGGAAACACTGTTAGTTCCCAAACGTTCACCCAAAAAAACGTGTAAGAGCAACTAGCAGTAATTGCAAAACCAAAATCAGCATACTAAAACGACACCTAGATTGGATCAGATGAGTATAGCTAGCTAGAGGAAACAGGCAAGCTAGGGCAAACTCTGTTAGTAATTACCAAAGCTATGAGGGACAAGTTCGCTTTCATATAAAGGATAAACAGGCAACCCCGTGCGATTAGTGAGTTAATACAAGCTGCCTCCCAGCTTTTTCAAGAGAGCTTTAGGACAGACCAATTAACAAAAGGGGAAAGAGTAAGACGAGGAGAGTCTAAAAAGATGGCGCTAATTATGCTGCCGTATCTTGGATAATAGCGTGTGTGGGTGTACGGCCCACGTGCCTCCCTCAACGTTTTCTTCTTTCAACTCTACTGAAAATTGTGCGCAGGTTTTGTTGTTCTTGCTGCTGCTTCTGTTGCTTAATTAAGCTCATGTACATGCTACTGGTACAACTTTTGAAGTAAAAGATTACATGAGGGAAGGATTGCTATTTGCTTGCCTTCTGGAAGACATGCATGCGAGCACTTGGGCTATAGCTAACCCTAGATCATGGATACTTGTAAAAGAGAATATACTATTACTTTATATTTGGCTACTATTTTTTATTAGGGTGATAAACTAATCTAACTAGATTAATTCAATGGTACTGGGTATTCAGAATGGGTCCAATATCCATAATCTGTTGTGCCGCCAATGCAGAGGCACACGGAACACTACATTGATGGATACATAAAAAACACACTTTCAGTGACAAAGGTGCAGATTATGTTGGTGGCAAGTGAAGGAAGGCCATACAAGTTGGAAGCGCTTTTCTTTTGGGAAGGGCCTCATGTGAGGCTCCTTCCTATCCGCCGTTGATTCGGTGGACCCCACACCAAATCAATGGTGAACATGAGACCCTCCCCATTGAAACAAGTTGTTGGGGGCTTTCTAGGGTTCATAAAACATGAGATGGGCTATTCCTAGCCCTTGCTTTGCCGAAAATCGGCTGATATCTAGAATTTAGTTGAGATACCATCAATCGATTGGAATCGGATCGACTAAATATGCACAGGATGGTCAAAATCGTACTAAATCTTCATTTATTCTGTGCAAAACCTGTGCAGACTGTGCTTTCTTTCTTTCTTCCTAGGCCCACTTTTCTTCTTCCCATTTCATAGCTTCTTCTCGTGCTTTCTTCTTTTGCTCTCACCGCTGCGCTTCAAATTTTTCTATAGACTTGTCATGCCACTGTCAATCCTCCAAATATTGCTGGAACTACTACAGAAAAGGACATCACAGACGGTTCGAAAATATCATCACAGACGGTTTTCTGAACCGTCTGAATTTATGGGTCAGTGATAATCCAATGTTATCACAGACGGTTCGACAACCGTCTGTGATATATCAATATCACAGACGGTTTTAACTAAAAACCGTCTGTGATATTAATATATCACAGACGGTTTTTATTTACAAACTATCTGTGATATGTCACCTATCACAGACGGCTTGTAACTAAAAACCGTCTGTGATGTTCTTTTCTATCCCTAAATCTATTTCTGTTTATTGGCTAGCCTCAGGAAATGCTAGCCATGCCCTCTGAAACAAGCAGATAAACAAGTATATGTATACATACAATTCACATCTCAATTCATTTGACAAACATAAAACATCCAATTCACATCACATTTCATTCACATACATAAGGCATCCATTTCACAAATGAATTAATTGAAATGAAATAAAATATCCATTAACAAATTCACAATTACAGAGTGATAAGAGCAAAAAAAAATCATTCTGCGCAGTGGAACTCTCTATCTGATCTTATGACTTTAGTCCACAAAAACCAAACGAACTCTCCTTGAATTTTTCCAAAGTCCGGCTGTTTCAATGCAGATGTAGAGATGGGCGCAGCCTGTCGATAGGAATATCAACGCGTGTACATATAAAACCTGACATGTATGAAATAAATGTGGGAAGATTGACAAACCTTAGAATTTGTGATCTTGGTGGAATCGAGGAGTAGTCTCATATGGTGGCACACGTAGTATCCACACGTGTTGCCCGGCTGCTGCTGGTGGCACTGCAAAAAATAGAATGTGTTAAATCAAGAGGCATTACTACTAAGTGTTGTATATGATTAATTAATGTGTAGCTAGAGAATACCCAAAAATTACGAGCATGTTTCAAGGGCTTGGCCCCTGTCGTCGAGCCACGTGTTTGTTGAACGTATGTGACGAACGACCTTCGTTATTCGAAAAAGTTAGATTAGTCATTCGGAAGGAAAGAAAGAGTACAATGTACAATGTACTTACCTATCGAGTATTTGGGTGATAGCTGTGTACATGGATTTGTTATTACTTAGAGAATCCAGGTATATAGCTTTGTTCCATTTTGGTATAATTACAATTAAAATCCAATGGAAGTGCTCATTGTATGGCATAAGAACATATTCCTTATCGCGGTGAGCCAGCAGTGCTTTTGTAATATAGTTCTCAACGAAGGATGCATCCTCGTTGATGGTATCAATGGCGACCAAGCATGGGTCCAGGAAACCAATTGGTGATTTCGATGATCTAGCTTCGGTCAGCATGAATCTATATATATACACAGAAAAGCAACAAATTGTGACATATATCGGTATTACGTGTACAGAGACTGTGATTGTACAGACTTACAGCGTCCAGCATCGAATGAGTGAGGCATCGAGAGTATTGAGCGTGAAAAGACCAAATATATCGTCAAAGGTCACCGCGAAGACATATTCCTGAGCTTCGTGCAGGAAATGTTCCGGCTTGAATTTGACAGTGATACCTGAGCGCCGTTCTGCCTCTGGCCTATTGGACTGTTCCATATACCAAGCGTGGAATCTTTGGCAACCAAGTCCTAGGGTTAAGAGGTGCTCTTCCGGGAATATCATCGGCTCGCCTAGCACGAATTTGCAGGCCAATGGCAGGTACGGGATATCGTCATCATCCTTCGTCTTTGATTTGCCCTGGCCACTGCGTTGACTATAGGTCGACTTTATGGTAGTCGACTGTAATGGTACATACAGTGCAAGTTGCTTTGGCGAGAATAGCACCCGTGGAGATAGCACTGGTTCAGGTAGCTCTGCTTCGCACTGCCCGTGTGGAGATGGCACCAATGCATGTTGCTCTAGTTCGCACTGCCCTTTTGGTCCTGCCACCAGTGAAGAAGCCTCCAGGGAGATGTCGCTTTTGGGCCACTAGATGAATGTTCCAATGGCCTGCCCTAAAGTCACGATCTCGTCGTTGGGGGGCTTCGGTAGCGGGATGACTTAAAAATTTACATGCACACCATCCACATTAACTTTTGCGAAGCCTGGCGCTAAAGCTTGACCGTGCGCAGCATGGCCCCGATACCAGACGGATATGCCTGGCCCCAAGCAGTGTGCAAGGGAACGGAGGCATATTTCACTTGGAGCTTGCATTTCGTAGGCTCCTACATAACGATACAGAATTAGCTAGTCGAATAGGCCTATCAATGGAGCAAGCATTCAAGAGATAATATTTATTACCAGGATGTCGTCCACAGAAAATCTGGCATCGGTTTGCGTCGGATTGGATGCGCAACTACTCGGACGGTTGTGCGGGCTAGCTAGCACAGACGCGGTGGCGGCGGCCTGCTGACTTTCTGTATGTTTCTGCCCCTCATCTCTAACTACATGAGCCAGCTCACCCATTAGCTCCTCTCTAAGAGATGCCTTGATCTCTTCTCGTAGCCGTGCGTCACGCTTGGCTTTGTTTCTTTTCCTGCGCCGATACATGTCGGAGTCATCTTGGAAACCATGTTTCCAAGGAATGTAAAGGCCAAGGCCTCTCGTACGGCCCGGGTGCTCCTTGTTTTCCAGGGCCGCGGAGAGCATATCATTCTCCCTTGTTCTCTGGAATGATCCCATGGTAGTTTCAAAACTCAGCTCTTCCTGCAAGAGCACGACATGTCATTTCACTTCGTAAGAAGTTGTGGAGTAATTACAAGCTACGTAGTTCGATCGATATCTTACCAAGCGTTGGGACACTTGCTGGTCTGCAGGGTTTCGAAAGGAGACGTCCCCCGATGTCGTTGTGCATGACCTTACTCTAATCCAATTTCGAGCGCGCTCATCCGGGATATTGGCAAATGGCGGGGCGATGTCCAGCAGGGCTGCCTAGTCGTCCTCGCTCCTCCACTGCGGGATTTTACCCGCATACCCAGCTGTGCCAAGTCTGTGGGGGTGTGTGTTTTTTGCCTGGAGGGCCTTGTGAGCCGCACTTGTACTTTTGAAATCTTCTGTCGTCTTCGAAGCCTTGAACTCTTCACATTGTGGTTCCAGGAATGGGTATTTATGAAAGGGCGTTTCGTCTTTCTCCACGTAGTCCTTGACAAGCTTGCTCTTGAAGTTCTTCCATGCTTTGCACGCCCCTAGCAAGGCTTGTCATTGCACGGCGTCTTGGTGTTCTTCTGGGATCTCGAACGATGCCAAAATTTCTGTCAGCAGCTCTCTTTTCCGAGTCGCAGGCACGTCCTTCCACGAATTGAATGTGATCTCAATTCGTTCTCGTGCAACGATTCCGATCATGCTCTTCCATGCGCTTACTGCTTTGCAAGGAAGGAGAGGGACCCCAGATACATCGACCTGTGTGATGGTAAATCGGCGCTCAGGCTTCTTCGATAGCCCTCTTCCTTGGTGTCCTGATTTTGAAGCGGACGCCTCCGGTGATGGTGTTGAAGAATGCGCGGATGACATTTTGCTCAATTTGTGGGTCTATTAGAATAAGATAAGAAAGTGACATACCATAAGATAAGAAAGTGCAATATCTATCTATTTCGCTCAATATAGGCGATTACAATACATATATATGTGTATATACATACATACATATATACATATACAAGCATCAATAATAGAATCAATAACATTCTAAACATGAATATGTATGACAATGTAAAAGGCATGTATCAATTAAGACTAGCAACAAGCTCAAGTTTTAATTGATTAATTTATGCTCTCAAATTGTAGGGTTGCACAAGATTAATCTTGGCCGTCCCGCTACTAAATCATATACTCTTCCTTGATTGGTTATGCCAAATAATAAACTCGGTCTTTTGAGCTCTAGATACAAACTCTACAATCTCAAGATTAAAGTATATTCGGCATGCATGTATTCAGATTGCAGTATTCAAAAAAGCAAGACCAACCAAATTAACTTTGCTCAATAATTTATGTTTCAACTTAACAAAATTCCCAACAGATCAACATATGAATATGCTAATATCTGAAACAACATGAACCGATTGAATGACAGCTATATCCCATAAGCAATCTATGTTTCCAGAGTCACAAGACAACAAGACTCACTCACAAGCATATATATCAAAGTCTAGAGACTACCTTCCAGAGTCACAAGACAACAATGACAGCTATTAGAGCTCAATGACCGATTGAACCAATCTCAGTATATGATATTTGTTATCATCGAGCAACCAAATATCCCATAAGCAATCTATGTTTCCCAGTGCCAGGTAATGTAAAGAAGATTAACAAACTTGCACAGCCCACACAGATTGCATACAAAAATCACAGACTCACTCACAAGACCGGTGATATTCGAAATCACCAGAAGAACAGGGGCTAGGGGAGGCGGTGGCGACGACGGGCTCGGGGAGGCGGCGGCGACGACGGGCTCGGGGAGGCGACGGCGACGGCTCGGGGAGGCGGCCGGCGAGGGCTCGAGGGAGGCGGCAGCGACGGCTCGAGGGAGGCGGCCGGGGAGGTGTAACATCCTGAATTTCAGAGCCTTTTTGAAGCTTTCGAAATAAAATTCACCATTTGAATTTTTCTGGAATTAATTAAAGCTTAAATGGAATTTTTATGAATTAAAAGGATTTAATATGATTAAGTTAAACATTAAATTGTGCCAAAAGTATTTTATTTGAGTTCCCTGAGCCTCAAGAGTTTTTCTGGCATTTTATGTGATTTTTCTGGATTTATTTGCTATTTTCTAGAGCTCAAAATGATTTAATTGAATTTCTGGAAAAAGAAAAAGAAAAAGAAAAAGAAAAACCAGTCGGTCGAGCCGCAACCGCTTCCGCCCCCGCCGCGTGTCAGCCATCCAGAACCCCGCCCCGCATCGCAGCCGCCCGCTTTTAGCAAGTCGTACTCGTATGCGAGTGGGACTCTCAGGTCGTATCCCACCCGGACTCGTACTCGTGGCCGACCAGGACACCTCTATGACCGGGTATAAAAGGGCCGAACCCCTGGTGTCTCCCTCGTCCCAAGTCAAGCCTCGCCTCCGAGTTAAGCTGCTGTGGTCGTGCGCCTCGCCAAAGCCGTGGTCATACGCGTAGCTGCTGCCGTGGTCGTGCCGGAGCCCGAGATCGTGTCGTCCTCGCCGTCGTTCCGCCGTCGCTGGTGAGTCCCGCTGCCATCCGTGGTCGTAGATCCGTGTGTGGTAGATCCGTGTGATCGTAAGGTTCTACGACTACGTTGTAGAGCCTTAGTCGTAAGTCGTAAAGCCACCGATAAGTTCGATCATGTGGTCGTAAACGACTTCATGGTCGTAGGTCTGCCTGAGTAGTCGTAGCCGCTGTGCAGTCGTAGCCGGCCGTGTGGTCGTAAGATCCATTCGAGTAATCGTAGACTCCATCCGAGTAGTCGTAAGTCTAACCGAGTAGTCGTCGGTTCGGCTGTGGTCGTAAATCGACTACGTGGTCGTAACCCTCCGATCGCGTTTGCCGTGGTCGTAACCCTCCGATCGCGTTTGCCGTGGTCGTAACCCTCCGATCGCGTTTGTCGTGGTCATATTCCCCTTTCCGACCACGTTGATTCCCAAATATGACTTGTTTTCTCTGATTTAAAACTTCGCAGAGCCCGTTCTCCCTCGTCCTAGCTCCGATTGACCCGATTCTTTTTCCTAAATTCATATAAAACTGAGCTCTATCTTTTGGTTCAAGTTTGAGAATTTTTGGAGTTCATTTGAATTTTATTTGATTTTATTTTGTGTTTCGATTTGCGTTTTCTCTCGTTAGATCACGCGTTCGAGGGAGCCGCCGTTGGATTTGAAGATCAAGACCCGTCAACTGAGCAAGGCCAAGGCAAGTCATGTCCTTTGATCATGTTGATCCCAGTTTGCAATCTATTATTTAATTATTTTGTTTTAAATTATCTTGCATCGCTATTTTTATTCAAACCCTTGTATTGGTAGTTATCGTCCCAATTGGTTACTTCCCTCCTTGATATTTTGGAATACCTTGATGCCATTGTCACCTTAGGTTGGAAATTTAATTAGTGATGCTATGTATTTGTCACATTGGGTTGGTACGAATAGAATGCTTAGCCTTGCTTATTTTGCGAAAGGGTTCATCATCACATGTGATTAATTAATTTGACTTAATGAGATATTGAATCGTGGTTGGTACCACTGTTATAAAATTTGTGCCGTGACGTTGGTGCATCATTGGCGGTGGTTATACAAAAATTGGTTTTCACTTGGGCGATTGATCGTGCAGTAAAAGGGGGTGCGAGAGGCACATGGGATGTGGATGTTTCGCCTGGGTAATTCTTAAGGACTTAACTTTGTGCGCCATTGATCTGAGCTTTATCGTGCAAACCACATGTCTAGTATGGGATAGACCTGGCATAATAATTTGTGAAGTCTCCACTTTGGTTTTACTACTGATGTTGTTGTGGCGCAAGAGGGGGCAATTATCGACTAGGGGGTTGCCCTACTCGACGGCGAAACCTTAGCGAGTGGGATCAGGTGGGGATGGATCATTGTAAAAGCCTTGTTGTGATTTTCTTTAACGTGAGGATTATCACATCGTGTGGGTACAGTTGTGCAACCTCTGCAGAGTGTAAAACTATTCGAATAGCCGTGTCCTCGGTCATGGACAATGCTCGGTGATTTCACACGAGGGGTAGAGTTTTTATGAAACCTGGTTGGGTTGAGCTGGGAAGTGAATGGTCAGTTCACTTGTGGTTATATTCAATTCCTTTGATTATTTATTTAACGTCCTTTGTTAAAGTTGCTTTTCAATCTATTTATTGTATTTACTTCAAATTGTTGCTTTATGCAAAAGTAACCCTTCAGCCATCCATTGTTAAGCTTTGCATATTATATTGCATTCATTTGTTACAAACGACTTGCTGAGTACTCTATGTACTCACGGCTTTATGCCCCTGTTGCTCAGTTGAGGAGGAGGAGAATCACCAGCAGGAGGTTCCAGAAGGAGAGTACTTCGACGTCTTCGCGGATTAGGCTTCGTTCTCCACTCGATAGCTTGTGGGCGTGTCGATTGGCTGCTGCGCTTTCTTTTGGATTTCCGCTGCTAGTTTTTGTTAAGCCCTTCGGGCTAGTCTAATGTAAGCTTGGCCATAAGGTCGTACTCTGATGATTATTAATAATATTTGAGTCTTTTCTTAGTGAATCGTGATATGTTCGATATTTCATCTTTGTTTTTACTGTGTGCACCAGCGTGATCCTGGACTAGTGCAGAATACACAGGAGAGTCCGGATTTGCATATTCGGGTCTCGACAGGAGGGCTCGAGGGAGGCGGCGGCGACGGCTCGGGGAGGCAGATCAGGATTTAGATATAGAATAACTTCATAATACACGGAAAACCCTAGCCAGAGGGTATATATAGGGGATTATTACGACGGTTCTACACTTAGAACCGTCTGTAATATCAATATCACAGACGGTTTTACAGTTAGAACTGTCTGTGATATCAATATCACATACGATTCTAAGTTTAGAACCGTCTGTGATAAGCCTACTATCACAGACGGTTCTATGTTTAGAACCGTCTGAGATAGTAGGCTTATCACAGACGGTTCTAAGTGTAGAACCATCTGTGATAAACCTTTGCCCGACTGTAGTCATTCATGATCAACCGCCAACCAGCTGCATTCATGATCAACCACCTACCAGCTGCATTTATTTACACATTTTCTCAATCTCAAAATTGACTACATCACACATTTTCTCAATCTGCATTCATATATACAACACCAACCACCAACACAGTGTATTTCTTTACACATTTTCTCAATCTCAAAATTGACTACATCACACATTTTCACATATACATAAATGCAAATTCACAAATACATCACACTGCAGCATTGTTCTATACATAAATGCCAATTCACATATACATCATACACATGCATTGTTGTATACATAAATGACAATTGACATATACATCACACAAATGCATTGTTATATACATATATGCAAATGCCCACATATATGTCGCACATACTCATTGTACTTGCTTATTTCCTTTAACAATTAGCCCTTCATCATGATCAATGCGTACGTAACAAGTTTCGTCACGTTGTTCGTCGTTGACCCTTATGCCATTTCCAAAAGGAGGTAACTCGTCAAATTGATTGTATTCTTCCTCGTCCACTACATTCTCTACTCCGACAATTCTCCTTTTTACATAAAGAACTACATGGCGTTTCTTATTTGCCAGGTCAGTTACATAGAAAACTTGAACAACTTAATTGGCGAGTACGAATGGTTCGTCTTTGTACCCGACACGTTGGAGGTCCACGGTAGTGACACCGTACTTGTCAACCTTCACCTGTGGGAGATGCACCCAACGGCAGCGAAATAAGGGGATCTTGAAAACCACATAGTCGAGCCCCCAAATCTCTTCTATGAAGCCATAGTACGAGTTTCTCGACCCATCAGTATTGAACGCATCTATGCGGACACCGCTGTTCTGGTTAGTGCTCTTGACATCCTGAGACTGAGTATAGAATGTGTACCCATTATGTCATATCCTTGCCATGTCACAACTGTAAATGTCGGCCCTTTTGCCAACCATGTCAGCATCTCACTTGGCGAGCTCCTAGCGATTTGCTCCTTCAACCATTGGTTGAACCGACTGTTGTGTTGCCTCATGATCCAAACATTCGGCCGCTCCGGATTCTGTTGCCGAAGCACATCCTTGTGCTGGTCGACATAAGGTGCCACTTCAGTCATGTGTTGCAACACTGTGAAATGGGCTTGAGTATACGTGTCCATATCTGGAGTGATTGCTTTCCTTCCGATAGTTCCGAGACCTTTCAGTCTCCCATAGGACTAGTCTTTTGGGGGGGGAGAAGGCCCAATACCACTTATAAGGTTGTTGCTCCATTGCTCCGTGGGCTTAGTTGTGTTCAGCCCATTTAGACCTGTGGCACTCTTGGACCTAGGCATGCGGCCAGGGTCCAAAAAGTGTAACAAGTGGTATCAGAGCTCAGGTGCCTAACATCTCCTTGGACCTCATGGTTGCAGAAGTGTCCAATCCATGTGTGAGGGGAAGATTGTTAGGAATAGTCCCATATGGATTGTGGAAGAGGAGCAAGCATAACATATAAGTGTGAGGGAGCCCCACCCATTGGACTAGTCTTTTGGGGGGGGAGAAGGCCCAATACCACTTATAAGGTTGTTGCTCCGTTGCACCGTGGGCTTAGTTGTGTTCAGCCCATTTAGACCTGTGGCACTCTTGGACCTAGGCATGTGGCCAGGGTCCAAAAAGTGTAACAAGTCGTCTTCCTTCTCTCCGTCAAATTGTTTCTTCATCTTGCGGTATGGGTGAGCCCTCCGAAGGAACCAGCGGTGACACATGTAGATGGTTTTGCGTGAGTGTCTCAGCCACACACTCTCGGTACCATCTAAACAGTGAGTACAAGCTTTGGCACCTTTTGTACTATGGCCCGATAGGTTACCATGGGCAGGATAATTATTTATGGTGCAGAATAATAAGGAGCGCAGAGTGAAGTTCTCTCGTTTGTATGCATCCCATACCTGTACCCCTTCATTCCACAGTACTTTTAGATCTTCCACCAACGGTGCTAGGAACACATCAATATCATTCCCAGGTTGTTTTGGCCCTTGGATAAGTATCGACAGCAAAATATACTTTCGCTTCATACACAACCAAGGAGGAAAGTTATAGATGCAGAGAGTCACGGGCCATGTGCTATGTCGGCTGCTCATGCTACTGAAAGGATTTATTCCATCTGTACTCAGTCCAAACCTTATATTCCTTGGTTCTGCACCGAAGTCTGCAAAACTCCTATCGATGTTTCTCCACTGCACGGAATCAGCAAGGTGTCTTAGCATTCCATCCTTCTTGCGCTCCTCCGAGTGCCAACACAGCAGTTTTGCCTCCTTTGGATTTGCAAAAAACCTTTTCAAACGGGGAATTATAGGAAAATACCATGCCACCTTAGCAGGAGGTCCTTTCTTCGCCTCTGTTCCCTCGCCATCATCTGATTGATTGTTACGTTTTGTATCGGGATGCGTTGCACACCGGACATACATGCATGTTTGCATACTCTTTACCGTAGAGGATACAGCCGTTCGGACATACATGTATTCTTTCTACTTCCATTCCCAACGGACAAAGAATCTTCTTGGCTTTATACGTGGTTTTAGGCAACTCATTTCCCTCCGGAAGCATGTCCGCTAAAATACCTAGCAGCGCCGTGAAACTCTTGTCGGACCAACCGTTGCTTGCCTTCAATTTCAACAGTTCAAGCACGGCCGACAACCTCGTGTATTTGCAGCACGTGAACAAAGGTTTCTCCGAGTCCTCCATCAAGCCTCGGAATTTAACATACTCTCTCTCATCATAATCCTCTTCTACATCGCAAAGCATCTGATCCAGATTATCGTCATGCAATCTATCCGAATTCGAACCACAATCGATATCATCCGGCGGCATGTCATTCACTTCACCGGCGATGTCATCCGGCGGCATATCATTCACTTCACCAGCGATGTCATCCGGCGGCATTTGATCATTGACTTCGCCATGACTGGTCCAACACGTATAACCCTTTTTGAAACCTCTCCGAATCAAGTGCGCTTCAATTTGCCCTCGGTTCTTAAACATCTTTAAATTCTCGTAGTCAGTGCATGGACAGTACATATATTCCACCCCCTTATTCAACATATCCTCCTCGGCAGCTCTTGTAAAAGCAGACACACCATTAATGTACTCTTCACTCACAAGGCTCGTGGAATACATCCAGCTTCGATCCTACGTTACATACATATATAACAACTTAGTATTAAAAATTAAATTAACTAATTATTACTACATATATACCGGCCACATGTATTATATTGAGACTTAATTTGCTACCTCAATTCATATTATAAATACAACAGCTATTATATAACCAACAATTTTGCAAACCATCTTCAATTAATAACACTCACCAATTACTTAGATCTAAATTGTAATGCATGCAAAGAAAAAATAAAATTCATTACTAACCATATCTAGAGCAACCAGGAAAGTATAAATCTTCAAAGCTCAATATCTGCCTCCTCCCACCAAATTAACTGGCCTGAAATCGCCAAGCTTGCCTCCTGAGCGAAAGAGTAAAGCACCAGCTAGATCTAGATCGAAATGAAGACAAATGCGGTCTGAGTAGCGCAATAAATGCCTACTGCCATTATCACATACGGTTTTTAATAAAAAAAACCGTCTGTGAATTATCACAGACAGTTTTTCATTCAAAACCGTCTGTGATAACCAGCTTATCGCGGACGGTTTTTAATTAAAAACCGTCTGTGATAATCGGGGATTATCACAGATGATTTTTAATACAGACCGTCTGTGATATCGAAGTATCACAGACGGTTTATCGGTAAGAACCGTCTGTGATACTCGTTTTCCCCGACGCCGCCAACACAGACGGTGTCCAAATTAAAACCGTTTGTGTTAGTGTTGTTCACAGACGGTTTTGTCAAGCCATCTGTGATTGGCCGTCTACTATTAGGCTTCTGTAGTAGTGTGGTATGTCTAAGATTTGAACTTCCTACATGTTCCTCTCCATGAAAAAGAGAAACGCATGATTGAACTCAAAGCATCTCGCCTTATATCCTATTCACACAGCCAACATGTACCCAACACCAACGAACATGCTTGCATGTGCATAGGTATTACATCACAAGTGGCAATTGTAGCATACTCATCCAAAGAAAATTTTACCTCTACTTGTTACGAAATTGGGATGTATTGGTACGGCCACAACAACCGATATGATTTCGAATGTGGTATCATCATCAACCCCAATCTATCCACAAACGTCTGGCTCGTTGTGTTGATGAAGTTTCCTTGGTCCATCATCATGGCACAATCGGTATTTTTGACTCAGCATCGACAGAAGAACAAATCCCGCTTGTGCGGTTCCTAAAGCGGATCCTCCTCGCATGCCAATTCAAAACCAAGTTGGATGATCACAACGTCTTTGACATGTCCTCCATTGATGATCTTCATAGCAATAAAAACGATGGTACCATGAGCAACTCAAGCTCTAATGCCAAATGGTATTGATCAACTAGTGGGAAAGGCTAATTGATACGCAAATAGCCTGATCTTTCATGGTACCACACACAAAACCTTGATAACCAATCCGATTTGATCGAATAGCAAGGTCAGCACCTCTAACACAATTTGAGAATGATGATATTCTCAACTTGCGCACAAAAACTATCTCTCTCTTTTTTTGAAATCATACAACCTCAAACTCTTCCTCACAACAATTCTCCTCTCAACTCATCTCACACAATACTTGGTGCCAACAGTGGTTTTTCTGGTTTTTATCCAAAAACAACCAAAAGATAACATGACATAATTTGGCTTCTTTGGCCATAAAGGCCTTGGCCTTATACACCCCTCATGCATGCAAGCCAAAGGTTATCTTCACCACAGCTACAAAACCGACTAGGTCTCGCACACGTTTTATAACATTATGTGTTTACAATGTATACCTACTCCTCTAGTAAACCGGACTCCTCAAAAAAACTAGAACTAGTCTTTGAAAGGAACACCAAAAAACTAGATACAAACTGACCATATCTGGTTCGGCCAACTAAAAAGGATGCACAGATGTGCACAACTCCAACTCTAAGAAATAAATAGGAAAAATACCAAATTAAACATTCATAGTACCCATATTCTTGGGGATAGGATTTTTAAGCACCGATTCCATTGCCTATTTGGTTCCAAACTAATCCAATGTGGATTCCAAGCTCCCGCATGCTTCCTTCACATGGCCTCTGGAGTCCATGCACCACACGTTTCTGGCTCGATCTCCTCTTGGCTCATAGACTCTCCTGGCTCCACACAGCTTCCCTTTTCTTTGTTTTCACGGCACACATGTGACATCTGGCTTAGATTCAATAATCTCACGCATGCATAGGGATCCCCGCTTTGATCTCAGATTCCACGCACACTTCCAGCTAGCAATCCCGATTTCCTGGCTTGGCCGATCCCTTTTCCTCTCGGATGCACATGCTCCAAGCGGCAAAATCGCCCACGCGGTCAAGCCTCAGCCCCCACACGCACCACATGTGGCCTTCTCTTGGGCGCGCTCTCACGTAGTTGGCCCAAGCGCCCAACCGAATAACACGCGCCTAGACCTTCATGCATCATGTGTGCTCCACTCGGCCATGTGTTTTTCATGCCCTCTGCAACCAGCCACACCTCCCTCCCTCTCATTTGCTTTCTTAGTTTCTTCAAGCAAAATGGCAACGCCGTGCGAGTTAGCTTCATTGAATATCAAATGCACAAATCGAAGTACTAGTATCACTTGAGCCCGTATCAGTGGTCAATGTCTTCTGGCCATTGTGCTGCTGGATGCAGAGGTGCATGTAGTCCTTGGCGGCCATGTCCTCTACCTTCGCGTTGGCGAATGATTCAAAGGAGGATGGCATGTTGAAGTCGGTGCCGGACACAAACTTTTCCTCCTTGTGGTTACTGAGAGGCAGCGAATTCTCCTTTTGGCCTTCTCTTCTCGAAGGCTGAGATAGCAGGTACTTGTCCTTAGATGGCACGCGCGTAGCCCTTGAGATTGCTCTGTCTCCTTGCAGCTGCCGCTGCACATTTGATGGCCTCCTTCACCTCCTCATCCAACGAAGAGTGTCCTTTGTCATGGCTTTAATACCAATTGTTAGCTTTCAACCAGAATCAACACACACATACAATGGCAAGAACATCAAGCGCGAGAACTCACGAGCAAAGAGAGAAATATTTGTGGTGCAGCACAACTAGCATCTTTTTTGTTTTCTTGCTCACATTCAAAATAGGGTACATGCACCTTGACATCTACTCAACTACAAATTAGACACGGACTTGTACGATAAGACCAGCGAACGCGCACTACTACAAAAAGAGTTATCATAGACGGTTCGGAACTGTCATCACAGAACATTTTTTTGAACCGCCTGTATTTATGTGTTAGTGATAATCGGAGGTTATCACAGACGGTTTGTAAGCCATCTGTGATAAAGACAACACAGACGATTTGTAACTAGAACCGTTTGTGAAGAAAACTATTGCAGACGGCTCGAACCAAAAACTATCTGAAATACTCACACATCACAAATGGTTCTAGTTACCAACCGTCTGTGATTGGTGAGTATCACAGACGGTTAGTATATAGAACCGTCTGTGATAGTCCTTCACAGACGGTTTATAGCACAAATTATTTGTGATAGTTCATTCTATACCTTTTTTTTGTTTTTTTGGCTAGCATCAAGAAATAATGTTAGCTTTACCCTTTGAAAACAAGCAAATACAGCAGCAAATACAATAGCACATTCCATTACGGCATAACAAGATAACGAACCTAACTCTTTAACACAGCAATAATATATAAGAAGTAGAGACCTTAGAAGACAGTAGAAGCTGGATGCAGCGCGCGATGTCCTTCATGCCTGCCATCAAGGAAGAGAGGGGAGGGCATCGGATGGCGGCCGGATATCACCGGCAGTGGAGAGGCGGCGGTAGCACCACCTTTGTGGCACGACGGTAAGACTGAATAAGACACACTTACGACACTTATGACAAAAGTGTGTTGTGTAGTCGACCGTGGTGTCATAACGGAGGCGCTAGCTCACAGCGGTAGTCAGTGTCGTCGAGAAACAAGCTGGATGCAGTGTGCGATGTCCTTGATGCCTGCCATCAAGGAGTAGAGGGGAGGGCATCAGATGGCGGCCGGATATCACCGGCAATGAAGAGGCGGCGGTAGCGCCACCTTTGTGGCATAATGGTGAGACTGCATAAGACACTCTTACGACAAGAGTGTGTTGTGCAGTCGACCGTAGTGTCACAACGGAGGTGCTAGCTCACGGTGGTAGTCATCGAGGGGAGGATGCAGCAAGCTAGTGGATGAGCTCACACGTGACTGCCGGTGGAAAGGTAGAGGGGGAATAATTAATAAGGGCCGAGCGGTGGGAGGAATTGGTGCCTGTAATTCGATGTGGAGAGAATGGATGGGTGAGATCGAAATCCTGGGGGATACGCCACAGATCAGTGACATGTCATTATCAGAGACAGTTTGTTATACGAACCATCTGTGATAATGCACATATCAGAGATGGTTTGTTATACGAACCGTCTGTGATAAGTCACATATCAGAGACGGTTTGGTATACGAACCGTCTGTGATAACGCTTAAATATGCACGCCCTAATCCAGCTCTTCTAAACTTTCCTCTCTCTCATCTTCTTCATTAGATTTCTCAATAATGGCATCTAATATTGTTTTGATCTCCTTCCTCTCATCTATCCATTATGAGTTGTTCAGCCGCAACCTTACACTAGTGGCCAACAATTTACGTCTAGAGCAGCTCCTCCGCTCACGCCCTGCTCTCCTTCCTCGACTCGCTTCCATCCGTCAGCTGGACCTTATCATCCATCGTCGACGGAGGTGTCTCGTTGCCGCTCAGAAAAGGAAAACCGCCCTCAGCCTCATTCTTCTCTGCAATGTGCACAAAGTGAAAAACAACTCTTGCGACAGTGGAGAGACACATGGATAGCATTACCGATCAAGCAGAAGCGGCCGATTCTGGGGAAACTTATCATGACATCCTCTTTGAGATTATAGGCCATGCTAATGATTTGCCCAGGCTAGAGGAGGAAGTGGAGAGGGCAAGGACAATCTTCACGGCATTCGAGAACTCAGCGGCTGATCCTCCAACTCCAAAAGTTGAAGAGGAACCATATGAAGTCCAAAGACTAAGATCTGGAAATCTCTTTTTTGGAACTTTTGTAATAAATTTTGTCTTGAATTTGTCTCTCGTCTCAGTAGCTTTTGTAGTTCATACGACAAAGGACAAAACACAGACGGTTGTAAATAAAAACCGTCTGTAATAGTTTTATAAAAACTATTTGTGATAATGTGTATATCACAGACGACTTTTAAATCTAACCGTATGTGATAGTTTCAGAAATAGTTTTAGTCATGAACCGTCTGTAATAATCAAAATACAGATGGCTCCACATAAACCGTTTGTGGTGAGATGCCCAGTATAATTTGTTTTGTAGTAATGACGGCTGGCTTCACATATACACAGACAGGAGATAGCGACACATTCGACTCTTAGGGGATTAACAATACATGCCCCAACTCATACACTGCTGCTACAGCAATACTCCATAATTTGATTTGCCATGTCCCATAGGAAGAACGCCAATAATTCAGCCAACACATTCCGTTGGTAGCTTTTCTTGGGATTCCAAGTCGCTCGCTGTTGTTGTGGCAGCAGTACCTGCTACCTAGCTACCAGTAGTCTGAGAGTACGACTCGCCTGTCAAAAGAAAAAACGAAAGTTTCCAATTCTTGCACGGTTCCATCAGTGATGAATACGTGAGGCAAAAAAAATTCCTGTGGATTTTTGTTTGGTGTTTTCCATGCTGTAAACCTGCCATCTCAAATCCTATCAGCATCTGTTTAGATGGTTGGACTTTGTTTTTTTTCTTTTCTCTCTTTCTTCAGATTAGGGGTGGAAAACGGTAACGGATAATTCGTTTTATCCGATATTCGTATCCGAGGAAACACGAATGTGGTAAGCAAAATCCGTATTCAAAAATGTTCGTATTCGAGAATATTCGTATCCGTATTTGATAATATCCGTATTCGCATTCGTATTCGAGAATATTCGTATCCGTATTCGTATTCGAGACTATTCGATTCGTATTCGATCCGTTTCTAGAACATATGAAAAATCCGTACGAATTTTTTGATTCAAAATTTGAATTTAGGCGGTTTAAAACCGGTAACCGGTCAAAAACCGGTGAAAAATCGGCAAAATCGCTAGGAATCCGTTTTATCCGATATTCGTATCCGAGAAAATCCGTATTCGAAAATATCCGTATTCGTATTCAAGAATATTCGTATCCGTATTTGAGAATATTCGAATTCGTATTCGTATTTGAGACTATTCGACCGTATCCGATCCGTTTCCACCCCTACTTCAGATGTATGGATGCATGTCGTCACCTAGGTTCTTGTGCCATATATGTCTCCTGCCATCCTGTGTAACGACCAGCGTGCAGCTGCATGCATGCAGAGATACATGTCACGAGAGCCTGCAGACGACCGTGCATACGTGCATGCAGACGTGTAAGAAAATTTGCATAGGTACGTTCCATGCACCCGTTCTGGATACAAAACAAAATCCTGCTATGGTATGTTAAAGCTAGCTAGCTATAACAGTTATAGTAGCAACTTGTCCGTGACGATCGATGGATGCATGCCTTGTTTTGCTGGTGGTAGTTGAACACAAGCAGGTTCAGACTACGGTTTCTCTCATGCATGTACACACGTGCATGCCTACGCTATCTCTACTGTTCCAAAAGAAATATTGAGAAAGAGATCTAGTCCGGCCGTCAGCTGGGAAAACCAATAGTGCTTAAGGGAGGCCCAACGGAGACTACACCTATAAAAATACACTCCAATTAGTCTGATAATTCGAAACTACACATATTTTTTCCAGCTCCTTACGAGAAATATATTGAATAAGTTTTACGTGAAATTCCTATATTCCAGCGTGGTTGACCAGCTCTAGGTTCACCCTACGTGATCATAAACCAAAACCAAGGCCAAATAATACAAAATATACTCTATTCATGCTGTTTTAGCATACCATGCGTATGTACTGTATGCAGCCTACGCTGTGGTCCTGTTAAATTCACACAGGGTAACAAAACCACGTACGTCTTGTTGGCATTGGTCGACCTGATCGAGTAGCTGTCAGGACTAGTCGACCATTTGGCATGCATATATGGACAGATTGGCACATGAAATGTCTACCGCTGTGCGAGCATCAGCTAAGGGAATCTTGTCAGTGTGTTACGTTTCTAGCTACCCTCTGCTGAGCTCTGGTCCTGTCCTTTTCAATTGTAGCTGATGGCGATATAAATGATCAAATAGTGATACACCGATAAACTAATTTAAAAAGGCCACTCTCATGAACCGCTTCAAAAAAGAGTGAAAAAGTCATCATATTTATTTGTTTGGAAAGCCATAAGTTATAAGTTAAAAAGAATGGCACTGCCCTAAACACTTATGACTGTGGCGTTGCCATAATATGTATACCTGCATATAAACATTACAAAACCCTAGGGTGTGTCATATGTGTGATACATACCTTTAATTTGTCTGACGTGTACACATTCTATGAAGTGGATGAATTGGCTTGGTGTAGAGTACTAGTACTGTACTATGTGGCTAGATGGATCCAAGTGCACAGGTCTCAACAAAAACTGTACTACTGTAGGCTGCTGCTGTCACCTGTATAAGGCTGCATTGCTGCGTGTATGCACGTACGTACGGATTAAGGCTAGAGAACAAGAGGCAACAGCACAAGCGAACAAGAACATGGAGAACTTAACCCCGGGTGAATGTATTCAGCAGCAGGAGCTCACGGAAAGATTCTCCCTGCGTGCATATCGTACTGTATTCTACTCCATATTGCATGCACTTTTAGTTCTCCCAGAAGTTGCTGGTCTTCGGGAGTGTGCATGTGTTTGTGTGTGGGGGCGGATTTGTGACATTAGAGTCTTGAACCGAGAAGATGGTGACACAATTCAATAGACCATAATGTATATCCTAAAATCCAAAAACACAATTCAATAGACCATAATGTATATACATCCGTTAATTTTTTTTTGTCACACACAAGCAATTTTTTTTGTTACAATGCGAGAAAAATGTTATCTTTTTCTCTACAACTCAAGTGTTCGATGAACTGATCAATGTATGAAACTTAAGAAAATACTATGCTAAGATCAAATTGGAAAATTTTCATTCCTGCTATTAGTTGCGGTCCACTTTCACTTTCGCCACTAAATTTTCTAACCTCTCTCACATATGCCACTGTCTTATTACGCACATGTTTGGTTTTGCCGTTCTGGCACCCATTCTGTCAAGTCAACAGCGCTTGACTTTTAAAAAATATGCTATAAATAATAGAAAATTCAGAAAAAAAATTACCATAAAAATTTAGAAAAATGAAGAAGAATACTATAAATCATAGAAAACCCAGAAAATTTTTATAATTTTACAAAAAGTTTTACACTAGAAAAATTTAAGGATGTTCCCTTAAAACACTACAAGAAAAACTCCATATAAAGGCATTTTTTTTATAGGCGCTTTCCAACTTGCCTCTAAAATTGAAGTTACATGACCTAGAGACACTTTAAAAATCATCACAAAATATTGTATTGTAGAGGTGTGTTTGAGACGTTTTAGAACCACGTGAAAGAATTTATCATGAACAGATACTTTTGAGACGCTCTCTAATTCTCCTAAAGTTTTTTGTTTTGTAGAGACATTTTTTTGAGATGCTTTTAACTATCTAGAGACGTTTTTCAGTGGTTTACATGTGTTAAATGACCTACATATAAATATTACAAGGCACAACTAAACATATGAAGTGGTGAGGTTGAGGTGGTTAGTGCAACATGTTCAAGAGAACTACTATTCCCTTGAGGTCATGAGTTTGAGTACCAACCTTTACAAAAATCCACATATTATTTCTATAGTTCACTATACTAGTAGCACAATTTAATACCACTATAAAATACCTTTATTCTCTTAGAGACAAAATATAGCGCCCCTATAAAATGTCACAAAGGATATAGAGGTATTTTAATAATATCTCTCTATATTCATAGAGACAATGCATAGGAAGGCGCTTATGAGGCATTTTAAAAAAGCATCTCTACAACAATGCAAAGACATAAAAAAAAACACCTCCACTATATTAAAACAGCGTCCCTATATAGGGTTTGTGTTGTAGAGAATGTTGAGAAAGATTGAAAGTTTTACTCAGTCTAACACGTTCCTAGTGAAATTTTATAGAAAATTTAACTTTTTCTTTACCAGTGATCCATGAAATTTTCTGTATACTCCAGTATTTTTTCTGGTATTTTTTTGAATTTCCTATGTTTTTCTTGTACCTTTCTATCTTTTTGTATTTGTTTGCTATTTTTTTAACGGTCAAACCATGTTCACTTGACGGGAATTGGATAGCAGTGGCAAAACCAAACATGTACCTAACGAACAGTGGCATAAGTGCGAGACCGGAAAATTTAGTGGCAAAAGTGAGAAGTGGACCGCAACTAATGGTATAAACAAAATTTTCCCAATCAAATTTAATTGGGAGAAAAGTAATTCATATCTAAGGAATCTATAAATGTTGGTGAAGACGAAGAGTGTCCCAGTGGCAAGTATATGAAGTATGTTGAGTATATTGTTTGTTTTTAATTCTCAATATCTTAAGCTTTTTGGTTAAGTGATTGTATGAAGCTCAATTTTTCACATCAAACATGAAGACTCCAGGGTCTAATTGAAATTTCTACAGATTTGTAGGGAGGCCAAATCAAAATTGCAATTAAGTGGTGTACTACATCGAATCCACACACACTTGCCCTTATAACATGGCATTCTTTAAAAAAGGCAGTAGTTTATTGATTGTATTTTCAACCATTACATTAATTTATAAAACTAAACAATTGCTGTGACTTGTGAACACAGTGAACGGTGCATGGCTAACAAGTTTTCGCATGCATGATTGCCCTTGATGTGAGGTGAAGTGATTAACATAGGCATGTCTTGAAGCGAGGACGACTTGCGTGGAGACATTCCACATGCATGAAAATTATTGGTGATTGGCCCTCCCTTGAAAAGAAGCAAATCATAACTGTTCTGTCAAATTAATGTTACTTATATCTATATGGTCCCCCCATATGTTTGTTCACGAATCACAACACTTGTATAATGTTAATTACAAGTGTTTTTAACTAGATAGTAGGTGAAATTTTGCAATAATTTATGAACTCGAGATCCGTGCTACCACTACTCCCTTCTCTGGCCTCGACTCGCCTCCTTTTTCCCTTTCCCACTCCATCCACACCACCACCGCTCCCTTCTCCCACCTCTCTCTTGCCTCCTCCCCTTTCCAAGCCCTTGCAGCGCCATGAAATCGGACCTTGGCCGCCTCATGGAGCCCTCGAGGTTGCACTCCCATTCTTCCCTCCCCCCGCTCAAGCACCATCAGTGCTCCACCCGCTCTCTCCCAATATCACTGCTACAAAAGAAGCTATACTAGATGGCTACATCACAGACGGTTCCTGTGAACCTTCTGTACTGCAATTATCACAGACGGTTCATACTAATAATTGTTTGTGATATTTTCATTGACATTTATCTATACGAACCATCTGTGATAAAGAAATACATCACAGACGGTTCGTATTAATAACCGCCTGTCAAAATATCAAAGATGATTATTAGTATAAACCATCTGTGATAATGTAAGACATCACAGACGGTTTGTATTAATAACCGTATGTGATATTTTCATGAACGGTTATTAATACAAACCGTCTATGATATGTGCATTATTACAGATGGTTCGTATAACAAACTGTCTCTGATAATGCCACGACACTGATCCGTGGCATCTCCCCCGGATTCTGATCTCACCCGTCCATTCTCTCCGCATCGAACAGCAGGCACCGGTTCCTCGCACTTCTTGCCCTTTATTTATTACTCCCCTCTCCCTATTACTCCAAGATAAGTTCTACTGGCTGCTTCTAGCTAGTTCATCCACTCCTAGCTTGTTCCTCGGTGACGCCAACTACCGCTATGATCTAGCGCCTCCGTTGTGACACCACAGTCGACTGCACAACACACTCTTTGTCATAAGTATCGTAAGAGTGTCTTGTGCAGTCTCACCATCGTAATATAAAGGTGATGCTACCATAGCCTCTCCTTTACTACAGGCACCGCGGAAGTAGCTAGCTACTAAGATGGTGCTTAAGTTAGTGTTAAGGACATCCAGCTCGCGTGTTGCTAGAATCTCTCCTTCTTCTATGTTTTTGCCATGGGTTCGTAGGATTAGGATATGTTCTTGACATGTTTAAGAGTTGGGTTTGTAGGATTAGGATGTGTTCTTACCATGTTTAAGAGTTGGGTTCGTAAGATTAAGATGTGTTCTTGCCATGTTCTTACTGTGTTACATGGGTAACCTGCTAATTATCTTGTGATACTGTAATGGTGGATTCTAATGGAATGTGCTACTGTGTTTGCTGCTATATTTGCTTGTTTTCAAAAGGCATAGCTAACATTATTTCTTGAGGCTAGCCAAAAGATAAAAAAAATTTAGGTGTAGAATGAACTATCACAGATGGTTTGTGCTATAAACCATCTATGAAGGACTATCATATACAGTTCTATATACCAACCATATGTGATACTCGCCAATCACAGACGGTTGGTAACTAGAATCATCTGTGATGTATGAGTATCACAGATGGTTTTTGGTTCAAACCGTCTGTAATAGTTTTCTTCATAGACAGTTCTAGTTACAAATAGTCTATGTTATTTTTTATCACAGACGGCTCACAAACCGTCTGTGATAACCCGTGATTATCACTAACACATAAATTCAAGCGGTTCAGAAAATCATATGTGATGATAGTTTCGAGCCGTCTGTGATGACCCTTTTTGTAGCAATGTCCGTTCCTCTCGCCCCACTCCTTCCTGTCTTCTTCCCCTTCCCATCTCACCTCCCCTCCTCAGTTACCTCTCCTCGAGTATGAGAGCTCTCAGAAGATCCGCAACTGCCTCCACCTCGACTATAACCTCAACGAAGGGGATCGTGAAGTGAAGGTGGCAGTCAGTGATGGCGGTGATAAGGCCAGTGGCAAGCCCACGCCATCCTTGGCGTACTCTGCTCCCCGTCGACGCTGACACCACCATCAAGTCTCTCCCTGTGGGCTTACGACCCTCATGCTTGATCAGGTCACTAATTCCTCTCGCCCAGCCATTGAATTTTTTAGCAAATCCAACAAGTAAAATCCTATACATTAGTATGGAATAACAATTGTTAGTTACATGCTCCTAAATTTACAATCTATTGGCTCCCTCTATTTGTGTTGCAAGTCTATGTCAATTAGATACTTTGTGGGGAAATGATGAGCTTTAGGATCGACTGAGGGCAGATAGCGATGCCGAGGTGACAACAGGTCATGGAGAACAATGGCAAGGTACCAAGGTAGCCATGCATGGGTGATTTGGTGGTGACTGGTGACCAATTTGGCAGGGACCTCCATTCAGATTATGTAGTTGAAGGTACAGTTAATGATCTAACACCACCTCTTTCAATGTATAGTAGTTGTTCATTCAAGAAGCAAGTATGCCCTGTTGCTTCCTATTCTCTTATGTAGTGATATTTATTTTGATTGTTTCCAACAAAAATATGCTTGAGGTATCAATAAGAAGGAATTTTGTTTTACTATGTTTGTCGTATAGTTCCTTTTGATCATTTCCTTGTGAGTGCACATGAGCAATTTGAGCTTAGCCAATGCAAGCACTACTACAAACAGTTCATATGGAACCGTCTGTGTTTAAACTATCACAGACAGTTTGTTCTAGTAACCGTCTATGATACTTTCATAGATGGTTCTTAACACGACCGTCTGTGATAATTGAGACATAACAGATGGTTTGTGTTAATAACCGTATGTGAACTTTCATAGACGGTTCTTAACACGAACCGTCTGTGATCATTGAGACATCACAGACGGTTCGTATAACAAACCGTCTCTGATAATGAACTAAAGAAGCTGCTAAGATGAGAGTCAAATTCAAGGCAAATTTATTACAAAAGTCTTAAAAAAAGAGATTCCCAGATCCTAATCTTCTGGGGTTCATATGCTTCTTCTTCGACTTTTGGAGTTGGAGGATCAGCCGCTGAGTTCTCGGATGACGTGAAGATTGTCCTTGCCCTCTCCACTTCCTCCTCTAGCCTGGGCAAATCATTAGCATGGCTCATAATTTCAAAGAGGATACCATGATAAGCTTCCTCAGAATCGACTGATTCTGCTTGATCGGCAAGGTTATTAACCGTCTGTGATATGGTTCATATCACAGATAGTTCGGTGTTCCGAACCGTCTATGATATGAACCATATCACAGACGGTTAATAACAGAAACCGTCTATGACCTTTTCTGTAGTAGTGTGCTCTTCACTATCAGGTGGTGTTGTCATCGACCTAAAGATACAATGAAGGCAGTGATATCCACAGGTACAAATTATGGCAATGAATAGTTCAATTGTAGAAGCTCATGAGTTTGCTATGCAAAGCTTGAACCGAACTGAACACTAGGAGCTTTATTTTGTTTTAATGATTTCAGCTTTCTTACCTGTATCTTATTTGTTGAGAAAGGATGGCAACAAAAATCCCTTTAGATGTTGTTCTGCTCTTTTGAAATTGTGGGGTTCATATCCTTTGATGCTATGGCATCGGACATGGTGAGCAAGAGTAACATTTAGAAGCAAAATTTCTTTAAAACTTCAGCGCTCCAAAGCTAGCCATACACAGCGCACGTAGCGCATGAAACCTATCTTGTGAAGCTAAAAGTCATCTAAACTTTTGAGCGAGACACATTCACCAACGCTTCTTGCTAATAGTTCAACTAATCAATCGACCTGCATGCTAGCTCCTTATAGGGTAGCTAATTTTGTGGTGATCTATTAATTACTCACAAACTTTAGTGTTAAAAACACGCGATAGAAATATGTTAATCATCCAATATAGCTCCTTATATACAGCGGAGTTTTCCACAGAACAATATGTGATAGCTCAATAGTTTAGATTCACTACTACAAAAAGAGTCATCATAGACGGTTCGGAATTGCCATCACAGACGGTTTTCTGAACCACCTGTATTTATATGTCAGTGATAATCGGAGGTTATCACAGATAGTTTTCTGAACCACCTGTATGTATGTGTCAGTGATAATCAGAGGTTATCACAGACGGTTTGTGAGCCGTCTGTAATAAAGACAACACAAACGGTTTGTAACTAGAACCGTTTGTGAAGAAAACTATTACAGATGGCTCGAAACAAAAACCGTCTGTGATACTCACACATCACAGACGGTTCTAGTTACCAACCGTCTGTAATTCGTGAGTATCACAGACGGTTGGTATATAGAACCATCTGTGATTCGTGAGTATCATAGACGGTTGGTATATAGAACCGTATATGATAGTCCTTCATAGATGGTTTATAGCACAAACTGTCTGTGATAGTTCATCCTATACCTATGACCATTGAAAACAAGCAAATACAGTGGCAAACACAACAACACATTCCATTTCCATTATGTTTAGAATCCACCATTATAGCATAACAAGATAATAAACCCAACTCTTTTACACGGCAAGAATATATAAGAAGCAGAGATTCTAGCAGACAGTAGAAGCTGAATGTATCGGATGGCGGCCGGATATCACCGGCAATGGAGAGGAGGCGGTAGCGCCACTTTTGTGACATGACAATGAGACTAGACAAGACACTCTTATGACACTTACGACAAGAGTATGTTGTGCAGTCGACCGAGGTGTCACAATGGAGGCGCTAGCTCACAGTGGTAGTCGGCGTCGTCAAGGAACAAGCTGGATGCATCGGATGGTGGCTGGATACCACCGGCAATGGGGAGGTGGCGGTAGCGTCACCTTTGTGGCATGACGGTGAGAATGAAGAAGACACTCTTACGACACTTATGACAAGAGTGTGTTCTGCATTCAATCGAGGTGTCACAACGGAGGCGCTAGCTCACGGCAGTATTCGGCGTCATCGAGGAACAAGTTGGATGCATCGGATGACGGCCAGATATCACCAGCAATGGAGAGGCGGTGGTAGTGCCACCTTTTGTGGCACGACGGTGAGACTGTGTAAGACACTCTTACGACACTTACGACAAGAGTGTGCTATGCAGTCGGCCGTGGTATCACAACAGAGGCACTAGCTCACGGTGGCAGTCGATCGACGTCGTCGAAGGAAGGAAGGTATATAGTGGATGAGCTCACGTGTGGCTGCCGGTGGGAAGGTAGATGGGAAGTAATTAATAAGGGCTGAGCGGTAGGAGGAACCAATGCCTGCCATTTGATATGGAGAGAATGGTCGGGTGAGATCGAAATCCTAGGGGATACACCACGGATCGGTAACGTGTTATTATCAGAGACGGTTTGTTGCACAAACCGTCTATGATAATACACATATCTGTAGGATCAGAAATGGCAACAGAGAGGGGTGAATGGTGCCTTCAAAAATCGCCCTGGTATTCACACAATTTCTTCTCCGATAGCTACAGAAGTTATGAAGTAAGAAAATACATGCTCACTGGAATCCGAAGATTAGACTGACAACCAAACCAAATCAAAGGAATCAATTTGCTTGACTACACCTAAGAGAATGAAGATGATCAATTCACAAGGCTGAAAATACACTGTGGCAAATTGACTGAAAACCAGCTTCACCAAACTGACCAAAAAAAAAAATAAAACTGCAGAACTGAAAGCAAGAAGCAGCCCGAACTGAATTTGCCAAGGTCAACTCCCGAGACCAAAGAATATGAGGGAACTTGCTGCCATGAACCGGCAAGAACCGAGAGCAATACAGAGCTGGCTACTACTTTGCCGAGAACATTCTGCAGACTGAACTGAAATGGACTGCATTGGCCGAAAGAAGGAAAAGGACTGGAGAAGCAAAGACAGAACTGTAGCAAACTGAAAATCAGACTACTGGCCGAAAAACAGGGAAGACAAGGTGCTGCAAAAAGAAAACACTAAAAGAAGGAAAACACACTAAAAAGATGCAGTCCAGAGAGAGCAGCAACAAGAATTAGTGCAGTGAACAGCCGACTGAAAGACGACGGACAGTAAATACTGATTTTGCTACCAAAAACAGAACAGCAGGAAGGAAAACACTCGGCACAGTAAATACTGGAGCAGTACCAAAATACAAAGTAATTCCCGGTCCTTTACTGCTCACTCAGCACAAAAGAATTCAGAGAAACAAGCTAAATAGTTAACCTGTCTTGAGAGGAGAACTGGAAGGACAAATCAGCAGAGAAATAAAAGAGCAAGAAGCAGTCCCGAGCTGACACATCAGAAGTCAAAAACATGCTGAAACAGAGGAAATAAAATAAGAAAAGATAACTGAACTTAAAATGATCAAGAGGATCAAGTCACAAGGATTAGCACTGTCTGAAGAGAAGAAAAAACTGAGCAGCCGAAAAGATTTGAACAGTAAATACCTAGCTACCGAGATGAAAACAGCAGAGAGATAAAAATCAAATTGCTTGCGATTTTCAGACTCTTTGATCCTGAGGCTCTTGATTACACCAGAGTAAGGCCCTCACAAAGAGGGAACACAAGCCAAGTTACTTTCCATCAAGAAAGCACAACTCCTCTGTTTGTCAAAATACTAAACCCTAGAATGGGTAAAAACAGAGGAATGAGCAGCGAAGACATTCTTTGAATGGAAAACCTCTATTTTGGATCCTTGCTCTTGGGAATGAGCTAGCTAAAAAAGCTTTGTGAAGATTCCCAGCCTAGAGACAATCAATTTGCAGTTAATCAAGAATCCATCTTAGAATCACCAAAAGAATATCCAAAGAAGAACAAAGACCAAGAGGCAAGAACATAAACAAAGTTCAGAAAAAAACTGGGAACCAACATCTCGAGCACAAGTTTTCTCAAAGGGATACATTGAGATAACTGATTCTACAGGAGTTCTTCTATAGCCTCTCATTCCATTCTTACATAGTGAGCACACACACAGGAAGTAAGAACAAGAACTCACTCACTAGCTTTTTTTTGCTTCCTCAGCTGCTGCTACCTCCCACTAATAGAAGGAGCTCACCCACACAAGTAGCAAATCAAGAAATGGTAGCCCCTCTCCATTCCATTTCTTCATACCCCCATTGGGCAAAGGTCAAACCACCAGTTTTGGAGGGAACCAGCCACTTCACTCATGCTTGAGTCAATTCTCCAAATTGCCCCTCAAGCAACTTCTCGGAAGCTTCCCGCAACCGGAACCCTGACCGTCTGGACCTCGACTCCTCCCTGAGTCTAGTCCTGATCTGCTCCGCTGCACACAATCGCACCCTGCATCCTGACCATCTGGACCTCAGCTCCTCCCTGAGCCTAGTCCCGGTCCTCCTCGCCGTTGCCTGTCGTGTCCACCTCTGACAGCTCCAGCTTCGATTCCTCGTCTCCCGACTCGTAACCACCTCTACAGTCTCGATCATCTTCGGCATCTCTAACCATCTGGACCTCAACCCCTCCTGTGTCTAGTCCCAGTCCTCCCACGCCTCACCATGACCTAGCTCCGATGTCCTGCAGTCACACAGACAAGCAAACCGTCACATAGCATCGCTCAAAAACAGTATAACCAACATTATCATCAAAAGAAGGTACTCAAGCATGAAATACCCAAATTGACCGATCGAGAAAAGATCAAGCGTCCTAAGCACTCCCGACCACGATCGACCAAGTCCCACCGAACTAGACTGCGCCATGCACCAATTTGGCGCGAACCAACCAAATCAAACTCAGACTTACCGGAACACGAGTCAATTACTCATCACAAACATGGGGACACCTCCACATGCTCTCTCAATATCAGAGACGGTTTGTTATCCGAATCATTTGTGATAAGTCACATATCAGAGACGGGTTGTTATACGAACCGTTTATGATATTAATATCAGAGACGGTTTGGTATACGAACCGTCTATGATAACGCTTAAATATGTGCGCCCTAATCTAGCTCTTCTAAAGTGTCCTCTCCCTAATCTTCTTCACCAGATTTCTCAATAATGGCATCTAATATTCTTTTGATCTCCTTCCTCTCATCTATCCATCATGAGTTGTTCGGTTGCAACCTTACACAGGTGGCCAACAATTTACATCTAGAGCAGCTCCTCCGCTCACGCCCTGCTCTCCTTCCTTGACTCGCTTCCATCCGTTAGCTGGACCTCATCATCCATCGTCGATGGAAGTGTCTTGTTGCCACTCAGGAAAAGGAAACTGTTGTGGCTACAGACCAAACAGAGAGAGAGATCGTAGTGGAGAGTTGGGAGAGAGTGATAGTAACGGCCTGGGTCCTCCCATGGCCTGTATTCCATATATATATACATGGGGAGTGCTTTTACAATTATACCCTTACATCTGAGTATCCCTTTCAGGGGCACTTATGCCATTACACATGGCCTATTCTGGGCCTTATAACCTTCTACCAGGCCAGCTGGGATTAGGTGGGGGCCACCCCTACAACAGGAGCCTCTCATGGTAAAGGGCTTCACAGGGCCGAAGCCATGTTGCCGAGTCCTTTGGCCCCCTCCGTCCCTGCGGCCTGTGAACCTCTCCGAATTTGCGGAGCTTGGATGTGCAGTGGGTCCCGGGGCTGAGGCCGTAGCCGAAGTTCGATGCCCGGATTGCGTCCGAGGTAGACGCACGCGCGCGCTCCGTCCCCTACCCTTCGAACGGGTGGCAGCGGAGCTGGCGCCTAGCCAAAGTAGACGCGCGCGCGCTCCGTTCCCTACCATTCGAATGGGTGGCAGCGGAGCTGACGCCTAGCCGAAGTAGACGCGCGCGCGCTCTGTCCCCTACCCTTCGAACGGGTGGCAGCGGAGCTGGCGCCTAGCCGAAGTAGACGCGCACGCGCTCCGTCCCCTACCCTTCGAACGGGTGGCAGCGGAGCTGGCGCCTAGCCTAAGTAGACGCGCGTGCGCTCCGTCCCCTACCCTTCCAACGGGTGGCAGCGGAGCTGGCGCCTAGCCAAAGTAGACGCGCGCGCGCTCCGTCCCCTACCCTTCCAACGGGTGGCAGCGGAGCTGGCGCCTAGCCGAAGTAGACGCGCGCGCGCTCCGTCCCCTACCCTTCGAACGGGTGGCAGCGGAGCTGGCGCCTAGCCGAAGTAGACGCGCGCGCTCCGTCCCCTACCCTTCGAACGGGTGGCAGCGGAGCTGGCGCCTGGCCGAAGTAGACGCGCGCGCGCTCCGTCCAGGTCAGACTTCTTGACTCCGAGGTCGGTATTGGGGACCGAGTCGGTGTCAGACCCAGATTTTACAATCCGGAATCTACTGTGTTTAACTGCACTATTCCCTGGATCAGTAGATAGTGCACACAGTTACAGTTCTGAATATCAAAGTACATATCATGCGGAAATGTAAATATAATAGTAGACTTACCCATGGGCCGATTAGGCCGAAATCAATAAATTGCAGCAGCGGAAGAACGAAGCACACAGGTGGGACCTTCAGGACGTGCCCACAGGCAGCCAACTGGAGGTTCGCGACCTAGTTCTCGACATCTTCATCCTCTTCGCCATCGTGATCCAGAAGTATTGTTGAAGCGTAGTGATCCAACTCCTGCTTTTGAATTTGTCGCAAAAGCGAGCGTGAGCACTCCGACCCCGTGCTCAGCGAGCCAACACACAGAATGCAATATTTAACATGTATGGCTAACCAAATGATGGCTTAGGTTTATTTTCTTTTTGCGAAGAGTGCTTTTGAATACAATTATATAAAAATCCTTAAGACCTAGCAACTTGAACACAAGTATATGTTGTAAATGATGCAGTATTATTAGTGATTCAGATTCCATCCACCTTTACATGGCATCTGCACCATATAGCAATTCTTCAGCGTTATAGCCGCTTAACTTACCACTGGGACGACACCCAGGACAATTCCAAATCAGGGCAGTCCATCGCCCTTCCACTTTTCCATTCCCACCCACAAAGCATTTTTGAAATAGAACTATATCTGGTTAAGTTCCCATGTCTGCCCTTGACCGTGGGCACGGCTATTCGAATAGTTTTAGACTCTGTAGAGTTTGTACACTTTCACCACAAGAGACAATCAACTCGTTGCCCCACACAATTCCTTAGACGTGCGGTTGAGCAGACTATCACAGTGACTTTTCAAAGTATCTAGACCCTTTTGTCATCTCACCTTTATGGGAAACTGCCCACTTGCGGTGGGTCCCATCCGTGCGCGGGATGTTTCCCCCAGCCACTACGCAGCTCGGGCTTCTACCTTCCCGCAACGTAGGACAGCTGGGAAACTTCACCCTCCACTGGTGTCCCTTCAGGCCCCCTTGCCATAGCGTAACCCCTTCAATCCACTACCAGTGAGATGAGTCCGGAGTTTCGATAAATTTACTTAGCCAAGTTGTATTTTACAGACTTGTGGTTGTACTGTTTTACCCGGGAGGTCATGACAAGATTCGATCCTTAGTGGTATCTGGGCGGTCTATCACTAACCCATTTTGTGCATCCACTGCACCACACTCACACCATCCAACCAATCCGCCCAGATATTTAAGCAAGTTGGGGATTTTGAGGGTATAAAATAGGCATGTCCAAATATATACCAGTCATTCCCATCATGACTGCCCAAACCATTTTCTCATCATTAAAAGCGATCATGATGTATGGGGCATTTCAGCGCCCCCTGAGTATCTATGCAAAACTAAGCATAGCATATAGCTAGGGACTTATTTTTAAAACATTACTATTATAATTTTGCTAGGGCGACAAGGTTCACACATTGAATATTCCAAAGGAGAGGGTAATATTATTCAAGGTACACAATGGCATATAACTAGAATATCAAATTTAGCATGTATTTGCATAAAAATAACAACATGCAATTTGTTAATTTAAAACAAAGTAATTTGGCATGAAATGTAGGTTCAACATGATCAAAGTATTGACTCGCCTTGGTCACAGTGATCTGGTGCTTGATTATCCGGAGCTTCTAGGGCTGCTGCCTCGAACTCTTCTTCTTGAGCCTCGTAAGCTATTTTAATCGTGCGCGAAAATTCGGATAAAAAGAAAACATCAAATCAACAAAATATCACCAGAAATTCAAATGAACTCTAAAAATTATGATTTCAGCTTCATTGGATAGATCTTGAATTTAGAAATTTGTTTCACTTAAGTTGGAGTTAAAATGAATAAGTTATGCCTATTTGAATATTTCAGTTTAGTTAAATCCCAAAATTAATAAATTTCTGACAGTGGGTCCCATATGTCATATTTTCCATTTTATCTTTTTCTTTTATTATTTTCCTTCTGTGTCTATGGCCAGTGGGGCCCATATGTCTGCGGCGGCACTGACAGGCGGGACCCTAGCATCAGCAACCAGCGCAGACCGCCGGCCACTGACCAGCGGGGCCCAGCTGTAAGAGGAGAAAATTAAAAGAAGTGCTTGACCGCAACGCGCGGAGACGGGCTCGAACGCGCGTCGCGGGAGCAGGAGGGAGGAAAGAATAGCGTTGAAAGCCACTCGGTCAGCCCGAGCGATGCTTACTCTATAAGGGTAATAAATCCCCTTAAAGTAGCTCTGGGAGGGTGCCAGGCAGAGGAAGAAGAAGGCGACGGCGCCGGCGGCGAGCGGTGGTCGGAGAGGCTCGGGAGTTGCGTAGAATACAACCCCCGGGTGACGGTGAGGCTTCTGGTGCAGTCGGCGAAGGTGAAGGGGCACGGTGGCGGGCCGGCGGCGTGCGACGGTGGTGGTTCGGGGAGGCTGTCGTCGCCGGCGATGCTCGGGCGATGGGAGACCCGAGGGAGGAGGGGGTCGGCTTCACCGTGCTTCCGCGATGCTCTGGGAGCTTGGGATTGCCCGGAGGCAGCCGAGATCGGCGGCGGCTCGGTCGCCGGAGCTCGGGAAGAAGGAGGGGGCCGGCGGGGAATTGAAACACTACGACGCAATTGTAGCAGGGGAGGGAATGAGGGAGGTGTTGCGGCGCCATTGCGGCTCTCCAGCGAGGCTTTTATAGCCGGGAGAGGGGGCGCGTGGCAATGCGACGGCGGCCTCCGCCCTGTTCCGCTGGTGGGGGGGGGATGAACCAAATCTCCTTCGAGATTGCGCGGAAGAGAGAGGTAACGAGGTTCTCTGCATTTGCCCGCGAGGTGAGAGAGGGAGAGGGAGAGATTGGCTGCGGCCTGCGCGAGGCGAGGCGGGCGCGTGGAGAAGAAGAGGGAGGAGGAAGAAGAGAGCAGGGGCGGTCGGGCCCGTGGCGCAGAGGGAGAGGCGCGGGTGGAGGCGGGGCCACCGCGCAGCGGGGAGCGCCTGGCGAGTGGGGTCGCGCGGCAGCGAGGCGTAAGGCGCGGGCCCGCGCGGCAGTGAGAGGTGAGCGCGCGTGGCGACGTTGGGCCGCGGAGTGCTGGCGCGCTGGGCCGCGCGTGCGCGCTGACCGCGTGCGGAGAGAGGGGCTGGGCCGGGGTGATGGCCGGCCCGGCTTTCCTTTTTCTTTTTCTTTTCTCAATTCTTTTATTTTGCTTTTGTATTAAAAATTTCATGTATATATACATTTTCATTTCTCTCTGATTTTTGGTGTATGTACACATATATTTATTTATTTACTCTTTCATATAATATACATGTGTATATATATATACATCTCTATATACATTGTTATTCATATGTGTTTGCATATATGTATAAAAGTTAACTTCCTTTACTTTGCTTGCCAAAATTTCTAGGGATGCTATTTCACGCTTATTTACATTTCTCTTTTTTGCTCTTATTCTCCTTAATACCCTTGTACATTATTTCTCCCCTTTTGTTCACCTCCTTGTCATTCATGCCCTTATGTTTAGAGATGGGATTTCATGTTTACACCCAATTCCCTTTTGGTATTTTATGGATCATCTTTTCAGATTCTTACTCTAGATTTTAATTTTCTAATATTTAGACATGCTTGTTTTCCCTTTGGTCCTTTTGACTTTTTGGAACCTTCATTAAGTTATTCAGAAAAATACCACAAACTCCAAATTCAAATAAAACATATTGCAGAAATAAATTCAAAAAGCTTCACATTTTCAAATTCCAATAGATTATATTGTAAAATATTTTTAAAAACTTTATACTTTCAAATTTGAATTTTCCAGGATGTTACAGTCGGGGTCGCGGCTGATGCTGTAGTGAGAATGGGCCTTGCGCTGCTGATGTCGCTGCACTTCGGGACGATTGTGCCCCGCGGTCGGGTAGTGCGCTTTTAATGGCGGCTGGAATCGTGCCGACGCCTGGCCTGTCAGAGGGAAGGCTGTCGCGTCGCGTAGTCTGCCTTCCGTGGGTGGGGTACGCGGCGGTTTGTGCCTGGTGCGTCGTGGAATGTGAGCGGTTGCGTGAGCGCGGCCGTTCACCTCTTCCCTAGGCAAGCGGGACGCGTGTCGGTGAAAGATCAAGCTCCGTTTAAGTTGGTTTTGGTGTTAATGACAAATGTCATTATGAGATTTTGATACAAATGACAAATATTTTTATAATATTTTGGTGATAATGACAAATGTATATATGAGACTAATATGCTTGTTTAAGTTTATTTATGTTTAGTCTCATTTGGATGGAAAGGTGAAATCAAAGAGGTATGCATTCAAAATCACTTTCTCATATGCTAATGCATTCCTTAGATCCAAAATATAGATTGAACTCCTCAAATAGTTCAAATGAATATGTGCATATGTTTTTCTTCATATAGATTTGTATGCACACATTTAGGGGGAGCTCTCTCTCTCTATGTTTTGGAGTTTCACTAGTATTGATCCATGTTTTCTTTTATACATACATTGGGATCAAACTAGGAGCATGCATTCATTGAAAATCTGTTTTAAAACCAAAATTGTGCTCTGTCTGGAAGAGCGGTAGTACCGCAGTTTTGAACGTCGGAACTACCGGAGAGCGGTAGTTCCGTGCCCAGAAGCGGTAGTACCGGGGAGCGGAAGATCCGGTTTTCGAGCGGATCCTTTTTTCCAGAGAGCACCCTCCGGACGCATTTGAGATTTCGCGGGATCGGAAGTACCGACGATTTTGACGCCGGAACTACCACTGGGTGCGGTAGTTCCGCTGTTCGGAGCAGTACTTCCGTAGCCCGGAAGCTCCGGAGGTAGAGCGGATCCGTTTTTCCAGAGAGCGCCAACTTTGGGACTTTTGGGAATTCGGCTCAAGCGGTAGTACCGCGTTAACTCTGCGGAACTACCGGAGAGCGGTAGTACCGGAGTTTATAACGGCGGTAGTACCGCACTTTGAATTCAAATGATTTTATATTCAATTTATTATCTCATTATTTGTTGAGATTGTCATGAATTACCAAAAAGGGAAGATTGTTGAATCTAGTTCCCCCATTATGTGTAAATGGTGAAGTTTGGTAATTGATGACAATTGTTTTGTGGACTAACGATTTCCATGAGTTGGATGAATAGGTTAGGTTCCACAAATGAAGATGACTTGGATGACTTCGTGTGTTGAAGATCATCAAGTCAAGATTGAGATGAAGATAGCTTCATGAGTTGAAGGCTATCAAAGAAGAAGATGTGTCATGAGTTGATGTGTGATGATCATGTGTTGATCAAGTCAAGGAAGACCATCATGTGTTGATGGAGTTGATGAGAGGGATGCATCATGAGTTGATGCATATCGAGATGATGACCCAAGGCAAAGGTATGACTTGCTAGGGCTAAGGATGTGTTCCTAGTCTTTTACCGGTCTCGGTGGTTGGTTGAAAGACCAGATTGCTAGTATAGGTTGTCATACTATTAAGAGGGGTCATGTCTAGTAGTTTGAGTCTCATCATGTGTTGATAGCTCAACCTCACTTGCTCTAGCTCATCTTGGCATGAGGCTTGCATTTGCGAATGTGTTTTGCAAATGGTTGAAGCCCATGTGGCAAATCCTTGTAACATGTGACTATACTTTGCAAATGTGTTTTGCAAAAGGTTGAAGTCCGTGTACCTACTCCTTGTGACATGATCTAAGTTTGCAAATGTGTTTTGCAAAAGTTGGAGATCATGTATTATCCCTTGGCATGGTCTAAAATCGTTTAGTGCTATTACCTTTGGACATAGACCATGAGAGTGACTCTTTTGGATCTCTTTTGATTTCTGCATTGATCTTCCTGCCCGGCCGGAGGCGCTGTCGGACGCTATCCGCCTCATCGATCCTGGCCACCGAAATTTCCACAGACGGATCTGGGACTACGTCGGGGAGGACGCAGCCAGGGTCGCGGTGCAGCACACGCTACACGGGGCGGGGACCTCCTGCGCTGGCTCGAAGGAGTTCCTCGGCGTCCCAACAGCGGCGCGGGCCTATCGGGACCACGCGAAGGGTGAGCGGTTGGTTAGGGGAGCGGTGCACTACGCGCTCTTGCTTGTGGTCATGTAACCCCGGTAGTTTTTGTGGAAAACAGAAGTAGCGCCCGCTCTTAATATTGTATGCTGCTTTTTATACTTCGCGTACGCATAGGAGCAACGCCTGTGCGTGCGCGGGATTCGTGTCTTGTTTATACACCGGAGAGTGCGCGCTCGGGCGCCCCCTGCTGTCTCATTTAGAGTCCATAGACTAGCGCGTGCGGAGGCGGACCTCGACGCTACGACTTCATTTAGAGTCCGTAGACTGGCGCGTGCGGAGGCGGACCTCGACGCTACGACTTCATTTAAAGTCCGTAGACTGGCGCGTGCGGAGGCGGACCTCGACGCTACGACTTCATTTAAAGTCCATAGACGCTACGACTTCATTTAAAGTCCGTAGACTGGCGCGTGCGGAGGCGGACTTCGACGGTACGACTTCATTTAAAGTCCGTAGACTGGCGCGTGCGGAGGCGGACCTCGACGGTACGACTTCATTTAAAGTCCGTAGACTGGCGCGTGCGGAGGCGGACCTCGACGGTACGACTTCATTTAAAGTCCGTAGACTGGCGCGTGCGGAGGCGGACCTCGACGGTACGACTTCATTTAAAGTCCGTAGACTGGCGCGTGCGGAGGCGGACCTCGACGGTACGACTTCATTTAAAGTCCGTAGACTGGCGCGTGCGGAGGCGGACCTCGACGGTACGACTTCATTTAAAGTCCGTAGACTGGCGCGTGCGGAGGCGGACCTCGACGCTACGACTTCATTTAAAGTCCGTAGACTGGCGCGTGCGGAGGCGGACCTCGACGCTACGACTTCATTTAAAGTCCGTAGACTGGCGCGTGCGGAGGCAGACCTCGACGCTACGACTTGATTTAAAGTCCGTACACTGGCGCGTGCGGAGGCGGACCTCGACGCTACGACTTGATTTAAAGTCCGTAGACTGGCGCGTGCGGAGGCGGACCTCGACGCTACGACTTGATTTAAAGTCCGTAGACTGGCGCGTGCGGAGGCGGACCTCGA
The DNA here is from genome assembly GCA_017311315.1 of Dendrocalamus latiflorus. Taxonomy (NCBI): domain Eukaryota; kingdom Viridiplantae; phylum Streptophyta; class Magnoliopsida; order Poales; family Poaceae; genus Dendrocalamus; species Dendrocalamus latiflorus. Next base: position 5,638,705 of record CM029675.1, read on the forward strand.
CGCTACGACTTGATTTAAAGTCCGTAGACTGGCGCGTGCGGAGGCGGACCTCGACGCTACGACTTGATTTAAAGTCCGTAGACTGGCGCGTGCGGAGGCGGACCTCGACGCTACGACTTCATTTAAAGTCCGTAGACTGGCACGTGCAGAGACGGACCTCGACGCTACGACTTCATTTAAAGTCCGTAGACTGGCGCGTGCGGAGGCGGACCTCGACGCTACGACTTCATTTAAAGTCCGTAGACTGGCGCGTGCGGAGGCGGACCTCGACGCACGTGGGGGGGGGGAATCCTCTGCACATTGCGTCCAGGAGTACTATTTTTGGAAATAGCGAGCTTTATTGAGTTCCCGTTTGCGCGGGCGAGCATCGTACAAGGAGGGGCTGATGCCATTATAACCTTCGTCCTGCGTTTAGGCGTAATATCGCCGCAATTTGTCCGCGTTCCATGTGTGGCGGAGAGTTTGTCCCTCAAGTGTGGCGAACCAACCATCCACCCTAATCTAAACCATCTTTCACATTTTATTTTATTTTAAAACAACAGTGGCAACTCCAATTACCACTACATTTATAAACACAAGGGTATTTCAATAAGTCAGAATTTCCCAATTTTCAAAATGTCCAAGGTATTAATTAGCAAGGCTAAGCATTATACTACCAATCTACTATTCCCAAAGAGTAATACTAATCTCATTATTGAGACAAATGAATTCTTAGGGTGACAAGGGTACAAGGCATTCAATTTCAATGGAGGGTATAACAAGATTGGAATAACTAATTCCTTAATCATTGAACTAGAGTATTATGTAAATAGCAATGCACATAATTTGAAATAATTAAAACATTTCGAAAACATAGGTTGCAAGATGATCAAAGGAGACTTGCCTTCTTGCAGATTCTCTGGGTCTTCTTGCTGCGGAGTGGAGAGATCGTCGACAACGTTGGGTTCTACGCGCAAAAAGACCGAGCAACAAAGACAAATAAATACAAACAAAATTCAAATAAAATCAAAAATTCAAATAGAGGCCATAATTGGATAGATTATTATTTTAGATGAATTTTGAAATTTGAATGGCTGAATTTGGAGTTAAAACGAGGGAGAACGGGCTCCGGGAAGTTTAAATTCAGGAAAAAGGAAAAAGAGGAATTTCTGGAATTATTTTTCTAAAGGAAAATGAATTATGACATCAGCATTGCGTCAGCGAGGGAATTTCTTTTTCGGCCTATTTATTCTTCAATTGCAAAACCCGGATTATGACGTCAGCCCTGGGGTGGACTGACTGGCAAGTGGGCCCCGGGTCTATGGACCGGGCCCATGGACCCAACCGAGCGCTGAGGTGGCACGGTTGCCCGTGTGGCGCTGACGGGGACAGGACGGCCCGAGGTGGCGCTGGCGTGGCGCTGACGCGGCGGCCACCTCACCTGCCACGTCGGCCTCGAGGCAGCGCCGGCCGGAGGAGCTCGGGCGGCGGGCTCGCCGGAGCTCCGGCGCACGGCGGCGGGCGGCGATGGGCGCAAAAGAGAGAGGGAGACACGGGGAGTCTAGAGGTGGTCGCGGGCGCTACCGAGGATGATCGGAGACGGGCCGACGACGAGGGAGGAAGCGGCGGCGCTCGGGTCCAAGCGGCGGCGGTGGTTCCGGTGGCGGAGCGGCGCGGCAGAGGGGCGGAGGATGACTAGGGTGACGCGGCGGAGCTGGAGATGTCGTCGGTCGGGCGAGAGGAGGCGTAAGAGGCCGGCGATTGCTCGCCGTAGCTCGAGGCGGCGGCGGAGGCGACGGCGTTCTCGGGTAACGGCGACGTCAGGGCTCCGGTGGCGAAGAGGCACGGCCGAGCGGTGGAGGAGCTTCGCATGGGCACGGGGAGGCCGAGGGAGGCGGCGTCGTGGCGCGAGGGCGACCGGAGCAGCACCAATTGCTCGCCGGAGAAGATGGCGGCGCACGGGACCGAAGGCGCACGACGCGAGGGAGAGGGAGAGCTCGGGAAGGGAGGGAGAGAGCGGAGGGAGGAGGTGCGGGGAAAGGCGGAGCCGATGGGGGGGCTTTTATAGGGCGGAGGGGGAAGCGGGGGTGCTATCCCTCGCCGGAGATGGCGGCCGGAAAAATGGAAGGGAGAGGAAGAAAGGAAAGAGAGGGCGAGAAAGGAAAGGGGGCGCGGGATTGGGGGATCCGGTCGTGGCGGCGATCGGATTTCAAAACCGACGAGAGGCGGGGAAGGAAAGAAGGCGCGGCGAGATTTGGTCGGCGGCCGGAAAAAGGAAAGTAGGCGCGCCGGAGGAAGAAAGCGGGCGGGGAAGACGGAGCTGACGGGTGGGCCTGGGCGGTTAGCGGGAGAGGAGGCGCGGGCGCGGCTGACGGGCGGGGCCCGCGGGGCAGAGAGAGGCGGAGGGAATGGCGCGGGCGGCGGAGATGAGGCCACGTGGCGCCGGGCTGATCGGGCGGACGAGAGCGGGGCGAGGCAGGGACGGCCGAGATGAGGCGAGGGAGCGACGTGGCGGGCAAGGGAGTGGGGAAGGTGGGATGGAGTGGATGGCGGGGATGGGCCGGAGAGAAGGGACGTGGGCGGCATCTTGCCGTCCACGTGGCGGCCGAATGAGAGGGGAGAGGTTTTGATTTTTAGAATTTGATTTTTAATTTTAGAAAAATGCTAGGAAATTATTTAGGCCTCAGAAAAATATGAAAATACCTCCAAAAATTCCAGAAAAATTCATAGAAGCCCCTGGAGGTATTTTGGACTTAATAAAATTATTTCCAACTACTGTTGGTATTTAATTTTCATACTTGAAATATTTTTTTTAAATTTCAAACACACACATTTTTTTTAAACTCCAGAAAATCCAGGAAACCAGATAAAAGCCAAATAACTCCAAATAATTATTTTGAACTAGGATTTTCATATAAAATTGAAATATCATTTTATTTAATAATAATTTTAGGTTTTACTTAAAATACTTTTTAAATTCAGCTTTTTCAAAAACAGAAATTCAGGGCAAATCCAAATAAAACTCAAATAATTCAAAATAATTAATTTGAAATTAAATTTTTCAGAAAGAGGATTTTTGGGATGTGACAACCGGTGGCGAGGTCGGTCGTCGTGGCGCCATCATCGACGTCCTCGACCACCGTGCCTGCGACGTCGCCCGCGCCCGCAACAGCCGATGCCGAAGCCCTTGTACCCTTGCGACGCTCCGACCTAGCAGCCTTCTTTCCCTTCGCCGCCGCCGACGAGGCTTTTTTCGGTGCCATCCTTCTTCGGACTTCAGGCTTGCTCCTGTCCTCCCCACGAACGGCGCCAACTGTTGTGGCTACAGACCAAACAGAGAGAGAGATCGTAGTGGAGAGTTAGGAGAGAGTGATAGTAATGGCCTGAGTCCCCCCATGGTCTGTATTCCATATATATATATATATACATGGGGAGTGCTTTTACAATTATACCCTTACATCTTAGTATCCCTTTCAGGGGCACTTATGCCATTACACATGGCCTATTCTGGGCCTTATAACCTTCTACCAGGCCTGCTGGGATTAGGTGGGGCCCACCCCTACAGCAAAAACCACCCTTAGCCTTGTTCTTCTCTGTAATGTGCACAAAGCGGAAGAAAATAACTCTTGTGGTAGTGGAGAGACACATGTATAACATTACCGATCAAGCAGAAATGACTGATTCTGAGGAAGCTTATCATGGCATCCTCTATGAGATTATGGGCTATGCTAATGATTTGCCCAGGCTGGAGGAGGAAGTGCAGCGGGCAAGGACAATCTTCACGGCATTCGAGAACTCAGCGGCTGATCCTCAAACTCCAAAAGTCGAAGAAGAAGTATATGAATCCCAGAAGACTAAGATCTGGGAATCTCTTTTTTTGGGAATTTTGTAATAAATTTGTCTTGAATTTGTCTCTCATCTTAGTATCTTCTGTAATTCATACGACAAAGGACAAAACATAGATGGTTGTAAATGAAATCATCTGTGATAGTTTCATAGACAGTTCTAATTAAAAACCGTCTGTGATAATGCATATATCACAGATGGCTTTTAAATCTAACCATCTGTGATAGTTTCAGAGACGGTTTTAGCCATGAACCGTCTGTAATAATCAAAGCACAGACAGCTGAAGGAATACGCGTATGCTATGAGAGCAGAAAACAAAAATTTCTACCGCGCACACCAGGACATCATGCTAAGGAGGCATCATGGATCGTTACCACTAGACGCGCAACGCAGCGGAAGAAGAGTTGGAGAAGCCGATCCAACCACGCGCGTCGAGGTAGTAGTGGAAGTAGCCGATCGTCCCGAACAGATCGTCTCCTCCACGCGATCAACCACACCACGAGCAGATCCAATCTGTAGGTTGTTGATGCCGATCAACGCCGCAACGAGCAGCGCCTCCACCGGTATCCACACGTCCGGGGCTGGAACACCGATCGCGAGTGTACCAGCACTCGCGAGCGGCTAGGGTTTGGCTCGGGAGGTGGTGGCTAGGGTTTTGCTCGGGAGGAACAGAAGCATGCACCCCTCAGCCCCCCCGCCTCCAAATATATAGACCTCCTCACTTGGGCCTCGTGGACCGAGGCCCAATAGGAGTCTATCCGGATCTCTATCTGAATTGAGCCCACATTCGAATCACATTCGAATTAGTGTTCCAACCCGTTAAGTGTGCGACCCTGTAGGTTCACGTATACTTGGTCGCGACCCGGAAACGCCTTTCCGGTCATCCTGTTAATAGCGGCCTCTAGTAAGACATATTATCCCCAAAGTATACGTAAATATCATATCGGCTGAATCTGTAATGTTCTCATGTACGAATCCCTTTGCCTCACGATATAGATTAAGCTCAAGGCGAGACCTGTGTCATCCTCTTAATAGCTCAATCACTCTCTCGATTCCGTGATGGATTATAAACTCGTGATTGACTCCTCAATCACCTTGGTATGGCCATGGACTTTCATAATCCATTACATCGATGGGCCCAGAGATATCTCTCCCATAAGGAGGGGCAAATTCTATCTTGATCATTCACATCCCACTACATGTTTCATGGCAAACCCAAAAACTACTTTTATGACTACCCAGTTACGGAGTAGTGTTTAGTAGTCCCAAAATAAGCTACTACGCATGTTGGGAACCATGATGATCTCAAGTCTAAGGATTCCACATAAACACTACTTGAGACCAACTGATGACACATGGAATCTCTGCAGTGTCTCATGGCGGGTCTATCCAACATATGTTCACTAACACATGTCCATATTATTGATTTGGTATCTCCATACCATGATCCATGAGACATGATCATCAATCAATACATATGCTGATCTTTGAATCATATTTGTTCCTCATATGATATGTAATCGGGGATCATTTAGAAATAGCAACATTTTGGCATTAAGAGTCTCATGAATAAGTCACATACTCATTGATCAATAATGATAATGTCTATTTCAAGGAACAAACTAATGCATCATAAACATAGTATGTGATATATATAACATCTCCATGTTGCCTCTAGGGCATATCACTAACAACAGCTTCACATGAATCGTCTGTGATAAGACGTCCATTATAGCTTGTTTTGTAGTAATGATTGATGACAATACTAGTTGCCCGCACCTTTGGTTAAGCAAGGCATTATCACTACTATAGAAAACTGTATTGCAGACGGTACAAAAATATCATCACAGACGATTTTCTGAACCGTCTGAATTTATGGGTCAGTGATAATCAAAGGTTATCACAGATGATTTTCGAACCGTCTGTGGTGTTAATATCACAGACAGTTTGTAACTAAAAACCGTTTGTGATAGATGATAATCACAGACGGTTTGTAAGTAAAAACCGTCTGTGATAGGTGATAATCATAGACGGTTTTTAACTAAAAACCGTCTGTGATATCTAAATATCACAGACAGTTTTAGTTAAAAACCGTCTGTGCTATTCTCTTCTACCCCTAAATCTATTTCTGTTTATTTGCTAACTTCAGGAAATGCTAGCCATACCCTCTGAAACAAGCAGATCAACATGTACATGTATACATCCAATTCACATCTCAATTTATTTCACAAACATAAAACATCTATTTCGCAAATCAATTAATTGAAATGAAAACAAGCAAATATAGTATGAAACACAGTGCACATTTTATTTTTATTAAGATTAGAGCCTACCATTACAATATCCCAAAACAACAAACATGTTGCTTATTTAGCTAACACAACAAGAACAGAGAAAAGCAAAGATCCTCTATGCCTAGGCCTTCTCGCCCCTGATGCAGCGCACGAGCTGGATGTCTTTAACGCCCACTATCGTCGGCGTTGATTGAGCGCTACCTTGTGCATCGTCTACTTCATGGGGCAATTATGGTATAGGTCAAGGAGGAGGAGGAGGAGAAGAAGAAGAACAGCAAGGAAGAGGAGAACAGCAAAGAGGAGGAGAACAGCAAGGAGGAGGAGAACAACAAAGAGGAGGAGAACAACAAGAAGGAGAACAGAAAGGAGGCTGGGTTCTGGTGATAATTTATAGGGGAGGGAGTGCGAAATTTTTTGGTGCGGGGACAGAGAGGCGGAGCTACGATCCGCGGGGTAAGGATTGGTGGATTTCTATTGGCTAGGATTGGGTTGAGGAGGATCGACGGGCCCAGCGGTCAGATTATCACAGATGGTTGGTAGCTAGAACTGTCTGTGATGAATGAATATCACAGACGGTTCTATATGCCAACCGTCTGTGAATTAGAGCACAAAATTTTATATACCGATGCAATATAAACAACTAGTCTGAAAAGAAAAAGTAGCAAAGTTTTATATGGCTTATATATTCTCATTTGAAAGGTTTTGACAAGATCTACAAATTTTCAGTTGAAGAAAAATCCAAATTCCGAAAGGAAGTCCAAGAAAAGGGGCAAAAACAGAAACCAAAAACTTGCAACGCAGGTTTAGGTCCGAAGATGTTCCATTTTCGGGGTCTTGGAGGGTGACTAGCGCAAGCGGGTTGTTTTTTGTATCGGGCTCATCGTTAGCTTTCTAACAAGTACAAGAACGTCGAAAATGGACACTGTATACAAAAGTTATGCCCGTTTTACTGAAGGTGTCTTAAAACTGAATCCTACTCGGACTCAGGCGGGAAATTATGAAATTTTGGAGAATTGCAAGGCGGGAAACATATCACAGACGGTTTTTAATACGAACCGTCTGTGATAATTAGCTTATCACAGACGGTTTTTTAAAAAAATCGACTGTCATAATTTCAGATTATCACAGACGGTTTTTAATACGAACCGTCTGTGATAATCAGCTTATCACAGACGGTTTTTAATAAAAAAACCATCTGTGATAATTCCAGATTATTACAGACGGTTTTAAATAAAAACCGTCTGTAATACTGGAATATCACAGACGGTTCATCGATAAGAACCGTCTGTGTTAGTGTCCAAATTAAAACCATCTGTATTAGTGTCGGCCACATACGGTATTGTCAAACCGTCTGTGATTTGACGTCTAGTATTAGGCTTTCTGTAGTAGTATATATTGATAAAATAAAAAAGATAATGGCTATGGAAACATTTCATAAAGTTTTGGATGCCTATCGGCGTTAATGCATGATCAATGTTTAACTTGAACAAGAGAGAATGAAGTAAGAAGGGCAAATTAAAGGGATAAGCTTACACCGAACCTCTTTTATTTCTACAAGTTGAACCAATATACCTAGCTTACAAAACGAATCTCGGCTGGATCAGTTTGTGCAAGTAATTATTGTTTTTGTGTTAAAAACAAGCTCAGATCCGGCTGCATGTTTATCTCGAGCAGCTCAAACAATTTAGAGTTTCAGACAGAAGGAAGGAAAAGTAAAGGTAGCATCCAATATTTTGAGTCAAATGAAGCGGCACGCACTACTAGATTTTCGGCCTAATGCCACGAAAGAAATTGCAACGCCACCAATTTGGTTGTAATAGGTAGGACTTATTGCAACGTTTTTCCAAAACGGTGGCAATAGGTGGACTTTATTGCCACTATTATATTGCATTGCGATATTCGTGAAGGTCGTTGCAAAAGGTAGGTGTTATCGCAACCATTTTGAAAAAGTGTTGCAATAGGTTGGATATATTGCCACGACACTCTTTTGTTGCATTAGTGTTGATTTTCGTTGCAATTATTTGCTCCTATTGCAACCATATATAATTTCGTTGCTATTGGGTGATACTATTGCCACAATGTTTTTTCGTTAGGATAATCTTCAGCGGCGTTGCAGTAGATAGGTGCGTATTGCAACGAAAAACTAAATCGATGCAATAACATATTTATATTGCCACGTGTAAATTTTGTTGCTATAGAGTAGTGTGTTTTGTTGCAATATGGTATTCTATTGCAACTCTTTTGATTCGTGGGCTTTTGTTTAGCTATCCAGTCATGCAGCAAAAATTTATGAAAATTGAAAAAATAGGAAGCCACCTAGGAATCGAACTAGGGACCTCTTGATTGGTAGCCAACGCCCATACCACTAGGACACGAACACAGTTGTGATTATACGTGGAAAATTTTGTACCTAAACAATAATAAGTGGAGTCTCCGTGTTGGAGTTGAAAAGCCTGTAAGGCTTACGGCCGTTTCCTTTTTGGAGTTGGTGTCCGTGTAGGTGACCGGCTGTTGGTATGGGGTGACAGTCGGTTTTCTTCGTATGTATAAAAACATGGTGCAGGGGCTGCAAGAATTGTGAAGGCATGCTGTGATTGAGCGAACAAGAGAAAAAGAGGCTACGGCGGTTGTTCTAGTAGTGCAGCCATTCAGATCGAATAGATTGAAGAAGAAAAAGCAGCGGCACGTGACCTATCGGAGAAAGAAAAAGGGCTCGGCGAGGAAGTTTCTGAATCCATACTATAATTGTAGCCTGTAGGAAGTTTTTCTGAATATATAATTTTGGAAGTTTCTGAATACCAGCTCCAAAGGTTTTTGGTATGTAATATGAAAGTTTCTGTTCAATGCAGTGAGCATATGGACGAACTAAAAAAAGCTGGTTCAAGGAGTCTTGATAAATGACACGAGCAGCAATTTGTGGGCTGGTTTGAGCGAGAAGTGAGTAATTAAATACCACTATTTGTTTTGAACTATCTACTGACATGTACTCGTTGACAAATGTTATTCACTGACCCTTATATTTTCAAACTGAGTTTGCAGCTCACCAGACTATATGAAGCAGGGGAAGCAAGTGATCTGATGTATGCCCTTTGTCAAGGACCGGACCATCGGGCTCGTGTGTTCAATAGATGCTTCATCAATGGTTTCCTGTTTCGAACGGCTTCCATTGAGAAAAGCCTGAGCACACAAAATAGTGGCGTGTTGTGAAGGGTGATGAGAGTACTGGCAATGTCCTGGTATGGTGTGATTAAAAAAATTATCTCAGTCGAGTTCCCTAAAGAAATGGCAATCCTGTAAGCCATTCATACTATGTCTCCCATGAATTGCCTAATTGACTATTTGTCGCAAGACACCACCACCCCATAGATTGGCATCTTCCGATTAAATATAAAACCCAACATATGTGGATTATGGCATACGGATTCTACCACGAATCGGTTTTGATTGGTAATAACATAGAAGGCATTTAACTCTTACGTGTGCTTATTATAAATCTGGAGTGCACTGGCAACAATGCTATAGCTTTATGCATCTTTGTTTTCCAGTTTATGCATACATTTTGCAGTAGCTCCTTTGAACTAATGGATATATGACTCAAGGCTCATGGTTCTCTTTATGCCAATTTTCATGTTCTTATGATATTGTGTTCATCCAATGATATCAGCATTGACGACTACAATAAATGTTGAATCCATCAGTCTGCAGTTTGATATTATCTAAATTTTGGAATACTTCATGCCATGGCAATGAATTACTAAACTTGTGAATGATGATTTGAACATTCCATATATTGTTCATCTTTTCTAGTGTTGTTTCTTCTGCTGCATTATTATGAGATCATTTGGTCCTCAAATAGCAAAGAAGTCGACAAAAAAGAGCGGGTTATAATGCCTCTTTTCCTTTTGCTGTTTAACTATTTGCTAATTTTGATTTCCTCTTAAGAGATGTAAGATGTTTTACCAGAAACATATGCTTCTGGCAATGCTAAGCATATTTTGGTATTATATAGTTTTTTGCACACTACGGCAAAACCAATTTCTCGACTTATATAGTCTAGGTACTAAGCATCTTAAAATTTTGACACCTGCAGGTTCCTCTGTGTCTGATGCACCGGGGGTCACACACACAATCTGGCTGCCACATTGGATTGGTCGAGTCGATAGAAAGATGCTAGATGGAAGGGTTATGCCGAGATGATTTATAATGCACGAAATACGCAATGCCTAGTCCACTGGCACTGGCTGCATAGCCTCAGCTTCCTTTCTCAACTCCTCGAACAGCGCAGACGATAAGTACCGCTCCCCCAAGCTTGGAAGAACAATCTGAAACAATAGTGCACGGGTCAGTCTTCTTAAATTTCTTCATGTTAACATGATTTTGATACAATGTGCAAAGATGGGAATGTATGGCGTACCACAATGAGCTTCCCTTTGTTTTCAGGTTTCATAGCTAGTTCAAGAGCTACAACGGTGTTGGCTCCTGATGATATCCCCACCTGCAAAAATTTAGGAGGTTCTACAACCGTTCAATGTATGCACAACAATTCAATTCCCCATTAGCCAACATTCTCGTCAGAAATGAGGTGAATTCTAGATTTTGAATATTATCTTCTTCATAACCAAATAAGAAATCTTCTTATATTTTCAATGGAGAACAACTGATATAATACTAGGGGTGAAAACGGGTCGGGTTTTTCCCGATCGATCCGGTACCGAATCCGGCTGGTAGCAAATTCGGTAAACTGGTTTGGTATCCGGTCGGATTCGGTTTCGGATACGGATATGTGTAGACGAATTCGGTAGCGAATTCGATATAAGTTAATATCCGACCGAATAGTTTCGGTATTCGGTAAATCGGGTATTATCCGAATGAAATCCGAATAAATATCCGAACAAAACGGGAAACAAACTTGAAACTTCTCCCGAGTCCCGCCTCGCGCCTCGTGAAATATCCGAGATTCGCGCCTGGGGCTGGGGGTCCACGCGAAATCCCAAATCTGCACCCAGCAGCGCACCGCACCTGCGGGCTGCGGCCTACCTCGCGCACCAGAGGCTCCACCCAGGGCCATCCACGCGAATCGATTTCAGGCTGCCGTCCCCCGAGGCGTCGAAGCAACGGGAAGACCTCTCGTGCAGTCATGCCCTAGGCCCCCTCAATCTCGCCGTCTCCCCGCCGCCGACGCCGCTCGCCGGAGACGCCCTCTTTCGCCGCTGCCTTAGACCTTCACCTGAGATCTCATCCACTGCCGAGCCGTCCCCAACCTCCAACCTCCGACTGTCGTGCCAGACGAGGCCTACCTGGAGGCGGTGACACAGAAGCGGATCCGCTTGTTCAAGGAGATCCAGGCCCGGCAGGCCCTTGTGCTCCTCAACATCGGCGGCGAGCCCATCAAGTGAGTGCTCTCACGATCTTCTTGGGTGTTTTTCGTACAATTAGCGTAGTGAATCAACAGGGAATGGTTGAATCGTGACTTGTGTAGAAGTGTTACTGGATTTGTAGCAGTGTTACTGGATTTGTGCCACACATCCCTAATACCTCCTTGGTTAAAGCTTTTGCTTGCCTCAATGTAATTTTTCTTTGGTTATGCATTAGTCTGTAGGTCCATCTTTTTGATGAAATGAGTACCTCAGGTTTAAATTTACATGTAAATATTCAGGCTTCATCATCATATTGGAGAGGAAAAGCAGACCGTGAGAGCCTGCAGAGAGTATATGGAATTTCTTTCCCTGATTCTAAACGTCTCAAGGTATAGCACATAATCTGTAATGTCATCAATGATATGGAGTCTTTTATGGTCAGTTCAGTCAAATTTCCTGGATTAAAAGATTATTAGATCAAGACAGAGTGCATTTTAAGTTTAACTATACATTCCTAAAAGTTCTGTTTTATCTTTTCATTTTATCAACGACCCATTATGTTTTACATACATGTTTATTGCTTGATTATATACAGGAATATCAACATCTGTTAGAGGAGGCTAAGAAACGTGATCATAGGTTATTAGGGCAGTCTCAGGACCTCTTCTTTTTCCATCAACTTAGGTACCATAGCGTTCCTACTTGATTTTATCTCTTTTGATATCTTAATTTCTAGATCTTCCATTACTGGTCTGCCGCTAGATCTTTTATTCACTTTACAATTATGCAGCCCTAGAAGCTGCTTCTTCCTTCCAAATGGTGCTATAATATATAACAAGTTGATGGATTTTATGCGTCAACAATATAGAGAGAGAGGCTACCAAGAGGTCAGTGTTAATTTATTATATAATAATTTGCTTCTTAGACATGTGCACCTCTGTGCATTTCCGTTGTTTCTGTTCCTTATGTGTGCTTTTTAGGTTTTGAGCCCAAATATTTACAATATGCAACTTTGGGAAACCTCTGGACATGCTGCAAACTACAAGGAGAACATGTTTGTTTTTGAGGTAAGCGCATCCGCAGATGCTACGGCAGAGCCATAAGTTTGACAAGATTTTTTTCACATGTTGTAGGTTATATCATCATCAAGGTATGACCCCTATTGGGTGCTTGTTGGTTTTATTCTTGTGCAGATCGAGAAACAGGAATTTGATCTTAAGCCAATGAATTGTCCTGGCCATTGCCTAATGTTTGAGCACAGGGTTCGTTCGTACAGAGGTGAGCTTCTTCCTAATTTGATAATTGTATTTTAAATTGCTGCTCTGTGGTTGTCCTGAATGAGATGATTGTCAATGAAAATTGATGCTATTGCAATAGTAGCTTCTACTTCGTTACAAATTTGCTTCTAACTTAGTTTGACATATTAACTAAAGTATAAGCTTTCGGAACTGTAATCATCTGTATTATCCGCCTATATTATCCGTCCCAAATTCCTCAGCCCCCGTCCAAAACCATTGCGGGCTATACACCCCTAAATCTTCCCGCCTCATCCCCCACCTCCCCCGCCGCCGCCTCGTCCCCCACCTCCCCCGACCTCCCCGCCTCCCCGTCTCCCTCCGCCTCCCTCCGCCTCCCCGGCTCGCCCTCCCGTCCTCCCCACTCCGCCCGGCGCCCGCTCCCACGGGACCCCCTCCCATGCCGCCCCGCCGCCTCATCCCCCACCTCCCCCGCCGCCGCCTCGTCCCCCACCTCCCCCGGCCTCCCCGTCTCCCTCCGCCTCCCTCCGCCTCCCCGGCTCGCCCTCCCAGCCTCCCCCATTCCGCCCGGCGCCCGCTCCCACGGGACCCCCTCCCACGTCGCCCCGCCGCCTCATCCCCCACCTCCCCCGCCGCCGCCTCATCCCCCACCTCCCCCAGCCTCCCCGCCTCCCCGTCTCCCTCCGCCTCCCCGGCTCGCCCTCCCGGCCCCTTTGCCGCCCACCGCCCCTCTGCCTCCGTTTGGTTCGGAGAAGACCTAGGTCGACAAGACCATGGCGATGACTCCACTGACGACGCTGATCACTGGTTCCGCCGCCGCCAACGCCACCGACGGGGATTTTGCCATCTCGAGGGCCGACCGACGGGTTCCACCTCGAACTTCTGGCGCTGAAGAAGACGGCACGGATGATGCTTCCCTTCCCAGGTAACAAACCATGTTCATTGGTTTCGATCGGTTTGTTTTTTGCAACTAGTCGGCGGCGAAACTCTCCAAGAGCCCAAATTGGATACAAGTTGCGGTAATTGCCGTAATTGAAGTAGAAGGAGCAGTTGAAGCATCCAACGTGTTCCTGTCATCAAAGGTGAAAGCTCAGATTACTTACCAATAACCATCGCAGAATACTGAGACATATATATGAAGTAGGGTCGTAAGGTCAATTGCAGGCAAGGCTGTCCGGATTAGTTTTCTAGGTAGGGTCGTTTTCGTGTTGGTAGTCTTGGATGGTAGGATCATGCCCGTATCATACCTCAAAAATCTTTAGATTAAATATCATAGATCTATATCATTGTTTTATAGCTACCAGGATCAGGAAAAAAATTGTCTTACACCTGACAACCATGACTGTAGGACCTATGAACTATTAATGTCTATAGCTTGAAACACCAGTACACCTCTACTCATTCATGCATACACGTTCATGATTTCTTAGTCATATGGTAGGAAGACAACTCCTGCATGAATGCCTGGACTAGTGCTCATTGTAAAAAAAAAGCTTAATTTGAGCTAGTTAGATTCAGTTGTTAGCAGTTAGAATACGGATAATATGATATGATTCCCGTGTATGTAACACTCCAATTTATTATTTAGTGAGAAAGAGCATAATACTTCTATAGGGACCCCCCCAAAAATTAAAGACTTACTTGTTGGGGAAACTCGCCTGTCTCTAGTTGCATATTGATCAATTTTTTTGCAGCATGATATAGTGGTGTTGGATCTTGTTCAACCTGTTTAGAATGCCCGCGATATGAAAATACCGTGTGGATATAATAGCAGTTGTATAAATGATGTGTTAGTACCTATGCAAATGAACAATGAATAAAACATATCTGCCCAGCATAAATTAAGGCCAACATTGCCCAAGCAGTGTTCACTGCGTGAGGACCTATTGCCAACAAAATCCAAGTTAGTGCATAAGTCAGGTATAAAACAACAATAGCATTTGGACAATTCTGAATAGATGTACACAAGATGCACAGCCCATGAGAAGCATGGTGATAAAAAAGCAAAACAATATGAATCCTGAAAATTAAAAGTTATTTCACAGTTTCAGATATTATATTATAATTTGCATTTGCTGTAGTTTATCTTTTCTGTTGATATTCATACGCCTAATGGGTTCCAGCAGTAATTGGCACTACCATTTCTTTCATTCCAATAGTTTGTGTTGCCTTCTCCAGTGGTTCAGTCCCAAAGCTATCTGTATGAAGTCAAGGACTCCTAACACCATTTATGTGAGCCCATTGCTGGCAGATATACTTACTGTGCTAAAAATTTGGGTGGAAGTCTTGGCTCTTAAAAAAATGTAGAATTGTGCGCATCACGTAGTTTTAGAATCATATGTCTGAAATAGGATACATAGCGGTGAATGCGTTCTTGTAGCCCACCCATTTGATAGAAGATAATACGATTTCAACATAGCAGCGAGCCCACCAATCTACAAGACCAAGGGAATAAGACATGAACATCATCTAACAAAGAATCTTAATAGTTGCATCTTCAACAGTATTAGAGCATGTTTTTAGAAGTTAGACCTTCAGCTGAAAATGACATAAGAAATTCAACAGTTGTCATGTAGGATTACAACCAAGAACCTAAAAACATGGCAAGGTAAATCAAAATTGCAATGAGATTTTGAACTGGTGACTTTAATGAAAAAGAAACTGCAAACATATGCTTGTGTGCATACCCATGCACGTGCACACTCATTACAAATTCATTGTTTCCTTCTGATCATCTACTATTTTCCTATCAGATTTTGCATATTGACAACTGCATTTTGACTATTTAACCTTTCTCTATGTAAACATACAGAACGAAACAAGGGTCGGGTCAGCAGTGGACTTTAGTTATTCAATGCAAGGGAGCACCACCAGAAAAAAATTCTTCGAGTGCGATCTTGATAGGACTAATGTAAAAATTATGCCAGGTGATGTAGGGCTACTATATATCGGTAAATGAAATGAAATTAAATAATTCTGTTGGAATCACTTGCTAAATACTTTGCTACGCAACTGAACTAGAGAACTCAGGATTGCTATTTTCAGCTGTAACTCGTATCCCTAAACTTGCACTATGATGTACTTAAGTATGTGCTGCTGGACAATACTCACATTAAGGTCTCTCTTTATTGTTCATGTTCTATCAGGATGAAACAATTTGATCAGAGCAAACAGAGTCGTGACGTCGTGAAGTCAGGAAATTCAACATGGCAAAGAAGCACGAACAAATGGAATGGAAGTAATAGTATTTTTGTTATTAGTTACAAACTTTGTAGTTTAAGTATGGAGATTGATATGTAATTCCTGCATGAGTGGTGACACTTTTAAATTATTATGTGTTGAATTAATATATGTGTTTTTGATCCAGCCGTGTTCCTAATTTGATTATTAATTTGCAACAACAAATTATAATAAACTATCATATGCTCAATATGCAACCGCAAATTTTACCGTTGCGATAAACCTGTATGCAAAATTGGTATTTCGTTGTGATAGGCTGTTGCAACGCCGTTACTATGTTGCGATTCCACTATATGCCATGAACAATGTTCGTTGCTATAGGATCTATTTGCCACAAAACATATTTCGTCGCAATAACTTTATGGCAATGAAATGCCTTCCATGGCAATAAAACATATTGCAACGAAACACCTCCAGTGGCAATTAAACCTGCTGCAACGAAACGCCTCCCGTAGCAATATATCCTGTTGCAACGAAATGCTCTCCGTGGCAATAGGGTCTATTGCCACGAACCATTGGTGTGGCAATAGAACCTATTACCACGCAATATTTTCGTGGCAAATGATACTATTGCCACAACCAAACTTCGTGGCAAAAGAAGCTATTGCCACGGAGTCAGCCGTGGCAATAGCCTATATCGCCACGACATCATTCGTTGCAACAACATATTGCATGGCAATAACTATAAGTATTGCAACGAAACCACAATCTGTTGCACAATCTTTTAAGCACGCAAGTACTTGCCACGCTTGCCAACGGAAGTGATGTGTTGCAATAGGTACATATTGTATCTATTTTGGCCCTATTGCAACGATTTCGCTCCGTTGTCCTAGACCTGAAAACTAGTAGTGACGGCAGCAGCGATGCAGCATCGTCCTGGATCGATCAGAAGAGAGGATAGACGCATATCTCCGGACGTACGGCTGCGCAAATGGCTGAGAAACGTCGGATTCCGGGCCCCACAACTTACCATCCACTGACCATCAGTGACCTCCCTCATTCAGTTTGAACTTTTATCTTATTTTTCACTATTTGTAAATTTTTTTCTTGATGTTTGGTCTTTTTGAGTTTTTTGCTGGTTATTTTTTTCGTATTAGTTTGCATTGTCTGTGATTGACTAATCTGTTTTTTATTTTTCAATTCTTTTAAAATTAATTACGCTAAATAAGCCACCATCAACTACAATACAATTTTAAATAGCTATAGTACAATTTCAGTTTTAAACTATCTTTGTTCAGCTAAACTAATCGGGCTGAAAAGCTTGTATTCGAAGCAAAGTCCAAACGAAAGGAACGGACCAGCGGATATACACATGCATGCACGCACGCACGCACAAGAGCAGGCCAACATGTGCAACATGCATAATCCTACTTATGTGGCAATAAGCAGGGGCGAATCCATGGGGTGGGCTTTATCAGGCTGAAACCTATCCTCCACTGGTTGCCGAACCCCCCTCTCCTCCTACGGCGACCAGTCAGGCAGTCACCGGCAACGACATGGAGAAGAAAGAGCATGGAGCCAGGGAGAAGAAACAAGGCCGAAGTGCCGAACCGCCGAAGAAGTAGAAATGCAGCCCACAGGCCCAATGGCCCACCGCTCAGTTCATGTTGCCCTGTTCTACTCCCAAATTTCCCCAAATCCTTGCGCACCAAAATCCCCATTCCCTTCCCGAGCTCCCATTCCCCCAAATACCCGTGTCGTGTGCCGACGAGATCTGGATTGTGGAATCTGGAGCCAAGGCGGGGACGCTGGTCGCCGGATCCGGAGGGGAGACACCGGGGAAGAGCCGAGGCGGGGTCGCGCCGTCGCGGGGACGCTTGGGCGGCTGCCGGCTGGGCCTGAACGGCGGAGGTGCGGAGCCGGGCTGCCGGAGTGCCGGGGGCGGGGTCGCACTGTCGTGGCCGACCTGAGCAGCTGATGTGCGGAGCCGCAAGCCAGGCCGGGAGCGGGGTCGCGCCGTCTCGACCTGAGCGAGTGAGCGGCGGAGGCGGGAGGCACCGAGGCAGGGAGGCGGGAGGCGGGACACGGCGGCGCAGCACGCAGAGGCGGCGAGCCTGTGAAGCAGCGAAGGCTGATTGGGCGATTGGTTATTTGGCTCTGTTATGTGTGAAGTGTGAACTGCTGCAATGCTGCCTCTGTTATTTGGCTTGGACTAGCTGTACTTGCGTCAATGCGTTATGACTTGCTGTCTTGCTGTGAAACAGGGAAGTAACCGACAGCTGCCTCATCGCCCGAAGCCCCGAACGTGTACAACTAATTCACTTGCTGTCCTCCATACGGCCGAACTGTTTCAATGATTTATAAGTATACAACTCCAGCTCATTATCTCAATTAGCAATTATTTTATTATATTTTTATACTGCCGAGCTTATTTGATTAGCAATTTTTTAGAAATAGTGTTATACTGTTGTATATACTCAATTAGCAATTAATTTGTAGGTTTGCAATCATAAAATCCTTCCAAGGCATGAAAAATCGCAGAATGAATTTGCCTCGTGAAAGTCATGATTCAAGCTAGTGGTATGGTTCTTTTATTTTAAATGTTCAAGATCATTTAAGTAATTAAATACAATTTGCTATTGTATCACTAATTTGTTTTAATTTTGATGTACAGATTGTTACCTACCGGAACCATATTTACTTGTTTTAGGGATTCACTTGCCATTAGCGAGGTACCTCTTTGTATCTCTCTTTTTTCTTTGCTTTTATTCATGTATGAAACTATGAATTTGATTGCACAAGAATACAAAACTATGTTTCTTACAAATTAGTTTAGTTAATCGTGGTATAAGGCCAATAATTCTAGGAAAAACTTATGATCTGATAGAAGAATACATATTTTTTTAGCTCATCCTCATTTTTCATTCTAGATTTGCCACTGGCAATAAGAAACAATTTTCTTTTGCTAATCAATCATCTTTGAAAGCATTTTTGTTGTACATACGTTATACACAAACATCTACGGTTTTTTCTTCCCCTAATTTGATACCCTCCGTCTGCCAGAATTCCAGTGAAAGTTGCTACGCGGGTGAGCAAAACACGTAGGGATCTTAAATCCCTGATATTTGGGATCCAGTCACCACGCCGGCCATAATTAATGGAGATAAAATTAACAACTTGACTTTACGGTCTATTTCGTCGAACACACGAATTTTATAGAAAACAGTAGAATTTTAAAAGTACCGTGAAAATCCTGCATTTCAAAGAGAATTATATATTGAGAATTTCTTTCTATATATGTACCTATGGGAATTTTAACAGCCCTGTACCGTTTTGCTGGCTAGCTCCCGGCCGGACGCCATGCAAGCAGAGGCAGGCTTGCATGCATGCGCCGTGTAGCTAGCTGAAGGTGGGCCCCGGCGTACCGTCATCCGGGCCCCACGTGGTAGCCACTAGGCCGGCACACGCATCTTCCGCGAGATCCACGGACGGGGCACATGTGTTCACGCAATGCAAATGCATGGACCGAGATGGGACGTCCGATGGACGGATGGACGGTTGCCTATGGATCGTGCATGCAAAGTTTTCTGAGGAGTAAAGTCCATTACCGGTCCTTAAACTTTTTATGCTGTGTCATCCCGGTCCATAAACTTTTAAAGTATGTCATCCCGGTCCTTAAACTTTCAAAGTGTGGCAATTTCTTTTGAAAGTCTATGGACCGGGATGACACAGCATAAAAAGTTCACTGCTACAACTACATAGGATATTGCCACACTTTGAAAGTTTAAGGACCAGGATGACATACTTTAAAAGTTTATGGACCGGGATGACACTGCATAAAAAGTTTAAGGACCGGTAATGGACTTTACTCTTTTCTGAGCTAGCTAAGCTTCGTGCGTACTGTGGCTGCGCTAAGCGGGAAAAACGCTTCGGCTCGGCTGGCTGGCTGTAGGCGCGCATGAAGTGAAAACCTTGCAAGAAAATTCGATACATGCCACTCCTAACGTTGGTAGTCTACAATTTAGCGCCCCTCTTACCGTAATTATTTATTAGAAAAAGTATATACAATATTCTAAATTTTACTCGAAAGTCCGTCTAGCATCCGAACTATGAAACCAGACATTTGACTACCCAAACTTTGCAATCCAATTCAATTTAACATCTTGACCTAATTTTATATTGTGGTATTGCTTGTGTGGCGTAATGAGTGAATGGTTTTACTATGTAGGATGACACGCTAGTTAAATTTAGATGAATATCATGTGGGGTCCACAGGGTCTTATCTCCAAATCAAAGTAGAGAGGGAGGGAACTACAGGGAGCAGTGGCCATAAAAGCAAGATTGGGAGCTAGGGTGGGGAGAAGTCCTTGTGGGCTCCACATGTCATTGATCCAACTTAGCCAGCGTGTCATCTACATGGCAAAACTGCTCACTCATTACGTCACGCGGGGTAATACCACCATGCGAAATTAGATCAGAATGTTATTTGAACTGGATTGCAAAAATCGGGGGTCAAATATCTGATTTCATAGTTCAGTGAGCTAGATAAACTTTTAAGTAAAGTTTAGGATGTTATATGGACTTATTCCTTATTTATTTTACCCTGGTTACATCT
This sequence comes from Dendrocalamus latiflorus, assembly GCA_017311315.1. Lineage (NCBI taxonomy): Eukaryota > Viridiplantae > Streptophyta > Magnoliopsida > Poales > Poaceae > Dendrocalamus > Dendrocalamus latiflorus. The sequence continues at coordinate 5,659,232 of CM029675.1, forward strand.
AATTCTCTATGATTTGGCACTTTTAAGGCTAAATAGACTATTTTGCCCCTCCAACTTCTTCCTCCTCCCAACTCCCCCTCTTCTCCTCCTTCGTCCATGGCCGCTCCACCACTTCTCCATTGCTCTAGCCATGCAAGCCGCCGGAGTTGCACCACATGGAGGGATGACGATTACGGTGGTGTGGCTTGTCTATGGCCGCTCCACCACTGTCCCATTGCTCCAGCCATGGAAGCCGCCGGAGCTGCACCACATGGCAGGATGACGATTACGGTGGCGTGGCGTGACGGATCCAAGGCCAGTGACCATGTGGAGTTGCATGGCATGGTGGGAAGGTGCCCATGATGATGGGATCGGGGTAGCTAGATCTGGCATCGATGGGGTTCGGGGCGGTAGATCTAGTGCAAGGGATGATGATGGTGGGTACAAGGAGCCAAATCCATCATCGACTGCAGTATTCCCATCGCCAATAGTTGTTGGGACCTAGAATTTGTAGTCTGAATCCACATATTTACCATGCTAGTCCCATGATTAGTGATTAGCACACACGCACACACACATAACATCATTCATATTACATCTATACACGGTTAAATAAACAAAGTAGCACTATATAAATAACAAATAAAATTAAGTCATATATGACTAGTTTTATAACAAAACGGTCAACCAGCCAAATAGTTCACATCACATAAAAGTTGCAGTGAAAATAAAGATAATGAGGCAACAAAATCTAGCTAGTATGTTTCAACTCAACTAGCGATAACTGACTAGGGTTAAACCTTAGAAATTAGCATCATCATCGCCAAAACCCATGGCATAAAAGTAATCGGATGAGAAATAACCTTCTTCTTGCTCTGATAGTATTCAACAAGCAATTGTGAGTACACAATTTGTACTTTGCAAGACTTTATAGCAAGGTATTATATCATGCAATCTAAGATGAAGGTGGTTGTCTATTCTAATTTAATTTGTACGAAACTAGGTTTTATTTATAGTAGAGAGTAATAGATTACAATTGAAAGTTGTAAAAGCATTTGAATTTGATAAGAAAATAATAGTAAGACATAAATATCACTTAACAAGTGGCTTACTGCCTTTAAAGAAAACAACGGCAATTCCCTTTGCCGACCAAGTTATGCATAGATTTCCCATCCATACATTACTGGAACCATTTTACAAAACATAAATCTACATATTATGGGATATAACCAAGTAATGTCCATAACTGAGGACACAGCTATTCAAATATATTTACACTTTGCAAATGTAATACAACTTTATCCACATGACAAACATCTCACCACATTATACATATCATGTGATACCATAAGTACTCGATTTGGGAGTTCATGACAAAGCTTTTACATTATCGATCCTAACAACATCCGCACTATGATATCTTCTTGAGATGTGGAGTGTGCCCTCCAATATCCCAAGACTCATACGTTATGTTGGTAAACCTTGTTTGAACCAATAAGGCCCCTACGAACATGGATGGACCTCCATACCTGCACTAGCGCAAAACACCTATAGTCTACCATCTACGGTTGAGTTACTAGAATGCAGTAATTTATTATGCTAAGGCCTCCCTGTAGAGGTACGCGTGATTGTATGAGAATACTTGGGTCTATGGCACAATAGATTGGTCATTAATGACACGGACGAGACAACCACAAATCAAAGTCTTATGCTAACGGCATCGGTCTCTACAAACACTCTCCTAATTAAGTCTAAAATATGTTTTCAGTTTTATTTATTAACAAAAATATCAGGGTACCATCTTTGGACCAAAATATAAGTGTTTCCTATTTTTGAACAATTTCACCAATTTCAAACCTAACACAACTAATATTTGTATGAGCATGGCTAAGCATTAACTAATCGCTTCATTTACAATTTTCACAACCAAATATACAAGCAGTTGCTAGCATTACTATGGTGACAACAATGAGGATATCAAATTATCAAGGTAGGATCAATGCAACAATTGGCCATGACCACTAACCTTACCGACATAGTGATTTTTACTAAAATTACATGCATGCATAATAATTTTAAAATATAACATATATAATAGTGAAATATATGGTTAATTTGGGCAAATAGGGTGCTTGTCTTGCTCTTTGAACTCTGGGTCCTACTCTAGAGCTGCGTCAAAGACTTCAGTCACATCGGTATCTAATTGGTAAAAGAAAAATAACACAAATAAGATCAAAATAAATTCAAATAGATAGAAAATTCACATATTTTTATAGATTATGAAATTTCATGATTTTATAAAAAGTTATAAATAAGTTTCACTCAATTTAGAGTTCGAACGCAAAAGTTATAATCATTTGCAGTTGGCTCAGTTTAGAAAATTCTGGAAAAAGAAAGGAGAAAAGGGGGGTTGACTACTAACTATTGACCATTGGCAGCAGACCCACGTGTTAGACTTTTCTATTTTTCCCATGAATCCAAAATTTCTCTTACAAGTAGTCCATAAATGCCATACACACAAAGTTTAACCTAGTCTTTACCCAAAACTTACAAGCCAGGCCTCACATGTCATTCACCCATTAATATTTAAATATTTTAATAACCCTTAACCCTATCTTCAGGAGCACCTCTAATTGCCTAACAAGTGGAGCCTACTTGACATAGAGAGAATGAGAGAGAACAAAGAGTAGAAGCATAACAGAGTGATGGTGGGCTTGGGCGGTAGGAGAGGGAATGGAAAGTGGGGTCGATGATGAGGCCACAACGAGCGGCGATGTGGCACAAGATGGCCGGAGTCATGTTTGCGGCAACAGGAGAGGTAGAATAGTGTTGATGTGGGAAAGGGCGCCATCGGGGGAATGAACCACGTAGAAGCATCCTGGGGACTCCAAGAACCTACCCTGTGGTTAGTGATGATGGAGGTCGATGGTGGTGGTGGGGCGACGGTGAGCAAAGGAAATGGCGATAGGCTTCACGATGGTAGCAAGATGCGGTGAAGGGAATGCTACAAGAATGTGTGGATTAGATTCCCTACTACCTAGAGATGGTGCAAACATGATGAATCAAAAAGGGGCTCATCGTATTGTAAAGGAGAGCAGAAATGGGGACAACGACCAGAAATGAGTGTGACGGCTCGATCTCGAGAATCCACTATAGCAAACATATAGTAGGTTGAGTGATTTGCACAAATGGATGGTGGAACACAAGGTTACATGAAAGGAGGGAAAAACTCACCGAAACAGGGGTGACACAGTAGCTTGGAATGGGTGTGTCCACTGGAGACAAGGAAGATGACAGCGACCCAACTCCACATGGCTCTAACTGCGGAGTTGAGCATAAGAAAGGAGTTAGTGAGGCTCTAGATGAAGAATAGCATGCGTGTGGACAAGAGAGGCTCACTGGCATCAATGACGATGCTCATGTTCCCAGCAAACCAAAGAATAAGGAGCTCTGAGTTCTTAGAGAGGAAGGTAGAGGGGCCAGCTAGGAAAGGATAAGGCGCAAACGGTGGCTCTTATACCCAAGAGATTGCACAATAAAACAAGAGGAGGGACAGTCGTGGTGAGTTATCACACCGCGCGTGCTCCCTTTGCTGTGTGGACAAGTGGTAGGCAGCAAAGAGGCATGATGCCTCCCTACTTCGATGTGGCAGGATGTGCTACATGTTCAAATGGGCAGTGTGGCTTGGCTTTGGTGGGAATGTGGCAGTAAGGTGTGGCACGATTAGAATGCAGGCTGCATGCGGCGAACAACAAACAGGTGCGACGGTCAAGCTACGGGCGGCATGGTGGAAGGCAGGGTGTACAACATGGGCCTTGACCCCACTAGTTAGTGGAAGAGAGAGAGAGGCCCCTGACACTATCTAGGCTTTATTAAAATTACACCATGATTTTACCAACTTCTAGTTTTTCTTGAAAAATCATTTCGTTGATACTTTAATTTAGAAGGACCTTATTTAATTTCCAAACATATAGAAAAAACTTAAAATACATGCTAAAATATTTTAACATATTTTTAATAGAGAGAAAGAAAAAGATACAAATTTTGGGCTGTACAATAGCGAGCCTCGTCACTGCCTTCAACACTCGCTTGTTTCTTCTCCTCATCCCGTCCTCGAACTGATGGATCTGACAGTTTTCTCTGTAGCTGGGGCCGGAGTCTGGTGAAATGCTCTAGTGGTAGGTTGGGCAGAAGCTGGTGATGGTGAGGCTCAGGTGGAGATTGCATATGGAGGGCAGCAACCATATCCAGTGAGGTTGGGTGGATTTGGTGCGGGGTCGCCGGGAAGAAAGATGGCGACGGCAACCATGGCTAGTGATGAAGAAAGAGAGGAGTTGGATGTAGAAAAATGGGCAGGGGCAAAATTGTGCGTAGTGGCAAATCATAGAGAATTAGATAGAACAGGGGCCAAGAAACAATTACAGTGACAGGAGTGGCAAATCGTAGAGTGCCAATTCGAGGAGTGGCATATATCCAATTTTCCCAAACCTTGCAGGTGTTTTGTTTCTTTTAAAGGATGCATTGCTTGCGTGTCTAGCAGCTGATGAGTTCATTCACAGCTTTGCAAAATGCAAATGGTCAAGCTGGTCTCTTGTAACATGTATGCTGTTAGAAATAGGCCCATATGAGTGAGGCCCATGTCCTATAAGTCCAAAGCCTATATGGTTTAGTACCATATTTCTAAGGCAAGGTGGAGAAAATCAATTTATATGGTAGATTCTTTGCCACACCTTAAATTATGACACTGACTAATCACACATGTGTACGCGCATGTGCACGTGTATTTATGTATTTTCATGTGAAAATCGCGTGACTTGTGACGTACAACCGTGCCATGACATGGCGCGCCACTTGACATACCAAGTCCACCTTATTTTTGCTACACCATGCATCATCTCTCTTATTTTAACTGGTCATGAGACTGTTTAAATATCACAATGTGGTTTGATGAGGCAGTTACCAGTGAGTTAACTCTACTTAATATGTGGTTTGATGAGGCAGTTACCAGTGAGTTAACTCTACTTAATATGTGGTTTGATGAGGCAGTTACCAGTGAGTTAACTCTACTTAATATGTGGTTTGATGAGGTGGTTACCAGTGAGTTAACTCTATTTAATCGCATCAGTTACTAGTGAGTAATTGTAGCGCCCTGAAAAGGGCCTAGAGACGGCCAGGAAAAGATAGAGCATTCCACCTCCATTCTTCCTCTACTTTCTTCTCTACTGATTTGTGCTGGTGTGTTGTGCGACCGACCCTCACCGACCATTCTTCTCAGCGTGCACCTGGAAAGAGAGAGAGCGACCATATCCAAGCCATTGCCACAGAGAGTACCTGTACGAGGCAGCAATAAGGTTTCTGGGCAGTGCATTGTACGACCGCTCTTGTTTTGCTTAATCTACATTCTACACTGCATCGAGCCTGTACTGTTTACTGTTATTCATCAAGCTCAACAATAAGTCATTCACACGTTCGATTGACTTTGATACTATATTTTGCTTGCATACTTTCTGAAGTACAATGAGTAGCCTACGGTTAGTTATGAGTTTTGCATCACTAATATTTTATTGTATTTGTCTCCTACTAAAGCTTGGACTTAAAATGTTGCCTACATTTTCAACATTCCAGAAACCTTATTGTGAACTTTGTTGCAATACAGCAACAGCTGGTGCTTTTGATGCTATAAAACTTAAGAGGTTTTCTGGTTAGAACTTTCATAGATGGTAGACTAGAGCCAAGTTTTGGCTCATGTCATTGGGGCTGTGGTGGGTTATCCACCCGTAGTATCTATTTATGATTGAACAATTTATGCAGTTTGGAAATGTGAGCAACACTATTCTTGGCTGCATTCTGGCTATTCTGGCAGATCAGCTTTACTATGTGTACATGGACTACAAGCCACCCACAAAGTTGTAGGATGCACTAGAGCACAAATATGCAGAGGTAGAGGTAGGTCACTGGCTTTACATATGTGAGCAATTTTTTAACTTTAGCATGGATGAAGCTAAGTCTATTGTTAGATAAGCTCATGACCTCTAGCTACTAGTTGGTGAGATTGCACACCTGGATTGTGTCTACCTCCTAAGTTGTGGTTGCAGACATTGTTGCCAAACTCCCTACTTTTTGGTGAGATTTTGCCACTAGCTTGAAACACAAGAGGGAAGAGATTTCTGTTGATGATCTTATAACTGCCCTCGATGTGGAAGAAAAGGCTAGAGTAAAAGATGCACCCATTACCACTGGTCGGCACAACGCAAATTTCATAGAGAAAAAGACTGCTACAAAGAAGTTCAAATTCAACAAACCAAGTAAGACAACTAAATTTAAGAAGAAAAACTGAGAAAAACGATTTGAGGGACATCACTTACTTTGTGTGTGAAGAAGATAGTCATATGGCAAAGGACTATCGCTTCCGCAAGAGCAGAGATGGTGAACAGCTAAACAAGAAGGCTGTCAACATGATCATAGGCAAAGCCTCGACTTCAGGAGGGTATGTAATTCATCTGTTGTCTTTTCGGCATGTCAATCTACTGGTTGGTGGGTTGATACTAGTGTTAATGTTCATGTATGTTATGATATTTCCTTATTTTCTTTTCACCAAGCAGTAGGCGCTTTCTCCGTCTTAATGGGAAATGGATCGCATGCTTCTATTGTTAGTGTTGGTATGGTGGATCTAAAGCTTACTTCAGGGAAGATTGTCCACTTGAAGAGCATGCAGCATGCTCATACAATAAACAATAACCTTATTAGTTGTTTTCTCCTATGTAGGGGTGGTTATAAGCAAGTCTTTGAGTCAAATAATATTGTAATGTCTAAGTTCAGAAACTTTGTTGGTAAAAACTATGAGAGCGGAGGTTTGTTCTGCCTAAGTACTTTAGAGTCTTGTTATAATCTGAATATTGCAACTTGTTTAAATAAATGTGAGGCAAATATTTGGCATTCTCGTTTCTATCATGTTGGTTTTGGTAGTATTGCTAGAATGTCTAGATTGGATTAATTCCAAAATGTGAAATTATCAAAAGATCAAAGTGCCAATCATGTGTGCAAATAAAGCAGCCTCAAAAACCCTTTGAGGGATTGGAGGTTGAAAAGAACTTGGCACCATTAGATCTTTTTCATTCAAATTTGTGTGAAATGAATGGATTATTCACAAAAGGAGGTAAAAGATATTTTCTAGCTTTTATTGATGATGCAACACGCTACTGCTATGTGTATTTGCTAAAAACTAAGGATGAAGATTTAAACTATTTTAGGACTTATAAGGTCGAGGTTAAGAACCAAATAGAGAAGAAAAAAGATCAAGGTTTGATCGTAGAGTAGAGTACTTCTCTCATGAATTCTCTTAATTCTGTTGTGAGCATAGAATAGTCCATAAATTTACACCACCATATTCACCCAATCAAATGGGGTACCTGAGAGGAAAAATCGGACACTAACAGACTTGGTTAATGCCATATTAGACAGTGTCGGTATACCTAAGGTATAGTGGGGGAAGCTATATTGGCAAAAACTTTCATCCTAAATATAGTAATCTCTAAAAAAGAGTGATATTGCTCCATATGAGGGATGGAAGGGGACAAAGCCTAATGTTAATTTTCTGTGAACTGGGGGTGTTTGGCAAAAGTCAATATTCTATTGCAGAAAAAGAGAAAGTTGGACTAAAAACAGTCGATTGTATTTTTTAGGATATGCTCAAAATAGCATGGCCTGTAGATTTTTAGTAGTTAAATCAGAAACTACTGAGATTATTACCAACACAATAATGGAGTCTAGAGATGATTCATTTTTTGAGGTTATCTTTCCTATGAGAACTGTAGGTGGTGTTTCATGAACTGAGAATGTTCAAACTGAAAATATTGAAAATGATAACAATCAACTTTTGAATTTCCCACTATTTCTAAACCAATATGTGATATCCCTGAGGGGGATAAAAATCTAGTCGTAGAGGCTCCTCCTAGAAGCTCCTCCCAAGTGCAAGAGACAAAGGGTTGAGAAAACATTTAGTGGTGACTTTATTGCATACCTCGTGGATGATGTGCCTAAGACTCTTTCCTGCTTATGCATCTTCTGATGCTGTGTATTGAAAAGAGGTAGTACATAGCAAGATGGACTCTATTATGGCTCATGGGACTTGGGAGATCACTGATAATTCTATCGGGTGCAAACCTATACGATGTAAGTGGTCTTTAAAAAGAAATTAAGGCCTGATAGTACAATTGAGAAATACAAGGCAAGACTTGTGGCCAAGAGTTACACCCAAAAAGAGGAAAAAGATTTCTTTAGTGCTTATTCTCTTGTCGCCAGACTAACCACCATCAGAGTGCTCCTTGCGTTAGCATCTTCCTATGGTCTACATGTCCATCAAATGGATGTGAAGGCAGCTCTCCTTATTGGAATGTTGGAGGAAGAAATCTATACGAATCAACCAGAAGATTTTATGATTTCTAGATAGGAAAATAAGATATACATATTATTGTAATCCTTGTATGGCCTAAAGCAAGTACCTAAACAATGGCACGCGAAGTTTGATAAAACTTTGACATCCGCTAGCTTTGTTATGAATGAAGATAATAAATGTGTATATTACCATTATTGTGGGTGTCAAAGAGTGATCTTATGTTTATATGTGGATGACATACTTATATTTGGAAAAAACACTATCGTAATTTACAAGGCCAAATCTTTCTTATCTCAATGCTTTGGTATGAAAGACTTGGGAGAAGCAGATGCCATGCTGAATATTAAATTGATCAAGAATAAGGATGAGATCACTTTGAACCAATCCCATTATGCTGAGAAAATGTTGAGCCAATTTGGCTTTGAAAATTGTAAAATTTTTTCAACGCCCTATGATGCAAGCATTAAGCTTCGAAAGAATTAGGAGCAACTAGGAAAAGATCAATTGAGATATTCGCAAATTATTGGGTCACTTATGTGTTTAGTTGGTGCCATAAGACCTAACATTTCATTTGTTGTGATCAAATTAAGTCAATTTACTTCTATTCCAAGAGATAATCACTCGGAGGTAGTTGAAAGAGTGTTGCGGTACTTAAGGCACAACATCTTTTGGAATTCATTATACCAGATACCCTTCTATATTAGAAGGATACAATGATTCCAATTGAATCTCTGATGCGGATGAAATCAAAGCTAGATGTAGTTATGTGTTTACTTTAGTTGGTGCTGCAGTTTCATGGTGATCTTGCAAACATACTATATTGATAAGGTCAACCATGTAAGCAAAACTCGTAGCACTTGCCATTGGTTGAGAAACCAATACAGGCAATCCTGATGTACTGTGGTAATCAAATAGTGTTGGCCAAAGTCATAAGCACAAGGGATAATATGAAGTCTTCTAGACATGTAAAGCGTAGGCTTAAATCTGTTAGAAAACTGAGAAATTCTGGAGTGATTGCTATGAACTATATTCGTACCAAGAGAAATCTGGTAGACCCTTTTAAAAAGGGGTTAGCACGGAAAGTGATTTTTGTTACATCTATGGACATGGGAATGAGGCCAATTTGAGTTACATTACACTGGTAACCCATACCTTCTTGATCAAAGATCTCGTGGCTTAGGCAATGGGAGATCCCATGACTTGTAACAAGAGAGCACATTTGCCTTGTACTCATGTCCTAATAAACAAAGTACTCTCGGCTATATAGAAGGTTGTTCATAAAGCCTTAATTTATTCTATTATCCAAATAAGGAAAAGGTATCACCCTGTAGGATACCTAGAAAGAATACACCTAGTTGAGCCTAACTGTGTGGTCACAGTTTATGAGAATAGGGTATTCTCTAGAAAGCTTATGAGCAGATAAGGGAGCATGATCATATAACACTCTTTTTAGGTGTGGTTCATTAGCAGTCTAGTACCAATTGATATTTCAAATGAAATATGATCACAACAAGCTGTGAACTTAAGGCATAGTCCATTCAGCAGCTGTTAGAAAATGAATCTTGTCATTCTAGGTGCAAGTTGAATCCGTGTGGGACTTATACTAAAAGACTCGTGACGGTGTCGTGACATGGCGCGCCAGTTGATAAACCAAGTCCACCTTATATTTTGCTAAGCAGTGCATCATCTCACATTTTAGCTGGTCATGAGGCTGCTTAAGTAGCATAATATGGTTTGATAAGCTAGTTATTAGTGAGTTATTCTGCTTAATATATGGTTTGATGAGGCAGTTACCAATGAGTTAACTCTATTTAATCGTAGCATTTACTAGGGAGTAACTGCAGCACCCTTAAAAGGGCCTGGAGACACCCAAGGGAAAGACAGAGCATTCCACCTCCATTCTTCCTCTATTTTCTTCTCTGCTGAGATGTGCTGGTGTGCTATGCGACTGAACCTCACCGACCTTTCTTCTCAGCGTACACCTAGAAGGAGGAAGAGCGGCCATCTCTGCACGAGGTTGCAATAAGGTTTCTGGGTAACGTATTTGCGTGACCGCTCCTGTTCTGCTTCATCTACATTATGCACTGCATCGAGCCTGCACTGTTTACTATTCTTCATCAAGCCCAAGAGTAAGATGTTCGTGTGTTCGATCGACTTTGATACTGTATTTTTGTTGTGTATTTTCTGGAGCACAATGAGTAGCCTGCTGTTAGTTATGAGTTACTAGTCTTTTATTGTATTTGCCTCCTAGTAAATTTTGGAATTAAAATATCGCCCACACTTCTAACATATGCATGGCATGGTATGGCCGGGTCAGGACACTCTCTCCTTGCTGCAGGACTGCAATCTGCATGTCTTGTTGTTTTCATGCAAGTTGGCTAGCTTTCATGAGGGGATGTGATCGCTTCTTTTTCTCTTCTCCATGCTCATGACATATTGGGTTTTACTGTTTTAGGGGGCCATTCAAATGGTTTAGAACGCCCTTGCATTTGGGACATGAATGTGTGTGTGTTTCAACTTTGGCAACATGTGCAATGTAATCACCCTTAATTAGGGGCGTAGCCAGCCCGAGGCTGGCCATTAGAAGAAAAATGTCAAAGTCTTCACCATTCATAGCTACAGTAAAATAGGCTGGATTTTTCAATCGGGCCTCAGGCCATTGCCCCAGCGGCCCGAGGCCCAGCTCCACCCCTGCCCTTAATTTGTGGTGTACTTATGTAATCAACTTTTGCTTTTGGCACCAGATCAACATGAAAAATTCTTTAAAAGATGACAATGTAGTTTATAGAGCAGTCTACCAACCTTCAAAATTTCAACTTCAACTTCAAAATGTGTTTGGAAGAAACAAAAAGACTAATACGTTTATTTTGAGTAGTAGCATTTGTCTTTTTCCTTTTGACTATCATTTGTTAGATTTTTCTCATTTTTATTACTGTTAATATAGAATAAATTTGAACTTACAATTTTATTCATAGGTAGAGTAAATTGAGAAGTACATCCAGATTGTTTTTGCAATTTTTTCTGTTGATCCAGTGCCCAAACAAAAAGTGATTGCTTGAGTGCACCTCAAAGTGTGACTGCATAGTAGACGCTGCCTTGAACTTTCAAGAGTCTCAAAAGACGTATTTGTAATACAAAATTCCTAGTTTTACATACAAATTGCAAGGAAAGTTCCAAAGTGAGCTTGAGTTATACTACTTCGTGGCATGCATATTATTCACAGAACTACTAGGAATCTGTCAAATGATTTTTTTTAAATCAGTCAAATTTCTCATCTTCCTATTTGCTTGAAGATTTGTGCTCCTCCCCGTAGGGTGGTTGTATTCTTGTTATATACTTGCACCATTGGCGGTGCACCCACGGGATGGGCAGAGGAGGAAGAAAAGGTAACTGATTCTTTTCTTAATTTCAATAGCACGTGGCAAACCTCTTATATAGATAGGCTCTCCCTACCAGATAGAATCTAATCTCAATCATATCTCTAACTAATATCATATATCTAACAAAAGGAAACTAATCTTCAACTCAAATAGAAACTAATCTTTACTTCCTAATAATGAACCAGCTGGGCCCAAGGCCCACGCCCATGACATTACACCCTTCCCAGATATGCAGCTCGTCTTCGAGCTGCTAGGTGGTGGCCATAGTTGCAGTTCCACGTCAACAAAGTGTAGCGCTTTCAGCTAAACGGTGCCTGCAAAAGAAGATTTTTCTCTACTTTTTTCTTTTCTTTCGTTTTTTAACAAAGCCGTTGTTGGTTACAAAATCGATCGACCGGATCAGAAAAAAGGGCCAAGACTTGACCGAAGAAAAAAAAAGGACAGCAGCTCTGGCGGCTTCTGCAGCGATGGCTCCGATGACTGGCGAGTGGCGGCTCTGGCTCCAGCGGCTTGACTCCAGCGACTCATTGGTCATAGCAATGACCCTGCAAATGACAAAGGTCTACTTCGAGGTCGGGCGAAGCCGCATGGTCCAGAGCAGCGGTGGCGACGGCAGGTGGAGAGCCCCGATGGCGATGGCAGGCAGCATTGGTTCTGGCTCCCCGGTCGAAGACGACTATGACTCTGGCTCTCGGTGGTCGGTAGCCAGTGGAGACCGTACAGAGGCGGTGGTTGACATGCTACTGTGCAACGATGGCTCCGATCGAGGTGGTGCTGGCGAAAGACCGATGGATCGAGGCAACGCCGTTGAAGAGCCCGGCATCGGGGAAGAACCCGAGGTGAGGCAGTGATGCCAGATCCAGTGCAGAGGAGGCGACGTGCACAAGCCGGCTCGATCCAGTCGAGAGCCAATGGAGCACCATGCCAGCGACGACAACACGAGAGGAGACGACCCGGCGTAGGTGAGCACCAGGTTTAGCCTGGAGACGCTGGATCCAGGTGGATCCGTTCAGCCACCGAGCAAAGAATCTTCAGCTGCCTGCGAGCTTCCACGGTGTTCAGATCTAGAGACAACCGGATCTAATGAAGTCGACTTTGTGTGGCTAGGAAGATGACGATCGACGGTGACGAAGACGAGTGAGTCTTGCACAGCGGCGAGGCAGGCACGGAGGAAAATGCTCGAATCTGGCTGGCTTGTCCCCGCTAAGACGTCACCCATTCCCACCTCCTCTGGTGGCGGATGGGATGACAACTTCCGGCCAGACATGAGGAACCAGTCGATGGGGTCGTTTGGCACCACAGGGATAGAGTCAGGGAGGCAGTCGCCGAGGTCCAATCAATGGAGGACATGTACATGAGATTACAGCTAAAGGCGGCGATAGCAAGGTGTTGTCTCGTTGCTGCCTTGCTTCCTTCCTTGAGCTAGGAGAGCAACCCTCACGCGCTTATTGGTCGGTAGGCAAACCAGGACCGAAGCAGCATCATCCTCCACGAGCGGCAGCGCTTGGACTCACTTCTTAGCTAGGATGTAGTGAGAAGCGGCGGCATCTTTTGGCGGAGTGGGCACACAGGCAGAGGCATCCGTGTCCGGCAGCGGCGCATACGCGTGCTTCTTGTTCGCCATAAGACCTCCATCACGAGCCTCATGCAATCTTGGATTCCTGAGTGGAGCTGTAACATCCTGAAATTTTGAATTTGAAAATATAAACTTTTTGAATTATTTTTGGCAATATATCTTATTTGAATTTGGAGTTTATGATACACTTCTGAAAATTTGGTTGAGGTGCCAAAAATTAAGAAGTCCAAGAAAGGAACAAACATGTTCAAATACTAGAGAATTAAAATTTAAAATTTGAATATGAAAAGATGATCCATAAAAGGAGGGAGAAAACTTGAATTAAAATATAAAAATTTTGATATTGACATAAGTATTACAATGGGGCAACAAAAACACACAAATACATCCAATGCAAAAAGGTATACAAAAAGGGCTTAACAAAATGAGCAAAAACATAAAAAGGTATATGCACAAAAATGGCCATAAAAGGATATATACATGTGTAAATAAATAATTAAGTAGGAAACAATATATATATATATATATATATATATATATATATATATATATATATATATATATATATATATATATATATATATATATATATATATATATATAAACTGTGCACCTACAAATTTAGTGGCAAGGATATATAAATATAGAATTAAGTGAGCAAGAGGGAAATGAATAAGACATGAATTATGTATGTACATATATAGACATAAATGCACAAAACAAAACAAAAAGAAAAAATATGGAGGCCAGAACGGCCCAGACAGCCCAGCCGGCCGCCCGGCCTTTTTCCTTCCTCCAGAGCACGGCCCACTCCCCTGCCTTCCTCCTCCTTCACACGGTGTCCCGATAGGACCTCCCTCCACTCGGACCACGCCGCGCGCAGCCCGCTCCCCGTGCTACGCCTCCCTCCGGACCGTCGGTCCCTAGCGCCAGCTCCGTCCCGTCACCCTCTGCGCCGCGCTGAACTGTCGCTATCGCTTTGCACCCCCACGTGCCTCGAGCCCCGCGCAGGCTTTACCCGGCGGACCATTCCCGCCGCCCGGTCCTCCGCGCCTCCCCCGCCCCGCTGCGCCCATAAGAAGCCCCAAGCTCCCCATGGTCCCCTGTGCTCCTTCTTCTTCTCCCCATTTCTCCCTCATCCTCCTTTCTCCCCAATCTCCGGCCGCCACTGCCCTCCGCGCCGCCGCCATCAATTCTCCCTCCACGGCGCGTGGTTTCCCAATTCCACGCACCCGGAGCACCCCCTCGCCACCCCAAAGATTTCCCATCCGCCGGCCGGGGCCCTCGCTGCTTGCACATCGCCGGCGCCATGCGCATGCCCACGTCGCCCCGGGTCATCTCCGCCGGTGCACCTCGGTGCCTCCCCGACCGGGCCAGTCGCGCGGTTAGCACCCATCTGCCCCTCTCCCGCTCATGCGCACGCTACCCCCTTCCCTCTCCTTCTCGGTCGCTGACGCCTCGATCCGTCCCTGCCTCCGGCCGTTCAAGCCGCCACCGACCGCTGCCGACACCACCACTACCCACGTAGACATTGCCAGGCGCTTCCTCATTCTTGTGGGGACCCATTTTGATGGTCGCTGATGTCTTCCCGGCCGCCCTTCGCTGGCGACGCCGCTACCTACCCTGCGCCACCCCTCCTCTGTTTTGGCCGGTGACTCTTCCATGAAGTTTCCCTCAGCCCCGACCTCTTAATCAAAACTGATTTCCCCCTTTACTCGCGAAACACCAGAGGCCGGATGGCTACCTGAGCGCGTTTAACATTCAGCATATCCCCCAAGTCCAGGGTTCGACCCCAGTCGGCTACAACCATTTCCCACTTTTTCTTTTTGATTTTTGCAGCCCATATTAATTAGTAAAAATCAGGAAAAGTTGGGAACAATTTAGGGAATGTAGTAAATTAAATAAGGATGTAGAATAGGATGCCTAACATTGAAATATCTGATTATTTACTATATGAACAACTAATATAGTTTAAATATTTAAATGAGGTCTAATTACCAAATAAAGGCATTAATAAAATGTGGTTTAGTGTATAGTCCATGTTAATAAAAATTTTAATTAAAATACATCCATAGAAGGTACAAAATTTATTAGGATATATATGAGCTTAATACATGTCTAATCATGGATTAGTTATTATCATGTATGTATGATTAGTATGCCTTTAGCATTTATTTTAAATCTAATCCTAAATTAAAGGAAAGGCTTAGGAAGAATTAGGGATGATCTGTGGAAGCTAATAAAATTCAAATAAGGCTTTAGAGAGTTTATGTATGATTTAAATTCGGATTAGTTGTCATGATAAATAATGGGTGTAACTTTAATATTTACATTGTAAATCTAATTATGTATTAAGGCATTAATGAGGAGAAGTGGCTTTGGATAAATGTCTATACTTAATAAAGATGGCCCTTAATTAGCATGTAAGCATATATGCCCAATAATTATCATGTCACCATTAAACAAACTTCAGTGACAAATTTTAATATATCAGCCCTAGGTCATCAAGATTCAAAATAATCTCATAGACATATGCATACTCTAAAGTGAACCTGTAACTATTAACATGAGTAACTAGGGTCACATAAAATGATACATACCAAGCTTTGCTCAGATAGCTAAGTTTAAACTAAAGTTAGAACTAAAGTTAAGCATAATAGCAGCTAAAGTATAAGTAGGATAAAAATAGTGCCATTAACTAAATCTTAACACTAGCTTTGGTACATAGTATTAGTGAGCCTAATTGTATATAAGCAAGCTGGGACCCGTATAAATAGACCCTGAGTCAAGGTAAACTAAAATATCATACCACAAAATGCTAGAAACATAGACCATAAGATTAACTCGGTAAGCTAAAATTTGCAAACATTACATATATATGCATATATCATATGCCCTGAACATTAGCACTCGACAAAAATACACCAATTCATAGGTTTAACCTAAATCATGGAACTTCCGTGATAAATACCAAAATAATAAAAGCAAACTGTTAATAAAAGATCGAGTCATCGTTTTCTACCACCAACCTTGCCTCAAATCACCCATTAACTCATACTAAAACTAAATTGAGTTTATTCGGATTTATTTGGATCTTTTGAGTTATTTGCTTTCATTTGGATTTAGTTGTTTGTCACGTAATTAGAAATTGGGAGTCGTGAAGATTCAGTGGATCCAGCGAGATTACGCTTGGAGTGAAGATAGAGACCAGAAGCTCAAGAGCAAGCATTGTGTGAGCTCAAGACCGCGGTAAACCGCGCCAGGCGAGTCAATACTTTGATTATGTTGAACCTACATTTTCTGCAAATTACTTTGGTTTAAATTATCAAATTGCATGCTGTTATTTTATATGCAAATACATGTCTAATTTAAGATTCTAGTTATATGCCATTGTTTGCCTTGAATAATATTACATCTCCTTTGAATTACTTGATTATGTGAACCTTGTCGCCTAGCAAAATTATAATGGTAACTTTTCAAAAGTAAGTCCCTAATTATACGCCATGCTTAGTACTGTATAGATATTCAAGGGCACTAAAATGGCCCATGCATCATTATCATTTTCAATCATGAGAAACTGGTTTGGACAGTCATGGTGGGAATGACTGGTATGTGTTGGTACACTTATTTTATGTTCTCAAAAACCCCAATCTTGCTTAAATATCTGGGCGGATGGGTCGAAGGTGTGAGTGTGGTGCAGTGGAAGCACAAAGTGGGTAGTGGTAGAACCGCCCAGATAATGCTAAGGACTGAATCTTGTCATGACCTCCTGTGTAAAACAGTACAACCACAAGTCTGTAAAGTACAACTTGGCTTAGTAGATTTACCAGACCCTGAAAGTCATCCTCACAGGTGGAGAGGTGAGGTAGTGCAAGCGACTGTCTGGGTGACTGCTTGAATGGGACACTCGTAGAGGGTGAAGTTCTACTGTGGTGGGCTAGCAGTGGGGGTAGCCAGCTGCTAGACGTTCAGAAGGAGAACATCCCGCACAACGTATAGGACCCACCGCAAGTGGGAGCGACCCATAGAGTGAAATGATGGAAGGGGCGAGGTACTTTGAACGGTTACTGTGATGGTCTGCTCAACCGCACGACTAAGGAATCATGCGGGGCAAAGCGTTGATTGTCTCTTGTGGTGAAAGTGTACAAACTATGCAGAGTCAAAACTATTCGAATAGCCGTGCCCACGGTCAAGGGCGGACATGGGAACTTAACTAAATATAGTTCTATTTCAAAAACTTTGTGGGTGGGAATGGAAAAGTGGAAGGGCAGTGGAA
Organism: Dendrocalamus latiflorus; assembly: GCA_017311315.1. Classification (NCBI taxonomy): domain Eukaryota; kingdom Viridiplantae; phylum Streptophyta; class Magnoliopsida; order Poales; family Poaceae; genus Dendrocalamus; species Dendrocalamus latiflorus. Next base: position 5,676,838 of record CM029675.1, read on the forward strand.
AGCCCTGATTTGAGTTGTCCTAGGTGTCGTCCCAGTGGTAATGTAAGCGGCTATAACACTGAAGGTCTAGCATATGGTGCAGAGACCATGTAACGGTGGATGGAATCTGGATCACTATTGTTATTGCATTCTGTTACCCATTATGTCTTTGGTCAAAACTGCTAGGTCTAAAGAAATTTCTATGTATTATATTTCAAATAATGGCACTTTTATTCTTGCAAAATAAAATACAAGGGGGAATAAATAGAGTCGAGAGTAAAGGAGATGGATGTTTGTAATGAACACATAAAGATATTGGTGGATTCATGTTGATCATAAAAAGAACACGATAGGGTGGATCTTGGGATAAATACGTTGGTGGAGTTTAAATGAATATATAGGCTAGGTAGATGATTTAAATGATTTTGGAGAATTAGGGAGTGCAAAGGTAATTGCTGGATTATAACCCTGATAACTAATATAAATTCTTGGGGGATGTTGGCGATAATGAGATAAATAGGATTTGATCAAATACTGGATGGATAAATTGAATTTGGGAATTTGGAGGAATGATAACAATTATTGGAGTATAATCTTGATCAATGATATTCTAGGTGGGTGTATACTATTGAATCGTAGACTTGAACACTGATATTCATGGTGGAGGTATATTAGTGAATTAGTTAGAGATGGATAATACAAAAGATTGATTACTGGAAAAGCAAATTATGGTTTTGGATCAATAACCGAAAGGATTGAATTGTTAGAAAGTCCGGAAATAAATGATATCGGTGGATTTGAAAATAATTATGTTAGGGAATCATTAGAATTCAGAAGTGAAGAGTTGATGAATAGAAGTTACAAGATTGGATTATTAGGATTTTAGAGCACAAAATATATTGGTGGAATCAAAATAAATGATGGCATACACTGTTGGAGTTTTAGACAGCACTGAATATAGAAAGTGTGTGTCCGGTGGTTTAAATAGATGATGTCACTCGCTGTTTGGATTCTTAGACAACAATCAATAAGGAAAGTATATTTTTGATGGATTAAGTCAATTATGGCAATCGTTGTGTGGAGTTTAGGCAGCAACAATAACACTATGATTAAACAATAATACTGCTACTAAAAGTGATTTTCCGCCAATAAAATAACCCGAGCCTCTCCTTTGACAAGCCATGCATACTATCTATTTGCATCTTGTGTATTGGCTCGCGGAGCACGGTAGTTTGTGCTCACACTCGCTTTCACAACAAATCCAGAATCAGGAATCGGAGCACTACGCTTCAGCAACATTATTGGTCATGATGGAGAAGAAGATGAAGTTATCAAGGGCTAGGTCACGAATCTCCAGTTGGCTACCTGTGGGCATGTCCTGAAGGTCCCACTTGCGAGCTTTGTTCTTTCGCTGCTGCAATTTACTGATTTCGGCCTAATCGGCCCATGAGTAAGTTTACTATTATGTTTACGCTTCCGCATGATATGAACTTTGATATTCAAAACTGTAAACTGTGAGCACTATCTATTATATTTCTTAACTAGCTAGCAAGAGCTGAGCCTAATTGCCTTGAGTGGCCTTGGGCCCACATGTCATGCACACCAGGAAAGACATTTGGGGGGGGGGGGTGTTCTGTTCAGCCAGCACAGAGGAGAGGGGGAAGAAATAGGGGATGCGCAGGAGGAGCGGCGGCGCTGGCCAGGGTGAGCCACCGCTGGCAGGGGAGGGCCGGAGAGCCGATGGCATAAGAAAACGGAATGCTTAGGATGTGGAGAGGCTGAGGGAGGCAGTAGCGTAGGCCGGGTAGAGCAGGGCGGCTCGAGCGGCCACTTGAGCGGTCGGCGGCGAGGTGGGAAGGGGGATGGCGGCGCCGGCGTGGGGAGAGGAGAACCGGTGGTGCATGTGAGTATTAGGGGGTTTCGGGGAAACTCACCAATGGGCTAGCCGAGCGGGAAATGCGTTGAGGAAGGCTGGCAGCGGAGGCCGGGGTCGAGCGGCGGTGGCGCGCGGTGCCGGCGGCTTGGAGTGGGGGAGGAGCTCCGGCGGCGGTGGGAAACACTCCGGGGAGGCGTGTAGAAGGTACCCGCAAGAGGAATTGGTCTGAGGTGCTCTGAAGGAGGAGTGGCGCCGGCGACGGCGGTTATGGCCGGCGACAAGGAAGAACGTCCATGCGGTGAGCTCCAGCGGGGGTTTTGCAATTAAGTTGTAGGGGGAGGACTAGATGCCGAGGCGCACGGGTGGATGCGCTTGAATTGAAGGGGGAGGCATCGGGGGCCGGCACAGCGAGGAGGCAATGGCGGCGGCTCACGGGCGGGTGGTGCTCGAGCTTGAGCTGAGCAAGGGAGGGGGTAAAGCTAGGGGAAGGAAAGAGGCGGCTCAGGAATCTTATAGCCAAGCGCGCGCGGGGATGGGGCACAGCGGCGTGGGCGCGGTCACTCGGGCGTACGAGCCGTGGGGCTCGGCGGAAGGAGGCGTGCAGGGCGCGGAGCTCGGTGGCGAAGTGACTGGGCGAGCGGCGCTTGCAGAGTAGAGAGGAGGCAGTGCGCGGCAAAATCCCGAGAGGGATTCGGGCGTGACTCGGCGCAAGAGAGAAAAGAGAGAGGGAGACGTGGAGTGCGCTTGTCCACCAAAGGAGGAGGAGGGTGAAGAAAAGAAACGAAGAAGAAGGCAGGCGCGCTGCGCAGGGAGTGGGGCCCGCTGGGCAGAGGGAAGGAGGAGAGGAGAGAGAGGAGGGAGGAAGGGGCCCGCATGGAGGTGAGAAGGAAAGAAGAAATGGAGGGGAAAACAAGGAACTCTTTTGAATTTTGGATTTGTAAATTTGACTTATATTTTAGTTCAGCTATTTCCACTTTACTAATTTATAAACCATGGTTTGATTTAGTAATAAGCTTTTGATTTACTTTCTCGAGGTTTGAACTCACCTACCTTTATTTAAAATTTTAGGTCAAACTCTCCTTTTTGTATGATGGTTGAGCTAAACTTGAACAAATGCTTGATTTTAATTATTCTCTTTCTCTGATCTTTAGATAAAGCTTTGATCTAATTAATTAAATCGAATTTAGGTTTTTTTTAGAGATTAAACTCTCATTTAAATTATTTGGTATCTTTTATTGTCATGTTTACTTATTGTGTGTTCGATAATTAACTTCAGGTATTATTTGCTCAACACAAAAACTTGGAAAATCCAAATAAGGTTTCGGCAAAAATGTCAAATGCTAATAAGATGCAAATAAAATTTTAAATTCTTCACATTTTTCGAACATTCCAAAAATTGGGATGTTACAAACCTACCTCCCTTAAATGAATCTCGACCCCGAGATTCCGGTAGAGAAGAAAGAAGCAGGTGGGGGTTATACTGGCTAGCAATGGGTTTCGGGGTGTTGCCCGACGTATAGTTCCTTGGCTCCATAGAGAGATGAAAATCTGCACAATAGGGGTTAGTACTTGGAGAAGTCAAAAGGGAAGAGAGAAACCTTGTTCTCCTGGATAGGTCGTAGACTTCCAAATACTTGCTCTTGATATTGTCGTCTTCACATTGCCGTAGAATGGAGTAGTTGAATTGCCCATTGCTCCTGTGACCACGAATTGCAACGTCCGAGGGCAAAAAGGCAGTGCACAGGGCCAAATAGAATCTTTCAACAATAGATCATCTACTCGGGAAAGCACACATAAGGGGCATAGGGTTTGTCTGCATAGTTCGTTTAAAATGAAACCTCCGTATCTTCATGAATATCTTCAACGTTCTCAACCTTAAAATTTGGAGTAGGGGTATGAGAAGGGGAACAAAATTTTCCTTTTGAAATCAATAGACGGAAGAGGAAAGTATTTGAGGGTATTTTGAGTGATATCAGCACTAATTCTTGTACTATCATTTTGAATTCGGGATGAGAGAGCTTTAGAAGTATAAATGGCTAGGGCAGCATACAGGTGAGAGGGAATCATCTAAGAGAGAAGAGATTGAGCAATACTTCTTATAATTTTGGAAATATAGTTTTTAAGAAATAATTCTAGTCATGAAACTAATGGCCAGGCTAACCAGGTCACGACCTGCAGTCGATATGCTCTGATACCATCCCTGTAGGACCCCAGATTATACCATCCGAAATCCTCTGTGATTCCACCGCACTATTCCCTGGATCAGTAGATAGTGCTCACAAATTACAGTTCTGAATATCAAAGTACATACCATGCGGAAGCGTAAATATAATAATAGACTTACTCATGGGCCGATTAGGCCGAAATCATTAAATTGCAGCAGCGGAAGAACGAAGCACACAGGTGGGACCTTCAGGACATGCCCACAGGCAGCCAACTGGAGGTTCGCGACCTAGCCCTTGACATCTTCATCTTCTCGGCCAGCTTGTCCAATCTTGTTGCTGAGGCGAGGTGATTTGATTCCTGATTCTGAATTGTGTCGCAAAAGCGAGTGTGAGCACTCCAACCCCGTGCTCCGCGAGCCAATACACAGAATGCAAATAGTATGCATGGCTTAACAAAGGAGAGGCTCGGGTTATTTTATTTGCCAAAAATCGCCTTTAGTAGCATTATTACTATTATTTAATCAAAGTGTTACTATTGCTACCTAACTCCACACTACAATTGCCAAAATTGACTTAATCCACCGAAAATGCACTTTCTCTATTGCCTGCTGTCTAAAACTCCAAACAGCAAGTGTCATCATTTATTTAACCCACCGATCATACTTTGTATTTTGAATTACTAATAATCCAATCCTGTCATTACTATTCATCAGCTCCTCACCTCTGAATTCTAAGGATTCTCTAACATAATTACTTTCAAATCCACCGGTATCATTCGTATTCAATCCTTTTCGTCATTGATTCAAAACCATAATCCAATAATCATTCTCATTTTCCATTATCTATCACTAGCTAATCCACAACTATACCTCCACCTAAAATTCAATTTACCAAGATTATAATACACTAATTGTTATGAATCCTCCAATCTTCTTAGAAATTCAATTCATCCCTCTAGTAACTGATCAACTCCTATTAATTCCCATTATCGCCAATATCTTCCAAGAATTTATATCAATCATTAGTGTAGTAATCCAGCAGTTTACCTTTGCACTCCCTAATTCTCCAAAATCGATTCACTATTATATATCCATCAAGAATATCACTAATCAAGAATTATACTCCAATACTTGTATTATTTCTCCAAATTCCTGAAAATTCAATTAGATCATTTATCTAGCCTATCTATTCAGCTGGACCCCACTAATTTATTTCTCCCAGAACTCACACTAGCATTTCCTTTTCATGATCGACTTGAATCCACCAATACCTTTATGTGCATACTAAAAACATCCATCTCCTTTACTCACAACCCTTTTTATTCCACCCATATTTTAGTTTGTAAGATTACAAATGCCACTATTTGAAATACAATACATAAAACTTCCTGAGACCTAGCAGCTTTGGATCAAAACATAATGTTCAAAGAATATTAACATGATTTGTCATACATATGGCATCACACCATATGCCTAATATCACCATAATTTCTCCATACATACGGCATCACACCGTATAACATCTTTCAGCGTTATAGCCGCTTAACTTACTACTGGGACGACACCCAGGACAACTCAAATCAGGGCTTTCCGCTGCCCTCCGCTTTTCCATTCCCATTTTCCAAACATTTTTAAATAGAACTATATCTAGTTAAATTCCCATGTCTGCCCTTGACCGTGGGCATGGCTATTCGAATAGTTTTTTGACTCTGCAGAGTTTGCACACTTTACCCACAAGAGATAGATCCACTCGTTGCCCCACATGATTCCTTAGCCATGCGGTTGAGTAGACTATCACAGGACCTTTACAATGCATTTTTCCTAGCAGAGTTATGTCCGCTAAGGTTTCCACTTCCTTCGGGGTACGACCACCCTTCCAGAAGCCCCCTCTTCGCCGTCACGTCGGAGGATGTGGCCATCCTCTACCCGCCCGTAGTCACACCGGCGCAACTCTTACTAAGTCGATGCAAATTAGTTAGCCCTGCCTACATTTTGCCAGCTTGTGGTTGTACTTGTTGTACACTGGGAGGTCATCACGAGATTCAGTCCTTAGGGTTATCTGGGCGGTTCTACCACAATCCACTTTGTGCTTCCACTGCACCACACACACACCCTCGAACCATCCGCCCAGATAATTAAGCAACTTGAGGTTTTTGGGAGCATAAAATATCCATAACCAAATATATACCAGTCATTCCCACCATGACTGCCCAACCAAATTTTCTCATGATTAAAGTGATGCTTGGGCGTTCTCGCGCCCATGAGTATCTAAACAATACTAAGCATGGCATATATTTAGAGACTTATTTTTGAAAGGTTACTATTATAATTTTGCTAGGGCGACAAGGTTCACACATTCAAATATTCCAAAGGAGGTGTAATATTATTCAAGGTAAACAATAGGCATGTAACTAGAATCTTAAATTAACATGTATTTGCATATAACATAACAACATGCAATTTGATAATTTAAACCAAAATAATTTGCTGAAAATGTAGGTTCAACATGATCAAAGTATTGACTCGCCTTGCACGGTTTACCGCGGTCTTGAGCTCACTCAAAGCTATCTCGTTTGATGGTCTTGAGCTTCTGGTCTTTATCCCCACCTTGATCTTGATCTCGCTTAACCCATCGATTCTTCGGGACTCCAGTTTCTAACTATGCGATAAGCGACTGAAACCAAATAAAAACAAATAACTCAGGGGATCCAAATAAATCCAAACACTTTAAATACCCGATTTAATTTAAATTATACATTTATTATGATTTGAGAATAGAAGGATGATTCAGGTTAGTGTGTTGTAAGCACAGCGGTAACTGGGTTTGAGCAGGAGGACGAGTTGTCTGAATGCTTTACCGTGAGGAAAAATTTTAGAAATACGAGGGATCAAAAGTGAAAATGTACCTACAGGATTTATCTGCTTTTGGAAAAAGAAGGTGGCCAGACATGACCGATTGGGGAAAAGCGAGGCTTGACCTCTTACTTGATGACTTTCTTTTAATTGATTTATATTTATCAATAAAGTTCCATGAGCTAGGTTAGACCTATGATTCGGTGTACAAGTTTTTAGCTGAGCTTTGTTTTTGTCAAGCGTTATTCTTCAGGGCATACGTTACATATAGAGATGTATGTATTTTTTAGTTTACCAAATAAATATTGGAGTTCGGTTTTATAGCATTTTATGGCTCAACATTTTATGTATCCTCGATTATTATTAGGCTTAATTTAATCTAAATTAGGATCTATCTATACGGGTCGTAGCTTGCTATACTCAATCTTGACAATATTATTTACTAAATCTAACGTTGAGGTTTAATTGGTGGCACCATTATCATTTTGTCTATACATTTATTATTATTATTAGACTTAGCTTTATTTATTTATCTAGCAAGGCTTGATTTATAAAGTTATATTTCAGGATTTGCTATTTAGCCAAATCTAACACTAAAATTTATTTGTTAATGGCTCGCTAGTGATAACTACTATTTACGTAACTACATTAGGTAGCTTACTTCTAATCACCCGATGACCTAGAGGTTACTTCATTATAATTGCAGCATATATATACATCTTTCTAATAAGACACTTCTTCTTGGAGACGCCCTATTAATTAAAGCTTGCTATCAATTGATATACTGTTAAAGACATAGGAGCGACAACCATATTTTAAACGACTACATTTTATATTAATCAGAGGAACCCCTAAAAGTAAATCTAGATTTGACGTATAACAATCACACTCTGCATCTTTATTTTGCATGAATCCTAATGCTAGGGTTTAACTTAATTTATCCCTACATCATATTTTATTTATGTTTTTAACTTGTACTTCAATTTATTTATTTAAACTCCACCTACTTTAACTTGGATATATTTTTAGTTAGGATCCTTACTTGGACATTAAACAAAACCATATTTTATTAATGCCTTTAATTGGTATTTATACCTCAATGAACATTCCAGCTATGGTAATTACTTACAAAATAAACAACTAGATACTAAATCTTAGTGGATCTTATTTTGTATCCTAATCAAGATTATTAACTTTATTGGATTATTTCCAATTTTCCCCTGGATTTATTTTCTAATTAAAATGGGCTAACGAATATGGCATGCAAATTGGTCAAAGGTTAAAGCTAGGATATTCTCATCTTGCAAAATTCTTTATTTCAATTTCATAGCTGAACCCTTTCCTTGTCTTCTTTAGTAACCTTATCTTGCATGGACAACCATTTTATATGTGTGTGCCATTACATTTTGATTTTTGGATTTCTTAACTAGCTAGCAAGAGCTGAGCCTAATTGCCTTGAGTGGCCTTGGGCCCACATGTCATGCACACAAGGAAAGACATTTGGGGGGTGTTCTGTTCGGCCAGCACAGAGAGAGGGGGAAGAAACAGGGGAGGCGCAGGAGGAGCGGTGGCGCTGGCCAGGGTGAGCCACCGCTGGCAGGGGAGGGCCGGAGAGCCGACGGCATAAGAAAACGGAATGCTCAGGATGTGGAGAGGCCGAGGGAGGCAGTAGCGTAGGCCGAGTAGAGCAGGGCGGCTCGGGCGGCCACTTGAGCGGTCGGCGGCGAGGTGGGAAGGGGGATGGCGGTGCCGGCGTGGGGAGAGGAGAACCGGTGGTGCATGCGAGTATTAGGGGGTTTCGGGGAAACTCACCAATGGGCTAGCCGAGCGGGAAATGCGTTGAGGAAGGCTGGCGGCGGAGGCCGGGGTCGAGCGGCGGTGGCGCGCGGTGCCGACGGCTTGGAGTGGGGGAGGAGCTCCGGCAGCGGTGGGAAACACTCCGGGGAGGCGTGTAGAAGGTACCCGCAAGACGAATTGGTCTGAGGTGCTCTGAAGGAGGAGTGGCGCCGGCGACGACGGTTATGGCCGGCGACAGGGAAGAACGTCCGTGCGGTGAGCTCCAGCGGGGGTTTTGCAATTAAGTTGTAGGGGAAGGACTAGATGCCGAGGAGCACGGGTGGATGCGCTTGAATTGAAGGGGGAGGCATCGGGGGCCGGCACAGCGAGGAGGCAATGGCGGCGGCTCACGGGTGGGTGGTGCTCGAGCTTGAGCTGACCAAGGGAGGGGGTAAAGCTAGGGGAAGGAAAGAGGCGGCTCAGGAATCCTATAGCCAAGCGCGCGCGGGGATGGGGCACAGCGGCGTGGGCGCAGTCACTCGGGCGTACGAGGCGTGGGGCTCGGCGGAAGGAGGCGTGCAGGGCGCGGAGCTCGGTGGCGAAGTGACTGGGCGAGCGGCGCTTGTAGAGCAGAGAGGAGGCAGTGCGTGGCAAAATCCCGAGAGGGATTCGGGCGTGACTCGGCGCAGCAGAGAAAAGAGAGAGGGAGACGTGGAGTGCGCTTGTCCACCAAAGGAGGAGGAGGGTGAAGAAAAGAAACGAAGAAGAAGGTAGGCGCGCTGCGCAGGGAGTGGGGCCCGCTGGGCAGAGGGAAGGAGGAGAGGAGAGAGAGGAGGGAGGAAGGGGCCCGCATGGAGGTGAGAAGGAAAGAAGAAATGGAGGGGAAAACAAGGAACTCTTTTGAATTTTGGATTTGTAAATTTGACTTATATTTTTAGTTCAGCTATTTCCACTTTACTAATTTATAAACCATTCTTTGATTTAGTAATAAGCTTTTGATTTACTTTCTCGAGGTTTGAACTCACCTACCTTTATTTAAAATTTTAGGTCAAACTCTCCTTTTTGTATGATGGTTGAGCTAAACTTGAACAAATGCTTGATTTTAATTATTCTCTTTCTCTGATCTTTAGATAAAGCTTTGATCTAATTAATTAAATCGAATTTAAGTTTTTTTAGAGATTAAACTCTCATTTAAATTATTTGGTATCTTTTATTGTCATATTTACTTATTGTGTGTTCGATAATTAACTTCAGGTATTATTTGCTCAACACAAAAACTTGGAAAATCTAAATATGGTTTCGGCAAAAATGTCAAATGCTAATAAGATGCATATAAAATTTTAAATTCTTCACATTTTTCGAACATTCCAAAAATTGGGATGTTACAAGCCGGCTCGGGGGACTATGGCTGAGCTCATGGACCGTGTATAGCAATGGGGAAGGGGCTGGGTCATTGGATTGAGATCCAATAATCCATAAATTGGCCTATTTTTTTTTAAAAAAAAGTTGATTGCTGATGCATATATAGTTAATCTCTGTTATTTAATGTTTCAAGCAAACAAATGTTCATGGGATTTTTTTAACACAGCATTGCTAAAAATGCTATCGAGAAAGGCATAACAGTGATTATGCCTGCCATTTGTTTTCTAAAATTTGTCAAAGAACATCGTCCGGGTTAAAATGTCGACAAATTCAAATCCCCCTTAATTAAAACGAGAAAGTTACATCTTACAACTGAAACACCAATCCATTGTTTGTATCTTACGAGCATTTTATGTCTTCTAGGGACAAGGGTGTCATTTTGCGAACGAACTTTCCAAATCAGTGGCATAATCTCTATTATGTCTTTTAGATGGCATTTTCAGTAACATTGTGTGTTAGACCATGTGGTTAAGTCTAGGATATTTTGGTGATAAATAATTGACAATGGTTAATTTGTTATTATGAATATTTGGTGATTTTGTTTAACGATGTTATGCGAGGTGTGTGGTGCGTGCACGGACTGATGTTGGTCAAGTTGAGACGAACTTGTGCCGGAAGAATGTTCTTTGGTCTTTGCATGTGCAGGTTGAGCATGGAGGCGATCATGGTCGGTGACGAGGCGGACCAGAACTAGGATGGGGAGATCTGAGGTTCAGACGGTCAAGGAGGTCACGAGATGATCGGGCTCATGCTTGGGCGCATAGAGATCAAAGGTGGATGATACGTGGAGAAGCTACGGGAGGTGCGGTCCTGGAGGCTTCGAAATGTGACGCGTTAGAAAAGTCGTGAATGTGAAAAACCTGTGTTAGGAAGGGTTTTGGGTCCCTTGAAAATGAGTGGGCCAAAAGTCTAGTTGAGATAAAAAAAAGGCCCAAGCCTAATTGGAGTTGGATTAGGATTTTAAGGCCTAGTTGGAGTTTGATTAGGATTTTAAGGCCTAGTTGGAGTTGGATTAGGATTTTAAGTAGAGTTTGAATAGGTGTTACAGAGGGCTGCGTGTGTATATATATGCATGCGGCGGCGTGGCAAGAGTTTGTACCGAGCAGCCGTGGAGAAAAAATATATATGGCTTTTGTTTATTCTTGTAGGATCGTAAGGGCCTTCTCACCCCAAAAGCTAGCCAATGAGGTGAGGGACTCCCCCACTTTTAAGTTAGGTCCCTTGCCCTTCCACAACCAATGTGGGACTATTCCAACAATCTCCCCCTTCACAAATTGGTGTCCCTCAACCCTTCACCGCCCCTTCACCGTACACCGACGGTCCCTCAGGGTCACAGTCCATCAGACATTCACACACTAGTGTCCATTGGGCCAGAGATGTTAGAACCGGGCTCTGATACCACTTGTAGGATCGTAAGGGCCTTCTCACCCCAAAAGCTAGCCAATGAGGTGAGGGACTCCCCTACTTTTAAGTTAGGTCCCTTGCCCTTCCACAACCAATGTGGGACTATTCTAACATTGTGTCAATTTTTCAAAAAAAAAAAAAGAGAGAGAGAGAAAGATCCCGAAATTGCAAACATTAACCACACCAGACCGTTGGATTGAAATACCACATGTGACATATATGCAACACGGTCCATTTCTAAAAAAAATAATTAAATGAGTTTCAAAAGATGGGCCCACATAGTTGGGCTTAGGGTGGGCTCGATCAGGATATATAGCGCCTGTTTGATTTGGCTGTGGCTTATAGGTTTTGACTGAAATTTTTGAATTCTAGCTGTTTACGATAGAGATTACGAAAAGAAAGATACTTGCTTATGATTTTGGTTGATACCGATGTTGAACTTTTAATGTGTACTACAATTAACTATAGATACTGTCTTAAAAAATACTCCGTTTGAAAGTTAAGTACTTTAGAAAAATCAAAAGTTGTTTTTAGAAGTCGTTAAAGAACAGGACTATATACATGGACCAACCAACCCTGGTTCAAACCCAACCAATTCGACGTTGACTGGCATGTAGAGCCAGGTTGGTGGAGACATGGTTAATAGTCGGATGTTGTCTAGCTTTTTCGGGACTAATACAAAATTATTTGTATTTTTAGTGTAACCATCCAAAGTTTTCTATGAGACTTGCAATAAAATACGTTGAATTTGATTAACTCAGTTGTAACAAGAAGTTCGATTTGTCATCACTGGCTACCCTGTAAGGCTCAACTTCTCATTACGGTGAGTTATAGTAATCTCGTTTCATGCAATCACGACTTCCACTATTTAGGCCCTGTTTGGAATGCGGGAATTTTTCCCGATTCCTGCGGGAATTGAACTGTTTCCTGCAAAATTCCTGCAAAATTCCTGTGAAATTCCTCTGTTCCAAACAGGCCCTTAGTGTTTGGCTAGCTACTTAATATGTATAAGCCACATTGCAGATGAAGATATTGTTTCTTTGCAAGGAAATTTAGATATTGTTGTACTCAAAATAACAGAAGATATAGCTGTTAGGGGGGAAATCGCATGAGAGAGAAGGATCAGTATATCACTCGATCAACGTAATTTGTCAAACTTCAATTTCATTTACCAAATATATAGTTTAATTGATTATCTTGACGACTGCTTTCTACAATAGCTTTTAGAAAAATATTAACAACACGGCAACCGCAAACCGGCCTTAATCATTTGGGTTATGCAATGGCCCGGCGGCACATGTGGTGGCGATGCTACCACAGTCCACAGGGGCACAAATGCAAATTATACAGCCTGGGTTCCTGGAGAAATACAAACACTTTAACCACTCCAGCGAGCATGAAAAAAATCTTCAGAGACAAACACAAGATGACACGCCACATGAAGCTGGAGACACCCGGCTAGCCGCTACATACACACCATCCAAGACGAAGTAGCATCATCTATCATCATTCATGTCTTCAAAAACCAAACATTTTGATTACACCGATCGATCTCAAAATGGTTACCTTTTTTCTCTCTCCTACTTGTTTCTTCGAACCAATGATGTCAGACGACAATTCATACCTGAAAGAAAATCTACCAGTACGCTCGATCTATCATGTATGGTAACACTTTTATGCTTTTTTACTTCTCTTTTGTCGACGGTTCTTGTAAATGGCTTTTCAAAAGATATCATGTCCAATCTATACTAGTCTAGTATCTGTCCCACTCATGTAGTATGCTATGCATATAATTGCTACTGTAGATGAGTGGATACAACACGGCACCAAACAGTATAAAATATAATCTTTAGTGATCTTTTTTTTCTTTTTGTCGTTATGTTAGGTAGTGGAGAAATGTGAAGGGTATATATGTTGGGGATGGGAAAATTACATTTATCCCAGTAGAAAAGTGTGTATTTCTGTGTATGTTACTATGTATAGCAAAATTAAACCAGACGATATTCTAGATACGCCATTGCAAAAAGAAAAAAAAAGAAAAAAAGGGAGGAATCCATTAGAAGTACTCATCAGTCTCTGCCGCCATTTGTAACAAGCTAATATAATCTAGAAGTAACCCCATTGCATTTGTAGTTGGTTAGTTTATGTATGTTAAATCTCAAACTACCCGATACATATTTAATGAAAATCTAACTTTGGCCTTTAGCTCGAAAACCGATTGCCACACCAGTTTCACTAGCTAACCAACGGCTGGTTAGAAGTGGCATTTTCGAATTTCCAATTTCGCAAAGGACATGCATGTTTTCATATTTCCCAATGGTGGTAAGAATTTCCAATTTCTACAGTGCGGTGAATGGATGAATATTGCGATCATACCAAGGATAATGTTTTTAATTTGGGTTTTTGGCCGGTGCTTGTGGAGGCTCTCTTCCGTGAACCTTCTCCTTTCCGTGTAGCGATCGCGCGACCAAAGTGCGTCGTGTACCTTTCCTGTCCTACTAGTTTTCTTGTTAAGATATGGGTAGACTATATTAGCACAAATTAAATTTTTTTACCTTATAAACTAGAAAATCATATGAATAAGAGATCATAGATCGTTACCATTAGAAGCGCACTGCAGTGAAAGTAAACTTAAAACAGCCGATTTACCGGAGAGCGCATATCAGTGTAGTGGAAGTAATCAATCGTCCTCCGGCCAATCATCTCCTCCTCGCGATCGTCCCGATCAGCGCTGCAGTCATAGTATTGACTCTACCGAGGTTCACATATCCAGGGGCAAAACACCATGCGTGGGTGTGCTAGCACCAGCGCGCACAACAGAGGGTATGAGAGGTGGTGGCTAGAGTTTTGATGGGTGTGTTTTTGGGATACCTCCCTCAGTCCCGCACCTCTCTTTATATAGCCTCCAATCAGATCCTTATTCGATACAAGTACAGATCAAATCCCACTCGGAAACTATCATCTGAACCCTTATCGTTTCAGCCTATTAAATATATGATCCTGTAGATTCATGTATATTTGGCCATTGGCCAAAAACTCCTTTTCGGTTCATAAGTCGGTAACGGTTCCTAATAGGACATAACGACTCCTAAACATACATAAAGATCATATCGGACGAACCTATATAGTGCTTATGTATCAATCCTTTTGCCTCATGATACTAGTCGAACTCACGGCAAGAAGCATGCCATTCTATGATAGCTCGGTCCTTCACTCGAATTTGTAGTGGATTACTCAGTTGTAATTGACTCCTCAACCATATTTGATATGGTCATGCACTTCCTTAATCCAACCACATCGAGGGGCTCAGAGATGTTTCTCCTGTTATATAGGAGGGGTAAATTCCATCTTGATCGCTCATATTCCTCCGCATGTTTTATAGTAAACCCGAAAGCTACATTTATAACCACCCAGTCACGAAGTAGTGTTTGGTAACCCTAAGTAAACTATTACACATGTAGGAAACAATGATGATCTTAGGTCTAAGAATCTTACATACACCTTGTATGAGACCAACTGATGGCACTTAAGAATATAACAATTCCTGTAGTGTCTCATGGTGGGTCAATCCAACATCATGTTCTCTAACATATGTCCATATTATTGATTTGATATTCTATATCCATGATCCGTGAAACATGATCATCAATTAATACATGTGCTAATCTGTAAATCATAATTGTCACACATAATGATATAAGATAAGAGATAATTTAGAATAATATCAAAACATGAATAAAGAGTTCCACGAACAAATTACATATTTGTTTATCAATATAAAGTACACTACAACAAATATGAGCTTCAGTGACGAATACTCTTTGACAACTAAAATAAAGGTAATTAATAAGTAACTTTTTATGATGCATGTATTAAATTTGTCACCATTGAAAGTAGGGGCATTTTGTCCTAAAACTTTGTGATGATTTGAAAAATTTTGCCACAAAATACAGTTACATGTTATCACAGATTGTTAGGTCAAAAGGGTGGCTGTGCGCTAAGGTGTTTTCGTGACAAATTGTTTTTTGTGACGTATTTTTTTGTCTTGTATCATTTTACTTTCTTTGATGAATTGTTATTGCTTAGAGGCATGGGCATGGGCAGGAAGCGCAGAGCAAACAAGGGAGCATGAGCACGGTCTCTACTCCCATTGCTTATAGGCATGACCATGGGCAGGGAACATGGATGAAATAAGGGAGCATGGCCGGAGGATGGCCAAAGAAACTAGGCGACGGTGCATGGCTATAGACAATGGGGTGGCACCGGTGCCGGAGTTCTACGATGATGCACTGGGCAATTCAAAGTATGAAATATATAGAGGATGTGCCAATAATGGCGTAATTGTAAGGAATCAAAGAACGGCTCACTGGAGATGACAAATCGACGACAAGAAGCAGAAACGGTTGGTCCTGGAAAACTCTCAATTCCTATTGATTAACTAAACCAAACACTCAGGAAGATGGTGTTTGGAAGCTCTAGAAAGTTTCCAAAAGTGTGAAAGAGAAGCAATGCAATTATGGGAACCCAATTTGAAGGCTTGGGTGTTGGAAAACCGACGAGTAATCATAGGATTTGGGAACGACAGTTTTTTGTCATTAAATTTCGAAACTGCCAAATAAAAGGAAATAGTAGAATAAATAGAAAATAATCAACCAAGAATTGATGCTTGAATAATTTGGGTCATTTTCCATTTTGCACAAGTGGAAGATGAGGCTTGGTTTGAAAATTAGCTTGGAGAAGCAAGGAGTACAAGAGGTTAAAGGTGAATTCTTCAATCAAATGAAAGAAAAAGGCACCATCACATCATACCTTGCAAAAACTTCGAAGTTAAGTGAGCTCGGGTGAGAGAAGAGCTAGGATGGGTGATCTGATCTGGGAAACTGGACGAATTTTATGGATGTTATGATGAAAAATGTCATAAAACATACCTGTCCGGAGCCTACCCGGCCGGGCAGGCCTAGAAATCTACCATGAAATGGCTTGTTTACATGACGTTTACCAAAACATGTGTGACAATTGTAAACATCACTAATTGTTACATTCCATGACAATAATATTTTTCGTTGTTGAGTTTATGGCGAAATGTCTTGTCACGTCATAGATACAATCTATGACGCACTTTTTGTGACGATGGTTGTGATGCCTTATTTTTGTCATAAAATATTTTTTATGACAAAAAAGTGATCTTCCATGATGATTTTTGATCATCATTGAAGCCCATATTTTTTGTAGTGACATTTATTCAAAGGACAAAATAACATATTATTCAAAAGATCATAAACGTAGAAGTGATACAATTATCTCCATGATTACCTCTAGGGCATATCACTAACAATCTTCCACTTGCACTAGAATCAATCATGCAAATATCTAATACCAATAACTCTTGTGTGTGCCTCATGCTTTGGCTATGGAAGAGGTTTTGTTAATGGATCAGCAATATTTAAATTTGTGTGCACTTTACATATCTTAACATCACCTCTATCTACAATCACGCGAACGAGGTGTAAACGCTGGAGTATGTGCTTAGATTTTGATGTGATCTAAGCTTCTTTGCTTATGCAATGGCTCCAATATTACCACAATAGAGATTCATTAGACTAGAAGCACTAGAGACCATACCTAGCTCAGAGATGAACTTCTTTATCCAAACAGTCTCCTTTGTAGCTTCAGAAGCCACAATATACGCAGCCTCCTTTGTAGAATTGGCAATCGTCTCTTGCTTGGTTTTCCAGCTCACTACTCCTCTATTAAGATAAAACACAAACCCACACTAGATCAAAAATCATCTTTATTGGTTTGGAAACTAGTATCAGTGTAACCATTTACGACTAGCTCTTCCTCACCTCCACAAACAAGGAATGCAATCTTACTCCTCAAGTATTTTAGGCTATTCTTTACAGCTATCCAGTGATCTTCACCTAGATCTAACTGATATCTGCTCGTAACACTTAGAGCATATGACAAATCTGGACGTGTACAAAGCATGGCATACATTATAGACCCAATGGCGGAAGCATATGGAATCTTACTCATCCGGTCTCGCTCATCCGGTATCGAAGGACGCTGAGTCTTGCTAAAACTAATACCATATGACACACACAAGAAACCCTTCTTGGAATCCTGCATGTTGAACCGCTTCAACACTTTGTCAATGTACATATCTTGGCTTAATCTATTTAGCCTATTAGCTCTATCTCTATATATCTTTATACCCAAAATATATGCTGCCTCTCCTAAGTCTTTTATAGAGAAACTATTTCTTAATGAAGACTTAACATATTCAAGCATAGGAATATCATTTTCGATCAATAATATGTGATCGACATATAAGACCAGATAAACAACTGCGCTCCCACTAGCCTTTTTGTAGACACAAGGCCCTTGTTCATTTTTTATGAAGCCAAACCCTTTGACTACCTCATCAAAACAAATGTTTCAACTCTGAGAAGCTTGCTTCAGTTCATAGATAAATCCCTGAAGCTTGCATATCTTTGTAGCATTCTGAGGATCGACAAAACGCTCAGTTTGTGTCATGTACATATACTTACTTAGGTTTCCATTTAGGAAAGCATTTTGACATTCATCTGTTATATCTCATAATCGAAATATGTAGCAATAGCTAAAATGATTAGGACAAACTTAAGCATAGCGATGGGCGAGAAGTTCTCATTATAGTCAATATATTGAATTTGTTTAAAATCCTTCACCACCAATCGTACCTTATGGATATGAACATTTCCATTCATGTCTATCCTTTTTAAAAAAAATAACCACTTGCATTCAATGGTTTTTACACTATCGGGTGGATCAACCAAGTTCCAAAGTTGCTTATCATATATGGATTTGAGAGACCATGTGGTTATGACCTCATGTTTGTGATGAGTAATTGATATCAGTTTAGGAAAGTCGAGTTTGGTTTGTGTGGTTCGGACTGTGGTATTGCGTGGTGCAATCGGGTTTGGTTGGACTTGGTCAAACTTGGTCAAAGTGATTAGGATGCATATTATGTTGACTTGTCAGGTTTGGGCTATTTCATGATTCATTGATGCTATTGTGCGTACATATATCGAGCGGTGCTATTTGATGTGTTTCTTGTCTGTGATGGCTGCAGGACGTCGAGGCGGAGTCGTGGTGAGGCACGGGGTGACCAGACTAGGCGCAGGTGGCGCTGAGGTCAGAACGGTCGTGATGTGCTGAAGATGGCGAGAGCTCAAGGTGGTTGCGAGGCTTGGACGACAAGGAAACGCGGAAGCTTCCCGGAAGGTGCAGGAGTGGCGTTTCGGTAAAAGCGCAAAGCTGCACAGGTGGAAGCGGTTCCGTTCGGGATGTAGCGGGCGTAACGGGTTGGAGACACGTTAGCCAAAGGCTATAAATAGGAGAGGGATCCTCAAGTTCATGCAAGCCTTGTGAGTGGGAGTGCATGGCTTTGGAAAAGAGTTAGGGTTTTGCCTTAGTCAAAAGAGCCTTTGGAGAGGTTGTTTTGCTTTGAGGCTTTAGTTGGTATGAGTTGTTGAGAGCAGGAGAGGAGGCTTGGCTCTGTGTGTGTTGTCTCCCGTAGCTTTTGTTGTTCCTGTGTTCTTGAGGGAAACATGTAGCTTGTGCTCTCAATCCGAGCATGTATGGGGTTGTAGGGATGGTATGAGTTGATACTCTATGTAATCATGTATCTCTCTTCCTCATTATCAATCCAAGATAGTTTTGTTTGAGTTTGATTGAGTCCCAGGCTTTTCTGTTGGTTTTTGGTCTTCGTAGCCTCTTTGCTCGATTTTTGAGTTTTTGTGTTTTGGCTCAATTCTTACTGAGGAATGGCAAAATGGGTTGCTCTGTGATGGAATTGCATTTCTAGACCCTTTGGTCATCCAGTTCCATGAGCAATTTAATCGATTTTCAAGAATCACTTTTCTCCCTTTCTATGTTCATGTTTGCTTTTCTAGGGTTTTGGTGTGGATCTTGATTCCCTTCATGAGATGGCATGAAACTTGGTATGTTAAGTCCTGTGGCTATTGAGTAGCTATCCTCAAAGTTTCATGGTCAAAGGATCAAAGGTTAGATGGGAATTTGGTTTTTGGGGGAACTCTCTGTACTTTTCAATTTTGGGCTCAAATCTGAAATTCTTGAGTTTTAGTTGAATTCGCTTGTTGTTTGATGCATCAGAGATGTTTAGAATAGCCCCTTGGTGTCCTTCTCTGAAAAGATTGGAAGCATTTCTCTCATTTCCTTGATTTCGGCAAAATTTTGAAGTTTCAGTTTTCTCTGCGTAGTTGGTTTCAGTTGCCCGCTCTCTGCCTTCTCAAGTATCAGGGGAGCGGTCAAACCGAAAGCCGGTTGGCGGTCAGACAGCCTGGTGGCCTGCGGTAAACTGGCATGAGGCCACCGGTCAGACCGGCCCAGTCAGACCGGCCTCTCCCCTGTGGTCTGACCGCCCGGCTCTTTTAAGTCTGACCGGCCCCAGGTGTTTGCTGCCATTTTTGTTTGTGCTGAGTGTGGTGTCTCTTCTCTGATGCTTAATGTCTTGTTCTCCCCTTTGGTTGTTTGAGGATCCAGAAAGTTTGAGTCTCTACTCTTCATAGCTTTTATAGCCTTGGGAGAGAAGAGATTTTGTGAATACTTTCTTTGGCTTCTCTTGTGACTTAACTTCTTCATTGCATGTGTGTAGTTCCAGAGTCCTTGAGCTCTTCTTTTTGATAGCTGGCATAGCTATTGGAGGGGAAACTCAAGTGGAAGCCTTGAGGGCAAGTTTTTAAAAGTCGACATTCACCCCCCTCTGTCGCCATTTCAGTCCAACAATTGGTATCAGAGCCGGTTAGCTCTTCTCAATATATCCTAACCGGTCTCTAGAGCCATGGCGACAGACAAGTACTCGACCAAGCCCCCGATCTTCGATGGGATCGACTATCCCTTCTGGAAGAGTCGGCTGGAGACCTACATCCAGGCACAGGGCTACGCCATCTGGCGTAAGGTTAAAATACGGTATGTTGTTCCTGCCGATGAGAACATCAACGCTAGAAACATGCATGATGTTGAGGCGAATGCGAAGGCAAGGAACATCATAATCCAGGGGTTGAGCAGAAGCGAGTTTGATCGCATCTCTCATCTTACGTCGGCCTTCGACATCTGGGTGACCCTCTGATGGAGACGTAACCAGGGAATGGTTTCCGATCTTTCGATGAGAGTGGAGATAACTCGATTTGGTGGAAGTTCGACGTTGTGCTGCCCGACTACAATGACCACAGGGTTGCTGCGCCTTAGCGACAGTTACACCGAAACCAAATTGTTGCTGTTCTTGTCGTGCTAAGAACAACCTTGAACCTGCTAGCAATCGAGAACAAAGTAAGAACAAGATGAACAAGCAAAACTCACGGATTCTGCTCAAAAGATGAGACTGAGATACAAAGGTGGGGTTCGGAAACAAGTAAATTGGGTGGTCTAGCCAACACACGCGTTTACAAGGAAGTAGCAAAAGCTAAACTTGCATCTAATCAAAACCCAACTCCTCCCTGGTGGCTAATGCTGGTTTAAATAGGGGAGAAACAGCCAGGGATGTGGGAAACCCTAACTTGGATGCTCCCATAATGGGCTCTACTGGAAATAAGGCCCAGAACTCCGGTTGGAAGTCCAAACATTCTTCTGCAATTTCTCGACAGCTCCACTGGAATCTGATGGTGATTTTGGATCCATTAGACATTAGACATTCAGATCTTTCCAACGAGTACTCATAAGCCTCCAACGCACTCTGGAATCAAAAGTTATGGCCCAATCAAGTTGGCGCTTCCTGTAGGTCCGAACGTTCAGTCCGAACGTTTGGTCCGATCTTCTTCTTGTGTGCTCCAATATCCATGTGATTGTTATCTTGATTACTTCTAAATTTAGCCGGCTCAACCCCCAAGTTCCTAAGCATAAGAAAATCATCACAAGACGTTAGTAGCACCCAATTCAGAGAACTTGTTAGGACAGCAAGGAACAACTTTACCTGATAATTAAGTTGTCGTGCGCGAGCTCGAGTCAAAGGTCCTTGCTGTGTACTAGGCATGGCTATATCAATGGTAGGGATGTCCTCATCATCCTCCCCTTCTTGCATTTGAGTCGTCCTCGACTCAAGTTCATCCTCTTCTCCCAAATAGGGCTTCAAATCTGCAATATTAAATGTGGGACTAACCCCAAAATCTGCAGGCAACTCAAGCTTGTATGCATTATCATTAATCCGTTCTAGCACATTGAAAGGGCCATCAGCTCTTGGTAGCAACTTAGATTTTCTCAGTTCAGGAAACCTATCTTTTCTTAAATGTAGCCAAACCAAATCATCTGGTTCAAAAATGACATGTTTCTTTCCTTTACTACCAGCAAGCTTATACTTAGCATTCATGCACTCTATGTTTTCTTTTGTGGTTTCATGCATTTTTATCATCAGTTCAGCACGTTGTTTAGCATCAAAATTCAATCTCACTGAAGATGGAAGAGGGAGCAAGTCAATAGGTGCATGAGGTATAAAACCATAAACAATCTCAAATGGGCACTTCTTAGTAGTAGAATGCTGTGAGCGGTTATAAGCAAACTCAACATGAGGCAAACATTCTTCCCACATTTTGATGTTTTTTTTCAAAATAGCCCTAAGCATGGTAGACAAAGTTCTATTCACAACCTCTGTTTGTCCATCAGTTTGGGGATGACAAGTAGTGGAAAATAAAAGTTTAGTTCCCAACTTAGCCCACAAGGTTCTCCAAAAATGACTAAGAAATTTTGCATCACTATCAGAAACTATGGTATTTGGCACACCATGCAATCGAACAATTTCACGAAAGAACAAATCAGCAACATGGGTAGCATCATCGATCTTATGACATGGTATGAAATGTGCCATCTTAGAAAATCTATCCACCACAACAAAGACGCTATCCCTCCCCTTCTTGGTTCTAGGCAATACTAAAACAAAGTCCATAGAAATATCCTCCCAAGGTGCACTAGGAACAGGTAGAGGCATATAGAAACCATGAGGATTAAGTCGTGACTTAGCTTTTTGGCATGTCGTGCAGCGAGAAACGAATCGCTCCACATCTCTCCTCATCTTTGGCCAAAAGAAATGGCCAGCAAGGATATCCTCCATCTTCTTTACACCAAAGTGTCCCATCAGCCCGCCTCCATGAGCTTCCTGCAACAATAACATACGCACGGAGCTAGCTGGAATGCATAGCTTGTTAGCTCTAAACACAAACCCGTCAGTGAGAACGAATTTGTTCCATGCTTTTCCCTCCATGCAATGCAGCAATACCTCTTTGAAATCATCATCATGAGCATACCGTTCTTTAATTGTTTCCAATCCAAATATTTTGAAGTCAAGTTGGGAAAGCATGGTGTGACGCCTAGACAAAGCATCAACAATGATATTTTCCTTCCCTTTTTTGTGTTTGATGATATTTTCCTTCCCACTTGGCGTGCCTACGATTTAGTTTTGCTTGACTTCGGATGTGTTTCAAAGACTCATGATCTGAATGTATAACAAACTCTTTGGGCCATAAATAATGCTGCCATGTTTCTAAAGTTCGAACTAGAGCAAGTAATTCCTTATCATAGGTAGAATAGTTCAAACTAGGCCTACTCAACTTCTCACTGAAATATGCCACAGATTTTCCTTCTTGTAACAGCACACCACCCAAACCAATCCCACTAGTATCGCATTCAAGCTCAAAGGTCTTATCGAAATCAGGAAGCTAGAGCAAAGGGGCATGTGTTAACTTATCTTTCAGTGTGTCGAAGGCATTCTTTTGTGCTGGAGCCCAAGTAAATGCCACCCCTTTTTTGTTAAGTTCATGTAACGGTGCAGCAAGGGTGCTGAAGTCCTTCACAAAACGACGGTAGAACCCAGCAAGACTGAGGAAACTTCGCACTTGTGTGACCATCGTGGGAACCGGCCAGCTGTGTATTGCTTCAACCTTGGCTTGATCAACTTCAATTCCCTGCGGGGTCACAACATATCCAAGAAAAGAGACTCGATCCGTGCAGAAGGTGCACTTCTCAAGGTTACCAAATAAACGAGCATCACGTAGGGCATTGAAAACAGCACGCAAATGTTCAAGATGTTTCTCTAGTGATCTGCTATATATCAGTATGTCATCAAAGTATTCCACCACAAATTTGCCAATGAAAGTTCGTAAAACTTTGTTCATTAGTCTCACGAAAGTGCTAGGTGCATTAGTGAGACCAAAAGGCATGACTAGCCATTCATATAGACCGAACTTAGTTTTGAAAGCTGTTTTCCATTCATCTCCTAACTTCATGCGAATCTGGTGGTATCCACTATGCAAATCAATCTTAGAGAACAAGATGGAGCCACTTAGTTCATGTCAGGACCCCGGATTTCCGAACCCGGATCCTCTGTGTATTACTGCACTAGTCCCAGATCAAAGCTAGTGTACACAGTTAAACAGAAATGAATACATAACCAGCAACGCTTTATTACAATATTAAAGAGTACAGACCGAAAGGTCTCGTTATTACAATTGAGGTTTCAAGACCTCACACACACGAAACACAGCGGAAGCAAAAGATAAACTCGGTGAAGACCCATCAATACGCCACAGGAAATTGACTGGGGAAACGCGACCTAGAACTCCTGGAATCCTTCGTCGAAGCCACCAGCGAAGTAGTCGTAGTCTCCTTCTTGGGCTTCGTATTCCTCTGCTTTTTATGTTTGAGTGTAGCATGTGAGTACATAAAGTACTCCGCAAGTCTTGGGAAAAATGCAATAGATGCAAGGCTTGACAAAGGAAGGCTATATGGTTCTTTTGCACAAAGCAATGTTTTAATTTCAATTACTACTAATTACTTTCAAAGGCATCAATTTAATAAAGTAAACGTTTTAACAGAACTATCATTAATCTCTAGTGAAGGTTCCATCTACCAGCACTAGCTAACCAATTACAATTGGTCAAGTTTAAACTGCGGGTTCCATCCACCCTCTCTGGCTCCAACCGCCAGGATACCCTTCCGAGAGTTCCCTCCACTCTCGGAATACAAAAATTTTGATTTTAAAACCAAAACCAGAAATCTACCATGTGAATGCATTCCTTGCCCGCCCTTGACCGTGGGCACGGCTATTCGAATAGTTTTACACTCTGCAGAGGATGTACAACTTTACCCACAAGAGATAAATTATCCTAAAAGTCAACACGCTTCCTTTGGCATGAGACCCAGATAAAATATCACAAAGCCTTTACCTTACTCTAATCTAGCTAGATACCACCCGCTGAGGTTTCACCACAGGTAGGCTAACTGCCCGAACCGAAGCCCCCTCTTGCGCCATATGAGTACAGTAAATCCCTGTCCCTCACTGTGAATAACCAGTCCATCCCTGGCACCCACTTTCCACTGGTGGCACCTAAACTAGACTATCATAAGTTAGTCAGCTAGGTCGTACCCATATAGACTTGTGGTTGTACGGTTAATGCTCAGTCTGGACAAACACAAGCGTCGGTCCTTAATTGACTAGGGTGGAACATACAGTTTACAAGATCTCATGCTTCCTGCACCAATCCCAACTAACCATCCACCCTAATCTAAACCAATTTCCACATTTTTTTATTTTTAAAGGATTAGTGGCAACTCCAATCACCACTAGACTTTAGAAACACAAGTTATTACAACAAATCATAATTTCCCATTTTCAAGATTTCAAAGGTATTAAATAGCGTGACTAAGCATTATACTACCATTCTATTATTCACAAATGATTATAATACTCTCATTAAAGAGCCAAAGGAAATCCTAAGGAGACAAGGGTACATGGCATTCAATTTCAACTGAGGGCATAACAAAATTGGGGTAACTAATACCTTAAGATTTGAACTAATCTTTTATATAAATAGCAATGCACATAATTTAAAATAATTAAAACATTTCAAAATCATAGGTTCGAGATGATCAAAGGAGACTTGCCTTCTTGAGAGCTGTTTGGTTCTTCTTGTTGCGACTCGACGAATTCCTCGGCGACGGCGGAATCTACGCGCGAAAAGACAGACAAATAAAACAAATAAATTCAAACAAAATTTAAATAAAAATAAAAAATTCAAAAAGAGTACATATTTGGATAGTTTAGGATTTTAGAAAAATTTAGGAATTTGAACGGCTCAAATCGGAGTTAAAATGAGAAAGTTATGGCTTCCGAAAGATTCAAAGGAGAGAAAATGAAAAGGCTGATTTTTAGGATTTATTTTTATACGGGAAAAACTTAATTATGACATGAGCGAAAATTTGAAATTTGAATTTTATTGTAACATCCTGAATTTCAGAGCCTTTTTGAAGCTTTCGAAATAAAATTCACCATTTGAATTTTTCTGGAATTAATTAAAGCTTAAATGGAATTTTTATGAATTAAAAGGATTTAATATGATTAAGTTAAACATTAAATTGTGCCAAAAGTATTTTATTTGAGTTCCCTGAGCCTCAAGAGTTTTTCTGGCATTTTATGTGATTTTTCTGGATTTATTTGCTATTTTCTAGAGCTCAAAATGATTTAATTGAATTTCTGGAAAAAGAAAAAGAAAAAGAAAAACCAGTCGATCGAGCCGCAACCGCTTCCGCCCCCGCCGCGTGTCAGCCATCCAGAACCCCGCCCCGCATCGCAGCCGCCCGCTTTTAGCAAGTCGTACTCGTATGCGAGTGGGACTCTCAGGTCGTATCCCACCCGGACTCGTACTCGTGGCCGACCAGGACACCTCTACGACCGGGTATAAAAGGGCCGAACCCCTGGTGTCTCCCTCGTCCCAAGTCAAGCCTCGCCTCCGAGTTGAGCCGCTGTGGTCGTGCGCCTCGCCAAAGCCGTGGTCATACACGTAGCTGCTGCCGTGGTCGTGCCGGAGCCCGAGATCGTGTCGTCCTCGCCGTCATTCCGCCGTCGCCGGTGAGTCCCACCGCCATCCGTGGTCGTAGATCCGTGTGTGGTAGATCCGTGTGGTCGTAAGGTTCTACGACTACGTTGTAGAGCCTTAGTCGTAAGTCGTAAAGCCACCGATAAGTTCGATCATGTGGTCGTAAACGACTTCATGGTCGTAGGTCTGCCTGAGTAGTCGTAGCCGCTGTGCAGTCGTAGCCGGCCGTGTGGTCGTAAGATCCATTCGAGTAATCGTAGACTCCATCCGAGTAGTCGTAAGTCTAACCGAGTAGTCGTCGGTTCGGCTGTGGTCGTAAATCGACTACGTGGTCGTAACCCTCCGATCGCGTTTGCCGTGGTCGTAACCCTCCGATCGCGTTTGCCGTGGTCGTAACCCTCCGATCGCGTTTGTCGTGGTCATATTCCCCTTTCCGACCACGTTGATTCCCGAATATGACTTGTTTTCTCTGATTTAAAACTTCCCAGAGCCCGTTCTCCCTCGTCCTAGCTCCGATTGACCCGATTCTTTTTCCTAAATTCATATAAAACTGAGCTCTATCTTTTGGTTCAAGTTTGAGAATTTTTGGAGTTCATTTGAATTTTATTTGATTTTATTTTGTGTTTCGATTTGCGTTTTCTCTCGTTAGATCACGCGTTCGAGGGAGCCGCCGTTGGATTTGAAGATCAAGACCCGTCAACTGAGCAAGGCCAAGGCAAGTCGTGTCCTTTGATCATGTTGATCCCAGTTTGCAATCTATTAGTTAATTAATTTGTTTTAAATTATCTTGCATCGCTATTTTTATTCAAACCCTTCTATTGGTAGTTATCGTCCCAATTGGTTATTTCCCTCCTTGATATTTTGGAATACCTTGATGCCATTGTCACCTTAGGTTGGGAATTTAATTAGTGATGCTATGTTATTTGTCACATTGGGTTGGTACGAATAGAATGCTTAGCCTTGCTTATTTTGCGAAAGGGTTCATCATCACATGTGATTAATTAATTTGACTTAATGAGATATTGAATCGTGGTTGGTACCACTGTTATAAAATTTGTGCCATGACATTGGTGCATCATTGGCGGTGGTTATACAAAAATTGGTTTTCACTTGGGCGATTGATCGTGCAGTAAAGGGGGTGCGAGAGGCACATGGGATGTGGATGTTTCGCCTGGGTAATTCTTAAGGACTTAACTTTGTGCGCCATTGATCTGAGCTTTATCGTGCAAACCACATGTCTAGTATGGGATAGACCTGGCATAATAATTTGTGAAGTCTCCACTTTGGTTTTACTACTGATGTTGTTGTGGCGCAAGAGGGGGCAATTATCGACTAGGGGGTTGCCCTACTCGACGGCGAAACCTTAGCGAGTGGGATCAGGTGGGGATGGATCATTGTAAAAGCCTTGTTGTGATTTTCTTTAACGTGAGGATTATCACATCGTGTGGGTACAGTTGTGCAACCTCTGCAGAGTGTAAAACTATTCGAATAGCCGTGTCCTCGGTCATGGACAATGCTCGGTGATTTCACACGAGGGGTAGAGTTTTTATGAAACCTGGTTGGGTTGAGCTAGTGAATGGTCAGTTCACTTGTGGTTATATTCAATTCCTTTGATTATTTATTTAACGTCCTTTGTTAAAGTTGCTTTTCAATCTATTTATTGTATTTACTTCAAATTGTTGCTTTATGCAAAAGTAACCCTTCAGCCATCCATTGTTAAGCTTTGCATATTATATTGCATTCATTTGTTACAAACGACTTGCTGAGTACTCTATGTACTCACGGCTTTATGCCCCTGTTGCTCAGTTGAGGAGGAGGAGAATCACCAGCAGGAGGTTCTAGAAGGAGAGTACTTCGACGTCTTCGCGGATTAGGCTTCGTTCTCCACTCGATAGCCTGTGGGCGTGTCGATTGGCTGCTGCGCTTTCTTTTGGATTTCCGCTGCTAGTTTTTGTTAAGCCCTTCGGGCTAGTCTAATGTAAGCTTGGCCATAAGGTCGTACTCTGATGATTATTAATAATATTTGAGTCTTTTCTTAGTGAATCGTGATATGTTCGATATTTCATCTTTGTTTTTACTGTGTGCACTAGCGTGATCCTGGACTAGTGCAGAATACACAGGAGAGTCCGGATTTGCATATTCGGGTCTCGACAGAGATGGTATCAGAGCTATATCGACTGTAGGACGGAGCCCTAGTTAGAATGGCCGAATTAGTCAAGTTTTCAAAATTTATTTTCTAAATCAAATCAACCAAATGATTGTCTAGTAATTCTTGATTCTTACCTCATTCTTAAGATTCTTGCTCCTTGTCTCCTCTGAGAAATTGTTTTCGAAACTAAATTTGACTTCTTATCCCTATAACGTCCATAGATGTCTCGAGTGTCCCTCCATCAAAGTGAAAGTTGGTATGGAATTCTTCAAGCTGTGCTGTGAAATTTGGATCAAGGAAGCACCCAATATGTCAAGACAAGATTGGAGATTTCCGGGAAGATTAGGAGCCATTAGCTTTGAACCTTGTTATAGTTTTAGTATCGTGTAGATCGTCTTGCTTCTTATTTGCCGTTGGGTGTGATGTGAGCTGCAGTTTTGCTTCTAGCATTATGATGCAGTCGTGTCAAAAGTCTTTTTGTGGAGTTTATTGCTTCTTTTGTTAGCCTTTTCGGCTAAGTGTTTGCTTAGTTTTAGGATTGCCATTAGTTACCCCCTTAGACGAGTTTACCACTTACCTTTGCTTTTCCCTCTTACCTATTGAGTCTTGAAGGGTCAGTTCTCAACAAATGGTCTTTTCCTTCAGAACAGAGCAGAAATGGTTGACACCCGGAGCTCCGCAGGACGCGGTCAAATGAACCAAGATCCGGAAGGCAGTAATGGAAACCAAGCAACTCCAGAGCAGCATGCGAATCCGGCTGGTTTAGATCCGACCTTGAGTCAGTTCATGGCTGCCCAGACCCAATTAATGAATACCATGATGCAGAATATGAACGCAATGATGAATCGGCAGAATCAAGAAATGGCAATGCCCCAACCAGTTCGTCAACAGTCTAAATTTGCAGAATTCATGAGGATAAGGCCATCCACTTATTCACGATCTTCGGAGCCTTTGGAAGCCGATGACTGGATGCGCTCAACAGAAAAGAAGCTTAATCTTGCCCAGTGTATGGACCGCGAGAAGGTTTTGTATGCCGCGCACCAGCTAGAAGGCGCTGCAGCTGAATGGTGGGAAAACTACTGTGCTGCTCATGAAGATCAAGATAGCATCACTTGGGCGGAGTTCTCCGCAGCTTTTCGTCATACCCATGTTTTGGACGGAGTGATTGAGATGAAGAAGGAGGAATTCCGGGAGTTACAGCAGAAGAACATGTCAGTGAGTGAGTATCTCAATAAATTCACCCAGCTAGCCCGTTATGCCCCGGAGGATGTCGCTACAGATGATGCCCGTCAAAAGAGGTTCAAGAAAGGACTAAACCCCGGTCTGAAAGTTCAAGTGGTGGGAAATGACTACGCCAGCTTTCAAAACCTGGTGGACAAAGCGATGCTCATTGAGGAGAGTCGTCGTGAGTTAGAGGAATCCCGCAAGCGGAGGATGATGCAGCAAGGATCACAGATGCACCAGGCTCAGAGGACCCGCTTCAGTACGTTTCAGCCCGCTCGTGTTCCACAGCAGTCAGGATTCAAAACACCTGCACCAGCTCCTCGCCAGTTCTCATCAGGACCAAGGCCAATTCCAGTTGGAAGCCAACAGCAGAGGATCACCAAGCCCATGACAGCAGTTACCTGTTTCAAATGCCATGAAACGGGACATTATGCCAACAAATGCCCGCAGAATCAAGCCTTGACACCAGTTCGTTTCAACTTGGGCTCTACACCAGATCGGACTCCCGCAGCAGGGTCAGGACGCGGAGCACCGCAAACATCAAGTCAACCCAACAGAGGATCGTAGACCGTGCTACGCGGCCAGGTGAACCATGTCACCATGGAGGAGGCTCATGCAGCACCAGATGTTGTGATCGGTAAGTTTCAAGTAAACTCAGTTCCTGCCACAGTTTTGTTTGATTCTGGAGCTTCACATTCGTTCGTTTCCCGGAGTTTTGCTCTAAAGCATAAATTGGAAGTTGTTGCTCTTGGTTCTATTTTGCTGGTTCAATCCCCGGGCTCTGAGATGAGTACCAATCTAGGATGCCCTAGAGTTAAAATAGCCATCCAAGGAATAGAGTTCTCCGCTGATTTGGTAGTGCTAAATATCCAGTCTTTGGATGTGATTCTGGGTATGGATTGGCTCAAAAAGCATCAAGCAGTGTGGGAATGTGGAAGTCGAGCCGTCACCTTGGTCGATTCAGATGGAAGTAAAGTTAGATTTGAAGCCAACATGAAGCAGCCAGAAAAAGTGATGGTATGCCAAAGCAAAGGGATCATGATAGAGGAAGTACCAATTGTACGAGAATATCCCGATGTATTCCCCGATGATCTTCCTGGGATGCCACCCGACAGAGAAGTAGAGTTCGCAATTGAGTTAGTACCGGGTACATCGCCTATTTCCAAGAGACCCTACCGAATGCCCGCCAATGAATTGGCAGAATTGAAGAAACAAATACAAGAGTTGTTGGATAAAGGCTATGTCAGGCCTAGTACCTCTCCGTGGGGAGCACCAGTATTGTTTGTCAAAAAGAAGGATGGTAGCCAGCGCATGTGCGTGGATTACCGAGCTCTCAATGAAGTTACCATCAAGAACAAGTATCCCTTGCCCAGAATTGATGACTTGTTCGATCAACTAAAAGGAGCCGGAGTGTTTTCCAAGATTGATTTGAGGTCAGGTTATCATCAAATGAAGATTCGACCGGAGGATATACCTAAGACAGCATTCTCAACTCGTTATGGTTTATACGAATTCTCCGTAATGTCTTTTGGCCTAACCAATGCCCCAGCATACTTCATGTACCTGATGAACAAGGTGTTCATGGATTACCTGGATAAGTTCGTTGTCGTGTTTATCGATGACATTCTGATCTACTCCAAGAATGAGGAAGAACATGAAGAGCATTTCAGGATGGTATTGCAGAGGTTGCGAGAGCATAAGTTGTATGCCAAGTTTAGCAAATGTGAATTTTGGATGAAGGAAGTTGCGTTTTTGGGCCATGTGATGACCGCAGAAGGAGTAGCAGTTGACCCCGGGAAAGTGAACGATGTACTCACTTGGAGGGCACCAACGTCAGTAACTCAGGTCAGAAGCTTCCTGGGAATGGCGGGTTATTACCGCCGTTTCATTGAAAGATTCTCCAGTGTAGCGCGCCCGCTCACTCAGCTGTTGAAGAAGGAAAAGAAATTTGAATGGACGTCGGAGTGCGAGAGGAGTTTTCAGAAATTAAAGGAGAGCCTAACGACAGCGCCAGTACTAATTCTACCCGACATCAAGAAGGACTTTGAGATCTACTGTGATGCATCCCGCAAAGGTTTGGGGTGTGTGTTGATGCAGGACAAGAGAGTGGTGGCTTATGCATCACGCCAGCTGAGACCACACGAAGAGAACTACCCCACGCATGACTTGGAGTTGGCAGCAGTGGTGCATGCCCTGAAAATCTGGCGTCCCTATTTAATGGGTAACCGAAGTGAGATCTACACGGATCATAAGAGCCTGAAATATATTTTCACACAATCGGAGCTCAATCTAAGACAAAGAAGATGGTTGGAATTAATAAAGGATTATGACATCGGAATCCATTATCATCCAGGAAAAGCCAATGTAGTGGCAGACGCGTTGAGTAGAAAGGTGTATTGCAATACAGTGATGGTCAAGGAAAACCAACCAGCTCTACACGAGGAATTTCAGAAGCTTAGTTGGAGTTGGTTGAGGAAGGGATGTTAGCTACCTTGGACTTGCAGCCGACCCTGGATAGTCAGATTCGTCACGAGCAACCAGGGGATGAAAATATCCAGAGAATCAAAGAAGGTTTAAAGGAAGGCAAAGCACCCGGCTTTGTGGAGGACGATCAGGGAATCATGTGGTATAAGACGCGTTTGTGCGTACCAAACAAGAGGGAACTGAAGAAGTTATTACTTAAGGAAGCGCATGAGTCCTTATATTCAATCCATCCCGGCAGTACCAAGATGTACCAGGATATTAAAGACAAATATTGGTGGCCAGGTATGAAGCGCGAGATAGCCGAGTATGTAGCACTTTGCGATGTGTGCCAAAGAGTGAAGGCTGAACATCAAAGACCAGCAGGTTTGCTGCAACCCTTGAAGATTCCTGAATGGAAGTGGGAAGATGTGGGAATGGACTTTATTACAGGCTTACCCAAGACTAAAGAGGGCTACGACTCAATATGGGTAATTGTGGATCGACTAACGAAGGTCACTCACTTTCTTCCGGTCAAAACAACTTATTCTGGTGATAAATTGGCCGAGTTATACATGTCCAGGATTGTGAGTCTTCATGGGGTGCCCAAGAGGATAGTATCGGATCGTGGGTCACAGTTTACTTCACGATTTTGGAATAGCTTTCACGAGGCAATGGGTACTCACTTGAACTTCAGTACAGCATATCATCCGCAAACTGATGGTCAGACGAAGCGTGTGAATCAAATCCTGGAGGATATGTTAAGAGCTTGTGTATTGGATCACGGAGCTAAATGGGATAGTTGTTTACCTTTTGCGGAGTTCTCCTACAATAACAGTTACCAGACTAGTCTACAAATGTCACCGTTTGAAGCCCTGTATGGCAGAAAATGTAGAACCCCTCTCAATTGGAAAGAGACGGGGGAGAGTCAAATCTTCGGGCCAGAATGTCTTCAGGAAGCAGAAGAGAAAGTGCGTTTGATTCAAGAAAGGCTAAAGGCAGCCCAAGCCAGACAGAAGAGTTATGCTGATACTCGTCGAAGAGATTTAAGTTTTGAGCCAAATGACTATGTGTATCTCAGGATCACACCCTTCAAAGGTGTTAAGAGATTTCAAATGAAGGGAAAGCTAGCGCCAAGGTATGTGGGGCCATTTAAAATTTTAAAGCGCAAAGGAGAGGTTGCATACCAGCTGGAATTATCAAACACCTTGAGCGGGATCCATGATGTTTTCCATGTATCTCAACTAAAGAAGTGCTTGAGAGTGCCAGAGGAAGCAGTGCCCGTAGAGGCGGTGGATCTTCAGGAGGATCTGTCTTATAAAGAACATCCTATAAAAATTTTGGAAGTGGCAGAGCGTGTAACCAGAAGAAGGACAGTTCGCTTTTGCAAGGTTCAATGGAGCAACCATTCCGAGGAGGAAGCAACCTGGGAGAGCGAGAAGGATCTTAGAGCGGAGTTTCCAAACCTATTCCTTAGAGAGCCAGAATCTCGGGGTCGAGATTCCGTTTAAGGGGGGAAGGTTTGTAACATCCTGAATTTCAGAGCCTTTTTGAAGCTTTCGAAATAAAATTCACCATTTGAATTTTTCTGGAATTAATTAAAGCTTAAATGGAATTTTTATGAATTAAAAGGATTTAATATGATTAAGTTAAACATTAAATTGTGCCAAAAGTATTTTATTTGAGTTCCCTGAGCCTCAAGAGTTTTTCTGGCATTTTATGTGATTTTTCTGGATTTATTTGCTATTTTCTAGAGCTCAAAATGATTTAATTGAATTTCTAGAAAAAGAAAAAGAAAAAGAAAAACCAGTCGGTCGAGCCGCAACCGCTTCCGCCCCCGCCGCGTGTCAGCCATCCAGAACCCCGCCCCGCATCGCAGCCGCCCGCTTTTAGCAAGTCGTACTTGTATGCGAGTGGGACTCTCAGGTCGTATCCCACCCGGACTCGTACTCGTGGCCGACCAGGACACCTCTACGACCGGGTATAAAAGGGCCGAACCCCTGGTGTCTCCCTCGTCCCAAGTCAAGCCTCGCCTCCGAGTTGAGCCGCTGTGGTCGTGCGCCTCGCCAAAGCCGTGGTCATACGCGTAGCTGCTGCCGTGGTCGTGCCGGAGCCCGAGATCGTGTCGTCCTTGCCGTTGTTCCGCCGTCGCCGGTGAGTCCCGCCGCCATCCGTGGTTGTAGATCCGTGTGTGGTAGATCCGTGTGGTCGTAAGGTTCTACGACTACGTTGTAGAGCCTTAGTCGTAAGTCGTAAAGCCACCGATAAGTTCGATCATGTGGTCGTAAACGACTTCATGGTCGTAGGTCTGCCTAAGTAGTCGTAGCCGCTGTGCAGTCGTAGCCGGCCATGTGGTCGTAAGATCCATTCGAGTAATCGTAGACTCCATCCGAGTAGTCGTAAGTCTAACCGAGTAGTCGTCGGTTCGGCTGTGGTCGTAAATCGACTACGTGGTCGTAACCCTCCGATCGCGTTTGCCGTGGTCGTAACCCTCCGATCGCGTTTGCCGTGGTCGTAACTCTCCGATCGCGTTTGCCGTGGTCGTAACCCTCCGATCGCGTTTGCCGTGGTCGTATTCCCCTTTCCGACCACGTTGATTCCCGAATATGACTTGTTTTCTCTGATTTAAAACTTCCCAGAGCCCGTTCTCCCTCGTCCTAGCTCCGATTGACCCGATTCTTTTTCCTAAATTCATATAAAACTGTGCTCTATCTTTTGGTTCAAGTTTGATAATTTTTGGAGTTCATTTGAATTTTATTTGATTTTATTTTGTGTTTCGATTTGCGTTTTCTCTCGTTAGATCACGCGTTCGAGGGAGCCGCCGTTGGATTTGAAGATCAAGACCCGTCAACTGAGCAAGGCCAAGGCAAGTCGTGTCCTTTGATCATGTTGATCCCAGTTTGCAATCTATTAGTTAATTAATTTGTTTTAAATTATCTTGCATCGCTATTTTTATTCAAACCCTTCTATTGGTAGTTATCGTCCCAATTGGTTATTTCCCTCCTTGATATTTTGGAATACCTTGATGCCATTGTCTCCTTAGGTTGGGAATTTAATTAGTGATGCTATGTTATTTGTCACATTGGGTTGGTACGAATAGAATGCTTAGCCTTGCTTATTTTGCGAAAGGGTTCATCATCACATGTGATTAATTAATTTGACTTAATGAGATATTGAATCGTGGTTGGTACCACTGTTATAAAATTTGTGCCGTGACGTTGGAGCGTCATTGGCGGTGGTTATACAAAAATTGGTTTTCACTTGGGCGATTGATCGTGCAGTAAAGGGGGTGCGAGAGGCACATGGGATGTGGATGTTTCGCCTGGGTAATTCTTAAGGACTTAACTTTGTGCGCCATTGATCTGAGCTTTATCGTGCAAACCACATGTCTAGTATGGGATAGACCTGGCATAATAATTTGTGAAGTCTCCACTTTGGTTTTACTACTGATGTTGTTGTGGCGCAAGAGGGGGCAATTATCGACTAGGGGGTTGCCCTACTCGACGGCGAAACCTTAGCGAGTGGGATCAGGTGGGGATGGATCATTGTAAAAGCCTTGTTGTGATTTTCTTTAACGTGAGGATTATCACATCGTGTGGGTACAGTTGTGCAACCTCTGCAGAGTGTAAAACTATTCGAATAGCCGTGTCCTCGGTCATGGACAATGCTCGGTGATTTCACACGAGGGGTAGAGTTTTTATGAAACCTGGTTGGGTTGAGCTGGGAAGTGAATGGTCAGTTCACTTGTGGTTATATTCAATTCCTTTGATTATTTATTTAACGTCCTTTGTTAAAGTTGCTTTTCAATCTATTTATTGTATTTACTTCAAATTGTTGCTTTATGCAAAAGTAACCCTTCAGCCATCCATTGTTAAGCTTTGCATATTATATTGCATTCATTTGTTACAAACGACTTGCTGAGTACTCTATGTACTCACGGCTTTATGCCCCTGTTGCTCAGTTGAGGAGGAGGAGAATCACCAGCAGGAGGTTCTAGAAGGAGAGTACTTCGACGTCTTCGCGGATTAGGCTTCGTTCTCCACTCGATAGCCTGTGGGCGTGTCGATTGGCTGCTGCGCTTTCTTTTGGATTTCCGCTGCTAGTTTTTGTTAAGCCCTTCGGGCTAGTCTAATGTAAGCTTGGCCATAAGGTCGTACTCTGATGATTATTAATAATATTTGAGTCTTTTCTTAGTGAATCGTGATATGTTCGATATTTCATCTTTGTTTTTACTGTGTGCACTAGCGTGATCCTGGACTAGTGCAGAATACACAGGAGAGTCCGGATTTGCATATTCGGATCTCGACATTTATGACATGCGGGCCCGGTCCACCGTGGACCAAGCTCACGGGGGAAGATTAGGGCTGAGGTGGCGCTCCACTTGCTTGGCGCCACGCGGACGCGAGGTGGCAGCCACGTGGCCGTCCACGCAGGCAAGACCGGCCACACGGGCGCACGCGCAGCCGCACGGGAGATGTCCGGCTGGTGGCCTCGCCGGTGGCCGGCGGTGATGGTTTGCAGGACTTGGAGACTAGTTGTGGAGAGGCATGGATGGCCAAGACTAGGCACGAGTGGTGCTGTGGTCAAGAGTGGTCGGGAGATGCCGAAGACGACGAGGTCTGCCTGGTGGTTGCAAGACTTGAGCGACAAGGGAGGAGGAAGCTTCCGGGAAGGCAGCGGGATGGCATTTTGGAGAAATGCGGAAAGCTGCAAAGGGAAGCTCTGTCTCTGAAAAAGCACTGGAGTGGTTGGCGCTAACGGGCAAAGCAGTGGAGCCGTCGGGTGTAACGGGTAAAGCACTGGAGCTCGTTCTCGCTAGTGGGTAAAGAGAGTGGTAAAACCCGGTGTTAGTTGGGGTTTACGGGTTTCCCCCCGGTAGTAGAAGGCTATAAATAGAGAGGGTAGAGCTCGGGTGCTCGGGGAGATTCTGATTCCCGAGTTGCTGTGTTCTTCTTTATTTGTGAGTGTGTGGTTCTCGGGATGGAGCAAGTGTGCTCATGTATCTCCTAGTTGGAGTGGCTGTAGAAACCTCCATTATCAATCATTCATCTCTCTTCCTCTATGTTGAGTTTTTGTTCTGAGAATTGTTTGAATGTTTTTGTTTGTGCTGTCACTGCTTTATCCTTTCCCTATATTTCTGAGATGATGGTTTCCATTTGTGCTCTGGCTTTCTTGATCTAAGCAAGTTCTTTGCTCAAGTTCTCTTGTTTTCTTCTGCTCTGAACTGGGATCCATACTCAAGACCATTTGGTCAGGTTCTTCTCGAGAGCAGAAATTTTGATCGGGTCCTTGTGCAAATGATCGTGCACGCTCTCTCTGTCTTCGGTCGTTACTGTGTTCTTTCTTTTGTCGATCGATATTTCACTATGAAGTCTCGACTGCTCTGAAACTGCTTCAGTCACAGCAGGGAGTCGTTCTACTACACAGTAAGGTATCGACTGCTCTGGGTTTTGACCGACTCCATCACTCTTGATTAGTCACAGTTGATTTCCTCTTGGTTTCCAGCGAGCATCCATCTTCTGTCTTCATAGCTTCTATAGCTATTGGAGAAGAAGTTGGTGAGAATACTTGGGGGAGTTTTTGAAGGCATCATTCACCCCCCTCTGTTGCCATTTCGGTCCAACAATTGGTATCAGAGCAAGGTTAGCTCTTTTCAATAGATCTTAACCGGTCTCAAGAGCCATGGCGACGGACAAGTACTCGACCAAGCCTCCTGTCTTTGATGGCCTGGATTACCCCTTCTGGAAGAGCCGAATGGAAACATACATCCAGGCTCAGGGGTATGCCATTTGGTGAAAGGTGAAGGTCAGATTTGTTGTTCCTGCCGATGAGAACATTAATGCTGGAAATATGCATGATGTTGAGGCAAACGCTAAGCCAAGGAACATCATAATCCAGGGCTTGAGTCGTAGCGAGTTTGACCGCATATCTCATCTTTCGTCCGCCTTCGATATTTGGGAGACCCTCGATGCTTACCATGAGGGCACCACCCAGATAAAGACGGTGAGACAGGACCAGTTCAAGCGAGATTACAACAAGTTTGAAATGCTCGCTGGCGAGTCCCTTGATGAGTGTTTTGCGCGTTTTCACAAGATTCTGAACAACCTCCGAGCCGTCGGTCTCACATACCCCGACTCGGATAACGCTCGACAAATGCTCGCTGCACTCGACCTTCGTGTTTGGGAGATGAAGGTGACTACCATCAAGGACACCACGGACCTCTTGACTTTGACTCTTGATGCGCTGTACTCGCGTCTCAAGACTCACGAGATTGACATTGTCTCTCGCAAGTCGAAGTCACAGTCGATGGCTCTAGTCACAGATCCCAGCTCGGCTTCTGGTCTCTCTTCTGATTCTTCTTGCGGTTTCTCCCTTGCTGCTCTCTGTGACATAACTGATGATCAGTTAGAGCAGCTGGCGGATGATCAGCTGGCCCTCCTTGCTCGAAGATTCTCCTATGCTTACAAGAGGAGGAGGGACAGAAAGAGAGGAGGACCCGTGATTTGCTTTGAGTGTGGTGGCCCCAACCACATTCGTGCAAACTGCCCCAAGCTGGAGAAGGGCAAGAACGACTACGGCGGTTCGGGCAAGAACGACTACACCGACAAGAACCGCAACAAGAAGCCTTCAGCTCAGACGCCGGGAAAGAAGAAGTTCCGCAACTTTGGCAAAGCCAAGAAGCTCTTCCACCGCGTCCTCACCGCCTTTGACGACCTCGACCTCAGCGAGGTGGAGGGATGGAGCGACGATGACGGGGCGGGTGACCAAGTGCCCAAGGATGGCGGCGACGACTTCTCCGACATGTGCTTCATGGCCCTCGAGGGCGAACTGAGCGACAGCGAGCTGTACTCCGACTCGGACGAGGTATGCCCCACCTACGATCAGCTCAATCATGCTTTTCTTAAGCTAGGTGGTTTTCATGCTAGAGCTAGGGCTAGGTGTTCTAAGTTAGAGAAGGAAGTAGATAGATTATCACGGGAGCTTACTTTACTTACATCTGCTCCCTCCCGTGATGATTGTGATACATGCTGTGCTCTGTTGGGTGACATGGAGAAACTAAGGACCTCGCATGATAGTGTGTCCTCCGAGCTTGATAGTGTTAAGATGGAGAATGTTAGTCTGCTTGCTGAACTAGAGTTGAGTAGGATGGCTGTTACCCTACTTACTACTGATGAGACTACTTCTCCCACCTCATGTGAGGTTAAGGACATTGCTGCTAAAGGACCTTATACCATGCTCCTTGATCTGCCTGAGTCATGTGAAAATTGCAATAATTTGAAGTTGAATCTAAAGAAGGCAGATCATAAAATTTCTGAGTTGTATTCTTGGCTATGTGAGCCAGTTGCTTCATGTTCGAACTGTCCTAGATTAACTGCTGAACTTGAATCTGTTTCCAAGAAGTTTCAAAAATTGGTTAACCACAATAAGAAATTGGCTAATTATGCTTCTAAGGACCCTGTTAGCTCACCATGCAAAAATTGTGACAAACTAAAAATTGACTTGATTGCATTGGAAGAAAAATGTGTGAAGCTAACTAAGGACCTATTAGAGAAGCCACAATCTTGTTGTGATGTGATTGCTGAGGAGGGGGAGAAGCCCCAGGGCAAGGTAGAGACGCCTAGCGACCTGAACCAACCGGCTAGCAGTAGGACTGTCCATTCAGAGTCGGCTGTGCGTGCACAAGCCATTCTTTCCTCTGCTGTTGGTTCTTCTTCTGCTCCCTTACCCTCTGCTGCTCCCTCTTCCCCCTGCTCTTCTTGCACCTCTCTCTTTCGGGAGTGTCAGTATCTTATGAACACTCTCGAGAGGTTTGTAGGAGGCAAGAAGAAGCTTAATCTTATTCTAGATCAATCCAAGATCTGCAAGTTCAATCAGGGTCTAGGATATGATTTCTATGAGGATATGAGAAAACATCCACCTGCTATTCTCAGACCCATAGTAGGAGGTGTGATTGAGGTCGAGCCCAGGTCTGATGAGGTTAAATTCAAATCAGCGGGTTTTATCCAAGGGATTTCTGACAGCAAGGTGAGTCCACCTGCAGCTTCGGCCTCTCAGAAGGCGAAGCCATCTCCTGCTATTTCAGCCTCTCAGAAGGCGAAGTATCATTGCACCTTCTGTCAGAAGGATGGACATACGATCGACCGATGCTTCAGGCGCGCCAGGATCGGGCAGAGAGACCGTGTTGCAGCTCTTAGGCGTATTCAGGGTCAGCCCCAGACTTTGAGTGCATCCAAGACCAACATGAGGTCTAGGTTTGCTTCAGATGCTTCTGATGGGTTTGGGCAGCATCGAGGACTTGGTTTTTCCGAGTTTTTTGCTTTTCGTCCTCGATATGCTCCTAGTCGTGACTTCCGGCGTCCTGAGGGTACATCTCGTTTCCCCCGTCGAGACAGCTACCCGCGACGTGATCAGCGTGTTGCCGGTGTTCCGACTCGCTCTCCCGTAGCAGTTGGACCCCGCAATAGCTTCAGGTCTGCTCACGGACCTTCTTCTTCTTTGAGTCACAGGGAACGTTGGGTAGATAGAGGTCAGTCGTGCTTGACTACTTCATCTGCTCGACGTGTTGTTCAGTATTGGGTGCCAAAATCACTTTTGATTTACCCAAGTACTGAGACTTTACTCTCCTGTTGACTCAGGATCGCCGGGTAGGGAAGGAGAAGGTTTGGCTTGTAGACTCCGGTTGTTCTCGTCATATGACCGGACACTCCCGTTGGTTCTCCTCTCTAGCCCGCGCTCCAGGTGATGAGA
Source organism: Dendrocalamus latiflorus (assembly GCA_017311315.1). Lineage (NCBI taxonomy): Eukaryota > Viridiplantae > Streptophyta > Magnoliopsida > Poales > Poaceae > Dendrocalamus > Dendrocalamus latiflorus. Next base: position 5,717,757 of record CM029675.1, read on the forward strand.
CGATCACCTTTGGAGATGCTTCGTCTGGGCGCGTCATCGCCAAAGGTACTGTGCGTATTAATGCTTCTTTTATTCTTAAGGATGTTGCCTTGGTTAGTAAGCTGCAGTACAATTTGCTTTCCATTTCTCAGCTTACCGATGACGGTTTCGAGGTGAGCTTCAAGAAAAACAACTGCAAAATTCTTGATTCTTCGGGTAGTCTAGTTTGCGGGATTTCTCGTTTTGGGAGGATCTTTCATGCTGATTTTTTTGAGTCTTCTGGTGAGGTGTTTAGTTGCTTCTGAGTCCCGCGACCTCTCTTTCTGGCATAGGAAACTTGGTCATATCGGATTTGACCATTTGACCCGAGTTAGCGGCCACAACCTCATTCGTGGTCTGCCGAAGCTCAAAATGTTCAAAGACCTTGTCTGTGCTCCATGCCGGCACGGCAAGATGGTTGCCGCTTCTCACCCTCCGATCACAGTGACCATGACCGATGCACCGAGACAGCTGCTCCACATGGACACAGTCGGACCAGCTCGAGTGCAGTCAGCCGGAGGGAAGTGGTATGTTCTTGTCGTGGTCGATGACTATTCAAAGTTTTCTTGGGTGTTTTTCTTAGCCTCGAAGGATGAGACATTTTCACATTTCCGAGGTCTTTTCAGTAGGCTTTCTGCTGAGCTCCCAGGTGCCTTACGAGCGATCCGCAGTGACAATGGCACAGAGTTCAAGAATTCCTACTTCGAGAGGTTTTGTGATGAGACAGGCGTAGAGCACCAGTTCTCTTCTCCGCACGTCCCACAGCAAAATGGCGTTGTGGAGAGGAAGAACCGTACCTTGGTCGAGATGGCCAGGACAATACTCGATGAGTACTCTACACCGCGGAAGTTTTGGGCTGAGGCTATAGCCACCGCTTGCCATGTTTCCAATCGAGTTTTTCTTCGGGCACACTTGCACCGCACCTCTTATGAGCTGAGATATGGGCGAAAGCCTAGCGTCTCCCATTTTCGTGTGTTTGGTTGCAAGTACTTTATTCTGAAGTCCAACAACCTAGATAAGTTCGAGTCACGTTCTTGTGATGGTATCTTTCTAGGTTACTCGCCTTCTTCGCGGGCTTATAGGGTTTGGAACTGCGAGTCTAGTAAACTGGTAGAGACCTGTGAGGTGACCTTTAACGAGGCCAGTCCGGGGACTAGGCCCGATATCTCAGGTTCTTTAGAGCAGTCCGAGCCCATCTTTGTGGATGATGAGGACGATGGAGATGAGGGTTGTCCACCCGATCCAGTCCCTCATCCACCCCTTGAGGTGCCTTCTTCCACCGCACCTCGAGGCGATCAGCCCATGCCTTCTACTTCTTCTGGAGCTAGTGGCTCTGTTCCTACCTCATCTGCACATGAGGTAGAGGCCACTTCTTCATCTCATCTTGGACCTCCTAGACATATCCAAAAAGCTCATCCTTGTGAGCAGATTATTGGAGACCTGTTTGAGCGAGTCACTCGTTCAAAATCTGGCGTGTCTCAATTCTGTCTCCATTCTGCCTTTGTTGCCTACTTTGAGCCCAAAGACGTTTGGCATGCTCTATCTGACGAGTCTTGGGTCAATGCCATGCATGAGGAGCTTGAAAATTTTGAAAGAAACAAGGTCTGGTCGCTTGTTGAGCCCCCTCGAGGTCACCATGTCATTGGGACTAAGTGGGTGTTCAAGAACAAGCAGAGTGAGGATGGGGTAGTCATTCGAAACAAGGCTAGACTGGTAGCTCAGGGCTTTTCTCAGGTCGAGGGTCATGATTTTGAGGAGACCTTTGCCCCTGTAGCTAGACTTGAAGCCATTAGAATCCTGCTTGCCTTTGCAGCTTCTAAGGGTTTCAAGCTTTACCAGATGGACGTCAAGAGTGCCTTCCTTAATGGAGTCATTGAGGAAGAAGTCTATGTCAGACAGCCTCCAGGTTTCGAAAACCCCAAATACCCAAACCATGTCTTCAAGCTTTCCAAAGCTTTGTATGGACTTAAGCAAGCCCCTCGAGCTTGGTATGAGAGGCTTAAGTCCTACTTACTATGTCATGGGTTTGAAAAGGGTAAAGTAGACAAGACCTTGTTCATCTGCTGTCATGGCAATGACCTTCTGCTCGTCTAGATTTATGTGGATGACATCATCTTTGGCGGCTCTTCCCATACTCTGGTTTCACAGTTCTCGGATGTCATGAGCACCGAGTTTGAGATGAGTATGATGGGTGAGTTGACCTTCTTCCTTGGCTTCCAGATCAAGCAGACTCGGGAGGGTACCTTTCTTCATCAGGGAAACTACACTCGTGACCTCCTAAGACGCTTCGACATGAGTGATGGTAAGCCTGTGTCGACTCCCATGGCTTCTACAGCCTATCTTGACCCAGATGAGGATGGCGAGCCAGTTGATCAGAAGGAGTATCGCAGCATGATTGGCTCTCTCTTGTACCTCACTGCCTCGAGACCAGACATACATTTTTCTGTGTGTCTGTGCGCTCGTTTTCAGGCTTTTCCTCGCGTTTCTCACCGCCAGGCAGTGAAGCACATCTTTCGGTACCTACGAGCTACCATTGACTATGGTATCTGGTACTCTTCCTCATCCTGTCTTTCCTTGAGAGCCTTCTCGGACGCAGACTTCGCTGGCTGTAGGATAGATAGGAAGAGCACTTCTGGCACCTGCCAATTTATTGGCACTTCTCTTGTTTCCTGGTCTTCAAGGAAGCAATTCGGTGTTGCACAGTCCACCGCAGAGGCCGAGTACGTAGCTGCCGCCAGTTGCTGCAGCCAGGTGCTTTGGATGGCTTCGACCCTGCGGGACTTTGGGTTGGTTATCGACAGTGTTCCACTCTTTTGTGATAACACTTCTGCGATTAACATTGCTAAGAACCCAGTGCAACACTCCCGGACCAAGCACATTGACATTCGCTTCCACTTCCTTAGAGACTATGTAGAGAAGGGTGATATAGTGCTCCAGTTTGTGGAGAGTGACCACCAGTTGGCTGACATCTTCACCAAGCCTTTGGATAGTTCGAGGTTTTCAGCTCTGCGGGGAGAGCTTGGGGTGGTTTGTCCTTATGGACTGTAGTGAGGGGGAGTTTGGTGCTTTACTGTTTTACCCTATATATTATGCTCTTACTCCTTTCTGTTGCATTGCATTTTGGGTGCTTTTGGGGTTAGTCCTTCTAGCATAGGTTAGAATGCTTCTCTTGTCTAGTTGCTTAGACTTCTTACTCTTATCTTGTGCTTCCAGGATGCCTCTGATTAGCTGCTTCTTATCTCACTAGATTGAGCTCACTCACTTGTAGGTTCTAGCGAGGGTCGGGCCACCCTCGGGTAGACAGGGTACATGTTTGCTCTCTAGTGTCTGTTTTACGGTCAGCTAATAGTCCTGGAGTCATATGGGGTAGATGAGAGTCAGTCTGAGCCATAGTTGTCTCTATACCTTTTCTATGCTTTAAGGACTGTCTATTTGCTATTTTCTTTGCCAGCTTCTCGATTTTATTGCTTTAGTTCAGGGGGAGTTCTTTTGGGAGCTTCTGGAGTTTAATGTTGACTTAACTCAAATTGAACTAAAAGTTGCATCTCATGTTGAGGGGGGGAGCTGGATTTTCTGCATTTCTAGCATACTGCATTGTAATATAACTTCATTGAGCCTTGATTATTATCCTGCTATGACATGTTTACAATGATGTACACCTTGCCATGACTTGTACTTATTTGCTAGTTTTATCATGACTTCATATGTGTAGACTAGCTTTTGTCATGATAAGTTAATTAAAATTGCTCAACTTGAATTAAAACTTGTCATGCTAGCAATTGAGTTTAGTCGATCTTGAGCTATCCTTGTATGATTCATGCCATGTCAAATAGGCTGAGTTGAGTCTTGAATCTAGGTTGAATCTTAGATTGAGCTATTTTAGCATCGTGATACATCATGAGTTAGCACAATCTGTTAAAAAGCAAAAGGATCTCTTTTTATGTGCGAAAAAACTGATTTCACCAATTCTTTCCCATGAGACGGCTTGCCATTGCACTAGGCATGAACTCAGGGGGAGTTTTGGATGACCTAGACTATCTTCTTAAGCTTCTCGCTTGGAGTAGTCGCATAAGGCTTGAGATCTAGCACATGACAAAATTTTTGGTTGGAAACAGCCATAAGCTTTAAAAGAAAATATGTCAAGTGTGCAAGATTGGCTTAATCACCTAAAGATGAAAAGTGCTTAACCAAATGATCAACTCTTGAGCTTGTAGCACTCTAATTGACTCAACACTAGCTTCTTGTTTCCGCTTAGCTTATTGACATGGCCTGCATCATCCTTGGATATCTCTAGTTAGACTTTGCTTATTGATGACTTGACATGCTCATAAAATATATTACATTTCAGATCGTCATCTTTGTGCTCCAGCTAGGATATACATGTCTTGTCATGATCTAGATAGCATTCTTTTGAGTTATAGCTTGGTGTACTTCATTATGGTCATTATGGATAATTCTCATGGCTCAACATGCTTAGAATAATCAAACTTCAGCCACTTTCATCCATTGACATGTCATATTCTCTCTTTTGCATTCTTGATGTGTTTATTGCCAAAAAGGGGGAGAATAGTGAAGAAAAAGCTAGTTTGGGATCTTTTTAGAGCTTTGGAGAACAATTTGCTCTTTCAGTTGTTGCTCTAGTGTTCCTTCTGTCGACATGGTCATTAGTTCCATTTTCTCTCGTTGGATCATGTTGGATTATTCAAACTCAAACTCAACACCTCGCTTTTTCTGGGTTTGTCAATATACTCATCAAGGGGGAGATTGAGAGACCATGTGGAGGTGTCCCATTGTTTGTGATGAATTATTGACACTTGGTTTGTGATTGAGTTTGATTTGAGCGTTTCCTGCTAAGTCGTAGCCTTAAAAATGTTCGGAATCGCTTTCTGTGCAAAGTCGTAGCTTTTGGCCGTTGTCGTAGGCTCGTTCGACCACTTTGGTCGTGGTCGGAAGCCTGCCGGGCAGGTTACAACCACGTTGTCGTCAATCGGGAGCCAGGCGAGTCATTTACGACCACACAGTCGAAGGTCGGAAGTCTCACAACTCCTTTACGACCACATTGGCCGTGGTCGTAGGCCAATATGACCATGTTGGTCGTGCTCAAAACAGATTACAACCACGTTACCGCGAGAGGTAGTCGGAGGTCGAGACTTCGACCACTGTGGTCGGTAGTCGGCAGATCTCGAGTTCGACCACGTGGGAAGTCAAAGCGACTGCGACCACATTGTGAAGCGGTCGTATGCGGTCGGCTGCGGGCGTAGGACAGTTGGCCGTGGTCGGATGTGCTCTCAAGCGCCCGGGTGTGGTCGAAAAGGGTCTCGACCACTGTAGAACTCGTTGTACGTGGTCGGAAGGTGTTTCGATCATGTGCTAAACGGTCGGAAGTCCCCGGGAGTGTTGAACGTGGTCGTAGACATCTAGTAACCGGTCATATGACCTCCAGGATCGGTCGTTTCACCTGAGAATCGGTCGTATCAACTCCTGGGCTAGTCGTCTTGACCTGGAGAGCGGTCATAGGTCTTGTGCTTTATTGTTTAAGTGTTTTTGACCGGTCGTAGTGGATGTACGACTTTGTGAAGCATGTTTTGAGTTCCTTGTTATATGATTGTATACAATATTTTGTGCGGTACTATGAATGTATGCTTGTCTGTGATGGTTTGCAAGACTTGGAGACTAGTTGTGGAGAGGCATGGATGGCCAAGACTAGGCACGAGTGGTGCTGAGGTCAAGAGTGGTCGGGAGATGCCGAAGACGACGAGGTCTGCCTGGTGGTTGCAAGACTTGAGCGACAAGGGAGGAGGAAGCTTCCGGGAAGGCAGCGGGATGGCATTTTGGAGAAATGCGGAAAGCTGCAAAGGGAAGCTGTGTCTCTGAAAAAGCACTGGAGTGGTTGGCGCTAACGGGCAAAGCAGTGGAGCCGTCGGGTGTAATGGGTAAAGCACTGGAGCTCATTCTCGCTAGTGGGTAAAGAGAGTGGTAAAACCCAGTGTTAGTGGGGGTTTACGGGTTTCCCCCCGGTAGTAGAAGGCTATAAATAGAGAGGGTAGAGCTCGGGTGCTCGGGGAGATTCTGATTCCCGAGTTGCTGTGTTCTTCTTTATTTGTGAGTGTGTGGTTCTCGGGATGGAGCAAGTGTGCTCATGTATCTCCCAGTTGGAGTGGCTGTAGAAACCTCCATTATCAATCATTCATCTCTCTTCCTCTATGTTGAGTTTTTGTTCTGAGAATTGTTTGATTGTTTTTGTTTGTGCTGTCACTGCTTTATCCTTTCCCTATATGTCTGAGATGATGGTTTACATTTGTGCTCTGGCTTTCTTGATCTAAGCAAGTTCTTTGCTCAAGTTCCCTTGTTTTCTTCTGCTCTGAACTGGGATCCATACTCAAGACCATTTGGTCAGGTTCTTCTCGAGAGCAGAAATTTTGATTGGGTCCTTGTGCAAATGATCGTGCGCGCTCTCTCTGTCTTCGGTCGTTACTGTGTTCTTTCTTTTGTCGATCGATATTTCACTATGAAGTCTCGACTGCTCTGAAACTGCTTCAGTCACAGCAGGGAGTCGTTCGACTAGACAGTAAGGTATCGACTACTCTGGGTTTTGACCGACTCCATCACTCTTGATTAGTCACAGTTGATTTCCTCTCGGTTTCCAGCGAGCATCCATCTTCTGTCTTCATAGCTTGTGTAGCTATTGGAGAAGAAGTTGGTGAGAATACTTGGGGGGAGTTTTTGAAGGCATCATTCACCCCCCCTCTGTTGCCATTTCGATCCAACATGTATCAAGGCCTTCGTCCATGGTGAATGGGGAGGTGTGTCACCCGTACCTTCTGACATGGTTAGTACACAACAAGAAAATTTATGGTCTTTCAGATAGTAGGACCTGTGCAACGAAGCTCTTACTTGTTCTTACCACGCTATGCAGGGGGTGTTGGCAACCAACAAGAATAGCAACAAATGGTGGCAACAAGCACAACCTGTGATGTGGCAGATAAATTTGTGGAACTATAGGTGGCTGCAATATGAATCAAGGTACAGCTGGAACCATGTTAGTCAATGAAAGTTGAATAATTGCTCAACAACGGTACTGTGCTGGTCCTAGGCTAAAACATGCTAGAGACGCGAGCCTAGACACAAACGTTGTCACACACCAAAAGTACCCAAAGAGCACAAGGGAAACAGCAGTGAGAACCCCTTCTTCTTTCCTCTCTTCTTCTTTTTTTTGTCTCTTTTTTTTCGTTTCTTTTTCTTTTTCTCTTTTTTTTCGCACAACTAGCACCAATCTGAGACTTTTCACAAGGATTTCACAAGGATATTACCAACACACAACTTTTTTTTACCAGGGGGTAGAAAGGTAATTAAAAGATACTCTCTCTCTCTCTCTCAAAAGTAAGGGTACTCAAATCTGAACCCAAAGGTTCTGCAAAATGAAGGGCTGTTTGGACTAGTCCGAAATCACCTAAAACGAATAGGTGCTTGCGGTGGCAGGGAAAAGAATGCGGTGGTAGTGGCAGTGGCTGTTTAGATCGAGTGGATGTTCGGACCGGTCTTGAGTGGCTGTTCGGAATGGTCCGAAAACTCCAAAGCATACGAACAGGTGTTTGGAGGTGGCGGCTGAAATGAAAATAGGGGGATGTTATTTGTGGAGATGGGAAAAGATGGCAACGGCGGATCTGGTGGAGAAAGTGGTGACTAAAAAGTGAATAGAACCCGAAACTCTAAAGGATTAGACAACTAGAACCAGCAACTCAACCGATGGTGCAACTGAAAACTCAACAAGCAAGACTAAGTGGAACAAGCGAAGGCTCAACTTATTTTCTTGGAAAATTTCGGTTCTAACCTGTTTTTGGAATTTTCTGGACTGTAGGTAAATGCAAAGAAATAATAAATCTCTCGCCGAGCAACCTTGAGCTCTGATACCACTTGATGGAGACGTAACCAGGGAATGGTTCCCGATCTTTCGATGAGAGTGGAGATAACTCGATTTGGTGGAAGCTCGACGTTGTGCTGCCCGACTACAACGACCACAGGGTTGCTGCGCCTTAGCGACAGTTACACCGAAACCAAATTGTTGATGTTCTTGCCGTGCTAAGAACAACCTTGAACCTGCTAGCAATCGAGAACAAAGCAAGAACAAGATGAACAAGCAAAACTCACGAATTCTGCTCAAAAGATGAGACTGAGATACAAAGGTGGGGTTCTGAAACAAGTAAATCGGGTGGTCTAGCCAACACACGCGTTTACAAGGAAGTAGCAAAAGCTAAACTTGCATCTAATCAAAACCCAACTCCTCCCTGGCGGCTAATGCTGGTTTAAATAGGGGAAAAACAGCCAGGGAAGTGGGAAACCCTAACTTGGATGCTCCCATAATGGGCTCTACTGGAAATAAGGCCCAGAACTCCGGTTGGAAGTCCAAATGTTCTTCTGCAATTTCTCGACATCTCCACTGGAATCTGATGGTGATTTTGGATCCATTAGACAGTAAACATCGAGATGTTTCCAACGAGTACTCATAAGCCTCCAACGCACTCCGGAATCAAAACTTATGGCCCAATCAAGTTGGCACTTCCTGTAGGTCCGAACGTTCAGTCCGAACGTTTGGTCCGATCTTCTTCTTGTGTGCTCCAATATCCATGTGATTGTTATCTCGATTGCTTCTACATTTAGCCGGCTCAACCTCCAAGTTCCTAAGCATAAGAAAATCATCACAAGACGTTAGTAGCACCCAATTCAGAGAACTTGTTGGGACAGCAAGGAACGACTTTACCTGATAATTAAGTTGTCGTGCGCGAGCTCGAGTCAAAGGTCCTTGCTGTGTACTAGGCATGGCTATATCAATGGTAGGGATGTCCTCATCACCCTCGTTGCATACCATGAGGTCACCACCCAGATTAATACGGTTCGACAGGACCAGTTCAAGCGAGATTACAACAAGTTTGAAATGCTCGCTGGCGAGTCCTTGGATGAGTGCTTCGCTCGTTTTCACAAGATTCTGAGCAATCTCCGAGCTGTCGGTCTCACATACCCCGACTCGGACAATGCTCGTCAAATGTTATCTGCTCTTGATTTGCGGGTTTGGGAGATGAAGGTGACTACCATCAAGGACAGCACCGACCTCTCGACATTGAATCTTGATGCATTGTACTCACGCCTCAAGACTCACGAGATTGACATTATCTCTCGAAAGTCGAAGTCGCAGTCGATGGCTTTGTGGATTCTCGCTTGTTGCTCTCTGTGCGTGACTGATGATCAGTTAGAGCAGTTTGCACATGACCAGTTAGCCCTCCAAGCGAGAAAATTTTCCCATGCTTACAAGAGGAGGAGGGACGGAAAGAGAGGAGGACCCGTGATTTGCTTCGAGTGTGGTGGCCCCAACCACATTCGAGCAAACTGCCCCAAGCTTGGGAAGGGAAAAGGCGACTACGGCGGTGTGAGCAAGAACGACTACATCGACAAGAACTGCAACAAGAAACCTACTACTCACACCCAAGGCAAGAAGAAATTCCGCGACCTTGGCAAAGCCAAGAAACTCTTCTACCGCGTCCTTACCGCCTTCGACGACCTCGACCTCAGCGAGGTGGAGGGGTGGAGCGACGACGATGGAACGGACGAGCAAGACCCCAAGGGTGGCGACGACTTCTCCGGCATGTGCTTCATGGCCCTTGAGGGCGAAGTGAGTGACAACGAGCCGTACTCTGACTCCAATGAGGTATACCCTTCATACGACCAGCTTAATGATGCTTTTCTTAAGCTAGGGAAATTCCATGCAAGATCTAGAGCCAGGGTTAGCGAGTTGGAGAAGGAAGTAGAGAGCTTGTCACGAGAGCTTACTTCACTTAGATCTTCTCCCTCCCGTGACGATTGTGATGTTTGTTCTGCTTTGCTAGATGACATGGAGAAACTAAGGACCTTGCATGATAGTGTGTCCTCTGAGCTAGACATGATTAAGGTGGATAATGTTAGTCTACTTGCTGAACTAGAGATGAGTAGGATTGTTACTCCTTCATCTACTATTGTTGAGACTACATCCTGCACCTCATGTGAGGATAAGGACAATGCTTTTAGAGGTCTTTATACCATGTTGCTTAATCTGCCCGAGACTTGTGAAAATTGCAATAATTTGAAGATAAATCTAAAATAGGCAGATCATGAAATTGCTGAGTTGTGTGCTTCTCTACTTGAGCCTATTGTGTCTTGCACCAATTGTCCAAGATTAACCCTTGAGCTTGAATCTGTTTCTAAGCAATTTCAAGAAATGGTTGATCATAACAACAATTTGGCTCAGTATGCGACTAAGGACCCTGTTAGCTCACCATGCATTAGTTGTGACAAATTAAAACTTGAACTCACTGATTTGAATGAAAAATGTGTGAAGCTAACTAAGGACTTACTAGAGAAGCCACAATCTTATTGTGATGTGTGTGCTGGTGTGGAGGAGAAGCCCAAGGGTAAGGTGGAGACGCGTAGCGACGTGAACCAAATTGCTAGCAGTAGGACTGTCCCTTCTGAGTCGGCTGTGCGTGCACAAGCCATTCACTCTTCTGCTATTGGTTCTTCCTCTGCTCCCTTACCTTCTGCTGTCTCTTCTTCTCCCTGCTTTTCTTGCACCTCTCTCTTTCGTGAGTGTCAGTATCTTATGAACACTCTCGAGAGATTTGTAGGCAGTAAGAAGAAGCTTAATCTTATTCTAGACCAGTCTAAGATTTGCAAGTTCAATCAAGGTTTAGGATATGATTTTCTTGAGGATGTGAGGAAGCATCCACCTGTCGTGCTTAGACCCATAGCCGCGGGTGTGATTGAGATCAAGCCCAGGACCAAGAAAATCCAATTCAAGTCTGCGGGCTTTGTCCACGGGATCTCTGACAGCAAGGTGACTCCACCTGCTGCTTCGGCCTCTCAAAAGGCGAAGCCTGATCGTGCTAATTCTACCTCTCAGAGGGTAAAGTATCATTGCACCTTCTGTCAGAGGGATGGGCATCTGATCAATCGATGCTTCAGGTGTGCCAAGATCGCGCGTAGAGACCGTGTTGAGTCTCTTAGGCGTATTCAGGGTCAGCCCCAGACCTTGAGTGCACCTAAGACCAACACGAGATCTAGGTTTGCTCCTGTTGAGGGGTTTGGGCAGCATCGAGGACTTGGTTTTTTCGAGTTTTCTGGTTTTCGTCCTCATGCTCCCTTTGGTCGTGACTTCCGCCGTCCTGAGGGTAGATCTTGGTTTCCCCGTCGAGATGGCTACCCGCGGCGTGATCAGCATGTTGCAGGTGCTCCGACTCGCTCTCTCGTAGCAGTCGGACCCTGCAACAGCTTCAGGTCTGCTCACAGACCTTCTGGTTTGTTGAGTGACAGAGAGCATAGGGTAGATAGATGTCAATCGTGTGTGGCTACTTCTTCTACTCGACGTGTTACACAGTTTTGGGTGCCAAAATCAATCTTGATTTATCCAGTACTGAGCCTTCACTCTCTGTTTGACTCAGGCTCGCCGGGCAGGGAAGGGAAAGGTTTGGCTCGTAGACTCCGGGTGTTCACGACACATGACTGGAGATTTCCGTTGGTTTTCTTCCCTTGCCCGTGCTCCAGGTGATGAGACGATCACCTTCGGAGACGCTTCATCTGGGTGCGTCATCGCCAAAGGTACAGTGCGTGTTAATGATTCTTTCATTTTGAAAGATGTTGCCTTGGTTAGTAAGCTGCAGTATAATTTGCTTTCAGTCTCTCAGCTTATTTCAAGGTGAGCTTTAAGAAAAACAATTGCAAAATTCTTGATTCTTCGGGTAGTCGGGTTTGCGGGATTTCTCGTTATGGGAGGATCTTTCGTGCTGATTTTTCTGAGTCTTCTGGTGATCCTCTCCGGTGTTTGGTTGCTTCGGAGTCCCGTGACCTTTCTTTCAGGCATAGGAGACTTGGTCATAATGGATTTGACCATTTGACCCGAGTTAGCGGCCACGATCTCATTCGTGGTCTACCGAAACTCAAGATGGTCAAAGATCTAGTTTGCGCTCCTTGCCGGCACGGCAAGATGGTTGCCGCTTCCCATCCTCCGGTCATAGTTACTATGACCGATGCACCAGGACAGCTGCTCCATATGGACACAGTTGGACCAGCTCGAGTGGAGTCAGCAGGAGGGAAGTGGTATGCCCTTGTCGTGGTCGATGACTTCTCGAGGTTTTCTTGGGTGTTTTTCTTAGGCTCGAAGGATGAGACATTTACACATTTTCGAGGTCTTTTTAGTAGGCTTTCTGTTGAGCTCCCGGGTGCCTTACTAGCGATCCGCAGTGACAATGGCACGGAGTTCAAGAATTTCTACTCTGAGAGGTTCTGCGATGAGACATGTGTAGAGCACCAGTTCTCTTCTCCGCACGTCCCACAGCAGAATGGCGTCGTGGAGAGGAAGAACCGTACCTTGGTCGAGATGGCCAGGACGATGCTTGATGAGTATTCTACACCTAGGAAGTTTTGGGCTGAGGCTATTGCGACCGTGTGCCATGTTTCGAACAGAGTCTTTCTTCGGGCACACTTGCATTGCACTTCTTATGAGTTGAGATATGGGTGAAACCTAGTGTCTCGTATTTTCGTGTATTTGGTTGCAAGTGTTTCATTCTGAAGTCTAGGAACCTAGACAAGTTCGAGTCACGATCTTGTGATGGTATCTTTCTAGGTTACTCGACTTCTTCGCGGGCGTATAGGGTTTGGAACTGCGAGTCTAATAAGTTGGTAGAGACCTACGAGGTGACCTTCGACGAGGCTAGTCCGGGGACTAGGCCCGATATCTCATATTCTTTAAAGCAGTCCGAGCCCATTTTTGTGGATGATGAGGATGATGGAGATGAGGGTTGTCTACCCGATCTAATTCCTCATCCTCCCCTTGAGGTGCCTTCTTCCACTGCACCTCCAGGCGATCAGCCCATGCCTTCTACTTCTTCTGGAGCTAGTGGCTCTGTTCCTACCTCATCAGCTCATGAGGTAGAGGCCACTTCTTCTCATCGAGGACCTCCCCGACATATCCAGAAAGACCATCCTTCCGAGCAGATGATTGGAGATATCTTTGAGCGAGTCACTCGCTCAAAATCTAGCATGTCACATTTCTGTCTCCATTCTACTTTTGTTGCTTATTTCGAGCCCAAGGACGTTTGTCATGCTCTATCTGATGAATCCTGGGTCAATGCCATGCATGAGGAGCTAGAGAATTTCGAAAGAAACAAGGTCTGGTCGCTTGTTGAGCCTCCTCGAGGTCACAATGTCATTGGGACTAAGTGGGTGTTCAAGAACAAGCAGAGTGAGGATGGGGTTGTCATTCGGAACAAGGCTAGACTGGTAGCTCAGGGCTTCTCCTAGGTTGAGGGTCTAGATTTGAGGAGACCTTTGCCCCTGCAGCTAGACTTAGCCATTAGAATCCTGCTTGCTTTTGCGGCTTCTAAGGGTTTCAAGCTTTACCAGATGGATGTCAAGAGTGCCTTCCTCAATGGCTTTATTAGGGAAGAGGTCTATGTGAGACAGCCTCCAGGTTTCGAGAACCCCAAATACCCAAACCATGTCTACAAGCTTTCCAAAGCCTTGTATGGACTTAAGCAGGCCTCTGGAGCTTGGTATGAGAGGCTTAAGTCCTATCTGTTGAGTCATGGTTTTGAGATGGGTAAAGTAGACAAGACCTTGTTCATTCGCCGGCATGGCGCTGACCTTCTGCTCATCCAAATTTATGTGGATGACATCATCTTTGGCGGCTCTTCTCATACTCTTATTTCACAGTTCTCGAATATCATGAGCACCGAGTTTGAGATGAGTATGATGGGCGAGTTGACATTCTTCCTTGGCTTCCAGATCAAGCAAACTCCGGAGGGTACTTTCTTGCATCAAGGCAAGTACATTCGTGACCTCCTGAGACGCTTTGATATGAGTGATGGTAAGCCTGTGTCGACTCCCATGGCGTCATCCACCACACTTGACCCAGATGAGGACGGCGAGCCAGTTGATCAGAAGGAGTATCGCAGCATGATTGGCTCCCTCTTGTACATCACTGCCTCGAGACCAGACATACACTTTGCTGTGTGTCTATGTGCTCGGTTTCAGGCTTCTTTTCGCGTATCTCACCGCCAGGAGGTGAAGTGCATTCTTCGGTACCTTCAAGCTACCATTGACTATGGTATCTGGTACTCTTCCTCTTCCTATCTTTCCTTGAGAGCCTACTCGGACGCAGATTTTGATGGCTGTAGGATAGATAGGAAGAGCACTTCTGGCACCTGCCAATTCATTGGCACTTCTCTTGTTTCCTGGTCTTCGAGGAAGCAGTCCGGTGTTGCTCAGTCCACCGCAGAGGCTGAGTACGTTGCTGCCGCCAGTTGCTGCAGCCAGGTACTTTGGATGGTCTCGACCCTGCGGGACTTTGGGTTAGTTATCGATAGTGTTCCACTCTTTTGTGATAACACTTCTGCGATTAACATTGCTAAGAACCCAGTGCAGCATTCTCGGACCAAGCATATTGATATCAGATATCACTTCCTTCGAGACCATGTGGAGAAGGGTGACATAGTGCTCCAGTTTGTGGAGAGTGACCACCAGTTGGCTGATATCTTTACCAAGCCTTTGGATAGCTCTAGGTTTTCAGCCTTGCAGGGAGAGCTTGGGGTGGTTTGTCCTTATGGACTGTTGTGAGGGGGAGCTTTGTGCTTTACTGCTTTATCATTTTATTATGCTCTTACTCTCTTCTATTGCATTGCATATGGGTTAGTCCTCTTAGCATAGATTAGAGTGCTTCTCTTATCTAGTTGTTTAGACTTCTTACTCTTATCTTGTGATTCTAGGACGCTGCTTATTAGTTGTTTCTCTTCTCACTAGGTTTAGCTCACTCACTTCTTATAGGATCTAGCGAGAGTTGGGCCACTCTCGGGTAGACAGGGTACGTGTTTGCTCCTTAGTCTGTTAGATGATCAACTGATAGTCCTGGAGTCATATAGGGTAGATGAGAGTCAGTCTAAGCCATAGTATCCTCTTCATCTTGTCTATGCTTTAAGGACTGCCCTTTCGGATTTTCTTTGCTAGCTTCTCTTGTTTATTGCTTTGGTTCAGGGGGAGTTCATTTGGGAGCTTCTAGATCTTAATACTAACATAACTCAACTTGAACTAAAAGTTGCATCACTTGTTGAGGGGGAGCTGGATTTTCTTGCATTTGAGCATTCTGCATTGTAATATAACTACATGGAGCCTTGATTACTATCCTTTCATGACATGTTTACATTGCTTTACATCCTGCCGTGATGTGTGCTTCATTGCTAGATTGATCACGATTTTATATGTATAGTCAAGTCTTTGCCATGATAGGTTGATTAAAATGCACAACTTGAACTAATTCATGTCATGTTAGCTTTTGACACTAGTCTTTCTTTAGTTATCTCTTTATGATTCATGCCATGTCAAATGAGCTGAGTTGAGTCTTGAATCTATATTGAGATTTAGATTGAGCTATGTTAGTTCCTTGATGAAACATGAGTTAGTATAACCTTTTAAGAAAGCAAAAAGATCTTTTTTGTACAAAACAACTGATCTCACCAATTGTTTCTTATGAGACGGCTTGCCATTGCACTAGGCATGAACTCAGGGGGAGTTTTGGAAGACCAAGACTATCATCTTAAGCTTCTAGCTTGGAGTAGTCGCATAAGGCTTGAGATCTAGCACATAACCAAAAATGTTGGTTGGAAACAATCATGAGCTTTAAAAGGAAAATTTATGACAAATGTGCTTCATTTGCTTAATTATACAAAAAGATCAAGTACTTGAACAATTGTTTCTCTCTTGAACTAATAGCACTCTAAAATAATTCAATACTGGTTTCTTGGTTCCACTTCGCTTATTGACATGGCCTGCATCATCTATGGATACCTCTAGCTAGACTAGAATCATGGTTGACTTGACATACTAAGGCATTCGACTAAATTTTCGGATTGTAACTTATTTGGCTTAGCTTGCTTATACATGTTTTGTCGTGATGTTCTTAGCATTCTTATTGATTATGGCTTGATGTAATAATCCCCGATCATTTTGGATAATCTTCATGCCTCTCAATGCTTAAAATAAACAAACTTCAACCATTTCCTCCTTTATCATGACTTATTCTCTCTTTTACATCCTTAATGTGTTTATTGCCAAAAGGGGGAGAATAGTGGGAGAAAAAGCCATTTTGGAAGTGTTGTGGGGGTAGCCCAACCCCCCGTGACTGGGCCGTGCAACTAACCTAATATGTAATTGGCCCAATAGTGTAGAGGAATATACTCATGTAAATATACCAATGTACCATCATCCTTTGTAAGTACTAAGGGGTAGAATGGGGATTTCCCATTCTACCCCACTCATGTATATAAACCCCCACGAGGGGCAGGAGGAGGGACATCATCTCATTCTTACCAACTCTCCCATGGATCTCGCTCTCCTCTTCTCCTTCTACTAGTCCCCTTCTCTACTGTCTGGCCTGCAGCCACGACAGATGGCGCCGTCCGTGGGGACGACTAGAAGTTACATATGGAAGAGATTTCTCCAACGTTCAGTGAAAGCAGCGGCTATGTGGACTTTTTCGGTAGATCTGTCCATGGCAAGCTTCCACAGATAAGTAAGTTTGCTTGCCAAAAATTTAACCATCCTGTCTATGGAAGTATTTTGTAGATGTCGCATCGAATAGATCTAGCCGTATGGGCTTTGTCTGTGTACTTAGCTCTGTTTTGTATGTGCTGCACAGAATAGATCTAGTTGTATCACCCAGATACAGTCTCCAGTGGATCTAATCGAATCGCTCGCTCATGCAGAAAAATGATGTCTTGGATGACTGGGGTGCCATAGGCGTTAGATCTGCGCATGTGCGCCCATGCTTAACGTGGCCCCTCCGGGGCTTGCCACCTAATCCCCGTACGGGACCTCTGCGCCAAGTCAAGCATTCATGTCGACTTCGCCGGCCTGCGATTCTGCATGGCGTTGCAGTCGACGCCGAGCCTCCGTGCTGTGGTCCGAGCGGCAGCCTTCGCCGAGCGATAGCGTCGACCTCTGCGCCGAGTCTCCGCGCCACGCCATCGAGCTTCCGCGCGAAGCCCCCTCGCGATTTCAAAACTCCGCGACGAGCCTCCGACGGCTTCATGCTTGTCTCCACGCGCACTCCCACGCTGAGACATCCCGACCTTCCCTGGGCACAAGAAACAATTCATGCATGCACGTGTCCTAGGAAACCCCTCACGCATGCATGCGCCCTTACATCCATGAGACCTCACGTATGCATGGAGGATACGTATGCATGCACAAGGCATCTATCCATCCATATGCAATCTTTATCGTATGCAGGCTCCGCGCGATGGATGGACTCATCCACGATGCCTGCATGAAGTCTGCATGCATACACTAAAAATCTACCCATCCGCGAGTCTGCATGCATACATTAAAAAAAAACTACCCATCCACGAAGTCTGTATGAAGTCTGCATGCACCTAAAAGCTTCCGTGCAGGACTACGTGAGTCCATCCGCTCCACTGTCTCCACGCTAAGCCAGTGTTGAGTCTCCGCTTCAAGGGCTACGAGAGTCTCCGACGTCGAGCCTCGCGGCCCAAGTCTCCGACTAGGCGCATCGCTACGTCGACCTCGCCGTGGCTCCGCACCTGCGACGGCCACATTCAAACCCCGCGAAGCCAGAGAGCAGTCTTCGTCGAACTGTCCGGAGTCTTCGACGAGCTCCCCGGAGTCTTCGCTGACCTCTTATCTATCATGCACACGTTCATGCATGCACTAAGATATCTAGCCATGCACACGTCCGTATCTAGCTATGCACACGTCCATGCATACACTTAGATGTCTATCTATGCATGCACTTAAATATCTATCAAAGCAAACAAGCACAATCCGAACGCTGATTGTCTCCACCGCCTTCACGTGCTCCCGCCGTGACGCCACGCGCGTCCACGAGGAGCGCGTCTCCGACCTTCCCGTCGCCAAGCTGGTCCACGAGGAGCGCGTATCCGATGACCATGAAGGTGCTCAACAGCACGTTGGGGAAGCGCGCCGGCTATCGGTGCCACTGCTGGTGACGCACAAAGTGCGACGTGCGGGCGGAGGAGCTGCGAGGTCGACGAGTAGTGGCGCGGGCGGGGCTTGCACAGCCTCCTTGCCTTGGCCTCTGCCCACCATGGCTGCGCGTATAGGGACTCCGTGCGCTTCGACCTCCGCGCACCGTGGCTTCGCTCCTTCGGCCTCCGCGCACCTCCGCGCTTCCTCGTCGTGGCTCCGCCGGCTGTTGCAGCTCCCGCCCGCCTCGGCCTCTGCCCGCCATGGCTCCGCGCACAATTAGGACTGCGTGCGCCTAGACCTCCGCGCACCTCGATCTCCGCGCCTCCTCGTCGTGGCTCCGCCGGCTGTTGCAGTCCCCGCCCGCATGGAGGAGCTCATGACAAGGTACGGCAAGGTCCTTGCTGCCGCATGCAGGAAGACCTCTACGGCGAGGTGCGGGACGCCATGAAGAGCACATGCACGCCACTCGTGTAGCTCACCATCGCGCTGGGAAGCTAAATGAGTTCGCTCGTCTACGCCGTGGTGGCCGCGCTCACGGCGACAGTGGACAGCCCCGGGTGGATCTCCCACGACCTCAACCAGGGCCACCTCGGCTACTCCACGTCGGCGGCGCTCCGGCGAGGTCCCGGCGAGCTCCACGTCGGCGGCGCTCCGGTGAGGTCTCCTCTGAGCAGGCCACACCACCGGGGAGTCAGCCGCCTATGAGTACCCTCCGCACCATTGAAATTTGTACCACTTCGTGCCGCGGCGCTGTTGGATCTAAGATCCCAGACCTGCAAACACACAAAATCTGGACACAAATGTAGAAGGAACACAAACGATAATTGGCTCTGAACTCAGAGATTTTCTTTTACTCAAACTCTGAATAAACGCACTCTGGACATACTACAGTCCCCCCAAGCGAAAACGGAATACAGACTTGACCTTTTGAACAACAAATGACATGTTTATTTAAAGTCTAAAATGCTAACTGATTCCTGCACGTGATCCGATCTTACTGGAGGGTGGATCTGGACTCCTTCAGTCTGACCGAAGAGCCTGCATTGCCGATTCTTCAGTGCTGTGCCCAGTCTTCAGTCTTCCGTCAAAAAACCCAGTTTTTCAGCAAAGGCTTGATTATTTCCAACAATCTCCCCCCTAATCAAGACTTTGCTATGCCAAATCCTTCACTTCTATTTCATGTAACTCATGACTGATGACCCGGCCATCCTGGCTACTTGCCATCGGTAAATATTTCTGCACCTGTTATCTAGGATAATTCCGCAGGTTCAAGTTGTTAGCACACGTCCGTACGTCCAGTGCTGGCGCATATATCATGACGTGTGTCCGCTACGGGCCCACACGCGCCATGCGTCATATGCCCACGCCCCTGACCCGTACGCGCCCGTGCCCCGGTCCCCAGGTCTTAAATGGGTTGCGCACCCCACGCATCTGAGCCCACGGGCTGCCCGCAAGCAAGCCCTTTAAGCAACAACCTTATAAGTGGTATTGGGCCTTCTCCCCCCAAAAGACTAGTCGAATGGGTGGGGGCTCCCTCACACTTATAAGTTGTGCTTACTCCTCTTCCACAATCCATGTGGGACTATTTGTTGGGAAAATAGTCCCACATGGATTGTGGAAGAGGAGTAAGCACAACTTATAAGTGTGAGGGAGCCCCCACCCATTGGACTAGTCTTTTGGGGGAGAAGGCCCAATACCACTTATAAGGTTGTTGCTTAAAGGGCTTGCTTGCGGGCAGCCCGTGGGCTCAAATGCGTGGGGTGCGCAGCCCATTTAAGACCTGGGGACCGGGGCACGGGCGCGTACGGGTCAGGGGCGTGGGCATATGACGCATGGCGCGTGTGGGCCCGTAGCGGACACACGGCATGGTATATGCGCCAGCACTGGACGTACGGACGTGTGCTAACAGTGGTATCAGAGCCAGGCACCCAACATCTCCCAGAAGTGCGGTGTGCACAATCCATGTGTGAGGGGGAGATTGTTGGAAAAATAGTCCCACATGGATTGTGGGAAAGGAAAAAGTACAACTTATAAGTGTGAGGGAGCCTCCACCCATTGGACTAGTCTTTTGGGGAGAGAAGGCCCAATACCACTTATAAGGTTGTTGCTTAAAGGGCTTGCTTGCGGGCAGCCCGTGGGCTCAGATGCGTGGGGTGCGCAGCCCATTTAAGACCTGGGGACCGGGGCACGGGCGCGTACGGGTCAGGGGCGTGGGCATATGACGCATGGCGCGTGTGGGCCCGTAGCGGACACACGGCATGGTATATGCGCCAGCACTGGACGTACGGACGTGTGCTAACACAAGTGGCTCCCCGCTACTCCGGACTCTCCGGTTCTCCTGCACCTAGAATAACTCCGTGCGATACTACTTGGTACAATCTCAGGCACACCACCTGTTGCACCATACACACATGCAAAAAAAACTAAGTCTAGATTATTTGCTAACATTCCTTCTACTCTAGACTCAACTAAAGTAAAGCTGGTTCATCTTCCTGTGCACACATGAGGTTCACCTGATCCCCACGGTCACGCTTTGGCTTGCGGCACTCGGATGCATAGTGCCCGTAGTCGCTGCAATTGAAACACTTGATGTGGCTCTTGTCGCGCTTCGTCTTGGAATCGCGACCACCGCCTTGCCCTGATGATCGAGCTTCCCACTGGGCTTTCGTGAGAAAGAGATGCTTCTCATCCCCGTTGCTGCGATGACGGTGCTGGGTTCGCTCCTCATACGCCTTGAGGGAGCCAATGACCTCCTCAAGAGCTATGTTGTTGACGTCGCCAAAATACTCGATCGTCGTCGCAATATGGATGAACTTGTCGGAGACGGCTCACAGAAACCTCTTGACGACATTCTTCTCTTCTATCTTCTCTCTAAGTGCCTGCATCTGGCTAACAAGCAATGTTACCTTTGTTGCGAAATCGTCCACCGATTCCGTATTGCCCATGCTGAGATTTTCAAACTCCCAGCGTAGCGTCTGGATCTTCGCTTCCTTGACTCGATCAGCCCCCATGTGCATGGTGCGGAGAGCTGTCCACACCTCCAAGGCAGTGTTCTTGGCCGCAACTTGCATGAGCGTCACATCGCTCAACGCCTGGGAGATGATAGCCATGGCCTTTTCTTCTTTCTTCACATCAACAGCAACATTCCCCGTGGGCTCAATTGCTTCCCACACGCCTTGCGCCTTCATGAGGAATTTCATCCTCGTTGCCCAAGCTGTGTAATTCGTCTTGTTCAACACCGGGTACTGGAGAGACATTCCTCCCTCCTTGCTTGCCGCCGGCGCCGTCTCAACGATCGACATCTTCTCAAGCTGCAAGTACTTGGGCATACACCGCTCAAGAACTCAACCTCGCTCTGATACCAAATGTTGGATCTAAGATCCCAGACCTGCAAACACACAAAATGTGCACACAAATGTAGAAGGAACACACACGATAATTGGCTCTAAACTCAGAGATTTTCTTTTACTCAAACTCTGAATAAACGCACTCTGGACATACTACAGTCCCCCCAAGCGAAAACGGAATACAGACTTGACCTTTTGAACAACAAATGACATGTTTATTTAAAGTCTAAAATGCTAACTGATTCCTACATGTGATCCGATCTTACTGGAGGGTGGATCTGGACTCCTTCAGTCTGACCGAAGAGCCTGCATTGCCGATTCTTCAGTGCTGTGCCCAGTCTTCAGTCTTCCGTCAAAAAACCCAGTTTTTCAGCAAAGGCTTGATTATTTCCAACAAGCGCTTCAGCCTGCAGACATCCTCCGTGATGGCCTCCTGCGCTGGCGAAGGATACAAGTCATCCACGTCCCCTTGCCGCCGCATTGGCTCCGTCGGCCGAAGGTATCCGTCAGCCGAAGGCATCGACCAAGGCCGAGATGACTGCACCGACGTCGCCACGACTCGCCTTTGCCTCCGCACCGTCGACCACTTGATCACGGATCCGGCACAGGCAAAGACCACTTCGGCTGTTGGCTCCGCTCTGTAGAAGATCTCGGTCTCGGACCTGTGCAGGCGAAGGCTCGTCTCAGGACATGCGTTGAGGAGGCCATGCCATGGAGACCTCAGCCTCGCTTCCACGGAGGCGAACAAGCAAGACACTCAACTATGCTCCCCAACCGTGGAGTCCACGCCGCGTCGCCACCGTCCAACCTGATAAGCATGGTACGTGATTATGTGCAAAGCTTTGATAATCGCTGCTGCATTTCTTGAATGCGTCATTTATTGCGGCTACACTATCGTTCTAAGAGCACTTGATTTGGCCATGATTGCTTCTCCGGTTTCGGCCTGTTCTAGGCCACTGTAGCATCTAATGCTTTCCTGGTACTGCATTCTGGAGCGTTTCATTGTCGCAATCCTTCGGCCATTTCTTTCGTACCTCTGTTTTGGTCCTCGTTTCTTATTTAAATCGCACGATTGCCTCGAGCGTCGGCGTACTCTACGGAGTATAAATAAGATGTAGCGTCGAGGTCCGCCTCCGCACGCACCTTCACCGCCCGCAACACGCGGGGGCTTGCCCCCACGCGCAGTCTACGGACTCTAAATAAGACGTAGCGTTGAGGACCGCCTCTGCACGCACTCTATGGAGTATAAATAAGACGTAGCGTCGAGGTCCGCCTCCGCACGCACCCTCACCGCCCGCAACGCGCGGGGGCTTGCCCCCGCGCGTAGTCTACGGACTGTAAATAAGATGTAGCGTTGAGGTCCGCCTCCGCACACAATCTACGGAGTATAAACAAGACGTAGCGTTGAGGTCCGCCTCCGCACGCACTCTACGGAGTATAAATAAGACGTAGCGCCGAGTTCCGCCTCCGCACGCACTCTACGGAGTATAAATAAGACGTAGCGCCGAGGTCCGCCTCCGCACGCACTCTACGGAGTATAAATAAGACGTAGCGTTGAGGTCTACCTCTGCACGCACTCTACGGAGTATATATAAGACGTAGCGCCGAGGTCCGCCTCCGCAGGCACTCTACGGAGTATAAATAAGACGCAGCGGGGGGACGCCTCCGTGCGCACTCTACAGAGTATAAATAAGACGTAGCGTCGAGGTCCGCCTCAGCACGCACCCTCACCACCCGCAACGCGCGGGGGCTTGCCCCCGCGCGCAGTCTACGGACTCTAAATAAGACGTAGCGTCGAGGTCCGCCTCCGTACGCACTCTACGGAGTATAAATAAGACGCGGATGTTGTCCCTGCGCACTTTACTGAGTATAAACAATACGCGGATCCCGCGCACGCATGGATATTGTCCATATGCGTACTCTCCCGAGTATAAATAAGACGTGGATGTTGACCCCACACACTCTATGGAGTATAAATAAGACGCGGAAGTCGTCACTGCGCACTCTACTGAGTATAAACAAGACGCGGATCCCGCGCACGCATAGATGTTGTCCATATGCGTACTCTCTGGAGTATAAATAAGACGTGGATGATGTTTCCACACACTCTACAGAGTATAAAAATTGCGATATGCCCGAGACACCAGGGAGTGCCTCACTTTAAGCGGCGCACCACTTGGATATCACGCCCTCGCGCGTGTTGCACCAGGGAGTGCATCGCCAAGCTTTTTAAGGTAGGGAAACGGTGACTCCGTCTCCCTACCTCGGCGTGCGTAGTGCCCTCGGCCTACGCCGCAAGCGCCCGCCCTCCGCGGGCACTATTTTGGAAGGTAGGGGAACGGCGGCTCCGCCTCCCAACCTCGGCGTGCGTAGTGCCCTCGGCCTACGCCGCAAGTGCCCGCCCTCCGCGGGCACTATTTTGGAAGGTAGGGGAACGACGGCTCCGCCTCCTTACCTCGGCATGCATAGTGCCCTCGGCCTACGCCGCAAGCGCTCACTCTCCTCGAGCACTATTTTGGAAGGTAGGGGAACGGCGGCTCCGCCTCCCTACCTCGGCCTGCGTAGTGCCCTCGGCCTACGCCGCAAGCGTCCGCTCTCCGCGGGCACTATTTTGGATGGTAGGGGAACGGAGGCTCCTTCTCCCTACCTCGGTGTGCGTAGTGCCCTCGTCCTACGCCGCAAGCGCCCACTCTCCTCGGGCACTGTTTTTGAAGGTAGGGGAACGGCGGCTCCGCCTCCCTACCTCGGCGCGCGTAGTGCTCTCAGCCTACGCCGCAAGCGTCCGCTCTCCGCGGGCACTATTTTTGAAGACAAGGGACTGGCGGCCCCCGCCTCCCTACCTCGGTGTGCGTAGTGCCCTCGGCCTACGCCGTAAGCGCACGCTCTCCGTGGGCACTATATTCGAAGGTAGGGGAACGGCGGCTCTGCCTCCTTACCTCGGCGTGCGTAGTGCCCTCGGCCTACGCCGCAAGCGCCCGCTCTTCTCGAGCACTGTTTTTGAAGGTAGGGGAACGGTGGCCCCGCCTCCCTACCTCGGCGTGCGTAATGCCCTCGGCCTACGCCGCAAGCGTCTGCTCTCCGCAGGCACTATTTTGGAAGGTAGGGGAACGGAGGCTCCTTCTCCCTACCTCGGCGTGCGTAGTGCCCTCGGGCTACGCCGCAAGCGCCCGCTCTCCTCGGGGCACTATTTTTGAAGGTAGGAGAACGGCGGCTCCGCCTCCCTACCTCGGCGCGCGTAGTGCTCTCAGCCTACGCCGCAAGCGTCCGCTCTCCGCGGGCACTATTTTTGAAGACAAGGGAATGTCGGCCCCGCCTCCCTGTCTCTCCGCGCTTGCCATTTGCCGTCCGCCTCGTAGGCATCGCCTCGGCGGGAAGGCATGGTTCCAGCGCAGGACTATGTCGTCCGCCTCGTAGGCATCGCCTCGGCGGGACAGCACATCTTCAGCGCTCGACTTCGCCGTCCACCTCGTAGGCATCACCTCGGCGGGACGGCTTGTCCTCAGTGCTCGACTTCACCGCCTCGTCTCGTAGGCATCGCCTCAGCGGAACGGCACATCGTCAGCGCTCGACTTCGTCGTCCGCCTCGTAGGCATCGTCTCGGCGGGACAGCATGGCTCCGGCGTAGGACTTCGCCGTCCGCCTCGTAGGCATCGCCTCGGCGGGACGGCACGTCTTCAGCGCTCGACTTCACCCTCCGCCTCATAGGCATCGCCTCGGCGGGATGGCATGGCTCCGGCGAAGGACTTTGCTGTCCGCCTCGTAGGCATCGCCTCGACGGGACGGCACATCTACAGCGCTCGACTTCGCCGTCCGCCTCGTCGGCATCGCCTAGGCGGGACAGCACGTCATCAGCGCTCGACTTCACCGTCCGCGTAGTAGGCATCGCCTCGGCGGAACGGCACCTCGTCAGCGCTCGACTTCGCCGTCCGCCTCGTAGGCATCGTCTCGGCTGGACGGCGTGGCTCTGGCGCAGGACTTCGCCGTCCACCTCGTAGGCATCGCCTCGGCGGGACGGCATGTCTTCAGCACTCGACTTCGCCGTCCGCCTCGTAGGCATCGCCTCGGCGGGACGGGATGGCTCCAGCGCAGGACTTCACTGTCCGCCTCGTAGGCATCGCCTCGGCGGGACGGCATGTCATCAGCGCTCGACTTCGCCGTCCGCCTCGCAGCCATCGCCTCAGCGGGACGGCACATCCTCGGCACTCGACTTCGCCGTTCGCCTCGTAGGCATCGCCTTGGCAGGACGGCACATCCTCGGTGCCCGACTCCACCGTCCGCCTCGTAGGCATCGCCTCAGTGGGACAGCATGGCTCCGGCGTGGGAATTTGCCGTCCGCCTCGTAGGCATCGCCTCGGCGGGACGGCACGTTCTCGGCGCTCGACTTTACCATCCGCCTCGTAGGCATCGCCTCGGCGGGACGGCACGTCTTGGGCACTCGATTTCGCTGTCCGCCTCGTAGGCATCGCCTCGGCAGGACGGCACGTCCTCGGCGCTCGACTTCGCCGTCCGCCTCATAGGCATCGCCTCGGCGGGACGGCATGGCTCCGGCGTAGGACTTCTCCGTCTGCCTCGTAGGCATCGCCTCGGTGGGACGGCGCGGGATTCAGTGAAGGAGTTCGCTGATTTCTTCGTAGGCATTGCCTCAGGAGCTGCAAGCTACTAGTTGCTTTGGCTCGCCAGTCGGTACCCTCGCGCTTGCTGTCAGGGAACGGGGGGCTGGGATAGTTTGGCATGTCAGCTCGCCCATCGAAACCTCTGCGCTTGCTGTCGAGGGAGTCCTGTTGTGGGGGTGGCCCAACCCCCCGTGACTGGTCCGTGCAACTAGCCTAATATGTAATTGGCCCAATAGTGTAGAGGAATATACTCATGTAAATATACCAATGTACCCTCATCCTTTGTAAGTACTAAGGGGTAGAATGGGGATTTCCCATTCTACCCCACTCATGTATATAAACCCCAGGAGGGGCAGGAGGAGGGACATCCTCTCATTCTTACCAACTCTCCCATGGATCTCGCTCTCCTCTTCTCCTTCTACTAGTCCCCTTCTCTACTATCTGGCCTGTAGCCACGACAGGGAGCTTTGAGGAAAACTTGCTCTTTCTTTTGCTCCTTGTGTCAACATGGTCATTAGCATCATTTTATTCCTTTCGACCATGTTTGACTTTCTCTTCAAACTCAACTTTGCGCTTTTTCTGGGTTTGTCAATATACTCATCAAGGGGGAGATTGAGAGACCATGTGGTTATGACCTCATGTTTGTGATGAGTAATTGACATCGGTTTAGAAAAGTCGAGTTTGGTTTGTGTGGTTCGGACCGTGGTATTGCGTGGTGCAACCGGGTTCGGTCGAACTTGGTCAAACCTGGTCAAAGTGATTAAGATGCATATTATGTTGACTTGTCAGGTTTGGGCTATTTCATGATTCATTGATGCTATTTGTGCTTACATATATCGAGCGGTGCTATTTGATGTGTTTCTTGTCTGTGATGGCTGCAGGACGTCGAGGCGGAGTCGTGGCGAGGCACGGGATGACCGAACTAGGCGTAGGTGGCGCTGAGGTCAGAACGGTCGTGATGTGCTGAAGACAGCGAGAGCTCGAGGTGGTTGCGAGGCTTCGACGACAAGGAAACGCGGAAGCTTCCCGGAAGGTGCAGGAGGGGCGTTTCAGTAAAAGCGCAAAGCTGCATAGGTGGAAGCGGTTCCGTTCGGGATGTAGCGGGCGTAACGGGTTGGAGACCCGTTAGCCAAAGGCTATAAATAGGAGAGGGATCCTCAAGTTCATGCATGCCTTGTGAGTGGGAGTGCATGGCTTTGGAAAAGAGTTAGGGTTTTGCCTTAGTCAAAAGAGCCTTTGGAGAGGTTGTTTTGCGTTGAGGCTTTAGTTGGTATGAGTTGTTGAGAGCAGGAGAGGAGGCTTGGCTCTGTGTGTGTTGTCTCCCATAGCTTTTCTTGTTCCTGTGTTCTTGAGGGAAACATGTAGCTTGTGCTCTCAATCCAAGCATGTATGGGGTTGTAGGGTGTCGGGCCTCCGGATTATCAAACCCGGACCCTCTGTGTATTACAGCACTAGTCCCAGATCAAAGCTAGTGCACACAGTCAAACAGAATGGAAAACATCACCATCAACGATTTATTACAATAAATAAGAGTACTGACCACCGGGTCTCATTATTACAAAGGAGGTTTAAGACCTCGCACACAAGAAATAGAGCGGAAGCAAATAAAACTCGAGGACGACCCATCAATTCGCCACAGGCAATTGACTGGGGAAGCGCGACCTAGTCCTCCGGGAAGAATCCATCACAGCCACAAGCGAAGCAGTAGTCGTAGTCACCTTCTTGAGCTTCAACTTCCTCTGAGATTTTATTTTTAAGTGTAGCATGTGAGTACATAAAGTACTCCGCAAGTCTTGGGAAAAATGCATAGATGCAAGGCTTAACAAAGGAAGGCCATATGGTTCTTTTGCACAAAGCAATATTTAAAATCTCCATTACTACTAATTATTTTCGAAGGCATCACTTTAATGAAGTAAATGTTTTAACAGAATTAACTTTCTAGTGAAGGTTCCAACTACCAACACTAGCTAACCAATTACCATTGGTCAAATTTTAAACTTCGGGTTCCATCCACCCTCTCTGGCTCCATCCGCCAGGATTCCCTTCCGAGAGTTCCCTCCACCCTCGGAATACAAAACTTTTGATTTTAAATCAAAACCAGAAATCTACCATGTGAATGCATTCCTTGCCCGCCCTTGACCGTGGGCACGGCTATTCGAATAGTTTTACACTCTGCAGAGGTTGTACAACTTTACCCACAAGAGATAAATTATCTTAATAGTCAACATGCTTCCTTTGGCATGAGACCCAGATAAAATATCACAAAGCCTTTCACCTACTCCAGTATAGCTAGAGACCACCCGCTGAGGTTTCACCGCAGAAGGGTTAAATCCGCCCAATCTGAAGCCCCCTCTTGCGCCATATGAGTACAGTAACCCTGTCCCTCACTATGAGTAACCAGTACGCCCTGGCACTCAATACACCACTGGTGATATCTAAACTACACCTTTATAGGTTAGTTAGCTAGGTCGTACCCATATAGACTTGTGGTTGTACGGTTAATGCTCAGTTTGGACAAACACAAGCGTCGGTCCTTAATTGACTAGGGTGGAACATACACTTAACAAGTTCTCGTGCTTACTGCACCAACCCAAACAGCCATCCACCCTAATCTAAACCAACTTTCACATTTTTATTTTATTTTAAAATCACAGTGACAACTCCAATTGCCACTTCACTTTCAAACACAAGGATTTAATAATAAATCATAATTTCCCATTTTCAAGATTTTCCGAAGTTATTAGATAGCATGACTAAGCATTATCCTACCATACTAACATCAACAAGTAATTATAATACTCTCATTAATGAGACAAAGGAAATTCTATGGTGACAAGGGTACATGACAATCAATTCCAATGGAGGGCATAACAAGGTTGGATTAACTACTACCTTAAGATTTGAATTATCATTTTATGTAAATAGCAATGCATAACATTTAAAATAATTAAAACATTTCAAAATCATAGGTTCAAGATGATCAAAGGAGACTTGCCTTCTTGCAGGGTTTCTGGGTCTTCTTGCTGCTGTGAAGAGGGATCGTCGACAATGTTGGAATCTACGCGAGGAAAGACGAAGCAACAAAACAAATAAATACAAAAGAAAATTCAAATAAAATCCAAAAATTCAACAGAGGCCATAATTGGGTAGATTATGATTTTAGATGAATTTAGAAATTTGAATGGCTGGAATTGGAGTTAAAATGAGAAAGTTATGCTCATTTGAAAATCTCAGATTTGAATAAATCGAGAAATTCGGAAATTTCTGACAGGTGGGACCCACTGGAGAATTAAATTTTAATCTTTTATTTTAATTCTGAGAGACTGACAGGTGGGGCCCACTGAACAGTAACCACTGGCGGTTACTGACATGTGGGACCCACTGGACAGTGAGCCCAATGAGTCAACCTCTGACACGTGGGACCCACTGGTCTTCGGGCCCACTTGTCAGAGTCCAGCACAGAGGGGTGGGACCCAGGCGGCAGTGGCCAGCGCAGGCCGGCGGCCGCTGACGGGTGGGACCCACTTGTCAGCCCGGAAATTAAACGAAAAACTCAACCTCCGCGCGCGGAGCCGGAGGCTCGAACGCGCGCCGAGGGAGTTACGAGTGAGCGCTGCTAGCCAGGGGAGCGGGGAGGCGTTGCCTACCCAATAAGGGTAGGTAACCCTCTTGAGGGGTACCTTCGGGCGTCCCGGGCAGAGATGATCGGAGGCGACGGCGCCGGCGGCGAGGGGAGGCCGGAGGTGCCCGGGTGACGCGTAGAATGTAATCCTGGCGCGGAGGGGGTTCGGTTGGAAGGGTCGGCGAAGCTTGGGGACGAACGGAGACGGTCGGCGACGAGGTGGCAGCGACGACGGCTCAGGAGTTCCGATGCGACGGCGCTCCGGTGACGGGGAGGGGCGGCCGAGGGGTCGGGGAGGACCGTCCGGGCGTGAGGAAGCTCGGGGAGGCGACGACGGGCTCCGGGGATGACCGAGGCGGCGAGGAAAGCTCGCCGGAGTTGGGCGGAGCTCAAGGGGAGGAGTGGCACGGTGATCGGGCTCTAGAGGGCTCGGGAGCTGCGGTGGAGTGCGCTGGGATGCGGTGCGGGAGAAGGCGAAGCCGATGGGGGCATTTATAGGGGCTGAGGGGGAGCAGGGGCGCGGCAATAGCTCGCCGTTGCTGGCGGCCGGAGAAGGAAGGTTTGGGGGAGGAAAGGAAAGAGGGGGGGGCCAGAAGGAAGGGAGGCGCGGGGATTGGGGGATTTGGTCGCGGCGGCGTCCGGGACTTCCAAAACCGAGGAGGGCCGGGTAAGGCAAGGCGGGATCCGGCGCGGTCTCGGTCGGCCGGCGAAAAAGGAAAGAGGGGGGAAGAGAAAGGAAGGGGGCGATTCCGCGGGGGAGACGGATCCGACAGGCGGGGCCGGGGTGGCAACGAGAGCGGGACGCGTGCGGCTGACAGGCGGGGTCCGCGGGTCAGCGAGGCGAGAGAAAGGTGGGAGCGGGCGGCTGGATGACCAGCACGGGGACTCGGCTCATCCGAGCCGTCCACGCGTCGGGCGGGGAAAAGGGGAAGGCGGGGCTGGCTGGGCCGGGCCCGCTGGCAGCGAGGGAGAGGGAGGTGCGGCCTGGATCAGGCCGAGCGGCGACGTGGGCGGTCCTGGGCCGTCCACGCGTCGGCTGGAGGGAGAGGGGAGATTTTTATTTTTCAGAATTTGATTTCTAATTTCAGAAAAGGCTAGAAAATTATTTAGGCCTCAGAAAAATATGAAAATACCTCCAAACATTCCAGAAAAATTCACAGAAGCTCCTGAACATATTTTGGACTAAATAAAATTATTTCCAACTACTGTTGATATTTAATTTTCATATTTTGAATTACTTTTTAAGCTCTAAAAATAGTTTTTAAATTCCAGAAAATCCAAAAAGGCAAATAAAAGCCAAGTAAAATCCAATTACCTTAAAATAATTTATTTGAATTTAAATTTTTCAAAAAGCCAAATTTTTGGGATGTGACATAGGGATGGTATGAGTTGATACTCTATGTAATCATGTATCTCTCTTCCTCATTATCAATCCAAGATGGTTTTGTTTGAGTTTGATTGAGTCCCAGGCTTTTCTATTGGTTTTTGGTCTTCGTAGCCTCTTTGCTTGATTTTTGAGTTTTGGCTCAATTCTTGCTGAGGAATGGCAAAATGGGTTGCTCTGTGATGGAATTGCATTTCTAGACCCTTTGGTCATCTAGTTCCATGAGCAATTTAATCGATTTTCAAGAATCACTTTTCTCTCTTTCTATGTTCATGTTTGCTTTTCTAGGGTTTTGGTGTGGATCTTGATTCCCTTCATGAGATGGCATGAAACTTGGCATGTTAAGTCTTGTGGCTATTGAGTAGCTATCCTCAAAGTTTCATGGTCAAAGGATCAAAGGTTAGATGGGAATTTGGTTTTTGGGGGAACTCTCTGTACTTTTTCAATTTTGGGCTCAAATCTGAAATTCTTGAGTTTTAGTTGAATTCGCTTGTTGTTTGATGCATCAGAGATGTTTAGAATAGCCCCTTGGTGTCCTTCTCTAAAAAGATTAGAAGCATTTATCTCATTTCCTTGATTTCGGCAAAATTCAGAAGTTTCAGTTTTCTTTGTGCAGTTGGTTTCAGTTGCCTGCTCTCTACCTTCTCGAGTATCAGGGGGGCAACTGATGACACTTAAAATTATAACAATTCTCATAGTGTCTCATGGTGGGTCAATTTAACATCATGTTATCTAACATGTGTCTACATTATTGATTAGATATCCCATATCCATGATCCATGAAACATGATCATCAATCAATACATGTGTTGATCTATAAATTATAATTGTTCCACGTAATGATATAAGATTAGGGATAATTCAGAATAACATCAAAACATGAATAAAGAGTTCCACGAATAAGTCACATTCTTGTTGATTAATATGAAAGACATTTATTCAAGAGACAAGATAACATATTATTCAAAAGATCATAAATATAGAAGTGATACAATCATCTCCGTGATTGCCTCTAGGACATATCAATAACACCTCTTTGTTCTCTTTGTCCCCTTTCAATCCCCTACTCTCTCTCCCCCCTCTCTCGGGGTTTCACCTATATGCTCCAGTGCTTCGCTTTCTTTAGGCGTAAAGATGCACTGTCTCTCTATATTTTACTTTCTTGAGAAGGTAAAGATGCAGTGGCTTTCTTCTACGTAGCTCTAGAGACAGATTCATAATGTTTCATGCTCTAAAAGATCAAGTTCAGAGATGTGTATCTGGCAAGCTACATACATACATGCGATTTTTACTCAACAAGGTGGAACGTTTTTTATCCCAAAATCCCCATACAACTCTCAAGCATTGGATTCAAAATGAATGGTCCTGATCGATAAAACTCAATTAGGTGTATTTACTGCTTTTGTTATCTATCGAATATGAGATAGATAGTTATTGATTGAAGTCTTCCAATTTGAGAAAGTTCACAAATTTGGACAATAAAAGACAAATTCATAATTCAGACAACAAAAGACAAATTCATTTAGCGTTAGGGGGTTAGGGTTCACTTACTTTCTTTGGCGACAATGAGTGATGACGGCAGCCGCCGGCGGGTTCTCTGATGATGGCTAACTGGCGTTAAGGTTAGGGTTAGGGTAAACTAGTGTTAGGAAGGGATTCACTGGGACCTTGAGGTTTAGAGGGAGGGGGAGGCAGTAGCCTAGCGGTGGGCGGATGTGGCGATGGCGCCGCCGACCGTGGGATTGGAGGAGGGCAGTGGGCGGCAGTGGCAGACAGCACGGCATGCGAGGCAACTGAATGTTAGGTTGGGTGGATTTGGGGCGACACCAGGGGAAGAGGGGCAGCACTACGAGGCAGCAAGGGCATTGTGGCCATGAGTGGTGGCTAGCCGGGGTGGTAGTGGCGACAATGGAGGTATGTGGAGCTCATCGGAGAGGAAAGGTCCATATAGAGAGGAGGAAGAGGAGGTGGAGCTTGCGCGGTGGTGGCCAACGACGATGGGTGGCATCGGGCAGCATGGTGGTGGATGCATCAGGCTTTGAGCGATGGGGGGGGGGACAATGATGAAGATAAATGGATCGAGTCAAATGTGAAATGGATATGATAGGAGTGCTCGTGGAGGGATTGACGGAATGGATAAGTGTTTGGTCCATAGTTATGGATCGAACATTCAGTAGATAGAAGCTTCCTTTAGTTAAACACCAAATTTAGGGTCACTACCACATAAAAGTTCATCACAGATGGTTCAGAACCGTTATCATAGATAGTTCTTTAAACTGCCTAACTTTATGGGTCAGTGGTAATAGGGGTTATCACAGACGATTTTTGAACCATCTGTGAAAACCATATCATAGATGGTTCAAAACTAGAATCATTTGTGATGGTCTGTTATCATAGACAGTTCAGAACTAAAACTGGCTGTGATTGTCCGTTATCACAGACGGTTCAAAACTAGAACCATATGGAATAATCGGTTATCATAGACAGTTCTTGGTAAAAACCATTTGTGATAGCTATACCCGAGCTAATAAAAAGTGAGTAATTTTACCATGGCTTAGATGCCCAAAATTTGGCTAAATCTTAGCCAAAATTGTTTTAGCCAAATTTTTTACCATCCACGCCATGGTAAAAATGCACACTTAGCCAAATTTTTTGGGCATCCAAGCCACGGTAAAAAAAATACAGACTTAGCCAAATTTTGGGCATCCAAGCCACGGTAAAAATCCAAACTTAGCCAATATCTGGGCATCTAAGCCATAGTAAAAATCTAAACTTAGCAAAATTGGATGGATGAGATTGAAGAAGAGGCAGGGAAAGGAGAGGAGTGGAGGAGGAGAAGTGAGAAGAGAGAAGAGGAGAAGAAGAGCTGACCGAGCCTTCTATTTCCAAGGGCAAATTTGGTGATGAGAAGTGCAGAAGGAGAAGTGAGAAGAAAGAAGAAGAGATGAGGAGAGGAGTGGAGGAGGAGAAGGGAGAAGAGAGAAGAGAGAAGAGGAGATGAGGAGAAGAACAGCTAAGCCTTCTATTTTAAAGAACAAATCCAGCGAGATAAGCGAGAAACTCAAATTCGACAAGAGCGGGTAAGTTAAAATATTGTCATTGATTGTTCTAGATAAAGAACCGTTTGTGATAAGCAGGTTATCATAGACGGTTTTTGTTCTGAACAGTCTCACAGATGGTTCAAAACAAAAATCTTCTATGATTTGGAATAAAAACTGTTTGTAATAAGTAGGTTATCACAGACAATTCTTTCAATCGTGATGAACTTAGATGGTCTATTTTGTAAAATCGTCAGTGATAAAATTATCACTAACAGTTTATGTTGAACCGTCTGTGATGAGACATCTAAGATAACCTTTTTTTGTAGTAGTTATTGATTTACACTACTTACATACAACATACATAATTTTATTGATCTTGTTCTGGATTGTGAAAAGCTTACTAAATATATCCGGATGATGATTAATCAATTCATGTTCATGTGACAAATCTTCCTATCGAGTACGTCTTAAGCTCCTTTAGACAAAGGCAATTATACTTTGGACAAATTGATACATAGTGGGGCTACACATTTGAGGCAAGTTACTCGATCTACGTTTTAGGATCTAGAAGGGCTGCTTGTATAAATTAATTGCCCGTCATTGGCTTTTGCATAATCAAGCAATCAGCTAGCTTATTAACATGCAACCTGCTCCCCAACTGCATGCATGCACTTTGAGTTTGACTACTCAAAACAAAGCTTCTTTATTGCATCTAAATTAGTAGTCTTGACTTGCCTATGAAAAAACACATAGTAGCATGCATGAATGCATGATACTATGGAGTTCTTAGCTGCAAGCATCAAACCTAAATGATCACCTAGGTTAGAAGGCACTAAATATTAATGTCAAATCCAACATATATTGATGCAAAGGGCAGAGAAAAGTCAGATGTTGGAGGGAGCTTGACTCTTGAATGTCTCTTACCTATCTAGATTGACGACGATATCCCCAATGATGACACTTCTACACATCTTTCTCATGATGCACCAAGTGATTCTAGTACCAATATTGACACTTCTATACATTCGTATGATGCACCAAGTGATCCTAGTACATTCATTTAAGCTCCAATTCCAGTTGATGTAAACAAAGAGATCTACAAAGGACCAATCACATGTGTAATGGCTAAGAGGATGATGAACCATGTGGAGGTGACCACATGTGTATGATGAGTAATTGACAATGGTTATGTTAGTCGAGTTTGGTTTAAGTAGTTCGGAGTCGAGTCGTTGCATGGCGCAATGGGACTCGGTCGGACTTGGTCGAACTTAGTCGTATGGGATTAGGATGCATATTCTATATTTTCGACAGGTTTGGACTTCGGCATGGTAAGTGATGTTATTTACGCTTTCATGTGTCGAGCGGTGCTATTTGATGTGTTTCTTGTCTGTGTGGCTGCAGGACATCGAGGCGGAGTTGTGGCGAGACACGGTGGACCGGACTAGACGCAGGTGGCGCTGAGGTCAGAACGGTCGGGATGTGTCGAAGACGACGTGGACTCGAGGTGGTTGCGAGGCGTGCGAGGCAAGGAGCGCGGAAGCTTCCCGGAAGGTGCACGAGGGGCGAAACGGGAATTTCGCAAGGTTGCACAAGCGGGAGCGGGCTCCGTTGGATTTAGCGGGCGTAACGGGACGGAAACCCGTTAGCCGGAGGCTATAAATAGAGGTTGGTGGCTGCATGTCCACTTGAGCATTTTGAGAGGGAATTAGGGTTTCCTTTAGTCAAAATAGGCTTTAGTGGTTGTTTTGGCTTTAGACTTTAGTTGTTGAGAGTGGGTGGTAGAGGCAAAGGTGTGCTCCCTGCATGTCCCCATCGATGTGTTCCAGAGTGCTCTCCTCTCTATGTGTGTTCCTCCCAAGTAGCATGTGAGGCTCTTGGTGATTTTGAGGATGGAGAGGGAGATGAGTGATTGAGAGCTTGTAATCCTTTCATCGTGTTCGAATGTCCACGGTATCGGGACTCCTCTGTATTCTCTTTTGATATGGAATGAAAATCTGGAGTTTGGTTTCTCAGTTCGTAGTCTGTGTTCTTCGCTCTTTCCTTTGGCTTGATTTGCGAGATCTTTGATTTCTTGTTCTTAGTTGCTGGGAAGTGCCAAAATGGGTTGCTATGACATGGGTGATGCTCAAAAGTCATTTGACTAGTTGGATCCAAGAGCAAACCAAGTTTGATTTCTCATATTTCTCTTTTGGCCTCCTCTGTTCATGAACTCCATTTCTAGGGTTTTGTCCAGTTCTTGATTCTCTTGAGGAGACGACTTGATTTTTGGTCTGTGGAGCTCTTTTGATATTGCTAACATAACTGCAAGAGCTCATGATCAAAGAGTCTCTAGTTGTGAAGTATTTTGGATTTTTGCTTTACCCCTGTTCAGTTCACGATATTTCTAGGGTTTTGATGATTTTCATGTTTCCCTTCCCAAAATGGCTTGAAACTTGACCTGGAGGTCCCTGGAGCTATTGCTAATATATCCCAGAAGTTTCATGGCCAAAGGATTGGAGATGGAGTGACAATTGGAATTTTTGGGCAGCCCTCTGTATTTTGTCAATTTCAGGCTAAAATCTGAATTCCTTGAGCTATTTGTGATTTCTCTTGAGCCTTGGACTCTCTCTGCTATTTAGGACATATTCTTGGTCTTTAGGGCTCAGGAGATCAGCTGAAATTCATCGAATTCTCAGTTTGTGGGTGGTCTGAAATTTTACTGCTTGCTGTTTTCAGCACTTGTTAGTTGCTGTTTTCAGTATCTCCTCATTGCTGTTTTCAGCACTTGTTAGCTGCTGTTTTCAGCACTTGTTCATTGCTGTTTTCAGCATTTGTTAGCTGCAGATTTCAGCACTTGTTCAGTGCAGTTTTCAGCCTAGTGCAGCACTTGTTCAGTGCAGTTTTTTGCCAATATGAAGTGCGGTTTTCAGCCAATATGAAGTGCAGTTTTCAGCCAACATGAAGTGCAGTTTTCAGCCTAGTGCATTTATTTTTCTTGCTGCAGTTTTCAGCGTTTTCAAGTAGCACTTTTATCTTGTCAAGTCCAGATTTCAGCATGCAAATTTCAGTCAAATGCATTTGAATTTCTTGGTGCAGTTCATCTTCATCTTCGTAGCTCCTTATAGCTATCTGAGATGAAAGTTGATTGTGGGTACTTGTGGGGACAAAATTTTGAGAGCAACATTCACCCCCCCTCTGTTGCCATTTCGGTCCAACAATTGGTATCAGAGCCGGTTAGCTCTTTTCAATAGATCTTAACCGGTCTCAAGAGCCATGGCGACGGACAAGTACTCGACCAAGCCGCCCGTGTTCGATGGCATCGATTACCCCTTCTAGAAGAGCCGAATGGAGACATATATCCAGGCCCAGGGGTATGCCATCTGGCGGAAGGTCAAGGTACGATTCGCTGTTCCTGCCGATGAGAACATCAATGCCGGGAACATGGCTGATGTTGAGGCGAATGCAAAGGCAAGGAACATCATCATCCAGGGTTTGAGTCGTAGCGAGTTTGACCGCATCTCTCATCTTCCGTTCGCCTTCGATATCTGGGAGACCCTCGATGCATACCATGAGGGCACCACCCAGATTAAGACGGTGAGACATGACCAGTTCAAGCGAGATTACAACAAGTTTGAAATGCTCGCTGGCGAGTCCCTTGATGAGTGCTTTGCGCGTTTCCACAAGATTTTGAGCAATCTCCGAGCCGTTGGCCTCACATACTCCGACTCGGACAACGCTCGTCAAATGCTTGCTGCACTCGAGCACTTTTATCTTGTCAAGTCCAGATTTCAGCATGCAAATTTCAGTCAAATGCATTTGAATTTCTTGGTGCAGTTCATCTTCATCTTCGTAGCTCCTTATAGCTATCTGAGATAAAAGTTGATTGTGGGTACTTGTGGGGACAAAATTTTGAGAGCAACATTCACCCCCCCTCTGTTGCCATTTCGGTCCAACAGAGGATAAACTAATAGGTGAATTTGCTTCTTAGTGAGCTTAACTTTGCATCTAATAAGAATAATATACTATCTAATATTTCTACTTTAAATGTTCTTAGGTATTTGGGAAAAGAAGCATCAGAGAGTTAACGTGACCACAAAACAGTTCATTCACTTTGTTTACTTGGGGATGTTTCTAATAGGGAGAGGGAGGATGGGGACACTAAAGAAGACAACCATGCTGCCATGGGTGCCATGCACGTGTGTATGCATGCATATGTGTGCAGCCATGGCGCATGCACATGGGCCAAACAACACACAAGGAGAAAAGAAGGAAAATTGGAAGGAAAAGAAAGTAGAACTAAGAATGTAAAGTCCAAGTTTTGGATAAGATTTCTAAGCCCAATTTAGATCCATCTCAAGCTCATCTGAATTCAAATTTGGATTCAAATCCTAAATCAATTGGGCTCAGTTTAGAACTGCCAGTAGACATGCATTAAAAAGTCCATAACTTTTGCAAACTGAGTCTAATTTGAGTGCCCACGCAATGGATATGATCCCAACTTCATAAACATCATAGATCGACTGCTATCTCCAAAACAAAGTGGGACCAAAAATTTATCTTTTCTTTTTGTTTTTGTATTAGTGTCCAAGTCTTGTTAGATGTCCTAGGAGGACTATATAGCCAAGGGGTGTGCCCCGTGTACTAGTTGGGATGTCATAAAGGATGAGAATTTGCAACTTGCTTTCCAACTTGGCAAGTGTTGCATAATCTATTTTTTATCAAACTTCATATCTTTCAAGCTAACAACTAAGTCATATTTGAAAAGATTTTTAAATTGAATCATACTCACATGACCTAGCCTTCTATGCCATGACTAACCCAAAAATGTTTTTGTCATTAAACAAGTTTTCAAGTATGAATCATTAGAGGAGAAATCAACCAAACA
The DNA here is from genome assembly GCA_017311315.1 of Dendrocalamus latiflorus. NCBI lineage: Eukaryota > Viridiplantae > Streptophyta > Magnoliopsida > Poales > Poaceae > Dendrocalamus > Dendrocalamus latiflorus. The sequence goes on from CM029675.1 coordinate 5,756,667, forward strand.
AAGGTTTTCAAACCTAAAACCTTTGAACCAAGTTCATTTTCTTTTTCTTTTGAAATAGTTACTTCTTCTTTACAAAAAGAGCAAATTAACCCTAGATCACATAATTAACCAAGTTCATTTTCTTTTTCTTTTGAAATAGTTACTTCTTCTTTACAAAAAGAGCAAATAGTTACTTCTTCTTTACAAGTAATCGTGAGGAAAAAGACTAGTTAGATGCATGTATTAAGCCATGAGGCAAATAACAATGTAAAATGAGATTATCTAACTTGAGTTTTGAGGATCATCCAAGATGAGAATGCAATATGCAAGCAAAGATCTCAAGTGATAACTACAACATTTGACCAAATCAAGTTACACACAAGTGTGAAATGCACTAAGTGATCACATGTATCCAACCAAAATTGTAAGGCATCGGAACTAGGTATAACATCAAGAATGAGCATAGCAAAGGGTCATGCTAAGGCATATGCTATTTTAGAGAAAGAGACTAATACTCGTATGATATTTATGAAAAAGTCCACACTTGAGCCATGATACCTAATTTTTGTTGATGTTTAGCAAATTTAAAACACAATGGGCACTTGTGCCACTTATTCAAACCCTTGGGCAAAGTTGCCGCTTATTTACACTCACACTTCACTTGGGCAAAACATTGCCACTTATTCAACACATTTCCAAACCAATGTGACATAGTCACTTATTCTACACACACACATTGCAAAACAATTTTCTTTTCTTTTCTTATGATTAAGCATCTTTAACCGGTTTTCATTAATGCTAAGTACACGTGTCCCGAGACATGAATACCTAGATAAATCAACCAAGTTATTGGCTCAAGATAGGACTACCCCTTTCACAAATTTTTCATTCAAGCAAAGTATCAATATCTAAAATAACATATGCCAAACCATGAAACTAGGATATAATCATTCAAGAGGCTATGACTAGAACCAATTCAATCCGCAAATGGTTAAGACACATGCGTAACTCGCAATGAATCAAATACTATAGGATCACAAGGTTTCTAAGCACATCAAGGATAATAAACAATACTCAAGCTTTAATATAATGCCATGTGACTTAAGACGTACAAGGAACTAGTGACAATATAGCTCAATTAAGAAAATTTCGACATGACCTTTCTTGATTAATTATGGCATGGGCTCACATGGCAAATATATACAATCAAGCATAACATGAGAGCAATAGTAAAGGCCATACATCATCAACATAAGCATAATATGAAGCACAAGAATGACCATATATCATCAACTAAACGACAATAAGCTCAAATGCTCACAAATATAAACAAACATGCTAGAACATCATCCATACACATACAAGTCCTCCCCCAAGCTTAAATTGAGCAATGAATCAAGAATGCGCTTAAAGGGGTAGGAAACAGCTCACCAGGCGTATATGATGCAGTGGAAATAGATGAATCATCCCGTGGTTTCTCGCACGTACAAGGATGAGGATCTAGCATGGGACCTGAAATAAAAAGAAAGAAAAGAAAAGAAACCAACAAAAACTAACAAAAGGTATGGAAATAAAAAGATAAAGAGATGCTCATTTGGATGTAGCGGGAGGAGGGCCAACGACGGGACATGGAAAAGGCACATGTCCGCCCTCCTCATGAAGCAGCATGCCTCGAAATCCACCAGGATCCCAAGGGATGTCGACTCGAACCATGTCCGCTAGTAGTCGAAGGCACACAAGTGTAATCCTGTAAACAATCTCAAAGACATGGCAAGTATGTGTGATAGGGTCGACGCCCTCTAAGTCATTAATAGAATATCCAATCATGTAAGCATATCGATAAAGTACATCACGAGGACTAAAAGTGAGATAAGCACAATCAGTAATAGAATATGTCTCGTCTAAGCCAAGGAAATCAAACCTGAGGTGGTCGGGGAAGAGTTTCCAAACTACCTGAAGTGTAGGTGAAGGAGAATGTACGGTAGTAGAAACCTCCAGAGGGGCGATGTCAACGAAGGAAGTAGCCGGTGGTGGATCAATTGAAATGTGCTCCTCCTCAACATCAGAAGCAGCCCCCTCATCAAGATATGGAACCTCAGAACTCAAAAGCATATCCATAGTGAAACAATCATCATCAGGAGGAAGGTCCTCATCATCTAGCTCAGTGTCAACATAAGGATCATCAGAGTGGAGCACTAAGTCTGGCAAAATAGTGTCTATGCAACTGACCATATGCTCAATAGGAATTGTATCCTTATCATCGAAGATAATCCGCTTGAGTTCAGCCTGGTCACTCATCGAATATGGCTCTAAGATGTGTGTGTCAGCGGAACACGGAGATGTCTCTAGCACAAGCTCCTCAACCTCATCTATCTTGTAGCACTGACTAGGAGACTGAGTAGATGGCTTCTTATGGTGATGACGTGGAGGATGTCTAGAAGCTGTAGGCTGACTCTGCTGAAGCACTAGTGGAGTAGGTGGAGTAGGCTCAACCAAAGTCATACCGCTCTCCGTGGTGACAGATTGGTAGTGAGCTAGAGAACTCGGGTAAGACTGTGAGGATGCCAAACTGTCACAACGGGAGGTCAAAGTGCGCATAGCCTCACTAAGATCATGCAATTGGGCCATCAAAGTCTTCACACCACATAACTGTGACTCCAGATGAGATGTATGCAAAATAGACAGCTCGGGACTATAAATCTGATCATGATCAACAGTAGGTAACTGCTGCTGAGGTGTAGCAGTGGAATGAAAACTATGCTGGTGCGAAGACAGAGAAGGCTGTGGCTGACTAGATCTCAAACTGTACTGATCCATATGATGCTCAGGCGCATGCACTTCGGCTGTCAAAGAATCCGAACAAGGCTTCTCATTGTACCACTGGAATTGATGGAAAGCCATGTTCTCAATAAGAGTAAATGCATCATCAAGTGTCTTGTTTGTGATTGCTCCACCAGCTGCTGCATCAACTAAAGATCGTGTGGCACATGTCAAGCCTCTGTAGAAGATCTGCAGAACAAGCCATCTCTCTAGACCATGGTGTGGACATCTCCTGAGCAAAGCCTTGTATCGCTCCCAAGAATCATACAAACTCTCTCCATCAAGCTGAGCAAAACTGAAGATCTGATCACAGATCTCAAACTGTCTGGATAGCGGAAAGTATCTCTCCAAGAAAGCACATGACAGCTGATCCCAAGTGAATGACCTCGATGGCAAAGAGTAAAACCAGGTACGAGCACCATCTCGAAGAGAGAATATGAATAATCTGCATCTAATAGCATCCTGAGAAACTCCATGGTACTTAATAGTATCAGAATACTCCAAGAATGTGCGAATGTGCTCATAAGGATCCTCACTAGGTAATCCTCCAAAACGGGTCTCCTGAACCAAGGCAATCAAACCAGGTCTCAACTCAAAGTCATTAGCCTCAACTACTGGCAAAACTGGCCCTGACATAGCACTCTGACTACTCGGAGCCCAAAGATCATGAACTAGTGCCATATCCTCAATATAAACCAATAATGATCACCCTGTGGGACAAGATGAGAAAACCCACAAAGAGAAGTAGAAATAGCTACGACAGGGGTTAGGGGTTAGCGATATATCACAAATATGAACAATGACGAAAAGAAAGACAGGTCAGCACAAACACAAAACAAGCAAAAGAAAACAAACAACGACCTAGTCTATAGCCTAACACTGTCGCTCTAAGCTAATCCCCGGCAACGGCGCCAAAATGCTTGATCGTGCAAAAATAGCACACCCGCAAGTGCACGGGCTGCCACTGAAATAGCGGCGAGTGTCGTGTTCTCCACAGGGACTAGACTGAGGCTACCGGTGCTCAGCTAAAGCTAGATCTAACGAAACGGGGGAGAAACTAAACCTACAACAACTACCGAAGCAGCTGAATGAACGAACTATCAAACGAACGCTAGCTCGCATGGACGAATCTACGAAAGAACTAACAAACGCACGAACAAAGGACGACGGGACGAACGACCGTACGAACGGACGTCGTATGACCGAACGAACAACACGACGAAAGACTAAACAAATGACGCACGAACAACACTAACGACTATACGAACAAACACGACTACCAACCGACGACCTAACTAACTAACGACCGCAAGACAGAAGGAAGAAGTCTAGAAGCACGAAGGGAGGAGAGAGAGAGAGAGAGAGATCGATCGATGGCTAACTAGACGACGGCTGGACAACACAACAAACAACTATAAACGACTACACGACCTCGCTAACGACCAACCGTGCAAAGAAGAAAGGGGGAGGTCGAGAAGCACAAGGGAGAATGTAGAAGCACTAGGTGGGTCGAGACAGCAAGGAAAGGGAGATGGTTGCCGGTTCGCTAATCCGCACAAGACAACACAAAGACAAACTCAACTAACACTGACATCTAACACAGAGAACCATTAACAGAGCTAAACAAAATCACATGAGCTGAACCAATATCCATATCCACTGTCATCCACAAATCAAAATCACAGTGAACAATACTACCATTGCTAAACAACTTCCAACAGCATTAACAGATTACATAAACATCACAAAACATTGCACAGATCAAATATCACCATCACATATCACAAGTTAACATCCATAGTGCACAATTAACAGAAATTAGTAATTAACCGAAGCAATCACTGAGCAACAAAAGTCAGTAAAAAGAGTAAGGAGAAGAGTTGGAGATAGACCGAAGAGCAAATAGTAGTAGCAGAGGAGGGCTCGGTGTAGTGGAAGCAGGAGGGGTCGGTGAAGAAGGGGTCGCCGGTGTCGTTGCTGCGGTGACCGTAGAGCGGCGGCGCGGAGGGAGTAGAGGAGTTGGGGAAGATGTTGCAGAAGGCGCGTCCGGCGGTGGAGACGGGAGGCGCTGGCGGCGGTGCAGATGGAGAAGCGCCGTGCTCGGTGGCTGGAGAGGCAAAGAAGGGTGATCGGTTGTGGTGCTTGCGGATGGGACAAGGAGGCGAAATATTTGATCTGAAGCCTATGCAATTTGGCTTCTTTAATTATGGATGTTCCCTTACGGATTTCTGATATGGTGGTCCAAATATCGTGAGTGGTCTCTAAATTGCTCACTCTATTGAACTCTTCAATGTTTAAAGTGTCAAATACAGCATTCATAGCTTGAATATCTAAATATGTGTTATGTCCCTCTTATTCCATGGGATGTAGTGGATCAAAAGGCATGACATAACCCTCATTTACAATTTTTCATATGTTCAAACTCATTACCTTAAGATAAATAGACAATCTAATTTTTCAATAAAAATAATTTGTGCCATCGAAAAGATGTGCCTTCCCTATAGCAATCCCCTCACTAGCTAGCCTTTTCTCTCTAGACAGTTAAGTCTAACTCAACGAGAGACCAAGCTCTGATACCACTTATAGGATTAAGGATAACTGACTAGAGGGGGTGAATAGGAGATTATAAAAATTCTTGCCTTCTAAAACAATTACCATAATTTAGTCTAGTAAGATTTTAAAGCAATTCAAACCTACATAATACTAGTATATATAAGGTACTACAAGCACAAATCTCTACAAGAATATCTCTAGCATAAATAAATATGACAATCACAATAATCACAATATGCTAGAAATACAAGGGCAGAATGAATACACAAAGAAATAACCAATTGACACACAATGTTTTACCGTAGTGTTCAGAAACTTGCCGGTTCCCCTAATTCACATTGAGGAAAGCCTAAGCAACTTGGACCAGCTCCACGAATTAAGCCTCAGCTCCTCAATCCACTAGTGATTGTCCTTTCTCCACTCCGGAGATGGTGGACACCAAACCACTCACAAGTCGGTGCCGAACTTCTTCACAACCTTCTTGAAGAAGTCACCGTGCAAGCTCCCACTAAACCGTCTAAGTGCTAGCAAGTACCAAGAGTAATAAATCACAGCTTTGCTTGACGGCGAACAAGTGCCAAAAGGATCAATCTAAGATATATGCATTTGATTTTGGCTCAACCACCTCAAATGAATGCACAATATGAAATTGAGTTGTGGAGTGAATGCTCAAGAACATTCAATGGAGTCTCTTACTTCTGTCTTCGAGCATGTGTGGGTGTATTTATACCCCCACCAACCAAAACTAGCCATTATAGGGCAATCCCTAAAAAAAATCAGGGTGAGCGGAAGTACCGCCGTTCATCGGTCGGTACTACCGCGCCTGGTCTAACACAACAGTAATGGCTATTTTAGTGCTTCTAAACTAGCTATTGAAAGTCAGTGTAGTACTACTATCATTGTGATCGTGGTAGTTCCTATATTCGGAAGTTCAAAAATTTCGATGTGGTACTTCCGTTTGCTTTGAGGCCAAAAGTTGGCGCTCTTTGGAAAATGTACCGCTTGGATTTTTTGAGCTTCTGTGATCCAAAAGTACCGTTGAAGGGTTGCGATACTACTGCTTTGTGGTAGTTCTACCATTGAAACTCTGGCATTTCCATTTTTTCAGAGAGACAAATATATTTCAAGGGTGCTCTCTGGAAAAAATGTATCGCTCATTTTGATGGAACTTCTAGAAAGCGAAAGTACCATTGTTTACACTTTGGTACTTCTGATTATCCAGACGGGGCATAGATTGGCTATTAATTTTAGTTTTAAGTGAATGCATGATCCTAAATTAATCCAAATTGCACAAGAATATGCTATCAAGTTATTAGTCATGATCCCTCTTAATAGTACGACGGTTATCCTATAATTCGGTCTTCCACCCTTTCTCCTATGACCGGTAAAAGCAAAAAGAGATCCTAGTCTACTTATACCTTTGTCTTGAGCCACATTGATCTTCATGTTAACCCTTAGTATGCATCTCACAATCATTTTAGGGACTAAACCTTTTAAACACTCAGTAAACATGTTAGTCCCATATTCACATAGTGCCATTAATTACCAAAACTATTTTTAGGGGCCTAGATGCTGTCAGCAGGTAGTGCACTTTGTGGTGGCTGTGTTCAACTTGGTGTGGTCGTGGTGTTTTGTTAGGTGCATATCTTGCTAATGAGTACAATGACAACTTTGAGTTGCATTGTGATAGTGATTGTCAACACCGTGTACGACATGTTGATCTTCATCAAGAACACAACAAAGAGGAGAAGTTTGGCAAGTTGAAGTTCACCATCGAAAATTTTGAAGGTACCACTGATCCGAATGCTTATTTTATATGGGAGCTCAAAGTGGACAAGATCTTTCATATGCATAATTACTCCGAAGAAAAAAAGCTTCACATTGCATCACTTGAGTTTGATCGCTATGCACTAATTTGGTGGGATCAAGTGATCAATCAATGTGCTAAAAATGAAGAACCTCCAATTGCTTCATGGGAGGACATGAAGCATGAAATGCATGCTCATTTCATTCCTAACCACTATCATCGTGATGTTTTTGATAGATTGTAAAATTTGAGACAAGGTGCGTGTTCTGTTGAGGAGTATTACAAAGAAATGGAGGCTGCCATGTTTAAGAAAATGTGCATGAAGATGAGGAGCAATCCATGGCACGATTTTTGTTTGGTCCAAATAAGAACATCAAGCATATTTTCAATTTTTAGGCCCATTCAAATGTGGTTGAATTAGTGTATTCAGTGAAAAAGGTAGAGAAGCAATTGCTTGAGGATGCTAAACCATAGGAACGAACCCCATCATTTAACTTGAGGATTTCATCTAAAAATGCAATTGAGAGACCATGTGGAGGTAACCCCATGTTTGTGATGAGTAATTGACGCTTGTGTTAGAGAGTTTGAGTTTGTTTTGGGTATTTCATACTTGAATACCTTTCACGAATGCTAGTGTATGATTATGCTGTTTCGAGTGGTGCTATGTGAAGCTTTCTTATCTGTGATGGCTGCAAGACTTTGAGGCTAGGTCGTGGTGAGGCATGGATGGCCGGACTAGGCACAGGCGATGCTGAGGTCAAAGCGATCGGGAGATGCCGAAGACGGCAAGGACTCGAAGTGATTGCCAGGCGTGGACAGCAAGAAAAGAGGAAGCTTCCAGGAAGGTGCAGCAGGGGCATTTCGGTAAAATGTGCAATGCTGCAAAATGGAAGCGAATCTTGTTGAAGACAACGGGGTAAAGGGTTGAGTTTGCTAGTGCTAATGGGTAAAGAAAATTGTAAACACGGTAGTGGAGGCTATAAATAGAGGAGGTTAGGGTTTGGAGTGGGTGTGCTTGTTTCCCTCCTCTTTTGAATGTGAGGCTTTGGATTCTATCTTTGCTCCTGCGTGAGTAGCACTGGTTTTGGGGGCCTGTGCTTTTGTCTCTTGCCCATATGAGTCTGAGAGTTTGGTCTGTGTTTCTTGATTTTCCTCTTTGCGTGTATGCTTCTCAGATGTGAGATGGGGTGAGAAATGGCTGTAGAAACCCTATGTAATCATTCATGGTACTGAATCCATTTGAGAAATCTTGAATTGATGGTTCCTAGCTCCTCTCTATTCTTGAGTTTGTCTGTTCTTTGCCTCCTGCTGATTGAATGGAGTTTGTAGCTGCAGAAACTTCTTTATCTCTGAACTGGGAATCGTTCCTCAAAGCCCCCTTGGCTAGCATATTCTCGAGAGAAAAGATTTTAATCAATGTTTTCTTCCCATTTGACCTCGGCTGCATCTCCTATGTTTACAATTTCTAGGGTTTAGAGGCAGAGCATCTTTGTATTCTGGTTTTCTCAGAGAAAAGTTGTTTCAAAGTTGGTGTTTTCTTGATCTGAACTCATCTCCTGTTGTAATCAAGAATCTAATGATTGAAAGATTTGAGAATCACAAGATTATCTTGATCTCTGAAAAGGATCTTCAATCGAGTGGCTCTGGACTGTATTTTTGTCTGAATTTCAGTTTTCTTGATCTTTTGATCTGAGACTTCTCTCCTTGAGGACAGTTTGCTATTTAGGATGAAATTCCTCTTCACTGACTGGAGAAGCACATCTGTCGTTTGGTTATGTTTGTGGTCTTTGCTTCAGTCTTGTAGTATTTATTGTTTCTATTTTCAGACTAGCTCCTCTGCAGTCTCTGCATTCGGCATTCAGTCAATTTTTTGGTTGGTTGCCCAGGTTCTGCTGTTGGGCTCCTGTTCAGTGTTTTTCTCTACCGAGCAGCTCCTTCAATTTGTGTCTTTACTTCCTGAGATGGGATGGTCATTTGGTTTGAAGATCTGATGTCTTTGGCCTGAGTAGAGGAGCTGAAAATCGGTAATTGCTCTTCTTTCTTTCTCTGTTTTTCTCTCCTTCAGAGTTCTCTGTTCAGTTTTCGGCCAGCCCTGTTTTTAGTCATTTCAGTCTTCGTTCAAGTCTGGGTTTCTACCGAGTCAAATCCTGTGTTTTGATTTCACTCTTCCTGAGGATTGGTCGACTATTTGATTTGAAAGTCTGTTTCTCTGTCCTGAGAAGCTTAGCTCATGGTTGTTCTTTTCTCTGTTTTTTGTTTTCTGCTGTATTTACTGTTCCTTCAGGCTTCCAGTCGACAACTCTTAGATCTCTTCTTGTCGCCTATTTTCGGCTTGCTTCCTTTTTGTGTTTCTTTTCCCTCTGATTTCCTTTTGTCTTTTAGTTGGGTTTCGGCTAGCTTTGCTGCAGTGTCTTCTTTGTTTCCTTTAGCAAAGTATTCACTGTTTTGCCAAATCTCAGTTACTCTGCAGTGTGTTTTAGAATTGTGCATTTTCCGTCTCTGAATCTGTAAAACCTGTTCCCGGTCAGACCAGAGATGATACAGCGATCTGACCGCTCAGACCTAGGCGGTCAGACCGGCCGAGACATGGCGGTCAGACCGGCCGAGTCGTTGCGATCAGACCGGCTTCATGACCGAGTTTCTGCTGCCTGCCTCATTTTATTGCTTTGTTTGCTGATTTTTCTTTGGATGCCAGTGAGCTATTATCCTCATTCTTCATAGCTTCTATAGCTATCGGAGAAGAAGTTTGTGGATACTTTGGGGCGGTTTTTGAAGGCACCATTCACCCCCCTGTTGCCATTTCCGATCCTACAGCAATCAAAGGAGGATTTAACTTGGGAAGAGGTACATCTTCAACTAGTACTAATTTCAATGCTTGATATAGTTTAGTTGCAACAACATCTATGTCGAATGATAAGAAGGCTACACCATTACCATCTACTCAATCTTTGGTGGGTTCTACCTCCAAAAAGTAGTAGTAGCCTTCAAGTGCATGGGCATGGTCACTGTGCATGGGAGTATTTAAATAACCATGTTATGTTGATTACTGAAGATGGTGAATATGATTCAACTAGTGAAGATGAGTTGACATCCAATACTGAAATTGAGAAGTTTGATGATGCATCGGAAGATAAAGAAGTAGATGTTTGGATGTATGAAAGTGGAGATGCACTTGTGATTACCAAACGTTTGAGCATTCTTGTTGGATCGGAAACGGCGACAGAGGGGGCTGAATGTCGATCATTAAAAATTTCGTCCCTCACAAGTACTCAAAAAACTCAGTTCTCTGATAGCTATAGAAGCTATGAAGCACTTGGAAAGAAGCTAATCGGGAAAAAAGAGAATAAACCAAGAGGCTAAAAACAAAACAAACAAAGAAATGCTCAAACTAAAGCTTACTGTAATCCTTGCAGCAAGCCTTAAATGGTTTCTTGCATGCACTAGATCAAACCAGAGGAGCAACGAGAAATTAATGGAGAGCTTTAGAACAGCTGCCAAAAATTACAACAAAGCTACCAAAGAAGCACTGTTAAAGAGAAAAGAAAGAACTAGTACTCGGCTGCAAGAGAAGAAGTACAGAACATGTGCTTGGCCAAAAACTGCTCCCAACCGAAAGCTACACATGCAAATTAGTTGGTACAGCAACCAAGCACAGGAACCGAGTACATGACTGCCGAAAAGAACAATGGACACAAGAGAAAAACTGCAAGCCGAATCCACTAGAAAAGTGACCACATCCCCATCCGAAGAATCAACAACCATTAAGACCATTCATGTTATCGAAACAGCAAGACATCCCATTAATGTTGCCTACTTAAATGTCTTAAGAAATACTTGGAGCCATCAATTTTGGCCAAGACAAAAAAGGCTTGAAAGCTTACTGCTCAAAAACCGAAACTAAAAGAGGAGGCCAGCCGATTTGACAAATCACTGAGAAAACAAATCAGCAATAAAACATAGGCATGCGGCCAAAATAGGAATCACAATAATTGAAGTACTGCCGGCCAAAAAGCAAGATTTGTACTGCTATTTCACTGCCATCCGAGAGTCTAATAAGCTCAACCAAACTTACTGCTCAAAAGCTCTTTGCTGAGAATGATTGAACGTAGTGAGCTGCTATGATTCTCAAGACAAAAAGGAAGAAATTTAACCCAACTTGCAGCTAGAAAACAGGGCCAAGAAAATACCAACAGAGAGTAAAAGACTAAGCCAAATCACAGATCGTAAAAACAAGAAATGCAAGAACTCAAAGAAAATCTCTCATAGATCGAGACGGAGACATACATGATTACATGATAGTTGTTCTCAGCTCATCTCTCTCTCAAACTCACACTAAATCCCCATACATGCTTGAGAAAACAAGAACTCAAGAAAGGAGAGAGCCAAATAAAACCCTAACTCTTGCACACACTCTCTCTCACACAATTCATGCTCAAAATCATGAAGACTACTAGAGAACACCCTCTCTATTTATAGCCTCCACTAATGGGTTTACCATTGCTTTACCCATTAACCTTTTGCGGTTTACCCACAATCCACTTCCTTTAGTGTAGCTTTGCGTATTCACCAAAACGCCCCTCGCGCACCTTCTAGGAAGCTTCCTCATTTCTTGCCTTGCAAGCCTCGCAGCCACCTCGAGCCCTCGCCGTCTTCGACACCTCCCGACCGTTCTGACCTCAGCGCCACCTGCGCCTAGTCTGGTCCACCGTGTCTCACCACGACTCCGCCTCGACGTCCTCGAGTCCTCGCCGTCTTCGGCACACCTCGATCGTTCTGACCTTAGCGCCACCTGCGCCTAGTCCGGTCACCCGTGCCTCGCCACGACTCTGCCTCGATGTCCTGCAGCCAACACAGATAAGAAACATATCAAATAGCACCGCTCGATACATGTAAGCGTAAATGCATCATACTTACCCATGATGAAGTCCAAACCTGTCGAGTCAAGGAATATGCATCCTAAGCCCATACGATCAAGTTTGACCAAGTCCGACCGAGCCCGATTGCACCACGCAACGTCAAGGTCCGAACCACCCAAACCAAACTCGACTTACCTAAACCGATGTCAATTACTCATCATACACATGGAATGACCTCCACATGGTCTCTCAATTCTACTCAAATAAGATGCATATCCACAGTGATTCAACTTGTTTTAAATACAAGCCAAGGTTAATAGCATGATAATCAAGCTTATCATTGATAGTGGAACTTATCATAACTTGGGTAGTTTGGAGTTGTGCACTAAAGCAGGTTTGAAATTGCTTAAATATCCTCACCCATATCATGTGTAATGGTTTAGTGATTGTGGTGATGTGAAAGTTCAACACGCGGTGAATGTGACTTTCAAGATTGATGATTATGAAGACATTGTTTAGCATGATGTGGTGCCTATGATGGCATGTCACTTGATGTTGGAAAGGCCATGGCAATATGATAGGAGTGTGGTACATGATCACTAAACCAATAAGTATGCTTTTAAGCGAAAGGGAAAAACTAAGGAGCTTTATCCAATGACTCCAATCAAATTCATATACAAAATCAACAAAAGAATCTTGCTAAAATTGAGAGTAAAAAGACATAATTGAGTGACCTACACACGTCAGGAAGTGAGAGTCACAAGTCAAATATGAGGGGGAAAAGAAAGAGTGGAGAGCATGTTACGTTAGCCACAAAATCAGATTTAAGAGATGCGAGCAATAATCCATCCATGTTGCACTTGGTGCTTGTATACAAAGATTCACGCACTTTGATTTCTACTAATGACATAACATCTCTTCCTAGTAGTGTTTCTTCTCTTTTGCAGACATTCGAGGATGTGTTTCCATAGGAGATTCCAGTGGCTCTACCTCCCATTTGTGGTAAGACATCCAAGGATGTGTTTCAGAGGAGATTCTAATGGGTTTACCTCCCATTTGTGGTATAGAACATCAAATTGACCTCATGCCAGGTTCCTTCTGACTAGACCACCATACCGCATCAATCCAGAAAAAACCAAAGAAATTCAGTGGCAAGTGCAAGAGCTATTAGATAAAGGGTATGTACATGGAAGCCTAAGTCCTTGTGATATTCCTATTATTTTGGTTCCTAAGAAAGATGGTACATAGTGAATATATGTTGATTATCGTGATATTAACAATATCATTGTTAGATATCATCATCATATTCTTAGGTTAGATGAAATGCTAGAAGAACTTAGTAGTGCAATGATATTCTCTAAAATTAATTTGAGAAGTGGATACCATCAAATAAAAATGGAACTTAGTGATGAATAGAAAACAACCTTTAAAACAAAATGTTGACCCATAACGATGACTAGAGGGGTGAATAGGGCTTTCCAAAATCTTTCCCAGGGAGAAAGCAATGATCTTCACTCCAATAAATATGAGAAACTATGAAGATTAGAGAGAAATTACCCACAAGAAAAGCTCCAAGAAAAATCAAACCAAAGAAGCGGATTATTGCCCAGGCGGTACTACCACAAATCACACTCCGGTATGACTGGAGGGAGGTCTGACCGCAGGTTACCAAGTGGTTCGTTCGGCCTTGTTCGGCGTAACTACTGGTCTCAAAGTGGTATGATCATAGAGTGGTATGACGGCAAGTCAAAGAGCGGTCTAACCGGCCTCAAGTGGTCCAACTGGTCCAGGAGTGGTATGACCGACCCCTCTAGATGAAACAAAAAATAGTATGATTTCAACCAAGAAATGATGTAACTTTTGATCTATAGCTCCAAATTATCTAAAACTTGGTATGCACCTTCTTTAGGATATCAGTAACTTATTTCAATCATGGATCATGAAGATCAAAACCAAAGTTTCTACCATTATCCAAAATAAGGAAGGTTGCATAAAAACCAGACAAAATAGAGAAACCTCAATTGGTATTACTATGTAACAGCCCAGGTTTTTATTAAAATAAATAAACAAATTAAAATTAATTAAAATTAAAATGAATATTTTTGTTGCCTAAATTTTATTTTTGGTTTTGCCCTGGATTTCTGTTTTTGAAAAAGCTATATTTGAAAAGTATTTTAAATGAAAACCTAAAAACATTATTAAATAAAATTATATTTTGATTTTCTATAAAAATCTTATGTCAAATTAATTATTTGGATTTATTAGGCCTTTATTTGGTTTCCTGGTTTTTTTGGAGTTTAAAAATGTATTTTGAAAATAAAAAAGTATTTTAAGGATAAAATTATAATACCAACATTAGTTGGAAATATTTATAATAAGTCCAAAATTTCTCCAGGAGGTTCTCTGAATTTTTCTGGAATTTTTGGAGTTAATTTTATATTTTTTTCTGAGGCTTAATGAATATTCTAGGCATTTCCGAAAAACCATAAATCAGAAATTAAAATAAAAATCCCCTCCCTTCCCTTCCGGCCACCACGTGGACGGCCAGATGCCGGCCACATCGCCCATCCAGCCCGCCACTTGTCCGGCCCAGATCGGCCACGCCCTCGGCGCCCGATCCGCCCCAAAGCCACGCAGCCCCATCCCCGCCACTCGCGTCCTCCTCCCCTCCCTCTCACTGCCGCCCGGGCCCACTTGTCGGGACCGTCTTCTACCCCGCCTCCACCTTCTCCCGTAACCTCCGTCGCCTCCGTGCCTTCTCCGGCGAGCGATCCCCGCGCCTCGCTCCCCCTCCGCCGCCTATAAAAGGGTCCCCTGGCTCTGCCTCCTTCCGCACAACACCGCCCCCACCTCCACTCTCCCTCCCGAGCCTCCCACCGACCCCGCGCCGTGCACCACCATTGCCGCCGCCACCACCAAGCTCCTCCGGCGAGCAATTGGTGTCTGCTCGGGCCTCGCCTCGCCGTTCCAACCACCGCCTTCGCCGCGCCCGTGCGCACCCCGGTCATCCCTCGACCGCGCCTCTCCGCCACCGGAGCCCCCTCGCCGTCGTCGACCGAACCACGCCGCCGCCTCTCCTCGCCGCCGGCGCGTTCCCGGCCCTCCCCGGTAAACCCCGAGCCACCCCCGAGTCCCCCGAGTTCCTAACTCCGATTGAGCCCATTCAAATTTCTAAATTCATCAAAAATTCCCCTCTATCCATTTCTGGCCTCAGTTCAAATATTTGAAGTCAATTTGAATTTATTTTGAATTTATTTGAATTTGGTTGGTTATTTTCACGTGTAGACTTCGACGATTCGGGAAAATTCTTCGACGAAGATTCAAACCAATTTGGAGAGCAAGGCAAGTCACACTCCTTGATCATGTTGATCCCAGATTTCAAAATAAAATTACGTTATTTTAAATTATTCTGCATGTATATTTTTATCCAACGTATTTCAATTCAGTTTTTAATTTAGTTATTGCCTACTTGTTAATTCCTCCGTTGATATTGAATTCCTTATACCTTGTCACCCTAGATTAAAACTCTAGTTAGTACACTAGTATTGGCTAGAGAATATTATATCAAATGCTTAGACCTGCTTAGTTATAATATTTGTTTTGGGATACCTTTTCACATGAAATGACGAACCTTTTCACATAAAATGATAAGCTTTTCAAAGCTACTCTTGACTTTGGTGAGTCAAGGAGGTTTATGAAATATTTTGAAAACAAAATATAAAAACTGGTTTAGACTTAGGCAATTGGTTAGTTGGTGGGTGCAGGCATGCCCTGTTGGTCGGAGCCGCAAGGTTGACTGTCGTGCACAGGGGTATGTGGTTGGGCCTAAATCAGATTATGGACCGGTCTATGAGCTACTGTTGCAAAGCCCTATCGTACTACCACATGGTTGGTATGGTACAACCCTGGCTGAATAATTTGTGAAGTCCCAACCTGAGTCAAGTCGTAGGTTGAAGGTGGGCATGGTTGGTGCCATGTGAAGTCCCACTTGGGTGAGTGTGGTTGTAGCAATGAGAAGTCTCGCTCAGGCTCAAGGGGGGATCCCGGTCTGGTGGATTCCTTACTGGGGTGAAACCTTAGAGTTGGCTTGGCCAGGTTGAAGGTTTTGCATTGTAAAGGCCTTGTCATGACTCCTCACCACACACCTAACAAAGTGTGTAATCCGGTGGCAATATGGGATGATCATGTCTTATGGGTAAAGCTGTATAACCTCTGCAGAGTGTATAATCTATCCTGGATAGCCGTGCCCATGGTCATGGGCATGCTGAGTAAAAGTTTTTCATGGATTAGACTTTGTTTTTCAAAAATATTTTTGAAAACCTTGTGGATGGATGGAATCCGTAAGAGATTGAAACCTGGTGGATGGATGGAATCCATCAGGGTTGAGCAGTGAAAGCGTGTGGATGGATGGAATCCATACGTGGTCTTTTGGAAAAGATGGTCTGGGTGGGATGCCCGCGAATAGGTTGCTGTTTGGTCGAAGCCGGCACTGACGGTATTATTTTCATATACAAGTATTGTTTTTACATACTGTATTAAATTCAGCATTTTTAATCTATTTACTATATTTTTTAAATGTTATTTTATGCAAACTAACCCTATAAGCCTTCCATTGAAGCCTTTATCATTATGTTGCATTTCTCCGTGTGATTTGCGGAGTACAAGTTTGTACTCACCTTGCACCCTCCCTACAGAGAAGGATGATGTCGACTACGATGAAGATCTGGACGAGTAGGCCGCGTCTTACTGTCGTTTGCCTGTGGGCAGACTTGGGCTTCGCTATTTATCAGTTTGCTTCCGCAGTTATTTCCCTTATTTATCTTTGCCAATGGGCGTTGATGTAAGACTTGGCCATAAGGACGTACTCTTTATTTAATGAAGTTAGTCATTTGTTCTTGGTATTTATCTTTGTTGTTACTGTGTGCAGTAGCTGATCTTGAACTAGTGCGATTTACACAGAGGATCCAGGAGTCGTTACTCTGGGTTCCGACATACTAGTGAGTTCTTTATTATCTAGATGACTTTGAATAGATTCTCACATATCATAGCAAGCTAGATTATGGCACATACTTAACCCAAAACCTCAAAATCACACTTCTCTAGAGCAAAACTAGGTAATCACAAGAACTTGCAACAAACGAGTGCCTTGACAGATGAGATCTGGTCTTCAAGAGACATCATCATTACTTACACATCCTTAGCACAAACCAAGATCAAAAAGGGATCATTACTTATACATCCTTGGCACAAACAAGATTAAGAAGGGAAGGAAAAGCACCAAAAACCGAGCCAAATCAAGATTTCATCACTTGAGCATAAAAGGAAAAATACTTGGATGAATTTTGATCTCCATTGATACTTAGAGAGGAATGTTTATAGCCACTCTCTAGCGATACACAAAGCCTAAGAATGACAAAAAAACACTCAGCCACAAGAGTCTCTCATATCTCCCACAAGGTTTTCTCTAAAAACTTTAACTCTCCTCTACTTAGCATGGATAGCTTAACCCTAAGTCACCTCTCTCCATCCTTTTATAGTGAAGGCACATGAAAAACTCCAACAAGCCTCTCTAGTTAGGTTTCAGCCACTTATATGGGCTAACCCGTTAACCTAATACCATTCTGGGTTTTACACTTACACTTGTACGCTTCTCAAAGTACACACACCCATTAACTCGTTAGTGATCAATACTTGATCTATTTTGCATTTTTAGCACATCCTTAACCTAAACCACTTAGGCCAATACCATAGTTTTGTGCACCGCCACTTTTTGGTATTGGGCAATTTACCAAATGCTCCTCTACCGCGTTCCTCGAAGCTTCTTGCTTCCTTTGCCATAACTTGATGCCAAGCCTCTCACGTGTCCAGATCCCCTCAAACTTTCCTTGCTTGTAAACAACCCAAGCCACTTGGTGCACCACAAGCTTCACCTTCACCATGATCGCACCTAGCTTCCCTGACTGTGTAGGACTTGAGCTCCTCCCTAAGCCAAGTCCTGGTCCACCTTTCTGTTGCCCATCATTTCCATCACCGGTAACTCCAACTCTGACTTCTTGTCTTCTAGGCTTGTAATCACCCCCACAAACCTCAGTTATCTTTCAGCGGCACCTTGATCTCATGAGATCTCAGCTACTTCTAAGCCTAGTATGGACCTCAGTTCCTTTTGAGCCTAGTCTAGATCTCGGACCTCAAAGCCCTCACCTAGTCTGGTATCCTCTGCCTCACCATGACCTAGCTTCAGAGTCCTACAAGCAACAACAAGAAAACAAACCATCATGAGCACCGCACAAGACAAGATCATCAATATGCCCAATTGACGACAATGAGAACATTTACCTCTAGAGCTTCCATCCCTAGAAGCACCACTACAAAGCATGACATGCATCTCCAATATATCATGGTCTTTGCTCAAACTTCATATTTCATGGTTCTTGTCCACCTTGTACCTTGCTTCAATCCAACTGTCCCACATGGCATAAACGACTATTCTAGACCTCAGTTATCCCCAACCCAGTCCTGATCTCCCTGTCATTGACCATAGTTGCCTACAAACCACCTGCATAATAACAGATCAAGCAACCATGTCTGGGTGTAAGTTCTTCGCAACTTGACCCATATTAGTCGATAAATGCAACATGTATGCACCTAAACACAAATGCTAAACCCTTAGGACCAAACCTTAAACCACAGAGTGCACAACCTAGCACACAATGCCAGCGGCCGATCTGACCACATCTATCATGCTGGCCAAACCGCCGACACCTCGGCCAGTATGACCGCCAACCAAAGGCAAATCATACCACTGCCTGATGTTGATCATACCGCCAGCATAAAGCCGATACTACCACGTACAATGCCTGGTATGACCTCTTGAGCTCAACTCAAAATGATCCTCTCTGAAAAATAGCCACCATCAACTAGAATCGGTTGTACCACAACCCTGGTCCGACTACCATTCAAGTCCAGTACTACCACACCAGCTGGTCAAACCACGACTCCCAAGTTGGTCTGACCGCTGCTCCCCACTAGTCTGACTACCAACCTTTGGCCAATCAAACCGTCCCTGGCTGGTATGACCTCGGCTCTAATGTCAGTCATACCGTCAACAACAAAAGCAACTGAAAAATTCTAAACTCTCAAAACCCAAACTCAAACTTTACAAACTCTCTGAACCAAAAGTCAATTACTCATTACTAACCACCACATGGTCTCACACAAAAATTTAAATTGTATGAGTGGTTAATAATGCCTTTTGGTATAACTAATGCACCTAGTACATCCATGTGTTTGATGAATCATGTTTTAAGAGCTTTCATTGGTAGATTTGTGGTAATCTACTTTGATGACATTCTAATTTATAGCAAAATGATGGATGAACACATTGATCACTTGCAACAAGTACTAGAAGTGTTTAGAATTAAGAAAATGTATGCTAACCTTGCTAAATACACTTTTTGTACCAATAAAGTTGATTTCCTTGGATATGTTGTTTCTAGACATGAAATTAAAGCAGATGAATCTAAAATTGAAGCAATCAAGAATTGACCTACTTCTTTGAATGTAAGTCAAGTTAGACATTTCCATGGTCTTGCTGGTTTTTATCATCATTTTGTAAAAGATCTCAACACTATTGATGTCCCTTTAAATAAACTAACTAAGAAAGGAGTTGTATTTGAATGGGGGTGGCACAAGAGAATGGATTTGCTGAATTAAAGAAGTGCTTAACTAAAATACCATTACTTGCTTTGCCTGATTTCAATAAAACATTTAAATTTAATGTGATGCTAGTGAAATAGGTATTGGTGGAGTTTTCATGCAAAAAGGTAAGCTCATATCATATTTTACTAAGAAACTTTGTGGTGCTCAATTGAACTATCCTATGTATAATAAAGAGTTATATGCTTTTGTTTGTGTTCTTAAAACTTAGCAACATTATCTTTGATCTAGAGAGTTTGTTATTCATTCTGATCATGAATCATTGAAATATTTAAAAAGTCAACCTTTCTATAGACATGCTAAATGGATTGAATTTATTGAAACTTTCCCATATGTTGTGAAATATAAGAAAGAAAAGGGTAATGTTGTTGATGATGCTTTGTCTAGAAAGAGTATTCTTTTAACTCAATTAGAAGTGCAAGTGCTTGGTTTTAAAAGTATTAAAGATTTGTACACTTCTAACCATGATTTTTTGGCATTGTATTCAAATTGTAAAGGTGGGAAAGGTTGGCAGAAGTATCATATGCATGATGGGTATTTTGTTTAGAACTAACAAACTTTGCATTCCATATCCGTCCGTTCATTTGCTCTTGTTGCCAAAATCGCATTTCGGAGGACTTATGGGATATTTTGGAAGAGGGAAGACCCTCATGACACTTGCTGACCATTTCTACTAGCCTAAGATGAGACGTGACATCAAAAGATTTGTGCAACATTGTGTAACATGCCATAAAGCAAAATCTAAACTTAATCTACATGGTTTGTATACTCTACTTTTAGTTCATAATGTACCTTGGAAAGATATTAGTATGAATTTTGTTTTGGAATTACCTAGGACTAAGAGGGGGAGGGATTTTATTTTTATTCTATCGGATAGGTTTTTTTTTAATACGGCTCACTTCATTCCTTGTCATAAGAGTGATGATACATCTATGCAGCTAACTTGTTTTTCAGGAAGATTATGATATTGCATGTGTTCCAAGAACCATTGTTTTAAATCGTGATGTTGAATTATGAGCTCTTTTTGGAAGACCTTGTGGGCCAAGCTTGGAACTAAGTTATTATTCTCAATGGCTTCTCACCTACAAACTGATGGACAAACTAATATGGTGAATAGAGCATTGTCAATGCTATTGCGACCATGATCAAGAAGATATTGAAAGAGTGGGAAGATTTTTTACCGCATGTAGAGTTTGCTTATAACAAGTTGGTTCATTCTACTGCTCAATTGAATCCTTTTGAGGTGATGTATGGTTTCAAACTGATCATGCCACTTGATTTGTTGCCACTACCACTTCAAGAAAGAGCAAATATGGAAGCGTCAAGGTATGCTAAATTTGTAAACAAGTTACATGAAAAGACTACAGAGCAAATTGAGAACATGGTATGTCAATATGCTGATTATGCTAACAAAAAGAGAGAGAAAATGTTGTTCAAACCAGATGACTTGGTATGGATACATCTTCACAAAGATTGCTTTTCGGAGAAGCGTAAGTCCAAATTGATGTCTCGTGGAGATGGTCCATTAAAAGTACTTGCAAAGGTTAATAATAATACATACAAGATAAAGCTTTTAGGTGATCAATGTGTGGTGAGTGCTACATTTAATGTTGCTAGTTTGTCACTTTTTTCAGACCGAAAGACAATCTAGAGTTGAGGATGACTCGTTTTCAAGAGAGGAAAGATGATGAGGACATCTCCAATGATGACACTTCTACACATCCTTCTTATGATGTACCAAGTGATCCTAGTACCAATGATGACACTTCTACACATTCTTCTCATGATGCACCAAGTGATCCTAATACATCCATTTAAGTTCCAATTCTAGTTGATACAAACAAAGAGATGTATGAAGGACCAATCAAACGTGCAATGGCTATGAGGATAAACGAATAGGTGAATTCGCTTCATAATGAGCTTAACTTTGCATGTAATGGTAATAGTGTACTATGTAATGTTTCTACTTTAATTGTTCTTAGGTATATAGGACAAGGAGCATTAGAGAGCAAAGGAGACTACAAAGGAATTCATTCACTTTGTTTACTTGGAGGTGTTTCCAAGAGGGAGGAGAGAGAGGTTGGGGACACCAAAGAAGACAACCATGCTACCATGGGTGCCATGCGCGTGTGTGTGCATGCATGTGTGTGTATGCGGCCATGGTATGCACATGGGCCGAACAACACACAAGGAGAAGGAAAATGGGAAGAAAAGAAGAGAGGACCAAGAATATAAGCTGAAGTTTTGGATAAGATTTCCAAAACCCAATACAGATCCATCTCAAGCCCATCCAAATTCAAATTTGGATTGAAATCCAAAATCAATTTGGGCTCAGTTCAAAACAACCAATAGACCTGCATTAAAAAGTCCATAATATTTACAAACGGAGTTCGATTTGAGTACTCTTGTACTTATTGGAAAACTTGTTCCGAAGACCACGCAATGGATAAGGTCCTAACTTCAGAAATATCATGGATCAACAGCTATCTCCAAAACCAAGTGGTGGCCAAAAATTTATTCTTTTCTTTTTGTGTTCGTATTAGAGTCCAATCTTATTAGATGTATTAGGAGGGTTATACACTCTTGATTCTAGGGTTTGAGCATACATTACCCCCACTAGAATAGGGAGTTCCGATCTGTTGTGTCGTTCCATTGTTTGTGTTTTTTCCTTTTATTATTGCAAGAGCACGTCTACTTCTTTATGTGGTGATTAGACAAGAATCAACTAGTGTTGTTGAGTGAATTCAAGTGCCGCAGGTTTCGGTTAACCATACCGTTGTTAGTAGTATCACCATTCGTTAGGTTTCACAAATTCTCACAAGCAAGTCGCATCTTACTAATATCTTACTAATATCTTTGATCCTATATCACGAAGATTAGGAACCACCGTACCATAGATCCATCACATTATAGGCCACAAAAGTACACTTCTTTTTGCATCTTTAATTTTGTTACAACTCACAAACTAAAATACATTTAATCATACTAACTTTGCATTTTGCATTATGTCATATTTTTTTCCTTAAAAGGTGCTTTTGTACCATAGATCATCATCCATTTTGCCACTTTAACCTTCTCGATCGGCCTGCCAAGTGGTTCTATCTCCAGATAACAAGTGACAGATCGAACAATATGCTGCTGCATGCAGAAACATGGAAGAATTGCCAATTCATTTTGCTCCATATGTTCTTCATTTTGTTTATTTTCAACGGTAAGTTTTGTAAGCATATTATTATTTACATTTTTTATATTCTGTGCAAATGGCTAGACATCCAAATTTATTTTGATTTTAACACATCATACATTTTTGCTTGCACTCTCCAGAGTTTCCAGATATATATGGACAATCACATACACTACCCATCGTTACAGCAAGTCCCCTAATTTCTTTTCTTTTTTTACAATAAGCTACCACTAATTTCTATATGTTAGACTATCCTAATCAGGGCATGTCTAGAACATTGGAATTTCACAAAAATTATGTATAATTTTCATAGGAAACAGTTCAGTTTCCGCGTTTCAAAGAGGCTTAGCATGTCCAAAGGTAGCATGGTGGGATCAGTGAGTGGTAGCTTGGGCCGAAAAGAAATTTGTGTATATCCATCTGTTCATTGGCTTTTCTACCTTTTGCCTCTCATGTGATTATTTTGTCAGGTTGGTAACGATTCCTGCCTGAGGAGGAGACCCCCTCGACAAAAAAAGGCTGGGGGTTGCACGCATTGGCGTGCATGCAGATTTAGCGTGCTTAATTACTTGGCGATCTGGCTTGGTGGACTGAATTGTGGGGTTCCATTAATGTTTTTTTTAAGATATAATTAGTTGCCACATGACATGCTAGCTAGATATGCATCTTCGACAAGTTGCTCGATCTTTTCACACGTGCTATATCTTAGATGTTTGTATTGAAGTTTATATGATTTAGAGTCTCGTTGGTTGCCTTGTACAGTAGTGGTAGTTAACTTAGTTCATAATTTCTATAACAAATTAACTATTTAAGAAAGAGATGTATAGATGCATCGGATCAGCTTATGTATTCTATTTGTGGAAGCATCGCGCCTTGAAGCATGTCCCTAACCAGCAAATGCATTGACAACAACCAAGTTTCTTGTCTTGTTATTTGAGTCGTACTAACTCCGATTCTAAATGTAAGTTATTTTAGAATTTATGATGGTTAATTATTTTTAGGTTCGGCCATCAATATGTAAAGAATACCAAGATTGACAACATAAAGTTGGTATTATTAGATCCATTACGAAAATACTAATGTATAATTATTTTTCATAGAAATTTTTGATTAAATTGTCGTCTTAGGGCCTATACCAATGTTCAAAACAACTTATATTTAAAATTAGAGGGTTATATTTGAAAACAATACGAAAGACTAGTCTTTGTCTTGGCTTGTTTACCATTCCAGTCGATAAAAAGGTACAAATTAGTCCAAATAAATCCTTATTAAGAATAAGCCGACCAAGTACCTTTGACTCGCAAACCAACGGAGTAAGTGGTGACCACCTTGCATGTCGGCACGCACCTTGGGTGGATGTAATGATTTGCTGCAGGCTAGCTGGCAGCTGCAGGTCGACCCTTTATCCGCCATCTTCTTGTTTGCTTGCGTGGAGCCCGGCAGCCACTGAAAGTGGGCCATCTTGGCACGCCAGCAGTATGCAGTAGTGTCCTGTAGTACTGACTTTGAGACAGGGTTGGCACGCAATGCAGCTGCTGCCAACTTTTCCATAGGTTTTGGACCAACAAAACCCGGCTAGCTGCTGCATGCTTGTGAGATGAGAGAGGCAGGGCTATAGTTCTGTCCCTGCATTCAACCAAAGCAACAGCAACCAGCCCAGCTTCCAATCTAATCTCTCCAGCAGCAACAACAAGATGTAAGATCGAAGAGGAGATGAACAGCTGTGGAAAATGTCCTAGCTTTAGGGTCACATAACGTAATTGGTGAACATATGAACAAATTCAATCGTGGCCATCGGATCCGGATTGGACGTAGGAGATAGAGGCAGGCAGGCTCCCCTATCACTTACGTGGTTTTGCACATAACCCCTGCTGGCTCGATCCGTGGTCTTCTTTCTAGCAATCCAGCATGCCCGTCTCTGGTCGTTTGACTCCGCAAGGGGTTTGGGCGACTCAGAGCGGGAGTCCGAACCCTAGCATCCCAGCTAGGGTTTCGGTTCGTTTTTCTTCCTCAAATCCCCACAAAATCAGTCGCAAATCGAAGTGCTCTTCAATGCCGGTCCTTTTCTCCAAGGTTT
This sequence comes from Dendrocalamus latiflorus, assembly GCA_017311315.1. NCBI lineage: Eukaryota > Viridiplantae > Streptophyta > Magnoliopsida > Poales > Poaceae > Dendrocalamus > Dendrocalamus latiflorus. The sequence goes on from CM029675.1 coordinate 5,781,659, forward strand.
GGAAGGCAGGGAAGGGCTCCCGCGAGGTCGTGCGGGGGTGAAGTCAGGCGGAGGCAGAAGCTAGGGGGGCGGTGGCGTGCGCCCTGTTGGAGTGCGGCTTTTGAAGCGGAATCCGAGACCGGGGTCGTCTGGTGGCCGGGGTGGCGAAGGACGGTGCTGGGCTGTTCGTTTTGGGGGGAGCTTTGGTGGTGGTGTGGGTCTTGCTGGTGGAGGCAGCGCGAAGGCTGGGGTGGAGGAGGTGTGTGTCTGGCGGTGGAGGTAGGGCGCGGCCGGGGGAGAAGGCGTGTGGCAGGGGTCCAAGCGCTTCTCTCAGTTGTCTTCGGCAGTTTGTTCCCGCAAGGGGCTCGGGCGGCTCAGAGGTACTCAGCTGTGCTCTCTTCTCCCCCTGAGGGCGAGGCGCAGGGACTATCCGTGAGCTTGAAGCTGCAGCAGCTGGGAGGCGGGAAGGAGATGAGCAAGGCGAAGGGAGGCGCCGGGGAAGACCTTGATGGGTTGCTCCGGGGCCTGAAGCTGACAGAGCAAGAGAAGAAGGGAGTGCGAGGTGCTTGGAGGTCGGAGGTGAGGGAGCCAGGGAACTCCCCGCAGGCGGTGGGGAAATTATTCTCGTCGAAGCCGGGGTACGCAGAGGGCTTGGTGCAGACTGTGGGCAGGATCTGGTGCCCCCAAAAAGGGATCCGATGTAAGGAATTGGGTAACAATCTGTTCCTCTTTTCCTTCTTGCAACCGGGTGGTAAGCGTAGGGCAGTCCTGGAGGGGCCTTGGGAGTTTGGGGGTGATTTGCTTGTGGTGGTGGATTTTGATGACACAAAAAGGCTCAAGGATTTGGAATTTGTTCACATCCCGGTGTGGATTCGTGTATTCGATCTGCCGTTGGGTTTGATGAATGCTGAAACGGGGCGGCGAATTGGTAACTCAGTGGGCAAAATTCTGGAGGTGGACAAGGATGAAGACGATCTCGCAGTTGGGGAATTCCTTAGGATTAAGACGTTGATCGATATCCGAAAGCCTCTGGTTCGGGGCATCACAATGGAGTTGGGGGAAGGAGAGGAGGATTGCTGGTGTAGGTTTCAGTTCGAGTTCCTCCCAAATTTCTGTTACTCGTGTGGCTTGTTAGGTCATGCGGAGAAAGAATGTGATGATAGCACCTGGCGCCAGGAGGGAAAGCAATTCGGGGATTGGTTCAGAGTTAACCCGGCAAGGAGGAAGGAAGGCAAAGGGAGATGGTCGGAAGGCGGCAGTTCGGGAGGGAGCCAACAGCAACGAAAAGAGCCGAGTTGGGGGAAGACTCGGGAGACCAAGAAGGACTCCAGTAGCGATGGTTCCCGCAAACTCACTGTGTTGAGCGACAGGGAACTGAGGGACGACGGAGAAAGTCCTCTAAAACTGCCGGCAAATGAGGAAAGGGGAGGTATGCCGAGGAGGTTGGAGTTTGAGGTTCAGCCGTTAGAAGCAAGGCTTGGGGGAGGGGAGTCTGGACTAATCTCAGGGGGCAGTGCCAAAGAAGGTTCAACCAATGTGGTGGAGGAAAAACCTGTGGGGGCGATGGCGGGTCCAGTGATTGATCCAGAGCCTAGCACTGATCGGGGGGAGTTAAAGGAGGGAATGGAGGACCATATAGCTGCCCAGGTGTTTGCAGGGGAGAGGGGCGATAAAAAAACTGTATGGAGGTTGATGGTCATGAGGAGGAAAAGGGGGTGGGGTTAAAAGAGCCGGTTGAAAGAGCAAGAAAAACAAATAGCTTGGGGGTGCACAGGGAGGTTGAGGATGGTGTAAGGGGGATGTCGGACGGTTTGTCGGAAGTGTTAAAGAGGGCGACTTTTAAGCGGCGCCCCCGAACTGTCATGGGAAAAGGGAAGGCTTACTGTGCCATGGGAGATGGGCTTAAGAAGAGGCCAGCCCCAGAGGGTGGCGAGGAGGATATTGAGAGAACAAAGAAGCTTTGCCTGGAGGTTGGAGAACGGAATGGAAGTGGGGAGCAACACAACTTTGATGAGGCGGGATTGCTTGGCCAATCCCGCCAGCCCCGATGAAGGCAATAGCTTGGAACTGCCGGGGATTGGGGAATGACCCGGCAGTTCGTGGTCTTCTGGATGTCCAGAAGAAGGAGGCCCCGGATGTGCTATTTTTGTCTGAAACAAAACATATTAGCACATGGTTAGAGATGTTTCGGTGGAGATTAAATATGCCAAACATGTGTGTCAAGGACAGCGTGGGTAAAGGTGGTGGCTTAGTGTTGTTCTGGAGAAAAGGGGTAGACTTAACAGTGGAGAGTATGTCAAGATACCACATTGATGCAACTGTGCAAGAAGAGGATGGGTTTAAATGGCGATTCACTGGTATTTATGGCGAATCAAAGAGTGAGGAGAAGGGGAAAACTTGGAAGCTGCTGAGAATATTGAAGAATAGGAGTGATCTGCCATGGCTGTGTTGTGGCGACTTTAATGAAATTATGTTCAATTGTGAGAAGGAGGGAGGCCCCCCAAGATCGGAAAGGTGTATGGAAAACTTCCGTGAAGCTCTCGTAGATTGCGACCTTCATGACCTAGGCTTTGTCGGGGATGTGTTCACTTGGAGGAACCACCACCACAGAGCAGAGAGTTTTGTAAGGGAAAGACTAGACAGGGCGGTGGCAAATAGCTCTTGGAGAGCAAGATTCCCTCTTGTTCGAGTTATTAATGGCGACCCAAGACATTCTGACCATAGACCTGTCATAGTAGATATGGGAGGGAGGGAGAAGAAGGAATGGAACAAACCAATGGAGATCATGAAGAAATTTGAAGCAAGATGGATGGAGGAGGAGTGTGAGGCTAGGGTAGGGGATGCCTGGAGAAATGCTCTCGAGATGGGGGAGGCTAGTCTGATGGAGGTTCAAAAACATCTGTTGTCGGAATTGTGGAAATGGGACCGCAGTGTCCTGGGGGAGCTAGAGAAGCGGATCAAAATAGCCAAGAATGAGCTTGAGAAATGTCGAAGGGGGAGGATCAGCCAAGACCAAGTTAATAAGGAACATGGATTGCGATATAAATTGGAAAGGTTGCTTGATCAACAGCACGTGTACTGGAAACAAAGAACCCACTCTTCATGGTTGACCCAAGGGGACCGTAATACAAAGTTTTCTCATGCCCAAGCGTCGGAGCGAAGGCGGAAAAATCATGTGGGAAAATTGGTGGATGATGGCGGCGGGGTGGTGGCGGGGAAACACCTAACAACCTTTATTGCTAATCAGTACCAATAACTCTTCATGTCTACTGCAGGAGATCATATGGAGGAGGTTCTAGCATGTGTGCAAAGGCGGGTCTCTCAAGCCATGAATGAGGGCCTGGTGGCGCCGTTCTCGGAGGCGGAGGTGTGGAAGGCCTTGCAAAGCATGGGGGATCTGAAAGCTCCTGGTACTGATGGGATCCCTGCAGTTTTCTACAAGAAATTCTGGACTTTGGTTGGCGACAAAGTGAAAAAGGAGGTGCTGGATGTGTTGAATGGGGGAACTATGCCAACAGGGTGGAATGACACAGTGATTGTGTTGATCCCCAAGATCAGTAAACCGGACAAACTGAAAGATCTTAGGCCCATAAGTCTTTGCAATGTGGTGTACAAACTCATCTCCAAAGTTCTGGCAAACCGGTTTAAAGATATTTTACCGGAGATAATCTCACCTTCTCAAAGTGCTTTTGTTCCTAGCCGGTTGATTACGGACAATGTGCTGCTGGCTTATGAGTTCACCCACTACTTATATCAGCGCAAACGAGGAAGAATGGGGGTTGCTGCTATAAAGCTCGATATGAGCAAGGCTTATGACCGGGTCGAGTGGGGCTTCCTGAGGAAAGTGATGCAGAAGATGGGTTTCCATGAAAGATGGGTAGAACGTATCATGATGTGCGTCACCACTGTGTCCTACCGAATCAAAGTGAATGATAACTATTCGAACAGAGTGATCCCACAAAGGGGGCTCCGACAAGGAGATCCATTGAGCCCCTACCTCTTCATCCTTTGTGCAGAGGCTCTGTCGGCCATGCTACAGAAAGCGCAGGAGGAAGGGCAAATTGAGGGAATTAAAGTCTGTAGGGAGGCGCCACGAATAAATCACCTATTTTTTGCTGACGACTCCCTTATCTTGATGCGGGCACAGAAGGAGGATGCCAGGGAATTGCAAAGAATTCTAGATGTGTATGACAGAGCTTCAGGCCAAGTGATCAATAGGGACAAATCCTCGGTTTTGTTCAGTCCTAACACAAGCCAAGAGGATAAAGATCAAGTCCGAACTGAGCTATGCATCTCCCAGGAAGCAAAGAATGAGAAATACCTAGGGCTCCCCGTATCCATTGGCAAATCACGCAAGAAAGCCTTCGGATACATTAAAAGAAAGATTTGGATGCGGATACAGGGGTGGCAAGAGAAGCTGTTGTCAAAGGCTAGGAAGGAAGTTCTAATTAAGGCGGTTGCCCAAGCTATTCCAACATATGCCATGTCGTGTTTTGACCTGACAAAAGGCCTCTGTGACGAGCTAAACTCCATGATAGGGAGGTGGTGGTGGTGCCAGAACGACAAAGAAAATAATATCCATTGGTTGAGCTGGGACAAACTGACCTTACCAAAGAAGGAGGGGGGCTGGGATTCCGTGATCTTCATCTCTTCAATTTAGCCATGCTTGCTCGGCAGGCGTGGAGAATCCTAACAAACCCGGATACTCTTTGCAGTCAAGTTCTAAGGGCCAAATATTTCCCCAACAGTAATATTCTGCAGTGTAGCGCAAGAGAGGGCATCTCATATACTTGGCGGAGCATTCTGCAAGGAGTACAACTGCTTAAAGAGGGAGTGGTGTGGCGGGTAGGAAATGGTAATTCGCTCAACATTTGGTCTGACCCCTGGATACCAGTTGGAAGGACTCGCAAAATAACAACCCCCAGAGGACCTTCGGTGTTGACACGGGTGTCTGAGCTTATGAATCCGGCTACGGGCGATTGGGATGAGGTTTTGGTAAAGGACACCTTTTGGGAGTCGAATGCGAAAACCATTTTAGCACTACAAATGGATGCAGAAGTGGATGACTGGCCAGCATGGCAGTTTGACCCAAAAGGGGTTTTCTCAGTAAAATCAGCTTATAAAGTGGCACTTTGGAAGAGGGAACATGAGCAGGCAAGAGATGCCTCTGGGTCTGGGACGGAGAGGAGAGATGAGGCCAGTTTTGATTGGAAAAGGATATGGCAGATTGAAGCTCCAAATAAAGTTAGGATGTTCGTGTGGCGCTTTGCGCACAACAGTTTGCCTGTTAGGAGGAACAAAGCTCGGAGGGGCGTTAAACGTGACACAATCTGCCCGATGTGCAATAGAGTTGATGAGGACTGTGGCCACCTTTTTTTGAAATGTAAAAAAGTGAAGGAGTGCTGGCGGTTGATGAGGCTGGAGCAAGTGCGTTCAAAACTTGTTAGTTGTCGGACGGCAAAAGAAACGGTGCAGACGATATGGAGCCTTGAAGCGGGGATCCAGCTGCAAGTTTGGGTTCTTCTGTGGCGTTGGTGGTCAGCAAGAAACAAAGTCAATGCAGGAGAAAGAAGAGCCTCGGGTCCAGAAATATGCTCCTTGATTGACTATTATGTTAAGGAGTTTGAAAAGCTGAAAAAAACAATATGCCAGAAGGGAGCGAATGGATCCTGGAAGTGGGAACCCCCTCCGGAGGACATATACAAAATCAATACAGATGCATCTTTCAAGACCAATACACAAGAGGGCGGATGGGGCTTTGTTGCGCGTGACAAAAATGGTGAATTCCTGGAAGGGGGCTGTGGAAGGCTGGAGAGAGTTTCGAGTCCTTTGCATGCTGAAGCGTAGGCAGTGTTGATGAGCCTTCGTCGTGTCGCTGAGCTGGGAATGAGCCGGATTATTCTTGAAACAGATGCAACAAATCTGCAAAAAGGGCTGACCTCAACGGATTTGGATAGGAGTGTCGACGGGGTTTTGCTCCGTCAGATCAGAAACTTCATTGCGGAGACGTTTGAGTATTGTGTGATCCGGGCGTGCCCAAGATCATGCAACAAAGTGGCTGATAGTCTAGCTCGGTATGGGGCGAGTGTTGTTTGCTCGGGTTCGGCGATGTTCATGAACCAAGTCCCCGCCTTTGTGACTGCCTTGGTCTCGGGCGATTTGCCCAGAGTCAACGGTTAATGGAAGACATGCTCTTCTTTATCAAAAAAAAAAGCAATCCAGCATGCCCTCCTCTGCTCCTCCATTGGTGCCTCCCCTCCCCATCCAGTGGCTCCCCTATCCTCTCGTGCTGCTGGACGCACCCTAGGGTTTCAACCCTTGCCGTCATTAGAAACCCGCTCCATCACACCGTCGTCCTCCATTAGCGCCTTCCCCTCTGACGGCGCCGCCCCCAAAGCAAAACCCAGTGGAATTGAACTCTGTAGGCATCTCCTAATGACGGTGTGGCGGAGTGGGCTCCTAACGATGGCAAGGGCTAAAACTCTAGGGCATGTGCAGTGGCACGAGAGGATGGGGGGAGCCGCTGGACAAGGAGGGGATGTGCTGATGGAGAACGGCGGCATGGCGGAGAGGGAGGAGAGCCACCAAATGGAGAGGGGAGCTGCCCATAGAAGAGCAAAGGAGGGCGTGCTGGACTGCTGGGAAGACGATCACGGATCGAGCCAGCAGGGGTTAAGTGCAAAACCGCATAAGTGACTAGGGAAGACCACCCACCTCCATCCAATGCGGATATGATGGCCACCATTGAATTTGTTAACCAATTACATCATGTGCGCCAGATATGTTCTCTTCTTTAATTCTCTTCTTTTTCTCACATCAGAAATGGAGTATGGTAGTAGTGTGCAACAAAAATGGACAAATAGTCGATGTCGTCCATCCATCAAGTGAGTCTGTGGCTGCTGCCTCGGAGGGCGTACTCACGACCATTGGATCGGGATCTCGTGGTCCCGGTCTTATGCGAGTCATCATCACATTTTTGCCACGTCAGCAAGTCAGTAGACAATGCTGCATGCATTTGCACATTGTTCATTGGGCATAGGGATGAAAACGGTCGGAAACGGTCGGAAAGCTCCTCAACCGTTTTCTACTTCTACATTTGAATACGAAAACGAAAGCGAAAGCGGTAAAGCCGGACACGAAAACGAACGCGAACTTACGGAATATCGAGAATTTCGAAAACGAACCAATTCGAGCGGAATTATTTCGAACACGGTCGGTATACGAAAATTCAATACGGAATACCGACCTGTAGGACCAAGTGCATAACAATTAACAAGTGACCAAGTACATAACAATTACCAGGTGCATGATCAAGTTCAAGTGCATATAATAAGCCATAGAACACCGCGTATTCTATGGGGTAATAATGCTAGTCAACGGATTATTATTCGTTTTAACCGATAGAACACCGCTCTAACGAATAATAAGCCATCAGAGTTTGCAGCAGAACAATAATTAGAGGCAAAATACAATATTACAATAATATCGCCACGCGGGGTTCCTAAGTACCTACAGTTAATTTATTTAACTTTGCTAAATCTGCTATCGCAAAGTTGTTATTTTCCCATATTTTCCCTTTATTTTCTCTCTTCTTCTTTTTCTTCTTTCCCTTCTCTTTCTTTTCCCCCACCGCCGCCTCGGCTCCTCCGCCTCGTCCTTCCTCACCGACGCGCCTCGGCTCTCTCTCTCCCTTTTTCCCACCGTCGCCTCAACGCCTTCGCCTCGTTTCCCCTTCTCCCGGTGCTCTCTCCCTTCTCTCACTACCGCCTCGGCTCCTCCTCTGCTTCCTTCCCCTGGTTTTCCTTCCCCGCTCCGCTCTACACCCCGTCCGACCCGGCGCCCCGCCGCCGCTCTCTCGCACCGCGCCGCCATAGATCTCCCCCTCCCCGGTCCTAACGCCGCTACCTCCGTTCCCCTCGTGCTCCCTCTGCTCCGGGCTCGATCTCCCCCAGGCGGCGGCGGCGGCTTTAGAAGGAGATGGGGAAATTTTGGTGAATTGGGCTGTGTGAATTGGGCCAAATTCGGTTTTAAACCGTATTTACAATACGGTATATTCCGAATAAAATGTAGAAAAGTAGAAAACGGTCGGAAAACGCCTAAACCGTTTCCGCTCCGTTTTCGAATTTGGTATTCCGTATTTCGAACCGAATTCGAATTTGTCCGAAAATACGAATTCGATCGGGTCAAATGTAGAAAACGATGCGGTTCGGTACGGGATATTTCCGTTCCGTTTTCATCCCTAATTGGGCATGCGCCAGCTGAAGGAATGGCGGCTCAGAAGCCCAATCTAACAACAGGCGTGGGTGTCACTGAGCAGTGGGCCCTTGCTGCCATATGGGTCCACCTGTTAGTCACAGCCCTTCCATGTAACCAGGAACCATGATACAAGACACATGCAGGTACTGCATAAGCAACATAGATAAGATAACGCTAATGCAAATGCCAGAACATTTTCCACAGGAAAGTACCGTCAAAAGGCACCTCATGATGCTGTAATCTCTTCAAGAACTACGATGAAAGAGCCTTCACAAGATCTATTCATTTGAAGCTATTCAAAATTGGAAACCAAGAGGAGCCAAATTTTAACTCAAAACGATCAGCTCTGATTGGTCATGTGAGTCTGCGCCCACTGCAGAGAGCACTCGAGCCCTTGGATGGGGGATAATGTGGTCCCGATGATACACTAATCATCACCATCCTCACAGCAACAGCAGATTGATGAATTATGGATTCATGATGCTCCATACATAAACAATTCCTCATGAAAAGAATAACATAATCCGATAAAGAAACAGAAAAAACAACATAGTCCCAAAGAGAAACATAAACAATAACAGTCCCTAATGTTGACCCAACTTTCAGAACAATTACCAAACAAATGCGTCACATTTCCAAAACATGACATGGATGAGGATAAACAAATTAAATTTCCAGCTAGCTGAGGGTGTTGCGGTTCGTGTTGGTCATGTGTTGGTCATATTTGTCATCTGCGTTATACTCTCTATGGTCTTAAATAGGCATCTCATGTCTAGTTTGAGTGTTTCCATTCAGTGGTGTTAGCTGTCGGTTTCTCCCCGAGTGATCTTGATCATGCATTATTCATTCATACATCTCCACATGATCATACTTTGTTTTTACTATATGTTATTGACATGCTATTGACGGTAATGATGAGTATATTGTCTTTGTCAAGTAACGGCTCGGTGAGCAATTTTGTATGTCTGATTTGGGTCTCTACGTTACTTACTAGGGATTGAAATTACTCGAATAAATCATGGCTACTATTTGTCTCAGCGGCACTATATTTAGGATTTGCTTGCTTGTTTTGACCTCATAGAAAGTCGAATCATTGCCACTCCTACGGAGCTTCATCTTCAATTTAGTCCTACTAATGACACTTCTCTTGATGATCATTTTCGTTACCGTCATATTGTTAGGACTTGAGAGTCTTGTTTATCTCACTGTGAAATATCTTGATATTGCTCATTCTATTCACGTGCTCAGCTAGTTTGTTTCCACTTCCATGTCTGTTCCCTATAGTCGCTTCATGTGTTGCGTTTATCTCTGTGGGACTGTTTCTCATTGTCTCTTTTATTCTTGATCAAGTCAACTTAAGCATCATGCTTACTCTAATTTGACTTGAACAAGTGATCTTGATGATCGACGGTCTGTTTCTAGCTATTACATATTTCTTGGATCTTCTCTTATTGCCTAGAAGTCTAAGAAAGAGACTACATTGTGATTGTGACGGTCTAGTGTTGAGATGCTTCAAGCATTAGCTTTTACTACTTTAGAGATTGTTTGGCTTCGTTTGTTTTTGGCTAATCTTAGCGTGTCCTGTGATGATTCTACATCTGATCTATGTGACAATACTAGTGCTATACAAATTGCTACTGATCCAATGAAGCATAAGCTTACTAAACACATTGGTGTTGATGCCTCTTTTATCCTCTCATTGTTAGCAGAAGACTATTGCTCTCCAGTTTATGCCATCTAAGGTCCACGTTGCTGATTTTTTTCACCAATGCTCAAACTCGAGAATAACATTGATTCTATCTCTCCAAACTCTGTTTCACATCCTTCTAACCCATGTTGAGTTTAAGAGAGGTGTTATAGTTATGTACATGTCTATGTATATACGAGTCATATATGCAACCCATTAGTCTTGTATTCTAGCGTTGTACTTATATATACCTTTTGGTATCCATCTAATAGAATTGAGATGTTCAGATTCTATCAGCATCAGCTATGTTAGGCCTATGTAAAGTACATCGCTAGATTTAATATGCACCCTTCAAGCTGCTGTGTAGTAGCACTGTTGGATGCAAGTTGTGTACACAAAAAAACAATGAACTATTTTGTGTCAAAACTCAAAACCAAAACCAAAAGCAGAAACATCTTTGTAATGTTCTACAGTTGCTGTATGGTACATAGGAATAACTGAACTGAATGCAAGCGAGAGGCTGCTAGGTCAGATCCTCAACATCGGAGGATTCACCTTTGCTGGTGTTCACCTCCTGGCGGGAGAACTCCCATAGTAGTTGTTCGATTCCCAACTTCCTCAGCTCGTGCAAGCCTTGCTCAACTGTAACAAGAAGTATTTCAAGAGTGGGCAAAACAGAATGCAGATGGGAAAAAATGTGTCTGGATTTATTTTCACGATCAATTAGCATAACAACATTGATGTGCTCAGTGGAAATTAGCGATGTGGCACTAGTCTAAATAAATCATCAGAAGATGCTACATTGATTACTGAAGCAAAGACATATCCAGACAAGATCTTAACTATGAAAACTGTAAGTAATGTATATTCCTTGATTGATTAGAACCAACATTACAAGGTGTATAAATAGGGAAGGGTGTCCAGGGGTAGGGGTAGGTCTAACAGAAACCCTAAAACCCTAACAGAATCCCTGAATCCCTGGAAACCCTAACAGAATTAGACTAAGAGCACATGGGCCCAAAGCCATAAGCTAGGCCCACATGAGTCTGTCTAACACCCCCCGCAGTCGGAGCGTCCGCACCTCAGACGTTTAGACTGGACCGAAACTCGCTGAAGACCGATGAAGGAAGACCCTTGGTGAAGATGTCGGCGTACTGGGAAGTAGTGGGGACATGAAGTACTCGAACATCGCCAAGAGCCACTTTCTCGCGGACGAAGTGAAGGTCAATCTCAATGTGCTTGGTGCGCTGATGCTGGACTGGGTTGGAGGACATATAGCCTGAGCTGATGTTGTTGCAATACACCAAGGTAGTCTGCCGAAGAGGAGTATGTAGTTCCAACAGAAGATGACGTAACCAGGAAGCCTCGGCCACAACATTGGCCACACCGCGGTACTCAGCCTCTGCGCTGGAATGTGAGACCGTGTTCTGACGCTTGGAGGACCAGGAGACCAGGTTATCGCCAAGGAACACGGCATAGCCCGAGGTGGACTTGTGTGTGTCCGGGCAACTGGCCCAGTCAGCATCAGAGTAAACAACTAGATCAGACTGTGAGGACGGCTGGAGAAAAAGGCCCAAGTGGAGAGTGCCACGAATATACCGAAGAATCCTCTTGAGGGTAGCAAGGTGAGGCTCGCGAGGATCGTGCATATGAAGACACACCTGCTGAACGGCATAAGAGATGTCCGGTCGGGTGAAGGTGAGATACTGGAGGGCCTCGGCTAAGCTGCGAAAATCGCTAGGATCACTGACAGGAGTACCGTCTGAAGCGGACACCTTTGGATTGGTGTCGACGGGGGTGCTGCAAGGTTTGCAAGCAGACATGCCTGCGCGGTGCAGAATGTCCATCATGTACTGACGCTGTGAGAGTAGAAGACCACCATGACACTTCTGCACATGCATCCCCAAAAAGTGATGAAGTTCACCGAGATCCTTCATAGAGAACTCCTGCTGTAAGGCATGGATGATGCGACGGAGGAGCCCGGTAGATGAAGCAGTGAGGACGATGTCATCAACATATAGGAGCAAGTATACAACCTCAGTGCCGCGATGGTACACAAACAGTGATGTGTCAGACTTAGCCTCAAGAAACCCAAGGGATAACAGATATGAAGCAAACCTGCTGTACCACGCACGAGGAGCCTGCTTGAGACCATAAAGGGATTTGTTCAGACGGCAGACAAACTCCGGATGAGTAGAGTCCTCGAATCCAGAGGGTTGTGAGCAATAAACTGTCTCAGACAAGGTCCCATGAAGAAAGGCGTTCTTCACATCAAGTTGATGAATCGGCCGCTGCCTGGAAAGAGCGAGAGCCAGCACGGTCCAAACTGTTGCCGGCTTCACAACAGGGCTAAATGTCTCGGCGAAATCCACTCCCGGACGCTGTGTAAAGCCACGTAGTACCCAACGCGCTTTATAGCGTTCAAGAGAACCATCGGCCTGAAGTTTGTGCTTAAAGATCCATTTACCAGTTACGACATTCGCCTTGTGTGGTCGAGGAACCAAGTCCCAGGTATTGTTATGCATAAGGGCGCGGTACTCCTCCATAGCTGCTCGCCAATTGGGATCGGCAACAGCACAACGGTAAGTCTTCGGGAGCGGAGAGAGCGGAGTGGCGACGAAGAGGGCCGGTACTCGGAAACCATGTTTGGCCCGAGTGGTCATGGCGTGGCTGTTTACCACCGGCGGAACGGGAACGGCGCCCGGCGGTAATGGCGGAGATACAGCGGGCGTAGGAGCACCGGCGGGCGAGGCCGGGTCCGCAGGTGCAGGAATGGATCACCGGGAGTAAACAAAGCGAAAGTCCCGGTCCGTGGCAGGAAGACCAGGAGATGATGGTGGCGGTGATGAAGCCGGAGCTGGAACCGTCGCAGGTGAAGGTGTCGGAGAAGTCGCACACGGCTGGGCGGGTGGCAGAACAGCCGCCTGGGACTGAGCCGGCTGGGAAAGCACCGTGGCTGCACGCGATTGGGCGGGTGCTCCCGACAGCAAGGGTGGAGGCGGTGGGGTGGTCGCAGCATCAGAGACCGCGCGCAAGGGCGAGGCAGCAGTGGGCGCTGATGTGGACGGACCTGCAGTGAAAGAAGAAATCTGGCCTATAGGGATAGGCGTGACGTCAGTGAGAGAGTCCAGGAAGGCAAGGTCAGCAGGGGATTGCTGATGCTCCTTGCCAAGAGGGAAGGAGGTTTCGTCAAAGACAACATGACGAGAAAGAATGAGCCGATTGGAAGTAATGTCAAGGCAACGATATCCTTTGTGGTGAGGAGAATATCCAAGGAAGACACACAACGCTGAACGTGGAGCAAGTTTGTGGATTGCTGTGGCAGACAAATTTGGGTAGCATGCACAACCGAAGACACGGAGATGATGATATGAAGGTGGAGTGCCGAATAGGGCAAGATGTGGTGTGGAGGAACCAAGTGTCTTGGTCGGCAGAAGGTTGATGAGATAGGTGGCGGTGTTGAGGGCCTCGACCCAAAAGGATGGAGGACAGCATGCCTGGAACAGTAAGGAGCGCACAATGTTGTTGATGGAACGAATCATGCGCTCGGCTTTACCATTCTGGGGAGAGGTATAAGGACACGACATGCGAAGATGGACACCACGAGTAAGAAAGAACGTGCGTGCGCTGGAATTGTCAAATTCGTGCCCATTGTCGCACTGGACAGACTTGATGGTGGTGCCAAACTGAGTGGCAACGTAAGAGAAGAAGTTAGAAAGGGTGGCAAATGTGTCGGATTTGAGACGCAAAGGAAATGTCCAAACAAAATGCGAGCAATCATCCAAAATCACCAAGTAGTATTTATAACCCGACACACTGACAATGGGTGATGTCCAAAGATCACAATGTATGAGATCAAACTTTTGTGTAGCACGGGAGGTGGACATAGGGAATGGAAGACGAATGTGGCGACCTAATTGACATGCATGACACAGGGAAGTAGCAGCTCCTTTAGGACATGCCGGAATAGAAGAAGTGTGCTGAAGGGTGTTGAGTGCCTCCTGCCTGAAGTGGACGAGTTGACAGTGCCAGAGGGAGGAACAGTCGGCGAGGAAGGCGCTAGGCAATGGGGCGTCGGCAAGCAGGTGAGGCAGGGGGGGCGTCAGCAGGCAGGCGAAGGGGATAGAGGGGACCGGTGCTATTGCATTTGACGATCACCTTCTGGGAGTGTAGATCCTTCACAGAGCAGCCAGCGGGATCAAATTCAACAGAGCAATTGTTGTTAGTGGTGAATCGGCGAACGGAAATCAAATTTTTAATAAGGCTTGGGGAGACGAGAACATTGTTAAGCCGGAGTGAATCCGAAAAATGAGCAGTGCCAGTGGTGGTGACGGGGAGTAAAGACCCATTTCCGACAACAATGGAAGAAGGAGATGAAACCCGTGGGGAGAAGACGTGAGAGAGAGTACCAGCATCGGAGGTCATATGGGAGGTGGCACCGGAGTCGAAGTACCAGTCGTGATGCTGAGGCAGCTGGAAAGGAAAGGAGGGAAACCAGGCCGGCCGAAACGGCGCGGCCCAGCTCCACCCTCTCCCCACACGGCCTAGCTCCACCCTCTCCCCCGCGCGGCCCAGACGGCCGCCCGGCCTTTTTCCTTCCTCCAGAGCGCGGCCCACTCCCCTGCCTTCCTCCTCCTTCACACGGCGTCCCGACAGGACCTCCCTCCGCTCGGACCACGCCGCGCGCAGCCCGCTCCCCGCGCTACGCCTCCCTCCGGACCGTCGGTCCCTAGCGCCAGCTCCATCCCGTCACCCTCTGCGCCGCGCCGAACTGTCACTATCACTCTGCACCCCACGTGCCTCGAGCCCCATGCCGGCTTTACCCGGCGGACCATTCCCGCCGCCCGGTTCTCCACCCCGCCGCCCGGCCCTCCGCACCTCCCCGCCCCGCTGCGCCCATAAGAAGCCCCAAGCTCCCCATGATCCCCTGCACTCCTTCTTCTTCTTCCCATATCTCCCTCATCCTCCTTCCCTCCTTCTCCCCAATCTCCAGCCGCCACTGCCCTCCGCGCCGCCGCCATCGATTCTCCCTCCACGGCGCGTGATTTCCCAATTCCACGCGCCTAGAGCACCCCCTCGCTGCCCCAACGATTTCCCGACCATCGGCCAGGGCCCTCGCCGCCTACACGTCGCCGGCGCCGTGCGCAAGACCGCGCCGCCGCCCGTGCTCGCCGCCGGCCCACCTCGACACTCCCTGGTCCCCTTCGCCGCCTTGTTCGGCATCCTGGCCCTTCCAGCGTTCCATTTTAGTCCTCCCCGGCTTCCCTCCGATCGCCACCCGCCGGCAACGCCGCCGCCAGACTGCCGCCCCCGAGCTCCTCTGTTTGGGACACTAACACCTCAGCATAACTACCATCGCCCCTCAGGTAAATCGCGAAAGACAACGTGGCCAGGTGGCTAGCAACGTGCGTTCTCACCCCGCCGGCCTGAGTTCGACTCCCCTCTCTGTGATATTAGATTAGGTTTTAGTTAATGTTTTTGCCGAGTATTAGTAGTGAAGGGAAATCCGGTAGAAAAATCAATAACTAATTAATGAGTAATACAAAACTTATTAGGAGGTAAAATAAGGTTACTTAATATTTAATATCTGATTATTTACTATATTAGCCTAAATAGTCAATTGAGGTCATGGTTAGGTAATAAGATGTAGTGACTTTGGTCAAATAGCCACATGCAATAAAGCATACATTTGCTTATAATATAAACATATATGCTCCAATATTTACCAAGCCACCATTAAACAAACCTTCGAGATATATCTTATTAAATATCAAAAATGAAATATCACCTTGTACACTAATCTCAGCCTAGATAAACAAATCTAAATTAAATAGAGTTAAGCCTAATAATAACTAAAGTATAGGCAAAATACCAATGGTACTATTAATTAAATATTAACGTAGATTTGGTATCAATGATGGACCTAACTAAATATAGCAAGTTAGGACCCGAACCGATGGATTCTAATTATGACTAGTAAAAAAAACTAAAGATACATAAAATGTAGTGCCACAAAGTGCTATATCCCCAGACTATAAGATTAACTCGGGAGGCTAAAAGTTGTATACATCGCTTATATATCGCATATGCCCGGAGTATTAACGCTCGACAAAATGATACCCAACTAGCCTCGTACACTGATTCATAGGTCTAACCTAACTCATGGAACTTCCTTGATAAATACCAAAATAATCAAAAGAGATTATTAATAAAAAAGATCAAGTCATCATATTCTACCACCGGCCTTGCCTCAAATCACTCGAAACACCCACTAACTCATAATAAAACTAAATTGAGTTTATTCGGATTTATTTGGATCTTTTGAGTTTTTTGTGTTTATTTGGATTCAGACGTTGTCACGTAATTAGAAATTGGGAGTCGTGAAGATTCAGAAGATCAAGCGAAATCAAGCCCGAAGTGAAGATAGAGGCCCAAAAGCTCAAGAGGAAGCATTGTGTGAGCTCAAGACTGCGGTAAACCACGCCAGGCAAGTCAATACTTTGATCATGTTGATCCTACATTTTCTGCAAATTACTTTTGTTTAAAATATCAAAATTGCATGCTGTTATTTTATGTGCAAATACATGATTAATTCAAGATTCTAGTTATATGCCCATTATTTACCTTGATTAATATTACATCTCCTTTGGAATATTTGAATGTGTAAATCTTGTCGCCCTAGTAAAAATTTAAATAATTACTTTTCAAAAATAAGTCCGCTATTATATGCCATACTTAGTCTTGCTTAGATACTCATGGGCGTGAGAGCACCCAAGCATCACTTTTAATCCTGAGAAAAATTGGTTGGGCAGTCATGGTGGTAATGACTGGTATATGTTGGATATGGTTAGTTTATATTTCCAAAAACCTCAAATTGCTTATTTATCTGGGCGGATGGTTCGGGGGTATGGTGCAGGGGTGCACGAGAGTGTGGTTTGTGGTAGAATCGCCCAGATACCACTAAGGACTGAATCTTGTCATGACCTCCTATGTAAAACAGTACAACCACAAGTCTGTAAAGTACAATTTGGCTTAGTAGATTTTACCGGACCCTGAAAGTCATCCTCACAGGTGGAGGTGGTGAGGTCGTGCAAGCGACTGTCTGTGAGACGGCTTGAATGGGACACTCGTAGAGGGTGAAGTTATGCTGTGGCGGGCTAGCATGGGGGTTAGCCAGCTGCTAGACGTTCAGAAGGAGAGCATCCCGCACAACGTATGGGACCCACCGCAAGTGGGAGCGACCCATAGGGTGAAATGATGGAAAGGGCGAGGTACTTTGAACGGTTACTGTGATGGTTTGCTCAACCGCGTGACTAAGGAATTGTGTGGGGCAACGAGTGGACCGTCTCTTGTGGGTAAAGTGTGCAAACTCTTCAGAGTCAAAACTATTCGAATAGCCATGCCCACGGTCAAGGGCGGACATGGGAATTTAACTAGATATAGTTCTATTTCGAAAACTTTGTGGGTGGGAATGAAAAAGTGGAGGGCAGTGGAAAGCCCTTATTTGGGTTGTCCTGGGTGTCGTCCCAATGGTAATGTAAGCGGTTATAACGCTGAAATGTTAGCATATGGTGCGGATGCCATGTAACAGTGGATGGAATCTGGATCACTATTATTATTGCATTCTCTTACCCATTATGTCTTTGGTCAAAACTACTAGGTCTCAGGAAATTTCTATGTATTATGTTTCAAATAATGGCACTTCTATTCTTGCAAAATAAAATACAAGGGGGAAAAATAGAGTCGTGTGTAAAGGAGATAGTTGTTTGTGATGAACACATTAAGATGTTGGTGGATTCATGTTAATCATAGAAAGGACATGATAGAATGGATACTGAGATAAATACATTGGTGGAGCTTAAATGAATACATGGGCTAGGTAGATGATTTAAATGATTTTGGAGAATTAGGGAGTGCAAAGGTAGTTGCTGGATTATAACACTGATAACTAATATAAATTCTTGGGAGATGTTGGCGATAATGGAATGAATAGGATTTGACCAAATACTGGATGGATGAATTGAATCTTGGGAATTTGGAGGAATGATAACAATTATTGGAGTATAATTTGGATCAATGATAATCTTAGTGGATGTATACTAGTGAATCGTATATTTGAACACTGATATTCTTGGTGGAGGTATATTAGTGAATTAGTTAGAGATAGATAACAGAAAAGAGTGATTATTGGATGAGCAAATTATGGTTTTGGGATCAATAACCGAAAGGATTGAATTGTTAGAAAGTACTGATACAAATGATATCGGTGGTTTGAAAGTAATTGTGTTAGGGCATCATTAGAATTCAGAAGTGAAGAGTTGATGAATAGAAATTACAAGATTGGGTTATTAGGATTCTAGAATACAAAATATAATGGTGGTTTCAAAATAAATGATGTCACTCACTGTTTGGATTTTTAGACAGCAATCAATAAAGAAAGTATATTTTTGGTGGATTAAGTCAATTATGGCAATTGTTGTGTGGAGTTTCGGCAGCAACAATAACACTATGATTAAATAATAATACTGCTTCTAAAAATGATTTTTGGCAAATAAAATAACCCGAACCTCTCCTTTGATAAGCTATGCATAATATTTACTTGCACCCTGTGTATTGACTCGCGGAGCACGGTGGTTTGTGCTCACACTCGCTCTCACAACAAACCCTGAATCTGGAGCCAGATCGCTATAGCAATACTCTTGGTCATGATGACGAAGAAGATGAAGATGTCAAGGGCTAGGTCGCGAACATCCAGTTGGCTGCCTGTGGGCATGTCCTGAAGGTCCCATTTGCGTACTTCGTTCTTTCGCTGCTGCAATTTAATGATTTCGGCCTAATCGGCCCATGAGTAAGTCTACTATTATATTTACGCTTCCGTATGATATGTACTTTGATAATCAGAATTGTAAACTGTGAGCACTATCTACTGATCCAAGGAATAGTGCGGTGGAATCACAGAGTAATCCGGATTATTGCAGACTTCGGTGCAGAACCGAGGAATATAAGGTTTAGGTTGAGTGCAGATGGGATGAATCCTTTCGAAAATATGAGCAGCCGACATAGCACTTGGTCCATGACTCTGTGCATCTACAACCTTCCTCTTTGGTTGTGTATGAAGCAGAAGTATATTTTGCTATCAATACTTATCCAAGGGCCGAAGCAACCTGAGAATGATATTGATGTGTACCTAGCACCGTTGGTGGAAGATCTAAAAATACTTTGGATATAAGGGGTACAGGTATGGGATGCATACAAATGAGAGAATTTCGTTTTACGCTCCTTTTTGTTCTGCACCATAAATGATTATCCTACCCTTGCTAGCCTATTGGGCCAGAGTACAAAAGGACCCAAAACCTGTACTCACTGCTTAGATGATACCGAGAGTGCTCAACCATATCGCAGGATGAAGAAATAATTTGACGGAGAGAACGAGGACAGTTCAGCTCCAAGGCATTTAAGTGGAAAGAAGATATATGATATGGTTAAGGGTTTAGATGTTGTGCTTGGAAAGGGATGTAAATCAACGACTTGTGAGAAGAATGTTTGGAAGAAGAGATCAATATTTTGGGACTTACCTTATTGGGAGCACCTACAAGTTCACCATTGCATCAACATCATGCACATAGAGAAGAATGTATGCGACAGCTTAATTGGTCTCTTACTGAATATTCATGACAAAACAATGGATGGTGTTAATGCATGGCTTGACTTGGTTGATATGGACATCAAGCCTGAGTTAGCACTAAGAAAGACCGATAAAGGACGAACTTACCTTCCCCTACTTGTTATACTCTGCCTAAGGCCGAGAAAACTGAACTATGCCAGTGCTTGCATGGTGTGAAAGTTCCATCTGGTTACTCCGCCAATATGAAGAAACTTGTTTCGATGGAAGATTTGTAGTTAATTGGCATGAAGTCTCATGATTGTCACGTACTGATAACATAGACGCTCCCTATTGCAATTAGAAGTATTTTACCGATCGAGATCCGAGAGACAGTTATGAGGCTGTGTTATTTCTTTAACACAATTGCTCAGAAGGTCATCAATTCCAAAGGATAGATGCTCTGCAGGACGAGGTGGTGATGACTCTATGTCATCTTGAGATGTATTTCCCTCCATTATTTTTCGATATCATGGTCTATCTCATTGTTCAAATTGTGAGGGAGATAAAAATATGTGGGCCCGTGTTCCTACGTAGCATGTACCTGTTCGAGAGGTTCGTGGGAATTCTCAAATCCTATGCACAGAATCAATTTTGGTTGGAGGGCAGCATCGTCGAAGGTTATGCAACTGAAGAGGTTATTGAGTTCTGTGTCAATTACATGGCTCAGGTCGAACCGATAGGTGTGCCTTGATCTCGCTATGAGGGTAGGCTCAAGGATATCGGGACCATCGAAAGAAAAGCAATCATTCCAGATATAGATACGTATGCTCAAGCCCATTTCACAGTCTTGCAACATATGACTGAAGTGTCCCTGTATATTGACCACTTCAACAATAGAATCTGGAGCGGTCGGATGTTTGGATCACAAGACAACACAACAGTCGGTTCAATTAATGGTTGAAGGAGCGACTCGCTATGAGCTCGTCAAGTGGTATGCTGACATGGTTGGCAAAATGATCAACATTTACAGTTGTGACATGGCAAGGATATGACATAAATGAGTACACATTCTGTAGGCAGGCTCAGGATGTAAAGAGCACTAACCAGAACAACGGTGTCCGTATAGATGAGTTCAATACAAATGGGTTGAGGAACTCCTACTATGGGTTCATAGAGGAGATTTGGGGGCTCGACTACATGCTTTTCAAGATCCCCTTATTTCGGTGCCGTTGGGTCTATCTCCCACAGGCAAAGGTCGACAAGTATAGTGTCACTACAGTGGACCTCAAACTTGTTGGATACAAAAATAAACCATTCGTACTAGCTAACTAAGTTATTCAAGTTTTCTATGTAACCAATTAGGAAAATAAGAAGCACCACATAGTTCTTCATAGAAAAGAAGAATTATCAGATTAAGAATTTAATGGACGAGAAAGAATACAATCAATTTGATAAGTTGCCTCCTTTCAAATATGGCATAAAGGTAGAAAAAGAACGTGATGAAAGTAGCTACATACGTGTCAATCATCATGAAGGGCTAATTTAAAGGAAATAAACAAGTGGAATGATGAATGAAATATTTATGTGTCATATGTTCTGTATTTGTATTTATATATGTATATGAGAATGTGTGATATATATGTGAATTTGCATATATGTATATAAGAATGTGTTATATATATATACATATATATATATTTATGTGTCATATGTTCTGTATTTGTATTTATATATGTATATGAGAATGTGTGATATATATATATATAGTATAAATAACAGGGGCACCTAGGTGTCTGGGCACCTAGTCTCCCTACCTTTAGATTGCTTTTAGATGCGTGCTAGTGTGATTGAGACTTTCCATCCATGATTAAGACTTTCCTTCCATGATTGATTTAACATGCCTAATATATTACATACCATACATACCATTGCTCTAGCACGTATCTAAAAGCAATCTAATGGCAGGGAGCCTAGGTGTCTAGGCACCTAGGTGTCCCATTTCAGCGTCCTATATATATATATATATATATGGATTTGGATTTGCATATATGAAGATGTGCAACATATATGTGAGTTTGTATTTATGTATATGAGAATGTGTGATATATATGTGAATGTCAGTAGGGAACATCACAGACAGTTTAATTTAAAACCGTATGTGATGTTTACTATTACATACGGTTCGAGATAAGAACTGTTTGTGATGTTTTCTTATTACAGACGATTCTAGCTAAGAATCGTCTGTGTGTTTTCTTATTATGGACGGTTCTAGCTAAGAACCATCTGTGAAGATAAATATCACAGATGGTTATTATAAAGAACCATATAACTATTCCCCTATATATTGCGCATTAGGCTTTGTCCCCCACTGTACTACCTACTAACGTACACCGCTGCCTCATCCCGAGCCCGTCGTCCTCCTCCTCCCCCAACTCCAGTGGCACTTCTTGCCCGAGGCCATCGCCCTCCTCCTCCTCCCTCAACCCGGGCGGCCTTCCTCCCAACCCGTCGCTGCCTCCCCCCAAGCCTGTCGTCACCTAGCCCCAAGCCCGTCGTCACGCCCGTCGTTGCCTCCCCTGAGCCTGTCGCCGCCTCCCCCAACCCGTCACTACCTCGCCCCGAGCCTGTCGCCACCTCCCCCGAGCCCGTCGTCGCCTCCCCCAAGTCTGTCGCTGCCTCCCCAATTATTCTGCTAGTATTCATTTATCTTTACTTATTTTTTACATCAGTTAAGTATAAATCACTACTATTCTTTACTGAATTGTAGGATCAGAAAAGGCAACAGAAGGGGGGGGGGTGAATGGTGCCTTTTAAAAATGCCCCCAAGTATCCACAAACGAATCTCCTCTCCGATAGCTATCGAAGCTATGAAAAGGATGATTCATGCTCTCTAGAAATTCATGACACACAGAAGAGACAGTGAGACACAAGCACCAAAGCAAATCAGGCAGCTGAAAACAAGATCAGAGAAAACAGGCATAACCAGTTTGACCGCAGTAGGCCGGGCGGTCAGACCGCCACACATTCTCCGGTCTGACCGGCCCAAACCCTAGAGGTCAGACCGGCTCCCTGAAAACAGAGCAAAGAGGTGGCTGCAACTCGACTGAACAGAAATTACTGAAACCAGCAGAACTTCAAGGTAATTTGTGAAATTTGCTGCTCTTCTCAGGACAAGCCACCAGGACTATAAACCAAACAGCAAACTCACCTCAGGGAGAAGAAGATCCAGACTTAGATCACTTGAAAATAGAGAATGTTGTTTTTGTCAAAAAGATTCTGCAGGAAGAGACAAAATCCATTTTTCTCATAATTTTTGGGTCCTATGCTCATGAGTCCATGAATTCAGCAGAGAGACAGTTCTTAGGCAAGGAAACTCAAAGCCAGAGCAAATACTAACTGAGATAATCTAAAGCACAAGATTACTCTGTAGTCAAACCCTAGAAAAATGGAAGCAGAGGAAATGAGCCGCATGAGATGAGAAATAAGAAACTCTTTGATTCTACCATCTTGCTCTTGGGAACTAATTGACCAAATGGTCTTGAGACATATTCCCATCACAGAGCAAGAAGTCAGAAGCTATTCTCTCAATCACAAACCAAAAGCACAGAGAAGATAGGAAATAAATGCAACCCAACAACAATCCTTCTCATATTGAATTCGATACAGAGAGATGAATGATTACACAGGAATTACAACCATCTCACTACGTCTCCATACGCAGTTGAGAAGGAAAATCACTCATCTCACTACATGCTTGAGATGAACACACGCATACACACACAAAGCACTCACTTGCTCACTCGTATAGACTGCATGACCTCAACTCACTGCTTACTCCTCTTCTTAAAGCCAGGCTTACAGCCACAAGAAGAAAATCAAGAATTGCAGGCCAACACACACTACAAACCTCACACACCAATGAGGCAAACCCCACTCACATCCTGAGTGATCCACAAGAGGTAAATCAAGAAGTGTAGTCCAGAACTCACTTCATGACTTCACACCCACTTGAGGCAAGAGTCAAACCACTCACAAGAAATGGAAGGAACCAGCCACTCCACTCATGCTTGAGTCAATTCTCCAAATTGCCCTCAAGCACCTTCCTGGAAGCTTCCCGCAATCAGCGCCTTGACCGTCTGGACCTTGACTCCTCCCTGAGTGTAGTCCCTATCTGCTCCGCTGTACACGACCGCACCCGGCATCCTGACCATCTGGACCTCAGCTCCTCCTTGAGCCTTGTCCCGGTCCACCTCGCCACTGCCCGTCGTGTTCACCTGACTCCGACCGAGACCTCCGACTCCACCTGAGTCTAGTCCTGGTCTGTTCCGTCGCACACGACCGCAACTGACATCCAACCGTCTGGACCTCCGACTCCTCCCTGAGCCTAGTCCCGGTCCACTCGTCGTTGCTCGTCGTATCCACCACCGGTAGCTCCAGCTCCGGTTCCTCGTCTCCTGGCTCGAAACCACCTCAGCAGCCTCGATCATCTTCGACATCTCCAACCGTCTGGACCTCAATACCTCCTGTGCCTAGTCCCGGTCCTCCTCGCCTCACCGTGACCTAGCTCCGAAGTCCTGCAGCCACACAGACAAGCAAACCGTCACATAGCACCGCACGAAACAGCATAATCAACAATAGCATTAATGAAAGGTACTCAACCCTAGAATATCCAAAACAAACTCAAAATCTCTAACACAACCGTCAATTACTCATCACAAACATGGGGATACCTCCACATGGTCTCTCATGAATATTGTTAGATTTAATTGTTACTACTATGTTATTATCATGTCTTTGAATATATGCGCTTGATTTTTCTGGATTGTTGCAATATCTTCCAATGCTACAACTAAGCAAATTAATTAAAATTTCAGGTAGCACAACATATATGCAAAGGTAAAGCGGAAATGAAACACTATAATGTGAATGCGATTTACTTGAATTAAATAGTTTTGATATTTGTCTCTAGTTCATTGTTAAGTTTACTGCTACTTGTCTTCATATATTTGAAAAGGTAGTCTAGAGTTCAAAGTCTGACTGATTAGACAAATTATCACATAAATACGTGATCATATTCTAAATTCACCAAGAATTGGCTCAAGAATTGCTCAGTTCTATTATGTTTTGAAGATGTCGCCCGCTCATTCTTCGACATCGTCGCTGGATGCGTGTGATACACTGTCCTTTGAAAAATCCCGAAAAGGAAGAGGACTATCGAAAAAGCCTGAGGGTTGATTTACCATCATAGATGTCGATGTGTCCGGGACCCCTCTCAATGCTCGCTGAGCAGTGTCCACATTCCAGAGAATAGTCAGAATAGTTGCATGGGAATGGATTGAGATCACATTTGTTTCATGGAAGAAGGTGACCGAAGAATGGAAAAGTCAGCTACTGACGGAAGTTTTTCAATCATTCGAGATCTCGGAAGAACACTAGGCCTCCGTGCAATGACATACATTGCTACCAGTGTGCAAAGCATGGACGAACTTCAAGAGCTTGCTTGTCAAGCAATATGTGGAGAAAGATCTGATGCCCTTCCACAAGTATCCATTCCTAGAATCGCAATGGCAAGAGTTTGTGGCGGCGAAGACGACAGATAATTTTAGGAGTGAAAGTGCAGCGCTTAGGGCCCTCTAGGCAAAAAACATGCACCCTCACAGACTCAGCACTGTTGGGTATGTAGGTAAAATCACGCAATGGAGGTAGGAGGATGAGCACGCATTCCTGCGGGAAACCTCCCGCCATTTGCCGGGATCCCTGATGAGTGTGCTCAAAACTGGATAAGAGCGAGGTTATCTACTGTGTCATCGTGGGCCATCTCCTTTTGAAACCCCGCAGATCAGGAAGTGTCCCACCGCCTGAAAGCATTGAGTGTAGAATCTTCCCAAGACTCATTCGAGGGAGTTAGGGAGAGAAATTTACTCTCCATGGTTCTGGGAAACAAGGAGCACCCGGGTCGCACGGGAGGCCTTTGTCTTTATGTTCCTTGGAAATATGGCTTCCCAGAGGACTTCGAAGCTTACTAGTATAGGAAGAGAGCCAAAGCTGAGTGCAAGGCACAGCTATGAGAGGACATTACAGCAAAAATCAGAGATGAGATGCAAGGGCTGGTTAGAGATGAGATGCAAAGGTATAGAGAAAATCAGTAGAAAGCCCCCCTCTCCTGTGCTAGGCAACCCCAACCGTCGGTGTAGCTACGCATCCAACCCTACCTTGGAAAGCGAGCACCGATTTCCTGTCGATGACATCCTCGTAATAATTATTATCTCTGGAATACTCGATCCATTGATAGGCCTATTGGAGTAGCTAATTTTGTATCGTTATGTAGGTGGCTACAAACTGCAAGCTCCAAGTGAGATATACCTCCATTGCCCTGTGCGCTGCTTGGGGTCAGGCGTTCTATTCAGGCCTGGGGCCTTGGTACACGGTGTATCTCTAGTGCCAGGTGTCGCAAAAGTTAATGTGGATGGTGTTCATGCCAATTTTGAGATCGTCCCGCTGCAGATGCCCCCCAATGACGAGGTCATGACTCTAGGGTAAGCTATTGGAAAATTCAGCTAGTAGTCCAAGAGTGACATCTGCCTAGAGACTCCTATACCTGTGCCAAGACCACAAGAGCTATCTGCATCGATACCAAGTCGACGAGAGCCATCTGCACTGGTGCCAAGTTCACTTGAGCTACCTGCACCGATGCAAGTCCACTCGAGCTACCTACACCGATGCCAATTCCATAAGTGCAATCCGCACCAACACTAACTGCACAAACATAGCAAGGGCGCAGTGCACCTACATCTCGTGCCCAGTCGACTACCATGAAGTTGACCTACAGTTGAGGCGGCAAGGGCAAACTGAAGAAGACAAATGATGGTGGAACTAGCGTGGTCGAAACCAACATGGCCGGAGAACCATAGCGGTCGAAAATGACTAGAGTGGTCAAATACGACTAGTGTGGTCGGAAATGACCATAGTGGTCGAAATCAATCTGTGTGGTCATACAAGATAGTAAAGTTAGAACTCTAAAGTGGTCGAACACATATGAGTTAAAGGATCTATCGGAAGTCTCTGTGGTACTTCCGTTCGAGTTGGTTGAGGACTTTACTACCGACCATAAGAGCTTTCATTCTTTGACTTCCATTGTCCTCTGGAAGCTCCATCTCCTTCAACCGCTCGTGACCGTACGCCTCTCTCTCTCACCCCTCCAATAAAACCCCCAAAACCCTCTTGGTCGTTCTCCAAATCCGGTGGGGATTTCTTCAGTTTTTGGTGTTTCCTTGCATCCTAAGGGTTCAACTCCTCCATTCCATAAGGTAAATAGGATCAAATCCCTTCTTTGTTCTTGTTCTAGAACCCTAGGTTCAAGTCAAGGTGTTGATCTGAAATGCGAATGAGTTAGAGTTGTTTTTTTGGGCAAATCGTTATAGTTGGTGTCTAATGATGTTTTCACATCTATTCCATGGATTCAATCCAAGAAAAATACCAAAATAGTCATACATCTCTTGCCCTAGAAACTATCATGGAAATTAGAACTACCGCTTGATGAGGGCGATACTACCGTGTTGGACCGAAATGGCGACAGAGGGGGGTGAATGTCGCTTTCTAAAATTAAATTCGCCCCTCAAGTATCCACACTTATGCTTCTTCTCCAATAGCTATGGAAGCTATGAAAATAGAAGATATGCACTACTGGAAGTCACAGCAACAAGGATAAACCAGATCCAGAAATAAACAGTCAAGAAAAAATAATTTCAGAGCAGGTCTGACTGCAAGCTGTAGTACCGCTGAGACGAGCGGTAGTACCGCTGAGCCGAGCGGTAGTACCTCTCGAGGAGTGGTAGTACCGCACGACAGCAAACAGAGCAGGCTGACAGAAGTTCTGAAACTTCGGATTTTTGGCTAAATCAAGGAAACGAAAGGAAAACTTCTAATCTTTTCAGAGAGAGACATCAAGGGACTATTCTAAAAACCTTTAGGGCCTCAAACAACATGGGAACTAAGCAAGAACACAAGAAATTCAGAGATTAGCCAAGAACTTGAAAAATACAGAGAGCTGCCCAAAAACTAAAATTCCCATCTAACCATTGATCCTTTGGCCACGAAACTTTGAGGATAGCTAATTAATAGCCATAAGACTCTACATGCCAAGTTTCACCTTTTCTCATGAAGGGAAACACGAAAATCATTAAAACTCTAGAAGAGGAAATGAAGAACAGAGAAGTCCCAAACGTGAAATCTGAGATTAAACGAAGTTTGCTCTTGGGAAACTTGATCAAATGATCTTGAGGCATCATCCCAACATAGAGCAACCCATTTTGGGCCTTCCCAGCAAGAAAGAACTCCAAAATCAAAAAGCTCAGAAATCACTCAAGAGGAGCAACGAAGAACAGAACAAGAGCTCGAAGGCTAAAACTCAGATTTTCCATTTCCAAAGCAAAGAGAGGATCACAGAGGAGTCCCCATACGCATGTACATTAGGACAAGAGTTGATTACATGGATTCACTACTCAATCCTCTCCCTCTCAAGCTCAAGAACACTAGCCCTCTACATGTTTCTTGGAGAGACACAACCAGGAGGGGAAAATGAACGTGGGGAGCAAGCCCTGCTGCCCTCAACCACTAAAGCTAAAGGAAAACCACCTCCCAAAGCCACTTTTGACTCAAGTAAACCCTAATTCCCTCCAACAACCATATATGGGCATGCAGCCCCTCACATCTATTTATAGCCCTTGGCTAATGGGTCTCCAACCCGTTACGCTGGCTAAACCCGAACGGAGCCGTCTCTCGCTTGTGCAGCCTCGCGAAATTCCCGATTCGCCCCCTCCTGCACCTTCCGAGAAGCTTCCGCGCTCCTTGTTGCCCACGACTCGCAACCACATCGAATCTCCGCCATCTTTGACACATCCGACCGTTCTGACCTCAACGCCACCTGCGTCTAGTCCGGTCACCTCGTGTCTCACCACGACTCCGCTTCGACATCTTGCAGTCATCACAGACAAGAAACACATCAAATAGCACCGCTCGATACATCAAAGCATAAATAACATCAAAGAGTCATACTTACTCATGATGGAGTCCAAACTGTCAAATTAACATAATATGCAACCTAAGTACTTTGACCAGATTTGACCAAGTTCGACCGAGCCCGTTGCACCCCGCAACGACATGGTCCGAACCACTCAAACCAAACTCGACTGACCTAAACCGATGTCAATTACTCATCACTCACACGGGGTCACAACCACATGGTCTCTCATACCGCAACCTGCTACTACCATGGCTTGAACGTCGGTACTTCTGATTCTCCTAATAAAATAGCCATCTCATTCCATTTCTTTTCAAACCTATTTTATTTCATCTCTCCATATCTCTGATATCTTTTCTCCTTGTTTAAAGATGCCTAGGATAAGGAATACTAGCCGCAAAGTGTACGTCATGAACTCCACTCCTATTATTCCTGGTCAATCTTCATCTCGAACAGACCCTCTTGCAGCCTAAGTGCCTCCTCCTGCACCTCTAACCACCTTAGAATCCACTCAAAAGACCAGAGAAGACAGAGGCAAGGAAATAGCCTCTGACTTAGAGACAGAAATAGAACAGTAAGAGCTCATCTTTTGAATAGTCAGATGAGGATATGTACGATCGAGAAGAGCCTCAAATTGACCTCAAACAAATCATCGCTGAAGAGTATGCACATTTGCATCCCAGAAACTAGTTTGTGCTTCCCAATAATTCTATCAATCTAAGTTTCATACCAAATTTCAAGAACAAGTGTATAGTATAAGTAGTTGTATGGTCCACGTAGACTCTTTGCAGATCACAAGTATGTTGATTGGGACCACCTGGACTCAATCGACAAATATGATATCACTTATAGACTGTTTCAAAGGGCTGGAATACAAAATCTTGTGGCTCTCAAAGTACACTACATATTTCTCCTGATTTCCAGCATGTCCCATGGATGACTAGCTGCCAACCCTTGGACTCCAATAAGCACAAGTTGAGTTGGCTCTAAGGACAGAGTCAGGTGCACATGAGAACGTATATGATAGACCTGCACTTGAGCTCCCTGGCTCGTCTGAGTACTATGATCAGAGTACAAGATTTGTTCTAGGCAAGCTTGTTGGTCTCCTCTCTATTCTCAGCCTGGTAAACTAGATTATTAACCATACCATTCTTCCCAAAAGTAGGAATTATTATGCCATAAGAAGCCATGTATGAAACCTAATTGACTATGTTATGCAAGGTCATAAATTTGATGTGGTTGATCTTATTATCTGGGAAATAGCATCTTCTAAGAATGATAGGATCAAAAGGATAAATTATGCTCTACACATCATGGCCTTGATCCTTCAGAAGATTGAATTCCATGGTGGTTTGGGCAGATCCACAAGGCTAACAAGCCTCGAGCAGAACCTCCAATTCCTCTAGCTTCCCATCCTTGAGCTCAATAGCAAGAAGAACCTGCAGTTGTACCACAAGAAGGACAAGTTTCTCTCTTAGATATTCTCGGCAATGCTCTTGATTTGTGACACTCAGGCCGAGGTGTTCGCTTCTCTTTCCTCCAGAATGGACTCTATTGATGAGAGAGTCACTTTTATTGAGTATGCCTTGGCTCATCCTCCATCCCTAGTTAGATTTGGCAGCCGTCACCATCATGACCTTCTCAAGGACCACAAGAGTAGCCTTTTGGTCATTTGATGCCAAAGGGGGAGAAGACAAGAAAAAGAAAAAAGAGCACAAGAAAGGATAGAAGAAAGAAGTTTGAAGAAGCCAAGAAGTCTATCTGTCTTAGCTATCTATCTTAGCTACTATTTATGTGTCTTTACGATAAATGAACTTGTGATGTAATGGTGTTCTTGTTGAGAATATGCTTTATAGAGTAAAGTCCATTACCGGTCCTTCAACTTTTTATGCTGTGTCATCCCGGTCCATAGACTTTCAAAATGTGCCATCCCGGTCCATAAACTTTCAAAGTGTGCCATTACCAGAGCGTTTCGGGTCCAGCTGTAATGGCACACTTTGAAAGTCTATGGACCGGGATGACACAGCATAAAAAGTTTAAGGACCGGTAATGGCACACTTTGAAAGTTTATGGACCGGGATGTCACACTTTGAAAGTCTATGGACCGGGATGACACAGCATAAAAAGTTTAAGGACCGGTAATGGACTTTACTCTGCTTTATATTATGTTTATATGTTATGTTGAACTTGAAGTTGTGGTCATCCTATAAAATTACACCTTGTGTTCATCTATAGTATACTTTACAACATTGCAATTATCTATTCCCTCAAGTTCAACAAACAATGGAAACTCCGCCATTTTTTTAAAAAAATTATTTACACATGCTTGCAAAGTATCTTCTCTTCTATATGCACATGCTCAGGGGGAGCTTTCTTTGAAGTGTTTTTCAAAGTCACAAAAGAATATACAACTAGTTTTCAAATATGTGGCATATTCAAAACTTTTTTCTTCTCATATAATATTTGTATTGTCATCAATTACCAAAAAGAGGAAGATTGAAAGCATCTAGACCCCTAAAAATGGTTTTGGTAATTAATGAATTTATATGAATATGGGACTAACATGTTTACTGAGTGTTTAAATGGTTTAGTCCCTAAAATGATGATGAGACACATGTTAAGAGTCAATATGAAGATCAATGTGGCTCAAGACAAAGGTATAAGTTGACTAGGATGCCTTTTGCTTTTACCGATATTAGGAGAAAGGGTGGAAGACCGGATTATAGGATAAATGTTAATACTATTAAGAGGGATCATGGCTAGTAACTTGATAGCATATTCTTGTGCCATTTGGATCAATTTAGGATCATGTATTTTCTTAAAACTAAAATTGATAGCCAATCTGTGGTCTATCTGGGTAATTAGAAGTACCGGAGTGTAAACAACGCTACTTTCACTTTCTGAAAGTTCCATCAAAATGAGCGGTATGTTTTTTCTAGAGTCCTTAGAATCACTTTGCTTTTGTGGACAACGGAAGTACCGGAGTTTCAACAGTGAAACTACTATAGAGCAATAGTACCACAACCTTAAACGGTACTTTCGGATCACGGAAGCTCCGAAAATCTGGACGATACATTATTTTCCAGAGAGCACCAACTTTTGGCCTCGAAGCAAATGGAAGTACTGTGCCAAAATTTTAGAACTTTCGAATTCAGAACTACCGTGCTTAGAATGGCGGTAGTATCTCACTGACTTTCAATAGCTACTTCTGAAGCTCTGAAATAGCCATTGCTGTTGTGTTAAAACATGTGCGGTAGTATTGGCCAATGAACGACAGTATTTTCGCTCGCCCTGATTTTTCAGGGATTGCCCTGTAATGGCTAGTTTTGGTTGGTGGGGTATAAATACTCCCTCACCTGCTCAAGGACAAAAATAGAGTGACTCCATTGAACACCCTTGAGCACTGAGCGTTCACTCCACACCTCAATTTCACATTGTGCATTCATTTGAGGTGGTTGAGCCAAAATCAAGTGCATACATTTTAGATTGATTCTTTTGGTACTTGATCACCCTCAAGCAACGCTGTGATCTATTACTCTTGGTGCTTGCTGGCACCTAGACGGCTTGGCTGGAGCTTACACAGGGACTTCTTCAAGAAGGTTGTGAAGAATCCCGGCGTCGACTTGTGGGTGGTTTGGTGTCCACCATCTCCAGAGGGGGGGGGGAGACAACCACTAGTGGATTGAGGAGCTGAGGTTTAATTCGTAGAGCTGGTCCAAGTCGCTTGGGCTTTCCTCAACATGGATTAGACGAAACCGACAAGTTTTCGAACACAATGGTAAAACATCATGTGTCAATTGGTTATTTCTTTGTTATTTCTTTCCGCCTTTGTATTTCTAGCATATTATGATTATCATATTTATTTGTGCTAGAGTTATTCTTGTAGAGACTTATGCTTGTAGTGCCTTAGACATACTAGGATTGCGTAGGTTTGAATTGCTTTAAAATCTTGCTAGACTAAATTGTGGTAATTGTTTTTAGAAGGTAAGATAATTTTTTAACCTCATATTTAGCCCCTCTAGTCGGTTATCCTTGATCATACACCCGCCCTGCCTTAGCAACCTACCTCGTAGCCAGCCCATCCCCCTCTCAGCCCCAACACATACTACTTATGCTATCACCCGAACCATTGCCCCTTCATCGACCATGCGTCATCTCTTTGTTCTCTCGTCGCTCAAGCCATGGCCACTATCATCATGCATGACCACTAGATCACTCCGTTGCTCATCACCCTACCACCTTTGCGTGTGCACCAAGGCATGACCAAGCCGAGCGACGTTGTCGCCACCTTGCCTTGTCTCCCATCGGATTCCCTCCACCCCTTGCAAGCTGGCAATAGCTGTTGGTAAAGCCCTAGAACAGCAACATGAGAATGCACTGACTGAGAAGAAAGACAACGAACACACGTGAGGTGGAAGTTCACACAGTAGGGCAAAGTTTTTTTTTTTTGTTATTTTGCTTTTCTCTATCCTTCTAAAAACAAAATGCTAATGCAAATAGATAATAACAAAGTGATATGCCTCCTACGCACTCACCACACGAGGCTCGGCCTGCACACCAATGTGCTCACAATCTCACCTAAAGACTCGGACCAAGCAACAAACTCGGTCCAACTGAAACAACATGCAAGTGACTAAGTCTAGATT
Organism: Dendrocalamus latiflorus; assembly: GCA_017311315.1. Classification (NCBI taxonomy): domain Eukaryota; kingdom Viridiplantae; phylum Streptophyta; class Magnoliopsida; order Poales; family Poaceae; genus Dendrocalamus; species Dendrocalamus latiflorus. The sequence continues at coordinate 5,814,850 of CM029675.1, forward strand.
ATTTGTTAACATTCACCCCCTAATCTAGACGTGATTACTCCAAACATCGAACTCCAAGCAGCTCTTGCATTTCTCCAACCTTCACCCTGCCAAGTGCTTTGGTCATGGTATTTGCACGTTGCTCATCAGTGCTAACATGCTTGATGATAATCAAATTCTCATTCACACATTCTCGTATGAAGTGAAATCCGATGTCAATATGCTTGCTACTCCCATGGAACACTGGGTTCTTCATTAGTGCAATAGTAGACTTGTTGTCGACAAATAGAGTGAATGGACTAGGATCTCGCCTAGTTATCTCGTTCATAAAGCCTCTTAGCCATATGGCTTGACAGGCTGCTATAGTTGCAGCCATAAACTCATCTTCGCAAGAGGAAAGATCCACACTTTTCTACTTCTATGAACACCAGGCTATCACATTTCTGTAGAGATAGAACACCAACCCACTCGTGCTCTTCCTATCATCAGTATCTCCGGCAAGATTACTATCACTATAGCTAGTAATCTTCTCTTCTCCTCCTCTTGTGTACACTAGCCCATGATTGAGTGCCTCCTTCACATATCTCAAAATTTGTTTAATTGCCTGGAGATGTGAGTTCTTTATCTTCTCTATGTACCTACATGCCATCCCTACCAAGTATACCAAATCTTGTCCGGTGTGTGTCAGGTACCTCAAACTACCAATTATGCATCGACACTTAGTTGGGTTTACTGGTGTTCCTTCATCATCTCTATTGAGGTTTAGTTTAGTTTCCATGGGGTATTTGGTGGTGTTGCATTCACTCATACCAGCCAGCTGCAGAATCTTCTTGGCATACGATGACTACTTCAAAGTAATATAGCCATCCTTTTGCTCGACTTCAATGCCTAAGTAATATGAAAGTAGCCCAAGATCACTCATCTCAAATGTTTCCACCATCTGCAGTTTGAAATGTCTAATATCTTCAGCACTTGCACTGTTGGAAAATACCCAATGAACACTCAAACTCTCCGATCAAGTGTTTGTCGCTCAGGTGGAAGAATACGAGAATACAAGTCTCTGGACTGGAACACTGAACGGTGATAAGTTCAGAAAATAGCTAATTACCATGGACAGTAAATGGCAATACAATTGTGTTGAGAAAACTGAACTTCCGTTAATGAAAAACAGCAGAGTACAGATGAATTTAAAGCTTTACGGACTGCTAACTAATCCTCTAATTAGTCTCCCGACGCTCTGCTGTACCTGTCGTGATCCATGTGATCCGGTCATGCAGATCTTGACGTCCTCCCTGATCTGACCGAGCGTTATTTCAGCACTTCACGTCTTCAGGCGCTTCCTGCGCTGGACTCGGTCAGGCTGCTGACAAAGTCTTGATTATTTAGCCAACAAACTCCCCCCTAATCTAGACTTTGCTATGCTAAATCTTTCACTCCTATTACATGTAACTCATGACTGATGACCAGGCCATCCTGGCTACTTGCCATCGGTAAGTATTTTTCTGCACCTATTATCTAGGATCAATCCGCAGGCCGCTACTTCGGACTCTCCGGTTCTCCTGCACCTAGAATAACTCCGTGCGATACTACTTGATACAATCTCAGGCATACCACCTGTTGCACCATACATTCATGCAAATATACTAAAACAAAAAACTAAGTCTAGATTATTTGCTAACATTCATTCTACTCTAGACTCAACTAAAGCAAAGCCGGTTCATCTTCCTGTGCACACATGAGGTTCACCTGATCCCCACGGTCACGCTTTGGCTTGCGGCACTCGGATGCATAGTGCCCGTAGTCATTGCAATTGAAACACTTGATGTGGCTCTTGTCGCGCTTCGCCTTGGAATCGCGACCACCGCCTTGTCCTGATGATCGAGCTTCCCACTGGGCTTTCGTGAGAAGGAGATGCTCCTCATCCCCGTTGCTGCGATGACGGTGCTGGGTGCGCTCCTCATACGCCTTGAGGGAGCCAACGACCTCCTCAAGAGCTATGTTGTTGACGTCGCCAAAATACTCGATCGTCGTCGCAATATGGATGAACTTGTCAGAGACGACTCGCAGAAACCTCTTGACGACATTCTTCTCTTCTATCTTCTCTCCAAGTGCCTGCATCTGGCCAACAAGCAAGGTTACCTTTGTCGCAAAATCGTCCACCGATTCTGCATCGCCCATGCTGAGATTTTCAAACTCCCAGCGTAGCGTCTGGATCTTCGCTTCCTTGACTCGATCAGCCCCATATGCATGGTGCGGAGAGCTGTCCACACCTCCAAGGCAGTGTTCTTGGCCGCAACTTGCATGACCGTCACATCGCTCAACGCCTGGGAGATGATAGCCATGGCCTTTTCTTCTTTCTTCACATCAACAGCAACATTCCCCGTGGGCTCAATTGCTTCCCACACGCCTTGCGCCTTCATGAGGAATTTCATCCTCGTTGCCCAAGCTGTGTAGTTTGTCTTGTTCAACACCGGGTACTGGAGAGACATTCCTCCCTCCTTGCTTGCCGCCGGCGCCGTCTCAACGATCGACATCTTCTCAAGCCGCAAGTACTTGGGCATACACCGCTCAAGAACTCAACCTCGGCTCTGATACCAAATGTTGGAAAATACCCAATGAACGCTCAAACTCTACGATCAAGTGTTTGTCGCTCAGGTGGAAGAATACGAGAATACAAGTCTCTGGACTGGAAGACTGAACGGTGATAAGTTCAGAGAATAGCTAATTACCATGGAAAGTAAATGGCAATACAATTGTGTTGAGAAAACTGAACTTCCGTTAATGAAAAACAGTAGAGTACAGATGAATTTAAAGCTTTACGGACTGCTAACTAATCCTCTAATTAGTCTCCCGACGCTCTGCTGTACCTGTCGTGATCCATGTGATCCGGTCATGCAGATCTTGACGTCCTCCCTGATCTGACCGAGCGTTATTTCAGCACTTCACGTCTTCAGGCGCTTCCTGCGCTGGACTCGGTCAGGCTGCTGACAAAGTCTTGATTATTTAGCCAACAAACTCCCCCCTAATCTAGACTTTGCTATGCTAAATCTTTCACTCCTATTACATGTAACTCATGACTGATGACCAGGCCATCCTGGCTACTTGCCATCGGTAAGTATTTTTTTGCACCTATTATCTAGGATCAATCCGCAGGCCGCTACTTCGGACTCTCCGGTTCTCCTGCACCTAGAATAACTCCGTGCGATACTACTTGATACAATCTCAGGCACACCACCTGTTGCACCATACATTCATGCAAATATACTAAAACAAAAAACTAAGTCTAGATTATTTGCTAACATTCATTCTACTCTAGACTCAACTAAAGCAAAGCCGGTTCATCTTCCTGTGCACACATGAGGTTCACCTGATCCCCACGGTCACGCTTTGGCTTGCGGCACTCGGATGCATAGTGCCCGTAGTCATTGCAATTGAAACACTTGATGTGGCTCTTGTCGCGCTTCGCCTTGGAATCGCGACCACCGCCTTGTCCTGATGATCGAGCTTCCCACTGGGCTTTCGTGAGAAGGAGATGCTCCTCATCCCCGTTGCTGCGATGACGGTGCTGGGTGCGCTCCTCATACGCCTTGAGGGAGCCAACGACCTCCTCAAGAGCTATGTTGTTGACGTCGCCAAAATACTCGATCGTCGTCGCAATATGGATGAACTTGTCAGAGACGGCTCGCAGAAACCTCTTGACGACATTCTTCTCTTCTATCTTCTCTCCAAGTGCCTGCATCTGGCCAACAAGCAAGGTTACCTTTGTCGCAAAATCGTCCACCGATTCTGCATCGCCCATGCTGAGATTTTCAAACTCCCAGCGTAGCGTCTGGATCTTCGCTTCCTTGACTCGATCAGCCCCATATGCATGGTGCGGAGAGCTGTCCACACCTCCAAGGCAGTGTTCTTGGCCGCAACTTGCATGACCGTCACATCGCTCAACGCCTGGGAGATGATAGCCATGGCCTTTTCTTCTTTCTTCACATCAACAGCAACATTCCCCGTGGGCTCAATTGCTTCCCACACGCCTTGCGCCTTCATGAGGAATTTCATCCTCGTTGCCCAAGCTGTGTAGTTTGTCTTGTTCAACACCGGGTACTGGAGAGACATTCCTCCCTCCTTGCTTGCCGCCGGCGCCGTCTCAACGATCGACATCTTCTCAAGCCGCAAGTACTTGGGCATACACCGCTCAAGAACTCAACCTCGGCTCTGATACCAAATGTTGGAAAATACCCAATGAACACTCAAACTCTACGATCAAGTGTTTGTCGCTCAGGTGGAAGAATACGAGAATACAAGTCTCTGGACTGGAAGACTGAACGGTGATAAGTTCAGAGAATAGCTAATTACCATGGACAGTAAATGGCAATACAATTGTGTTGAGAAAACTGAACTTCCGTTAATGAAAAACAGCAGAGTACAGATGAATTTAAAGCTTTACGGACTGCTAACTAATCCTCTAATTAGTCTCCCGACGCTCTGCTGTACCTGTCGTGATTCATGTGATCCGGTCATGCAGATCTTGACGTCCTCCCTGATCTGACCGAGCGTTATTTCAGCACTTCACATCTTCAGGCGCTTCCTGCACTGGACTCGGTCAGGCTGCTGACAAAGTCTTGATTATTTAGCCAACATGCACCAGTGCCTATTAGATTGTTAACATAGACACCGATTACAAGTCACGAAGCTCTAGTGTTCCTTGTGTAAATTGCCTACTCCTGTTGACATTTGGAGAAGCTGAGTCCTTTTAAGCTTTTGTCTAGTTGAGTATTCCAGGCTCTACGTACCTAGCGAAGCCCATAGAGTGCCTTGGCTAGTTTGTACACCTTATGAGTCTGATTCTCAACTTTGAATCCTTTCGACTGATACACGTACACTTCCTCCCGAAGTTTGCCTTTTAATAACACTGATTTGACATCCAAATGGTGTATTTCCCATCCTCGCTGTGCTACAAGAGCAAGCAACATCCTCATAGTCTCCATTCTTCCCATTGGAGCAAAGATTTTGTCAAAGTCAATTCCTTGCTACTGAACATACCCTTTTGCAATGAGCTTGGCCTTGTGCTTGATTACATTTCCTTCTGAATCCTTTTTCAGTTTATACACCCACTTCACCCCAATGGGCCTGTGATCAGGTGGCAAACTGGCAATTAAGTTAACTCCCAAGTATTGTTTTACTTAATTGCCTCAAACTCATGCTTCATGGCTTCTATCCACTGCTTATCTTTTGCAACTTCAATGTAGGTTGCAGGTTCCTCACCGACAAAAAAGAGTAGCTCATCGTCCAACACAATCTCTTTGGTCTCAGCATGAACTTCATTGAGACTACGATACTTTTTTGGTGCATCATTAGAGGCATTTCCAGTGCCACTCGGTGTCATGGTGAGGAGTGGTATCGATGGTGGCATTGATGCTTGATGAAATGACATTGGTGATACCGCCAGGGAGTGTGTTTTGCTATCGGTGTGGTCGAGGTCAAATTCGCTGGCACATTTGCACCGGCAGTAGATCTGAGTGGCTGCCTCCTGCTGATCCTCTTTGCCACTTGCATCATCTTTAATTGTAAAGGTCACAAACATTTACGACAAACTACTATCATCATCTTCCCACATCCACTTTTCTTCCTTGAAGCCCACATCATTGCTCACATATATTTTCCCACTTCTGGGATCATATAGATGCTGAGCTTTGCTTCCCACATCAGCACCAAGATACACCACTATGGTACTCCGATCATCAAGCTTTTTGGTCTGTGCACAGGAATTTTCATGTGAGCGACACAACGAAACACCTTCAGATGCTCTACATTCAGCTTCATACCTAACCATGCTTCATATGGCGTGACTCCAGTCAGTGCCTTAGTTGACACATGGTTCAGGAGGTACACTGCATGCCTAACAGCCTCTACCCACATTCTTCCTGGCATATACTTGCTTTTGAGCAAACTTCTTGCCATAACAAGCATTGTGTGATTTCTTCGCTTAGCTACACCATTTTGTTGTAGATTGTATGACGTCGTCAAGTGCCACGCTATGCCTTCAACATCACATAAAAATTCAAACTCCCAGGACGAGAACTCACCACAATGGTTGGTTCTTAAAATTTCAGCTTCTTCTCACTTTCATTTTTACCAAGGGCCTTGAACTTCTTTAATGCATCAAATGCTTGATCTTTTGAATTAAGCATGAGTACCCACATCATTTTGCTATAGTCATCAACTAGGGGAAGAGAATATTTGCTACCGGCAAGCATGTGTGTGGTAATCAGTCCACACAAATCCTCATGAACAAACTATAGTGGCTTCTCTACTCTGAATTTTGCCTGCATAGGGAAAGGCATCCTTGCTTACTTTGCCACTAAACAACCATCATAGAGTTGAGTGGGGTGACAGATTTTGGACAGTCCACTCATGATTCGCTTCTCGAACATCAATTTGAGGGCTTGGAAATTCACATGCCCAAGTCTTGCGTGCCACAGCCACACTGGGTCCTCAAAACTAGCTGCCAAACAAATCGATTTGCATGCTCCCCTAAGGATTTTGTAGAGTTTGTTGGGAGATTTTTTGACCTTCATAACTAGCTTATTGTTTCTGTCATGGATCCACAATGATGTTCCAGCCATGATCTTGCTGCCATCTTCTGTCAACTGTTCAAGATTGATGATATTGTTACAAAGTCTTGGTATGAAATATACCTTTGACAGTAGCTATGCTCACCATTTTTGCATTGGAATAGGATTGACCTCTTTCCCTTTTATCTGCACTGAGGATCCATCACCAAACCTCACTTGTCCACAGATGCTTTCATCCAACTCACTAAATTTGGATCGTTGCCCTGTCATGTGATACTGGCCCCATTATCTAGGTACCACACATCTAAATCAGTAGGTGCTTCCTTGTCAGCCTGCAGCTTCGGAACTATCTTGTCTTTGTTCAGCAAGATCATGTCACGCGACTCCTTCGTGCACATGGTAAAAGTAGTGTGGGATCATCATCTTGAACACATCTCAGGTTGGCTTCCTCATCATGATCATGTCGCGGCTTGCAACACTCAGAAGCATAGTGCCCATAGATGTCACAATTAAAGCATTTGATTTTGCTCTTGTTGCGCCCTGTCCCAGAACCAGATTGCCATTGATCTCCTGGCATGACAAGCTGCTACTGTCATGATCTCCTTTGCCATGGCCACGACCGCCGCCACTGCTGTGAGGCTTGCCTCGGCCTCACCCATTACTACCACTGCCACTGCTCTTCTTCGAACTTGAAGAGGAGTGTTGCCACTGATCCTTTTTACTCGCACTTGCCACTCAGAGTGAGTTAGCAGTAGATGGTCTTCCTCCTCCTCGTCGTACATCTGTACCCACTCCTCGAAAGCTCTGAGGTGCCCAATTGCCTCCTCTAGGGGCATGTTCTCCACATCCCCAAACTGCTCAATAGTGGATACAGAGAGTGTCCCACACAACCTTTGCCATTTGCTTCTCAGCAATCACCAACAATGCCTTCTCAGGAATCCCTTGATAGATAGCCACCAATGCCATCTTATCTTTCCTTGTCTCTATGGCCACACCAGGCGCGGGCCTGACAACATCCCAAATGTCTTGAGCTTGCATGAAGACCCTCATCTTGATGCCCTATGCGGCTTAGTTGTTCTTTGATAACATCGGGTACTAAAGGGAGATAGATCCTTCCTTGCTCACTGATCTATCGACAAGCACCATGTTGTCTCGTGGCATGAACTTAGGCATTCAACGTGTGCCAAGCTCTGATATCACTTGTGGGTAAAGCCCTGGAACAACAACACGAGAATGCACTGACTGAGAAGAAAGACAATGAACGCACGTGAGGTGGAAGTTCACATAGTTGGGCAAAGTTTTCTGTTATTCTACTTTTCTCTATCCATCTAAAATCAAAACACTAATGCAAAAAAAAAAAAAAAAACCAAAGTGATACGCCTATGTGCTCACCGCATGAGACTCGAACTACACACCACGTGCTCACAATCTCTCGTAAAGACTCAAACCAAGCAACAAACTTGGTCCAACTAAAACAACATGCAAGTGACTAAGTCTAGATTATTTGTTAATAGTAGTAGTAGCTCCTTCTCATTTGTTAATAGCAGCAGCAGCAGCTCCTTCTCATGTTTTTCCTTCCCCTCCACCTCCTAGAACTGCCCCACAAACTCGCCATTGTTGCTTCCGTCCTCAAGCCTAACTCCTTTGCAATCCGTAGGGACTTCTTCTTCATCATCTTCACCACTGAGAGCTTGCCATTGCCTCGTCACATTGCCAGCCTCATCACCACCAGCAGCGACTCACCCCCTTCGCCATCTCCCCACTGAGCTGATCGTGTCACGAGGTGCATCTCGTTCAGCTGAAGCCTCACCTCACTTCTTATTGCCACCTTTTTAGATCAACAGGACATTGGAACATCAATGTTGTTGTAAGGTCTTACGACCTCCCAGGACCTTTTACGACCGGTTAGAGTCGTTTACGACCGGTGAGAATCAAATACGATCGGTTCAGAGTACTTACGACCAATTCCGAACGCTTCAATCTCCTCCGATCGCCTTTTCAATGTGGTCGTAAATTTACTGTAGCAATTTACGACCGCTCCGCGTTATCGCTGCCGCTGCCTTCCTTCAGCCGCTCAAGATACCGTGATCGAAATCTTCTACGATCACGCAGTGATGCTGGCGATCACTGTTCACCGTGATCGAACACCCGTACGACCACGTTCACTTCCTTCAACGTGATCGGAGTTGCTTCCGATCACGTACTAGCCTTCTCGGTGTAGTCGTAGCTCGTTACGACTACCTTCGCTTCCTTACGACCACCTTCACCATGGTCGTAGCCTTCCCTGCCTTTACGACCACGCCTGCTGGAACTTTGCCGTGGTCGTAACTCCTCCCGATCACGCTTGCGGTGATCGTGAGTCCTTCCGACCACGTCTTGCGCAAACACACGACAAAACAATACTCTGTGTTTCTTCCTCTTTTTGGTCTTTTCTCAATTTGCTTGGTACATCGAATACATGGCTCTAGGCCTCTTTTTATACCCGGCTGTCCTACTTCAACACGGGTTCTCAACACCTACTCCGACTCTGATTCTAATACGACTTCGACTTGGTTTCCACCTACGACTTTGAATTGCGGCTGTAATTTGACTTCGATTACACCCAAATTTTGCACATGACTCTAAAACAAGATTATTTACAACATTCTCTCCCTAATCTTGTTTTTCCGACTTCGATCGTGCCAATCTTCTTCTTCATCTCTGAAAACTTTATCCGCCCCAGCGACTTTGTCAATATGTCTGCTTTCTGTTCTTCGGTTCTGATATAGTTGATATCGATCTTCCCCTCTTCGACACAATCTCTGATATAATGATATCTTGTGTCTATGTGTTTGCTTCTATCTTGTAGAACCGGATTCTTGCGCAGTGAAATAGCCGATTTGTTATCAACCCTGAGCGTTACCTTCTGAATTTCTTCATCTGACAATTACTCAACAGTCGAGCGAGCCAGACTCCCTGGCAAGATGCTGCGCTTGCTGCGATGTACTCGGCTTCACATGAAGATAATGCAACCACCTTTTGCTTCTGAGATTGCCAGCTGATCGGACTCTCCCCAAGCACAAATATTATGCCTGTCGTGCTCTTTCGATCGTCGACATCTCCCGCCATGTCGCTATCACTGTAGCCCGTCAGCTGCAACGACTTTCCACCTCCTCTCTTGTACTGAATCCCGAGATTCAAAGTACCTTTGATGTATCTCAGGATGTGCTTCACGGCATTCATATGCTCCTGAGTCGGTTTCTCCATGAAACGACTTACGTATCCGACCGCAAACAAGATGTCTGGTCGGGTGTGCACCAGATACCGTAGACTTCCGACAATGCTCCTATAAGTCGTGGCATCAACTGGTGATCCTGGGCCTGTCTTGCTCAACTTCAGATGATTCTCCATTGGGGTTTGACATGGATTGCACTCTTCCATACCCGACTTCTCCAGAATCTTTCGAGCATATCCCGACTGACAAAGTGATATGCCGTTGTCGGTTTGATTTACTTCAATGCCGAGGTAGTAGCACAGAAGTCCCAAATCGGTCATTTTGAACAGCCTCTTCATCTCTTCTTTAAACCTTATAATCTCCTTCGAACTCGATCCAGTAATGATCAAGTCGTCCACGTAAATGCCCACGATCAGTCTGTTCTTCGCATCCCCCCTCGTGTACACAGCATGTTCAGAGTTGCTTCTTCTGAACCCGAGTGCCGTTAGACTTTTGTCAAGCTTCAAATTCCATGCTCGTGGTGCTTGCTTAAGTCCGTAGAGAGCTTTGTTCAGCTTCAAGACTTTCTCGGCTTGCTCCTTGGATTGAAAACCCGGCGGTTGAGAGACATAAACTTCCTCCTTAATGTCTCCGTTCAAGAACGCCGTTTTCACATCCATGTGGTGAATCTCCCATCCACCGTTTGCTGCCAATGCAAGAAGTAGTCGTATAGTCTCCATACGAGCTACTGGGGCAAAGACTTCTTCGTAGTCGATGTCTTGTTTTTGAATATACCCTTTCGCCACAAGTCGTGCTTTGTGTTTTACGACTTCTCCCTTGGAATCCTTCTTTACCTTGAAGATCCACTTTAAACCGATTGCTCGATGACCCTTTGGCAAATCGGTGAGTTCCCATGTGTCATTCTCTTCAATCGACTTCAGCTCTTCCTGCATAGCTGCTCTCCAGTATGCATCTCCCTTTGCTTCTTCATAGCTTCCAGGTTCTTCTGCAGTCGTGTAAAGCAGTAGTTCTTCAGACTGCACTGGTTCAGTTTGTGCATAAATCTCACTTATGCTTCTCATCTTCGGTATTCTATTGCTCGAATCTTCTTCATCAGACTCTTCTTCATTTTGTGAGACTTCCTGATCATCAGCACTGGTCGAATTTTGGCTTTGAGATGTGGTCGTAGCTTCTTCCGTATTGTCAGCATCGACTGTTTTGACTTCGAAGGTTACCCACTTCGACATGTCTTTCTCAATGTCCTCGTGTTCTTCCCACTCCCAATGTTTGTTCTCTTCGAAGACCACGTCCCTGCTCACATGAATCTTCTTTTCGACCGGATCATAGCACCTGTACGCCTTGGTGCCTGGTTCCGAGCCAAGATAAATCATCCGTCGGCTCCGGTCGTCTAGCTTCTTGAGATAAGTGGATGGCTTCACATTGGCTAAGCATCCGAAGACCCTTAGATGCTCGACATTGGGTTTTCTTCCCGACCACTGTTCATATGGAGTGACTCCATCCAGTGATCGCGTGGTCGCACGATTTAGCAGATAGACAGCATGTCTTACTGCTTCTGCCCAAAACCTCCCGGGCAGAAATCGGCTCTTCAGCAGACTTCGTGCCGTTTCGACCACGGTCCGGTTTCTTCTTTCTACGACTCCGTTTTGTTGAGGTGAATACGGAGCCGTGAAGAGTCTTGCAATACCCTTCTCTTCACAAATCGAGTCGAACTCTTTCGCGAGGAATTCTCCTCCTCGATCTGACCTGACCGACTTCACCTTTTTGTCGACTTCGTTTTCGACAAGAGTTATGAACTTCTGAAAGTTCGTCTTTGCCTCATCTTTGCTCTTCTGCATGTACACCCACATGGCTCTTGAATAGTCATCCACGATCAACATGAAGTATTGATTCCCGGCATCTGTACGAGGTGTGATTGGTCCGCACAGATCTACGTGAACCAGTTCGAGTGGTTGCGAAGCTCTGAAACTCGTCTGCTGTGGAAAACCGCTACGAGTTTGTTTCGCCACCAGACAGCCTTCGCAGACTTGCTCCGGGTGGTCGATTGTCGGTAATCCGACCACCATCTCTTTTCCAGCCATCGTGTTGAGACTCTGGAAATTCAGATGTCCGAATCTTGCGTGCCATAGCCAGGCCGCATCATCGGTTGTAGTCTTCATACACTTCGGCTTGCATGCTTCAATTTGAATTTTGTACAGACGATTTACCGTTCTCTGTACTTTCATAAGTAGTCGTTCGGTGTGGTCGTACATCTTCAGGTAGGTGTCTTTGAGTTCAATCCGACAACCTTTTTCAGTCAATTGTCCAAGGCTTATAATGTTGCTTCGTAGACTTGGAATGTAGTATACATTCGACAATCTCCTCTGGCTACCATCCTTGCACTGCATCAGGATCGTGCCTCTCCCTTTTATCTGAATGGTCGAGCCGTCTCCAAACTGTACTCTTCCAAGCACATTCTTATTTAATTCGTAAAACATCGAGTACGTACCCGTCATGTGGTTGCTGGCTCCGTTGTCGAGATACCAGTCTGCCGTCCGCTCTTGAGTCTGCTCTCCTTTCTCCAACAGACTCGGAAACACTTTCTCCTCGTTTAATAAAACCATTGTCGGTTCGTCTGCAGTGCAGAGCGACAACAGCAATGTCGGCTCTTTGTGCTCATCTGTTTGAGCCAGGTTTGCTTCCTCTACTTTCTTCTTACTCCGGCAATTCGCAGCATAGTGACCATACTTCTTGCAGTTATGGCACTGGATGTGGCTCCGACATTCGGCAGCGTAATGTCCGAATTTCTCGCATGTGTAGCACTGGACATCAGACTTGTCTGTCTGGTGATTGCTATCTCCACGACCACCACGACCTCCTCGACCACCTCTTCCACGGCCACTCTGGCCATAGCCTCGTCCTTGTCCTCGCCCATGAGACGTGCCGCGGCCACGACCACGTCCACGACCACCCCTTGATGACGATTCTCCTCGGTTCCTCGTGTCATCCTTTACAAACAATGCTTGTTGGTTGTAAGGCCCTTTTCCTTCATTGTCGGCTTGGTAACTTTTCAGAAGCTGCTCGTGTGCTCTGAGCGCCCCAGTTACCTCCTCCACCTTCATCTTCGAGAGGTCTTGTGAGTACGTGATCGTAGTTACGACCGGGAGAAACTTCTCCGGCAGTACTCGTAGATACTTCTTCACCGCCACCTCATCTTTCAAGTCGTCGCCGAGAGATTTGATCTCGTTTACGACTTCATTAAACTTCCCAGAGAATTCTTCCACTGTCTGGTCTCTTCCCATCTTTAATGATTCAAACTCACTCCTCAATGTTTGAAGTCGAACTTCCTTCACTCGATCTACTCCTTGGTGCATTATCTGCAGAGTAGTCCAGACGTCTTTCGCTGTCTCCTTGCCGACCAGCTGTCGCATCATCGAGTCGGGCACAGCTTGATAGATCGCTGCCATCGCCATCTTGTCGAGACGATCATCGAGGACCTTGTCCTTCTCCTTCGGTTCAACCGCACCCCAGACTCCCTGTGCGATCATGTTGACCTTCATCTTCATCGCCCAGATCGGGTAATTGTCCGAACTGAGGATCGGGTACTGCAGCGACACGCTTTCCTTCATCTTTGAAACCTCCGCCATGGTTCACCGAGGCTCTGATACCAACTGTTGTAAGGTCTTACGACCTCCCAGGACCTTTTACGACCGGTTAGAGTCGTTTACGACCGGTGAGAATCAAATACGATCGGTTCAGAGTACTTACGACCAATTCCGAACGCTTCAATCTCCTCCGATCGCCTTTTCAATGTGGTCGTAAATTTACTGTAGCAATTTACGACCGCTCCGCGTTATCGCTGCCGCTGCCTTCCTTCAGCCGCTCAAGATACCGTGATCGAAATTTTCTACGATCACGCAGTGATGCTGGCGATCACTGTTCACCGTGATCGAACACCCGTACGACCACGTTCACTTCCTTCAACGTGATCGGAGTTGCTTCCAATCACGTACTAGCCTTCTCGGTGTAGTCGTAGCTCGTTACGACTACCTTCGCTTCCTTACGACCACCTTCACCGTGGTCATAGCCTTCCCTGCCTTTACGACCACGCCTGCTGGAACTTTGCCGTGGTCGTAACTCCTCCCGATCACGCTTGCGGTGATCGTGAGTCCTTCCGACCACGTCTTGCGCAAACACACGACAAAACAATACTCTGTGTTTCTCCCTCTTTTTGGTCTTTTCTCAATTTGCTTGGTACATCGAATACATGGCTCTAGGCCTCTTTTTATACCCGGCTGTCCTACTTCAACACGGGTTCTCAACACCTACTCCGACTCTGATTCTAATACGACTTCGACTTGGTTTCCACCTACGACTTTGAATTGCGGCTGTAATTCGACTTCGATTACACCCAAATTTTGCACATGACTCTAAAACAAGATTATTTACAACAAATGCCCCAGCTCCATTTATTGAAACTGGAAGCTCAGTTTACAGCCCATGTTCTTGTCGCAAAGCTACGAATTGATGTTCATGCAACCAGAATTAGGTTATTACAGCACCAGACTCCCACAGAGTCTATTTTCTATGACTAAGGATAGAAACCTAGACTTCCATTCACTCTATTTTAGCTTGTTCAACTATCACACAGATCGCCAAGTTCCCCCTCAGCTCGCAGTAGGTCACATGTTCGTTAGCAGCAACGATGCTTGAATCATCCTCTCCAACATTGAAGTAAATTGATCCATCTTGGAAACATATGGTCCTTGAAAACCGAACGCTAGCCCCAGAGCGAATTTAGCATCCTTTTTCATACTTGATCACGTCTGCATCTGAAAGATAACATTATTTCTACAGTGCCAAATAGTCCAAAGAGAAGTAGCACAAACATTATTCGTAATAGCATTTTTGGAATTGCTCAACCAAAATTTAGCAATGAACTCATAGCTCTGTCCAACATCAACACAAAAAATTGAGCAATGACATTCCAATTACTTCTAGCAACTATACAGTCAAAGAAGACATGCACCACCAACTCATTTTTATTACAAAAGCTACACAAAGTCCCTATGTTAATGTTCCCATTCAACAAGTTGTCTTTGGCCATAAGGTTGTTATGTGATAACAGCCATAGGAAAAATGAATCCTAGCAGGCACGATGAGGTGCCAAATGGCTAGAATATAAAATGGAATAATCCCTCTAAAATTTATAGTAGCATATAAAGAGCTGGTAGAATAAACACCGCTGCTACTATACTGTGACACTAGAGAATCATTATCATCATGAAAACTAATACTATTGGCAATCTCAACCAACTCAAACCATCTAAGCATCATATTTTAGAGAAATTTCTTCTAAAAGTGCACTTCAGATTGACACCATCCGACATCTCAGTGATAGTTTTATTAGTCTCATTAACCAAAATGTAGAAGTCTCAATACTAAATTGCTAAGCAAGAAGAGCCAAACCACAAATCTTTCCAAAACCTGATTTTTTTTCTAATATTCCTTATCATCAGTCTATGACCAAATTTAATGGCTTGAGCAGCCCACATGACACCTTTCCAACACAGACACTTGCTCACCAGGATAGGACAAAATGTTGGGCTCAACAATTTTATCTTTGTCATTACAATACATATTAGCTAGATGCATAAATTAAGATCTTGCCAGGTGACGGTGGCATTGGCGAGGGGTGGCCAAAAAGGCGGTGGGGAGTGGTAAAATGGACCACGGAGATTGTAAGGGAACTATTGGGGGTGGCGGCCTAAGCTGAGGTGGGGCAAAGGTGGCTCATTAGCGGCTTACGGCACCCGGGGTTGGGGTGAAATGAGGTGATGATGCCATGGTGGAAGGGAAAGGAAAGTAGTAGGAGCATGAGCATGAGACGTAGGGGGCCACGAGGAATGTACTAGTGCAGTCGGCGGAGGTACCGAGCTGTCCGAGCGGCAAAGGCCTACAGCGGAGTGGGTGTCAGACTCGGATTTTTCAATCCAGAATTTACTGTGTTTTGCTGCACTATTCCCTGGATCAGTAGATAGTGCACACAGGTACATTGCTGAATCATTTCATACATCGCATGAACATTAATAATATAACTGCATTAAAATACACCACATCGGGTGAGAGTTTACAAAAGGGACCGCTTAGGCCAAATGTCTTCATTACAATAAATCAGCGGAAACAAAAGCAAAAGTGAAACCAAAACACAGGCAAGCGACTGATGGGTAATGTATACATTATATATTACCGAGACCTCGACAATATATGAGCACACAGTGCCTTATGCCAACTTGTCTAGGCTCAAGAAAAGTATAGGCTACGCCCTAGTTTCCTTCATTGCTCCTTCCTTCAGTTGCAGGAGTGTCATCATGGGCATAGTGATCCTGCGTCTTTGTTTTGAGTATTGCGGGTGTGAGCACAAATCCACCGTACTCAGCGAGCCAACACACAGAATGCAATATTTAACATGTTCAGCTTATCAAAGGAAGGTTGGGCTTATTTTATTTTGCGTAGAGTGCTTTTGAATACAATTACTTAAAAATCCCTAAGACCTAGCAATTTTTAACTTATGACTTAAATTTGTGAAGTAAGTCTATCTTATAATCAATACAGATTCCATCCACCGTTACATGGCATCTGCACCATATAACATCTTTCAACGTTATAGCCGCTTAACTTACCACTGGGATGACACCCAGGACAATTCAAACCAGGACTATCCGCAGTCCTACATTTTCCATTGCCACCCACAAAGTTTTTGAAATAGAACTATATCTAGTTAGGTTCCCATGTCCGCCCTTGACCGTGGGCACGGCTATTCGAATAGTTTTGACTCTGCAGAGTTTGCACACTTTACCCACAAGAGACAGTTCACTCGTTGCCCCACACGATTCCTTAGTCATGCGGTTGAGCAAACCATCACAGTAACCGTTTAAAGTACCTCGCCCCTCCCATCATCTCACCCTATGGGTTGCTCCCACTTGCGGTGGGACCCATTCGTTGTGCGGGATGTTCCACTTCTATTCGCCTAGCAGCTGGCTACCCATACTGCTAACGCGTCGCAGAAGAACTTCACCCTCAAGCCTGCCACCCAGGCTGCCACTTGCGGGTATCACATTCAAGCCTGCCACCCAGGCCGCCACTTGCACTACTTCCATGATGATGATTTTCAGGGTCTGGTAAATTTACTAAGCCAAGTTGTACTTTACAGACTTGTGGTTGTACTTGTTTTACACAGGAGGTCATGACAAGATTCAGTCCTTAGGGTTATCTGGATGGTGCTATCACTAATCACTTTGTGCTTCCATTACACCACTTATACACCTTTGAGCCATCCATCTAGATATCAAAGCAAGTTGAGGTTTTTTGGGAGCATAAAATATCCATTCCAACATACTCCAGTCATTCCCACCATGACTGCCCAAGATCATTTCATAATTGCAAGTGACGATTTTGGGGCATTTTAGGTACCCCGACTAACTAGCAATACTAAGCAACGCAATATAATAAAGACTTATTTGCGAAAACTACATTATTATAATTTTACTATGGCGACAAGGTTCATATGTCCAACATTTCAATGGAGTATCACTAACAAGCATAACATTAGGTGTATAACTATCATCTTTAAAAGTGAATGTAATATACCACATAAAATAGCAGCATGCATGTTAATAATTTAAGAGAAATTAAATTTTGCATAAACATGGGTTCAACATGGTCAAAGTGTTAACTCGCCTTGGTCACAGTGGTCTGGTTCCTGGTGGTCTTGAGCTTCTAGGGTTGCTGCCTCGGCATCTTCCTCCTGAGCCTCGTACGCTATTTTAATCGTGCGCGAAAATTTGGATAGAAAGAAAATAAGCAAATCAAAAAAATACCACTAGAAATTCAAATGAACTCTAAAAATCATGGTTCTAGTTCCATTGGATAGATCTTGAGTTTAGATGAATTTAGAAATTTGTTTCACTCAATTTGGAGCTAAAATGAATAAGTTATGCCTATTTAAAAAATCTCAGTTTCAACTAAATCCATGAATTACCAGATTTCTGACAGGTGGGTCCCACTAGGTATTTTTAATTTATTTTCTTTATTTTTATTTCCAGGTGCTGTTTCTATGGCAGGTGGGGCCCATATGCCAGTGAGACCCAGGGTTCTCGGTCTCTAACAAGTGGGACCCCTCTGTCAGTGGCCACAGGGGCTGTCGGCCACTAACAGGTGGGACCCTTCAGGCTCTGGGCCCACATGCCAGCGGGTAGCACTGACAGGCGGGTCCCAGATGTCAGCCGGCCCATAGACCGACAGCGGCTGCCGAGTGGAGCCCAGTTGTCAGTGCAGAAAATAAAAGAAATGGCTCAAACTCAGCGTGCGGAGCCGGGGGCTCGAACGCGTGCCGAGGGAGCCAGGGGGAGAAGAGAATCAGCGGGGCTAGCCAAGTAAGCACTCAGGTGTTTCTTACCCTTATAGGGCGACTATACCTCTTATGATATCTGTTGGAGGGGGCCGAGTAGATAAAGTCTGGGGCCGGGGAAAGACGGTGGCGTCGCCGGCGAGGAAAGACCGGGGTCTGGGGCGATGGCTGAAATGGGTTGCCGGCGTGACGTGGATGCCGCCGGTGGGGTCGAGGGTGAACAGGAGGTGCCAGAGAGGGGTCGGCGGCGTGCGGTGGCGGCGGTTCGGGAGGGAGCTCCAGTGACAGAGAGCTACGGGCGGTGAGGTGCTCCGGTGATGGCGGGGTCATCTTTGCGGTGAGCCGGAGGTGGTGTGGTGGCGGGGAATTGAATTCTAATGGCTCGGATTGGTGGATCGGGTGGCCGCTAGAGTTGTGAAGGGAGGTGGTCTCGCCGGTGGTTCAGTGGGTTTTGGCGTAATTGCTTTCGGGGAAAGGGTAATGAGGGTGTGGCGATGAAGTATGAAGCTTCTCTGGGTTTTATAGTTGCCGAGGGATGGCCAATTGCGGCGGTGGTCGTGCGCGCATGTCCAAGACAGCGGCGCGGCCGGGTATGGCGGTGGCAGGCGGCGCGTCAGCGGCGACAGCGGGCGGCGGGGTATGGTCGCGTGGGCCGAGGAAGCCCACACGTCGGCCGTGTCTCGCGCGCCCATGTCTTGCGGCTTTTGACCGGAGTCGGGTGGTGGAGAGCGAGCCACCGTGCGGGGGACAAAGACAGAGAGGGGGAAGAAGACAACACAGTGGTTGGCCCACTGGCCAGAGAGCGAAAGGGGGCGCGAGGGCGGGGCCACTCGGCAGAGAGGGGGTGTAGTGGGCGCGGGTCGCTGGCGACGCGCGCGCGTGGGAGTAGCTGGGCCGCGGGCGCTGCGGGAGGAGCGGGGGCAGGTGGGCTGGGCCGGTGGTGATGGCCGGCCCGGCTTTCCTTTCCTTTTTTTATTTTGGGATATGCTTTTGGGTATATATTTGTGTATATATATACATACATACATATATATATATACATATATATATAATTCAAGCTTTATTTATTTCCCTTCTTGCTAACCTCACCTTTATATTTATATTTTTGGCATTAAATTTGTAGGTATAAGATTTTTAATATATTTATCCATATATGTGGGTATTTAATTGCTTGCTTTCATGGGTATTCATGCCATTATTTTTAGAAATAGGTTGTTAGGTTTTAAACAAAATTTCTCCCTTTCTTTTATGGATCATTTTTTCATATTCGCATTTTAAATTTTTAAATTTTCTATTATTTAAATATATTTGTTTCTTCTTGACCCGTTTAACTTTCTGGAACCTCCACCAAATCTTCAGAAAAATCACTTAAATTCCAAATTCAAATAAAATGTTTTGCAAAAATTCAACAAAAGCTTCACATACTCCAAGTTTAAATTTTCAGGATGTGACAAACCTACCCCCTTAAAAGGAATCTCGACCCTGAGATTCGGCCTAAGCTATGAATAAGTACAGGTAATCTCTCATCATCTGATCTTCGCGCTCCCAGATGGCCCTTTTCTTGGTATGATGGTTTCATTGAACTCAGCATAAGTGGATAGTCTGATTCCTAGCCTCCTTTTTTACCGTAGCTAAAATCTTGATAGGCCATTCCTTGTAAGTCAGGTCACTCTCGAGCTCGACTATTTTCTACGAGGTTTGATCCTTTGGTACTCGAAGGCATTCCTTGCGTTGGGATACCTAGAATACTTTGTGCCTATTAAGTGTTGATGATCCTAGCAGGCGAGCTAAGTGCCAGTAGCTTGTTAAAAAGGTTATGTGGATAGCCCAAGCTTATCCACAAGTCTTTTGGCTCTAAATGAATGGGAAACCCCCAGATTTCAAAAGAACATGTGCTGGTATTGAATTGAGAGAGAACGTACCTAGCAAAACTCCTACAGCCTCCCGAGCCTCTTCTGCGGTGATGTGGTTGATTCTCCCTCAGTTTGGAGCTGAGGCAGTCTTGTTGGCTTGTGGGGTATGGCTCCCTTTGCTGAGTACTGACGCTTGTCCCCTGTTCGGGGTGGTTCCTAAATTGAACTTTACTGGAGTAATTTGCCATTGTGGGCATTGACTGATGAAGTGCCCCATTTCCCCACATCCGTAACAACTTCTACCGGAGGTAGAGCTCGTCCTGGTGGACTGGCCTAGGGGGCGTGGCGTCTGAAAGGAGCTATCACTTGGACGGAGGGTCGGAGAGGAACTCATAGACTAGGTTGATCCTGAGAAGGAGGGATTGTTGAAGAGCTTCTGAATAAACCTCTTACGGTTGGCTTCCAGATTTTTCTTCTCATTCTCCAGGATCAAAGCCTTGTTTACCAGCTGGTGGAAGCTGGCGAAATCTTGGATAATCAACTGTACCCTTAATTCTTCGCTCATCCCTTCGAAGAATCTATCAATCTTTTCCTCTTCATCCGCTACATCCTTTGGGGCATAGCGGGCCAGTTGTGTAAACTTGGTGAGATATTCATTTATTGACATAGTCCCTTGCTTGAGAGTGTGAAATTCATTCTTCTTCATTCTCATTACTCCTGTTGGGACAAAGTTAGCTTTGAAAGCTGTCTTGAACTCTGACCAAGGAATGACTTCTGTGTCATTTCCTGTAGTGGCATCTTCTTGACCTCTGGCGGCCAGATAATTTTCCCACCACACCGCTGCAGCTCCCTGCAGCTGGTGTGCGGCAAATACCACTTTATCTTCTTCTACGCATTTGATCAAGCGCAGCTTCCTCTCCATGTCCTGAAGCTAATCCTCAGCTTCAAGTGGCTCATCTGCTGATGAGAAAGTAAGCGGCCTCGTTCTTTGGAAGTCAGCCAAATCTGCTCTATGCCCACTGGAGCTTCCTTGTTGTCCAGCATAAATGGCCTTCAACAGCTGAGTTTGTTGCGCCATAACTTGAGCCATAGTGGGGTTAACTGGAGGGGATGGAAGATCATCGCCTTGATTTTGGTTCCTGCCTCGCCTTTCAGGCAATGCCCCTTGGGTTGAATCTACCTCTGTTTGGTTGAGGTTAGCATTGGCCTGAGCCCTTGTGATCCTTTTACTGGCCATCTGCAGTCAGGGCTTCGCTAATTAGCACTAATGCTAAATGGATAAAAGAAGGGTACCAACCCACATTACAGAGAAAAACGGTAAGACAAATGACAAAGCAACTTCAACATAAGGCCTATGTCTGGCCGTACATTAAGCACACAAACATCCATATAGCCAGCTTTTAGGCTGGACTTTATGGTTACACAATATATTAAGGTTCGACAGGATAACGACTACAATACCAAAAGACTAGTACTTCATACTCTAATACAGGAACTAGTACTTACACCACACATGGCAAGTACGGCACTACTCTACCTACTCCTCCATAAAGCTCGCACCGGGACAGGAAGGGCTGTAGTCAGGTGACGGTGAGCGGGACCGACTGCCGCTGAACTCTGATGGATCAGTGTTAGAGTGGGAGTGGGATCTGCTGCGGCTGCGGCGAGACCCTCCTCGTTGAAGAGCAGACTGAGGTCCAGGGGGCCGCACGCTTTTGCGAGCGGTCAGTCGCGTACGTGGCCCCGACCTTGGCGGGGGTGGTGCTGGAGCTACTATGGGTGCGGAAGCCTGCTGGAGCTGGGTCTGGGCGGCAGCTGCCTCCGCCTTGGCCTGGGCCAAAGCCTGCTCGCACTGGGCGAGCTGCTCGCGGAGGGTCGCCGTCGCAACGCGATTGGCGACGAGGTGCTGCCGGAGGGCTGTGATCTCTTCCAGGGCGACAGTGTGGGCCGCCCCCATGGCCTTGGTAAGGTCGACTTGATGCGTGAGCATCGGGTCATCCTCGTTGGTCGGCATGTAGGTCTCGTTGAGTCGCGCACCCTCCTGGCGCAAGGGGTGGTAGCAGTAGGGAGTACACCGCAGGGTGGTCTTGTAGATATCACATAGCCGCGTGGCAGCTAAACGTGTAGCGTCCGGGAGAGCTGCTGCCTGGTGCTCCTCGAGTGCTCCGTCGTGAAGACGTGGGGTTTGTCGTGCTCACTCTTGGGGTAAATGAACACCTCTATCAACCAAGACTCCTCTCCTCCAGCAGTAGTCTTGAGCCCACGGTAAATGGGCTGATCCTTGTAGCCTAAATAGTGCAAGAGCTTGCGTAGTATGCTGGCAAACTCCACTTCATGGACCCCATGGGCGTAATTGCTTTCGGGGAAAGGGTAATGAGGGTGTGGCTACGCTGTATGAAGCTTCTTCGGGTTTTATAGCTGCCGAGGGATGGCCAATTGCGGCGGTGGTCGTGCGCGCATGTCCGAGACAGCGGCGCGCCCGGGTATGGCGGTGGCAAGCGGCGACAGCGGGCGGCGGGGTATGGTCGCATGGTCCGAGGAAGCCCGCACGTCGGCCGTGTCTCGCGTGCCCGAGTCTTGCGGCTTTTGACCGGAGTCGGGCGGTGGAGAGCGAGCCACCGTGCGGGGGAAAAAGACAGAGAGGGGGAAGAAGACAACGCGGTGGTTGGCCCACTGGCTAGAGAGAGAAAGGGGGCGCGAGGGCGGGGCCACTCGGCAGAGAGGGGGTGTTGTGGGCGCGGGTCGCTGGCGACGCACGCGCGCAGGAGTAGCTGGGCCGCGGGCGCTGAGGGAGGAGCAGGGGCAGGTGGGCTGGGGCGGAGGTGATGGCCGGCCCGGCTTTCCTTTTCTTTTTTTTATTTTGGGATATGCTTTTGGGTATATATTTGTGTATATATATATATAATTCAAGCTTTATTTATTTCCCTTCTTGCTAACCTAACCTTTATATTTATATTTTTGGCATTAAATTTGTAGGTATAAGATTTTTAATATATTTATCCATATATGTGGGTATTTAATTGCTTGCTTTCATGGGTATTCATGCCATTATTTTTAGAAATAGGTTGTTTGGTTTTAAACAAAATTTCTCCCTTTCTTTTATGGATCATCTTTTTAGATTCGTATTTTAAACTTTTAAATTTTCTATTATTTAAATATATTTGTTTCTTCTTGACCCGTTTAACTTTCTGGAACCTCCACCAAATCTTTAGAAAAATCTCTTAAACTCCAAATTCAAATAAAATGTTTTGCAAAAATTCAACAAAAGCTTCACATACTCCAAGTTTAAATTTTCAGGACGTGACAGTGGGCATGCTCATGGCACCGACAAGTTGGAGCAAGGGAGAGGGCTAAGCTACAGTTGGGGAGGGTTGGTGATGTCGTAGTGATGCTCCAGGAGCATTGAAGTGGGCTGGAACTCCGCAAGGTGAGGAGGGCATCGCGTGCGGTCATTCAACCAAAACGGAGGATGGGGATGGTGTGATGAGCTACGGTGATCAGGGACCTAAATTGATGGAGGGGAAATGCAATTAGGAGCATGTAATGCATTATGACGTGAAAACTTTTGTGGAATGATGGTTGGAGCAGCCGGAACGCAAAGGGCCATGTGGTGGCTGGTGCACGGCTTGGCCACCAAGCTCAGCCAAGCATCAAGGAAGAAGAAAGGGGAAATTGGGCAGGTGCACGAGAGATGAAGAAGGCTAAGGGCCACCAAGCTCAGCCAAGCATCAGGGTCAAAAGTTACAACATGGGTTGTCGGACGTGGGTGCTGTTGGTGCGACACTCGGTACTCAAACCTTGCAGCGGATTTTGTCATGATGCACTGGTGCACAACCGGCGCAGGGGCGTAGTGCATGCTGGGAGTAGCACAGGGCATGGCTGAGCAGGGCAAGGCGCGTAGCTTAGCATGGGGCACAACCAAGCTTGGGTGAAATGGCGCACGCGTGAGGCATGGCATGCTAGCGTGAGCTTAGCGCAGTAGGTGTGATGCGCAGTGCGCTTGGTGCATGAGGCAAAGGAGGCACAAGTGCTATGTGCATGCGGCGGGCACATCGCTAGGTGGGGAAGCCAGGTCGGGCCACTGCACTAGTAGCACATGGAAGAGAGAGGACAAATGAGAAAAGAAAATGCTAGCAACGAAAAGGAAAATTTGATTTTTCTTGAATTGAAACCCATTTTTGGGATTTAAATTCAAATTGAAATTTGAAATCTTGGTTAAGATATCTGGTTACAAGTTTTGATATTCCTTTACTCTTAGTTTTAATTAATTTGATTTCAAATTTCTAATTTCGATTTGAAAGTAATTTTCAAATTTTTGCTCAATTGTTTTCCAATTGTTTTGGCCTTGATCCAAAATTTTTATTGCCATTATTTAAAGTTACTTTATATATTTTATTATTATGATTAATATTTGCACTTGGTGATTTTTTCCTAACACTACTTTGCATAGCACGAAACTCAGGAAATCCCAGATGGAAGAAATTTGAATGCCAGCAAAATGCAACACAAAAGTTTTAAATTTTACACATTTCTGAGCATCCAAAATTTGGGGATGTTACATACTGATAAAGGTAAACTTGAGTCAAGAGCCGTTAAGTGTATCTTTCTTGGCTATAAGCTTAAATGCTATAAGTTGTGGAATTCTGAAATCCAAAAGGTGGTCGTGAGTAGAAGTTTTACTTTCGATGAATCTTCTTTGTTGAAAGGAATTATGACAGGTGACGCTTCCCTTGAGAAGCCGTAGAGGACTAGTGTGCAGGTGGAGTATGTCATTGATTCAAGACTCTCATTAGAAGCCACCAGGAGATTGCATAGGATATCACTATTCAAGCTCCGACCAGTAATTCTTAGATAGGAACTAGTCAAAGCCAATAATCCATTGTAGCTAATCAGGAAAGGAGGAAAATCCAGCCTCTGAAGAGGTTAATTGAAAAAGTTAAAATTGTGCATATTGTTTGAATATGGTAGAAGACATTGAAGGCACCGCTGAACCTTCAACTTATTCTAGGGCCATCTGCTCTGATGAGTTAAAGAAGTGGATGACCACTATGCATGAAGAAATGGAATCCCTCGAGAAGAATTCCACTTGGGAGTTGATCGAGCTCTCAATTTAAAAGAAACACATATATTGCAAGTCAATTTACAAGAAGGAAAGCACATCTCTGACCTATTAAGTCAGATATAAGGCAAGGCTCGTTGCTAAAGGATACAACCAAATTTCAGGTATTGACTTTACAGATGGTTTCTCCATGGTCGTGAGGCATAGTTCCATTCGTACCTTACTCAATATTGTAGCTACGAATGATTATGAGCTCGAGCAACTAGATGTTAAGACCAGGTTCTTATACAGAGAGTTGCATGAAGACATCTATATGGAGCAGCTGGAAGGTTTTGTTTTTCTAGAAAAGGAGAATTTTGCATGCAAATTGAAGAATTCTCTTTATTGGTTAAAGCAATCACCCAGATGATGGTACAAAAGATTTGCTACTTATGATCTCTCAAGGCTTCAAGAGACTTGACTATGATAATTGTGTTTATTTGAAGACCATCATTGGTTTAGCTATCAACTTGCTCCTATGTGCTGATGATATACCGATCACAACAAAAGACAAAACTAAAACATCAAACTTAAAGGCACAATTAACTAGTGAATTCGAGATGAAGAATCTTGGTACAACAAAGAAGATCCTTGGTATAGAAATTATCAGAGGTTGATAGTTTGGAAAGTTATACCTAAGTTAGAGAGAGTATATTGAAAAACTTATTAGTCGTTTCAACGCGCACAAGGCCAAACCGACTAGCACTCTATTAGCTGCACACTTCAAACTCTCTTTAGCATTGAGTCTGCAACTAGTTGAAGAAGTTGAATACGTGTCAAGTGTTTCATATGCAAGTGTAATTGAATCACTTATGTACACTATGGTCAGCTCTTGCCTCGACCTATCTCATGCCTTGTGTTATCCCATGCCTTGAGTATTATTAGCAGATATATGGCTAATGTAGGGAAAGTCCACTGGGGAGCAATTCAGTAGATCTTCATATTTGAGGGCACTTCTAATGGTTGTTTGCATTTTAGATATACCAGTGATGGATTGGTCGGATATGTGAATTTTAATTTTGCTGGAGATTTAGATAAAAGGAGATCCCTTATTGGATATATATTCACGGTTGGAGGTTGTGTTGTAAACTAGAAAGTTTGTCTATAAACAACTATTGCTCTTTTGATCACTAAAGTCGAATACATGGCCATTTCAGAAGCCTGTAAAGAAACTGTTTGGCTCATAGGTATGTACACTGAGCTTTGTAAAAGTATATCTTGCACTAATATCCATTGTGATAGCCAGAGTGTTATTTTTCTTACAAAAGACCAAATGCTTCATAAGAGAACAAAGCACATTAATATCAGATATCACTTCATCCAAGGAGTTATTTCTCAAGATGATGTTAAAGTTTGCAAAATTAACGCTCATGATAATCCAGCTAATATGATGATAAAGTCAGTTCGTACTGCTAAATATTGAGCTCTGCCTAGATTTGGTCGGCATTACTCTTTAGTCCTTTGGAACGTTTGATGCACAAGAAGTGTTGTACAAGTTATTTAAAAATTCTTTAGTTCTTTTTTACTATAGGAGGAATTCGGTTCAAGATAGAGATTATAGTATTTTGTGATCCGAATTTAGTCGAGTTTGACCACATGAAGAATCTGATCATATTTTATTCTTATGTTATATTCCGATCAATATGACTGGTCGTAATGCGAGTTGGTCGAAAGTTATGATTTCATTTTCGTGTTTGTATGGACTTGCACCAGACATATTGTCTAAAGGTGTTTACGCCGACTGGAGTTAGACTTGACTACTTGAGGCGCTTTCGACTACAACTCTTCACCGTCATCTTCTGAGACTCTGTTTTGTCTCCGAGTGGGGTGTTGCTCTCATCTCCGAGCAGGTTACTGTTCCAGTTTCCGAGTAGATATGTGTTTCCACTGCCGATTAGGACTCTGTTCATTCCTCGTTTATGACTCTTGTTCCTAAGGCTATTTATACTTTGTAAACTTCATGCTAAGGCTATTTATACTTTTGTAAACTTCGTGATAGATAGTACACAAAACAAGTTATCTACCCATGTAATATGTTAAAAACATTATATAACTTCTTTCTATGTGATGATTTCACCGATTGTATGTGTGATTTTTCCGTAAGGATTTTTCACATTAATTTTTTTGTTCTCTTGATTATTCGTTTCATATTTTACCGTAAGTTTTATAGCAGCCTTCGTGGCCCCAGTGAACCTGCCCTGGAAGAAGGCGTAGTTGTATTTGTTTCCACCGATCTCCCCAACCAAGAACAGCGCTGCGGTGAGCTTCTTCGCGCAATCTAGAATTAAAATCGCGCACACATATTGCAAATGTAAAGACAAAGTTTCGTTTTACAAATGAGAATGTTAACTGAAGTTCCAAACAATCGATGCATAATACATCATTTTGCGTTTTTACTCTGACAGTGAGAGTAGCGGTTAGCAGAGCAACCCCTACTCTGGTGTGCCTTTGCTTGTTACGTATACCTTCCTGTGAAGGACACGTCGAGTTAGAGGTGCGACTTGAACCAGTCGAGCTGGGAGCTCAAGGGCACGTTCGCCGGCGGCATCATGATGCCGCGCTGCAACAGGTTCGACCGGTCGAGCGCCGTTGCGCCGGCCACCGCGAAGTTGACGCCGTTGCCGAAGTCGGCGCTCTTGTCTGTTGAAATTACTCCAAGCGGCTCACTGTTTCTCCTTCATCTTCACCGTTTCTTCATTTACTCCAGCCACCATTTCTCATTTGTTTATTTCTTCCGTTTGAACATTAGTAGTGGCCCTTCATTTCTTCCGTTTGAAGATCAGTAGTGGCCCTTGCTATTTCTTCCGTTTCAAGAGTAGTAGGGGCTTGTTTAATTGCAGCTGCAGCCATGCATTGATGCCGCGTTTATATCAGAAAAACTGTAATCTTTAGTTTGTTGTTTCCTTTAAATAAGCAAGCAATATACCAGAAAATGCTGCCCCATTTTGCAGCATCGTCAGCATGGCGCGGTGTATGCTCAAGGTGAAGCGGCTTCCTGGCTACTTCTATGGTGAGGCCGTGAACACTGCAGTCCACGTCCTAAATCGCGCCTCGACATGCGCGCTCAACGGCAAGACCCCATTTGAAGCTTGACACGGCGAGCGCCCCACCGTCCACTACTTCAGGACCTTTAGTTGTGTCGCCCATGTCAAGACCACACGATCGGGACTCAAGAAGTTGGATGATCACAGCACGCCGACCATCTTCGTCGGCTACGAGCACGGCTCCAAGGCCTACCGCTGCTACGACCCCTCCACCAAGCACATCATTGTGTCGCGTGACATCGTGTTCGATGAGGCTAGACAATGGAGATGGGGCGACGAAAGCAGCTGTGATCCGGGCGACGGCGAACCCTTCAACGTTGAGTACACCACGAAGTACATCTCTGGCATGCCTCGAGCCGATGTGGCATCACCAGCTCACATGTTTCCGTCGCCCATGCCAACGCCGGCCCCTACACCCATGACGCCTATGACGTCACCCACGAGTGCGCCGATTGAGTTCGTCTCACCACCGACTGATCCTGAGGAGAACTTGGACGTGGACCACGACGATGCTCCACTTCCATTCCACACCATCGTCGCACAAGGCTCGTTTGGTCGCCAAAGGCTACGTTCAGCGTGAGGGAATCGACTTCGATGAGGTCTTTGCTCCGGTCGCATGAATGGAGTCCGTGAGGGTGTTGCTAGCTCTGGCAACCCATGAGCGCTGGGAAGTCCACCACATGGACGTGAAGAGCGCCTTCCTCAATGGCGACCTCAAGGAGGAAGTGTACGTGAGCCAGCCACCGGGTTTTGTCGTCAACGGCAGCGAGCACAAAGTACTACGTCTTCGCAAGGCGTTGTATGGTCTTCGACAGGCACCGAGGGCCTGGAATGCCAAGCTTGATGCGTCCATGGCGTCACTTGGTTTCTAGATGAGCAGCTCCGAGCACGGCATGTACATGCGGAGCTGAGGGCCATCGTGGCTGGTCGTCGGGGTCTACGTCGACGACTTGATCATCACCGGCACCAGCAGTGACGAGATCATGGCGTTCAAGCTCGAGATGAAGCGCGTCTTCCTCATGAGCGACCTCGGGTTGCTGTCGTACTACCTTGGCATCGAGGTAAACCAAGGGCTAGGCGGTATCTCGCTCCACCAATCTGCCTATGCAGGGAAACTACTTGAGCGGAGTGGCATGAGCGCCTGCAACCCCAGTCTGGTGCCAATGGAACCAAGGCTCAAGTTGAGCAAGGAGAGCACTGCTCCATTGGTGGACACCACCGAGTACAGCGCATCATCAGCGGACTGCGCTACTTGGTGCACACTCGGCCAGATCTTGCCTACGCGGTGGGCTATCTGAGCCGGTTCATGGAGAAACCACGCGAGGACCATCTCAACGTGGTGAAGCGTGTGCTACGGTACGTAGCAGGAACGCGTGACTATGGTCTTCACTACGCCAGGAGGGAGGATGAACGAGCTCGACTGGTCGACTACAGTGACGCCGACATGGCGGGTGATGTCGACACACGCAAGAGTACCAGCGGCGTCGTCTACTTCCTCAGCAGCAACCCCATCACCTGACAGTCCTCCAAGCAGAAGGTGGTGGCTTTGTCGTCATGCGAGGCAGAGTACATTGCGGTGGCTACAGCAGCATGCCAAGGCGTCTAGCTAGCTCGGCTCGTGTCTGACATGCTCGTCACTGAGTCTGGAGTGCCAGAGCTCAAGGTGGACAACCAATCCGCCATCGCCCTCAGCAAGAATCCCATCTTCCACGACCGAAGCAAACATATCGACACTCGTTTCCACTACATTCGGGAGTGCATCGACGGGAACAAGATCATCCTTCGGCACATTTCGACGGAGAACCAGCTAGCGGACATTCTGACCAAGGCGCTTGGACGCGTGCGGTTTCAGCAACTACGTGCGTTGATCGGCGTCAACAAGATCGGTGAGCACAGCAAGGACTAGGGGGAGAAATGTTGAAATTACTCCAAGCGGCTCACCGTTTCTTCATTTACTCCAGCCACCATTTCTCATTTGTTTATTTCTTCCGTTTGAACATTAGTAGTGGCCCTTTATTTCTTCCGTTTGAAGATCAGTAGTGGCCCTTGTTATTTCTTCTGTTTCAAGAGTAGTAGGGGCTTGTTTAATTGCGGCTGCAGCCATGCATTGATGCCGCGTTTATATCAGAAAAATTGTAATCTTTAGTTTGTTGTTTCCTTTAAATAAGCAAGCAATATACCAGAAAATGCTGCCCCATTTTGCAGCACCAAACATCGAGTGTTCATCTGTGTTCATCGTGTTCTTGAGTGCGCATTTGTGAGTTCGCCGTCGGCGAGAGATTGCCGGTGATCCACCCGAAGTTGAACGTTTTGCAGCTCTGAAATAGGTTCGTTCCAACCATCATTGGGAATCTTGTTTGGATATCCTTTGATTTATTTAGGTGGCCAATCTTATTTTCTTTCTGACATATCAAATCATCTGAATGCAACGTGCGCCGTTTCCATGTCGAAATCGATCAGGAGACGAAATAAAATGAAATAAAAAATATCTGTAATTCTGTATAAGTTGTTGCCTCTACTAACATAGTAAGGTCGGTGAGGAACACTGAATTTCAAAAGAGGGAAAATTGCAAATATCCCCAGAAGTCAACCTAAGTTTGATTTAGGTCCCTACAAGTACGTTTATGGCGAATGCCCCCCATGTGCAGAGTTATTTGATTTTCCCCCTTGGCGGCCCTTTTCTGACTCAGCCAGTTTCCGTTGGCATGGACTCCGTGGTGTGCCTGGTTGGATATGAGGCGTTCTAGTGTGGCCCTTGGGATTAAGGATGTGTTTGGTTGGAGTAATGAAAGTGAAATGGGATGGGATGGAATAGGATGAGATGGTTCCACAAAAAAGGTAGAACCACATGGTCCAACATCTAAGAAGAATATTCTCTAAATTTGCACAGGCTCATCCCACTTTGGACCATTTCATCCTACCCCATCCCTCAAACCAAACACATGGATAGGCTTGGTCAAAGAACCATCCCATTCCATCCCACCCCATCCCTCAAACCAAACACATCCTAAGTGCATGCACGGCTCAGGTCAAGTATGGGCAAGTCAAGCGGTGTTTCCCTCTTGTGCCGAATTTAAATGAGAGGAGGGAATACAAGAAGGTGGGGAAGAGGGGCAAAGGCGATCGTGGCCTCCATACTCGCACCCTCATTCCAACCATGTGTAACCCTAGCTCGTGTTGAGCTAGAGATGGACCCAACTGTTTAGTCTAGTTTGATCAACTTCAATTTGGGTCGAGAAAGTTGAAGGTATATGACTCAGGTGTGGGTAAGAGCAACTCCAGCAGGACCCCTACTTGAGCCCTCAAACCTCATATTTGAGAGCCAGAGCAAAAACTGAACTCCAACAGGGCCCCTACTTGGCTCTCAAAAATAGGAGGCCTCTCAAATGAGGTCTCCAAGCCCTCATTCCCAGGGGCCCTCCCCTGGCTCTCATCCTACAGTTTTTTCCCGCTCGTGAAACTTCCCCCGCCTCCGCCCCCAAAATTCCCCGCCTCCGCCCCCAAAATCCCCCGCGGCCCCCCAAATTCCCCGCCTCCGCCGAATCCCCCGCCTCGCCGCCTGCTCGCCCCCTGCCTCACCCAAATCTCCCGTCGCCTCCGCCGCCCGCTCGCCCCCCGCCTCGCCCGACTCCCCCGCCTCCGCCGCCCGCTCGCCCGTCGCCTCGCCCGCCGCCTCCGCTCTCCGATGCCTCGCCTGTCGCCTCCGCTCTCCGCCGCCTCGCCTGCCGCCTCCGCTCTCCGCCGCCTCGCCCGTCGCCTCCGCTCTCCGCCGCCTCGCCCGTCGCCGTCGCCACGCCCGTCGTCGACGCCTTCGCCCGTCGCCGGCGCCTCCGCCCGTCGCCCGACTCCTCCGCTCGCGGGTCCCATGTGTCAGTGTGTAGTGGAATGGATTTGAGGGCTTAGATTTGAGGGGTGCTATTAGAGTATATGCAAAAAAAATTGGGCCCTCAAAAGTAGGGGGAGCTCTCAAATGAAAAGTAGGGGCCCTGTTTTGAGGGCTACTGCTGGAATTGCTCTAACCCTCTACACCTTATCTATAACCTTTCTAGCACACCACGGAGTCACACCAAAGGAAACCACATGAGTCAGTGGGAAAAGGGCCGCCAGGGGGAAATCAAATAACTCGGCACTTGTGGGGAGCATTCACCACAAATATATTTGTAAGAGGGTAAATCAAACTCAAGGTGACTTCTAGGGGGCTATTTGTAATTTTCCCTACAAAAGAATCATGTGAGAATTACAGTATTTTCTGTAAAGTTTCTATGTTCCAAATAGCCCGTAATGTAAGGGTGTTATGTAGTATTTCTATGCCCTTAAAAGACCTAAATGCAGTAATTGCATATTTGCCATTATAAAGGTGTGCAATTTGGGATTTTTCATTGGCAAAGAGGCTAGGTGGGAACTGGGTTTTCTATGCCATTGATGGAGCCAATTTAAAAAAAATGCCCTCAAACCTTTGTTCCCTAATCCTCTCCCCCTCACCATCTTTCTTTCTTTTTTTTCCTCTTCCATGGTTATGCAATGGTTAGCATGGTGGTGACAGTCGATTTCTAGCGGATGGCAGCGACACCAAGAGAGCAAATTTCTTCTTTATCCATTTGGGAGGGGCAGAATGGTCATAGTCAAACCCGTTGGTCCTTGTCAGAGTGGCAAATAAATCCTATTTCTCACCTTTGTGATAACACCATAGCAATTAGCTCTTTTCCGATGGTAAACATACAAAATCCGAAAACCCTGTTGGCAAATATGCAATTCTCCTAATATATATTAATATAGTTACTAGTGGAGAGTATCGTATGGCTGTTAATCACCCCCCCTCCAATTTTCTTAAAAAAATTATGATCCTCACTTTGAAGTACTTCCCTAAGCACATGCTCCCATATGAAGTTGTTACAAATGCACCATCCTTCTCATACTACTGTGTTGACCCACTCGTGAGGATGCATTTCAAGATATATGGCCAATGCTAATGTCCCCCACTAAGGTCCTGTTTAGAAGTACAGTTTTGCTATTGCACAGGTGACTGAATTTTTTTTATGTTTCAGTCACCTGAAATTGCACTCTCAATGAACTAAAATTGCAGCCCCCCTCAAAAAAAAAAAAACAGCTGCAACTTTAGGTGATTCAGAGTGCAACTTCAGGTGACCCGAAATTGCACTCTCAATCAACTAAAATTGCAGCCCCCTCCAAAAAAAACATGTGCAACTTCAGGTGACTCAAAGTGCAACTTTAGGTGACTGAAAGATAAAAAAATTTCAGTCGCCTGTGCAATAGTCTATCCCTTAGAAGTATGGATTTCGCAGAAAATAATGTAGTTCTTACTATAACCCTAAAGTTCTAGCGTTCCAAACGGGATTAAAAAAAGAGATACAACATTTACAAAATAAACAAAATTTGAAAGCACAATGTGACATGAAGCTGGGCCCACACGCATATAGGAATAAGGGCATCTTTAATAAGGCCATGTCAGCCATCAGTTAGCTTCACCATACGTCATGGACTTCCCTAGAAATATGAAATAAAAGATTAATGCGACTAATTAAAATTATATGCAATCACGTGTGAAACTCGAGCCATAATCCCTTAACACTCAACATATAAAACCCAGTACCCAGTGTAGACACTCATATATAATTATAGGTCTAACCTAACTCATATGACTTACTTAATAAATATAAAATAATAAAAGAAGTTATTAAATTAAAGATTAAGCCATGGTAGTCTGTAGTCGGCTATGCCTATCCATCTTCAAACCCGAAGCAGAATATTCCTACGAATATTTCTTCACCATTAATCCTTCTATAATTTCTTTCCCAGCATAGTTTCTCCATCGTTGCCCCTTTCGCTTAAACTTCGTTGACTCCGTTAATGTCCCACACTCATTTAATCTTACCTTAGATAAGCCACTTAATCACAATAAAGCTTAATTGAGTTCATTCAAATTTATTTGGACTTTTGAGTTATTTGAATTTGTTTGGATTCAGTTGTTTATCGCATAACTGAAAACTGGATTATCGAAGAAGCAACAAATTGAGCGAGATAAAGACAAAAACCAAGAGTTTAAGACCATCGACTAAGAAGGGTTTGAGTAAGATCAAGGCCACAGTAAATTGAGTAAGGCAAATCATCATTTTGATCATATTGAACCTACCTTTTGAATGCAAGTTATTTTATTTAAAAGTATCAAATTGAATGCTTTACTTTATTATGCAAAGTATCTTCGCATTAGTTCATAGTTAATTCCCTACGAATATTTGTTTAATTATATCCCATTGCTTGGCTTTGGACAAGAAACCTTGTTACCCTAGAATTAATGGTAGACACATTATATATAAGTCTATATCTAAGTGCCATGCTAAGTCTTGCTAAGATACTTAGGGGCATTGAATTGCCCTAGCATCATTTTAAATATGAAAATCTGGATTGGGCAGTCACTAGTGGAGGATGACTAGTATGTTATAACTTGATTATTTTACACTCCCAAACTCTCAACTTGCTTAAATATCTGGGCGGATCGTAAAGGTGGTTGGATTGGTGAGGCACGAGAATGTGTGGTTTGTGGCAGAACCGCCCTGATAATCCTGAGGACTTTATCTAGTACCCTCTTTCCCAATGTAAAATAGTGCAATCACAAGTCTATAATGGGTACGATTTGGCTAAATAATTTACAAAACATTAGAGTCATCTCGAATGGTGGAGGATGGGGGTGGTGCATGTAGATTTTGATCTGGCTTGAATGGGACACTGAGGAAGGGTGATGTTCCCACTGTGTTAGTCGTTGGGGAACTTCTATTCACACTACGCTAGTCGTTAGGGAACTTCCGACATAACTATGGGTCCTTCTTTGGAAGGGATAAACCTATTGGTCAAGATGATCAAGGGCGCGCTCTTGTAAAAGCTTCGTGGTGACCTTCTTGATCTACGTGTCTAAGGAAACATGTCGAATATAACAAGTTAGTTGTCCCTTGTGAGTAAAGTATGCGATCTCTAAAGAATGAAAACTATTCAAACAGTTGTGCCCACGGTCATAAGTGGGCATGGGAACCTACTGGAGTTAGTTCTATTTATAAAATAAACTTTGTGATCGCGGTGAAAAGTGACGGGCAGATAAGGCCCTAGATTGTGTTGTCTTGGGTGGGCAGATCCAGTGATAATGATGGGCGGATGTAATGCTGATAAACTAGCATATGGTGTAGGTAGCCATGTAACGCTGGTTGGAACCTACACTACTATTATTTCATTCTTTCACACACTTTAGATAATATGTTTTAGTTAACATTGCTAAGTCTCATAAATTTCCCATATTTGTATATCAAAATAGTAGCATTTTTGCAAATAAAAGAACCTTAAGCCTATCTTTGTTTAGTGTTTAATCTATTACTAGTAAGGTGCATGTGCTTTGCAACGGAAACATGAGAGACAACATATGAATGTATTTAACATTAATGATGATTCACTGATTAGATACAACATACATTATTTGCATAGCAAATTAATGTAGGCAGTTAAAAGGGATGGGATGTGTACCCAACCGCTATAGCATATAAGTTCATGTGATTTTAGGGAGAACCTATCGAAACAGGGACAACCTATGCCACCATTTCGTGGAATCCATCTCTACATCTTCCTCAACAAAGGGGACCATTAAAACTGGTAAAATCAAATAAAAATTGAAGTATAACTAACAGAACATCAGGAAAAGGATACTTATTCAAAAATGACAACAAGCAAATTATAAATATACCAGGTAATTTAAATAGGGTAAATATTTGAGATAAATAGCATCAAGTAAAGATTCCTTTTCGAACAACAAAGCAAAGTTGTTAGCACATAACAACTAGAGGTGCAGAGAATGATGAAAACTCCAGATTAATTAGGCAGGCAAGAATGAGAATACCAAAATCCACATAATTAGAGGAATGTAGTAAGGCATGTCATATATATATAACTTATGGGAGACTTATATTTCACAAGATGACTCGTCATAGTATGTTAAGCTTGCTTAAGTTGGAACGATAAGTTGCACCCTAGTTGGCTGATGGCAGTTAAGTAACTTCAACAGGAGAATGATCATTTGTTCTCAAGAAATATAAAGTATTATACAATATAATCTCAATGCCAATGTATCTTCCAAACTTCCTGGACAAATGGAAAATAAACCTGACTGCCTCTAAACTTTGTAGTAGAGTAAGAGAAATAGATAAGTGAGTAAATCTTTTACCAAAAAGAATATTTCTGTACTATTGTTGCTACAGTTGTAGGTTATACCCGAAAACCTATACTATTCAGAAGTAGATGATTGCTATTTA
Organism: Dendrocalamus latiflorus; assembly: GCA_017311315.1. Lineage (NCBI taxonomy): Eukaryota > Viridiplantae > Streptophyta > Magnoliopsida > Poales > Poaceae > Dendrocalamus > Dendrocalamus latiflorus. Next base: position 5,851,302 of record CM029675.1, read on the forward strand.
GCATAAATAGACTTCTTAGGAATTTCCAAATTATCTCATTGTACAGTAGCATCACAATGAATTAACAAGTAAATGAAAACCAAAGGTTAGTGGTATTATGTGGTTGCACACTTTTCAGTAATACTTGGATATTTTAGAAAGTGAAACCAGCCAATGAAAAACAAATTGCCAAGAGTATTCCAACTAATAAAGTTGAGAACATGCATGGGTTTCGTGTTGCCTTAAGCACCTGAAGTAATAAATACTTGTAAAAAACTGTACCCCAAACAATTTTTATAGATACCACCAACCCACCACTACTACAACACACAGAGTACCTCACCTGCCAAGCACTTTTGGCAAGGGACTGGTGTAGATAGAAGCGATGACAAAACATTATCGCTGTAGCTATTGTCATCTGAGGTTTGAGAGAAAGAAGAAGATAAAAATAGATAGGCAAGCTTAGAAAACTTCCAAAATAAATGAGGTTCACTTGAGAGAGAGAGAGAGAGAGAGAGAGAGAGAGAGAGAAGGAAAATACATACAGTTTCAGTCCAATCCCAACAAACCGAATAAATGAACAATATATTAGCTGAATTTTTGACTCATTGCTTGCAGTAATACCATCTTTCCTTGATAGGGAAATCTTCTCTAATTCTTCCCTAGTGAAGTACCAAGAGTTTATGTGCTCACATGATGATTTCTCAATGATCTTAACTAAAAAAGTGAAGTGGGTCACAACTATCAAAGCAATTGTAACTTCTCCAATTTTGCTAATGGCAACAGGGTTTTGCAGATGCAAAGCAAACATTGTAACAAGTTATTCTGTGCACTTCTAGTTGAAGATCAGTAAGTTGAGCTACACAAGGTCATTTTAATGAACTCTCCTCACATATGCAAAGTACCATGAGGAGTTTTAGATACATAAAACAAAATATGATTCAGTAGGTATGTAGTGAAAGCTTGTGCTGGGTGACAAAATAATAGCAGGCTAATAGCTTTGCAAAAAACAAAGAAAGTTTAAAAGCTCCACTTGTCACGATGGCAAACTTCTATGTAATTTCGTCCAATTCCACCGTTAATAAAAGCAATCCCAGTTTATCTACAATCTGAAGTAATCTGAGCAAAATAGGACAAATTGTAAGAACAAAACACAATTGATCACCCATCGACCGTAAGGAAAAATAACAACTTTGACAGAAAAATCTAGAATTCTCACAAACTATGAACAATTTATACCTAGTCCAAGTTCGACAAACAATTTATCCCACTGGATATTCTATCGTGGCTACAGAAGGATGGAAAAGTGACAACTTTACAATGAATTCTGCATATTCCTTACAGTCAATCCCTCCAATAATGAAATGATTCCAAAATTCAGTATGAATCCAAACTAAGCTCAGCGATTCATCCCTAAATTCACCTCCAAATTCGCCAAAGACTGGATCTTTAAGCCTAAAGAAAACAAATTGAGCACAGAGCCCCTAGCACCAAATCCTTGACCAATCTATGGATATAAGCTACAGATCCGGCAAAAGCAGCACATAATTCAATATTTGAACCAACGGAGGAGGAGAGGAGGTAAAGATTTCTGTACCTAACCAGAGAAATTGGATCTGTGCATGAGGAGAAGATTGTAAACACTAAAATTTGGGTCGCAGGGGTTTGGTGAGGATGGGGTAATTTCATGCAAGATTTTGGTGTGAGTAGTCCCACGTAGACCCCTCACACGCCCAAGCTACGAGTAGTCCTACGTGGAACCTATGAGGACTAGGAAATGGTCGTGGCCATGGCGACACGATAGGATCTGCAGCTGGTCAATTGCCATGAACTGGGCCAGCGATGCGCCATGCTGCATGAAGGAGTTGAGGAGGGCAGGGTCAAGGATGTAGGGGAAGGAGTCGAGGGCGACGTAGTATGGGTCGAAGCCAGCGCCGGCAAGGGCGGGGTCGCTAGTGAGGCAGCCGCACTCTAAGAGGCAGCGGTGGAAGAAGGCATCGAGGAGGCGCGTGTCGGTGCGGTACCAGGAGCGGTTGCAGGCGTGGGTGCGTGGGTCGAGGTTGTGGTTGGCTAGCGACTCGTAGGGTGGGGCGGAGGTTCATTGGGGAGAGAGGATAGGAGATCAAGTAGTGGGAGGTTGTGGGGCTTGGAGGCATGGGCACTAGGCAGTTGGGCATTGAGGCGTTTTCTCTCCGATCTTTTTAGTGGATGGGAGGAGCGCACGTATGAGGAGTACGGGGAGGGGAGGTGAACGAACAAACTCCCATGTTATAATCGTAGAGATTATTGCATTCTATTACTGAGTACCTTTGTACTCACTATTGCTTAATTACTATCATTTAGTAAGTAAGAAGGAGAAAGTCAAGCTCTGTAGCCATATAAAGGAGTTAATAAGACTGGAACATGAGAGGCTAAGAATTAGGTCACGTACCCCAGTTGGCTATCTGTGGACATGTCTTGAGGGTCCCACCTATGTGGAGTTTCTATTTTCACTCCTGCTCTTTAAAGATTTTGGCCTAGTCGGCCCATGTGTAAGTCTACTACTATATCAGTTACGCATCCACAAGATATGTATTTGATGTCTAGTAATGTATCTATGACCACTATGTACTGATCTAGGGAATAGTATGGTAGAATTACAAAGAATTCTAGATAGTAAAATCCATGTTCGACAAGGATATAGTGTCTTATCGGGCAATTGGAGCCATGGAAGTCGTGCTTTTCATGCAAGTGTGCGAGTGTAAAACCTGTCTGTGTGTGGCTTGCCAGGTTTCCCTATTTGTAAGTGGATGAATCCACTAAGGGCTGCTGGCTACAAGGGTTAAGTGGGAGGTGAGAGCCTCCAGTATGTAAGCCCTTGTGTGTATTGAGAGGTGTATCAAGAACTCAAGGAGAGATATTAGGGTTTCCTTTGTATAGAGCCTTGTGTATGTGTCCTCTAGACTTACATCTCTACCATCCCTGAGGGAGTGGCTGTAGAACATTTCCTTTCAAGTGAAATGAATATCCAAAGTTTGCCCAAGTGAGTTATGCTGGTAAGGATCAAAGTAGTGCACTAGCGGGATTGTGTTGTTTTGGCACGATCTTTCACGATATGACAAGAACAGCAATGGATGAATGCCTTTCGTGCAAACAAAACAACACTTTTCCTCCTTGATATGGCACACAACCAAAGCCATACAACCTAGAAGAATTACGGGACTAGTAATTCCTCACCAACTCCAATTGTAGCAGCGGTGTTGATTCGATGGCACCTCTATGTGCTTGTTCATGCAAACAGTAGCAAGCTAATTCAATCACCCATGCATGCAGCAGCAGTTTGCCTGGGCCTTCCCGTCATGCCAAATAGCAATAGAAGTTCATCAATAGTGGCTCCATGCGAATAGCGGCAAGGAATAGCAGTTCACCTGGGCTTATCCTTCATGCCAAATGACAGCAGTAGTTCACCAACAGCAGCAAAAGATAGGTAGTGTAACGCCCCCGTTTCCAGGGGCGCGTACGGACACGGCAATCCGCAACTATTCACGCATGAACAGTTATGGAGTGTCGCGCAAGAGTATACCATTGCATGCTTACAACAAAAGTCCAGCATATATTTTACATATGGATTAACATCCATTTTTTGACAACGGGGCGTGCAAGCCCAAAGTATACTTACATCACAAAAACTCCAGAATCCGCTTGAGCGCGGCCAAGACCTAAAGCCACGGGTCCTCATCGAAGATGAAACCTTCCGGGGCTTCCTCAACGGGGAGACCTTCACCTTCGTCTTGATCCTCTAAAGAAGGGCAAAAAGCAAGCCGTGAGCCAAACAACCGGCTCAGCAAGTCCCAAAGGGACCCTGTCTTACTACATGCACGGAATACCAAAGGAAAGGAGTATATTTGGTTTATTAACTCTGAGTGGATGCAGTTTTATTTGCAAACATTTTGATAAGACGGACCCAAAACTTCTCCTTAAGAACTCAGGGGCTTTCACGAAAAGTTAATTAACCAACTGAACAAGTTAAAGCATTTACAAAACTACTTAAGCTTCGCTGCTGGAATCACCCAAGTGACACGGCTCCAATAACCGGGAGCACGGCGTATTCGAATACCATTTATTTCACTCTGCAGAGTTTGCTCAACTTTACCCACACTATTTCTTAACTTCCGCGTCCGGGTTAAGAAAGCCAGGTCGTTTCATTGCTCAACTCTTTATATAGACTCTACCTGGTAGAATCCACTCGGGTCTGGCACATATATATAACTCCCGTCCGCTTCGAGTGAACTCTACCGTTGTTAGGCACCCACAGCACGGCCTACCTAACCTCGCTTTCTCAATATAAAGCCTTCTCAACATCTGTAGAGTTTCAATCGAGTTGAGCAGCTACTAAACCAGTGTTGACAAGTCAACTCCTGTGGTTGAGCGATCACCGTGACATTTGCTCAGCGTAAGGGTTTTAGTCCTTATATTTTCACATGGTCCGCAACCTCATCAGGCCCGCGACCCAACCTAGGGTAGGCGGTGGGCGAAGGCCGTCTCGCGGCTCCCCACAACACCCTTACCCTAACTTCATTCCTAGGGTAAGAGTTGGGCGAAGACTAACTCGCCAGCTCTTTCCCCGACCCTTACCCTACCTTGTGCACGCAGGCACTCTCCGCTCTAGGGCACGGTGTCCCATACCACCCTACCCTAGAGTCGGGTTTGCAAATTCTATTGGCCCGCAGCCACAACCTTATCAGTCGAAGACTTTGCATGATAATAATAATCTACAATTATCTAGATTAATAGATAATTATTTCTAAGGTTACAAAGGCATGGCTACAAGCTTAACATGGCATTGATCGGTGGTAGGATTAACTACATAACCTGTCATTCTAACCATTTTATTTTATTTTTGAACTAACATTTCAGAACTAGCTCAATGCAAATAGCATAATAACATAATTAGATAACACGGGTTGCAACATGATCAAAGGATTTGAGACTTGCCGGCAATTTGGACGAACTCGGCTAGCTTGAACGTAGAGACACCCTGGTCCTGCGACTGCACTTGAACTTCCGGGATCTCCGACACTAACGCAAACACACAAAATAATTAAATCCAGCTTGAGACTAATCAAGCAAGGAAAAATAAACTATTTAAAAAGGAGCAAAATGCATAAATCCTTCAAATGGAATTTTAGGAATTTATCTGGGACGAATGTGGGGAAGTGGAGGCCAAAAATGGGTTCAGGACATTATTTGGAGCAAAGTGGTGAAATTTGAGAATTTTTGGGATTTTCTGTGATTTTCTAGGATTTATTTGGATTTTTCTGGATTTTGGAAATGATTAATTCGGGGGAAAATCGGTGTGAACAGTGTCGGGCCGGCCTTATGGCTACAGTGTGGCCTGGCCCGCGCGGCCGGGAGGCCGGCGCGGCCCAGTGCGTGCGCTCACGCGCGGGAGAGGAGCGGGCCGAGGGGATGCAGCCCAGTCAGCGCGCGTCCGTGCGGCTCGGATGGCCGACGCGCGGCTTCGGTGAACGGTCGGAGGTCGAGCGGAGCGGGTGGATGGGATGTAGCGGTGGGGAGATCGGACGGGTGCGATGAAACGGGGCGGGCGAAACGGTAAGGCGGAGATAGACGGCTGGGATTAAATGGCACAGATGAGATGTGCGGCGAGGAGACGGCCACGTCGCAGGGGAGGGTCGTCTTCAACCTCCGGGCGCTACAGTGCTCTCGGGACAGAGCAACGGCAGCGGCGGCGGTCTGAGCACAGGAAGGGTCGCCGGCGGTAACCGAGGGGACCGGCGGGTGCGGCTCAACAGGGGGAACCCATTTTGGGGTCTTAGGAGGGGAGGGGACCAACGGATGGGACAGGAGGCAGAAGGGGGTGGTTCGGGTATTTGGTGGCGAGGGAGGTCATCGGCGGCGAGGGAGCCCAAACGGCGGCGGCCACACGGACAGGGGGCCGAGAGGCTCACATTGGCGGCGGCGGTTTAAGCTGGGAAGCTCTGGAGCGTGCTGGCCACGGAGAGGATGGATCGGCCGGCGGGGAGGCTCGACGGCGGCGCTCCACAGACGAGCACCTGTCCAAAAAGGTCCACCATTGTGGTTAGTTCACCGAGGAGAAGCTCTGGTGAGAAGCAATTGGAGAATGGGGAAGGGGAGCGGGAGATCGGGCTACGGGGGTCACCGGCGCAGGGGACGATGGCGGCGGAGCTCCGGACAACGTGGGCTCAATTGGAAGCTCGGGGAGGCTCTCTGGGGTGGCGGAAGGTGAATGGAGGCAGTGGGGGAGCTCGGGGAGCAAAGGAGAGGGAGGGAGGGAGCGGTGAGGCGGTTTTTATGCCCGGACGGAAGGAGGGGATCCGAGGAGAAGGAGGCACGGGCGAGGGCGCGGGAGTCAACCGGAGTGACGGGGGTAGTTGGGGGCGTCTCCTCCGCGTAATGGGGCTGAGGTCAGGCGCTGGGCAGGCGAATAATGACGATGGACGGGAGAGGGGGAGCAGGTGAGCTCGGGCATGGGCGGTGGCGTCTGCGCGCGGGAGGGGGAAGGGGCGGCCGCTGCCAGGTGGGGTCGGGTGCAGGAGGGCCGCGACGCGTGGCGCGGAAGCCCTGCCGGCTTCAGACCGGCTGACGTCGGGGGTGGCGTGGGCACAGGGAAAACCGGGGCCGCGGGTGCCAGCGCGCACGCGTGCGCGAGGGTGGAGGCGGGGAGGAGCGAAGGCGCCAGCGGGGAGAGGGAGCGGGGAAGGCGCTTGGGAAGGAGGGAAACGGGGAGGGGAGCGGGGGCGCTAGCGGAGGGAAGGGAGCGGGGCGGCGCCAGGGGAGGGGGAGAAGCGGAAAGGGGCGGGGCGCCAAAGGAGAAGGGGAGGCGGCAACGCCAAAAAGGGAAAGCGGAAAAAGGGGGCTTTCCAAAAAGGGAAAGTCTCCAAGAATTCACCCAAAAATGCAGCAAAAATAATGGAAATTTTTGGGGTTGAAATTTTGGGGTTTTTCAGGTAGATATCTCCTGCCCAAGTGCACCATAATGCAAGAACTAAAGAACAAATCACAGGATCAGCACCAAAGTTTAAGCATCATGGCAAAAACCCTTGAGCATAGATGAATTCTTAGGAAAAGATATCACAAGAACAATCTTGCCGACAAACTTGACGGTTTTCTAGTTTTTAACTCTTGATAAAACTTCACCTCCCCCTGCAATGGCTATTGGCCTTGGCTTTTTATTTAGACAACACACGCACCCTGGCGTCGAAACTAACCCACACACGTATTAAGTTTCCTACCAGAACACACACATGTCAAACTTATCCTAGAATCCAACTTGCACACATTGCAAGAGAATGTGTCGCTTTCTTTTTTATTCCACTGCAGCTAGGGAAACAAAATGAAGTGTGAATTAATATGTAACTACCTTTGATTCAACTACAACCAGGGAAACAAAACAACATGGGAATTAATCTCTAACTTAGCTTCAACAGATAGGGTAAGCTCTCAATTATTGATTCATATAGGAATTGATCTAGTCCAAATAGAAAGAAATCTAATGCATGCGTGACTCGTGACTCTTTCCTGACTCGTATTCTTCTCACACGGTGCTGATCTCTTTTGGCTTAGATTGTGTCTGGCTAGCTAGCAAAGTATTCTGGCTTTTTGCCACATGCACAATGCCGACTTGGACTCCGAATGACTCATGGCTCCGGCATATGCTCCATGTGCTTTCAGCCAGACTCCACATGCGCTTGCATGGCCAGCCCACACAACACATGAACACATGCCAAACACCATCTACACCACAGTTCCAACTTCTCTCCTCACGGCCAGCCTCCCCATCCTCCCCTTCGGCCTCGACCTTTGGTTTCTTTTCTTTGCCCAAAACAGATTGAATATTATAAACACAGGCCATGGTAGTAACACCACTTGGGGCTGTATCATCCTCCGCCCTTTAAGCAAAACTGTCCTTTGTTTTGGGGTATTCTTAGAAGCTTTTTTTCTTGGTTGCTAAAATATTTTTATCAACATGGATAGCTCTTTCAATCATCGGTTTTAGCACATGCTTTCTTCCCTCATGTACAAGGTGTTTGTGTTGGATCGACTCTTATTTGTAGCATTGTGATCATATTGACATGGCCTTCCCAACAACAACCCACATGCATCTATTGGAATTAGTTGCAATCCACCTTGTCAATATAGTTACCAACAACGAATTGAACACACATCTTACGAGTAATCTTTAGTCTTCCAGAGTTGTGTAGCCACTCCATATAGTGTGGTTGAGGATGCCTCCACATGAATAGCCCCAAAGTATACACTAAATACTTGCTAATCATATTGGTGTAACTCCCATCATCTATGATCAACTTTTATGCTTTATCTTTGATCTTGCACTCCATTTGAAAATCACTCCATCACTGTCCCATCCCTTCAATAACGGTGTTATCATAGCAATCCTTCTTGACCAGCAAATTAAACCCTCTTTTGGAGCTTGTTCTTCAACTTTACTCCTTTTTCTTCTATAGCCTCTTCTCAATTTCATCTTACAAACGATCCCGCCGTCGGTGATCCACCAAAAATTGTTTGTTGGTATATGTATCGACAAACATCTGCCTTCCTTTCAGCACAAAAAAAAAAGGCCAAAATTCCATGGATCAGAATTATCCCTAACCATGGCTTTCAAGCAACAAAGAAAATATAGCCACATACATAGGAATAACATCACACAAAAGCAAATAAGAATGTCCTCCCAAAGTAAATCATACCTCAACTTGGCGCTTGATTGTGATATACTTTCCTTGCTAGCAAAGTAGATATGGTGATGGATGTGGAATAAGAGGGAGCTTCAATCCATCAACAAGGTTCTGGCTTGCAACATTGATATGTGTGAACTAATGGATCATTATATCACATGTGCTTGATCCCACCCGACACCGTGTATAATACTCCATCCTCCACAAACCAGCCATTGCCAACAACTCAAGTGGAAAAACTAGCAAAAATCACCAAAACAATACCGTGATGAGCCGTGCTTTGATACCAAGATGGTAAGTACCCAACTAGTGAACTAGCTAGACCGTATTGTTTTGGCCTGATCTTTCATGATATGACAAGAATAGTAGTAGATGAAAGCCTTTCCCTTGGCGCAAACAAACATCACTTCTCCTCCTAGATATGACGCACAACCAGAGCGACACAACCTAGAAGAATTATGGGACTAGTAATTCCTCACCAACTCTATTTGTAGTAGCAGTGTTGACTACATGGCACCTCTGTGTGCCTATCCACGCAAAAATGGCAAGCCAATTGAATCGCCCATGCATGGAGCAACAGCTCGCCTGGGCCTATCCTTCGCCAAACAGCTGCAACAGTTCACCAACAGTGGCTCCACATGAACAGCTACAAAGAACAGCAGTTTGCCTGGGCCTGTCCTTCATGTCAAACAGCAGCAACAGTTCACAAATAGTAGCATAAGTAGATATCTCTTACCCAAGCGCACCACAATGCAAGAACTGAAGAATGGATCACATGATCAACACCAAAGTTTAAGCACCACGGCAAAAACCCTTGAGCATAGATGAATTCTTCGGAAAAGAATCACAAGAACACAAGAACAATCTTGCCATCAAACATGATGATTTTGTAGTTTTTTCATCTCTGGATAAAACTTCACCTCCCCCTACAAGGGGCATCGTCCTTGGATTTGTATTTAGCCACACACACACACGCACCCTGGCTTCAAAACCGACCCACACACATATCAAGTTTCCTAATAGAACACACACATGTCAGACTTAGACTAGAATCCAACATGGATATGTTGTAAGAGAATACATCACTCTCTTTTATATTCGACTGTAGCTAGGGAAACAAAATAAAGTGGGAATTAATATCTAACTCCCTTTGATTCGACTGCAGCCGGGGAAACAAAATGACATGGGAATTAATCTTTAACCCGACTTCAACAGATAGGCTAAGCTACTCGGTTATTAATTCGTATAGGAATCGATCCAATCCAAATAGAAAGAAATCTCATGCATGCATGATTCCTTCCTGACTCAAATTCTTCACACACACAGTTCTGAGCTCTTCTGGCTTAGATCATGTTTGGCTCACAAAGTATTTTGGTTTTTTGCCACATGCATGGTGCTGACCTAGACTCCGAATGATGCACGGCTCTGGCATATGCTCCACGCGCTTTCAACTAGACTCCACACGCACTTGCATGGCCTGCCCACACAACACATGTCAAACACCATCTACACAATTGTTCCAACTTCTCTCCTCACGGCCAGCCTCCCCATCCTCCCCTTTGGTCATGACCTTTAGTTCCTTTTCTTTGCCCAAAATAGATTGAATATTAGAAATACAAGCTACGGTAGTAATGGCACTTGGGGCCATATCATGTGCCATAGATACTTCTTTGTACTTTTGATTTGCTTAGCTTTCTTATTTGGATTTCTCTTTTCTTGATCTTTTGTGATGCCAAAGGCATGTAAGAAGTGGATATATCTCTTAGAGATTAGATCCTATCCATCTAGGCACCATCTAGAGAGAGTTCTTGAGTTTGCTTGCTTTTCCTTAAAAGAACGGTGATTTTGGGGTTTTGCTCTAGTGAGCATTTTGGCTTGAGTTCTTGCTTTGATCTAGCTTGCTATGATATATGAGAACCCATCTAAGGTCATCTAGATCATCAAGGACTCATGAGCAAGAGTAGATCAATGTTTCTCTCTTTTGCCTGGTTTTGATGCAACATTCATTATTTTGGATAAATGTCAGAACTTTGGCATCAATCTCCATGCTCCACAATTGGAATAGGTCCTGGCATCCTTGGAAGGGATTGTGCCATGTTTCACTGTATCTAGAACAATGATTAAGAAGTTAGCTCTTTTCTTAGATCATATGCTACCACACCCTGGTTGGCAGTAGTACTGATGAGACAAAGAAGTCTTGGTAGCTTTGTGTTCTTTGGCGAGGGTGAGCACAAACCACCATGCTCCGTGTGCCAATACACATGATACAAATAGATAACATGCATAGCTTATCAAGGAAAAGGCTCAGGTTATTTTATTTGCCATAAATTGCTTTTAAAATATGATACATAGAAATTTCCTAAGACCTAACAGTTTGAACTAAAACATAATGTGTGAAAGAATGCAATAATAATAGCGATCCAGATACCATCCACCGTTACATGGCTTCTGCACCATATATTAACCTTTCAGCGTTATAACCGCTTACCTTATCGCTGAGGTGACACCTAGGGAAACACAAATCAGGGTTTTTCACGGCTCTCCACTTTTCTGATTCCACCCACAAATTGTTTGAAATAGAACTATATCTGGTTAAGTTCCCATGTCCGCCCTTGACCGTGGGCATGGCTATTCAAATAGTTTTGACTCTGCAGAGTTTGTACACTTTACCCACAAGAGACAATCCGCTCGTTGCTCCACATGATACTTTAGTCATGTGGTTGAGTAAACCGTCACAGTAACTTTTCAAAATATCTGACTCCTTTTGTCATCTCACCCTATGGACTGCTTCCACTTGCAGTGGGTCCCATACGTTGCGCGGGATGTTACCACGGATACTAGCACATTCGGACTCCACTCTCCACAACGCTAGCACGGCTGGAAACTTCACCCTCCTCTCGGTGTCCCATTAGGCCTCCCCTTGCCCTTGCAATATTCCACTCCTTTCCACTACCGATGAGATGAGTCTGGGGTTTCGATAGATTTACTTAGCCATGTTGCACTTTACAGACTTGTGGTTGTACTGTTTTACATAGGTGGTCATGGCAAGATTCAATCCTTAATGGTATCTGGGTGTTTCTACCACAAACCACACATCGTGCTTCCACTGCACCACATACTAGCCCCCATACCATTCGCCTAGATAATTAAGCAAGTTGGAGTTTTTGGGAGCATAAAATAATCATGTCAAAATATACCAGTCATTTTCACCATGACTTCCCAAATCAGTCAAATAATGGGCATATAACTAGAATCTTAAAACAAACATATATTTGCATATGAAATAACAGCATGCAATTTGATAATTTAAACAAAAGTAAATTTGTAGAAAATGTAGATTCAACATGATCAAAGTATTGACTCGCCTTGCGCGATTTACGGTGGTCTTGAGCTCACTCAAAGCTTTCTCATTCGATGGGCTTGAGCTTCTGGTCTTCATCTTCACCTCGATCTTGATCTCGCTTGATCCATAAAATCTTCAGGACTCCAATTCTAATTACGTGCTAAATGACTGAATCCGAATAAATCCAAATAACTCAAAAAGTCCAAATAAATATGAATAAACTCAATTTAGCTCTATTATGAGTTAATGGGTGATTTGGGTGATTCGAGGCAAGGTCGATGGGGCGCGGAGTATTGACAGAGTTAAACAAAGCTTGAGCGAAGTGAGGAAATGACAACAGGGAAATCCGCCAAGATGGATGTCAAGGAGGGTTCAGGATATAGAAATATTCATAGAAATATTCCGCTTCAGACTTGAGAATGGCTAGGCATAGCCGATGGTAGAATACGATGACTCGATCTTTTTATTAATAACTTCTTTTATATTTTTTTAATATTTATTAAGGAAGTTCCATAAGTCAAGTTAGACCTATGAACATGTGTAAGAGTTGTCTAGAGGTGTTGAGTATTATGTGCCAAGTGCTATCTTTTAAGAATTAGGTTATGAGTTTCGCTCATGGCGTACATCAATTTTTAACTTATCGAATTAACCTCAGAGTTTGTGTTTGTGGCATTTTACAATGTGATATTTATGTGAGTTTTAACGGTCAATTAATCAATTTAGTACTTAAAGAGTTAACACCCCAATTTATTATTGCATGGGACTATTCATTTAGTCACTGTTATTTAAATGGTTAACACTAGCTGATTTTTGTTTCTCATTAACCCACGACCATTGAGCTATTCTAGGGTAACCACTGAACTATTCTAGGTTTTAAATATAACTCAGATAAAAATACCACTCCTGGCTATGCCTGGTATCATTGGACTTCAGGTTACATATTAGCGAGATTATTTTAATTACTGTTGACTCATGGCTACTATATTTTAGTACCTATATACTAATATGTCCTAAGAACCAACTGACATTGATACTTTATCCTTTTTACTTAGCATCTGGCATAATTTATCCTCAATTAAACTCTTATTTACATAGGGTCGAGCTTGCTATACTCAACTATATTTCACTATCATTATTAACTAAATTCACCGTTGAGATTTATTTATCGGCGACGTGTTAAATGTTAGGGCAAATATTTTAATTATAATTAAGGGTAATCGTTAATTTAAAGCCTTGCTTTTATGGTTAAACATAATATCCAATTTATTTCCCCTAACTTTAACTTGGATGTCTTTTTAATTGGGGTCCTTATTAAATTTGGACATTTAACCAAAGCCACCTTATATTTATGCCTTTAATTAATACTTAGATTGAAAATAAACAATAAAAGCACATTAATTATTCATATATGATAATTAATCCAATATTAAATCTTAAATAACCTTATTTACATCCTAATCAAATTTATTAGCTTCCATGGATTAATTTCTAATTTTCTTTAATTTTTCTTAATTGAAATGGATTAAAGAAAATCAAATAAAAAGAAAAGAAAAAGGTGCGGCCGACGGGATTCAAACTCAAGAATGCATGTTTAGCGAATGGCTGGGCTGACCAACTGGGCGGCGGCCCGCTTGTGATTGGAAGAGGGTGGCAATTTAGAAGAGGCGATATGAACCGTGGCAAAACAGAGGAAGCAGCCGGCGCTTGGCGCCAGGCTCGTTGGCGACAGGTGGTGGCTGGGGAGGCGGTAGTGACAGGCAAAATGGGTTCCCAGGGAGGCGGGAAAGCCAGTGGAGGAGGTGGCGCGGCCCGGGATGGCATATGTTGGCTTGGGCAGCTGCTTGAGCGGCCGGCGGCGAGGTGGCCATTGACGACACCGTGGTGGAAGAGAAAGGAAAGTAGGGGAGCATGGGCTGGAGGAAGGGACTAGAAACCTCATCGTGCAGTTGGCCGAGCCGAAGGGGTGTCGAGGTCGGCCAGCGGTGGAGACCAAGGGCGGCGCAGGGGGGCCACCGTGGAGGGAGGAGCTCAGGCAATGAGAAGCTCAGCCGGTGATTGGAGAAGGTTCATGGCACCGAGGACATGCTCCAAGAGCGACGAATCGAACCAGGGGTCGCCAAGGAGGATGTGGCGCTAGCAGCAGCGATTTTCAGCTGGACGCGGGGAAGAAGGCAATGCGCGAGCTCTGGTGAACAAAAGTTCAATTAACTTGGAGAGGGGGCAAATGGGAGGTGGAGACACGATGTGACGTGATCATATTTGCGATGACATCGCCGAAGCGGCTGGGGCGGTGTGAGGCGACGGCCGCCAGTACTCGGGCGTGCTCAGCCAGCTCAAGGGGAAAGAGGGGAGAGGCGCAGGGAGCAATGGGAGGAGCCAGTGGCTATTTATAGCCGCAAGGAACAGTAGGAGCTGTAGCCGGTAATCGGAGCACAGGGCACAGGATGGGATGGCGATGATGGGGGTTGACGCAAGTAGAGCAGGCCGGACGATGTGCATGCACAAGGCATGGTGACGGGATGGTGACGTGACGGCGATGGGGGCAGGTGCGGCTGTGACACTAGAACAATGGTGCGATGTGTGCATAGTGGAGGCGAGGCCATGTGGTCGGGTGATGAGAGCAGGGCAAAGAAGAAGACAGAGCGAGGAGGGAGAAGAAGGAAAAAAAGAAAGAGGAAGGCGGTGGCATTCAGGCCCAGCGGCAGACGAAAGAGAGAGAGAGGGAGGAAGAGAGAGAAAAAGATGATGGCCCACATATAAGAGAGAGGGAAAACGGAAAGGGAAGAAAAAGAGAAAATGAAGTGTTCAAGTAAAATTTGAAATTTGGATTTTTAATTTACATTAGGATTTACTGATTTTGAGTTTTGCATGATTTTTGGAATTCACTTTTCTTTTTATTTCCAATCAAGAAACTCAAAATTAAATCCGAATTGGGATTCTTTGGTCAATTTGATGGAAGATGGATTTTCATTTAATTTGATTTCAGGATTTTTGGGTTTCAGAGTTTTAAACTCACATTTAAATTATTTCATATCTTTTATCGTCATGATTCTTATGTGTATTTGAGAATTATTTCCAGTTATTATTTTGTTCAGCACAAAACTCTGAAAAGTCCAAATAGGATTTGACAAAGTTCCAAATGCTGACAAGATGCAAATAAAAGTTTTAAATTCTTCATGATTTGATACATTCAAAATTTAGGATGTTACACTCTTGACATGAGTGTTTGGGAATTAAAGTTATATCCATCAGTGACAAGGCATACTTGGCAATTAGACAGACTTGTCAATTATGACTGTTGATAAGTTGTATTCACGACATAACACTCATGAGATGGGTGTTATAGACAAGAAGTCTAATTCTCCACAGTTGACGACTCTTGTGAATAATCGTGCCAAGAGTGTTTCTACTTGCGAGAATGCTTCCTCTGGATTTTTCTTGTTCTTTTCAAGCCATGAGTGATGAGCAACTTGAGACTTTTTCTGTAGATGATCTAGCCCTGGTGTCGGGACCCCGGATTTCTGAACCCGGACCCTCTGTGTATTACTGCACTAGTCCCAGATCAAAGCTAGTGCACACAGTTAAACAGAAATGAATACATAACCAGCAACGCTTTATTACAATATTAAAGAGTACAGACCGAAAGGTCTCATTATTACAATTGAGGTTTCAAGACCTCGCACACACGAAACACAGCGGAAGCAAAAGATAAACTCGGTGAAGACCCAGCAATACGCCACAGGCAATTGACTGGGGAAACACGACCTAGAACTCCTGGAATCCTTCGTCGAAGCCACCAGCGAAGTAGTCGTAGTCTCATTCTTGGGCTTCGTATTCCTCTGCTTTTTATGTTTGAGTGTAGCATGTGAGTACATAAAGTACTCCGCAAGTCTTGGGAAAAATGCAATAGATGCAAGGCTTGACAAAGGAAGGCTATATGGTTCTTTTGCACAAAGCAATGTTTTAATTTCAATTACTACTAATTACTTTCAAAGGCATCAATTTAATAAAGTAAACGTTTTAACAAAACTATCATTAACTCTCTAGTGAAGGTTCCATCTACCAACACTAGCTAACCAATTACAATTGGTCAAGTTTAAACTGCGGGTTCCATCCACCCTCTCTGGCTCCAACCGCCAGGATACCCTTCCGAGAGTTCCCTCCACTCTCGGAATACAAAAATTTTGATTTTAAAACCAAAACCAGAAATCTACCATGTGAATGCATTCCTTGCCCGCCCTTGACCGTAGGCACGGCTATTCGAATAGTTTTACACTCTGCAGAGGTTGTACAACTTTACCCACAAGAGATAAATTATCCTAAAAAGTCAACACGCTTCCTTTGGCATGAGACCCAGATAAAATATCACAAAGCCTTTACCTTACTCTAATCTAGCTAGATACCACCCGCCGAGGTTTCACCGCAGGTAGGCTAACTGCCCGAACCGAAGCCCCCTCTTGCGCCATATGAGTACAGTAAATCTCTGTCCCTCACTGTGGATAACCAGTCCATCCCTGGCGCCCACTTTCCACTGGTGGCACCTAAACTAGACTATCATAAGTTAGTCAGCTAGGTCATACCCATATAGACTTGTGGTTGTACGGTTAATGCTCAGTCTGGACAAACACAAGCATCGGTCCTTAATTGACTAGGGTGGAACATACACTTTACAAGATCTCGTGCTTCCTGCACCAATCCAAACCAACCATCCACCCTAATCTAAACCCATTTTCACATTTCATTTTATTTTAAAAGACCAGTAGCAACTCCAAATTCCACTACATTTAAAAACACAAGGGTACCACAATAAATCATAATTTCCCATTTTCAAGAATTTCCAATGGTACTAATTAGCATGACTAAGCATTATACTACCATTATACTATTCACAAGTGACCATAATAATCTCATTATTGAGACAAAGGAAATTCTATGGTGACAAGGGTACATGGCATTCAATTTCAATGGTGGGCATAACAAGGTTGGAATAACAAAT
Source organism: Dendrocalamus latiflorus (assembly GCA_017311315.1). Taxonomy (NCBI): domain Eukaryota; kingdom Viridiplantae; phylum Streptophyta; class Magnoliopsida; order Poales; family Poaceae; genus Dendrocalamus; species Dendrocalamus latiflorus. The sequence continues at coordinate 5,868,334 of CM029675.1, forward strand.
TCCTAAAGATTTGAACTAGTGGTTTTATGTAAATAGCAATGCACATAATTTAAAATATTTAAAACATTTCAAAAGCATAGGTTCAAGATGATCAAAGGAGACTTGCCTTCTTGCAGGATCTCTAGGTCTTCTTGCTGTTGGGAGGAGGGATCGTTGACAACGTTGGAATCTACGCGAGAAAAGATGAAGCAAACAAAGCAAATAAATACAAATAAAATTCAAATAAACTCAAAAATCCAAATAGAGGCCATAGTTGGATAGATCATGATTTTAGATGAATTTAGGAGAAAGGTTCAGCGAATTTGGGGTTGACACGAGGGAGAACGAATATCTGGAAGATTGGTTGGGAAAAGAAATTACTGAGACAATATTTGGACCAAGGAAAATAGAATGGATTTTATGGAGATTTTGCAAGATTTGAATTTGAATTTTGAAAGTGCACAGAAAATTTGGAATGGAATTGAGGCTTTGAAATTTAAACTAGGCATTAGAATTTGAAATTTAAAATTTAAAATATCAAATAAATTTAAAATATTTTAAAGGATGAAACAAATGGATAGTTTGGAATTTTTAATGAATTTACAAATTTGAATGGGCTCAAACGGAGTTAAAATGAAGCAGAACGGGCTCAGGGAAGTTTATATTCAGAGAAAAAGAAAAAGACTGATTTCTGGAATTATTTTTCTACTGAAAAAGGATTTATGACGTCAGCAATGTGTTAGCCCTGAGAATTTCATTTTCGGCCGAATTATTTTTCAATGGGAAATATGGATTTATTGCGTCAGCAGGCGTGGACCGGGCCCACGGACAGAAGGGAGTGCCGAGGTGGCACGGGCACGAGGTGGCGCTGAGCGGGCAGGGAGGGGCCGACGCGGCACCGACGTGGCATGCCACGCGGGTGGCTGACGTGGACAGGATGGCCGGGGTGGCGCACGGGTGTGGCGGCGTCGGCAGTGCTCCGGCGGGCGGCGGGCGGCGGGCGGCGGCCGGGGGCGAGGGCGGAAATGGAGAGAGGGGGCCGAGGGGAGTGCGACGGTGGGGCGGGGGTTACCGGAGGTGGCCGGAGTAGGGCCGGCGGCGAGGAAGACGGCGGTGCGGCTCGGGTTCAACGGCGCGGCGACACTCCGGTGGCCGGGGAGCACGGCGAAGGGGCTTCGCGGCGAGGCGAGGAAGCCGAGGGAGGCGACGGCGTGGCGCGGGAAGGCCGGAGATGGCGGCGATTGCTCGCCGTTGCTTTCGCCGGCGCTCGGGGAGATGCCGCACGGTGTGGGCGCTCTCGGGTGGCGGAGGAGGAACGGGGAGCGGAGGGGGAAGTGGAGCGAGGAGAGGCGGAGCTGGGGTGGGGTTTAAATAGGGGTCGGGGAGGGGGAGCTGGCGGGGATTCCTCACCGGAGACGGCGGGGATCGGCGGCGATTGCGGGGAGAAAAAGGGGAAAGCAGCGCGGGGAAGGGGGGAGTCGGGTGCGGGGATGGCGGGGTCGGGTCGGGGAAAAGATAGGGGGAGAAAGGAAGGGGATTCGACCATCGAGGAGGCGGCGGAAATGGCGGCGGTGAAGGCGCGGCCGAGCGGGAGGAAGGAGATGGCGCGCGGGGGAAGACACGCCTGACAGGCGGGCCCGGGCGGCAGCGAGAGAGGGAGGAGGCGCTGATGGGCGGGGCTCGCGGGCAGTGAGATGGAGGCGGAGGGAAGGCGCCGACAGGTGGGCCGGGGTGAGGGGAGAGAGGAGCGGGGCTCGGGCGGCTCTGATGTGGCCGCGTGGCCCAGGGGAAATCGGGCGGCCCGGAGACGGAGGGTGGGGTGGACGGCAGATGGGCCGGGCGCGCGCGGGTGCGGCTGATCTGGGCCGGCCAGGTGGCAAGCGGGGAGGAGGGGGAGGCGGGATCCGGGCGGCGGCGTGGGTGGAATCCGGCCGTCCATGTGGCGGCCGGAGGGAGGGGGTTGGGATTTTTATTTTTAATTTTTGATTTTGATTTTCAGAAAAGGCTAGAAAATTCAATAAAGCTCAGATAAATATGAAATTACTTCCAAAAATTCCAGGAAAATTTACAGAAGCTCCTGGGGACATTTTGGACTTAATAAAAATACTTCCAACTAATGTTGGTATTTAATTTTCGTAATTGAAATACTTTTTAATTTCAAAAATTCATTTTTAAACTCAAGAAAATCCAGGAAACCAAATAAAAGCCAAATAACTCCAAATAATTATTTTGATGTAGGATTTTCATATAAAATCAAAATATCATTTTATAATTTTAGGTTTTACTTAAAATACTTTTCAAGTCTAGCTTTTTTCAAAAAACAGAAATTCAGGGCAAATCCAAATAAAACTCAAATACTTTAAAATAATTAATTTGAAATTAAATTTTTCAGAAATTGAATTTTTGGGATGTTACAAATCTACCCCCCTTAGAAAGAATCTCGTCCCCGAGATTCGGACGAACTGGGAAAAGAAAGGAGAGGGAAACTCGGCTCTTAGGTCCTCTTCACGCTTCCAGGTTGCTTGACTTCGAATGGTTGCTCTTCTGCACTTTGTGAAATTTTATGGTCATACTTCTTGCGTGGCGTTCAGCTTCCTTCATGATTCTATCTTGTTATTCGATGCTCTGAAGTATTCCTTTAATTGAGAAATATGGAAGACAACAACAAATCGGACTGGTACATCTTTAGTCGCCTAGAAACTTTGGGCTAACTTCAATTGCCCTTATCATATCGATTAATTTAGAATTCCACCAAAAAGGGCTTAACTTCCGCAAGTGTTCATCCGAGAAAGACATAATTATTTCAACTCTTCAAAAATTCTTGATTCCAAAATCATATACCACAAATGCACCTTATTGGTTTCAACAAATAATCTCATTAACTTTTATTCTCTGCTCTAATTTGAATCGACGGCAAACCACATAATTTCTCTAAGAAGAATCCAATAACACTGTAGTTTGTGATTTCCACCAATTGCTTTATGATCATTATTTAATTCAACAAATCCATAACTCTGATCAAATAATATAAGATTAATCCAACCTTTTAGTAATCATCAATCAAGTTTAAGATCATCTAAGCCATAATTTAATATTCATTAATCCATCAATCTCTTGATAATCATCATTTTGGTTCCACCAAATTTGAATGAACTCAATTAATTCTTATCGGACAATCTCTCAATTAATTCTCATTGGACCATCTATCTCCCATAATTAATTTAAATCCTCCAGATTATCCATTTGAACATCCTTAAACGATCTAGTTAATTCCATTAGTTAAAATCCAATTATCTAACAATGATATATTAAATCCACCAAATTCAATTTGACATATCAAAGTCCACTTTGCAATGGTAAATTAATCCACCAAGATATCTAAGTGTATTATCTTCTAGAATTCCACTAGTATCCACTTATTCTCAATAGGTCCACCAAACTCTGATAATCGATTAACTCCACAAAATTCATCTACTCTTCATGATTAAACCAAATCACCCAAAATTGATATGATAATTCAACTTCTTAATCTTTTAATCTCTCCCTTTACTGGATCAATCTCTTAATACTAATTCTCCAACAATCACAAATAATTCCTTTGACAAAATCTTGTTTCACATCCAATTGCTCCTTTAAATCCTAAATAATAAATCCAAGGCAAAGTTTAGACTCTTCCCATGATCCAATTAGCTCCCCCAAGTTCAACTTTGTATTTAATCTCTAGTCAATCCACAAAGATGACACTCCTTAGATTTATTTATAATCAATTGGTATCCACAAATATACCTTTTATCTCAATCCTCTCGAATATTAATCAATCTTGTCAATTATAAATCCAAAATATATCACTCTAGCAACAATTCTCCAAATTACCTAACTTGACATGCACTAATTATGATGGCTTTCCCGACAAGAGTACTTTCCATAAATTTGTTGTCTTCCATATACTCTAGGTCTCCAAGGATTCTCCAAACATGGACTACGGTGAAAAAATTGGAGCTTGCACTATTTTGGTAACTGGAGTTAGCAAAAGATAAGAGGGAAGTAGCACAGGTAAGAGATCAGGGGAACAACTAAACAACCTCCCACACAAGAGAGAACAACTAGGAGAAGCTTAGCTTGAAATCAAAATATTTTTTTTAAGGATGGCTGTACTACAAGTATACAAAGACTTGGTACAGTCCACCTAACACACAAGTAATATATGAGCGGTCTAAAATCGTAGGACTTTACTTGGGTACTACAACTAAAGAACTAGTCCTCGGTCCTTCATGATGATGCGCTTCTCCAAGTATTTCTTAGACGCAACCTTACTGAGCCGTCTATAGAAATTACAAAGGGAAGGGGTGCAATTACCATTCCAAAAAAAGGAAATAAGCAGATGGATAAGAAAGAATACCATGACGAAGGTAAGAATAGAAAGACAAGAAAAGACAAGGGTAGCAATTTATTAAAATTTTATTTTATAAAATAAAATTTGAAGTTCTTCTATTAACGACCATTCTAACTAGGTCACGTCCTACAGTCAAATTGGCTCTGATACCATCTCTGTCGGGACCCCGGATTTCTGAACCCGGACCCTCTGTGTATTACTGCACTAGTCCCAGATCAAAGCTAGTGCACACAGTTAAACAGAAATGAATACATAACCAGCAACGCTTTATTACAATATTAAAGTGTACAGACCGAAAGGTCTCATTATTACAATTGAGGTTTCAAGACCTCGCACACACGAAACACAGCGGAAGCAAAAGATAAACTCGGTGAAGACCCATCAATACGCCATAGGCAATTGGCTGGGGAAACGCGACCTAGAACTCCTGGAATCCTTCGTCGAAGTGTAAGGACCCAGATATTAATATCCGGCACCCTCTGTGATTCCACCGCACTATTCCCTGGATCCGTAGATAGTGCTCACAGTTACAGTAATGAATATCAAAAATACATATCATGCGGAAGCGTAAATATAATAGTAGACTTACTCATGGGCCGATTAGGCCGAAATCCATAAATTGCAGCAGCGGAAGAACGAGCACCCAGGTGGGACCTTCAGGACATGCCCACAGGCAGCCAACTGGAGGTTCGCGACCTAGCCCTTGACATCTTCATCTTCTCTAACAGCTTGTCCAATCTTGATGCTGAGGCGAGGTGATTTGATTCTTAATTCTGAATTTTGTCGCAAAAGTGAGCGTGAGCACTCCAACCCCGTGCTCCGCGAGCCAATACACAGAATGCAAATAAATAGTATGCATGGCTTAACAAAGGAGAGGCTCGGGTTGTTTTATTTGCCATAAAACGCGTCTAGTAGCATTTCTATTATTATATCGTATTGTCGTTTTTGTGACCTAAAGACTACTCACCGCAAATGACATCATCGACTTAATCCACCAAAGACTCACGCTCTTTATTAACTGCTGTCTAAGACTCCCAACAGCGATTTGCCATAATTGACTTAATCCACCGAGATTACACTTCCTTTATTGAGTGCTCTCTAAACTCCAAACAACATATGTCATCCTCTATTCAATCCACCGATCATATTCTTTCTGTATTGGTTGCTATCTAAAACTCTAAACTGAGAGCGACATCATTTAATTAATCCACCAATCATACACTCTCTATATGGTTTGCTGTCTACAACTCCAAACAGCGAATATCATCAATTGTTCAATCCACCAATCAAATGCTGCCTAATCCTCAAACAACGAGTATCATAATCTATATAATCCACCGAGCAAGTACTGCCTAAAACTCCAAGCAGCTAGTGACATTATTTATCTAATATCACTTATATAATCCACCAATATCTTTTGTATTCTAATCCCTAACAGTCCAATCCTTTTTGTTACTGATCCACAACCATAATTTGCTCTTCCACTTATCACCTTATAATCCATCTCTAACTACTTCACTATTGTACCTCCACCAAGAATATCATTGATCAAGTCTACGAATCGCTAGTATACATCCACCAAAAATGTCATCGATCAGATCTAGAATTCTCTAATAAATATCCACCAAGAATATCCTCGATCAGGTCTATGATTCACTAATATATACCACCAAGATTATCATTGATCAAGATTAATCTCCTATAGTTATTTTCATACCTCCAAATTCCCAAGGTTCAAATTATCCATCTAATATTTGATCAAATCATATTAATCACATCATTGTCAACATCTTCCAAGAATTTATACTAAGTATTAGTGTTGTAATCCAACAATTACCTTTATACTCCCTAATTCTCCAAAGATCATTTAAATCATCTATCTAGCCTATATATTCATTTAGACTCCACCAATTTATTTTTCCCAGAATTCACACTATCATTATCCCTATTATGATCAACATAAATCCACCAACTTCTTTATGCAATTACCATAAACATCCATCTTCTTTTCTTACGACTCTATTTATTCTTCCCATATTTTATTTTGTAAGAATAGAAATACCACTATTTGAAATACAATATGAAATTTCCTGAAACCTAGCAGCTTTGGAACAAAACATAATGTTCAAGGAATATTAACATGATTTTCCATACATATGGCATCACACCATATGCCTAATATCACCATAATTTCTCCATACATACGACATCACACCGTATAACATCTTTCAGCGTTATAGCCGCTTAACTTACCACTGGGACGACACCCAGGACAACTCAAATCAGGGCTTTCCACTGCCCTCCACTTTTCCATTCCCATTTTCCAAACATTTTTAAATAGAACTATATCTAGTTAAGTTCCCATGTCCGCCCTTGACCGTGGGCACGGCTATTTGAATAGTTTTGACTCTGCAGAGTTTGCACACTTTACCCACAAGAGACAGTTTACTCGTTGCCCCGCACGATTTCTTAGTCATGCGGTTGAGCCAACCATCACAGTAACCATTCAAAGTACCTCGCCCCTTCCATCATCTCACCCTATGGGCCGCTCCCACTTGCGGTGGGTCCCATACGTTGTGCGGGATGTTCCCCTCCTATGCGCCTAGCAGCTGACTCCCCGTACTGCTAGCACGCCGCAGAAGAACTTCACTCACAAAGAGTGTCCCATTCAAGCCGTCACCCAGAATCGCTACTTGCACCACCACTTCTCCACCGATGATGATGATTTTCGGGGTCCGGTAAGTTTACTAGGCCAAGTTGTACTTTACAGACTTGTGGTTGTGCTTGTTTCACACAGGAGGTCATGACAAGATTCAGTCCTTAGGGTTATCTAGGCGGTTCTACCACAAACCACACTCTCGTGCACCCTTGCACCATACCCCCGAACCATCCGCCCAGATAAATAAGCAATTCGAGGTTTTTGGGAATATAAAATAACCATATCCAACATGCACCAGTCATTACCACCATGACTACCCAACCAATTTTTCTCAGGATTAAAAGTGATGCTTGGGCGCGAGAAGCGCCCATGAGTATCTAAACAATACTAAGCATGGCATATATTTAGGGACTTATTTTCGAAATGTTACTATTATAATTTTTGCTAAGGCGACAAGGTTCACACATTCAAATATTCCAAAGGAGGTGTAATATTATTCAAGGTAAACAATAGGCATGTAACTAGAATCTTAAATTAACATGTATTTGCATATAACATAACAGCATGCAATTTGATAATTTAAACCAAAATAATTTGCAGAAAATGTAGGTTCAACATGATCAAAGTATTGACTCACCTTGCGCGGTTTACCGCGGTCTTGAGCTCACTCAAAGCTTTCTCATATGTCGATCTTGAGGTTCGGGTCTTTATCTCCACTTCGATCTCGGCCTCGCTTGATCCTTGACTCTTTCGAACTCCCATTTCTAATTACGTGCTAAGCAACTGAATTCAAATAAAAGCAAATAACTCAAAAGACCCAAATAACTCCAAGTAAACTCAATTTAGTTTTATTATGAGTTAATGGGTGATTTGGGTGGTTCAAGGCAAGGTCGGGGGTAGGATACGATGACTCGATCTTTTTATTAATAATCCCTTTTATTATTTTTGTATTTATCAAGGAAGTTCCATGAGTTAGGATGGACCTACGAGTAGGTACCACTTTGTCGAACGTTAATTTTTAGGGCATTTTGGCTTACCGGATCAACTTTACGTAACCTCAGTGTTCATTATGCCTATTTCTACTTGAGTTAGGATTTAGTTATACAGGCCATATCTTGTTATTTCATGATCATTATTATTATTTTATCCATACTTTAATTACTATTATGCGTAACTTTATTTTTAAATTTTATTTATCTAGGCTAAGTTTATCACACAGGGTCTTATTTTCAGTACTGCTCTTTGATTAAACCCACCTCTGGGATTTATTCATTAGCGGCCTGTTAAGTGCTAGGGTATATATTTTAGTTACAATAAGTGATAATCTTCAATTTAAAACCTTGTTTTTATATCTAACTTACCCCTTTAGTTTTAGCTTGGATGTCTATTTACTTGGGGACTTCATTTTATCTAGGCATTTAACCTGTGTCATTTAATAGCCGAAGAAGGATTTCCATAATTTCTCGAACATAGAATTAATAACTATGGGTTACACCATGTAGTGGTTAGTACTATAATCCTACCGATGTGCAAGGCTTTAGAATTTATTTTGTAGGCAATGTACTAAATCATCATTCCATGAGGGCTTGAATCTAACTACATCTCCCCTGCATTTCTCACTATGCCTTGATTTGAGCTCTTAAAATAAAAATTAAAGGCACATTAGTTACTAACATCTAATAATTAATCCATGATTAGGTGTGTGTGTGTATATATATATTTAGCTCATGTATATCCTGATAAAGCTTTGTACCTTGTATGCTTTATTTTCATATTGTTTCTCTCGATTCTTCCCTACTGGACTCGGCTAGAAAAAAGAAAATAACAAAAACCTAAATATTATAAATACTGCGGCTGGGGAAATCCGTTCGGTTAGCTAGCCGAGTACATGTTGTCTACTGTCTTACCGAAAGGAAGAAACGCAGATGAGCAGGGGTTCCAGCGCCCAGAACAGAAAAGCTTGGGGGCGATGCTTGGCCAACGGCGTCGCCGGTGAGGTGTGGCCGGGGAGGCGCCGGAGAGCCGCAAAACGGGTTCCCCTGCGGATGACGAAAAGGTTGGTGGGGTCACCAGGGGCTGCGGCGGCGCCGAGGGTGGCCGGCGTCGGCGTGCGGTCAGAAGTGGGGGCGGATCGGGGCACTGTCGGACGGGAGGAAGAAGGGGCAAAATTAGAGCATGGTCGATCATGTGGGAGAGGGTGGGATGCTCACCGTGCGGTTGCCCATGCCGGGGAGGGTACGAGGCTGGCCGGCGGCGGAGACCATGGCGCCGCTGGGAAGCTGCTCGGTGCCGGTGTGCTAGGGGAAACGAGGAGCTTCGGCGACTGGCGGGGAGGCTCGGGGGTCCGCGAGGTTGCTCCTCCCGAGAAGAATCGGAGCGGGGGTGACCGGAGAGGGGGCGGCGGTGGAAATGGTGGTGGCCGGCCGGAGGTGGAGAAGATGCGCGCGTGGCATGCTCGGGCGAAGGCGCTCCGATTAACGGCAAAGGGTGGCAGTGGACGCTCGGGCGCATGCCATGACTCAATCGTTTCGGCCGAAGCTTCAACGGGCGGCCGGAATGGCGAGGGGGCGGCACGGCGGCTCACAGGCGGATGCGCTCGGTTTGGGGAGGAGAGGAGGAAATCGGGGGAAAGGAGTGAGGAAAGAAAGGGGAGTGGCGTGTGGCTATGAGGGGAAACCGACGGCTTTCATAGCTGCAGAGGGGGCGGGGGACCGGGCGGCGGGGAGGACTGGCGCGGGGCTTGGTGGAGGCGCAGAGCAGGGGCGCAGAGCGCTGAGGTAACGGGCGAGCGGCGCCGCGCAGAGGGCAGAGCAGCGCTGCGATGGGATGAGGCGTGCACGGGTGAGGATGGCGGGGCGGCGCTGAGCAAAGAACGAGGGAGAGGCGACGTGGAGGCTGCTCAGCCATGGAAGAAGGGAGGAGGAGGAGAAAAGAAAAGGAGAAGGAGGTGCTCCGCGCGGGGAGGGGTCCTGACCGTGCGGTCGGCAGGGAAAATAGGGGCCGGGCCTGCTGGCAGGTAGAGAGAAAAGAGAGGGAGAGAGAGGATTAGGGAGTGGGGCCTACATGTAATAAGGATTAGGCTTTGCAATTTGAATGCTTTTGGATTTTTACATTTCCTTTTTCCTTTTTGAAATTACTGATTTCAATCTTTGAGCATTTAGTTCAAATCTTGGTTCAAATATCTAGCTACAAAATCTTTTATTTCTCTATTTTCTATTTTATTCAGTTTGCCCTCGGATTTTGATTGACATTATTTTGCTGTGAATTGTATATATATATATACACACACACATATAAATTCTGAATATCCCACCTTGGATTTTAATGGGTATATTTTAATATTTTATTGTCCTGAACTTGAATTCAAGACGTTGGTATTTTGAATTTAATGATCTGTAATAACATATTTCCATTTTTGGCACTATTAATATTAGTTTTATGTTTCGAGGATTTCTTAAATTTTTGGATACTCCACCAAAATTCAGAAAATCACCATAAAATCCAAATTTCAGCAGAACATATTGTAAAATAATTTAAAAACTTGATATTTTCAATGTCGAATTTTTCAGGATGTTACACGAAGCCACCAGCGAAGTAGTCGTAGTCTCCTTCTTGGGCTTCGTATTCCTCTGCTTTTTATGTTTGAGTGTAGCATGTGAGTACATAAAGTACTCCGCAAGTCTTGGGAAAAATGCAATAGATGCAAGGCTTGACAAAAGAAGGCTATATGGTTCTTTTGCACAAAGCAATGTTTTAATTTCAATTAGTACTAATTACTTTCAAAGGCATCAATTTAATAAAGTAAACGTTTTAACAGAACTATCATTAACTCTCTAGTGAAGGTTCCATCTACCAACACTAGCTAACCAATTACAATTGATCAAGTTTAAACTGCGGGTTCCATCCACCCTCCCTGGCTCCAACCGCCAGGATACCCTTCCGAGAGTTCCCTCCACTCTCGGAATACAAAAATTTTGATTTTAAAACCAAAACCAGAAATCTACCATGTGAATGCATTCCTTGCCCGCCCTTGACCGTAGGCACGGCTATTCGAATAGTTTTACACTCTGCAGAGGTTGTACAACTTTACCCACAAGAGATAAATTATCCTAAAAAGTCAACACGCTTCCTTTGGCATGAGACCCAGATAAAATATCACAAAGCCTTTACCTTACTCTAATCTAGCTAGATACCACCCGCTGAGGTTTCATCGCAGGTAGGCTAACTGCCCGAACCGAAGCCCCCTCTTGCGCCATATGAGTATAGTAAATCCCTGTCCCTCACTGTGGATAACCAGTCCATCCCTGGCGCCCACTTTCCACTGGTGGCACCTAAACTAGACTATCATAAGTTAGTCAGCTAGGTCGTACCCATATAGACTTGTGGTTGTACGGTTAATGCTCAGTCTGGACAAACACAAGCGTCGGTCCTTAATTGACTAGGGTGGAACATACACTTTACAAGATCTCGTGCTTCCTGCACCAATCCAAACCAACCATCCACCCTAATCTAAACCCATTTTCACATTTCATTTTATTTTAAAAGACCAGTAGCAACTCCAAATTCCACTACATTTAAAAACACAAGGGTACCACAATATCATAATTTCCCATTTTTAAGAATTTCCAATGGTACTAATTAGCATGACTAAGCATTATACTACCATTATACTATTCACAAGTGACCATAATAATCTCATTATTGAGACAAAGGAAATTCTATGGTGACAAGGGTACATGGCATTCAATTTCAATGGAGGGCATAACAAGGTTGGAATCCTAAAGATTTGAACTAGTTGTTTTATGTAAATAGCAATGCACATAATTTAAAATATTTAAAACATTTCAAAAGCATAGGTTCAAGATGATCAAAGGAGACTTGCCTTCTTGCAGGATCTCTAGGTCTTCTTGCTGTTGGGAGGAGGGATCGTTGACAACGTTGGAATCTACGCGAGAAAAGACGAAGCAAACAAAGCAAATAAATACAAATAAAATTCAAATAAACTCAAAAATCTAAATAGAGGCCATATTTGGATAGATCATGATTTTAGATGAATTTAGGAGAAAGGTTCAGCGGATTTGGGGTTGACACGAGGGAGAACGAATATCTGGAAGATTGGTTGGGAAAAGAAATTACTGAGACAATATTTGGACCAAGGAAAATAGAATGGATTTTATGGAGATTTTGCAAGATTTGAATTTGAATTTTGAAAGTGCACAGAAAATTTGGAATGGAACTGAGGCTTTGAAATTTAAACTAGGCATTAGAATTTGAAATTTAAAATTTGAATTCTCAAATAAATTTCAAATATTTTAAAGGATGGAAGAAATGGATAGTTTGGAATTTTTGATGAATTTAGAAATTTGAATGGGCTCAAACGGAGTTAAAATGAAGGAGAACGGGCTCAGGGAAGTTTATATTCAGAGAAAAAGAAAAAGACTGATTTCTGGAATCATTTTTCTACTGAAAAAGGATTTATGACGTCAGCAATGTGTCAGCCCTGAGAATTTCTTTTTCGGCTGAATTATTTTTCAACGGGAAATATGGATTTATTGCGTCAGCAGGCGTTAGCCAGGGAGTAGGCCAACTGACAGTGGGCCCCAGGTCTATGGACCGGGCCCATGGACAGAAGGGAGTGCCGAGGTGGCGCTGACCGGGCAGGGAGGGGCCGACGCGGCACCGACGTGGCGTGCCACGCGGGCGGCTGACGTGGACAGGATGGCCGGGGTGGCGCACGGGTGTGGCGGCGTCGGCGGTGCTCCGGCGGGCGGCGGGCGACGGCGGGCGGCGAGGGCGGAAATGGAGAGAGGGGGCCGAGGGGAGTGCGACGGTGGGGCGGGGGTTACCGGAGGTGGCCGGAGTAGGGCCGGCGGCGAGGAAGACGGCGGTGCGGCTCGGGTTCAATGGCGCGGCGACGCTCCGGTGGCCAGGGAGCACGGCGGAGAGGCGGAGGGGCTTCGCGGCGAGTCGAGGAAGCCGAGGGAGGCGACGGCGTGGCGCGGGAAGGCCGGAGACGGCGGCGATTGCTCGCCGTTGCTTTCGCCGGCGCTCGGGGAGATGCCGCACGGTGTGGGCGCTCTCGGGTGGCGGAGGAGGAACGGGGAGCGAAGGGGGAAGTGGAGCGAGGAGAGGCGGAGCTGGGAAGGGGTTTAAATAGGGGTCGGGGAGGGGGAGCTGGCGGGGATTCCTCGCCGGAGACGGCGGGGATTGGCAGCGATTGCGGGGAGAAAAAGGGGAAAGCGGCGCGGGGAAGGGGGGAGTCGGGTGCGGGGATGGCGGGGTCGGGTCGGGGAGAAGATAGGGGGAGAAAGGAAGGGGATTCGGCCATCGAGGAGGCGGCGGAAATGGCGGCGGTGAAGGCGCGGCCGAGCGGGAGGAAGGAGACGGCGCGCGGGGGAAGACACGCCTGACAGGCGGGCCCGGGCGGCAGCGGGAGAGGGAGGAGGTGCTGACAGGCGGGGCCCGCGGGCAGTGAGACGGAGGCGGAGGGGAGGCACCGACAGGTGGGCCGGGGTGAGGAGAGAGAGGAGCGGGCTCGGGCGGCTCTGATGTGGCCGCGTGGCCCAGGGGAAATCGGGCGGCCCGGAGACGGAGGGTGGGGCGGACGGCAGATGGGCCGGGCGCGCGCGGGTGCGGCTGATCTGGGCCGGCCAGGTGGCAAGCGGGGAGGAGGGGGAGGCGGGATCCGGGCGGCGGCGTGGGTGGAATCCGGCTGTCCACGTGGCGGCCGGAGGGAGGGGGTTGGGATTTTTATTTTTAATTTTTGATTTTGATTTTCAGAAAAGGCTAGAAAATTCAATAAAGCTCAGATAAATATGAAATTACTTCCAAAAATTCCAGGAAAATTTACAGAAGCTCCTGGGGACATTTTGGACTTAATAAAAATACTTCCAACTAATGTTGGTATTTAATTTTCATAATTGAAATACTTTTTAATTTCAAAAATTCATTTTTAAACTTCAGAAAATCCAGGAAACCAACTAAAAGCCAAATAACTCCAAATAATTATTTTGAAGTAGGATTTTCATATAAAATCAAAATATCATTTTATAATTTTAGGTTTTACTTAAAATACTTTTCAAGTCTAGCTTTTTTCAAAAACAGAAATTCAGGGCAAATAAAACTCAAATACTTTAAAATAATTAATTTGAAATTAAATTTTTCAGAAATCGAATTTTTGGGATGTTACACCTGGTCACTAGCAAATTCATCCATGCCTACCACAAAGCAAGAGATTGTAGGAGAAATGGTCCAACTGTTTTCTTTGAGTGCAGTGAGATGGGCCATTTTTGTGTCAGATGTAGGTGAACAGGAATGGAGATGATCATGGAAGGATGGACTACAAAAAGAAACCTCAATGATTCATCAAGCATGATGCCATACTAAAGATAGCAACCCTTGCAATGCTCTCATCACTCATCAATTGAGACCCGAACGATGTTGATTCTTCAAGCGATGAGGAGTGAAAGAAGGATAAGAAGAATGACGTCGACTTCATTAGCATGTGCTTCATGGCTGTGAGTGAGGATGATCATCCCTACATTGAGCATAATGAGTTAGATCCCTATGATGCACTCATGCTTAGATACGATAAAGTGTGGCTAATTAGTTGAAGCAAATTGAGTGTATGAAACATGTCATGAGAAGAAATGGTAAGCTTAAGTCTAAAAATGAATTCTTGAACTATGAAATTGATAGGCTTAAGTCTTTTATTCCTGATGATGATAGTTGTAGATCTTGCCTTACTTTGTATGCTGCGATTGAAAAATTGAGATCATAGAGATCATCCTTACTAGAACAACTAGAAAATGCTAGAGCTAAATTTATTGATGTCAAGGCCAGTCCATGTTCTCGTTACTCAGGAGCTGGTAATATTTCTAGAACTAATGCTTTGTCATGAATGAATTATGACGAATTGGAAAAAACTTGCCATATAAATTGAAACATTGTTCTAATTTAGTCTTGAATATTCTTTTACTCATTGTGAGTTTAGGGAAGAAAAATTGAAAGAATTAACTGACATGCTTAATTGTGCTAGAGCTGAACCTTGTGATACTTACCATAAGTTCACTTCTAAAATTGAAGCTCTCACTAAAACTTTGCAAGACAAGCATGATAAAGAAATTCATGCTCCTGTTCATGCATCAAATATTGATTCTATTACTCCAATAGCTTGTGCATTTTGTACTGAAATTGGATATAATTTGGATGACATGCATGAGGTTTTTAGAGTTAAATTTGATGAGTAGTTGTGTAGAGTCAAGAATGTGTTTTGTATGTCTTGTGAGGCTTTAAAGCTAGAGGTGGCTATGCATAAGGAGAAATACACTAAAGCTGTTAAGAACCAAGCCTGTGACTCTTGTGTCACTCTAGCTATGGAGAATGACTATTTGTAGAAAACCCTTAAGAAGAGAATGACTATTTGTAGAAAACCCTTAAGAGGTTCTCTAGTCAGAAAAAGAACCTAAACATGATTCTACATCAATCCAAGGTTAGCAAAGCCAATAGAAGTTTAGGGTTTAACCACTATGAGCATTTCAAGAGTCATCCTCCTAAGATTGTAAGTGTAGTTGAGTGGTAAGATAGAGGTTGCCCCTCTTGAGCCTACCAAGGTAGTTTTCAAGTCTATAGAATCTGCTCAGAACCCTACAAACATTGTAGGTACTTCTACTCCATCAATATGACCACTCAAAATGTCAAATACCATTTTACACCTTTTGTGATAAGGATGACCACATAGCAGAGTTCTACTTTAGGCAGGCCAAAAACTTCATTGTGATCGCGCTATAACCATAAGGAGCTTTCAGGATCAGCCCTATCTACTTCATCAATATGACCATCAAAACGTCAAATATCATCACACCTTTTATGAAAAGGATGTTTTACAGGTTGTGCATATTTAGCTTATTGAGAACGGTATACTGACTGCTGGTCCTTTTTTCATTTGAAGAATTTTCAAGTTTATGATTAACATTATTTACTTTTACATGTGCATCTTGAATATATTGGTACGTTCTTACTTAGCCAATTGAAATAAGCTTTGATGGGTTTGGGACATCTTTATTGACTATGGAGTTTAGGTCAACATTGGTGTGTAAATAAAGTTAAAACCAATATGGCCCCAAAACTAGGAATCCTCCTCTTGTTACATGGAAACAATTAATGGAATCATGATCACCTCTTCCTTTCTTTTCAAGGGAAAAAACACGAAGCTTATCCAAGGGATGTTTTTTATTTCCATTCATGCCTTTTACAAAGAGATGTGAAATTAAATTCTCTTTAGGCGAAGGAAGTATGATCGCTTTATCAATAGTTGAGACTCAATCTAGAGACGTTTCCACCTATATTCCTACTAATGTAATCTCTATTATAGATGGACAAATATTCTTATCCACGGATCTATTCAATACTAGAATTCGACCTGCTATTAATGTGGGTATTTCTGTTTCTAGAGTAGGATCCGCGGCTCAAATTAAAGCCATGAAACAAGTAGCTGGCAAATCAAAATCAAAACTAGCTCAATTCATGGACAACAAATTCAACAACAAACTATGGCTTTAAAATAAAATCCAAAAGAAAGTAAAGATTCTCCTCCCTTACGGTCAATTTAAAAGCAATCAATACAAAATATTAGAAGCTACATTGAGGATTTCACATAATGGCAATATTGCATGCATCCATCTAAGGTATGAGCTAGCAAAATAACACATCACATATTTAGCTTAAACCAAACATGAATCATCTATTAAATATGGCAACATATTTGGTGTACAAGAGGCAATTGGTGGACATATGCACATACGCGATCTCAACCATCTAATCCCGATACGGACACCAGATCCAGATGGGTGCTCCCACCTCCCACTTATGCTTTTTGCATTACCCCCTGCACCCTCACAAGCCATCTTACGAAACCCTCTCATGGTCTTCTTCCCCAACCCATTCTGTCTCCCTCCCAATATCCATTTCCAAATCACTCACCAGCTAGGCTAGGGAGAGAGGAGCTGATGCACCCGAATCCCGTCACTCGTGTCAACCTGTGGCTACGCATCCCGCTACCTCATCACACTGTCCACTCCCTCAACTGCCCTAGCCCTATTTCCAGTGTCCCAAGGGACCCCAACCACGACACTGCCTGGCCATCTTCCTCTCCAAGAATCATCATCACCGCCATCTAGTCACCCCTCCGGTTTGATTTTTGTTGCTAAATTTGGAGATTTTGCCCTTGACTGTGAATTGGAGTAATTTTTGTGGTTTATTTTGGATGCAAAAAGGTGTGACGGTGCAAGGCAGCCCGAGATGGTGTAGTTGATGAGCCACTGACAAATAATCCAATTTGTTCTTATCAAAATTATAAATTTGATGTGGCATTGCGTCAAATTATTGGTGCACTGCAATTTTGGTTTATTGACCAAAGCATGTGATGTAGTTGTACTCTATCATTTTGCTTGTATAGATTGTTGAATGAAACATTTGTTCCTTTGACGAATGGTTGTGTTGTAAATGTTGAGCACTTAGTGTGTCAGGTAGTGTCCAAATTTTCGAGCCCAAAATTGTGGTTTGCCATTATTAAATGCAGTGAGATGGAATGCCGTGACATTGCTACTCTGTTCAAAGAAGTGAGATGGAATGTGGTGACATTGATCAAAATTTTGATTGTGTTCAAAATTGTAGAATGCAGTGACATTGCTGCTGATCAGCTGGTAGCTGCACTCCTCTATTACTTTTGGTAGCTATGAGCAGTAGACAGCACTAATAATTGCACATGTATTGCAAAAGAAGAAAATTTTGGCAGCACGATCACAATTTTGGATGATGAATAGTTTCATAATGATGTTGCTTGGATGCTGCTGCTGATACAAGAACATGCCAATAACCAAGTGCTTTACATGCCTGCATTCTTTATAGATTGTGTAAGTTCAGCTACATTCTTCAATTCATCCATCAATCAACAATTTGTGGGAACCAATTCATGGGTCATAATTTCACAATTAATCATAATCAAGTTGTTAGGCAACACCTGGAAAGCATGTGCCCAGTGCATGCACTAAGTTTATGTGTCTCTAGTTGTGTTAATTTTTTTGGAATAGAAATGTTGTAGGCGTGGCCCCACCTAAGCCCAGCCGGCTTGTTAGAAGGTTGTAAGGCCCAAAATGGGACATGTATAATGACGTAAATGCCCCTGAGAGGGATACTTGAGTGTAAGGGTATAATTGTAAAATGCTCCCCATGTGCATATATATACAATCCAGGCCATGGAGAAAACCCTAAGCATTGCTCACCTAACTCTCCACAACCATACCTCTCTCTCTATTTGGTCTGTAACCACAACAGTTGGCGCTATCCATGGGGAGGACGAGAGCAAGCCTCAAAGATCTGAAGAAGGATGGCACCGAAGAAAGATTCATCATCGGCACCTAAGAAGAAGGGGGCGCGACGGAGTCCCGCGTCAACACCAGGGCTTCGGCGTCGGCAATCGCGGGCGTGGACGACAACGCAGGCGCGGCAGCCACGAACATCGATGTTCAAGGCGCGACGACCGACCCCGCCACCACTGGTGCGACGACCGACCCCACTACCGCTCGCACGACGGTCGACCCCGCCTCGCGCACGACGATCGACCCCACCGCTGGCGCGACGGTCGACACCGGCAGCACCGACTGGGTAGTCGGGGGCGGTAATGCCGATGCCCATGTTGGCATGGTCACCATCCCTACACCCGATGCGGGAGCGATGAACGGTTCCGGCGTTAACGCTGGTCTCGTCACCGACTCCGGAGTCTATTGCGTCGGCGCATCGGGCAACTCGGGAGCGCAGGCCGTGGTCGCCGCTGTCCCGGCAGTGCGACCAGGTGTGCCGATTGCTCCGGCTACGCCAACAGTGGAAAGCATTCTGCTGACGGCCATCGGCACGCTCCAGCGGGAGTTGGCGGATCTCCGGGGAGCCGTGCGGGATATGCAAGAGGCTCGGAGTCAGCAGACCCCACCGGTGGTCGCACCGGAGCCCACGCCAGAATGGGCGGATAGCCGCGATGCTCCCACGTCCAACCGCGTCCCGCTGCGACGCGTGGACCCAGAGTCCCCACTCTCTACAGGCCTACAGCAGTCGGCATGGTCGGAGGACTTCAAGTTCCCTAGCGCCATCGAGCCGTACAAAGGTGACACGGACCCTCGGGAGTTCGTGCGCGTGTACGAAACCGCCATCGAAGCTGCAGGTGGGGACGACACCACGAAAGCGAAGGGACTCCCCCTTGTGTTACAGGGGGTGGCGCTCTCTTGGTTTTTCACCATAGAGCCAAACTCCATCTACGCATGGGAACAGATCCGCGATCGCCTCTACAACAACTTCCAGGGGAACTACGCCGAGCGTATCAACGCAGATCAACTCTTCGCTGTCAAGCAAAAACCCTCAGAAAAGCTCCGGGAGTACTTCAAGCGCTTTGCGAAGGTTCGCTGCCAGGTCAAGATGTCAATGAAATAACCATCATCAATGCAGCGGTACAGGGTCTTTGCCTGGGGCCGCTGGCCGAATACAACGCGCGAAAGCCAATCAAGACGGTGGCAAAGCTCTTTGACAAGATGGAAGAATACACCAGAGCAGAAGAAGACGCGTGGCGGCGCCAAGGTGACGACTCCGACACCAATCAGGTGGAGGGCACGACGAAGAACAGAGACTCGTCGAAGGAAGGCTCCTCGAAGGGCAAGCGCAAACAGGAGCCAACGAAGGACACCTCTGAGCTGTAACAAACTAAAAATTCAAGAATTCAAAAATTTGGAGTTCTTAAAATTTTTCTTGCATTTTACTAGCACTCCAATGTCTTTTGAATATTTACCTAGAATCTTTTTGAGTTTTGAGACATACAAATTAATAATCAAGAATACTCCCAAATGCAAATAATAATTTTTCAAATTATAAAAAAATGGAAAATGTCATTGCAGATTATGAATTCAAAGCACCAACATCTTGAATTCAAATTCAGGTCAACAAAATGAGTCCAAAAAGAATATTAGAATATAGCTCAAAATCATTATACCAAAAATTCCTTCTTTCAATTCAATTAGCAAAACCAAAACTTAAGTATACAATTCATAACAAAATAATGCCATAGTCGAAGTCCGAGGGCAAACTGAATAAAACTCGAAATTGAGGAATATTAGGATTGTATCTAGATAGCTGACCCGAAACTCGAATCGAAACTCCAAAAATTGAATACCAAGCTTAGGTAAAAATTCACGATTTAAAGGTCA
Source organism: Dendrocalamus latiflorus (assembly GCA_017311315.1). Classification (NCBI taxonomy): domain Eukaryota; kingdom Viridiplantae; phylum Streptophyta; class Magnoliopsida; order Poales; family Poaceae; genus Dendrocalamus; species Dendrocalamus latiflorus. The sequence continues at coordinate 5,888,612 of CM029675.1, forward strand.
TACAAAAATTTAAGCCAGCAAGCCCTAATGCAAATTATAAGCTTAACTTTGAAATTTCAAATCTATCATCAGCATTTTGCCCTCTGCTTCATTTTTCTTCCTATTCATGCATATGGGCCCACTCCCTCTTTTCTCTCCCTTTTCCCCCTCCCTCTCTCCTCCTGCCGCTGGCCCCCCAGCCTCTCTCTTCTCTTCCCTTCCCCTTTCTTCCCCTGCCTGTGGGCCCTCTTTCCCCGGCCTCCCTCTCCCTCCACTCTTTCTTCCCTTCCTCTGCGCACAAGCGGCCTGCCCCGGTCCCGTCTCCTTCTCCACGCCTTCACCTCGCGTCAGCCGGCCCTGCCTCCAGCTTCTCCCCATCCCCGCCCGTCGTCCCGTGTCAGCAGCCACCTGCCCCGATCGCTATCACCGCACGGTGCCCCACTCCATGCGCACATCGCCGCCCATCCCGCCGTGTGCACACCTCCATGCCCTGCCAGCCAACTCCCGCACGTCGCCTCTGATTTCGCCACCTATAAACCTCGGCTTACCCACAGAATGCACCGCCCTCCTCCACTTATGCTTCCCTCTTGCGAAATCGAACCCCCGCGCCCCAGCTTGCCGGCCACCCCTTTTCTTCCCTATCTCCGGCCACCCGGCGACCGGCCAGTCGGGGCTGTCCCCGGCCGATTCCTGCGCACCAGAGCTCCAGCGTGGCATCATCAACTTGTCCCCACCGCCGATTGGAGCCTTGGCCCACCCCAGCCTGGCGGCGGCGTACACCTTCTCGCGCCACCGCAAGCTCTCGGTGTCGGCCTGCCTTGGCCTCCCTTTGGCCGCGACAACCGCGTGGTAAGAATCCCCAAGACCCCCTAATGCTCTTGCGCCGGTCAATTTAACCTTCCCCCCACCTTGCCGCCGTCGCACCGTGACCACCCGCCGCCGGCCGCTCTGGGTTGCCGCCCGCCGCCTTGCCGCCGTACCGGGCCGCCCCACCTCCCCACTAGCCTCCTCGCGGTTCCATTTTGCCGGCCGCCGCTATCTTCCCCCAGGCAAACCATCGCCGGCAACGCCGCCGCCTGTCGGACGCCGTCCCTCCTCTGTTTGCGGTTGGCTGACTCCCATGTTCTGCCCAGCCCACCATGTACTCTTTTAATTGAATTCCCCCGTGTAGTCGCGAGTGGGTGGCCACCACTACTAGTTTTCAGGTCTAGGACAACGGAGCGAAATCGTTGCAATAGGGCCAAAATAGATGCAATATGTACCTATTGCAACACATCACTTTCGTTGGCAAGCGTGGCAAGTACTTGCGTGCTTAAAAGATTGTGCAACGGATTGTGGTTTCGTTGCAATACCTATGGTTATTGCCATGCAATGTGTTGTGGCAATTGTTTGTTGTTGCAACGAATGATGTTGTGGCGATATAGGCTATTGCCACGGCTGACTCCATGGCAATAGCTTCTTTTGCCACGAAGTTTGGTCGTGGCAATAGTATCATTTGCCACGAAAATATTGCGTGGTAATAGGTTCTATTGCCACGCCAATGGTTCGTGGCAATAGACCCTATTGCCACAGAGAGCATTTCGTTGCAACAGGATATATTGCTACGAGAGGCATTTCGTTGCAGCAGGTTTAATTGCCACGGGAGATGTTTCGTTGCAATATGTTTTATTGCCACGGAAGGCATTTCATTGCCATAAAGTTATTGCGACGAAATATGTTTTGTGGCAAATAGATCCTATAGCAACGAACATTGTTCATGGCATATAGTGGAATCACAACATAGTAGCGGCGTTGCAACAGCCTATCACAACGAAATACCAATTTTGCATACAGGTTTATCGCAACGGTAAAATTTGCGGTAGCATATTGATCATATGATAGTTTATTATAATTTGTTGTTGCAAATTAATAATCAAATAAGGAACACGGCTGGATCAAAAACACATATATTAATTCAACACATAATAATTTAAAAGTGCCACCACTCATGCAGGAATTACATATCAATCTCCATACTTAAACTACAAAGTTTGTAACTAATAACAAAAGTACTATCACTTCCATTCCATTTGTCCGTGCTTCTTTGCCATGTTGAATTTCCTGACTTGACGACGCCACGACTCTGTTTGCTCTGATCAAATTGTTTCATCCTGATAGAACATGAACAATAAAGAGGGACCTTTATGTGAGTATTGTCCAGCAGCACATACTTAAGTACATCATAGTGCAAGTTTAGAGATACGAGTTACAGCTGAAAATAGCAATCCTGAGTTCTCTAGTTCAGTTGCGTAGCAAAGTATTTAGCGAGTGATTCCAGCATAATTATTTAATTTCATTTCATTTACCGATATATAGTAGCCCTACTTCACCTGGCATAATTTTCTAGTAGTTTAGAACAGTATGCTATATTTGACATAAGAACAATGACAGATGAAGATTAGTCACAGTTTCATTTCATACCTGCTGGTCCCTCCTTTTCTTCGAACGAGTTGTAGCAGTATTCTTCAATTGTTGTGGAGGAATAAAGTTCGATGAACCATTATTAACAACGACATTTTGGAAGAGGCTTTGGTTTAGATTACAAGCTCGAGTGATGCGAATAGGTGGCCTAGCATCTTTTTGTGTGGTCAGGATGCTTGCTGGGTCATTCTGCAAATGTAAAATGTAGAATAAAAAATAATAGCATCCTGATGTGTACTACTATTAAAATATGTTCAGCATGCATACATCAATTGAAGTTCAGGGAAGGTACACATCAGCAGTTCATCAGCAGGTCAACTATTTGCAAATTTTGTTACCTGTTGTAATGTTTCTTCCACATGTTCAGGTGTCTTTTCTGTGGTGTTCAATGTACTATCTGGGTTAACCTTGTCCAATGTTATCATTTTTTCGTCTTCCTCACTTGGATTAGCCTCGCTTTCCCTTGTGTTCAATATACTTCCCTGGTTAGCCTGCATATGGACCATGAGGAAAAACATTAGGGCCTGTTAGGCTGGGTGGCTGCTGCAAGCCATCAACAACAAACAGGCAGCAGCTGCTGCTGCGTATGTACAGATGTATTACCTGTAATGTTGCTTCTCTCTGTTGTGCTAGCAATGAAAGGAACTCTTGCCTAAGTTGTTCTCTTGCGTTCCTTTCCTTCTCCAGTTCCTCTTGCATCTCTCGCCTAGTTTCTTCCCTTTCAGCAACTCCATTTGCAATTTGTTCCTTTAACATTTGCAAATCATCTTCGAGCTCATTATTTTTTCGCTGGGCTGCAGCTAAAGCACGGGATTGTTCATCGAGTCTGTCTTTCCACAGTTGGCTTCGTGTGGGATATTTCGCCATGTATGCATGACCATGAGCTTTGCATGATTTGGTACCGGTGCTTTCCTTGTAACTTGATTGGAAAGCAATGTTTTCCTCTTCAACTGTAAAGAAGTCTTTATCTGGCTCTGTTGATAGGTCATTAATTTTGAAGGCTGCATCATCCTAAGTGTGATAAGAGAAAATAAGAAGTTAAATCAGTTAAGTTTTATGCACAAAATTCTGAAAAATGTACTAAGTCATGAACAAATTAAATTTACTACTCACATAGACATACCTAGAAGCGTTGTTTGACCATTCCCCGTTCTTCGTGTGGGTAGTCATCCAAAGAGTCAGATCAGTTGGCTCTTCTCCAGTATTTGGGTTTCTCTAAGATGGCAAACATTGTGCCTTGTGAACAATTGATCATTTAAGAAAAGAATCAGATAAGTTTAATTTTTCATTACCTGCTCGTAGCTACATTGGGAGAACGGTTTGGATCCCATTAGATGCTTGGTCTTCTGTTTTTGACGGTTTATAGAGTTTTGGCTGCTGACCCTCTGCAAAAAAGTTTACAAGTGCACTCAACAAAGCATTCTTGTCACCATATATGTATTAAAAAAATAAAGTAAGACAACAATGTTCAAATTCTTCGGCTAAGGTTTTTTGCGCTTGGATTCTGCAATAGCTATGAGCAGCAATAGCTAGCTATAGCTACAGGTAAGCCATTTAGTGATTTTGCAATAATTGGACATAAATATTTGGAGTAGACAATATAGTTTAGAAGATAAAATTATAAAACTACTGCTGTCACTAATCAAATAGGTCATTGATCAATAGTCAACTATTGATACAAAATGATGTATGTGCCTTATTTTAACTACTACTTACAAAGGTGTTCTGGAGCTAACTCCTATATGCCTTATGCAGCAATTGTTCAAGTCTAAATAAGAATTATATGCATCCTAAATAGTGGTAGTAAAAAGCATATATGTCTGTAACACATGCTGCTGCATATATTTTGTAATTGCTAATGCATCAACTGTACAAGTCCATACATTAATGGTTACTATCTCAATTCCATTCACTTATTGGTAATTGCAGAGAGAAAAATTGAACCCTGAATTTTTCAGTTCCAAAATACATTATCAACTAGTGCCATTCGACAATGTCTATATCTTCAGGCTTATGTTTCATTCGCTCAGCGTAAGTGTTGTATGCCTTGTATGTAGAACTGAATGTTGATCGCCATCCTTTGTACCACTCTTTAGCAATGTCCCATATCTTTTCCGTTGCATTCTCAATGTTTGGAATATCCCACCTACTCTGCTTGTATTGAAACAGAAAGTGAAGGTGAAGTCGTACGTAATTACATAATTAACATGCTTATTTACCAACAAATAAAAAGATGCAACTTACTAGCAAATCCTCTGCTATTGTAATTTTGACATTTTGCTTTATATTTTTCCACTTTTTGACTCCAATAAGTGGAGCCCTCTTTCTTGTAAACATTACCACTTCATCCACAAATGTTCGGGAGTTTTCTCCTACGGGGCCTCCTAACCTTGCTGAAAATTGAATTGATAGTTTCTGTGATGCATTCTTCACTCTCTTGTTAGCTGTTGCTAAACCTTTAGGGCATCCACGTACACCTTTTTTACACTGTTGGGAGCCACCTCCTTATGAGCAATTTAAATGCCATTTAATGTACACATTCAGCAAAAACCAATTGAACCTAGAAAATAGAATTGATAGAAGGATAGCATACCATTTTGTTGTTGCTTGTTTTTCCGAGCATGAGATGGCCACTCTGGTGGTGTTAGGCCGCTGTCTTGACTTTCCTCATCTTGAAGGCCAGCTAGATTGTTGGTATGGTCCTCTTTCAAAAAGGATACTGCACACATTATAATACTCATCAGAGAAATATATGAGAGTTTGTAAAACTAATAATAGGCTTGTATAGTTCATTGAAAGATTTGAAAATTATAGATATCATCAAGATGGCCTTTCCTCCTTAACCATTCCTTATATGTTTTGATTGTTTCATCCCTGTAGTCATCTATAAATTCTGTGAGCCAAGAATATATGTTAGTGCAGTTGTCAATTCAGTACTTCTATTAAAATCAGCGTGATTAGTGTAGCAACATATATAACTTACCCGTGTGTTCTTCCTCGGCTTGCAGATTCGCTAGCCAAACCTTGTATGCATCAAGTTGTTCATTTGTAATTGGATCATCACTATTTTGTTGACTCCTCTTTCGCTTCATGGGTGTTATGGTCACCTGATTGTCTTTTACTCGCTCCCTTGACACTACCAATCGGACTTTCCTTTCATCTTGATTGCTTTCTATCATTCTGTCTGCATCACGACTATAATCGATCGGCTCCAGAGTTGCTACCGCCCTGCCACATCGCTTCTTATAGTATAAGAAGTCCCTAATTGAGTATCCAAGCTGTTCTTTTAAACTTAACAATATCATAAATGAGACATTAGTCCTATCAACATCGCACTCGAAGAATTCTTTTTCTGGTGGTGCTCCCTTGCATTGAATAACTAAAGTCCACTGCTGACCTGACCCTTGTTTCGTCCTGTATGTTTACATAGAGAAAGGTTCAATAGTCAAAATGCAGTTGTCAGTAGTGGATCGATTCACACTAAGATAGGCAATCAGAGAGGGGTGAATGATTGCGGAAGCTAAAAATAAATTTTAATACTCCCCTTTTAACACAAAACCTATTTAAGCCTTGTTTAAAATTCTGGACAGAACATTGTATCCTTACTAAAACTGATCTCGATAAAAATCCGCAACTCCGATTAACCTCAAACTTTGTCAGAATAAACAAGAGAAAGTTATTGAACTAACCCAACTGGAATTATGTCAATCGGAGGTCTAGAACTTGAGATATAAAATAAACAAGATCGCTGATGCAGATAGTGACGAAAATAAATTAAGCCCTAATTATGCAACTAAGCAAAATCCGTAAGGAATTAATCAACAAAACTTTCCAGATCACAAACTTTAAGATTTAATGCCGAAAACAAAGGAGAAAAAGAAAATTCCAATTAGCCTTATTTAATCACCTTGCACTAATTACCTTGTCTTCTAATCCAATCTCAAAAGCCACGGGCACCATGCACAAAACCGTAATCAACTATGCATGCAGATCTGACTATTACACTAGCCAACCTAATTTTTTTTAGAAATGGGAAGTTTATTGATTTCAAAATTGTTACATCAAGATGATACATCAACTTGAAATCCTCCCGGCCTCTGCCTGACGACACACAGCCTTACAAAAAGAAAATAAAAGAAAATCACTAATGGCTATCAATCCGAAGACTAGACCGCCAACCATGTGCCTGGGTAAAACACTCCGTGACCACCTTCTCCAATAACTGTGAGACCGCTACAACCATATCCTGAGAAGCAGTCTGCTGGAGAATAGCCCAGATACGAAGCCAATGCGAAATTGAGTAAATAACCTGCAAAAAAGAAATTTGTTTGTTTTCAAATACCATTGTATTCCTGCATAACCACACAGCCCAACAATTAGCAGCGGCTCCAAGGAGTACTAAATACTTTAAATCCTGTCTAAACCCTTGTAACCAAGAGCCAAACATATCGGACACACTACGTGGCTGAGAAAGACCACAAGACGCATGGACCACCGCCCAAACCATACGAGCTAACCGGCACTCAAAAAACAGATGTTGGATCGTTTCATCTTTGTGACAAAAACAACACTGTTTGCTGCCGTGCCAATTTCGTTTCACTAAATTATCCTTTGTTAAAATAACGCCTCGTCGAAGATACCACAAAAAGATCTTGATCTTCAAAGGTACTTTTAACTTCCATAAGCGTTCGTTAGAATTGGGCACATTCTGATGGATTAATGCCAGGTAATGAGATTTTACAGAAAATTCTCCACTCTGATGAAGGTTCCATCGGAATTCGTCTTCCTCCTGGGTCAAAACAATATCGGACAACCGTGAGCAGAGATTATTCCACAACATTAGCTTGTGACCAATAAGATCTCTGCGCCAAGATATGTTTAGTGGCTTGGAACTCAGCACTTCGGCCACTGTATCTTGTTTTTTGCGGGTTATGCTGTACAGTTGAGGATATTGATCTCGTAAAGTTCTATTTCCGAGCCACTTATCCTCCCAGAACCTTACCTGCGATCCTTCTTTGATTATAAAAGATCCGAACCGCAGAAAATCCGTTTTAATCTTCATCAGGCTGCCCTAGAAATGAGAATCCCCACACTTGCACTGAACCTGGACAAGAGGTTTAGTGCCCAAGTATTTATTGCGTAGTATTTGTTGCCAAGTACCATCTGTTTTCAGCAACCGATACAACCATTTACTAAGTAGTGCAGTATTCTTGATCTCCAGATTATGGATCCCTAGCCCTCCTTGCTCTTTAGGTTGGCACAGGATATCCCATTTGGCTAGACGGTATTTCCTTTTATTCCCGTCGCTTTGCCAAAAGAAGCGAGACCGATAATAGTCTAGTTTGTTAAGAACGCCCTTTGGTACCTCAAAAAAGGACATCATATACATGGGGAGACTACTAAGCACTAAATTTATTAAGGTGAGTCGTCCCCCTGTTGATAGATTTTTTCCTTTCCAACTACTGAGGCGTTTCTCGAAACGTTCTTCGACTTTTCTCCAATCAGCATTTCTTAGCTTCCTGTAATGAATAGGAATACCCAAATACCTCATTGGGAAATTACCTGGATTACAGCCAAAAAGATCTATGTACTGATCCTCATATGCTTTAGCTTCTCCAAAGCAGAAAATTTCGCTCTTATGGAAATTTATTTTGAGACCTGATAATTGCTCAAAAGCACAAAGTAGCAACTTCATGTTATGAGCCTTTTCCAGGTCGTGCTCCATGAAGAGAATCGTATCATCAGCATATTGGAGTATGGATAAACCCCCATCTACCAGATGTGGTACCACCCCACACACTTGACCATCAACTTTGGCTCTTTGAACAATTATTGCAAGCATATCCGCAACAAGATTAAAGAGAATTGGTGATAAAGGGTCACCTTGACGTAGTCCTTTTTTGGTTTGAAAGTAAGGTCCGATATCATCATTAACATTGATCGCCACACTTCCACCCGATATAAAAGAATTCACCCAAGAAATCCATTTAGGTGAAAAACCTTTCATCCGTAGTGTTTGCAACAGGAATGACCATTTTACTTTATCATAAGCCTGTTCGAAATCGATTTTGAAAATTATTCCACTTAGATTCTTATGATGAAGTTCATGAACGGTTTCATGTAAGATGACTACCCCTTCGAGGATATTGCGTCCTCTCATAAATGCAGTTTGAGTTGGGCTGATAACGCGATCTTCTACTGAATTAATCCGCAGCGTTGCAACTTTGGTGAAAATCTTGAAGCACACGTTCAGTAAACAAATTGGTCTGTACTGCTGAATTTTATTTGCGTCATGCACCTTTGGGAAAAGGGTTATGACACCAAAATTAAGACTGAACAGAGGAATATCTCCCTTGTGCAAATCATGGAACATCTGTATGAGATCTTGCTTAATAATCTCCCAACACCTCTGATAAAAATTCCGCTGGGAATCCATCAGGTCCTGGTGCCTTGTTGTGTTCCATGGCAAAAACCGCATCCCGAATCTCCTTTTCAGTGAAAGGGGCCATTAGGAATGCATTCTCGCTCTGACCAACCTGAGGGATATCTTCTATCCGGTGTTCCTCCAGCAGGAAGAAATTGTCATCAGGAGGCCCAAACAATTCTTTGTAAAATTGGGTGATATAACTTTTAAGGTTCGCCTGTCCCTCAATATTGCCATTTTCATGCTCCAACGAGAAAATGTGTTTCTTCCTATGTTTACCATTAGCCATCATTTGAAAGTACCTAGTATTATTATCTCCTAGGAGCACATCAGTGACCTTAGCTCGTTGATAAAACCTGATCTCCTCCCTCCGCAGGAGATTAGCTAGATTATCACGAGCAGTTTGTAGTTGTGTACGCTCCCCGTCGGACAACCCACTCTCGGTCAGGTCCAGATGACTGCCTAAAGTAGCAGCGTCAACCCCCAGATTGGGCAACAAATCAACCTGTACTCCAGTTGAAACAGTCAGCCGAGCCGAATCCTCCTCAACTTCAGCTCCTTGTTGACTTGTTTTGCTTCCAGGACTTGGAGAAAATCCTTGCCTAGGTCTTGTCACCAAAATAGACTGCGAAGATGAAGATGATTTCAGGTCTACCGGTTTAACTGGCGGACAAGAGCGATTTTTCCCCAAAGGTGTCACCGCTATAAGAGTTTGCATTGGCGTCGGACCCGAGGAGATATTCTTATTCGCGCTAGGAGCCTGACTTGAATCAGAATCACTGGGACCACGTTTCAATTTCTTGGTTGCTTCTGATGCCGACCCCTTGTCGGAAGAACCTCCCTTATCATCCCCGATATCATCCCGATCCATCGGGTCATGATCCTCAGGAGGTGGTGTTGCAGGTTGAAAATTATCATCTTCAAATGTGAAAGTGATATGATAACCCTCTGTCCCAAAGACTAAATCTGTAGTGAAAGGTAACTGTCTCTTGTCCAACATACCCACTCTAACACGAATAACTCCTTTTCTTCTATATGTCAGCATATCCACATCAAGAGTCACTCCAATGACACTTCCCAATGCCCAGAATACCAAATAATGTCTGAAAGCATGCGGTACCCCAGTAATATGCACCCACACTTCCTCCAATTGGTACGTAGGTATAATATCATTCGCACTTTGCCAAACTGAGATAGTGAGAGTAACACCATGATTCTTGAGATGATATCCGATGTCAGTCATCCTTTGTAATTCTTCTTCGGACGGGAAGGCGACGAGGAATGAATCTTCACCATGAGGCAACGCTTCCCACCGCCAATCTGCCCTGGATAATTTTGCCAACTCAGCTTGAACAACCTCTGATGTTAAATGACCTTCCGAGACTCTAACCAAAGCAGTGGGTGCAGGATTAGGAGCTTCAAGCTTGTAATCAATATCTGAAATCCTGATAAAGCCAAACTCCTTTTTTCCAGAACCGAAGAAGGCAGCATTAGGTTTGGGCATTTTGAGAATAGGACACTTTGATGACATATGAGTATTACTCTTGTTGCATATGATACAATCAAGGTCTGCTTTACACTCCTCATTTAAATGCCCTCCACTCTTGCATCTGAAACAAAAAGATCATTTTTTCTTGACTATACCTTGGCCAAATTGCTGTTCCTCATTGGCTCTGATCACCCCTTGCTGGCTGGACTCGGCCTTGTCACGAACACTGTTCTGAATGAGCTTAAAGTGCTGTGGTTGGCTCATCCTCTGATCAGAAGAGCCTCGGCCAGCACCACCCCCCTGCCCCTGAGCACCAGCATAGCGGCCGTAATGTTCGCGACCAACATAGCCTTCGTTGCGATCAAAATGTCCTCCTCGACCATGGAATTGACCATCCTGCCGGCCAACTTCATACCCTTCTCCACGACCTCGACCACCACTTTCATTGCTGCGGCCCCCTTGAGCTTGCCCTTCGCCACGGCTTCATCCACCATATCCCTCACCGCGCCCCCGACCTGAGCTGCGCCGGGCCTCAATCGACCTAGGGTTAGGAGGCATGGCGATGACCTCAGCGAACGACGGCGCCCCTGGAGACCAGATTGATTTTTTGGTGGGAGCAGAGATGCGGTCATCAGAAATTTTCGGCGGCGATTGGATTGCACTAGTCCCACCCACCGCCGATAGCCTATTTCTGACCCTGGGCCCAGTTGGCAGTAAGTCCCACCAAGACCTTCCAAAATCCCGGGCGCGTTCGATCAGCAGCGAGATGCAAGGCCGCTCTGATGTGACGATGGCCCGATCTTCCGAGAGGTACTGATAAGTCGATTGTGGAGATCTCGACGTTGATGATCCAAAGGCTCCGACCAAAACAGATCGAACCCCTCGCAATCACTACACCACTGCTCCGTTGGTTATCAACCGTGCCGAACACGATTGACCTCGCCAAGAAGGCTATCTCCTGCAAGCGAATCGAGAACACAAGCAAGAGAGTAAAAGATGCAATCTGAAATTGCGAATAATGTTTAAGTTCACAAGTTGGGGTTCCTCAAACCGAACATGCGGCGAAACTGCTAAGCAGAATAAACTCTTAAGAAAAACCCGAGGAAAACTAAAGGGGTGCGACCTCCTTAAATAGGAGTGGGGGAGGCCGCACTTATCTAACAAAAGGGGATGTGGTACTATTCACGGGTACTGTTCACGTGAACAGTACACCCATGATTAGTGCAGGCCCAAATAGTCTAAGTGTGATTACAAGGCCCAAGGCCCACTTTGACTCGGACTGGAAAAGTGACGCCACTTGTTTTGCAGTTTCTGATCGGCTCGGATGGAATTTCGAGGTGAGACCAGATTCATCTGAAAGTAGACTCCAAGATCTTTCCAACGAGTACTCACGGGCCCCGAGAAACCTTCTAGATCAAAAGTTATGGTCATTTGAAGTAGGCGCTGTCCAGCAGTCCGAATCTGAGTCGAACTCGCGAATATGAGTTGGCTTGCGCTTGACGGTTCCACTTCTACACTTGAGCTCGCGTGGTTCTTCTCCATGGTTCCTAAGGACAAGAAAATCACAAGTCTTAGGAAGTATCGAATGCTCAGCGGAAATATTATTGACTCCTAAAAACGAGTTTACCTGATAGTTGAGTTGACGAGCACGTGCCCGAGTGATTGGACCTTGCCCATCATTCATGGAAGCAGTAAGAGGGGTGTTCATATCAATAGAAGTGATGTCCTCATCATCCTCCCCTTCTTGAATTGGAGTCGTCCTCGACTCAAGCTCATCTTCCACGCCCAAGCAAGGTCGCAAATCTGCAATGTTAAAGGTGGGGCTAACCCCAAAATCTGCAGGCAAGTCTAACTTATATGCATTATCATTAATACGTTCAAGCACTCTAAAAGGACCATCTGCACGAGGCATGAGTTTAGACTTTCTCAATTCAGGAAATCGTTCTTTACGCAAGTGTAACCACACAAGATCACCCGGTTCAAAAGTAATATGCTTGCGTCCTTGACTACCAGCAACTTTATATTTAGCATTCATAATCTCAATGTTCTCTTTAGTTGTCTCATGCATCTTACGTATGAAATCAGCACGTTGTTGCGCATCACAATTTACTTTTTCTGAAGCCGGAAGAGGCAACAAGTCGATAGGTGCACGAGGTATGAAACCATAAACAATTTCAAAAGGGCATTTCTTCGTGGTAGAATGCAGCGAACGATTATAAGCAAATTCCACATGAGGCAAACATTCCTCCCACATTTTTAAGTTCTTTTTAAGCACAGCCCTAAGCATAGTAGACAATGTTCTATTGACTACCTCAGTTTGTCCATCAGTTTGGGGATGACAGGTAGTGGAAAATAACAGTTTAGTTCCCAACTTTCCCCACAAGGTTCTCCAAAAATGACTAAGAAATTTAGCATCACGATCTGAAACTATCGTATTCGGAATACCATGCAAGCGAACAATTTCCTTAAAGAACAAATCAGCAACATGTGTAGCATCATCACTTTTACGACATGGTATAAAATGAGCCATCTTAGAGAATCTATCCACGACAACAAAAATACTATCCCTCCCCTTCTTTGTCCTAGGAAGCCCTAAAACAAAGTCCATAGGAATATCTTCCCAAGGTACGCTTGGAACAGGAAGAGGTATGTATAAACCATGAGGATTAAGTCGTGACTTAGCTTTTTGGCACGTGGTGCAGCGAGAAATGAAGCGTTCGACGTCACGCCTCATCTTTGGCCAATAAAAATGGTGGAACAGAATGTCCTCAGTCTTCTTCACGCCGAAGTGGCCCATCAATCCTCCTCCATGCGCCTCCTGTAACAACAAAAGACGAACGGAGCCAACAGGAATGCATAGCTTGCCAGCACGGTATATGAAACCATCATGCACAACAAATTTATTCCAACCCTTTCCCTCTTGACAATTTAGCAACACGTCTTTAAAATCAGCATCATGCACATATTGCTCCTTTATTGTCTCTAACCCAAAGATTTTGAAATCAAGTTGTGAAAGCATGGTATATCTCCTAGACAACGCATCAGCTATCACATTTTCTTTGCCCTTTTTATATTTAATGACATAGGGAAAAGATTCAATAAACTCAATCCACTTAGCATGTCTACGGTTCAGGTTGGTTTGACTTCGAATATGTTTCAAGGATTCATGATCAGAATGTATTACAAACTCTTTGGGCCATAAATAATGCTGCCATGTTTCCAAAGTTCGAACTAGAGCATATAATTCTTTATCATAGGTAGAATAGTTCAAACTAGGACCACTTAACTTTTCACTAAAGTAAGCAACAGGTTTTCCTTCTTGCATTAACACACCCCCAAGACCTATGCCACTAGCATCACATTCTAATTCAAAAGTCTTGCTGAAATCAGGAAGTTGAAGCAAAGGGGCATGTGTTAACTTATCTTTGAGAGTGTCGAAAGCTTGTTGATGATTGGTGGCCCAAGTAAAAGGAACACCCTTCTTTGTAAGTTAATTCAATGGTGCAGTGAGGGTGCTGAAATCCCAAACAAAACGCCGATAGAAACCAGCGAGCCCGAGAAAACTCCGCACTTGTGTGACCGTTTTAGGAGGCGGCCAACTCTGGATAGCGATGATCTTGGCTTGATCAACCTCAATTCCCTGCGGAGTAACAACATAGCCAAGAAAACAAACTCGATCGGTGCAAAAGGTGCACTTTTCGAGGTTACCAAACAAACGTGCATCTCTCAAAGCAACAAAAACAGCACGTAAGTGTTCAAGATGTTCATCTAGTGACTTGCTGTAAATCAATATATCATCAAAGTAAACTACCACAAACTTACCAATGAAAGCACGTAAAACCTCGTTCATTAATCTCATGAAAGTGCTAGGGGCATTAGTTAAACCAAAAGGCATTACTAGCCACTCATATAACCCGAACTTAGTTTTAAATGCCGTCTTCCATTCATCTCCAAGTTTCATTCTAATTTGGTGGTATCCACTACGCAAGTCAACTTTAGAAAACATTGTAGAGCCACTTAATTCATCAAGCATGTCGTCTAACCTAGGAATAGGATGACGGTATCTAATGGTAATATTATTAATAGCTCTACAATCAACACACATACGCCACGACCCATCTTTCTTTGGAACCAAAAGTACAGGAACAGCACATGGACTAAGGCTCTCACGTACGTACCCTTTGTCAAGCAAGTCTCGCACTTGACGCTCAATCTCCTTAGTCTCCTCCGGGTTGGTTCGGTATGGCGCACGATTGGGTAGGGAAGCTCCTGGAATCAAATCAATTTGATGTTCAATACCCCTAATTGGTGGCAGCCCTGGGGGTATCTCAGTAGGAAACACAATCTCAAATTCCTGCAAAAGGTTAGTGACAGCAGACGGCAAAGAGCTAGATATATCATCAAGTGAAAATAAAGCATCTTTGCATATCAAAGCATAGCATGGCATTTCATCATGACAAATTTCAGCAAGATCAGATTTGGTTGCAAGCATGACACAACCCTTTAATTTAATTCCCTCGGTCCTAGAACTAGATGGCAACCTCTCTTTCTTAGGTGGGAAAACATCCTTCACTACTTGCTGATTTTCAGATTCATGTTCAAGTTCTTTCTTCTTATTTTCAGCTAGCTCTTTATCACAATTAGCAATTTCAGTGGGTGTCAAAGGTAGCAAAGTTATTTTCTTTCCTTTGTGCACAAGAGAGTATTTATTACTTCTACCATGATGAGTTGCATCGGTATCAAATTCCCATGGGCGACCTAATAAAAGTGAGCATGATTGCATAGGTACTACATCGAAATCAGCAACATCATGATAGGAACCAATGGAAAATTGCACTCTCGCAGATTGTGTTACCTTCACCTTACCGCTGTTGTTGAACCACTGAATGTGGTATGGGTGAGGATGCGCACGTGTGGTCAAGCCAAGCTTCTTGACCAATCCTGAATCCACCAAGTTATTGCAGCTCCCGCCATCAATTATAACACGAACACGGCAATCCTTGACGATGAGGAACATCTGAAACAAATTATGACGTTGTAGCTTCTCCTCTTGCTCTCTTTGAGTGCTCAGTACTCGCTGCACAATTATGGTTCTATAACTCGCCGTAGCAGCGGCACCTAAAATCTCCTCACCATCACTATCTGTCTCATGATCATCATCATCACCTGCAAGGTTAGCTGCAAGAGCATATTCATCCTCAACATCACTAGCACTTACATAACCACCATCTTCTGTCGCAATGTACGCCCGCTGACTTGGGCAATCTCTCATGACGTGGCCCATCCCTTTACAACGGTGGCACACAATGCCCGTCGTACGGCCCGTGGAAGCAACCGATGAAGAGCTCTTTGCTGGTGCTTGCACACTAGTAGATTTGCTCGCCTCAGGTGCTCGTGATGGTGGTGGCAGTGCTGTTGAACGCGCCCTACTCACAGAGGGGGCAGCAGCTCGAAAAACAGGAGGTGGGGCTGTCTTGGGTTGCTCCTGTGTTGGTCTCGATGTAGACGTACCTCCAAAATTGCTCCTTGTCCTTTGTTGTCTACCCTGCAATTCTTTCTCTGCCAAACAAGCAAGCTGGAACAATCTATTGATATCATTATACTCTTTGTAATCAATTATGTCCTGAATTTCACGCCTTAATCCCCCATAAAAACGAGCCATCTTATCTTCCTCATCCTCTTCAACATTACAACGCAGCATGCCTATTTGCAGTTCTTGATAATATTCCTCAACAGATCTATTACCTTGGTCTAAGCGCTGCAATTTCTTACGCATTTCACGTTTAAAAGCAGGAGGAACAAATCTAGCACGCATAGCTACCTTCAATCTATCCCATGTATCAGGGGCTAAGCCAGAATTAACTACTTGAGTCCACCAAATGATAGCAAAATCTTTAAATTCACTAGTAGCTTGTCTGACTCTATGCACTTCAGGAACTAGATGGGCATTAAATTTTTGTTCAACTATCATCTCCCAATCTAGATAAGTTTCAGCATCATAGGTACCCGCAAAAGATGGTATGGAAAATTTAACTTTAGCAAACGGGTCATCATGAACATGAGCATTGTGATACTGAAAATTATTGTTACCTCCCATACCATGACGGTTCTGATGAGGATGGTGTCGTGGCCGTGCAGCACCGGCGTCACGGTTTTGTCTCTCATTATCATCTCCCTTCTCATGATCTTGGCCTCCATTGTTTGGTGGCCGATTCACCATTCTTTCAAGGCGTGTAGTGAGTGTTGCAATGCTCTCATTGATGGAAAGTTGCATTGTATCCATCTTCCTATCGATGTCATCAGTAATGGCAGCGCGTTGTTCATCCAAAAGCGTCATGAGCTCTCCCTTTAAAACACACTCTTGCGCATCAGACGTCTCACCTGCCATGGTTAGTAGCAAACAAAAGACAACACAAAGGTATTATCCCTATCAACTACTAGGTGGCGAGAAGTAGAATCACACACTCTCAAGCGTCTTATCACACTCTTACAAGTGTTCTTACCAATGTAGCAGGTGGTACAACCGGTGGCTGGTTCGTGACACCGTGTCGAGCGTGGGTACGATTGCAAGAGGGAACCTGTTCTGATCAAGAGTAGGTGTAGCTTGGAAGGCACAATATGGTAGCAATGGAGAACAATCAGTTCATTTCAGAATTGCATAGAATTGAATTATAGTTCGTATCTAGCACTTAGCCTATGTTGCTGATCAACCAAGGATGGAAGAAGGCTAAGAATAAGTGTATGGCAAAGTGTAGGAGTGGTAAATACAAGATAATTCAATCCAATTCAATCTGGAATTGAAGAACACAAGGATTGACCCAAAACTGAAAACTTCAGATTTCTGTCCACTGGACAGCACGTTGGTAATTCGGCCGTAACTTTTTGTCAGATGCCTCTTTTTCACTGATTCTTTTTTTTACTGTTTTCTAACGGCTTTTTCTACAGATTTTGTTTTGGGGCCAACTTCTGAATCCCAACACAGAAATTCGCACAAAAATCACAACTGCTGACTGTTGCAGATTTAGAACAGATAATTGGGTCAACTTTCACCGCACATATCTCTTAACTGCCTGGCTGGAATGACGTGAAATTTTACAGATAGATGGATAAGGAATTTTTGAATCTAATGGCGGTGGTCCCACTCAAAAATAATCTCGGAATCAAAAGATATGATGTTTTTGGTGGCGGCTGCAGAGGAAGGAAAAATCAGCCGAAATTGGAAATTAGGGTTTGGGGTGGGGAATTTTTTTTTGTTTGGATTTTCAATGGAACAAAGATATGACCAGCAACTAGACAATACTATGACGGACACAAATTCAATTTAGCAAACCAAAACTAACAGATTGAAAGGCACAACGGGGTTTGGACAGCGGAAATTAACTCTTTGATGAGGCGATGGGGTCCCGACCTTCCGATAGGATGATAACTATCGATTTCGGTGGAGATGACTCTTGCGATCCGACTACAACCGTACGAGACGTCACTTGCGCCTTAGCAATCGCTGAACCAACCCCAAGATGTTATCAACCGTGCCAAGAACGCGGTTGACCTGACCACGAAGGTCTATTCCTGCATGCAACCGAAGAACACGCAAGAACAAGGATAGTGAGCAACCTGAAACTTGCTAGATATAAAAGTCGCACAAGGATAGTTGAGGTTCTGTAACACGAATCTGTTGGTCTAGCCGACACAAGAGAACGTGGAGTTTGCACAAGGGGCTAAACTGATCTAAACAAAACCTCCGTCCTAGAAACGGAGGCGGCGGCTCCTATATAGTGAAAACAACCAGGGGAGGCGTCCCAAAGGGTACACCCTAGGGTTACAAGGCCCATGGGCCCAAGTGGAGGTGGCGCAGCACCCTTTTGACTCGGACTCAGAAACCTACGTGAATTGTTTTGATGATTCCGGCCGGTTCGGATGGAATTTGAAGATGAGATTGGATCCATTGGAAAGTAGACTTGATAAGCTTTCCATGAAGTACAAGAACGTCCCAAACGGAGTCCGTATGAGGAAGTTATGTCCGTTTAAACTTGCACCATTGCAGCAGTCCGAATCCGATTCCAGTACGTGACCAACGTGGACTCTTTTGACGATTGCGGCCGGCTTGGATAGAATTTGAAGATGAGGTTTGATCCGTTGGAAAGTAGACTTCATAATCTTTCCATGAAGTACAAGAACGTCCCAAACGGAGTCCGTATGAGGAAGTTATGCCCGTTTGAACATGGTACTATCGCAGCAGTCCGAGTCTGATTCCAAAACGTGTCCAACTCGAATTCGTGCTTGACTTGGTCCCAAAGTGACGTGGTGACCTCCATTATTCCTTCCATGCATGTCCAGGACTCCATGTCCCTTTCCTTCATCCTTTCCCAAGTTCCTAAGCACAATTAAATCACTTGCATTAGGTAGCGGTCTATTCTTAGTAGCATATGAAGGCTGAAGAAACGAATTCACCTTTAGTTCAATCTTGATATTGGGCGCTATTGTCGTATGTGTTTGTGGCGTGGTCACATCATCCTCCCCTTCTTGATAGAAAAACCGTCCTCGGTTTTAGCATATGTGTAGCCTCACGTATTGCATGATCTTCATCATAAATGTCGGTACATAATAACAAACGCAACAAACTCTCATTATGTAATATCATAAGTTCTTTGTCAAACAAAGTGAAGCCTCTTTGAAACGAGCTCACCTTATAATTTAAGCGATGCGTAGGAACTCTTGTAATTAGGACAACAAGCATAGCAAATATGGTTGTATCCATAGGGGTCATGTCCTCATCATCCTCCCCTTCTTGAAAACAAAGCCGTCCTCGGCTTTTGATAAACTGAAAGTATGGTAACAAAGAAGCCAAGGTGTATGCATGGTATATGTATATGTCATCCGTTTTAACGGTTCTTCGTTGTTGCACCATTAATGCTATAACACGGCAGCAATCATAAAAGCTCATTGTATTATTAACCCAAAAGTAATCATATATGTCAATGACCAAATTAAAATTTCTCACACAGCAATTATTGCAACTAGATTTGCAAATGTAAGTGAAGCATTTATGCAATTGAAATATCTGAAGTTGTAAACTTGAAGTGGTGGCACATATGGGCAAAGCTACAACTTTTGGAATTAAACATAGTTCATCCATATAATCATATCCCAATGGAGCAATAGCAAATTTATCCAGCAAGGGTGAAGAGATTTGTGTGTTCTTCCATAATTCATCATCTTTATTCAGATTGTCCATACTAGATGATGCAAAAAGAGATGAACACATAGGCATTGGATGCATACTAAATTTTACTCCCCTCTCATATTGAACAAGATTCAACACACAAGAATTGTTGTCTAAAACAGCAAGCTTCAATTCATCCATGTGATCACAAGTTATGCATATTCGATATACAAAAAATTGATTGTCTACACTATAATCTCCAATCAAATTAAACTTATACCCAGGGGTGTAGGCACTAAACAAGAATTTCGAACATGCAAGTTCAGAAACTTTCTCCATAGCACAATCCAAACTAACGGCCTCATTAAGCATGATATAGCACAATGCATCAGCAGGAGATATTCTATCAAATACTTCCTTATGTGTAATTAATTCGACATGTGCAAAATTATGAGCATTTAGATCAGCACATGGTTCGTTCAAGTCAACACAAGGAATATCAAAAAATTGCACTACAGCAGGTATATACTCACAAGGTTGATCTATGTCTTGTTGTAGCACCAAATCAGTACCTTTGTCATTATCGTCCTCATCAGATACTGTAGGTACCTCAAACTTCTCCTCTAATGGCATAAGATGCACCAGATCATCCTTCACCTCTTCAAGTATCTCGGTGGTATCTGTAGATGTAGTGCGAACCAAAACAATATCAACATTTTCAATTACCTCAGGTTCCACCTCGCTTGTGACCGTGGGTGCTGGAGGTACAAAACGATGTCGCAATTTCTTTTTCATCTCCTCCCATGTGTATATATAGTGGAACTCGAGATTCGACCACCAATGTTGAACATCACCAATCAACGCCGTCCTTGCCATGCTCATCTTCTCATAAGGATCAAGATCTTGTCTTTCAAAGTAGCTATCCATCATAGTAACCCACAAGAAGTAGTCCGACGACGTACTCTCAGCGGTGAGTGGCAAGATATATACTGGTAATTGTTTCCCTTCAAGTTCAAATCTGCCCGCGATGACATCATAATCCACCAATTTTCTCAAGCCTGTCATTGTTAGTAGAAAACAAGGAAACAAATCACAAATAAATGTTCCTATCAACTACTAGGATATGGAGGCTCAAATCAAGTCACACATCTCTCAAACTCTTACCAAATTCTTACAAGTTCTTACCAAAGCAAACAGGGGGTGCAACCGGTGGCTGGTTCGTGATAAATCTAACTCAAGTGATGAGTAAAGCGATTGCAAGGTTCAGCGAGACCTGTTCGGTTAGTAGAAAAGTGGAGCTTGGATAGGCTATGTATTTTGTAGCAAAGGAAAACAATCAATTAATTTCAGAAATTGCACAGAATAAAATTATAGTTCGTATCTAGCACTTAGCCTATGTTGCTGATCAACCAAGGATGGAAGAAGGCTAAAATATGTGTATGGTAATGTATAGGAGTGGTAAATGCAAGATAATTCAATTGAATACAATCTGGAATTGAAGAGCACAAGGATTGACCCAAAACTTGAAATCTGGAGATTTCTGTCCACTGGACAGCACGTCGGTATTTCGGCCGTAACTTTTTGTCAGTTGCCTTTTTTTCAATGATTCTTTTTTTCTCAGTTTGCTGACGGCTTTTTCTACCACTTTTGTTTTGGGGCCAAGTTCTAGAAACCGACGGACAAATTCGCACAAAATTCACAAGTGCCGACTGTTGCAGATTCAATCTGGTATTTTAGGTCAACTTTCACCGCATATATCTCTTAACTGCCTTTCTGGAAAGACGTGAAATTTTACAGATAGGTGGAAAATGAAGTTTTGAATCCAATGGCGGTGGTCTCACTCAAAAATAATCTCGGAATCAAAAGTTATGGCTTTTTTGGTGGCGGCTGCAGAGAAAGGAAAATTCAGCCGAAATTGGAATTAGGGTTTGGAGTGGGGGAATTTTTTTTTGTTTGGATTTTTATAGGAACAAAGATATGACCAGCAACTAGACAAAGCTAAAACGGACACAAATTCAATTTAGCAAACCAAAACTAATAGATTGAAAGGCACAACGGGGTTTGGACAGCGGGAATTAACTCTTTTTTTTGGGGCAATTTTCTGGACTATAGGAAATAAAAACCAATCTACTAACTAGGGATACAAGAAATTCCTACCGGTCAACTGAAGCTCTGATACCAACTGATGAGGCGATGGGGTCCCGACCTTCCGATAGGATGATAACTATCGATTTCGGTGGAGATGACTCTTGCGATCCGACTACAACCGTACGAGACGTCACTTGCGCCTTAGCAATCGCTGAACCAACCCCAAGATGTTATCAACCGTGCCAAGAACGCGGTTGACCTGACCACGAAGGTCTATTCCTGCATGCAACCGAAGAACACGCAAGAACAAGGATAGTGAGCAACCTGAAACTTGCTAGATATAAAAGTCGCACAAGGATAGTTGAGGTTCTGTAACACGAATCTGTTGGTCTAGCCGACACAAGAGAACGTGGAGTTTGCACAAGGGGCTAAACTGATCTAAACAAAACCTCCGTCCTAGAAACGGAGGCGGCGGCTCCTATATAGTGAAAACAACCAGGGGAGGCGTCCCAAAGGGTACACCCTAGGGTTACAAGGCCCATGGGCCCAAGTGGAGGTGGCGCAGCACCCTTTTGACTCGGACTCAGAAACCTACGTGAATTGTTTTGATGATTCCGGCCGGTTCGGATGGAATTTGAAGATGAGATTGGATCCATTGGAAAGTAGACTTGATAAGCTTTCCATGAAGTACAAGAACGTCCCAAACGGAGTCCGTATGAGGAAGTTATGTCCGTTTAAACTTGCACCATTGCAGCAGTCCGAATCCGATTCCAGTACGTGACCAACGTGGACTCTTTTGACGATTGCGGCCGGCTTGGATAGAATTTGAAGATGAGGTTTGATCCGTTGGAAAGTAGACTTCATAATCTTTCCATGAAGTACAAGAACGTCCCAAACGGAGTCCGTATGAGGAAGTTATGCCCGTTTGAACATGGTACTATCGCAGCAGTCCGAGTCTGATTCCAAAACGTGTCCAACTCGAATTCGTGCTTGACTTGGTCCCAAAGTGACGTGGTGACCTCCATTATTCCTTCCATGCATGTCCAGGACTCCATGTCCCTTTCCTTCATCCTTTCCCAAGTTCCTAAGCACAATTAAATCACTTGCATTAGGTAGCGGTCTATTCTTAGTAGCATATGAAGGCTGAAGAAACGAATTCACCTTTAGTTCAATCTTGATATTGGGCGCTATTGTCGTATGTGTTTGTGGCGTGGTCACATCATCCTCCCCTTCTTGATAGAAAAACCGTCCTCGGTTTTAGCATATGTGTAGCCTCACGTATTGCATGATCTTCATCATAAATGTCGGTACATAATAACAAACGCAACAAACTCTCATTATGTAATATCATAAGTTCTTTGTCAAACAAAGTGAAGCCTCTTTGAAACGAGCTCACCTTATAATTTAAGCGATGCGTAGGAACTCTTGTAATTAGGACAACAAGCATAGCAAATATGGTTGTATCCATAGGGGTCATGTCCTCATCACTCTTTTTGTGGGGCAATTTTTTTTTCTGGACTATAGGAAATAAAAAACCAATCTACTAACTAGGGATACAAGAATTACCTCACGGGCAACCGTTGCTCTGATACCAACTGATGTGACGATGGCCCGATCTTCCGAGAGGTACTGATAAGTCGATTGTGGAGATCTCGACGTTGATGATCCAAAGGCTCTGACCAAAACAGATCGAACCCCTCGCAATCACTACACCACTGCTCCGTTGGTTATCAACCGTGCCGAACACGATTGACCTCGCCAAGAAGGCTATCTCCTGCAAGCGAATCGAGAACACAAGCAAGAGAGTAAAAGATGCAATCTGAAATTGCGAATAATGTTTAAGTTCACAAGTTGGGGTTCCTCAAACCGAACATGCGGCGAAACTGCTAAGCAGAATAAACTCTTAAGAAAAACCCGAGGAAAACTAAAGGGGTGCGACCTCCTTAAATAGGAGTGGGGGAGACCGCACTTATCTAACAAAAGGGGATGTGGTACTATTCACGGGTACTGTTCACGTGAACAGTACACCCATGATTAGTGCAGGCCCAAATAGTCTAAGTGTGATTACAAGGCCCAAGGCCCACTTTGACTCGGACTGGAAAAGTGACGCCACTTGTTTTGCAGTTTCTGATCGGCTCGGATGGAATTTCGAGGTGAGACCAGATTCATCTGAAAGTAGACTCCAAGATCTTTCCAACGAGTACTCACGGGCCCCGAGAAACCTTCTAGATCAAAAGTTATGGTCATTTGAAGTAGGCGCTGTCCAGCAGTCCGAATCTGAGTCGAACTCGCGAATATGAGTTGGCTTGCGCTTGACGGTTCCACTTCTACAGTTGAGCTCGCGTGGTTCTTCTCCATGGTTCCTAAGGACAAGAAAATCACAAGTCTTAGGAAGTATCGAATGCTCAGCGGAAATATTGTTGACTCCTAAAAACGAGTTTACCTGATAGTTGAGTTGACGAGCACGTGCCCGAGTGATTGGACCTTGCCCATCATTCATGGAAGCAGTAAGAGGGGTGTTCATATCAATAGAAGTGATGTCCTCATCACGCTCCGCCTGGGAATTTGAATTTTGAATTCGCTTATCCTTGCACCGATCAGCTGCTGATTTATCGGCAATGAAGTTCGCCGGCAAGAAGGCCTCAAGGGTTATCTCCGGCGGCAACTGACGCTTTGGAAGAGGTCCTCTCCAGGGACGAACAGCTATTCCACGCTTTGGAATCGATCTGCCTTACGGCCGAGAAGGAGACAAACTTCGGTTCAAAGATACAGAGGCCGGCAATTGCTCCTGTTCATGATCCGGCAAGCTGCCAGGACCGGACACAGGCAATCCCTGGTCCTGGTCTAACACCAAATTATCCTCCCACCATCTAGTTCCTTTGGGAAATCCAATATCACGCCAAAAGTTTTCCACTAAATGCAATTCTGATGACCTTGTATCTGCAGCATGATCCAAATTACCCTTTGTGGCTCTTTGGCCATTTGCAAAATGTGATACCCCCTCAGAAGAGATTCCTGCCATGAAATCCTCATGGTAAGCCACTTCAAACTGAGGATCAACTCCTTCATGAAAATCAAGTGCAGCACAACGAAGAGGAAGTGCCGAGCTTCCGTTATCTGAACGCGATTCAACACCAGCCCCTGCAGAAACACTGCAAACCTGAAAACCGCTGTGGCGTACCTGTAATCCGATGTCGCCTGTAGAGGGATCGACTTCCTCGTTCGTCGCCGATCCATCATTGATGGAACTGGATCCGGCTTGACGCTCCCCTTGAACGGCCTGGCACTCCGCTTGGCCGCCAACGAGACGGACCGAGCGAACCCCGCCGCTCATTCGACGATTCTTGAGCCAGCTATGCGAATCTTTTTTATATATAAAAAATACCTCCTTAACACAGATAACTGTAGTAAATAAGCACTCCCTAACTTTTTCTTGATCTACTTGACCAGAACACACTTTTTATCTTTTCAACCTCACGGCCAGCATGCCGTCTTTCTTTGGTTCGGCCTCTGGTCAAAGATCCACCACCTAATCTCAGATTAGCAAGATAGCACACACCAAAACCAACTAATGAAGACTAGATTAGCCAAGGCAAAAGACATGAACGTCAAGCATATGCATCCGTAGCAGTCACAGATCACAAAATATCAACACAAGACTAATGCATGGAATCACCAAAACCAGTAAAAGTATGTCTCACGACCAGACGCATCATACCAGGAGCACACCTGCATTTCTCGAAATCGCCGGTGTCATCATGCGTTTGTCAATACCTCAGGTTTTGGCCAGAGCACTACATGCAAAGTCTCCGGCCGCCGCCCCGTAATGCACAAATCTAATCCCCAATCCTAATCACCTTCGGCCGGCCGCTCTCTCCTATTCTGCTCAATCACGGCACATAAACAGCCGCCGCTATCTCTCTATTTTTAAGAGCCAAGACTTCCACCCAAATTTTTAGCACAGTAAGTATATCTGCCAGCAATGGGCTCACATACATGGTGTTAGGAGTCCTTGACTTCATACAGATAGCTTTGGGACTGAACCACTGGAGAAGGCAACACAAACTATTGGAATGAAAGAAATGGTAGTGCCAATTACTGCTGGGATCTTATCCGCTTTGAGAAGAGTGTTAGCTCGGCGTGTTTCTCTCAAGGTACTCTCAGTTTCAACAAACTTATTTCAGTCATGAAGTAAAACCTTTCTATTTTCTTTCCTTGCTGTATGCTAACAAGAGCTTTATAGGAATTAATAATTACTATCGTTTTATTCCTACGCAGAATCAACTTAAAAGGCGACTTCATGCAATAACTATTGCTTCTGCTACATGTTTTCTTTTCCCTTTTGCAATGTGGGATACAATCCTGGTGAGTATACATTGTTTATGCCACAGTGTGTAATATTTCTTGTGTTTGAGAGGTTCTGCACATTAGTTCATACCTGGGGAGGGAAGCATCATCTGTGCCGTCTTCTTCAGCGCCAGAAGTTCGAGGTGGAACCCATCGGTCGACCCTCGTGATGGCGAAATCCCCGTCGGTGGCGTTGGCGGCGGCCGAACCAGTGATCGGCGTCGTCGATGGAGTCATCGCCATCGTCTTGTCGACCTAGGCCTTCTCCGAACCGACGCCTCGTTCCCTCTCACGTATGGGATCGGAATAGATTGCGGCGTCGGCCTTGGGGTGTATAGAGGCGGCGGAGGTGGAGGGAGACGGGGACTGCGATGGAGGTGGGGGGAGGTGGGGGAAGGCGGAGGGGGGCGGCGGCGGGGGAGGCGACTGAGGCGGAGGGAGCGATGGGCGGCGAAGGGGCCGGGGAGACGGAGGGAGACGGGGATTGCGATGGAGGTGGGGGAAGGCGGAGGGGGGCGGCGGCGGGGGAGGCGACGGAGGCGGAGGGGGCGGTGGGTGGCAAAGGGGCCGGGGAGGCGGAGGGAGGCGGTGGAGGCGGGGAGGCCGGGGGAGGTGGGGAACAAGGCGGCGGCGGGGGAGGTGGGGGATGAGGCGGCGGGGCGGCCTGGGAGGGGGTCCCGTGGGAGCGGGCGCCGGGCGGAGTGGGGGAGGCCGGGAGGGCGAGGGCGGAGGGGCCGAGGGGGCGGAGGCGGAGGGCGACGCGGTCTGGGCGTCTGGCGGGCGGAAGATTTAGGGGTGTATATCCCGCGATGGTTTTGGACGGGGGCTGAGGAATTTGGGCGGGGTGTGCGTATTGTGGGGAAGTTATTAGGGAGGGAAAATTTTTATGATTTCTAAAAATATAATAAAAATAAATAAATATATATCTTTACTATTATAAATAAACGGTGTTGCAGCCTAGTGATTCAGAGCTGAAACGTTTATTAGCAAGAGTGAGTATAGAAGTACTCAGCAAGTGTTATTAGCAAAAATGCACATAATGATTATTTATTCTATTCATCATAATTTGAGTACATGAACTTACATGCATGAAGGTTCAAAACAAATCAATACACCACACAAGCACAAGGTTCCCAATTTAAACAAAAAAATCATCATCTCCATGTCCTACAGAATTCACAGGTGCAACAATTCCATCATCTATGTAGGTGTCATCATCTTCATCATCATTGTCTAAGTCCTCATCATTGGGTTCAGGTACATGAACCGCCTTATCTATGACAGAAGCATCAACACTTACCCCTTCCATGTCATTCCTTTTCCAATTTGTCAAGTCTTCATGTAGGCGGGATACATTCATGTCTTCCAGTCCGACGACCAGCGACTCAACATCGGGTTCTCCCTCCTTTTCTGCACCTACTGCTTCAAGCATGGAAAATAAATTCCTAGGTTTCATGCGAAGCACTGTGCACCAATTCGGTTTTGTCGCACAAGGCACACATAAAAACCTGCTCAGCTTGTGTCCCTAAAATGTAAGGCTCATTGAAATATCGAAAACGAGTCTTATCAACATCGATGATCCCGTATTGATCCCTGCTGAACCCTCTTCCTTTCTTCGTAGTAGCAGTAGGTACATCGTACCAGTCACACTGAAAAAGTACGACTTCCTTTTGGTTGGCAAAATCTAGCGTGATAATTTTTTTAATCACGCCATACCAGTCGATGTTGCCGGTGCTGTCATCGCCCTTCACAGCAACACCACTGTTTTGTGTAGTTAGGTTCTTCTCTATGGCAGCCGTCCAAAACAGATATCCATTTATGTAGCATCTGTTGAAAAATCGAGCCCGATGGTCTGGTCCCCGGGAAAGGGCATACATTAGATCACTTGTTTTGCCTTCTTCATATAGTTTGGAGATCTGCAATTAGTTCAAAGAAAAATTATTAGGCAAATACGTGACAGCATAATGAACCAATAAATAAAAAAATAGTAACTCACTTTACGCTCAAACCAGCCTACAAATTGCTCCATGTGACGGGTTTCAACATTCTGTGCACTCATATTTCTAAGCTCATCCTTGTGCTTACTAAATTAAAACAAAAAAGAGGGCATCCATTAGTTGAAAACATGAAAAATAATATATACTTGAAATTTAGTACATCTAAAGTACAACTTACTTAATCCATGGAATGGCCTCATCACAGTTTGTAATTATGTAGTGCCTCATCCGATGCAACTCCAACCTAGAAAGTGACTCGATAGTACATCCTTTCTTACTATAGTCAATGCTCCCAAATATGCTTAGCCCAGATGGTGGTTCGTTCACAGCAGCGCTTTCTTGCTGCTCTGGACGATTAAGCTTGGTGTCAACGTCTTCCAAGAAGCGAGAGCAAAATATGATGCACTCCTCCGAGATATATCCCTCGGCTATTGAACCCTCAGGGTACGCTTTGTTCCTCACATAGCCTTTAAGCGTACGTAGATACCTCTCAATAGGATACATCCATTTGTAACACACGGCCCCTCCAAGTCTAGCCTCCTCGGCTAAATGAACTAGCAAATGCATCATGGTATCAAAAAAAGCTGGTGGGAATACCATCTCAAGCCGACAAAGAGTCTCTCCAATCGAAGTGTGTAACATCCCAAAAATTCAAAAATTGAAAAATGGAAAGCTTTTAAATTATTTATGCAATGTATTTCATTTGAATTTGGAGTTTATGTATTTTTCTGAAAATTTGATTGAGATTTGCAAAAATTGAAGAAAGATTAAAAACAAAAATTAGAAATGTCACAGAGAATATGCAAATAATGGAAACTCGAAATTTTTAAATGTGAATATGAGGAGATGATCCAGAGAAACCTGAGTAAATGAAATATAAAAGTTTCATTTTAAAAATAATGGCATAAAAGGGAAACAAAAATAAATATATATAAATTATAAGCCAATATGTATACAAAAGGGCCTAGCAAAATGAGCAAAAACATAAAACCAGAAAATATATGTGTACAAGAAATAGCCCTAAAGGAAATATATACATGTATATAGAATGAATGTGCAAATAAATAAAGGTATATATATGTATGTATATATATAAATAAAATAAATATATATATACATATACAAAAATAGAAATAAATAAAATATATATATGAATAAATATCTGTATATACACATGCAAATATAAACAACAAATAAAAAGATAAGAAAAGAAGAAAGAGGTCAGCCCGGCCCAACCCCCACCTGCCCCACCCTTTCCCCGCTTCCTCTCCCGGCCGAAGCGGCCCAGCCCGCTCCAGCGCACGCCCCCTCTGCCCGCTGGGCCCCACCCCCACTTCCGCCTTCCCCCTCTGCCTGTTGGGCCCCGCCCGCGCCTGTGCCTCCTTCTTCCTCCTCCTTTCCTTTCTCTTTCTCGCGCGTGCCTGCAACTTCTGCCCCCGTGCCGTCCTTTCGCCGCTTCCCTCCTCTGCCCTCTGCAGCGCCGCACGCGTCACCTCTGTGCCGCGCCGTCACGTCCCTTCCGCGCATCGAGCCACACGCCCGGTCTTTGCCTTGCAGCTCCTCCCCTCCGCCGCCCGGTCCTTCGCCACTGTCCGGACGGCTCCGCCCCCATAAGAAGAACGCCGCACCCCCAATCGCCTCGCTGCAACCGTCTCAACTCCCCACCACGGTGAATCGCCCCAAAAGCCGAGCTAGCTGGAGAAATTTCTATTTTTCCCGAAAGCAGCCGCCGCCGCCATTAACGCCGCCCTCCCCGCACCGGTGGACGCCCCTTCGATTCCTTCCGGGAGGAGTACCCTCGCCGGCTTCCTGAGCTTTCCTGACGGTTTCCGGCACTCCTCCCCCACTCCAAACCGCTGGCGCCGTGCGCCACCGCCGCCCAACTCCGCCTCACGCCGCCGGCCCGCTCCGGAGGTCCCCGACCCCCGCAACCGCCTCCACCGGCCTCACCTCGGCGCGCGCAATGCGTTTTAGCCCTCACCCGGCCCTCATCAGCCACCCCACGCCGGCGACACCGCCAACCTCACCGCCGCCCCGAGCTTCCTCTGCTCCAACGCCCACCCGGTCGGTTCAAGTGAATTCCTTCACCCCACCCCATCAGGTAACACCTTGTAACCGAGTGGCTAGCACCGTGCGATTCCACCCTACTGGCCTGAGTTCGAGTCCCATGACCACAATAAAATGTGGATTTTTTAAGCTTTTGCTAAGTTGCAGTAAAGAGGCAATTAAGAGAGTAATTAGTGTGCAAAGAATGGTTAGAGTAGAGATAAGTATAATTAATGTCCAGACATGGTTAGTTAATGTAAATGACAAGTAATTAGGGATTACATGCATATTAATACTTGAGTGCTTAAAGAAAATTTTAAAACTTTTAATTCATGATAGCTAGCAAAAACTGGAATAGGATATAACTGCGATCATTTAAGAGTTCCTATAGGATTAATCAATCATAAACATGGCTTGAATATTCATTTAAAAGCTAGTTAATAATTAAAGGCACTAATAACCAATTACTTTAGTTAGGAGCTCAGATGTCAATTAAAAATATATATTCTGGACAAAGATAAAGGGGAATGACGTGTGTATTATGTATAGTTATAAAAGCAAGACCTTAAGGTAAAAGTTGTCCTTATAATCATAATGATCGACCGAAGCAGGGGCTCTAGGTATGGACGTACGGTGTTGGGCGGCCACGTACAATATGCCTGGCCCACAATGATCTATTGCCACGAAAATTTTTCATATTTTGCAACAAATTTATTGTGTGGCATAAAAACTTGTTTCATGCACAGTATAGAGTATCCTTTTGTAACGCAATCCAAAACTATAACTACCCAACAAGACCGTGGCAAAATTGTCAATCATTTGCAACGAAATTCTATATCGTGGCAATACCCCATAACTAATGCAACGCAAATCAATATTATTGCAACACAGGAATATCATGGCGATAAAGTTATACTTCTTGCAACCGTTTTCTAAATAGTGGCGAAAGATCACCTTATTGCAACGAATTAAGGTGACTATCGCAACACCATATTTAAGTAGAAATATATGCGCATATTGCCATGATTTTGGACATAGGTTGCAATAACAGGTACCTATAGCAACTAATTTTGTGTCGTTGCAATGTATTTCGTGGCAAAAAACCCGAAATCT
This sequence comes from Dendrocalamus latiflorus, assembly GCA_017311315.1. Lineage (NCBI taxonomy): Eukaryota > Viridiplantae > Streptophyta > Magnoliopsida > Poales > Poaceae > Dendrocalamus > Dendrocalamus latiflorus. The sequence goes on from CM029675.1 coordinate 5,919,718, forward strand.
AGTAGCAACCTATGTCCAAAATCGTTGCAATAGGTACCTGTTATATGGGCACTAGATAAATCGCTGCAATCACGTGTGAAGTGGTTCTAGACTTTGTGGAGTGGATCAGGTGTTTATTTGTGGTCAAATCAAAAGGTTGACCGTTCGAATTACATTGATAAAGAACATCTAAAAATATCTTTAGTGTATTGAACCGATTTTGATTTAAAGTCATGCCACATAAGTATTCTATGCTATGTAAATATTCTAGAAGCTAAGCTTGTTTTTGTCCAGTGAACCAATTCCTACTAATAACTAGGACCCATGTTACATTAAAAAACCACAAAATAATAATATCCTCTCTCAACCGTATTCTCTCCTATATAGTTATTTAATGCTCATATAAATTGTATAATGCTTTGAATCGACTCCTAAGTAGAGTCCAGTTCTCTACTTTCTTTGTTGCAATCAACGCTCCAATGTATTGAATCGATTCAATGCCTTGTTTCTCCACATTTGAACCAGCTAAAATATATCATTGGAGATGGCCTAAGTAAGCCTAAACAATTACTACTGAGGACCGAGCTATTGGCTTGCGTTGCTGGTGAGCAAGCAGCCCGCCAGGGTTTGATCCACGCTCATGTGCCTCGCCTTATCAGTGGGTACACATACTTCTGTGTTCAGTAGGACAGCACGTGTTCACGCTCCAGGGGTCAGCCTGTTTAATTTCCTAGTGTATGTAGGAATGCACACACGTGTGTGCGCGTGTGGTATGAGTGGAATGTGTGTGGGTTGTGTACGTCAACATTATACCATTAAAAAATAAACAAGTTAATACTGCCCATACTACATATGTGTAAGTTTAATTCTTGTAACATCCAAAAAAATTATTTGTGTTTTCTTGGATTTATTTGCTATTTATTTGGATTTTTTCTAGATTTTATTCTAAAGCTTAGGTCAAGAAAGCTTAATTTGTTTATTTCTAAAAGCCAAAAATAGTTCATTGTATTTTTCCTGAGTTCTCTTAGACCTCTCCATCTCTCCTCACTCTCACCCACTGGTGGAGCCACCTGTCATCTCCTTCCTTCCCATCTTCCATCTCCATCCACCACAATTGATGCCCTCCAAGTTATTTATGGCCGATCGTTACTCCCCAAAGCAAATGCTACCAGTGAAAGACTCTTCAACCCCCACTTCCTCCACCGGTTACTCCCGCTTTAAAACCTTATCATCAACCACGATCGTGCGCCGCGCCACTACACCGGCCATGAATCTGGTGAGCCACCTTTCACCATTCCTCTTTCCCTGAGTCTATAAATTCCTTCTCGAGAATCTTTTGTTCACCCTCAATTCTTGCTTTCAAGTGCCTGAGCTTCCTACACCGAGTTTCTTCTCTGCTGGCCTTAAGTCGAGCTCCAGCAAGTATTTCCAGGGAGCCTAGGGCTCTTTGCGCTTCGTTGCCACCGCCTCCATCCTCCTCGAGCCCGCACGACTGTCTGTCACCCCTTCGCTGATCCAGTCCTTCGTCGGAACTCTTTCGCTGTCGACGACTGAGCTATTTCCACTGCTTCTTCCTCGTCGCCGACCGATATTCGACTCTTCGCAGTCCGCACTGAGGTGCTCAACTTCTCTCCCTGCATTTTTTGACCGCTATAGTTTTTCGACCGCTATCGCTTTCAACCGGAATTGCTTCCAACCACTGCTGCCTCCGATCACTGAAGTCTTTCGATCACTATCGTTGGTTATGACCATCCTGGTCGATTATGACCACTACCATCAGGTACAACCGCTCTGGTCGGTTACAATCACTCTCAGTAGTCTGACAACCCTCGTAGGTTTCAACCGCTGCTTCTATCGACCACATATAGCTTTCGATCACCAAGCTTCGATCTTTAAGCTTTCAACTACTTCCTTGTTTTTGACCACTCTGGGTGACCTAACTATACTGCCACTTCCGGCCACATTGCCATTTTTGACCATCGTAAGCCTTCCAACCAGTCTCTAGCCTTTGACCACATTATATCCTTAGATCACACAACCACAAAGTTTCGACCACACATAGATTTTTGACCACTCCGACCACTCTTTAGACTTTATAAACTTCGACCACTCTATAACCTCGGAACTTTGAGTATCGACCGGTTACTATTTTTTTTAGTATCGACCAGTTCCTATATCTTCAACTACCAACTGGTTACTGAAGCTTCCCACCACTCTAAAAACTTTAAACTTCTGACCACTCTATAGCTCGACCACGCAAAAAGACTGTAGAATCTAGCCATCCGACCACAACCGCCTTTGAGCACTCCAGCCATCCAACCACGGTAGTCTATTCGACCACCTCCACTTTTGACCACACCTATGTTCGACCACTGTCCAGTGCGACCACAGTTTGCCGATCATGACTACATCCGACCACGGCTATTTGACCACTATATAGCTTTTGGACCATTCTTAATGGCTTCCTTGGCTGATCGGACTACTCCAAACTATACCGTAGCATTTTAGAAAATCTCCTTTTTTTCCTTTTTCTTTACTTTTAACTTTCGGAGCTCGTATTTCTTCATTTTAACTTCGTTTGGACCCATTCAAATTGCTAAACTCTTATAAAATCCTAAACTATCTATTTCTGAATTTCTTTTGAATTCCTAAGTTTTATTTGTTTTTGTTTGCATTTATTTGCCTTTTTTTGTGCGCGTAGACTATGATGACTCCGGAGAGTAAGATTTTGAGGATTTGCAGCACCAAGACTTCGAGCAAGGCAAGTTACACTTTTAATCATGTTGCTGCCAGTAATTAAAATTATTTATGTTGTTTTTAAATTATTATGCATGTGTACTTTTATTCAAACTTAGTTTAAATTAGATTTAAATTAGGGTTATACCTATGTCATTTGTATATGGACAAAATTTGACATTGAACATTAACATACCTTTATCTTGAACATTAACATACCTTGTCACCCTAGATAAAAATCTAGTTAGTATACAAGTATTAACTGAAAATTTTATAGAATTTCTTAGCCATACTTAAAATGATTTCAGGTGGGAATATTTGTTTCATAAAATGAGGGTTTCTAAATTCTATCCTTGACTTTGGTGGGTCAAGAAAGTCTATGGAATTTTGATCAAATAGAATTATAAATCCTAGTTTATGGTTAGGATAATGGTTAGGTGGCGGGTCTTTGACATGCATTGTTGTTCGGTGACACAATATTGATTGTCAAGTACAAGGAGTTGTGGTAAGAGCCTAAGTCAAGTTAAGGACTGATATGTGAGCTACTATTACAAAGTCACACTGTACTACCACAAGTTTGGTATGGGACAGATCTGACTAAGTAATTTGTGAAGTTCCAACTTTGGTTTCACTCTAGGTTGAATGTGAGCGTGGTGTAGGCTACGAGAAGTCTCACGTGACATAAGAGGGGGCCCAACATGTGGATTCATGTTATGGTGAAACCTTAGTAGCAGTGTGATCAATTTGGTAGCTGAACATTGTAATGGCCTTGTCATGAACTCTTAGCTGCACACCGAAGGCAGTGTGCTAATCGCGTGGCAAAATGAGAGGACATGTCTTGTGGGTAAAGTTGTACACCACTTTAGAGTAAAAAACTATCTTGGATAGCTGTTTCCATGGTCAAGGACATGCCGAGTATGATTTTTCATAGTTTAAACTTTGGTTTTATAAAATCTAGTTCATAACAAATGTGGGATCTTCGAAAAGATTGGTCCAGGTGGAATACCCGTGGTTAGGTTAGTGTTAGGTCGGTGCCAACACTAATGATAGTATTTTAATTAAACTGTTGCTTTCATATATATTGTATTAAATTTTGCTTTTAGTACTTAATTTACAGTATTTACTTCAATTCTGCCTTTTCACACAAATAAACTTATTATGCCTTCCTTTGACAATATCCATGCATGCATCATCACTGTTAAATCTCGTGTAACTTGTGGAGTACTTTATTTGCTCACCTTGCTTAATTTGTTGCCAGAAAATGACATCTTCGACTATGCTGAGGAATGGGACGAATAGGCCATGTCTTACAGTCATTCGCCTGTGGGCAGGCAGGATGGGCTGCTCCTTTATTATTTATATTCGGCTAATTTACTTTATGTTTGGCTTTGAGTTGTGTTATTGTAAACCTTGGCCATAAGGCTGTACTCTTTGCTTATAATAAAGATGATCATTATGCATGATATGTATCCCTGTAAACACCGTGTGTTCTAGTTTTTCCAAGACTAGTGCGATTTACACATAGGGTTCCAGAATTCTTGTTTCGGGATCTAACAGAGATGGTATCAAAGCCAGGTTGACCCTAAGATGTGACTGTAGGTAGAATAGAATGGATAAACCTTCAAGACATATTTTAAAAGAGATCTATTTTGAAAATTTTCTGAATCCAATCTTAGTTCACTCTCTCACTTAACTATATTCTTTCATCAGAAATTGTTTACCAACTCTTCACCTTTTCAAAATTTTAGATGGTTGAACACACTACCAAAGTCACCCATGGAATTTTAGTTGGACACTTAGCTGACTATCTTTGGGATCTTCTCCAAGAGTTGGATATCAAGGCATGCGCTGTCTATCAGGGATACCTGCGCACATATGGAGATGAAGAACATTGGAAGGTAGAAGTGCTGATCTACGCTGACATTGGAGATGAAGCAGCATTTCACACTTTTGATGCCCCTCAACCACAAGATACCTCTTCAACTGTATCCAAGATGCAGCTCATGAAGCTATCTGCCAGATGAGGGAGATCTATGCACTAGAGCTACGAAGGACCGCATACCTCTACTACCCTGGCAAATTTCCTGTCAGCTCCAGCAGCGTCTTCGCATCTATGGAGTATGAGAGTACCCCCAAGGCTCATTAGTTAGGTGCAATACGCTAAGTCCTTGGACTATGTGTACCAAATCACCTTGGATGAGTTGAGCTCCATGTCACATAAGCTTCGTACAGTAGAAGAAGAACTAGCGAAGTACCGCATCGAGGATGAGTGTTCCTCCATCACGGGGGATAATGTTTGGCCACCAACCTATAGAAACCATAAGCTTAAGTCTAAGTTATAGAACAATACTTGTGAGCTGTTATTCCTTTATCAACAGCCTCAAGGTTATACTTATAATATTTAATAAAGTGTTTTTGGATGTTTTTGGAGTTTTCTTGCTTTTTGTGCTTTGTGGTGGGAATGTTACAAAGACATTCTCCTAGTTTCTCTTCTCTCCTCTAAATATGGAAGAATTTGGCAGATGGTGAACTCCAGGAGGAACGTCAACGACAACACCAACACCGGTGCACAAGGAAGCCAGTTTGCTCCCATTCCTCCACCTCTGCCAGTAGCAGGACCCAACTAGACTCAGTTGATGGCAAATCAAAACCATCTGATTCAATTGCTAGCTCAAACCATCAACAACCCAACTCAGAATGCTCCTCCACCGCCAGCTCAAGCTCCTCAGACCAGAGTATCAAAATTCCTGAGGATAAGGCCTCCAACCTTTTCGAGTAGCGCAGAGCCAATGGATGCTGATGATTGGCTCCATACAATTAGCAAGAAGCTAGATATTCTACAATGCACTGATCGAGAAAGGGTCGTGTTTGCTTCACACCAGTTGAATGGACCTGCATCTGAGTGGTGGGATACTTTTACTACCTTTCATGCCAACCCACAGGCCATTTCATGAAATGAGTTTATGCAAAGTTTTTGCAAGGGTCACATACCCACCGGTACTATAACTTTGAAGAAGAAGGAATTTAGAGCTCTGTGTCAAGGCAGCTGCACAGTGAATGAATATATCCAAAAGTTCAACTAACTGGCACGTTATGCACAGAAGATATGGCTACCGATGAGGCAAAATAGGAAAGATGTTTAGAGGGCTTGAATGACAATATTTTAGTACAATTGCTATCTGGTGACTATACAGATTTTCATCCTTTGATTAGCAAAGCCATTCGCCAGGAGGACAAGTTTGTAGAGATGGAAAACAAAAAGAGAAGAATGGCTACTCAAAAGGTTAACCCTAGAAGTTTTCCCAAGACCCGTAGTACTCCATCACTGACTGGCAACTTCAAGCCATAGTCTGTAACATCCCAAAAATTTACTTTCTGAAAAATTTAAATTCAAATTAACTATTTTAAAGTAATTGGATTTTATTTGGATTTTATCTGATTTCCTGGATTTTCTGGAGTTTAAAAACCTATTTTTAAAAGTTAAAAAGTAATTTAAAATATGAAAATTAAATACCAACAGTAGTTGGAAATAATTTTCATAAGTCCAAAATATGTCCAGGAGTTTCTGTGAATTTTTCTGGAATTTTTGGAGGTATTTTCGTATTTTTCTGAGGCCTAAATAATTTCCTAGCCTTTTCTGAAAAATCAAAATCGAATTCTAAAATTAAAATCCCTCCCCTCACCCTCCGGCCGACGCGTGGACGGCCCAAATCCGCCCACGTCGCCGCCTGGCCCATTCAGGCCGCCTCCTCCTCTCTCCCTCCGCCAAGCGGGCCCGGCCCGTCGGTCACCGCGCCCCCTCTCCTTCTCTCTCTGCCACCTGGGCCCCGGCTATCAGCCGCTCGCGCCCGCACCCACTGCCCGATCCGCCTCCCCTGCCACGCGGCTCCATCCGCACCGCCCGCTCCTTTCCTCTCCTCCCTCACTGCGCGCGGGCCCTGCCTGTCAGGCCCGTCGTCCTCCCGCGCGCCTCCTTCCTTCTTTCTCTCCTCCCTTTCCTTTTCTCGCCGGCCGACCGAGTCCCCGCCGTATCCGGCCTTCCTCCCCGCCCTCTCCCCGTTTTGGAAACCGCCTGCACCGCGGGGGAATCAAATCCCCCTAACCTCGCGCTCCCTTCCTTCCCTGCCTCCCCTTTCCTTTTCTTCCCTCCCCCCTTCCTTTTCCGGCCGCCAACCCGTCGAGCAATCGCCGCGCCCCTGCTTCCCCTCTGCCCCTATAAAAGGTGCCCGAGCTCCACTCCATCTCGCCCCACCCCCACTCCGCCTCCAAGTGCCCTCTCTGCCACCCGAGAGCCCCGTGCCGTGCGCCTTCGGCTCCGCCGCCACCTTCACCTCCGGCGAGCAATCCCCGCCACCTCGGACCTCCCCGGAGCCCGCCGCCGCCACCCACAGCTTTCCCGTGCGTCGGTGAACCTCCCCGACCCCTCGGCCACCCCTTCCCGCCGCCGAAGCACCATCGCATCGGAGGGCCCGAGCTGCGCCACCGCTACTCCCGTCGCCGGCAGCCTCCGCTCAACCCCGGATCTCACCGACCCCACTGCCAGAGCCACCTCAGCGCCAGGACTCCGTTTTTGGACCCCACCGAACCGCTCCGGCCTCCCCTCGCCGCCGAAAACCCCGCCTCCGGCCACCTCTGCCCGACCCCGCCAGCAGGTACCCCACAAAGGGTTTACCTACCCTTTATGGGTAGGCAAAGCCTCCCCGCCCGACTGGTTACCCCCGCTCTTCCTTCTCCCCCTTGGCTCCCTCGGCGCGCGTTCGAGCCCCCAGCTCCGCACGTTGAGGTTGAGCCTTTTCTTCGTTTTTCTGCGCTGACAGATGGGTCCCACCCGTCAGGGGCCGCCGGTCTGCGCTGGCCACTGCCGCCTGGGTCCCCCCCGTCTGCGCTCCTCACTGACACCTGGGCCCAGAGTCCAGAGGGGTCCCACCTGTCAGAAGCAGGGCCTGTTGATTCACTGTCCAGTGGGTCCCACCTGTCATAGACACAAAATAAAAATAATAAAATAAAATATTAAAAATTAATTCCTGCCAGTGGGCCCCACCTGTCAGAAATTTGGGAATTTCTGGATTTATTCAATCTGAGATTTTCAAATGGGCATAACTTTCTCATTTTAACTCCAAATTCAGCCATTCAAATTTCTAAATTCTTCTAAAATCATAATCTATCCAAATATGGCCTCTATTTGATTTTTTGAGTTTATTTGAATTTGTTTGTTTGTGTTTATTTGTTTTGTGGCTCTGTCTTTTCTCGCGTAGAATCCAACGTTGTCGAAGACCTCTCAACTCCGCAGCAGGAAGACCTCGAGAGCGTGCAAGAAGGCAAGTCTCCTTTGATCATCTTGAACCTATGATTTTAAAATGTTTTAATTATTTTAAATTATGTGCATTGCTATTTACATACAAGATTAGTTCAAATCCTAAGGTATTAGTTACCCCAACTTTGTTATGCCCTCAGTTGAAATTGAATGTCATGTACCCTTGTCTCTTTAGGATTTCCTTGGTCTCTTTAATGAGATTATTATATTCAGTTGTGAATAATAGATTGGTAGTATAATGCTTAGTCATGCTATGTAATACCCTTGAAATCTTGAAAATGGGAAATTATGAATTGTTGTAATAACTTGTGTTTCTAAAGTCTAGTGGTGATTGGAGTTGCCACTAATCCTTTAAAATAAAATTTGGAAATTGGTTTAGATTAGGGTGGATGGTTGGTTTGGATTGGTGCAGGAAGCAGGAGATCTTGTAAAGTGTATGTTCCACCCTAGTCAACTAAGGACCGACGCTTGTGTTTGTCCAGACTGAGCACTACCGTACAACCCTAAGTCTATATGGGTACGACCTAGCTGATTAACTCATGATAGTCTAGTTTAGGTGCCACCAGTGGAAAGTGGGTGCCAGAGAGTTACTGGTTATTCAGAGTGAGGGACAGAGATTTACTGTACTCATATGGCGCAAGAGGGGGCTTCGAATTGGGCAGATTTAACCCTTCTGCGGTGAAACCTCAGCGGGTGGTGTCTAGCTAGTCTAGAGTGAGGTAAAAGCTTTGTGATATTTTATCTGTGTCTCATGCCAAAGGAAGCGTGGTGACTGTTAAGATAACTTATCTCTTGGGGGTAAAGTTGTACAACCTCTGCAGAGTGTCAAACTATTCGAATAGCCGTGCACACGGTCAAGGGCGGGCAAGGAATGCATTCACATGGTAGATTTTTGGTTTTGGTTTTAAAATCAAAGTTTTGGTATTTCGAGAGTGGAGGGAACTCTCGGAAGGGTATCCTGGCAGTTGGAGCCAGAGAGGGTGGATGGAACCCGCAGTTTTAAACTTGATCAATTGTATTGGTTAACTAGTGTTGGTTGATGAAACCTTCACTATAGAATTAATGATAGTTCTGTTAAAATGTTTACTTTATTAAATTGATGCCTTCGAAAATAATTAGTAGTAATTGAAATTAAAATATTGCTTTGTGCAAAAGAACCATATAGCCTTCCTTTGTCAAGCCTTGCATCTATTGCATTTTCCCCAAGACTTGCGGAGTACTTTATGTACTCACATGCTGCACTCAAAAACAAATCTCAGAAGAATACGAAGCTCAAGAAGGTGACTATGACTACTTCGCGGGTGAATTCGACGAAGGATTCCAGGAGTTCTAGGTTGCGCTTCCCCAGTCAATTGCATGTGGTGTATTGATGGGTCTTCGCAGGATTTATCTTTTTGCTTCCGCTGTGTTTTGTTTGTGTGAGGTCTTGGAACCTCCAATGTAATAATGAGACCTTTCGGTCAGTACTCTCTATTATTGTAATAAAGTGTTGTTGGTGACGTAATCATTTCTGTTTGACTGTGTGCACTAGCTTTGATCTGGGACTAGTGCTGTAATACACAGAGGGTCCGGGTTCGGAAATCCGGGGTCCCGACACAGTCCAACAACTACAAGCCACAGTCAAGAAACTTCAGGCTAGTAGTTAACCGATCAACATTCCATGTCAACCACCCCAAACCTCAGGTAGCTTCTATTCCTTCTGCTGGTGGTCAAGTATAGAAGCGTACCACTACACCTGATGGAGTGACCTATTTCTATTGCAAGGAAACAGGGTATTATGCTAAGTCTTGCCCCAAGAAGCTCCAAGCAAAAACCAATGCTAGTGCATCTGGAAACTACAACCAGGGGCAGCAATTTTTGAAGCAATAGAACTTTGTGAAAGGACATGTGAACCACATCACTGCTAAGGAGGCCCAGGCTACACTGGACATCGTACTGGGTATGTTTCTAGTAAACTTAGTATCAGCTTCAATTCTTTTTTATTTTGGAGCTTCCCATTCGTTTATTTTTAAGGCTTTTGCGGTTAAGAATGGATTGGATATGGTTCATCTTAGCAATCCTATGATAGCTCACTCCCCTGGAGTAGAGATGAGAGCAGAGACTTTGTGTCCAAGAGTAGCATTAATCATAGATGGGACCCTATTCCTAGCAGACCTTATGGTATTAGAATCCCAAGGTTTGGATGTAAATCTTTGAATAAACTGGTTAGCCAAGAGCAATGGTCAAATCAATTGTGCTAACCAATCCATTACTCTCACCAATGACCAAGGAACAGAAGTGGTCTTCACCCATGAAGTGTGTTCTTAATTATCTTCAAGTACTAGAAGAAGCATTGGTTGTATGGAAATACCCAGATGTATTTCCAGAGGACTTACCGGGAATGCCACCGGATAGGAAAATCAAGTTTGTGATTGACCTAGTCCCCAGCACTGCTCCTATATCCAAGAGGTAGTACCATATGCCAGCTAATGAATTGGCTGAGTTAAAGAAGTAGATTCAGGAATTGGAGGATAAAAGTTATGTTCATCCAAGTTCTTCACCTTAGGGAGCACCTATTCTCTTCGTAAAGAAAAAGGATGGTAGTATGAGAATGTGTGTGGATTACAGAGCACTCAATGATGTTACCATCAAGAACAAGTACCCGTTGCCCAGAATTGATGATTTGTTTGATCAACTGAAAGGAGCTAATGTCTTCTCTAAGATAGACTTGAAATCAGGATACCACTAGTTGAAGATCTGTGCCAAAGACATCCCCAAGACTGTATTCTCTACTCGTTATAGATAGTATGAGTTCACCGTCATGTCCTTTGGACTGACAAATGCACCTGCTTATTTCATGAGCATGATGAATGGTGTATTCATGGAGTACCTGGATAAGTACTGCGATTTACACAGAGGGTTTTGGAGGTGTTGTTCCAGGATCCAACAATGCTTTTCTTTTTTTAGAGTCCATGCAGGTGAGGGGCAGATGGGCACCGCGATGGAGGGCTCTAGACCGAGACCAGCGTGAGGCGTAGGCATTAGCAACGATGACCGGTAGGAGGTCACCAGCTATCGGAAGGAGGTGGTGTCATCCTTGTGCTTCAAGTCGGCAGTGACTAGGATGGGGAAGGTGGTGTCTAGATGGTGTGGGTAGATGGTGACCTTTAACATTCTCTGAAAAAGCTTGAAAATTTCTTTTGATCGCGTTGCTTAAGAGAGGACCACTCTAGCTAGTTGCCTAATGGCAAGATTTGAAACTCAAACCTAATTAGCAATAGAACAAGACATCTAAATTAAGCCACTCACATTTTAATGTTTTTCCTTGTTATTTCTATATAGGTTTATTGATTTGATCCTGCATGTGGGCATGTGGCCCTCTAATGTTTATGTATTTCAAGTATGTGATATAACCGATAGACTCGCCTCATATCCTTAAAATGGAATAAAAAACATAAAAGATAAATGCATGCGTACAATAAAATGATTAGTGAGACTCATCCACTGTCCTAACTTTTCTAGTCTTTAAAGTAGAATGGATTTGAGCCTAGAATTGAAGTTAATTCCTGAAGGCTGTGGTTGCAAGGTATGCACCAATTACTTGGCAAAATAAATTGAGTGGGTCCTCAAAAATTGATCCACGTGTTTAGAAAGAAAAATCTCACAGTACATACAAAATGAACACTTGTGATGACAATGTATATATCTATTTATTCACATTTTAAAAGGCAACAAAAAACGTGCAGATGATTAACAAGTCGTTGTCTCGTCATGTGTACAAGTGCTAGCTAGTTAGATCTGTTCACAGTTCACTTTCTAAACATCATGGAAATCAAATAGAATATAAGAATTGGCTCTTGTGTTATTGGTGTCAAGTTATTTCACAACAATTCATGACAAATGGACATATATAGACACGGTAGATAACAAATTAAGAATCGTCCATGTATGCATATATGAATCTGTGTGTACGTACTACTCCAGCTTTATGCTTGAATATTATTAGATCAGATCATATCTAGATATACTGTGTTCACGCATATCTAAGACAATCGAGTTCATATCAGAAAAGGCAGCAAATATTAATCAACAAAAAACTATGTGACCACAGCGAGATAGGCCGGCAACTAGCTAGCTACATGCACGAAATGTTCTTCTCAAAACCAAAAATGCACTATAGCTGTTGGAGTTGCAATAACTTAAGGAGCAAATGTGGATTTGCAATAACCAAGAATGTAGTTCAGTATAATATTCTAAAATGAGTATATTTGTAACCATAAAGTAGATTTGTCAGGATGCAAAATCAGTAAGTATATATCGTATTCCATAACTTAAAGTAACTATAGTGCACTGAGACTTCTGTAATATCCATCCTATAAAACAACAGATACTAACAGCATATCAACTGTAAGTTACACAAATTAGTAAAAGACCAGATTTTTTTCAGATAAAATGCATCCATAATACTTACTAAGTTCAAAGAAACAAAAACATGAACAGAAAATATAGTAAACCATTTGAGGATCGATCAAATAATCATAGACACGCACAGGTTAGTTCAAAACTATAGTTCTGAATTCCAACACATTCGGTATCGCACTATGTCACTATTAAAATAACAGTAGCAGGCAAGATGGAACAAATTATCGTATTCATATTTACTACTGCGAAAAATCAATTTCCCTATCGCAAAGTCATCCCAATAGTAGCAATATACAAGATTCATCTAACCCTATAAGCTTTAGATAATCTAAGCTCAAAACAGAACTACCTTATAATATATACACAACCTTTAGTATAGCTGATGTTGATGATTAATGGGTGCAGAGTTACTGCCCAAAATGTTGTTTGACATGGCAACAAAATAGTCAACTAAAGTATTCAGTATTTTTGCATCAAGAAAATTTGATATGAAATAAACTACATGACACAAATTTTTGATGGAGATGATGAGGCTTCATACCTGGGGCGGGAAGCATCATCCGTGCCGTCTTCTTCAGCGCCAGAAGTTCGAGGTGGAACCCGTCGGTCGGCCCTCGTGATGGCGAAATCCCCGTCGGTGGCGTTGGCTGTGGGCGAACCAGTGATCGGCGTCGTCGATGGAGTCATCGCCATGGTCTTGTCGACCTAGGTCTTCTGTATAGAGGCGGCGGAGGCGGAGGGAGACGGGGACTGTGGTGGAGGTGGGGGGAGGTGGGGGAAGGCGGAGGGGGGCGGCGGCGGGGGAGGCGACGGAGGCGAAGGGGGCGGTGGGCGGCGAAGGGAGGCGGAGGGAGACGGGGAGGCGGGGAGGCCAGGGGAGGTGGGGGGCGAGGCGGCGGCAGGGGAGGTGGGGGATGAGGCGGCGGGGCGGTGTGGGAGGGAGTCCCGTGGGAGCGGGCGCCGGGCGGAGTGGGGGAGGCCGGGAGGGCGAGGGCGGAGGGGCCGAGGGGGCGGAGGCGGAGGGAGATGGTGAGGCGGGGAGGCCGGGGGAGGTGGGGGACGAGGCGGTGGCGGGGGAGGTGGGGGATAAGGCGGCGGGGCGGCGTGGGAGGGGGTCCCGTGGGAGCGGGCGCCGAGCGGAGTGGGGGAGGCCGGGAGGGCGAGCCGGGGAGGCGGGGAGGTCGGGGGAGGTGGGGGACGAGGCGGCGACGGGGGAGGTGGGGGATGAGGTGGCGTGGCGGCGTGGGAGGGTGTCCCCCTCCAGATTAGATTAGGGAAAAACGTGGGAGGCGGAGGGTTGGCGGGGGCGGCAAAAACGTGGGTGCAGGCGTGGGTTTTGGCGCTTCGTCTTTTTTCGCGTATGTCCAGTGGTACATTCTAGCGTATGTGGATGATTCATTATTTGACAAATTCAAGTCTTTAGTTTTGCTATCATGAATGTAATACCTTGAACTTAATCTGTATTATATAGTTGGCATAATTCCTACTGATTTTCTGAAGATTTTTATTGCCTTGCCGATATAACAGAAAATCTGTAGCTGGAATAAACTACCTGACAGGATCATTTCAGGACATTTCAGTGCATGATCTTTGTATCAGAAATCAGATAAACATAATTTGAGTACATGAACTTACATGCATGAAGGTTCAAAACAAATCAATACACCACACAAGCACAAGGTTCCCAATTTAAACAAAAAAATCATCATCTCCATGTCCTACAGAATTCACAGGTGCGACAATTCCATCATCTATGTAGGTGTCATCATCTTCATCATCATCGTCTAAGTCCTCATCATTGGGTTCAGGTACAGGAACCGCCTTATCTATGACAGAAGCATCAACACTTACCCCTTCCATTTCATTCCTTTTCCAATTTGTCAAGTCTTCATGTAGGTGGGATACATTCATGTCTTCCAGTCTGACGACCAGCGACTCAACATCAGGTTCTCCCTCCTTTTCTGCACCTACTGCTTCAGGCATGGAAAACAAATTCCTAGGTTTCATGCGAAGCACTGTGCACCAATTCGGTTTTGTCGCACAAGGCACATAAAAAACCTGCTCAGCTTGTGTCCCTAAAATGTAAGGCTCATTGAAATATCGAAAATGAGTATTATCAACATCGATGATCCCGTATTGATCCCTGCTGAACCCTCTTCCTTTCTTCGTAGTAGCAGCAGGTACATCGTACCAGTCACACTGAATAAGTATGACTTCTTTTTGGTTGGCAAAATCTAGCGTGATAATTTTTGTAATCACGCCATACCAGTCCATGTTGCCGGTGCTGTCATCGCCCTTCACAGCAACACCATTGTTTTGTGTAGTTAGGTTCTTCTCTATGGCAGCCGTCCGAAACAGATATCCATTTATGTAGCATCTGTTGAAAAATCGAGCCCGATGGTCTGGTCCCCGGGAAAGGGCATACATTAGATCACTTGTTTTTCCTTCTTCATATAGTTTGGAGATCTGCAATTAGTTCAAAGAAAATTTATTAGGCAAATACGTGACAGCATAATGAACCAATAAATAAAAAAATAGTAACTCACTTTACGCTCAAACCAGCCTACAAATTGCTCCTTGTGACGGGTTTCAACATTCTGTGCACTCATATTTCTAAGCTCATCCTTGTGCTTACTAAATTAAAACAAAAAAGAGGGCATCCATTAGTTGAAAACATGAAAAATAATATATACTTGAAATTTAGTACATCTAAAGTACAACTTACTTAATCCATGGAATGGCCTCATCACAATTTGTAATTATGTAGTGCCTCATCCGATGCAACTCCAACCTAGAAAGTGACTCGATAGTACATCCTTTCTTACTATAGTCAATGCTCCCAAATATGCTTAGCCCAGATGGTGGTTCGTTCACAGCAGCGCTTTCATGCCGCTCTGGACGATTAAGCTTGGTGTCGACGTCTTCCAAGAAGCGAGAGCAAAATGTCATGCACTCCTCCGAGATATATCCCTCGGCTATTGAACCCTCAGGGTATGCTTTGTTCCTCACATAGCCTTTAAGCGTACGTAGATACCTCTCAATAGGATACATCCATCTATAACACACGAGCCCTCCAAGTCTAGCCTCCTCAGCTAAATGAATTGGCAAATGCATCATGATATCAAAAAAAGCTGGTGGGAATACCATCTCAAGTCGACAAAGAGTCTCTCCAATCGAAGTGCTCAAGTTTTCAACCTCTTTTTCATCCAGCTCCTTTGAACATATTGCATTGAAAAACCTACTGAGCTCAATCAATGGGATAACAACATCTTGTGGCAATATGTTGCGTACTACTAAGGGTAAAAGTTTCTGAAAGATAACATGGTAGTCATGAGTTTTGAGAGAAGACAGCTTACACCCAGTGACATTCACAGATTTCTTGATATTGGAGGCGTAACCATCAGGCATTTTCACTCCTTCTAGAAATTTGCATAATACTGTCTTTTCATCATTACCTAGAGAGTACATAGCTGGTGGCAAAGTATACTTACCATTCTCGAGCAAAGGATGTTGATCCTTCCTTATCCCTAGATGTTGCATGTCTAGCCGAGCCTTCTCACTTTCCTTAGATTTATATTTTATGTCGAGCAAAGTCCCCAATATGCTCTCACATATGTTTTTCTCAATGTGCATCACATCCAAATTATGCCTTATAAGCAATGAGCTCCAGTAAGGCAGTTCAAAAAAAATACTCTTCTTCCTCCAATTGTGCCATCTAGTTTCTTCTTCATGCTGCTTCCTCTTTCTTGTTGCCTTCCCGAAGGTCACTTGCTCGAAACTCTCATACTGTTCCATCACTTGCTGATCAGTCAATGGCACTGGAGCCTCCCTATTTTCCACCTTGTTGTTGAAGCTGATCTTGTTCCTGCGCCACCTGTGGTTCGAAGGCAAAAAACGGCAATGTCCCATGTAGCAATGCTTGGACCCGAATTTCAGCCATAAGTAGTCAGTATCCTTGTGGCAGTATGGACATGCAAACTTTCCTTTAGTGCTCCATCCAGATAGCATTGCATATGCAGGAAAGTTATTAATTGTCCAAAGTAGAAGTGCACGCAGAGTAAAAATTTTCTTCAGCTTTGCATCCCATGTTTCAACACCCTTTTCCCAAAGATCCTTTAGCTCATCGATAAGGGGCTGCAAATATACATCAATGTTCATTCCTGGAGATTTCGGCCCTGGTATCAACATCGACATCATCCAATATGGTTGTTTCAAACACAACCAAGGAGGCAAGTTATAAGGGATTATGATCACAGGCCATGTAGTGTATGTAACATTCAACATCCCAAATGGATTGAAGCCATCAGATGCAAGGCCCAACCTAACATTGCGAGGATCCAATGCAAAATCCTTATACTTGTCATCCACATGCTTCCATGCCAATGAGTCTGCAGGGTGACGCATTTTCCCATCACGGACCAATCCTTCCTTATGCCATCGCATATATGATGATGTGGTCTCATTCATATACAATCTTTGAAGCCGAGGAATAAGTGGGAAATATCTTAGGATTTTACGTGGAGAACGCTTTTTTGCTCCATCAGTGCCACTAGCCTCATCATTTCCAACGGAATCGGCCGTTTTCCACCTAGACTCACCACATATTGGACACGTATCCATCTTAGCATAATCACCTCGGAATAACACACAATCTTTCTCACATGCATGTATCTTCTGGTAGTCTAGCCCAAGATCTTGAACAACCTTTTGCACTTTGTCCAAGGTGTTTGGGATACAATGTCCTTTAGGGAGCACAAGCGAGAACAGATGAAGTATGGACTCCAAGGAACTGTTACTAAGACCATACATGCATTTAATCTGAAATAGCCTGACAATGAAAGAAACCTTAGTTGCCTCCTTGCAACCTGGATACAATTCCTTCTGTGCCTCATTTAATAATTTAAAGAATTTCTTTGCTTGTTCATTTGGCTCTTCAATATTAGAACCGATGATGTCGCCACGAATAGCGCCACTGATTATTGAAGAAACTAGATCATTGACAGAAGCCCCATCACCTGTTGCACCTTCATTGCAATCTCCTTCATCTTTGTTGTCATCGCCAACCAAAGCTTCACCATTACCTTGCTCTTGGATGAAACTTTCATCAAACCCTCTAACTAACAAATGTCTTTCAACCTCATATTGTAATCTATAGGACATGCAACGACACCTTGAACAAGGACAGGGTGCAGATAAACCTTTAGATGTGCCTCCAAAAGTAGTTTCAATGAATTTCTTGAATCCTTTTTGCCACTCAGATGTTGACTTATCCATCCGCATCCAACTGCTCCCATCATGTGACATGCTTCCAATGATTATCAATCAAAGTAAAGCAAATTAAAACCAATCTGGCCAAATTAACACTACCTGCAAGACCACAACATACACAATTTAAAAACCTTATTAATGAAACAGAAAAAGCACTGTGCTGGACCCGGCTCACAAAATAACCGGCTCTCACGGAATAACCAGAAGAAATGAGAGCAAAATGTCATGCACTTAGATATATCCCTCCCTCGCCTTCCCCGCGTCTCCGCTCCCACCGCTCCCCCGCACCTCCGCTCCCCCCATCCTCCCCGATCTCCGCTCCCCCGCGCCTCCCCCCATCTCCTCCCTCGGCCTCCACTCCCTCCGCCTCCCCCGTGCCTCCAGCCCGCCTCCCCCATCCTCCCCCGCGCCTCCCCTCCCTCCCCCGTGGTAGTAGCCGCAGGAGCCCTAGGGGAGAGGATGCAGCATCCTCACGATGGTGGTGACCGGAGGCGCTCTCCCGCCCCTGTGCACTTGTGTAGCCAGAAACTTAGGCCTCACCGAGGTGTTCACGGCCTTCTTGGCCTAGATGCCATGGCCACTGCTGATCAAGTGCTGCCACCACTCCAATTTATCCACCGGTGAGTTGGATATTACTCCTTACCTCTCTCCTTGGGGTTTACTTGTCAGGTCCCCGGGATCGCAGGGCATACTGGTGGGAAGCTCACGATCGCCCCTGCTCCCGGTGGTGGCCTGGCCTGGACCGTCGGCTTGACGAGTCGCCAGTAGGAGAACGGCAAGGAAGCAAAGGTGAGACAATAGATTCTTTATTACTTCTTGATTCCCAACATTGGACCTACAAGCTATATATATATGAGGTGATTTACAGGGGAGAGTCCGATCTGGACTGCAATCCCAACCCCAACTCTGAAACGGAACTAGAGTCCTTAAGGGACTGGACTGCTGACGGAAATAGAGTCCCTAATGGACTTAACTGCTGACTGCTAACTAATCCGACTTGGTAAGGCTAATTCCTTTGCCGTCGGCTGTAGACTATGACATTACTCTCTTCAACCTCTACCACAATGTTTTTCTGGTATGATTGAAAGTAGTTTTCTCGGATGCCATACTCGACGTCTTCAAAGAAAGTGAACTGGTTGATGTTGTTCACATTACACAAAGTTCTGCACAAAATATACAAAGCTCCTCTGAATTTTGTTCTCTAATAATGAAATGGTGAGTATTCATAATCTTTTGATTAACAGTGGATGCCAGATTGTTTTCTTTCTACATACACTAAAGATTAGTGATCAGAACTCTTCATTTGAAACAAGTGAAAACTAGTCAATCAAATCAATAGGTGATAGCATTTTGATTTATTTCTACCATAAGTAAAGATTACGAGGGAGAACTATATAGATTGTAGATTATCCATTTTGGCTCCGCTTCCTTGATTGCATCAGTCATTGTTGTGCCTTCGCTTCTGACTTGAAGGTGAGCAGAATTATCTCCCATCTTCCTTATTGTCTCGGATCATGTGCTGTTCCAATTTGTGCAACAATAATTCACTTGATTGTAAAAATGTGGTATCTATCATTGGTGTCCACAAACCATAACTGGTATCTATCAGATGCGGGCATGTGGCTGCTAGGTTTCACATAGCCCTTCCTGCCTCTGTGCCTCAAATGTTTTCTTTGCTTTATAATCATTGAAATTTAGTGACCAATGTTTATATCAAGAGTGAGAGAAGAAGTAACGTTTATATCAGGAGTGAGAGAAAAAGTGTAATGTAGGACTTTGGGTTTGTGATGATCTCATTGAATACTGGCTTCTGGCAATTATAGTTTCTTTGATTGATTACTGATTGATTTATATATTTTCTATGCCGAGGCAGTCTAGGACTCTAGGCCTGCTACAGCTATCGATTGAAGCTTTCTGATTGTTCTACAGCCATCCATGGACAATACTTGCTCTACTCCCTAATCTTTGGATAGGTGACTTCATGCTTATTTCTGAATGTCCTGCAGCAAAATAGCTATTGTAGACTTTAGACTATTATGCTGGCAAGACAATCCTTGATAGATTGAGGCTTTCTTAACATTTGATATAGAAATACTAAGGCGTTTGACCCTGAGTATAGTATATTTAGAATAATTAGGCATGTGGGTGTTACCGGTTTATATTTGTGCGCTTAGATCTTGTGGATATAGGCTTTACCTAATAATTCACTGGAGATGTCTGCAGTTAGTGATTTTGTGTTGGAGAATTTTCAGTTCTCTCTATTTTTACTCCCTCGATTCATCTTTTTTTGAGACTTACTATTGTGCTTATCTATTTTCAAGTTAATTTGGGTGCAGAATACCTTGATATATCTCTTTGTTAGTCAATCTACTAAATTGGGTGCTTATCTACTAAAAATGTTAATCAATCTATCTTTGTTAGAGAAGAGCTCCACACTTGTTGCTAAGCAATGTGCATGGGCCATTGGTAACGTTGCTGGTGAAGGAACAGAGCTGAGGAGCACATTACTCACACAAAGTGCTTTGTGGCCTCTTGCCCACTTAATGCTTTCAAGCATGGGTTCTACAGCAAGAACTGCTGCTTGGGCATTGTCAAATCTCACCAAGGTTATATCTCTTGTTCTGATTGTGTGTGTCTCGAGTTTCTTATGTCACGGTTATCCTTTTACCAAGAGCTTTTTTTAAGGAATTAGGAGGGCTTTAGCATAAGCTTAAAGTGGTGATAAAGCTTAAGCCCTTCCAAGAAGGGTACTAATGAAGGGTTTTCTTAAAGGTTAAGCCGTATTTTCCCTCTGACAAAAGTTTGAGCCATATTTGTATTGAAAAGTTTAAGCCCCTTCCCAAAACATTTTATGAAATGCGTAGCTTATGAGGTTTTCTAGAAGCTGAACCCATCCAAACAGGTCCTAATCAGCCTGATATATATGCATGTAGCCATGTAGTTATTGATCAAGCATCATTTTACTGAAACGGTTGTTTCTCTTATAACCAAGGGGCCTGATGCCAAGGCTGCGAATGAGATTATTAGCATTGAGAGTGTGCTAAATGCAATCATGAGGAACTTGGAAAAGGCGTATGTCTCTTGATGGACATCTTTTTATTGCATTGCATTTCAATTTATTTTACTCGTCAATTAGTCGAATTTCTAAAATTCGAGTAGAGACATGATTGTTTTGATGCTGGTTTCTTAATCATCACAAAAAGGACTAATTATTTGTTATTCTTTCTTACAGTTTCATACAGAACATTCTTTAGATTCACTGACCAGCGCTTTCTAACTTGTCATGTTGTATTTGCTGGGCAGTTGGTACTATTTTTCTTGTGCATTTGCTTTACTCCTGGTTATATGTTTTAGGTATTTCTAAAATGTATAAATGGCATGAAAAACATTTAACTAAAATTTTATCAAAGTAACGTGCATGCTTTTACTCATTACTGCAACTGATGAGCTAAGTTTTGGATCCTTCATGGATGAAGAGCTAGCAACTGAGGTGGCGTGGGTAGTGGTCTATCTTTCAGCACTTTCAGAAAAAGCTATCAGCTTAATAGTAAGAAGTTATGTGCCTCAGTTGCTTATTGGACGCCTGCTGATTTCTAAGAACCTGTAGTTACTCATTCCGGTATTATTTGTTTTTCTCTATCGCATAGTGTTCCTTTTGCTTATTCACACTTTTGGTGCTTTCCCTGAAACGAATTGAAGACTGTGTAACGTAGTTAACTACTGCCTAGCTAACTGTCCTATATCTTTAAGAGGGACGCCTCTTAGTTTGAACTACAAACTTTCATAACCTTGTGTGGAGTCTGGTTGTCAAATTGGTATCCAACATTTGAGCAGGTCATGTCTTATAGAGGCATCGGTTTTTTAGGAAGATATTTTCTTCCCAGTTATTGTCGAATTCTGCACTTAGTGTTAAACATGTAAGGAGTGTGTGTGATTTCGCAGCACAGGCAAATTGATACTTTTACTTCAAATTAGGTACTTCGTGGTTTAGGAAATCTTGTAGCCGGTGATGGATACATGGTTGATTCATTCCTAATTGTTGAATGTCTATATGTTTGTGACTACTTCAATTGATAAGTCAACTCAGATGCTAACCTGAGCATCACTTTCCTTAACGCTGTTTTCTCCTATCTTTGACCCATTGCCAGGATTGGCACTTATATGATTGCTTGCTGCATTGTTTTCCGATGCATTTGTTTGGCTATTCATCTGCATTTGAATAATATAGCACTCAAAATCTTGGACAACTAAAATTACTGCATATCAGATACAGAACTACTACGCATCCCATAGTATTTTCAAGGAAAAGGCGTCCAAAAATTAAATCCAGAATTACTTATTTTTAGTTTCGGATAGAAGTTTGAGATCCTCAGAATTCAATTTATTAAAACATGTTCAGATTTTTATCTGAAAAAACTATTTGTAACTGTGTTAAACTTGAACCATAGGTTAGTGATAATTTTTTATCCGGTCGTAAACTCAGCCTAAAAGGTAGGGATTGCTTCTTGGTAGCACAAGGTTGAGGTTCTTGTTCCTGGTGATCTCAGTTTAATACATCGTCTTTGCTAAGATAAGTAGGCAAACATGTTTGGCTTTCTTCTATTTTTCCCTTTTAGTAATTCAAAGAAGTTAAAATTGAATATAACTGTATGTCTTTTGATTCTTCAGTAGACTGAAAACGCACTGCAACTCTTGTCGCTACCTTTTTTTCTTGGGAAACAACTCTAAAATGTTCTTTGAGATTTTTAAATCTTAGTGGGTTGATGAGGTTCTGTTGGGAAAAAAACGCACCTCGTGATCTACTTTCAAATGTTGTGATGCTGTTGCACAAATTTGCCATTGACCTGTTTAACCATCCTTCGCACTCTTACAGGTGATGTTGTTGTCCACATATTTCTTCCCCAACAGAGAGCATTCTACAACTTGGAAGAGTTCTATGGCAATGCCACGCCCATTGAACTCCCTTTCGAGACCCAGTGACAGTGACTGCTGCTTGCATCTGCTCCTGGAGACATTGCAATTGTTGTGGGTACAGACCAAACAGAGAGAGAGTATGGTAGTGGAGAGTTGAGTGAATGAATGGCTTCGGGGGCTTCCCCCTGGTATATGTCCTGCCTATATACATCCACCTGGGGAGTGCTTTTACAGTTATATCTTTACACATGAGTACTTCCCTCAGGGGTACTTTTGTCACTATACATGTCCCATTCTGGGCCTTACATTCTCTTAACAGGCCTGCTGGGCTTAGGTGGGGGCCACCCCTACAACAGGAGCCTCTCATGGTGAAGGGCTTCACGGGCCGAAGCCATGTTGCCGAGCCCTTTGGCCCCCTCCGTCCCTACGGCCTGTGAGCTTTTTCAGCGTTCGAAATGTAGTGTTCGCCTTGCTGCGAAGGTATGGCACCGGGCGGCTCGGTGAAGGCTTCGTCACCCACAGACTCCATCGTGTGGTCGGGGTTGTCGTCCAGAGCGGAGATCGAAGTCGAGGTTGGCCTCGCCACCGAGGGGCCAGACCGGGGTTGTTGGCGGAGTCAGATGCATCGGCATAGGGGGCGAAGCGGGTCGTAAGTCGCTGCACTCGCGCGCGTCTCCGGCGCCGAGCGCCCTTGACGATAAGCGGCTGCCAGCCTACCCAGCGGGGCTTGATTGACGCGGTGCGAGACTTGAGGGGGCACGGTGATACCATGCTGCGACGTTCTTCTCCTGGCGCGGATCTTGGAGCATCGCGGTGGTACGATGCTGCGACTCTCCCCCGCCGGTTGGACTCATGTCGGTTGGACTCCTGCCGGTTGGACTGCTGCCGGTTCGCTTCCTGCCGGCTGGACTTTCGCCGGTTGGGCTTCCGCCAGCTGGACTTCTGCCGGTTGGCTCCCTGCCGGTTGGACTTTCGCTGATTGGGCTTTTGCCAGCTGGGCTTCTGCCGGTTGGCTTCCCCACTGATGGGGTATATATAGCGTGCTGGTGTAAAATTGTACCTGCATTGTGCGCTCGGATAGGTGCTGCTCCCCCAAAATGGGCCCCTTCAGTGCATCCACATTCCATGGCGGCACTACGTAGCTCGGGGAATGTTGATGTACTGATGGAGGCCTATTTTTCTCGGGAGCTTGGTTAGCGTGTATTAACGGCAACTGCTCGCACCTGCTGTGCTCGCTCCGTATTTCTGCATGTGATGGCAAGATTTGCCCTGTTCTCTTAGACAGGCTCACCTTCAGTCGGGGCTTCTGATCAAGCCTGTCTTTCAAAAGAATATTGATGTACTGAAGGTGGCCTGTTTATGATAACAAGCCAAAACTTGGCGTGACATAACCTGCGCTGGTGCAATGTGTGGGGAATGTCGTCGGGCCTGCCGTCCCGCCGAGGCGGTGCCTACAAGGCGGGCAGCGGGGTGGTGCTCCGAAGCCGCTGGTCTCCTGTCCTGGAGGATAGTAGCCGCGGAGAGCAGGCGTCTGCGGGGTAGTCCGGGGGTGCTACGTGCGTGGGGGTAAGCGCGCGGGCGCTTCGTTCCCTAATCTCCGAAGTGGTGGTGGCGGAGCTGGCGCCTAGTCGAAGTAGACGCGCGAGCACTCCGTCCCCAACGCTTTGAAGTGGTGGCAGCAGAGCTGGCGCCTAGTCAAAGTAGACGCGCGAGCGCTCCGTCCCCTACCCTTCGAAGTGGTGGCAGCGGAGCTGGCGCCTAATCGAAGTAGACGTGCGAGCGCTTCGTCCCCTACCCTTCGAAGTGGTGGCAGCGGAGCTAGCGCCTAGTCGAAGTAGATGCGCGAGCGCTCCGTCCCCTACCCTTCGAAGTGGTGGCAGCGGAGCTGGCGCCTAGTCGAAGTAGACGCGCGAGCGCTCCGTCCCCCACGC
Source organism: Dendrocalamus latiflorus (assembly GCA_017311315.1). NCBI lineage: Eukaryota > Viridiplantae > Streptophyta > Magnoliopsida > Poales > Poaceae > Dendrocalamus > Dendrocalamus latiflorus. Next base: position 5,944,261 of record CM029675.1, read on the forward strand.
TTCGAAGTGGTGGCAGTGCACTCCCTGTGGTGAGCGCGACCCCGCGGTAGTGCGCCTTAATGGCCCCGGGAATAGCACCGTCCCCTGGGCTGGCACGAGCGGGCTGCTGTATCCGTTCGCACTGTCCATTCGAGATGAACACGCGGCGGGCCATGACTGGCATGTCGACGGGTCGTCTGCGGTCAAGCCCCTTCCCCAGAGGGGCGGGGCATGTGGCACGGCGCTGTAGGCGTGCCGCCCACTGGCTGCCCCCCTTCCAACGCGCGTCACCGGCTGCTAGCGGTTGCGCTTCTTGCCGATCCTCGGTTACCCATGCCGCGCAGACTTGCGGTTGTCCCTTCGGACAGGTGTGGCCAGGGTCGGGGGGTCGGTGACCCCGTTTGGGCTATCGCAGTTTAGGGTCCGAAGAGCCGTGCTGGAGCGCGCCAAAGGCTATGCCGGGTCGCGCGACCTGCGTTTATTCCTTACGCTAACCGACACGTGGTGGGACGCTAGTGACGCGTCGTGTGGTGACAGGACTCTGTACGACCACGGTCGCGTGCTGGCTACGTGTACCGCCGCGACGCTTCGGCTTCGCGCGTGGGGAGGTGAGCGGTTGTCGCTCGCCGTTTGCGCTTACCCACGGTGGGAAGCGGGGGGCCTTTAAGTACCCCCCGTGGCATTGTGCCTACGCCTCCTCGCGCTTTCTGGTTGTTCACGTTGCTCTTCGCATTAGCTCACCCTGTTGTTGTGCTCCTTTTTCGCCGCCGAGTTCCCCGTGGATGCTGATGGCGACTTGCGACGAGCGTACTCAGGCGGGCGGCCACGCCATCCGCAAGCGGTCCTCGTCGCTCGAGGTGAAATATACATTGGAGGAGCGCGATCCGGCGGCGACAGACAAGTGGTTGGCGGCGAAGAAGAGTCAGGGTCCGTACTCCGGCGAGTTGGGCCGCACGCTCGTGACGGAGGACACGATCCGGTCACTGCTGCGAGAGGGGAAGCTATCGGACCGCCACGCGGTGCGGTTGCCCGCCGATGATGAGACGGAGCCGCGCCCTGAGAAGTCAGAGGTGATCGTCTTCGTCGCCTACTTCGAAGCCGGACTTCGCATTCCGTCCGCAGCAATTGTTGGGGCCATGCTGCGGACCATCAAGTTGGAGTTGTCACAATTGACTCCGAACGCAGTGGCTCGCCTCGCCATATACAGCTGGGCCCTGCGCTCGGAGGGGTGTTGGCCCAGCGCTTCCCTGTTCGCGTATCTGCATGAGGCCTAGTGCCAGCCGAAGGAGCGGAAGGATGGTACGCTGTCGAAGTTTGGCAGCGTCAACTTCATCCTGCGGTCGTCATGTGGGAAGCTCTTCCCCGCGAACGCGACCCGAGGGAAGTGGGAGGTCAACTGGGCGAGGCGGTGGTTCTACCATCGTGTGATGAGTGGCAGCGGCCTCAAGTGCGCAGGTGGGCCGATTACATTCAAGACCACCCCCGGCTTAACGCTTGACCAGGAAGATAGGCTGAGGGCGCGAAGACTTGTGGGGGTCGCCGCCCACTTCAATATGCGCGACCTCGCCGAGGAGTACATGATGCTCGGTGCGACGCCGCTTTCCCATGGTTGGCGCTTCACAGCCGGTGAACGTCGGGATGATAACGTTCGCCCTTCCGTTTGCTCACTGCCCGTGCCGACTAGCCTTCGTAAGTCTCGACCATGTCTTCCTCTTTGTTCGTACGTATCACATTGTGTAAATGTGCTCTGTCTGGGGCAGGGACTGGCCTTGAGGACGGGGAGCGCGCCGCGCGAGTGTTCCTCGGGCCATACATCGGCAGAGAGCACGGGCAGCGCACAGCTGCGACTGCGGAGGCCGGATTGGGGCGAATAAACCGCGTGTGTGAGGCCTTAGGGCTTCCTGTGCCGGATCGCCCCCCTCCGGACCAGCAGCATGAGGATGACGGTGCCGTGAAGACGAAGGCGCCATCCCGCAAGAGGACCCGGAGCACTGCGACCATGCCTCGTACGGCAGTTGCCGCTGTTCCTGCCGGCGCGGCGAGCCCGGAGTCGGGTTTGGCGAAGTATGCCGATTCAGATTTAGAGGGCACGGGTACCGAGGGCGAAGGCGCCGGGGACGGAGGGCGCGCCACGGAGGTCTCGCTGCCCGTGACCGTCGCCGAGGTGGTGGTGCCAGCTGGCGGCACCGGTGCGGAGTCCTCGTCTCCGGCCATGACTATGGTGGGGCTGCCCTTCACGGGAGTGTGTGGAGCGCAGCCTTTGCTAACAGCGGCGGCCGAGGCTGAAGTGTCCCCCGCGGAGGTGGGGGTGTCTCCCGCAGAGGTGGGGGTATCCCCCGCAGAGGTCGTGGGGGCGAAGCCCCCGACCGCTGTCGTTGTAGCTGTGGAGACCCCTTCGGCGAGTGTTGCTGCCGCAGAGGCTCCTTCTGCGGCGGGTACCGCGGTTGTATCTTTCGCTCAAGCGAAGCGGCCACGCCTGCAGTCCCCCCTTCCGTGGACTTCGTGAGGGTTCGTTGTGGCGACCGGTGTTGGGAGCCTGTGGGACTCCGCTTCGAGCACCGAGGTCCCTCCACCCCGCGTCCTCCCGGCCCCTCGGGCCACGGTGACCGTGGCACAGGATCGGATGGTGCTAGGTCCCGACTCGGAGGTCCCCAGGCCTTGCGAGATAACATCGTCCATTGGGCCAAAGTAGAAGCGGTCCTGCCCGCGGCTAGGGAGACGTCTCCGCGAAGTCCCCCGTCCGCCACCGAAGGTAGGTTATGACGGCACTCCTTCGACAACAATTTTTTTTGGCACCTCGTGACAAGTGTGTAATTCCTCCTTGCAGCGGCACTTATCCCGGAGGAGGAGCCGTTCCTTGAGCGTGGGGGTCCTGGTGCTGGCGACACTGGTGTCGCGCGCCCAAGCCCGGCGGACTTCGTCCCTCCGTCGGATGCTCTGAGGGCATGGCGCGGGATTGCAGAGGACGCGGCCGCCAGCATCGGTCAACAGGCGTTGCAGACCTACGGGTCGGGGCGCCTTGGAGATGCATTGGAGGTGTCGGGAGTGAGGGTAAGCGTCCGTCTTTTAGACCACTTGCCACCGCTTAGCGTTTGCTAACTCCTGCGCCGCGCAGACACTCGTGCTGGCCCAAGCCCTGCGAGGTGCTCACGTTCGCGAGGGAGCAGCGCTACGGAGTAGGCTGCAGGCCACCGAAGAGGAGCTGCAGGGAGCTGCAGGAGGGCGCTCCGCCCAGGATGCTCGCATACGCCGCCTGGAGTTGGAGTGCGCTGAGATGAAGACTCGCACCGATGGGCTCGTTGCCGCAGCGCGAGCATTGGCCGCGGAGGCGGTGCAGCAAGAAGCTGCTGTAGAGCGGGACGGCTTCTGCAACAAATCGCTGCTCTAGAGGGGAAGAACAGCGAGCTTGCTGCCTCTCTCGCAGAGCGAGATCGAGCCTTGGGCGATGCTTCGGTAGCCGCCTGGGACGCCATGCTGGCCCTGGAAGATACCCTCAAGGGGCTTGTCGCTGAAGTGCCGGCGCGCTCCTTCCGGCCCGAGGACCTGTCGCGGTCACTCCGGTGGATTGGGGAAGCGGCCGGCATTGCACTTGGTGCCGCGGCAATCTTCGGCAATGACTGCGCCTACGTGGCGTCGTGTCTGACGTGCGCGCTCCTGTGACACCGCGGTTGTGAACACGTTGCGGGGCTAGTCGATCCCCGACTGGAGATGCCTGCCGGGGGCGGGGTAATGTCCTGCACCGTGCGAGCCGTACGCCACGCCGTGAAGTTCTTCCATGAGCGGATATGCGAATACTGCGGCGAGGCCGCAGCCATAGTTGAGCTGCGGAACAACTTGCACGGCGAGGGAAACCTTGGCCAGTTTCTGGCCGAGGTTCCCCGGCGTGACGAGGATGGCGCCGCGGCCCCGGAGGACACCGCGAACCCACAGGTGTGACGGGAGGTTGTCGCGTGTTGGTGTGCATTGTAACCGAAGCCCGGGTTGTCTTTTTTTTGTTGGTAAAGTACGGAGTTGTTTCCCGCTGTTCTGATTCCTGCCCCCTTGTCCCGAGCAGCTACACAGCCGGGGCCGGCTGCTAATCTCCGACCTTGCAACCCGAGGGCGTTTTCGGCGCTGGCAAAGGGCCGAGGAAGCGTTGGATTTCTGGGCGGGTCGGGCATCTTCGAGTGGAGCTTTGGCACGGACGCATGTTAAAGATGATCCTGCCGAGTAGCGGCCCGGTGCGCCGGAGGTGTTTGTGCGCCTTTGTAAGCATCCTTAGCAAATGCAAAGAACAATCTTGATTAGATCCTGCGAAGTGGATCACCGCCCTCCGGCTACGCTGTCCCATGGTAAACTCGGAGGGTTACTACGCGCGCCCGTATGCGATGATTTGCGCATTGCGGGGGTGGTGTGATCGAGGTAGACGCGTAGTTGCAATAACCGCATACACGCTGAGTCCGATATCCCTTCGAAGCGGCAGCAGCGGAGCTGGCACCTAGTCGAAGTAGATGCGCAAGCGCTCCGTTCCCCCATCCTTCGGAGTGGTGGCAGCGAAGATGGCGCCTAGTCGAAGTAGGCGCGCAAGCGCTCCGTCCCCTACACTTCGAAGTGGTGGCAGCGGAGCTGGCGCCTAGTCGAAGTAGACGCGCAAGCGCTCCGTCCCATACCCTTCGAAGTGGTGGCAGCGGAGCTAGTGCCTAGTCGAACTAGACGCGCAAGTGCTCCATCCCCTACCCTTCGAAGTGGTGGCAGCGGAGCTAGCGCCTAGTCGAAATAGACGCGCAAGCGCTCCGTCCCATACCCTTCGAAGTGGTGGCAGCGGAGCTGGCGCCTAGTCGAAGCAGACACGCGCAAGCGCTCCTTCCCCAACCCTTCGAAGTGGTGGCAGCGGAGCTGGCGCATAGTCGAAGCAAACACGCGCAAGCGCTCCGTCCCCTACCCTTCGAAGTGGTGGCAGCGGAGCTGGCGCCTAGTCGAAGCAGATACGCGCAAGTGCTCCGTCCCCTACCCTTCGAAGTGGTGGCAGCCGAGCTGGCGCCTAGTCGAAGCAGACACGCGCTAGCGCTCCGTTCCCTACCCTTCGAAGTCGTGGCAGCGGAGCTGGTGCCTAGTCGAAGCAGACGCGCAAGCGCTCCGTCCCCTACCCTTCGAAGTGGTGGCAGCGGAGCTGGCGCCTAGTCGAAGTAGACGCGCAAGCGCTCCGTCCCCTACCCTTCGAAGTGGTGGCAGCGGAGCTGGTGCCTAATCGAAGTAGACGCGCAAGCGCTCCGTCCCCTACCCTTCGAAGTGGTGGCAGCGGAGCTGGCGCCTAGTCGAAGCAGACGCGCAAGCGCTCCGTCCCCTATCCTTCGAAGTGGTGGCAGCGGAGCTGACGCTTAGTCGAAGTAGACGCGCCAGCGCTCCGTCCCCTACCCTTCGAAGTGGTGGCAGTGGAGCTGGCGCCTAGTCGAAGCAGACGCGCAAGCGCTCCGTCCCCTACCCTTCGAAGTGGTGGCAGCGGAGCTGGCGCTTAGTCGAAGTAGACGCGCCAGCGCTCCGTCCCCTACCCTTCGAAGTGGTGGCAGCGGAGCTGGCGCCTAGTCGAAGTAGACGCGCAAGCGCTCCTTCCCAAGATTATGCAAGAACAGCCTCTGGTGTTTTTCGCTCACGGGTGCGTTCGCGCGGAAGCTAGACTTTGACACGTCGCCTCGGTACTTTGCGTGCTGTGCATGGGAGCGGGCCCCCATGGTGCACTTTGCATTCCGTAGAATTAACCGGGGTAAGCTGTCCCGTAAGTACGTGGGGCCAACATCCACATCTTGTTTATACTCCGTAGAGTGCGCGGGGATAGCATCCGCGTCTTTTTTATACTCCGGAGAGTGCGTGAGATCGACATCCACGTCTTCTTTTATACTCCGTAGAGTGCGTGGGATCGACATCCACGTCTTATTTATACTCCGAAGAGTGCGCACTGGGGCAACGCCCATGCGTGCGCGGGGTTCACGTCTTTTTTTTATACTCCGGAGAGTGCGCAGGGATAGCATCCGCGTCTTCTTTTATACTCCGTAGAGTGCGTGGGATCAACATCCACGTCTTATTTATACTCCGAAGAGTATGCACTGGGGCAACACCCATGCGTGCGCGGTGTTCGCGTCTTGTTTATACTCCGTAGAGTGCGCAGGGATAGCATCTGCGTCTTTTTTATACTCCGTAGAGTGCGTGCGGAGGCGGGCCTCGACGCTACGTCTTATTTAGAGTCCGTAGACTGCGCGTGGAGGCGAGCCTCCGCGCGTTGCGGGCGGTGAAATTGCGTGCGAAGGCGAACCTCAATGCTACGTCTTATTTATACTCCGTAGAATGCGTGCGGAGGCGGATCTCGACGCTACGTCTTATTTAGAGTCCGTAGACTGCGCGCGGAGGCGAGCCTCCGCGGGTTGCGGGCGGTGAAATTGCGTGCGGAGGCGAACCTCAATGCTACGTCTTATTTATACTCCGTAGAGTGCGTGCGGAGGCGGACCTCGACGCTACGTCTTATTTAGAGTCCGTAGACTGCGCGCGGAGGCGAGCCTCCGCGCGTTGCAGGCGGTGAAATTGCGTGCGGAGGCGAACCTCAACGCTACGTCTTATTTATACTCCGTAGAATGCGTGCGGAGGCGGATCTCGATGCTACGTCTTATTTAGAGTCCGTAGACTGCGCGCGGAGGCGAGCCTCCGCGCGTTGCGGGCGGTGAAATTGCGTGCGGAGGCGAACCTCAATGCTACGTCTTATTTATACTCCGTAGAGTGCGTGCGGAGGCGGACCTCGACGCTACGTCTTATTTAGAGTCTGTAGACTGCGCACGGAGGCGAGCCTCTGCGCGTTGCGGGCGGTGAAATTGCATGCGGAGGCGAACCTTGACGCTACATCTTATTTATACTCCGTAGAGTGCGTGCGGAGGCGGACCTCGACGCTACATCTTATTTATAGTCCGTAGACTGCGCGCGTGGAGGCGTCCCCCCACGTGTCTTTATTCATGCTCATGCATAGTGCACACGAAGGTGATCCCTCGTGCGCTTTTGGTATGAAAACGAGAGAATTTGCATGAACAATGCACTTTAATAAATTCCCATTTGCGCGGGTGAGCGATTACACAAAAAAAAGAAAAGGGGGGATACCGACCACTAACCGCTATGACGGGGCGACCGCTGACGAGTCGCTGCTGCCGGGGCAACCTTGTGCCCGAGGAACGCGAGGCGCTCTCGGGGGGCGCCCGAGGGCTCCGCATCTGCATACCCGGCTTAGGTGCCTTGGCGAGCCGCGTGGCATGGACCTCTGGTGCCAAGCTCTATGCGCCGAGCCATGTCCTGGTCGCCATGGACAATGATGATAGCCTGCGGTCCGGGAAGCTTCATGCATAGGAACCTGTGGTGCGGGACTGCCCCGAGGGTATTTAAGAGCGGCCGCCCTAATATGGCGTTGTAGGGGTATGCAATGTCGACCACATCGAAGATGGCATCTTCGCTCCTCACGTTGTCGTTTTGGCCGAAGGAGACTTGGAGGCATATCTGGCCCAAAGCGCGCAAAGGCTGCCCTCCAAATCCTTGCAGCGGGATGCCTGAAGGGCCCAATCGGCTCCGAGAGATCCCCATTTGGTCAAAGGCCACGGCGAACAGAATGTTTGCGGAGCTTCCTCCATCGACTAGGACGCGCCTAACCTCGCATCCGGCTACAAGGACCCGGACGACCAAAGGGTCTTGGTAGGGAAACTCCACACCCTCGGCGTCGACGGGCGTGAATGTGACTTCGTGTTGTGCCCATTCCGGCGGCGCCTGCGCCGGGTATGCCGCGACGTGGTGCATCCTCTTCGCGTAAGCCTTCCGTTGCCGCGCCGAGGCGAACTCCAGCGAGGAGCCTCCAGAAATGACGTTGATGATCCTGCGCTGGGCTCCTTCCGCGGCTTGTAACTGCAGGAGGCCCTCCCGAGGTTGTTGCACATGTGCCTGAATTCACAGGAGGCCTTCCTTGGGTTGTATTCCTTGGTCCTGGGGGTGTTGGACGTGGGCCACAACGGGCACACGTGTATCCAGGTTTTTGTCCCTGGTGACACTTTGTCGTAGCGCTGCGATAGTGGCGCAAGCACGCGTGTCATGGTTGCCTCGGCCATGGATCTCGCACCACTGCCCATGGTGCTGGTCGCCGTACTCTTCGCGGGTTCTGTCGTCGTGACCCCGGCCACGTCCCTGTCCTCAGCCTCGGCGCCCTCTGCCCCCGCGACCTGCGGAGGCATTGTCTTCGGAGCTGCCCTCGATGTCAAAGACGTAACGAGGTTTCCTGGACTTGCGTTGGTCGCGCTTGGGCCTATCGCCTGGCGGGTCATTGTGTTGGGGGTCCTCGCGTTCGGAGGCGGCCTTCGGCTGCTCTTACTTGCGCTTACCTTCCGAAGAGCCCTGTTTCGGCGAGCCTTCACTTTTTGCCGAGCCTTCCGCCTTGTTGGTGTCGGAGCCTTCCTCCTCCGCTCTGGCATACTCTTCCATCTTGTCGAAGAGCTTCGCGACCGTCTTAATGGGCTTGCGCGCGTTGTATTCGGCCATCGGTCCCAGTCAGAGGCCTTGGATTGCTGTGTTGATGACGGTTGTTTCGTTGACGTCCTTGACCTGGTAGCGCACTTTCGCGAAGCGCTTGAAGTAATCCCGGAGCCTTTCCTCGGGTTTTTGCTTGACTGCGAAGAGCTGGTCCGCATCGACGCGCTCGGCGTAGTTTCCCTGAAAGTTGTTGTAGAGTCGATCGTGGATCTGTTCCCACACGTAGATGGACTGTGGTGCAATGGTGAAGAACCAGGACAGCGCCAGCCCTTGTAACGCGAGAGGGAGCCCTTTCGCCTTCGTGGTGTCGTCTCCGCCAGCGGCTTCGATAGCGGTCTCGTACACGCGCACGAACTCTCACGGGTCGGAGTCGCCTTTGTAGGCCTCGATGACGCTTGGGAACTTGAAATCTTCAGGCCATGCCGCCTGCTGTAGGCCTGCGGAGAGCGGGGACTCCGGGTCTACGCGCCGCAATGGGACGCGACTGGACGTAGGGGCGTCGCGGCTATCCGCCCTCTCCGGAGCGGGTTCGGATGCCACTGCCGGGGGGGCGTGTTGGCTCCGAGCCTCTTGCATGTCCCGCACGGCTTCGCGGAGGTCTGTTAGCTCCCGCTGAAATACGCTGAGGGCCGCCAGCAGGGCAGCCTTCATCGCGGGCGTGGCTGGGGCCGTCGGTGCGCTTGGCGGTGCTGCCGGCGCGGCAGTGACCACGGCCTGCACGGCTGGGCTGCCCGCCGCGTTGTCCTGGAGGACCCTGGAGCCGGTGACGAGGTTCGCGTCACCGCTGGGGCCATTCGCCGCCTCTGCGCCGGGTGAAAAAACAGGTGCGCCTGCGCTGCCGTCGTCGGGGTTGGTCGTCGGGGCGGTGCTGGTGGGGTCTGGCATTGCGTTGCTGACGGGGTTGGTCGTCGCGTCGATGGCGGAGTCGATCATCGCGTCAATGGCAGGGTGGGCGGTTGCACCTGCACCACCGCTCGTACCTGCGGCTGCTAAAGCCGAAGCCCTAGTGCTGACGCAAGACTTCGCCGCCTCCGCCTTCTTCTTCTTCACTGCCGACGGTGAAGCTTTCTTTGGTGCCATCCTCCTTCAGACCTGGAGGCTTGCTCTTGTCCTCCCCACGGACGGCGCCAACTGTTGTGGTTACAGACTAAACAGAGAGAGAGTATGGTAGTGGAGAGTTGAGTGAATGAATGGCTTCGGGGGCTTCCCCCTGGTATATGTCCTGCCTATATACATCCACCTGGGGAGTGCTTTTACAGTTATATCTTTACACATGAGTACTTCCCTCAGGGGTACTTTTGTCACTATACATGTCCCGTTCTGGGACTTACATTCTCTTAACAGGCCTGCCGGGCTTAGGTGGGGGCCACCCCTACAACAGCAATCAAAGCCAAAAGGAGGTTCTCGCGAAGCCCAGCAACATTGTATCATGGAGCTCTCACGTCTTCACGTCTTAATGCTCAGATGTGGAGAGCTGCCCACTGATAGATAGCTTGGTCACAACTCACTAATGTTACCTTATCACTGCACCCATGAAGCGCAAAAATGGCACCACGATGCAGACATTCTCCTTATGTATTGTCAGACTGTGTCATTGTATCAACTATCAAATAATGTTGGCAGCAAGAGGAATAGAAGCCAGAAGATTGTTAGATTCCATAATGCGTGATACAATTCTTGTATACTTTGCTTGACTGACTTAGCACATGATTGTCAGTTCAGAATCGAGATGTTGTTATTGGCAAGATTGTTCACCGGGTCGAATCCCCACGCCCCGAAGATTGCCCATGCTCGGGGAGGCGTGCGAATGCACCATAGGATTATGCCAAAGAAGGTGAGTTTACCTTTGGCATCAGCTGGTGGACTCCGCCGAGACGTCCCCTCAGCCTCAGAGGGAATCGCAAGGATGCCAGCATCCCCTGACAGAGCTGGCCCTTTAGGCGGGGAGGCCTCCGTGTCGGAGGCTAATTCCGGTAGGCTCCTGACCCTAGTCGCCACAGCCTCGGAGGGATCCGCGGGGACATCAGGCCAGGGAGCCTCAGTGTCGGAGTCAGAATCCCACAGCCACGGGGGCTACATTCTTCAATTCATTCATCAATCAACAATTTTGGGAACCAATTCATAGGTCATAATTTCACAACCAATCATAATCAAGTTGTTAGACAACACCTGGAAAGCATGTGCCCAGTGCATGCACTAAGTTTATGTGTCTCTAGTTGTGTTAATTTTTTTGGAATAGAAACATAGACCTAAATTTGTAAGCTTATTCCTGAATGTATGTGTCCAGTGCATGTCTTGTCAATATAGGCAATGAAACCAATGTTGTGATTTCATTTTTTGAACTAAAATGTTTCAAGTCTTATTTTTGAACTTGAAAAAATAATATTTTTTTCTGGCTTACTACTTGGCACCCTTTTGCATGGGGATATGCACAACAATTTCAGATGCTATAGCTACATTGCCTTTCTTGACAACATGCAAGCATCCATAACTTATTTTGTTCCTTGCTTTGATTGCAAAATTGTTGAGCACAAAATTGTGGTTTGCAAATTGCTGAATATAGTTAGAAGGAACACAACATCACACAAAGTGAGAACAGCATGGAACGGACTCAGATTGCTGCTGCATTTAGCATTTCATCCATTCAGAGTACATGTTACAACATACATGTCAATCTTCAAGATGCACATATCAGACAACAAATCATTTCATCCATGAACATATGCACAATTGCACACTGCATTGAATTCACAAATTTGACACAAACATGTTACAATTTTACAAACAAATTTAAGACCATGCTTCCATTTGTACAACCTAAAGAATTTTACAAACAATTGGACAAACACAACCACATGCAATTCACAAAATCATTGGAACATCCAGTCATTACTACAACCATTCATCCTGTCAATCTTGTACATCCTTGCAGACAAAGAGGCAAAAGATGGGGAGGCAAAGGAGAGGAGCTTGTGAGCGTGGGGAGGCAAATCAAAACCAGGGCGAGCTCAATGGAAGAGTGTTAGACAATCACTTGGTTTTAAAAATCCTAAATTTCCTGATCATATCTACAAATTGTCCAAAGCTTTATATGGTTTAAAACAAGCACCTAAAGCATGGTATGATAGGCTTAAATCATATTTACTTAAAAATGACTTTCAAATGGGTAAGGTAGATAAAACATTGTTTACTCTCAAGCATGGCAATGATCTTTTACTCATTTAGATTTATGTGGACGATATCATCTTTAGTGGTTCTTCTCATGCTCTTGTTTCTAAGTTTTCATATATTATGAGTAGGGAATTTAAGATGAGCATGATGGGAGAACTCATGTTCTTCCTAGGCTTTCAGATCAAGCAACCAAAGTAGGGTACTTTTGTTCATCAGACTAAGTACACCAAGGATCTGCTTCATCGTTTCGACATGGCTACAATAAAACCAATCTCCACACCAATGGGATCTACTACAGTGTTGGATCATGATGAAGATGGAGAGCCTGTTGATCAAAAGGAATACAGAAGCATGATTGACTTACTTTTGTATCTCACTGCCTTGAGACTAGACATACACTTTGCTATGTGTTTGTGTGCTCGTTTTCAGGCTTCTCCACATGCTTCACATTGTCAGTCGGTAAAGCGAATTTCCTGGTAGCTTTTAACATCCATTTGATACATCCTAAAACCCTTAGATGCAGCAAATGCTAAAAGAATTATAATGGCTTCAAATCAAACAATAGGTGCAAAAGTTTCACCAAAATCAAGACCTTGTATCTAGGTAAATCCTTGAGTAACAAGTTTACCTTTATTTCGAATAACAACACCATTTTCACTTTATTTCTTCTTAAAACCAATTTAGTTCCAATAACATTATGACCAGGGGGAGGTGAAACTAAAGTCCAGACTTTATTACGCTCAAAATTTTCTATTTCTTCATGCATGGCATTAATGCAAGACTCATCAGATAAAGCGTGACTTACATCTTGGGGTTCAAAAGAGGAAACAAAAACAGCATGAACATATGAGGCATTGGACTTATACCTATTGCGAAGAACTCTCATATTCAACTACCAATCATTTGTTCAGGGGGATGACATCATTGAATATGTAGAGGAGCCTGTGGGGTCGATGGTGACGTAGGTGTAGTAGTAGTGTCCTCTACCTCATAAAAGGTAGGAGCAGAGCCATTAGCTATAGACTCCATCGGTGTAGATACATGTGTCGAAGTGTGAATCGGGGTTTTCCTTTCATCCTCGTTAGAGTCATAAAAGATTTCTTCGAGTGTGTTAGTTATCTGTATATGTAATATCCTGAACGTTGATTCGGCGTAGGTTTCTAAAATAATCGCGGAGTTTCCCGATTTTTTTGGGTAAATCGTGGGAGGTGAAAATTAAATTGCAGAATTGTCCAAAATTAAAAAAAATAAATTAAAACAATTAATTTGGATATTTTGGGTTGTCCGGAGGGGTGGGCCAGCCACTTGGGCCAGCCAGCCCAAAGGGGGGCTGTACCCCCCTCCCAAACCCTAGCACCCCCTTTATAAACCCCCTCCCTTGGCCTCTCTCTCTCTCTCTTTTTCCCCACCTGGACGCCACCCCCCATCTCCTCCCTGCACCTCCACCACTCCCCCATTGCTGTCCCTTGCTGCTAGGAGAAAGCGAGAAGGAAGGAAGAAGAAGGGAGGAAGGAGAAGAAAGGAAGGAGGAAGAAGGGGAAGAAGACGGGTGATCCCAAGGGGATCCCCTAGTTAACTCTCCCTCATCCCAAATCCCTCTGATTTTGCTGTAATTAGGGTTCTTAGTCTAAGAATTGGTGGGGATTAGCAATTAGATTCTCCGATTAGAGAATTCCTGTTGTCCGTCTGTAGATCAATCCGCGCAGCATGACTGTTTGCGCAGTTTAGACCCAAGAAAGTATTTTTCCTGTGGGTCTACCCTAAAGGAAAATTGTAGAGGACGACAAGACCTACCTACTGTAGTTTTTTCAGAATTTTTGGCCACGGGATTTGGGCGTAGCAGGTCAGGAACCTTGCAGTCTATCAGGGGTGCAGACTAGGGCAGATTGCTATCCAGGTGTGATTTAGGAGGAGTATATTATTTTTATGTTTTTGGTCACAATTGAGAAAAATGTAGGGAATTCAGTAATCTAGCTACTGTATAAAAAATATAATTTTTACAGCCTTACACTGTGGTTGGCATGCGTTAGAATCTGGCTGCCCAGATTGCCAGAACAGAGAACGTCCTCTGTTCTGCGTGTTAAGTTACACCTTGATAGCAACCAAATAAAATTAAGTGATCTACATGAAAAGTGAAGGTATTTAAGTGAGGAATCCATAAATATATCTGTCTTTGTAAATGGTTTAAAAATCTTAAAGATATAAAAAAAATTAAGCAGTGCTGCTGCAGCAGGCAGAGTGTAGAACCGTTAAGCGGAGAGGGATGTTGTGGGGATTTGGGGTTTAGCGATATCTTTACTTCTTAAGACACGTTTTCATTGCTATTGTATTGTGCTGAGAGGTGGTTTTGCTCCTAAACGCACGTGATTGCTTCGCTTCAATGTGTTGGACCGAAATGGCGACAGAGGGGGGGGTGAATGACGCTTTCTAAAAATCACCCCAACACGTATCTTCTTCTCCAATAGCTATGGGAGCTATGAAGGTAGAAGGCCAGTGCTCACAAGACACCCCAGCAGTAGGAAAAACACAAATACAGAGACCAGCAAGCGAGAAAAATCAAATCGGGAAAATTCTGGCCTCAAGCGGTAGTACCGCTGATACGGGCGGTAGTACCGCTGAGCGGTAGTACCGCTGGTCCGAGCGGTAGTACCTTTCAGCGGTAGTACCGCTCCAGGAGCAGTAGTACCTCTCGAGAAAAACAGCAAACGGGAATTTCAGGCTGGAACTTTGAGACTTTGGATTTTTGGCTAAAAAATAGGTTTGCTCTCAATCTTTTTGATCCAAGGCCTTACTACAACATACTAAATAGTAAGGGGACCTTGGGAAACAAGAGAATCAAACCAAGAAGCAAGAATTTCAGATTATGGGTAAAAATCTGAATTTTTGCACAACCCGAGCCAAAAAACAAATTACTCCCCAACCGTTGATCCTTTGGCTATGAAATTTTGAGGGTAGCTAATTAATAGCCTCTGGACTCTTCATACCAAATTTCAAGCCACCTCAACAAGGGAATCAAGAACAGCACCAAAACCTAGGAAGGCAACACATGAACAGAGGAAGGCCAAAACTGAAATCTGAGATTTAAACCAAGTTTGCTCTTCGGGAAATTGATCAAATGATCTTGTGGCACTAACCCATCATAGAGCAACCCATTTTGGGACTTCCCAGCAATCAAGAACTCAAAAAGACGAAAATCCAAAAATCACTCAAGAAAGCAACGAAGAACAGAACATGAGCACGAACAGAGAAACTTCAGATTTTCATTCATTGGATCAAATGGAATACAGAGGAGTTCCGATACGCATGGACATTAGGACTAAAGGAGTGATTACAATCTCTCAATCCCTCATCTCCCTCTCAATCCTCAAGAACACCAAGAATCTCACCACTTCTTGGGAGGAAGAACACACAGAGAGAGGAGACTCACATAGAAACCATCGTAGAGACACAGAGGGAGCACACTCTGCCTCTACCACCAACTCACACCAACTAAAGAGCTAAAGGAAACAACCTTCCTAAAGCCTCTTTTGACTCTAAAACCCTAATTCTATCACAAGTGCTCAAGTGGGCATGCAGCCCCTCCTCTCCTTTTATAGCACTTGGCTAACGGGTCTCCGCCCCGTTACGCCCGCTACGTCCAACGGAGCCCGCTCCCGCTCGTGCAGCCTTGCGAATTTCCCGATTCGCCCCTCCTGCACCTTCCGGGAAGCTTCCGCGCTCCTTGCCTCGCACGCCTCGCAACCACCTCGAGTCCACGTCGTTTTCGACACATCCCGACCGTTCTGACCTCAGCGCCACCTACGCCTAGTCCTGCAGTCACACAGACAAGAAAACACGTCAAATAGCACTGCTCGACACATGAAAGCGTAAATACCATCACACTTACCACAGACGAAGTCCAAACCTGTCGAAACATTAGAATATACATCCTAAGCCCAAATGACCAAGTTTGACCAAAGTCCGACCGAGCCCGATTGCGCCACGCAACGGCTCGACTCCGAACCCCTCAAACCAAACTCGACTATCCTAAACCTTTGTCAATTACTCATCATTCACATGGAGTCACGACCACCTGGTCTCTCAATCTCCCCCTTGATGAGTATATTGACAAACTTAGAAAAAGCATGAAGTTGAGTTTGATTTTGAAGAATCCAACATGGTCCAAAGAAGAGAATGAAGCTAATGACCATGTCGACAGAAGGAACACTAGAGCAACAACTGAAAGAGCAAATTGATATCCAAAGCTCTAAACTGTTCCCAACAGACTTTTTCTTCTCTATTCTCCCCCTTTTGGCAATAAACACATCAAGATGCAATAGAGAGAATATGACATGTCATTGGATGAATATGGCTGAAGTTTGTTTATTTAAGCATTTAGAGCCATGAGAATTATCCATATTGACCATAATGTAATACACCAAGCCATAACTCAATAAAACGCTATCTAGATCATGACAACATATATATAAACCAGCTAGAGCACATAGATGACAATCTGAAATGTAATGCATTTAGTGAGCAAGTCAAGTCATCAATGAGCAAAGTCTAACTAGATATATCCAAGGATGATGCAGGCCATGTCAATAAGCTAAGCGGAACAAGGAAGCTACTATTGCGACCAAATAGAGTGCCATGCTCAAGATTGAAACATTGATTAAGTACTTGATCCTTTTTTAAACTTAGCAAATTGAGCACAAACGATATATTTTCTTTTGAAACTCAAGGTTGTGGACAACCAGATTTTTTGTTTTATCATGTGCTAGACCTCAAGCCTTATGCGACTACTCCAAGCAAGCAGCTTAAGAAGATAGTCTAGGTCATCCAAAACTTCCCCTAAGTTCATGCCAAGTGCAATGGCAAGCCGTCTCATAGGGAGGAATTAGTTAGATCAGTTTTTTCGCACAAAAGAGATCTTTTTGCTTTTTAACACATTGTACTAACTCATGCATCATCAAGAGACTAAAACAGCTCAAACTAAGGCTCAATATAGATTCAACGCCCTACTCAGCCTATTTGACATGGCATGAATCATAAAGGGATAGCTCAAGCAAGACTAATCTCGAGTGCTAACATGACAAGTTTTAATTTAAGTTGAGCAATTTTAATTAACTTATCATGGCAAAAAGCTAGTCTACACATATGAAGTCATGATAAATCTAGCAAGCTAAGCACAAGACATGGCAAGGTGTAAAGCATTGAAGCATGTCATAACAGGATAATAATCAAGGCTCAATGCAGATTGATTATAATGCTAGAATGCTGAAAATGCAAGAAAGTCCAGCTCCCCCTCAACATTAGATGCAACTTTTAGTTCAAGTTGAGTTATGTCAAAATTAAGCTTCAGAAGCTCCCAAATGAACTCCCCCTGAACCAAAGCAATAAACAAGAGAAGCTGGGAAAGAAAATCCAAACGGGCAGTCCTTAAAGCATAGATAAGATATAGAGACAACTATGGCTCAGACAGACTCTCATCTACCCCATATGACTCTAGGACTATTAGCTGACCGTAAAACACACACTAGAGAGCAAACACGTACCCTGTCTACCCGAGGGTGGCCCGACCCTCGCTAGAACCTACAAAAAGTGAGTGAGCTCAATCTAGTGAGATAAGAAACAGCTAATCCTGGAAGCACAAGATAAGAGTAGGAGTCTAAGCAGCTAGACAAGAGAAACACTCTAATCTATGCTAGGAGGACTAAACCCAAGTGCACCCCAAGTGCAAAGCAACAGAAATGAGACAGAAGCATAATCAATATAGTAAAGCAGTAAAGCCCAAAGCTCCCCCTCACTACAGTCCGTAAGGACAAACCACCCCAAGCTCTCCCCGCAGAGCTGAAAACCTCGAACTATCCAATGGCTTGGTGAAAATGTCAGCCAACTGGTGGTCACTCTCCACAAACTGGAGCACTATATCACCCTTCTCTACATGGTCTCTAAGGAAGTGAAAGCGAATATCAATATGCTTAGTCCAGGAGTGCTGCACTGGGTTTTTAGCAATGTTAATCGCAGAAGTGTTATCACAAAAGAGTGGAACACTGTCGATAACTAACCCAAAGTCCCGCAGGGTCGAAGCCATCCAAAGCACTTGGCTACAGCAACTGGCTGCAGCAACGTACTCGGCCTCTGCGGTGGACTGTGCAACACCGGACTGCTTCCTTGAAGACCAAGAAACGAGAGAAGTGCCAATGAATTGGCAAGTGCCAGAAGTGCTCTTCCTATCTATCCTACAGCCGGCAAAGTCTGCATCCGAGAAGGCTCTCAAGGAAAGACAGGATGAGGAAGAGTACCAAATACCATAGTCAATGGTAGCTCGAAGGTACCGAAAGATGCGCTTCACCGCCTGGCGGTGAGATACGCAAGGAGAAGCCTGAAAGCGAGCACACAGACACACGGAGAAGTGTATGTCTGGTCTCGAGGCAGTGAGATAAAGAAGGGAGCCGATCATACTTCTGAACTCTTTCTGATCAACTGGCTCGCCATCCTCATCTGGGTCAAGATAGGCTGTAGAAGCCATCGGAGTTGACACAGGCTTACCATCACTCATGTCGAAGCGTCTCAGGAGGTCACGAGTGTACTTTCCCTGATGAAGAAATGTACCCTCCCGAGTCTGCTTGATTTGGAAGCCAAGGAAGAAGGTCAACTCGCCCATCATACTCATCTCAAACTCGGTGCTCATGACATCCGAGAACTGTGAAACCAGAGTATGGGAAGAGCCGCCAAAGATGATGTCATCAACATAGATCTGGACGAGCAGAAGGTCATTGCCATGACGGCGGATGAACAAGGTCTTGTCAACTTTACCCATTTCAAACCCATGACTCAACAAGTAGGACTTAAGCCTCTCATACCAAGCTCTGGGGGCCTGCTTAAGTCCATACAACGCTTTGGAAAGCTTGAAGACATGGTGTGGGTATTTGGGGTTCTCGAAACCTGGAGGCTGTCTGACGTAAACTTCTTCCTCAATGACTCCATTAAGGAAGGCACTCTTGACGTCCATCTGGTAGAGCTTGAAACCCTTAGAAGCTGCAAAGGCAAGCAGGATTCTAATGGCCTCAAGTCGAGCTACAGGGGCAAAGGTCTCCTCGAAGTCTAGACCCTCAACCTGGGAAAACCCTTGAGCTACCAGTCTAGCCTTGTTTCGAATAACCACTCCATCCTCGCTCTGCTTGTTCTTGAACACCCACTTAGTCCCAATAATATTGTGACCTCGCGGGGGCTCAACAAGCGACCAGACCTTGTTCCTCTCAAAATTTTCTAACTCCTCATGCATGGCATTGACCCAAGACTCATCAGATAAAGCGTGAGAAACATCTTTGGGCTCAAAGGAGGCAATGAAAGCAGAATGGAGACAGAATTGAGATAAGCCAGATTTTGAGCGGGTAACACGCTCGAAAAGGTCTCCAATGATCTGCTCTAAAGGATGAGCTTTCTGGATATGTCTAGGAGGTTCAGGATGAGATGAAGAAGCGGCCTCTACCTCGTGAGCTGACGAGGTAGGAACAGAGCCACTAGCTCCAGAAGAAGCAGAAGGCATGGGCTGATCGCCTCGAGGTGCGGTGGAAGACGGCACCTCAAGGGGTGGATGAGGGACAGGATCAGGTAGACAACCGTCGTCTCCATCGTCCTCATCATCCACGAAGATGGTCTCGGACTGCTCTAAAGAACCTGAGATATCAGGCCTAGTCCCCGGACTGGCCTCATCGAAGGTCACCTCACAGGTCTCTACTATTTTACTAGATTCGCAGTTCCAAACCCGATAAGCCTGCGAAGAAGGCGAGTAACCTAGAAAGATACCATCACAAGAACGTGACTCGAACTTGTCTAGGTTCCCGGACTTCAAAATAAAGCACTTGCAACCAAACACACGAAAATGAGAGACGCTGGGCTTTCGCCCGTATCTCAACTCATAAGAAGTGCTGTGCAAGTGTGCCCTAAGAAAGACTCGATTTGAGACATGGCACGCGGTGGCTATAGCCTCAGCCCAAAACTTCCGCGGTGTAGAGTATTCATCAAGCATCGTCCTGGCCATCTCGACCAAGGTACGGTTCTTCCTCTCCACAACGCCATTTTGTTGAGGGACGTGCGGAGAAGAGAACTGGTGCTCTACACCTGTCTCACCACAGAAACTCTCGAAGTAGGAATTCTTGAACTCCGTGCCATTGTCACTGCGGATCGCTCGTAAGGCACCCGGAAGCTCAACAGAAAGCCTACTGAAAAGACCTCGGAAATGTGAAAATGTCTCATCCTTCGAGGCTAAGAAAAACACCCAAGAATACCTCGAGAAGTCATCGACCACGACAAGAACATACCACTTCCCTCCTGCTGACTGCACTCGAGCTGGTCCAACAGTGTCCATATGGAGCAGCTGTCCCGGTGCATCGGTCATAGTAACTGTGACCGGAGGGTGAGAAGCGGCAACCATCTTGCCGTGCCGGCATGGAGCACAGACTAGATCTTTGACCATCTTGAGTTTCGGCAAACCACGAATGAGATCGTCGCCGCTAACTCGAGTCAAATGGTCAAACCCAATGTGACCAAGTCTCCTATGCCAGAAAGAAAGATCGCGGGACTCAGAAGCAACTAAACACCTGAGAGGATCACCAGAAGACTCAGAAAAATCAGCACGAAAGATCCTCCCAAAACGAGAAATCCCGCAAACCAGACTACCCGAAGCATCAAGAATTTTGCAATTGTTTTTCTTAAAGCTCACCTCAAAGTCGTCATCGGTAAGCTGAGAAACTGAAAGCAAATTGTACTGCAGCTTACTAACCAAGGCAACATCCTTTAGAATAAAGAGGCATTAATGCGCACAGTACCTTTGGCGATGACGCGCCCAGACGAAGCGTCTCCGAAGGTGATCGTCTCATCACCTGGAGCGCGGGTTAGGGAGGAGAACCAACGGGAGTCTCCGGTCATATGACGAGAACAACCGGAGTCTACAAGCCAAACCTTCTCCTTCCCTACCCGGCGAACCTGAGTCAAACAGAGAGTAAAGTCTCAGTACTGGGGTAAATCAAGAGTGATTTTGGCACCCAATACTGAGTAACACGTGGAGCAGATGAAGTAGTCAAGCACAACTGACCTCTATCTACCCTACGCTCTCCGTGACTCAAAGAAGCAGAAGGTCTGTGAGCAGACCTGAAGCTGTTGCGGGGTCCGACTGCTACGGGAGAGCGAGTTGGAACACCGGCAACACGCTGATCACGCCGTGGGTAACTGTCTCGACGGGGGAAACGGGATGTACCCTCAGGACGGCGGAAGTCACGACCCGGAGCAGCACGAGGACGAAAACCAGAAGACTCAGAAAAACCAAGTCCTCGATGCTGCCTAAACCTGTCAGAAGCAAACCTGGACCTCGTGCTAGTCTTAGGTGCACTCAGGATCTGGGGCTGACCCTGAATACGCCTAAGTGCCTCTGCACGGTCTCTACGCGCAACCCTGGCGCGCCTGAAGCATCTCTCGATCGAGTGCCCATCCTTCTGACAGAAGGTGCAGTGGTACTTCACCTTTTGAGAGGTGGAAGTAGCACGAAGAGGCTTCGCCTTCTGAGAGGCCGAAGAAACAGGTGGAATCACCTTGCTGTCAGAGATCCCTTGGACAAAGCCCGCTGATTTGAATTTAACCTCATCAGATCTGGGCTCAACCTCGATCACACCTCCTACGATGGGTCGGAGAATAGCAGGTGGATGCTTCCTCATATCCTCATAGAAATCATATCCTAGACCTTGATTGAACTTGCAAATCTTGGATTGGTCTAGAATAAGATTAAGCTTCTTCTTGCCGCCTACAAATCTCTCGAGAGTGTTCATAAGATACTGACACTCCCGAAAGAGAGAGGTGCAAGAAGAGCAGGGAGAAGAAGAGACAGCAGAAGGTAAGGGAGCAGAAGAAGAACCAACAGTAGAGGAAAGAATGGCTTGTGCACGCACAGCCGACTCTGAGGGGACAGTCCTACTACTAGCAGGTTGGTTCGCATCTCTAGGCGTCTCACCCTTACCCTGGGGCTTCTCCCCCACACCATCAATCACATCACAACCAGATTGTTGCTTCTCTAGTAAGTCCTTAGTTAGCTTCACACATTTGTCATTCAATGCAACGAGTTCAAGTTTTAGTTTATCACAACTAATGCATGGTGAGCTAACAGGATCCTTAGTCGCATACTGAGTCATTTTCTTGTTGTTGTCAATCATTTCTTGAAACTGTTTTGAGACAGATTCAAGTTCAGCAGTTAACTTTGGACAGTTCAAACATGAATCAATAGGCTCAAGTAAAGAAGCACTCAACTCAGCAATCTTGTGATCTGCCCGTTTTAGGTTCATCTTCAATTTATTGCATTTTTCGCAAGACTCGGGCAGATCAAGGAGCATGGTATAAGGTCCTCTAGCAGCAATGTCCTTATCCTCACATGAGGTGGGAGGAGTAGTCTCATCAGTAGTAAGAAGAGTAACAGCCATCCTACTCAACTCTAATTCGGTAAGCAGACTAACATTCTCCACCTTAACAATATCAAGCTCGGAGGACAAACTATCATGCGAGGTCCTTAATTTCTCCATATCACCCAGCAAAGCAGAGCATGTATCACAATCATCACGGGAGGGAGCAGATATAAGTGAAGTAAGCTCCCGTGATAATCTATCTACTTCCTTCTCTAACTCGGTACACCTAGCTCTAGCTCTAGCATGAAAACCACCTAGCTTAAGAAAAGCATGATTGAGCTGGTCGTAGGTGGGGCATACCTCATCCGAGTCGGAGTACAGCTCGCTGTCGCTCAGTTCGCCCTCGAGGGCCATGAAGCACATGCCGGAGAAGTCGTCGCCGCTCTTGGGGTCCTGGTCACCCGTCCCGTCATCGTCGCTCCATCCCTCCACCTCGCTGAGGTCGAGGTCGTCGAACGCGGTGAGGACGCGGTGAAACAGCTTCTTGGCCTTCCCGAAGTCGCGGAACTTCTTCTTGCCTTGGGCAGGGACTGGAGGCTTCTTGTTGCGGTTCTTGTCGGTGTAGTCGTTCTTGCCCGAACCGCCGTAGTCAACTTTGCCCTTCTCCAGTTTGGGGCAGTTTGCCCGAATGTGGTTGGGGCCACCACACTCAAAGCAAATGACTGGACCGCCTCTCTTTCTGTCCCTCCTCCTCTTGTAAGCATGGGAGAACTTTCGAGCTAGGAGGGCCAGTTGTTCATCCTCTAGCTGCTCTAACTGATCATCAGTTACGTCTTAGAGAGCAGCTAGGGAGAACCCACAAAGCGAATCGGCGGAAAAACCAGAAGCCAAACTAGGATCGGTGACTAGAACCATCGACTGCGACTTCAACTTACGAGAGACAATGTCGATCTCGTGCGTATTGAGGCGCGAGTACAGCGCGTCAAACGTCAAAGTCGAGAGGTCGGTGGTGTCCTTGATGGTAGTCACCTTCATTTCCCAAACGCGAACGTCGAGTGCAGCAAGCATTTGACGAGCGTTGTCCGAGTCGAAGTATGTGAGACCGACGGCTCGGAGATTGCTCAAAATCTTGTGAAAACGCGCAAAGCACTCATCAAGGGACTCGCCAGCGAGCATTTCAAACTTGTTGTAATCTCGCTTGAACTGGTCCTGTCTCACCGTCTTAATCTGGGTGGTGCCCTCATGGTATGCATCGAGGGTCTCCCAGATATCGAAGGCGGACGGAAAATGAGAGATGCGGTCAAACTCGCTACGACTCAACCCCTGGATGATGATGTTCCTTGCCTTTGCATTCGCCTCAACATCAGCCATGTTCCCGGCATTGATGTTCTCATCGGCAGGAACAGCAAATCGTACTTTGACCTTCCGCCAGATGGCATACCCCTGGGCCTGGATGTATGTCTCCATTCGGCTCTTCCAGAAGGGGTAATCGATGCCATCGAACACGGGCGGCTTGGTCGAGTACTTGTCCGTCGCCATGGCTCTTGAGACCGGTTAAGATCTACGAATTAGAGCTAACCGGCTCTGATACCAATTGTTGGACCGAAATGGCGACAGAGGGGGGGTGAATGACGCTTTCTAAAAATCACCCCCAACACGTATCTTCTTCTCCAATAGCTATGGGAGCTATGAAGGTAGAAGGCCAGTGCTCACAAGACACCCCAGCAGCAGGAAAAACACAAATACAGAGACCAGCAAGCGAGAAAAATCAAATCGGAAAAATTCTGGCCTCAAGCGGTAGTACCGCTGATACGGGCGGTAGTACCGCTGGTCTGAGCGGTAGTACCTTTGAGCGGTAGTACCGCTCCAGGAGCGGTAGTACCTCTCGAGAAAAACAGCAAACGGGAATTTCGGGCTGGAACTTTGAGACTTTGGATTTTTGGCTAAAAAATAGGTTTACTCTCAATCTTTTTGATCCAAGGCCTTACTACAACATACTAAATAGTAAGGGGACCTTGGGAAACAAGAGAATCAAACCAAGAAGCAAGAATTTCAGATTATGGGTAAAAATCTGAATTTTTGCACAACCCGAGCCAAAAAACAAATTACTCCCCAACCGTTGATCCTTTGGCTATGAAATTTTGAGGGTAGCTAATTAATAGCCTCTGGACTCTTCATACCAAATTTTAAGCCATCTCAACAAGGGAATCAAGAACAGCACCAAAACCTAGGAAGGCAACACATGAACAGAGGAAGGCCAAAACTGAAATCTGAAATTTAAACCAAGTTTGCTCTTCGGGAAATTGATCAAATGATCTTGTGGCACTAACCCATCATAGAGCAACCCATTTTGGGACTTCCCAGCAATCAAGAACTCAAAAAGACGAAAATCCAAAAATCACTCAAGAAAGCAACGAAGAACAGAACAGGAGCACGAACAGAGAAACTTCAGATTTTCATTCATTGGATCAAATGGAATACAGAGGAGTTCCGATACGCATGGACATTAGGACTAAAGGAGTGATTACAATCTCTCAATCCCTCATCTCCCTCTCAATCCTCAAGAACACCAAGAATCTCACCACTTCTTGGGAGGAAGAACACACAGAGAGAGGAGACTCACATAGAAACCATCGTAGAGACACAGAGGGAGCACACTCTGCCTCTACCACCAACTCACACCAACTAAAGAGCTAAAGGAAACAACCTTCCTAAAGCCTCTTTTGACTCTAAAACCCTAATTCTATCACAAGTGCTCAAGTGGGCATGCAGCCCCTCCTCTCCTTTTATAGCGCTTGGCTAACGGGTCTCCGTCCCGTTACGCCCGCTACGTCCAACGGAGCCCGCTCCCGCTCGTGCAGCCTTGCGAATTTCCCGATTCGCCCCTCCTGCACCTTCCGGGAAGCTTCCGCGCTCCTTGCCTCGCACGCCTCGCAACCACCTCGAGTCCACGTCGTCTTCGACACATCCCGACCGTTCTGACCTCAGCGCCACCTACGCCTAGTCCGGTCCACCGTGTCTCGCCACGACTCCAACTCGATGTCCTGCAGTCACACAGACAAGAAAACACGTCAAATAGCACCGCTCGACACATGAAAGCATAAATACCATCACACTTACCACAGACGAAGTCCAAACCTGTCGAAACATTAGAATATACATCCTAAGCCCAAATGACCAAGTTTGACCAAAGTCCGACCGAGCCCGATTGCGCCACGCAACGGCTCGACTCCGAACCCCTCAAACCAAACTCGACTATCCTAAACCTTTGTCAATTACTCATCATTCACATGGAGTCACGACCACCTGGTCACTCACAATGCTAGAGGCAAGTAAACGTAGCGGTTGTGCTACTGTTTAACTCGTTAATTATTCCACATTCACATTAATTAATTCTCTTAATTTGAGGTGCTATGTCATTTTTACATGCTTCTTAATGTGGTCCATGTGGTAGTATTTTAAGGATTCGATTGTTTATGATCTTGATGGTTTAATTGTGGATATGTAGAATTGTTCTTGATGAACCAATATAGTTGTGGGGTAGAATACTTTACGAGCATATTGTGGTCTAGGTGGTAGTATTCTTAGTGAATATTTGTGGTTGTGGTGGTAGCATTCTTGATGATTATGTTGTGGTCTATGTGGTAGAATTCCCTATAGATCAATGGATTATGATCTTGGTGAACCGAATGTGGGTTATGTGGTAATGATCTTATGAAACGTTGGTATTGTGCTTAATGAGACACAGGTGGGTTATGATGAAGTATTCATGATGATTAGGTTGTTGACCTTCGTGGTTAAATTCTTGTGGTTTATGATTATCATATCATTCATAACATGTCATGACATTTGCATTGTGGATGTCGCCGCTTATAGCCACGACCGTATTTGCATTGTGGATGTCGCCGCTTATAGCCGCGACCGTACCGGTACAGCATCGTACATTGCCATAGTATGATGCACACTCCTACCTTGTTGGGTAAGGGTGCAGTGGATCATATGCATTCATATGCATTGCATTGTGGAAAGATCATTTGTATACCTATGCAATATATTGTGGTGCAGTTATTTTGCAGTTAAATACAACTGCATAGTTGTAATGTGGAATTGGCTCATGTGAGTTACTTGTGGTATGAGGAATGTGGCTGTGGTCATGGAATGGGGTTCGTCCCTTGTGGTATGATAGGGGTTGTGATTGTGGCATGAGATTCTTTTCTCTTGTAGTAACTATTGATAGCAGTTGTGGATGTGTGAAATAATAAAGTAGTGACGTAAAACATGATAATGCTTTATTGGCTTGGGTAGTGGTAGTGGTTGAGGTTTTAAAGTAGTCAAAAAAGATTTCTTTACTATTGTTTTACCGTCGTTGGTGGTGATTTGAGGTTGAGGATATAAACGTGGTCATTGTGGAAAACAAATGTTGATGATTAAACTGTTGTAGTTTAACTAGCCTATTAAACAGTTTGCTTGTTGAGATTTTTATCTCGCTCTTGTTCCCCCCCCCCTCCAGGTGATTCTCAAGCATGCATGGGATGGGTAGAGCGGCACATCACTAACACACACCATATCATGTTTCATACTGTAATAAATAAGTACAGTCTCCAGTTATTCATTTTTATCTCTTATTGCCGATCACTTTTAATTATTAAAGTTAGGTTAGGTTGTGGTTCGCTTTAATTGGTTAAAGTAATTAGCGATTGTTCTTTAATTAGTAGTGTTCCTTTACCTTTGTTTTAGTATGCTTCCGCTTAGCTTAACATGATTTAGAAATTGTTGCCAGTTTATGTTACCTTGTAAAGTAAATTGGCTAGCTTGTAGCGTGGTTTAGTGGCATCCCAGGGTAATGCGGGTCCTGGGGTGTTACAGTTGATATCAGAGCGGGCGTTAGGTCTGTGGTAATTAAATTATTAAATTGACACACTGGTGCACAGTAGGATGGGATGGGTCAAGCATTGCATTTATGCTTTTGACATGTTGTATTGATGATTTACGTAATGAGATGATCTTGTTTGATTATGATTTGCTCCTGTGACTGTTATGAGTGAGGATAGTCAATGATAAGATGTAGAGGTTGTAGTTGCTACCTTGGCATTGCCAGTTTATACCACTGTTCGTAGTATGGGGATAGCGATGTAGTTACCTCGGGTAACTTAGTTGCAGATGTTGTGAGTGAGTTTCTTAAGAAAAGTTGTTATCTTCCTTGAGTTGATTTTGGCCAATTCTTGGCCTATTGCGGTTAATGAATTTCTCTTGAGTTAGCGGTTCGTTGCAGTTGTTGGGTGCCAGTAGGCCTTTAATTGTCCTTGAGACAAATATTGTTTCTTTTTTAGTGATGAGTTGCTTTTGTTGCTCGTGAGTAGTGTTATTTTGCGAGATGGATATTTCATTGTTGTTTCTATCTTTCTTATTGAAAAACATGGCTCATTTATTCGTTTGACATTTTTTTAAAAAAAATTAAAGCTTTATGTTGGAAGTTCGTTAACTTGTGGAAGTCGTGGCTCTATGCATTTTTTTTGGGTTATTTCGAGTGTTGAGGTTTGATTCCTCTCTTTTCTAAAAGGAAGTGTTAAAACCCTTTGTGATGTTTTGTTGTGTCTAAGTAGGAGGTGGCAATTATGTAAATAATTGATAAGTTGTGAATTATCAAGTTGAGATGCTAGCGTGGTGCATAAATAATTTCTACCAACATCCTTAGAAGTGAAGTTGATTAATATGATTTTGTCCTATTGTAGTTTCTTGAAGAATTGTGGTTAAGAATTTGTCAATGCATGTTTAGAACTCATGCAGTTATTGAGGAATATAAAAATTGGTTTCATTATTATGGTTGTTTAAATTCCCAACTTGTCGGGTAGATTGGATTGATTTATCTTAAATAATTAATCTGACCATTCGAGATGGTTAAGTTAGGAGGTGTTGGAATATTGCCTTGGTAACATTAACCTTTAATATGTCCTCTCCTTACATACTTGTTGAGCATGTACAACTGTTAAATTCATGTAACTTATGCCATGTTAAATTATTGACACATGTATAAAGGAATAGATGAAGGTTGATGTATTGACTTGTGGAATCTTGTCTTATTAAGCTGGTATTATTGAAGTTTAAAGTTATTTTGTTCTAAATTTCTAAACGTAAGGTGGGATATTAATTGAATATATGCTCATGATTGTTTTTATGATTGCAAAACAGAGTTAGGATCATGAATGCTGTTATGACAAAATAATAATCAATTATTGTCAGTAATGACTAGAGTGCAATCAATTTGTGCTAAATTAGAGTTGAGCATCAATAAGAATTGAATGTATGAAATCTAATAAGAGATTTATACTAACATGTTTTGTGACATTGTCATGTTCTAGTATCATTTTGTTTAAGAGCTTTGTTTTATTATGGTGGTTTATGCACTAGGTTTTCCTAGATTAAGTAGTTGAAATCTTACTTAGATAATAAGAACATGATGAAGTGATTTATGGTGTTCCTTTTGGAAAAATATGAAGGAGTAAGAGGATATGATGATTCTTGCAAAGAGTATTTTATCTTGTTGTTAATACAATTGATAGCATGTAGTTGTGATTATGGTGTTGATGGTTTTTTAAGATAAAGGAATTTGTTAGTTCCATGATACTAATTGACTTAAAGGATTTGAGATTTGTGGTTGTGATCTTTTTGGACCTTATGACATGTGTAGTATCCAAGATTGCTTTGAGTAAAGTGACGTGTTGAACGCTTTTAGTGTTTTTTTTGCTAAACCTTGTGTTGTGGTCTTCAAGCCTCTTTTGTTGGAACTGGCGGGATGTGGTAATAAAAAAATTAATTATTTCTTGTTAAAAGAAAAGTGTACTAGAAGTAATTGAGGTACGAATGATCTCATTTTGTGTTTTCCAACCTCATTGCTATTTATTTTTTTCTTCTCTTGGTCTTATGGTTACTGTGAATGATAGCGATTTTCTGTGTGCTGGAATTTATTTCTTCTTACCTCTTCTTCTAAGAAAGGGGTAACCGATTTGAGTTGTGAGGTTTTCTTTGTTGCGTGATGGCAACTGGATAGTGGTGGTCTGGTAGATGTTTTTTGCGGAAGCCATAAATATCACGATGTTTATGGTACATTGGATGAAATATTGTTTTTGTAAGATAATCCTTGGGAAGGATTTGATTTAAATAGAATGTTTGTTTTGGAGCCAAATAATTTGTTGATGTTAACAATTGAGTGTGTGTGGGTGTGATATAAATTTTGAGTTGTTTTCCTTAAGGGATTGAGGTGCTTTAGGAATTATCTGTCAAAGTAATTCCATTGGTCAAGGTCTTGGCTAGAATGTGTTTTGTGGAGACAGTAGAGTCTCTCTACAAGGGTGTGGATGATGTACTCAGTTTGAGCACATTGTCGAAGTTGCCAACTTAAGATAAATGAGTTGGTGTGTTGGGCGATGATTTGGAAATCCTTGGTTCAAAAAAGTTAAATTTTGAAAGGGAATGGATTGGGAAATTAATGACACCTCGAGCAGTAATATGCTCTCTTGATTCTTGTTTAAACTGTGTGTTTATGGCAGAGGTCATCTGCAATTGAGTTGTTTTATGTCAAGGCGTAATCTTTTCCAATTAGGAAAAGAAAATGATTGTTTTGGTCTGTCGAGTGATTTTCACTCTTGGCTTATGTGGTGTGGATTCTCCAAATGTCTATTTGGAGAGTGTAAAAGGTTTTGTGGTGAATTCTTTGATTTGGATCATGGTCCTTTGAAGGAAAGCTGGTTGCTAATGTGTTGTATGAGAATCCTTTATCCTTCTTTTGGTTGGGTTCCATTTGTAAAAGTTATTGTTTGTGCTTCGAGTAAAATGTTATGAGTGGAATCTGTGGTCGAATTCTTTAAAAGGGGTACAATGTATTATCCCAATTATAATATATAGAGGAAAATGTTTTAAGAAGGAGAATGGTATTAGATAGTGGCTTGATAGTTGTGGCGGGGAATTTTGCGAGAATGGCAGGATCTATTGGCAGCTCAGAGCCGGCAGAAGAGTTGCGGGTGCTCGGCGTTGACCGGCGCGTGTTGTGGACTCGTCGGAGTTGGTCATAAGGAAGAGGGCCACCAGGTATGTAGAGGCCCTCTTGACGAATCAGTCCGAGCGGGAGGTGACATGGGAGCTTGAAGTTCAAATGTAGAAGAAGAACTCGAGTTCTTCGAGGCAGGTGAGAACCCGTAGTTGTTGTTCCCTTGGGATGTTCTATCCTTGGGATGCTCTATCCTTTGGTTGTTCTTTCCTTGATTGTTCTTTTGTCTCATGGGTTGAGGAGTTAGATTCAAGGACGAGTCCTTTTTAGGTGGGGAGAATGTAATATCCTGAACGTCGATTCGGCGTAGGTTTCTAAAATAATCGCGGAGTTTCCCGATTTTTTGGGTAAATTGCGGGAGGTGAAAATTAAATTACAGAATTGTCCAAAATTAAAAAAAATAAATTAAAATAATTAATTTGAATATTTTGGGCTGTCCGGAGGGGTGAGCCAGCCAGCCCAAAGGGGGGTCGTACCCCCTCCCAAACCCTAGCACCCCCTTTATAAACCCCCTCCCTTGGCCTCTCTCTCTTTTTTTCCCCACCTGGCCGCCACCCCCATCTCCTCCCTGCGCCTCCACCTCTCCCCCATTGCTGTCCCTTGGTGCTGGGAGAAAGCGAGAAGGAAGGAAGAAGAAGGGAGGGAAGGAGAAGAAAGGAAGGAGGAAGAAGAAGGGGAAGTGTAATACCCTGAACGTCGTTTCGGCGTCAGCTTTAAAATTAATCGCGGAGTCGCCGGTTTTTCGGTAAATCGCGGGAAGGGAAAAATAAAAATTGTGGAATAGTGTAAAATGAATAAAATAAATAAATAAAAACCTCTAAGTGTGCTGCCTGGAGAGTGGGCCGACCACCTTGGGCCTTCCAGCCCAAGGGGTGGTCGCACCCCCTCCCCCTAAAAAAACCCTAGCCACCTCCCCTCTCCCCCCTTGGCCACCACCCCCTCTTTTCCCATCCCCCTGGCCGCACCCCCCTCCCAGGTTGCGCCTCCAACACCCCTCCACAGCTGCTGTCCATTGGAGCAAAGGAGGAAGAGAAGGAAGAAGAAGAAAGGGAAGAGAAGGAAGAAAAAGAGGAGGAGAAGAAGAGGAGGAAAGAAGATGGGTGATCCCAAGGGATCCTCTAGGTAATTTTTCCCAATCCCAAAACCATTCTGTTTTTATAGTAATTAGGGTTCATGGCACGGGATTAGAAGGGGATTAGCAAATTGATTACCCGATTAGAGATTTCCTGCTGTCTGCCTGTAGCTCAATCCGCGCAGCGCGTCTGTTTGCGCAGTTTAGACCTACGAAATGATTTTTTCTGCAGATCTTCCCAAAAGAAAATTTGTATAGGATGACAAAACGCACCTACTATAATTGTTTTAGAATTTTTGGACACGGGATTTTGGTGTAGCAGGGTCGGAAACTTCGCTGTCCGACAGGGGTACAGATTGGGGCAGATTGCTGTTCAAGGGTGATTTAAGGGTAGAAGATGATTTTTATGATTTTGGTCAAAATTAGAAAAAATGTAGAGAATTCAGTAATATAACTTCTGTATAAAAATTATAATTTTTAGAGCCTTACACTGTGGTTGGGACACGTTAGAATCTGGCTGCCCAGATTGCCAAAACAGAGAACGTCCTATGTTTTGCGCATTAAGTTACACCTTGCTGGGATCGAAATAAAAATATATGATCTACATGAAAAGTGAAGGTATTTAAATGAGGAATCCAGAAATATAACATTTTCTGTAAATGACTTATTATTGTTAAAGATACAAAAATATTAAGCAGCGTTGCTGCAGTGGGTAGATTGAAGAATCGTTAAGCGGAGAGGATTATGTGTGGGTTCGGGGTTCAAGCGACGTCTTTACTTATTAAGACGTGTTTTCATTGCTGTTGTATTGTGCTGAGAAGTACTTTTGGACAGGTGGTTTTGCTCCTGAACGCACGTGATTTGCTTCGCTTCGTCGGTAGAGGCAAGTAAACGTAGCGGATGTGCTACCGTTTAACTCGTTATTCTTACTACTTGTAATTTACATGATTCTCGTAACTTGATATGTTATGCCATAGTTGTATGATTTCTAAATGAGGCTGTGGTAGCAATTATTGATCAATTGACATGCTTTGAATGAATTGCTCATAGTCATGTGGTAATCTGTATAATGTGCTAAATGCGGAATATGAAAAAAAAATAAGTGGTGGATATGTGGTTGCGGATATGTTGATGCTCCTTTGAGGTCGAAATTCATGTGGTTTATGATTATCATATCATTCATATCATGTCATGACATTTGTATATGTGGATGTCGCCGCACTTACCGGTACAGCATCGTATATTGCCGTAATACGATGCACACTCTTATCCTGTTGGGAAAGAGTGCTGTGGAGCATAGCATCATAGCATTCATATGCATTCATTTGTGGGTGGAATGACTGCATTCAAATGCCAATTAATTATGAAATTTATGAGGTATGATTCATGGAAGTCTGTGGTGGTTTAAATAATTGTGGACATGATTTGTGGTTGTGGTTGTATGGATATATAAAGGATGATGTATAATTGTTTGTAGTTTAAATAGCCTGTTAAACAGTTTGCTTGCTGAGATTTTTATCTCACCCTTGTCCCCCCCCCCCTACAGGTGATCAATGAGCATGCATGGAAAGGATAGAGCGACACCACAATAATGCACTTGATCATAGATTTATGCTGTAATAAAGACGAAGTGATTCTAGTCTTTCGCCTAGCTATCTCGTCAATGTTTACTTTATCTTAATAGTGTTAAACCTGTGAACTATTCTTTGGTTAAATTGTTGGAGGTTGATTTTAATTATTGAATTGTTATCACTATCCTATTTCGCTTAGTTGATTATGCTGCTGCTTATCTTATAATACTTTTAGGAATTGTTGTTAGTTTAATATATCTTGTAACTTGGCTTGTTGTGGAGTGGTTTTAGTGGCATCCCAGGGTAATGTGGATCTTGGGGTGTTACAGGAAGAAGACGGGTGATCCCAAGGGGATCCCCTAGGTAACTCTCCCTCATCCTAAATCTCTCTGATTTTTCTGTAATTAGGGTTATTAGCCAAAGAATTGGTGGGGATTAGCAATTAGATTCTCCGATTAGGGAATTCCTGTTGTCCGTCTTTAGATCAATCCGCGCAGCGCGACTGTTTGTGCAGTTTAGACCCACGAAAATATGTTTCCTGCAGCTCTGCCCAAAAGGAAAATTGTAGAGGACAATAAGACCTACCTACTATATTTTTTTCAGAATTTTTTCCCAAGGGATATGGGCGTAGAAGGGTCGGGAACCTTGTTTCCTGTCAGGGGTGCAGACTGAACAGATTGCTCTTCAGGTGTGATTTAGGAGTAGTATATGATTTTTATGTTTTTGGTCACAATTGACCAAAATATACAGAATTCAGTAATATAACTACTGTATAAAAATCATAATTTTTAGAGCCTTACACTGTGGTTGGGATGCGTTAGAATCTGGCTGCCCAGATTGCCAAAACAGAGAACGTCCTCTATTTTGCGTGTTAAGTTACACCTTGATAGTAACGAAATAAAAATAAGTGATCTACATGAAAAGTGAAGGTATTTAAGTGAGGAATCCATAAATATATCTTTCTTTGTAAATGGTTTAATAATATTAAAGATACAAAAAAATTAAGCAGCGCTACTGCAGCGGGCAGAGTGTAGAACCATTAAGCGGAGAGGGATGTTGTGGGGATTTGGGGTTTAACGATATCTTTACTTCTTAAGACGTGTTTTCATTGCTGTTGTATTGTGCTGAGAGGAACTTTTGGAAAGGTGGTTTTGCTCCTGAACGCACATGATTGCTTCGCTTCAACGGTAGAGGCAAGTAAACGTAGCGATTGTGCTACTGTTTAACTCGTTAATTATTCTACATTCACATTAATTAATTCTCTTAATTTGAGGTGCTATGTCATTGTTACAGGCTTACTTAATGTGGTCCATGTGGTAGTATTTTAAGGATTCAATTGTTTATGATCTTGATGGTTTAATTGTGGATATGTGGAATTGTTCTTGATGAACCAATATAGTTGTAGGGTAGAATACTTTACGAGCATATTGTGGTCTAGGTGGTAGTATTTTTAGTGAGTATTTGTGGTTGTGGTGGTAGCATTCTTGATGATTATGTTGTGGTCTATGTGGTAGAATTCCCTATAGATCAATGGATTATGATCTTGGTGAACCGAATGTGGGTTATGTGGTAATGATCTTATGAAACATTGGTATTGTGCTTAATGAGGCACAGGTGGGTTATGAGGAAGTATTCATGATGATTAGGTTGTTAACCTTCGTGATTAAATTCTTATGGTTTATGATTATCATATCATTCATAACATGTCATGACATTTGAATTGTGGATGTTGCCGCTTATAGCCGCGACCGTATTTGCATTGTGGATGTCACCGCTTATAGCTGCAACCGTACCGGTACAGCGTCGTACATTGCCGTAGTACGACGCACACTCTTACCTTGTTGGGTAAGGGTGCAGTGGATCATACGCATTCATATGCATTGCATTGTGGAAAGATCATTTGCATACCTATGCAATGTATTGTGGTGAAGTTATTTTGCAGTCAAATACAACTTCATAGTTGTAATGTGGAATTGGCTCATGTGAGTTACTTGTGGTATGAGGAATGTGGCTGTGGTCGTGGAATGGGGTTCATCCCTTGTGGTGTGGTAGGGGTTGTGATTGTGGCATGAGATTCTTTTCTCTTGTAGTAACTGTTGATAGCAGTTGTGGATGTGAGAAATAATAAAATAGTGAGGTAAAACATGATAATGCTTTATCGGCTTTAGTAGTGGTAGTGGTTGAGATTTTAAAGTAGTCTAATAAGATTTATTTGCTATTGTTTTACTGTCGTTGGTGGTGATTTGAGGTTGAGAATATAAACGTGGTCATTATGGAAAACAAATGTTGATGATTAAATTGTTGTAGTTTAACTAGCCTGTTAAACAGTTTGGTTGTTGAGATTTTTATCTCGCTCTTGTTTCCCCCCCCCCCCCCTCCAGGTGATACTCAAGCATGCATGGGACGGGTAGAGCGGCACATCACTAACACACACCATATCATGTTTCATACTGTAATAAATAAGTGCAGTCTCTAGTTATTCATTTTTATCTCTTATTGCCGATCACTTTTAATTATTAAAGTTAGGTTAGGTTGTGGTTCGCTTTAATTGGTTAACATGATTTAGAAATTGTTGCCAGTTTATGTTACCTTGTAAAGTAAATTGGCTAGCTTGTAGCGTGGTTTAGTGGCATCCCAGGGAAATGCGGGTCCTAGGGTGTTACAGTTGGTATCAGAGCGAGTGTTTGGTCCGTGGTAATTAAATTTTACCAAGAGCAACTAGAAGGATCTACAGTGTCCATGTGCAACAATTAACCAAGAGCATTAGTCATAACATGTGTGAGTGGAGGATGTGACGATAAGACGATTTTACCATGTCGACAAAAAGAATAAACCAAATCCACCGACTTTTCAATTTTAAGACTAGGTATTCCTCTAACAAGGTGCATATTACTAATTCGAGCAAGGTGTCAAAACCAATATGTTCTAGCCTACGGGGCCGGTGAAATAAGTCCCTAGAATCAAATAAAACAAGACACCTAAGATTACAAGATGATGAATAAGAGAAGTCACCCTTAAACAAATGACCAACTTGAATAATTTTGCATACTAGATAGCCAAATGGATCTAAAATGCAACAAGAATGCTTTTTAAAGCTCTCCTTAAGATTACCATCTATCAACTGTGTAACTGAAAGCAAATTATAGCTCAACTTACTAACAAGTGTGACGTCTTTTAAAATAAATTTGTCATTGACGCACACAATACCTTTTGCAAGAACTCGTCCTTGAGCATTGTCCTCAAAAGTAATCATCTCATCACCGGTGGCACGAGTGTGGAAGGAGAACCATCATGAGTCTCCGGTCATATGGCGAGAGCAATCAGAGTCATGAACCATATATTCTCCTTCCGCTTGTGGTGAGCCTACAAAGCACAAACATCGTCAGTATCTTAGTACTGGGGTTAGTAAAATAAGATTTAGAAATCAAATACTAAGATACACAATGAACAGGAGTAACAAAACTAGAGCCAGAATCACATGTACGTGAAAGTGAATTATTTGAATTATATCCCAAACCAGCATTTGAAGCAAATTTAAAGCCATCATAAAAGTTCTTTAAAAACCTAGTTTTTGCATTAATTTTAGAAACAACAAAAGAGGCTACACGTTTTTGTCTCAAAGAATTCAATCTTTCCTTCTTCTCTTTCTTCGTATGCCTAAAGCAAAATTCATGCAAGTGTCCATCTCTTTCACAGTAGGTGCAATGAAATTTAACATGACCAGAATTCTTTTGAGATGATGAGCTAGCATCTACATTATTATTCAATGAACTTTGCACAAAGCTAGTAAATTTAAACACATTTTGTTTTGGTTCGGGTTTTACTTCAATTTTTTCAGGTTCAAGAAACTTAACAACTTTAGGAGGATTATTCTTGGCATGCTCAACAAAACTAAATCATAGACCTTGATTTTTCACACTTATTTTTTATTTATCTAGAATCATATTCAAATTTTTCTTGCAAAAATAGATCTCTCTAAAGTGTGCTTAAGGTACTCATTTTCTTTAGTTAATGAGTAACAAGTTGTGCATTGAATTGGTTCTTTCACTAAATTCTTGGAAATACTAGATTGAGCCATTCTTTCTTTTTTAGTAAAATCATTTAAAGCATCAATTTTAATATTTAACTTAGAACAATTTGAGCAAGATATGTTTTCATGATAAAGTATTTGTTGAATAGATTCCTGAGATGAATTAAGTCTAGCTTATAGCAATTCACACTTAGCATAGGCTTTAGAAAATTAAACTTGAGATTTTTAATTTTATCATTAGTAAATTTTAATTTTTCATCACAAGGGTCATGATTCAATTTTTATTCATAAACTTATCATTTACATCCCTAAGTTGAACAAAGTTTGATACATTAATTGACCTAGCAGCTTCCAACTCAGAATGTAAAACTTGACAAGACTCACATGATTTTCTTTTAATTTTAGAATTTAAGCCCTCAACAACAAGATTATTTTCTTTCAATTTATTTTTGTCTTTTTTTAATTCAATACCTAGTTTAATCAAACCATCTTCAAGCTTATCATATGATGGTCTTACCTCATCGGGATCATTGTTGTCATCATCATTGTTGTTGCTGTAATGAAGCACATGCTCGTGAAGTCGTCGTTGTTCTTCTTCTTACCTTTAGCATCATCATCGTGGTCATCGTCATCACAACTCTCATATTCTACATCTCTCAAATCAAGATGCTCAATAGCCGATATGATCTTTTCAGCAAACTTGTGACAGAAATTGCCACCCTTGGTGTTGTTGTTCTTGGATGGCCAACGACGATAGTTCTTATCTTTCTTGATCACCTTCCCCTTGGGCTTAAGATATCCATCTAATGTGGCCTAGCTCGCTAACACTCATAGCACTTGATCGAACCTGACACGCCACCTCGCTTTCTCATCCTCACATTGTTGAGTGCCTTATATGCCCGTGAGGAGATCAACACCAAGTCTTCTTCAGGGAGCTGCTCGAACTGTTCCTCTTAAAAAAAAGATAATGCAGATAAAAAAACACAGGACAAAGCACTCAACGAAGCAACCCGCATTGGGTTAGTCACGAGTGCTAAAGGTGAAGATTTATCAATCTTAGGTGGCAAAGCTTCCATCTCATAGGTTTTCAATCTAGAATAAAGATCATCCATAGTTAAAGTATCTAGATCGACAATTTGATTAATAGTTGTGACAACCATCAACTACTCAGAACCTAAAGATCTCAAAATTTTAGTTGCATTATCTTCATTAGCAGGAATAACATTAACCCCATGTAAATTACTCAATATTTTCTCAAAACGAGCAAAGAGATCATCAATGGATTCACCAGGCTTCATAGCAAAATCAAAATATTATTTTTTATAAAGATTTTTATGCACTTTCTTGATTTTAGTGGTTCCTTCATGACAATCGCAAAGAGTTTTCCATATTAAATTAGCAGAATTAATATAAGCTACACGATCAGATTCTTTGTGAGAAATTCCCTGAAACAGCAAATTACGAACTTGAGCATTTAAACCAACATCTGCTTTATTTAAATTAGTAACAGTAATAAGAACCACATAAGGTGTAGAAACTTTATTCCAAACATTACTACCTTGAGCCCCAATGTAAAGATTGTATATGATATTTCCAAAAAGTAAAATCATGTTGGACCGAAATGGCGACAGAGGGGGGGTGAATGTCGACCAAAAAAATCGTCCCCCAACACAAGTATCCACTCAAACACGTTCTCCTCCGATAGCAATGAGTGCTATGAAGGAAAAAGAGTTGAACTCACTGAAGAAACACAAAGGATAAACAAACAAACAGATCTTAAGCAAAAGAGACAACTGAGAAAACAAAAGTCAGCAAAACCTACTGGAGGCCGATCAGACCGCCACTAGCAGGCCAGTTAGACCGTCTTGCCCCCTCCGGTCAGACCGCTTGCTCTGTCCAGACAGATGCGCAGGTTTTCTGAAAAATTTAGATTTTGTCGAAATCAAGAGACTGAGAGATATGCTTCCAATCTTTTCAGATCAAGACATCAAGGGGCTATTCTAAACATCATAGGGGATGCAAACTGCATAGGAAATCAACAGCAACTCATGAATTTCAGATTTCAACCAAGGACATGAAAAATACAAGGAGCATCCCAAAAACTCAAATTGTCACTCCATTTCAGATCCTTTGGCCATGAAACTTTGAGGATAACAAGTTAATAGCCTCTGAACTTTGCATGCCAAGTTTCAAGCCATCTCAAGGAGGAAATCAAAGATTTACCTCAAACCCTAGAAAAGCCAAAAACCTGAAATAAAAATACAGAGAGCTGCTCAAGAATCAAAATCCTCAACAACCCTTCAAACTTTGCTCATGAGTTTTTGCAGAAAGATTAGCAATAGCCTAAGGACCAGAGAGTCCAAATCTTAGAGCATCTCATGGAGAAAAACGCAAACCACCTCAAACCCTAGAAACGCAAAGCAAGAACAGAGAAGACCCAAATGCAAGAACTGAAATTAAACTTGATTTGCTCTTGGGAAACATCGATCAAATGACCTTGAGGCACCATCCCATCAAAGAGCAACCCATTTTGGGCCTTTCCAACAAGCAACAACTCAAATCTCAGAAAATCAAAAATCACTCAAGAAGGGGAAACGAAGAACAGAGAGCACGAACAGGAGAAATAAACTTCAGATTTCCATTTCAAAACAAAAGAGGATTACAGAGGAGTCCCGATACGCATGGACATTAGAACAAGAGTTGATTACATGGATTCACTACTGAATCCCTCTCCTTACCCTCTCACAAGCTCAAGAAACCCACTCACTACATGTTGGAGGAGGGGATGAACACACAGAGAAGAGCTACGGGAGACAACAACCTGCTGCCCTCAACCACTAAAGAGCAAAGGGAAAACAACATCCCAAAGCCTCTTTTGACTCAAGAAAACCCTAACTCTCTCCCAAATCCATGAAGGGGCATGCAGCCACCAACACCTATTTATAGCCCTTGGCTAACGGGTCTCCAACCCGTTATGCCCGCTAAACCCGAACGGAGCCCGCTCCCGCTTTTGCAGCCTCACGAAATTACCGTTTCGCCCCTCCTGCACCTTCCGGGAAGCTTCCGCGCTCCTTGTCGTCCAAGCCTCGCAACCACCTCGAGTCTCCGCCGTCTTCGACACGTCTCGACCGTTCTGACCTCGACACCGCCCGTGTCTAGTCCGGTCACCTCGTGTCTCCCCACGACTCCGTCTCGACGTCCTGCAGCCAACACAGATGTAGGGACCCAGATATTAACATCCGGATTCCTCTGTGATTACTGCACTATTCCCTGGATCAGTAGATAGTGCTCACAGTTACAGTAATGAATATCAAACTACATATCATGCGGAAGCGTAAAATTTAATAGTAGACTTACTCATGGGCCAATTAGGCCGAAATCATTAAATTGCAGCAGCGAAAGAACGAAGCTCACAGGTGGGACCTTCAGGACATGCCCACAGGCAGCCAACTGGAGGTTCGCGACCTAGCTCTTAACATCTTCATCTTCTCTGCCAGCTTGTCCAATCTTGTTGCTGCGGTGCAGTGACTTGATTCCTGATTCTGAATTTTGTCGCAAAAGCGAGCGTGAGCACTCCGACCCCGTGCTCCGCGAGCCAATACACAGAATGCAAATAAATAGTATGCACAGCTTAACAAAGGAGAGGCTCGGGCTATTTTATTTTGCGTAGAGTGCTTTTGAATACAATTAATTAAAAAGCCCTATGACTTAGCAATTTTGGAACAAACCATAATGTACAAGGAAATGCATTATTAATATCGATTCAGATTCCATCCACCGTTACATGGCATCTGCGCCATATAGCAATTTCTTCAGCGTTATAGCCGCTTAACTTACCACTGGGACGACACCCAGGACAACTCCAAACTAGGGCCTTTCACTGCCCTCCACTTTTCCATCCCACCCACAAAACATTTTGAAATAGAACTATATCTGGTTAAGTTCCCATGTCCGCCCTTGACCGTGGGCACGGCTATTCGAATAGTTTTGACTCTGCAGAGTTTGTACACTTTCACCACAAGAGACAATCAACTCATTGCCCCACACGATTCCTTAGAAGTGTGGTTGAGCAGACCATCACAGTGACTTTTCAAAGTATCTAGTCCCTTTTCTCATCTCACTTTATGGGCTTCTCCCACTTGCGGTGGGTCCCATCTATGCGCGGGATGTTCCCCACAGCCACTAACGCAGCCGGGCTCCCCTCCCCGCAACGTTAGGACAGCTGGGCAAACTTCACCCTCCACTGGTGTCCCTTCAGGCCCCCTTGCCATAGCTTAACACTTCTATCCTCTACCGGTGAGATGAGTCCGGGGTTTCGATAAGTCTACTTAGCCAAGTCATACTTTACGAACTTGTGGTTGTACTGTTTTACAGGGGAGGTCATGACAAGATTCAGTCCTTAGGGTTATCTGGGCGGTTCTACCACAAACCACACTCTCGTGCACACCTGCACCATACCCCCAAACCATCCGCCCAGATAATAAGCAGTTTGAGGTTTTAGGGAGTATAAAATAATCATATCCAACATATACCAGTCATTACCACCATGACTGCCCAACCAGTCATTACCACCATGACTGTTCAACCAAATTTTCTCATGATTAAAAAGTGATGCTTGGGAGTTCTCACACCCATGAGTATCTAA
This sequence comes from Dendrocalamus latiflorus, assembly GCA_017311315.1. NCBI lineage: Eukaryota > Viridiplantae > Streptophyta > Magnoliopsida > Poales > Poaceae > Dendrocalamus > Dendrocalamus latiflorus. Next base: position 5,985,672 of record CM029675.1, read on the forward strand.
GCAACACTAAGCATTGCATATAATTACAGAACTATTTTTGAAATGTTACTATTGTAATTTTGCTAGGGCGACAAAGTTCACATAATCAAGTAATCCAAAGGATGTGTAATATTATTCAAGACAAGCAATTGGGCATATAGCTAGAATCAATTAAACATGTATTTGCATATAAAATAACAGCATGCAATTTGATAATTTAAACAAAAATAATTTGCAGAAAGTGTAGGTTCAACATGATCAAAGTATTGACTCGCCTGGCACGGTTTACCGCGGATTTGAGCTCACACGATGCTTTCTCTTGAGCTTCTACTCCTTATCTTCACTTCACTCTGACCACGCTCGATCCGTGGAATCTTCAGGACTCCGGTTTCTAATTACGCGACAAACAACTGAATCCAAACAATTGCAAATAACTCAAAAGCTCCAAATAAATCCAATTGAACTTGATTAGTTTTTATTATGATTAAACGGGTGATTTGAGATTGGCTGGGCACGGAGTATTTGACGGAGTCAAAGAGGTTGGAGCGAAGTAATGATTGGCTAGGGAAGATCCAAGGAGGGTGTATAATGAAGGAATATTCTCAAGGATATTCTTCTTAGAACGCGAGGATGGCTAGGCAAAGCCGATTTTAGAATATCGTGGTTCGACCTTTGATTTAGTAAATTCTTTTATTACTTTTACATCTACTTAGGGAGTCCCATGAGACAGGTTAGTCTTATGAACAGGTGCACGAGTTGTCGGGAGATGCGATGTATCGTGTGCCAAGGTTATCTTTTAAGAATTAGGTCATGAGTTGCGCTCAGGGTATATATTAATTTAACTTATCATGTTAATATCAGAGCTTGGGTTTGTGGTATTTCACACTGTGATATCTTAGGTGAGCTTTACTTTCAATTAATCAATGTACTAATTAAATGATTAACACCCTAATTTATTAGCACATGGGACTACTTATTTGGTCATTATCATTTAAATGGCTACCACCAGCTGATCTCTATTTCTCATCGACCCAAGACCACTTAGCTATTCTAGGGTGACCTACTAACCACTCTAGGTTCTAAATGCAACTCGTATATAAATACTATTACTAGCTATGCCTAGTACCATTGGACACCCTATTACATATTAGCAAGACTATTTTGATTATGGATGACCCATGTCCATTATATATACACTTATATTTTGTGCCTATATATTAATATGCCCCTTTAATTTGGAGTTGTTATGGAAATTACTGATATTGATATATTATCCCTTTACTTACCACTAGACACAATTTAACCTTAATTTCTCTTATGACTAACCGAACCTACTGCTCATGATTATCTCTCGTTATTGTTGCTAATTTAAAGCTACCGGTTAAGATTTTATGATCAACAGTATGCTAATGATAGTGTCTATATTGTTAATAGTGCTTATGTTAAGTACAAAAGTTTTACTAATATTACATATCATCCCCATTTTCTAACTATTTTAGTATATATGTATATGTAATTTCAAAGCCTTCTAATTTAGATGGACACTCTATCCAAATACTTTTAATATTTGGTTTAGCTCATGCCCCCCTGATTGGATATCATTCCCCTTGGAAGCCTTGGATTATAGTTTGTAAATATGGAGTTATATTTTGCCACTACTTCTAATTAAACTTCTGCTTTAGCTTACATTCCATTTAATTATTTAAACTTCTCTTAATTATTTCCCTTACTCTCTTATTTGTTCATAGTCTTATAATTCTATGTATGAGGCATATATAAAATTCTGGTGATCCCAATTTAATTATCTTATCTCCCTTAATTTATTTCCTACATATTTCATAATTGAAATGAGCTAAGAAAGTGAAAAACAAAATATACAAAAGGGAATTCGAACCCAGGATCTGCAGACTAATGCATGGCTCGGTTGACCATTGGGCTATTGCTCATCTACCGAGTGCATTAAGGGAACTAGTGACTATATGCATCCCACGGCTGGGGCAAAACAGAGCACCTTCGGCGGCCCTCGGTGGTGGATTCGCCGGCGGCGGCTGGTGACCGGGGAGGGGGTAGAAACCAGACAAATGCGCCGTGGGGAAGAGAAGGAAGCCTGGGGGGTTGCGTCTCCGGCCAGAAAGGTGCCGTAGGCGGCCAGCATGGACTCGCGGCGGCCGGAGTAGGGGAAATTTGGTGACGCCGCCGTGGTGGGAGAGGGAGAAATCAGAGAGGGGCATGAGCTACAGGGGGTTAAGGGGAGGCTTACCACGGCGTTTGTTGAGCGGGAGAAGAACTCAGGCAAGCCGGCGACGAGGGCCTTCAGCGGCGCAAGTGAGCGCATGGCGCCGGCGAGCTGGGGTGGCGGGGAGCGTTGGCCGGCGCTTGGGGAAGCTTCAGGGCGTCGAGATGTCCCTCCCACAGCGAGGAATCGGGGAGGAGTTGCTGAAGGAGGCGGCGGCGCGGGTGAAGGCGGCGACGGCCGGATTTCGGGGAGAATGGCGCTACGGTCGTTTCCGGTAATAAGACTTCAATTAAGCGCAGCGGAAGGAAGAAGGGGGTAGAGGCGCGGAGTAACGCGGCCGGTTTGGCCGGGGTGTCGCCGGAGGGCCGAGACGGCGTGGAGGCGCAGGCGGGTGGCTCGGTGGATTCGGGTGGAGGGAGGAGGAAAAGATTGGGGAAGAAAGGAGAGGGCGCAGGGGAGTAAGGGGATGGCCAGGGCCTCTTGTAGCTGCGGAAGGCGGGGAGATAGCAGAGGACCGGCGAAGCGACGGAAAAACCACCAGGCAAGGCGCCGCGCGTGCGTGATGCGACCGAGCAGGGAGGAGGCGAGAAAAAGAGGGCGGGGCAGGGCTCGCGCAAGAAAAAGAGGCGGCGGCAGAGATCCTCGGTCAGGGGCAGATAGGAGGGCAGCAGAGCTGGGGTGGCGCCCGCTGGAGAAGAAGACGTGGAGCGAGCGCAGCCACGAGGGGGAGGAAAAAGAAATGGAGCTTCGGCAGAGAGAGGAGAGTGCGGTGCGAGAAGGGGAGAAGAAAAAGAGAAGGAGGAGGGGCCCGCTGTAAGTGAGAGAGGAAAAAGGGAAAAATGGAAAGAGGCTCAAGCAATTTCTGGATTTTGGATTTTAATTATTTGCCCTTGGATTTTGATTTTAAATTTTTCTTTGTTCTAAATTGTATAATCAAAATTTGAAGATCCAGCCCTGGGTTTTGTATGTCAGTTGTATTTAAAAGAAAAGGTTTTTTGCTTAATCATTTAGAGATACTCTAATATATATTTTTTCATTTTATTAACACCAACATTGATCTTAGATTTGAATATTATTTCTTAGTATTTTATTTTGCATGACACGAAACTCAAGAAGTTTCAAATAAATGCTCAAAAAGATATATTGAACACCAGCAAAATGCAAGAAATATTTTAAAAATTATATATTTTTGAATATCCAAATTTTGGGATGTTACAAACCTACCCCCTTAAATGAATCTCGACCCCGAGATTCCGGTAGAGTAGAAAGAAGCAGGTGGGGTTATATTGGCTAGCAATGGGTTTCGGGGTGTTGCTTGACGTATAGTTCTTTAGCTCCACAGAGAGATGAAATCTGCACAATAGGGGTTAGCACTTGGAGAAGTCAAAAGGGAAGAGAGATACCTTGTTCTCCTGGATAGGTCGTAGACTTCCAATTACGTTCTCTTTGACATTGTTGTCTTCACGTCATCGTAGAATGGAGTGGTTGCATCGTCTGTTGGATATACTATTGTAGAATTTCCTATTGATAGGTGGGTACCAATAGTCTGTGCCCTAGGGGTAGAGGACCTTAGGGATGCAGGGTGACTACGGACATATCTTTATGGTGGCCTTTCACTCCTACTGGGATCCCGCTCTTAGTCCTTAGATTTGCCTCGCGCTTGTAGTCTTCATTACCAGAAGATTTCTGGCCTTGCGAACCTCCTTGTACTGATCCGATTAGCTCTAGTCCAGGTTGTTGCAGTCCCATGGTCATGCTTCGTGGTGATTCCTTGGCAGTTCTGTCTTTTCGTACTACCCCCCTTAAAATGACGATTGTCATCGTGGTTGGCGGCAATTTGATCTATGGGCTTTCTAGGTAGGCGAGGAAAGAATGTTAGTAGGATATGGTCTCAATTCTTGGCTCTAGTGCTGATTGGGGCTTTTAGTTGGAAAGTTGTGAAGGCTTCATTCATCTTTGATCGCCTTGGCTTCTGCCATCTAGCACCTTGCTTCTGTGGATCTGATAGGGGTTCCGCAAGAGGTGAGAGGGAATAGCATGAGTTACGGATAGAATCGTGGGGATAAGGTATACTCATTCTAATTTTAAAAGAGCACACCCAGAGAGCTGGAGTGATATTGAGCCACACAAAATTTTTTTTTTAAAACAAGCTTTTCCTGTGACTGCGAAATAGGACGCCCGAGGGCAAGAGGCAGTGCACAGGGCCAAATAGAATCTTGCAACAATACATTGTCTACTCAGGAAAGCACATATAAGAGGGCGCAGGGTTTATCTGCATAGTCCGTTTAAAACGAGACCATCTTATCTTCATGATCATCTTCGACGTTCCTAACCTTAAGATTTGGAGTAGGGGTACGAGAAGAGGATCAAATTTTTCCTTTTGTAACAAATAAAAAGAAGTGGAAAGTATTTGGGGTAGTTTCATTGGTTTTAGCACTCTTTTTTTATCCTTGTGGCAAAATAGATTTTTTTTGGTACATAAGGCTTAGAATCCAACGGCCTTTATGATTTAACTCCCACTTTTGCAAACTGCACTTAGGCTATCTTTCTTCATTAATTGTTCATGGTATTACTGCCATCTAAAACTCCAAACAACGAAGGAGATTATTTATTCTATTTGATCCACCATTCATACTCCTCCTATTGTATCATCCATGATTTCATTAATCTAGTCATGGTTATCTAAGTCTCGCATAAATCTTTGACTTTCAATCATATATTTGTGGATTAAATATCATATTTTCACTATGACTGTATAATAAAAATCTAGGATCAACTATTGGTCAACTTATTAACTCTACAATCCAATGAAAATCCAATACCTTTACTCTAAATCCACCTATATATAAATTTTTCAGCTAAAATTTTTATTAATCGAATCGAGGTTACCAAATTCTTATATGTGCCTGAATTTCCACCACCTCTTTATATATCCAATCTCTGGTTCATCAATTGCCAATTTTATCAGCTTTCCAATCCTATGAAGATCTAGTTTCCTTTATTTAGATCCACTAATGACCTTCGTATCGTGACCTCCTAATAATCCAGTCTTGTGTCATTGATCCAAATCCATAGTTTGTTTCTCCAATAATCAACCCGAATCTTTATTGTCTATCTACTCCTCAATTCTGAATTCTAATGATTATCCAACATTATTACTTGTAACTCCACCAGTGTCATGTGTATCAGAACTTCCTAATAATCCAAGATTGTACTCAAAATCATAATTGCTCCTCTAGTATCCACCTAAATCTTCACTGACAACCTCTGAATTAATTCATCATTATAAACATCTTCCAGGAATAATGTTATTAATCAAGCCTGTACTCTGATAGTTGTTATCATATCTCCAATTCCTCAAAGACTCTATTAATTCATCTAGCAATCGATTATATCTTATTATTCCATTATTGTAAACATCTCTTAGGAATTATATTACTTATCAATGTTGTACTCTCGCAATTATTTTCATATTTCCTATTTCTCCAAGAATAACTTAATTCATCAATCTAGTCAATCTAATCCTTTAATCTCCACCAATACATTCACCCAAAATTCACACTGTTGTTTCCTCCAAGGATAAAACAATTGCTGAGGTTAAGCCTCAAGGTTCAGCATCACGATTCTTAACCCAAAGTGTATTTTTTTGTAGAAAATTTACAAGAGGAGTACTGGATTTCTATCACCTTGAATTCGGGATAAGAGGGTTTCAGAAGCAAAATGGCTAAGACAGCACATAGATGAGAGAGAGAATCACCTAAGACAGATGAGAATGAGCCATAGAACTTATATTTGTGAAAATAGATACTGAGGAAAATAATTCTAGTTATGGACTAACGGCCAGGCTAACTAGGTCACGACCTGCAGTCGATATGCTCTGATACCATCGCTGTAGGGACCCAGATATTAACATCCGGATTCCTCTGTGATTACTGCACTATTCCCTGGATCAGTAGATAGTGCTCACAGTTACAGTAATGAATATCAAACTACATATCATGCGGAAGCGTAAAATTTAATAGTAGACTTACTCATGGGCCGATTAGGCTGAAATCATTAAATTGCAGCAGCGAAAGAACGAAGCACACAGGTGGGACCTTCAGGACATGCCCACAGGCAGCCAACTGGAGGTTCGCGACCTAGCTCTTAACATCTTCATCTTCTCTGCCAGCTTGTCCAATCTTGTTGCTGCGGTGCAGTGACTTGATTCCTGATTCTGAATTTTGTCGCAAAAGCGAGCGTGAGCACTCCGACCCCGTGCTCCGCGAGCCAATACACAGAATGCAAATAAATAGTATGCACAGCTTAACAAAGGAGAGGCTCGGGCTATTTTATTTTGCGTAGAGTGCTTTTGAATACAATTAATTAAAAAGCCCTATGACTTAGCAATTTTGGAACAAACCATAATGTACAAGGAAATGCATTATTAATATCGATTCAGATTCCATCCACCGTTACATGGCATCTGCACCATATAGCAATTTCTTCAGCGTTATAGCCGCTTAACTTACCACTGGGACGACACCCAGGACAACTCCAAACTAGGGCCTTTCACTGCCCTCCACTTTTCCATCCCACCCACAAAACATTTTGAAATAGAACTATATCTGGTTAAGTTCCCATGTCCGCCCTTGACCGTGGGCACGGCTATTCGAATAGTTTTGACTCTGCAGAGTTTGTACACTTTCACCACAAGAGACAATCAACTCATTGCCCCACACGATTCCTTAGAAGTGTGGTTGAGCAGACCATCACAGTGACTTTTCAAAGTATCTACTCCCTTTTCTCATCTCACTTTATGGGCTTCTCCCACTTGCGGTGGGTCCCATCTATGCGCGGGATGTTCCCCACAGCCACTAACGCAGCCGGGCTCCCCTCCCCGCAACGTTAGGACAGCTGGGCAAACTTCACCCTCCACTGGTGTCCCTTCAGGCCCCCTTGCCATAGCTTAACACTTCTATCCTCTACCGGTGAGATGAGTCCGGGGTTTCGATAAGTCTACTTAGCCAAGTCATACTTTACGAACTTGTGGTTGTACTGTTTTACAGGGGAGGTCATGACAAGATTCAGTCCTTAGGGTTATCTGGGCGGTTCTACCACAAACCACACTCTCGTGCACACCTGCACCATACCCCCAAACCATCCGCCCAGATAATAAGCAGTTTGAGGTTTTAGGGAGTATAAAATAATCATATCCAACATATACCAGTCATTACCACCATGACTGCCCAACCAGTCATTACCACCATGACTGTTCAACCAAATTTTCTCATGATTAAAAAGTGATGCTTGGGAGTTCTCACACCCATGAGTATCTAAGCAACACTAAGCATTGCATATAATTACAGAACTATTTTTGAAATGTTACTATTGTAATTTTGCTAGGGCGACAAAGTTCACATAATCAAGTAATCCAAAGGATGTGTAATATTATTCAAGACAAGCAATTGGGCATATAGCTAGAATCAATTAAACATGTATTTGCATATAAAATAACAGCATGCAATTTGATAATTTAAACAAAAATAATTTGCAGAAAGTGTAGGTTCAACATGATCAAAGTATTGACTCGCCTGGCACGGTTTACCGCGGATTTGAGCTCACACGATGCTTTCTCTTGAGCTTCTACTCCTTATCTTCACTTCACTCTGACCACGCTCGATCCGTGGAATCTTCAGGACTCCGGTTTCTAATTACGCGACAAACAACTGAATCCAAACAATTGCAAATAACTCAAAAGCTCCAAATAAATCCAATTGAACTTGATTAGTTTTTATTATGATTAAACGGGTGATTTGAGATTGGCTGGGCACGGAGTATTTGACGGAGTCAAAGAGGTTGGAGCGAAGTAATGATTGGCTAGGGAAGATCCAAGGAGGGTGTATAATGAATGAATATTCTCAAGGATATTCTTCTTAGAACGCGAGGATGGCTAGGCAAAGCCGATTTTAGAATATCGTGGTTCGACCTTTGATTTAGTAAATTCTTTTATTACTTTTACATCTACTTAGGGAGTCCCATGAGACAGGTTAGTCTTATGAACAGGTGCACGAGTTGTCGGGAGATGCGATGTATCGTGTGCCAAGGTTATCTTTTAAGAATTAGGTCATGAGTTGCGCTCAGGGTATATATTAATTTAACTTATCATGTTAATATCAGAGCTTGGGTTTGTGGTATTTCACACTGTGATATCTTAGGTGAGCTTTACTTTCAATTAATCAATGTACTAATTAAATGATTAACACCCTAATTTATTAGCACATGGGACTACTTATTTGGTCATTATCATTTAAATGGCTACCACCAGCTGATCTCTATTTCTCATCGACCCAAGACCACTTAGCTATTCTAGGGTGACCTACTAACCACTCTAGGTTCTAAATGCAACTCGTATATAAATACTATTACTAGCTATGCCTAGTACCATTGGACACCCTATTACATATTAGCAAGACTATTTTGATTATGGATGACCCATGTCCATTATATATACACTTATATTTTGTGCCTATATATTAATATGCCCCTTTAATTTGGAGTTGTTATGGAAATTACTGATATTGATATATTATCCCTTTACTTACCACTAGACACAATTTAACCTTAATTTCTCTTATGACTAACCGAACCTACTGCTCATGATTATCTCTCGTTATTGTTGCTAATTTAAAGCTACCGCTTAAGATTTTATGATCAACAGTATGCTAATGATAGTGTCTATATTGTTAATAGTGCTTATGTTAAGTACAAAAGTTTTACTAATATTACATATCATCCCCATTTTCTAACTATTTTAGTATATATGTATATGTAATTTCAAAGCCTTCTAATTTAGATGGACACTCTATCCAAATACTTTTAATATTTGGTTTAGCTCATGCCCCCCTGATTGGATATCATTCCCCTTGGAAGCCTTGGATTATAGATTGTAAATATGGAATTATATTTTGCCACTACTTCTAATTAAACTTCTGCTTTAGCTTACATTCCATTTAATTATTTCAACTTCTCTTAATTATTTCCCTTACTCTCTTATTTGTTCATAGTCTTATAATTCTATGTATGAGGCATATATAAAATTCTGGTGATCCCAATTTAATTATCTTATCTCCCTTAATTTATTTCCTACATATTTCATAATTGAAATGAGCTAAGAAAGTGAAAAACAAAATATACAAAAAGGGAATTCGAACCCAGGATCTGCAGACTAATGCATGGCTCGGTTGACCATTGGGCTATTGCTCATCTACCGAGTGCATTAAGGGAACTAGTGACTATATGCATCCCACGGCTGGGGCAAAACAGAGCACCTTCGGCGGCCCTCGGTGGTGGATTCGCCGGCGGCGGCTGGTGACCGGGGAGGGGGTAGAAACCAGACAAATGCGCCGTGGGGAAGAGAAGGAAGCCTGGGGGGTTGCGTCTCCGGCCAGAAAGGTGCCGTAGGCGGCCAGCATGGACTCGCGGCGGCCGGAGTAGGGGAAATTTGGTGACGCCGCCGTGGTGGGAGAGGGAGAAATCAGAGAGGGGCATGAGCTACAGGGGGTTAAGGGGAGGCTTACCACGGCGTTTGTTGAGCGGGAGAAGAACTCAGGCAAGCCGGCGACGAGGGCCTTCGGCGGCGCAAGTGAGCGCATGGCGCCGGCGAGCTGGGGTGGCGGGGAGCGTTGGCCGGCGCTTGGGGAAGCTTCAGGGCGTCGAGATGTCCCTCCCACAGCCAGGAATCGGGGAGGAGTTGCTGAAGGAGGCGGCGGCGCGGGTGAAGGCGGCGACGGCCGGATTTCGGGGAGAATGGCGCTACGGCCGTTTCCGGTAATAAGACTTCAATTAAGCGCAGCGGAAGGAAGAAGGGGGTAGAGGCGCGGAGTAACGCGGCCGGTTTGGCCGGGGTGTCGCCGGAGGGCCGAGACGGCGTGGAGGCGCAGGCGGGTGGCTCGGTGGATTCAGGTGGAGGGAGGAGGAAAAGATAGGGGAAGAAAGGAGAGGGCGCAGGGGAGTAAGGGGATGGCCAGGGCCTCTTGTAGCTGCGGAAGGCGGGGAGATAGCAGAGGACCGGCAAAGCGACGGAAAAACCACCAGGCAAGGCGCCGCGCGTGCGTGATGCGACCGAGCAGGGAGGAGGCGAGAAAAAGAGGGCGGGGCAGGGCTCGCGCAAGAAAAAGAGGCGGCGGCAGAGATCCTCGGTCAGGAGCGGACAGGAGGGCTGCAGAGCTGGGGTGGCGCCCGCTGGAGAAGAAGACGTGAGGAGAGTGCGGTGCGAGAAGGGGAGAAGAAAAAGAGAAGGAGGAGGGGCCCGCTGTAAGTGAGAGAGGAAAAAGGGAAAAATGGAAAGAGGCTCAAGCAATTTCTGGATTTTGGATTTTAATTATTTGCCCTTGGATTTTGATTTTAAATTTTTCTTTGTTCTAAATTGTATAATCAAAATTTGAAGATCCAGCCCTGGGTTTTGTATGTCAGTTGTATTTAAAAGAAAAGGTTTTTGGCTTAATCATTTAGAGATACTCTAATATATATTTTTTTCATTTTATTAACACCAACATTGATCTTAGATTTGAATATTATTTCTTAGTATTTTATTTTGCATGACACGAAACTCAAGAAGTTTCAAATAAATGCTCAAAAAGATATATTGAACACCAGCAAAACTCAAGAAACATCAAATAGCACCGCTCGATATATGTAAGCACAAATGCATTAATGAACCACATTAAGCATGAAAAGAGCCCAAACCTGTCGAATCATCAGAATATGCATCCCAAGTACTTTGACCAGGTTTGACCAAGTCCGACCGAGCCCGATTGCACCGTGCAACGACATGGTCCGAACTACTCAAGCCAAACTCGACTCTCCTAAACCGATGTCAATTACTCATCACACACATGGGGTCTCAACCACATGGTCTCTCAATCTCCCCCTTGATGAGTATATTAACAAACCCTGAAAAAGCACAAAGTTGAATTTGAAAAGAAAGTCAAACATGGTCCAAAGGAAGAAAATGAAGCTAATGACCATGCCGACACAAGGAGCAAAAGAAAGAACAAAAGAAAGAATAAGTTTTCCTCAAAGCTCCCAAAATGGTTTTTTCTCCCACTATTCTCCCCCTTTTGGCAATAAACACATCAAGGATGCAAGGAAGAGGACAAGTCATGGTAATGGATGAAATGGCTGAAGTTTGATTATTCTAAGCATTTAGAGCCATGAGAATTATCCAAAATGACCATTAAGTATTACATCAAGCCATAACTCAATAGAATGTTATCAAGATCATGACAGGATATATATAAGCCAGCTAAACCAAATAGATGACAATCTGAAAATTTAGTGCAATTTGTGAGCATGTCAAGTCATCAATGATCAAAGTCTAGCTAGAGGTATCCAAGGATGATGCAAGCCATGTCAATAAGCTAAGCGGAACCAAGAAGCTAGTATTGAGTCATATTAGAGTGCTACAAGCTCAAGACTGAAACATTTGTTGAAGTACTTGTAACCTTTGGAGTTTTAGCAAAGTGAGCACATTTGACATGTTTTTCTTTTAGAAATCTCATGATTGTTGCCAACCAAGATTTTTGTTTAGTCATGTGCTAGATCTCAAGCCTTATGCGATCACTCCAAGCAATGAGCTTAAGAAGATAGTCTAGGTCATCCAAAACTCCCCCTGAGTTCATGCCTAGTGCAATGGCAAGCCGTCTCATGAGAAAGAATTGGTGAAATCAGTTTTTTCGCACAAAAGAGATCTTTTTGCTTTTTAAACATGTTGTACTAACTCATGCTGCATCAAGAGACTAAAATAGCTCAATCTAAGGCTCAATAGAGATTCAACGCTTAACTCAGCCTATTTGATATGGCATGAATCATAAAAGGATAACTCAAGAAAGACTAGTCTCGAGTGCTAACATGACAAGTTTTAGTTCAATTTGAGCAAATTTAATTAACTTATCATGGCAAAAGCTAGTTTACACATATGAAGTCATGATCAATCTAGCAGTGAAGCACAAGTTTTGGCAGGATGTAAAGCAATGTAAACATGTCATAAATGGATAATAATCAAGGCTCCAAGTGATTATATTACAAATGCAGAATGACATGCAGGAAATCTAGCTCCCCCTCAACATGAGATGCAACTTTTAGTTCAAGTTGAGTTATGTCAATATTAAGCTCCAGAAGCTCCCAAATGAACTCCCCCTGAACCAAGACAGAACGGGCAGTCCTTAAAGCATAGATAAGATATAGAGGAAATTATGGCTCAGACTGACTCTCATTTACCCCATGAGACTCTAGGACTATCAACTGATCATCTAACTCACTAAAGAGCAAACACGTACCCTGTCTACCCGAGGGTGGCCCAACCCTCGCTAGAACCTACAAGAAGTGAGTGAGCTCAGCCTAGTGAGAAGAGAAACAGCTAATAAGCAGCATCCTAGAATCACAAGATAAAAAGCAAGAAGTTTGAACGCTAGACAAGAAGACCACTCTAACCTATGCTAGAAGGATTAAAACCAATGCACCCCAAATGCAATGCAATAGATAGGAGTAAGAGCATAATTAATAAGATAAAGCAGTAAAGCACAAAGCTCCCCCTCACAACAGTCCATAAGGACAAACCACCCCAAGCTCTCCCCGCAGAGCTGAAAACCTAGAGCTATCCAATGGCTTGGTAAAGATATCAGCCAACTAGTGGTCACTCTCCACAAACTGGAGCACGATGTCACCCTTCTCTACATGGTCTCTAAGGAAGTGATAGCGAATATCAATGTGCTTGGTCCGAGAATGTTGCACTGGATTCTTAGCAATGTTAATCGTAGAAGTGTTATCACAAAAGAGTGGAACACTGTCGATAACTAACCCAAAGTCCCGCAGAGTCAAGACCATCCAAAGCACTTGGCTCCAGCAACTGGCGGCAGCAATGTACTCGGCCTCTGCGGTGGACTGTGCAACACCGGACTGCTTCCTCGAAAACCAGGAAATAACAGAAGTGCCAATGAACTGGCAGGTGCCAGAAGTGCTCTTCCTATCTATCCTACAGCCAGCAAAGTCTGCGTCCGAGTAGGCTCTAAGAGAAAGACAGGAAGAGGAAAAGTACCAGGTACCATAGTCAATGGTAGCTCGAAGGTACCGAAGAATGCGCTTCACCGCCTGGCGATGAGATACGCAAGGAGAAGCTTGAAAGCGAGCACACAGACACACAGCAAAATATATGTCTGGTCTCGAGGTAGTGAGGTACAAGAGAGAGCCTATCATGCTGCGGTACTCCTTCTGATCAACTGGCTCGCCGTCCTCATCTAGGTCAAGTGTGGCGGAAGATTCCACGGGAGTTGACACGGGCTTACCATCACTCATGTCAAAGCGTCTCAGGAGGTCGCGAGTGTACTTGCCCTGATGCAAGAAGGTACCCTCCCGAGTCTGCTTGATCTGGAAGCCAAGGAAGAAGGTCAACTCACCCATCATGCTCATCTCAAACTTGGTGCTCATGACATCCGAGAATTGGGAAACGAGAGCATGAGAGGAGCCGCCAAAGATGATGCCATCCACATAAATCTAGACGAGTAAGAGATCGGTGCCATGCTGGCGAATGAACAAGGTCTTGTCTACTTTACCCATCTCAAAACCATGACTCAACAAGTAGGACTTAAGCTTCTCATACCAAGCTCTAGGGGCCTGCTTAAGTCCATACAAAGCTTTGGAAAGCTTGAAGACTTGGTTTGAGTATTTAGGGTTCTCGAAACCTGGAGGTTGTCTGACATAGACTTCTTCCTTAATGAAGCCATTAAGGAAGGCATTCTTGACGTCCATCTGGTAAAGCTTGAAACCCTTAGAAGCCGCAAAAGCAAGCATGATTCTAATGGCTTCAAGTCTAGCTACAGGGGCAAAGGTCTCCTCAAAATCTAGACCCTCAACCTGCGAGAAGCCCTGAGCTACCAGTCTAGTCTTGTTTCGAACAACCACCCCATCCTCACTCTGCTTGTTCTTGAACACCCACTTAGTTCCAATGACATTGTGACCTCGAGGGGGCTCAACAAGCGATCAGACCTTGTTTCTCTCGAAATTCTCTAACTCCTCATGCATGGCATTGACCCAAGACTCATCAGAAAGGGCATGACAAACGTCCTTGGGCTCAAAGGAGGCGACAAAGGCAGAATGGAGACAGAAATGAGACATGCCAGATTTTGAACGAGTGAATCGCTCAAAAAGATCTCCAATAATCTGCTCAGAAGGATGATCTTTTTGGATATGTCTAGGAGGTCTAGGATGAGATGAAGAAGTGGCCTCTACCTCATGAGCTGATGAGGTAGGAACATAGCCACTAGCTCTAGAAGAAGCAGAAGGCATGGGCTGATCGCCTCGAGGTGCAGTAGAAGCAGGCACATCAAGGGGTGGATGAGGAACTGGATCGGGTAGACAACCCTCATTTCCATCGTCCTCATCATCCACGAAGATGGGCTCGGACTGCTCTAAAGAACCTGAGATATCGGGCCTAGTCCCCGGACTGGCCTCGTCGGAGGTCACCTCACAGGTCTCTACAATCTTACTAGACTTGCAGTTCCAAACCCGATAAGCCTGCGAAGAAGTCGAGTAACCTAGAAAGATCCCATCACAAGAACGTGACTCGCACTTGTCTAGATTCCCGGACTTCAAAATAAAGCACTTGCAACCAAACACACGAAAATGAGATACACTGGGCTTTCGCCCATATCTCAACTCATAAGAATTGCGGTACAAGTGTGCCCAAAGAAAAACTCGATTTGAAACATGACACGCGGTAGCTGTAGCCTCAGCCCAAAACTTCCGCGGTGTAGAGTACTCATCGAGCATCGTCCTGGCCATCTCGACCAAGGTACGATTCTTCCTCTCCACGACGCCATTATGTTGTGGGACATGCGGAGAAGAGAACTGGTGCTCTACACCTGTCTCATCACAGAACCTCTCAAAGTAGGAATTCTTGAACTACGTGCCATTGTCACTGCGGATCGCTCGTAAGGCACCCGGAAGCTCAACAGAAAGCCTACTGAAAAGACCTCGGAAATGCGTAAACGTCTCATCCTTTGAGGCTAGGAAAAACACCCAAGAGTACCTCGAGAAGTCATCGACCACGACAAGGACATAAAACTTCCCTCCTGCTGACTGCACTCGAGCTGGTCCAACTGTATCTATATGGAGCAGCTGTCCTGGTGCATCGGTCATAGTAATTGTGACCGGAGGATGAGAAGCGGCAACCATCTTTCCGTGCCGGCAAGGAGCACAAACTAGATCTTTGACCATCTTGAGTTTCGGCAAACCACGAATGAGGTCGTGGCTGCTAACTCGGGTCAAATGGTCAAATCCAATATGACCAAGTCTCCTATGCCAGAAAGAAAAGTCGCGGGACTCAGAAACAACTAAACACCTGAAAGGATCACCAGAACACTCAGAAAAATCAGCACAAAAGATCCTCCCAAAACGAGAAATCCCGCAAACCAAACTACCCGAAGAATCAAGAATTTTGCAAGCATTTTTCTTGAAGCTCACCTCGAAACTGTCATCGGTAAGCTGAGAAACGGAAAGCAAATTATACTGCAGCTTACTAACCAAGGCAACATCCTTCAAAATGAAAGAATCATTAACGCGCACTATACCTTTGGCGATGACGCGCCCAGATGAAGCATCTCCGAAGGTGATCATCTCATCACCTGGAGCACGGGCAAGGGAAGAAAACCAATGGGAGTCTCCGGTTATGTGTCGTGAACACCTGGAGTCTACGAGCCAAACCTTTCCCTTCCCTGCCCGGCGAACCTGAGTCAAACAGAGAATAAAGTCTCAGTACTGGGGTAAATCAAGAGTGATTTTGGCACCCAATACTGAGTAACACGTCGAGCAGATGAAGTAGTCAAACACGACTGACCTCTATCTACCCTACGCTCTCTATCACTCAAAGAAGCAGACGGTCTCTGTGTAGACCTGAAGCTGTTGCTGGGTCTGACTGCTACGGGTGAGCGAGTCGGAGCACCGGCAACACGCTGAGCACGCCGCGGGTAGTCATCTCGACGGGGAAAACGAGATCTACCCTCAGAACGGCGGAAGTCACGACCAAAGGGAGCATGAGGACAAAAACCAAAAACCTCGGAAAAACCAAGTCCTCGATGCTGCCCAAACCCATCAATAGAAGCAAGCCTAGACCTCGTGTTGGTCTTAGGTGCACTCAAGGTCTGGGGCTGACCCTGAATACGCCTAAGATCATGAACGCGGTCTCTACGCGTGATCTTGGCGCGCCTGAAGCATCGATCGATCAAATGTCCATCCTTCTGACAGAAGGTGCAGTGCTACTTCACCTTCTGAGAGGTAGAAGTAACACGGTGAGGCTTCTCCTTCTGAGATGCCGAAGCTGCAGGGGGAATCACTTTGCTATCAGAAATCCCTTGGACAAAGCCCGCTGACTTAAATTGGACTTTCTCAGTCCTGGGCTCAGTCTCGATCACACCTGGTGCTATGGGTCTGAGCACGGCAGGTGGATGCTTCCTCATGTCTTCATAGAAATCATATCCTAGACCCTGATTAAATCTGCAAATCTTGGATTGGTCTAGAATAAGATTAAGCTTCTTCTTGCCTTCTACAAATCTCTCGAGAGTGTTCATAAGATACTGACACTCCCGAAAGAGAGAGGTGCAAGAAGAGCAAGGGGAAGAAGAGACAGCAGAAGGTAAGGGAGCAGAAGAAGAACCAACAGTAGAGGAAAGAATGGCTTGTGCACGCACAGCCGACTCTTAGGGGACAGTCCTACTACTAGCCAGTTGGTTCACGTCGCTAAGCGTCTCCACCTTACCCTTGGGCTCCTCCCCCTTCTCAGTAATCACATTACAAGCAGAAAGTGGCTTCTCTAGAAGGTCTTTAGTTAGCTTCACACATTTTTCATCCAATGCAATCAAGTAAGATTTTAGTTTGTTACAATTAATGCATGGTGAGCTAACAGGGTCCTTAGAAGCAGATTGAGCCAATCTATTATTGTCATCAACTAATTCTTGAAACTGCTTGGAGACAGAATCAAGTTCAGCAGTAAGCTTGGGATAATTCACACACGAAGCAATAGGCTCAAGAAGAAAAGCTTGTAATTCAGCAATTTTATGATCCGCCTGTTTTAGGTTCATCTTCAGATTATTGCAATTTTCACAAGTCTCGGGCAGATCGAGAAGCATGGTATATAGACCTCTAAAAGAATTGTCCTTATCCTCACATGAGGTGCAAGCACTAGTCTCAACAGAAGTAGATGAAACAGGAACTACCCTACTCATCTCAAGCTCAGCCAAGAGACTAATATTCTCCACCTTAACAATATCAAGTTCAGAGGACAGACTATCATGCGAGGTCCTTAATTTCTCCATGTCACCCAACAGAGCACAGCATGTATCACATTCATCACGGGAGGGAGCAGATCTAAGTGAAGTAAGCTCCCGTGATAATCTATCTACTTCCTTCTCCAACTCGCTACACCTAGCTCTAGATCTAGCATGGAATCTACCTAGCTTAAGAAAAGCATCATTAAGCTGGTCGTAGGTGGGAAATACCTCGTCGGAGTCGGAGTACAGCTCGCTGTCACTCAGTTCGCCCTCAAGGGCTATGAAGCACATGCCGGAGAAGTCGCCGTCGCCCTTGGGATCTTGCTCGTCCGTTCCATCGTCGTCGCTCCACCCCTCCACCTCGCTGAGATCGAGGTCGTCGAAGGCGGTGAGGACGCGGTGGAAGAGCTTCTTGGCCTTCCCAAAGTTGCGGAACTTCTTCTTGCCTTGAGGATGCGTTGGAGGCTTCTTGTTGCGGTTCTTGTCGGTGTAGTCGTTCTTGCCCGAACCGCCGTAGTCACCTTTGCCCTTCCCCAGCTTGGGGCAGTTCGCTCGAATGTGGTTGGGGCCACCACACTCGAAGCAGATCACGGGTCCTCCTCTCTTTCCATCCCTCCTCCTCTTGTAAGCATGGGAGAATCTCCGAGCTAGGAGGGCTAACTGCTCATCCGCAAGCTGCTCTAACTGATCATCAGTTATGTCACAGAGAGCAGCAAGGAAGAATCCACACAGCGAATCAGAAGAAGGACCAGTAGACGAACTGGGATCGGTGACTAGGGCCATCGATTGTGACTTCGACTTGCGAGAGACAATGTCAATCTCGTGAGTCTTGAGGCACGAGTACAGCGCATCAAGAGTCAAAGTCGAGAGGTCCGTGGTGTCCTTGATGGTAGTCACCTTCATCTCCCAAACACGAAGGTCGAGTGCAGCGAGCATCTGTCGAGCGTTATCCGAGTCGGGGTATGTGAGACCGATCGCTCGGAGGTTGCTCAGAATCTTGTGAAAACGCACAAAACACTCATCAAGGGACTCGCCAGCGAGCATTTCAATCTTGTTGTAATCTCGCTTGAACTGGTCCTGTCGCACCGTCTTTATTTGGATGGTGCCCTCATGGTAAGCATCGAGGGTCTCCCAAATATCGAAGGCGGACGAAAGATGAGATATGCGGTCAAACTCGCTACGACTCAGGCCCTGGATTATGATGTTCCTTGCCTTAGCGTTTGCGTCAACATCATGCATATTTTCAGCGTTGATGTTCTCATCGGCAGGAACAACAAATCGGACCTTGACCTTACGCCAGATGGCGTAGCCCTGAGCCTGAATGTAGGTCTCCATCTGGCTCTTCCAGAAGGGATAGTCGATCCCATCGAAGACCGGGGGCTTGGTCGAGTACTTGTCCGTCGCCATAGCTCTAGAGACTGGTTAAGATCTATTGAGAAGAGCTAACCGGCTCTGATACCAATTGTTGGACCTAAATAGCGACAGAGGGGGGGTGAATGTCGACCAAAAAAAATCGTCCCCCAACACAAGTATCCACTCAAACACGTTCTTCTCCGGTAGCAATGAGTGCTATGAAGGAAAAAGAGTTGAACTCACTGAAGAAACACAAAGGATAACCAAACAAACAGATCTTAAGCAAAAGAGACAACTGAGAAAACAAAAGTCAGCAAAACCTACTGGAGGCCGGTCAGACCGCCACTAGTAGGCCGGTCAGACCGCCACTAGCAGGCCGGTCAGACCGCCTTGCCCCTTCCGGTCAGACCGCTTGCTCTGTCCAGACAGCTGCGCAGGTTTTCTGAAAAATTCAGATTTTGTCGAAATCAAGAGACTGAGAGATATGCTTCCAATCTTTTCAGATCAAGACATCAAGGGGCTATTCTAAACATCATAGGGGAAGCAAACTGCGTAGGAAATCAACAGCAACTCATGAATTTCATATTTCAACCAAGGACTTGAAAAATACAGGGAGCATCCCAAAAACTCAAATTGTCACTCCATTTCAGATCCTTTGGCCATGAAACTTTGAGGATAACAAGTTAATAGCCTCTGAACTTTGCATGCCAAGTTTCAAGCCAACTCAAGGAGGAAATCAAAGATTTACCTCAAACCCTAGAAAAGCCAAAAACCTGAAATAAAAATACAGAGAGCTGCTCAAGAATCAAAATCCTCAACAACCCTTCAAACTTTGCTCATGAGTTTTTGCAGGAAGATTAGCAATAGCCTAAGGACCAGAGAGTCCAAATCTTAGAGCATCTCATGGAGAAAAACACAAACCACCTCAAACCCTAGAAACGCAAAGCAAGAACAGAGAAAACCCAAATGCAAGAACTGAAATTAAACTTGATTTGCTCTTGGGAAACATCGATCAAATGACCTTGAGGCACCATCCCATCAAAGAGCAACCCATTTTGGGCCTTTCCAACAAGCAACAACTCAAATCTCAGAAAATCAAAAATCGCTCAAGAAGGGGAAACGAAGAACAGAGAGCACGAACAGGAGAAATAAACTTCAGATTTCCATTTCAAAACAAAAGAGGATTACAGAGGAGTCCCGATACGCATGGACATTAGAACAAGAGTTGATTACATGGATTCACTACTGAATCCCTCTCCTTACCCTCTCACAAGCTCAAGAAACCCACTCACTACATGTTGGAGGAGGGGATGAACACACAGAGAAGAGCTACGGGAGACAACAACCTGCTGCCCTCAACCACTAAAGAGTAAAGGGAAAACAACCTCCCAAAGCCTCTTTTGACTCAAGAAAACCCTAACTCTCTCCCAAATCCATGAAGGGGCATGCAGCCACCAACACCTATTTATAGCCCTTGGCTAACGGGTCTCCAACCCGTTACGCCCGCTAAACCCGAACGGAGCCCGCTCCCGCTTTTGCAGCCTCGCGAAATTACCGTTTCGCCCCTCCTGCACCTTCCGGGAAGCTTCCGCGCTCCTTGTCGTCCAAGCCTCGCAACCACCTCGAGTCTCCGCTGTCTTCGACACATCTCGACCGTTCTGACCTCGACACCGCCCGTGTCTAGTCCGGTCACCTCGTGTCTCGCCACGACTCCGTCTCGACGTCCTGCAGCCAACACAGACAAGAAACACATCAAATAGCACCGCTCGATATATGTAAACACAAATGCATTAATGAACCACATTAAGCATGAAAAGAGCCCAAACCTGTCGAATCATCAGAATATGCATCCCAAGTACTTTGACCAGGTTTGACCAAGTCCGACCGAGCCCGATTGCACCGTGCAACGACATGGTCCGAACTACTTTAGCCAAACTCGACTCTCCTAAACCGATGTCAATTACTCATCACACACATGGGGTCTCAACCACATGGTCTCTCAAATCAGTACCATCTAGCATAGGGGGACGGTTCACATATCTCTCTGACACCATAGCAACCGACTCTAATACTACTTGTAGGATCGTTGATGACAATCAGAATGGGGGTGAATAATTGTAATCCACAGCGATCCTACAAAGAGCACCAATAGGGGGCCAGTAGAGAGGTATCAAGGGATGGAGAGGCGACGCTAGATCTAGTTGTCGTCGGAAGGAGGCGGTGTTGTGGCTGGCGAGGACGAGCTCACAGAGGAGCAACAGCAAAGGGTCGACATAGTGTCACTAGAGTGGCGGTGGGCAGTGGAGGGGGAGTGGCGGGGGCGTCAGGTGCCTTCGCCCTAACCCTAGCTCAGTTGGGTAGGAGGGGATCGAATGGAGGCGGTGGTGAGGTCGGTGGAAGGAGGCGGTGGCGAGGCCGACAAGGACGAGCTCGACGGAGGAGCAGTAGCAAAGAGGTCAACAGAGCAGCAACGAGTAGGAGGGGCGGTTTGGGGGAAGGGATCGAATGGACATGCCCAGGTTCGAATGGAGGAGGGGATCGAATGGGGTGGTGGGTTTCGATAGGGGGTGAATGAAAATGTTTGTAAGTGGGAATGGGAGGCGCGCTTGCTGCGATCTCAGCTACCGTTTTCGGCTCTAATGGCTCAAATCGTGTTTGTGCATATTTCCATCAATTGCCCCTTGTGCACCAGATATGTTGCCATTAAAGATTGCTCAGCTTAGTTCCTTAAAAGGTAGTTTATTTATCGTCAACATCAAATTACTAATAGACAACGTATAAACTCTACAAGCCCAGTCAAAAAATCCAGCAAGAATAGCTATCATCAGCAAGCAAATCCAATAAATTCCAACAAATGACAGTTTTGTCTTCTTGCGAGTAATTCAAGCCCCATTATGGTGTCCTCTAGGCAATAAATAAATTTCTTAAAAGCCCAAAAGAAAACCGCATGCTATACACATGAATAGGAAGATGATCCTCTTACTTTACAGATGAACCGTATAATGTAGTTGGGGCATCTATAATCATTCGACGAATCAACGGCCGATCTAGATTTTGTGGATGATAAATTGCCAATTAATCGTGCGATATTCAATTTTTGGTATGCTGTGATTCGAATTATTTGATCTCCATTGAACAGCCTACAAAAATGTGCAATTGATGACTTACCTACGTAAAGTCAGAGCATCCGGATCCGAGTCAATACAGCATCCACACTAGGATAGCACGAGTAAAACCCAGCAACGCAAGCAGCAGGGAATAAGCACAAGTATGACAGAGGCAAACGTGGCGCTACGTGTCTGCATCGGAAACCGTCGAAATCAAACCCCAACGGTCGGATTCAAACCTCTTTTCTCTATATATTCCGGCCCACGCCTCACGCGTCTCCTTATTTTCCCCAAATGTCGCGTCGTGCTGTCTCCTGCCCTCTCGTGGCGCCGCCGATCCAGCGCAATCTTGCGGGGAATCCGGCGAATCCGATGGGGCGCTGATCGATTGGTGCGATTCGGGGGCTGCGGGATCGGTGGGCGCCG
The DNA here is from genome assembly GCA_017311315.1 of Dendrocalamus latiflorus. Lineage (NCBI taxonomy): Eukaryota > Viridiplantae > Streptophyta > Magnoliopsida > Poales > Poaceae > Dendrocalamus > Dendrocalamus latiflorus. Next base: position 6,008,075 of record CM029675.1, read on the forward strand.
TCGGGAGCTGCGGATCGAGCTCCGGATCGCCGGATTTGGCCGTGTAGAACGAGTCCTAGGGGGCGGTTTGTGCCCCGCCCCTCGCCGGGGACGGCACATGCGCGTGACGGTCACGCCCAAGGACGAGGAGAGTCTGGTGGTGCTGATGGCTCGGGAGCGGCCGCGGTCGGCGGTGGTGTCGGCCGGTGGGGACCTAGTCACTGCCAGGGGCGGGGAGGCGTCCAACGGGGACTCGTCCGCGTCGCTCGAGGAGATCAGCGCCGACGACTTAAATGAGAAGCCGTCCGGTGGCGGCGGCGCGGGGGCCGGGGAGGGGGCGGCAGCGGCGGCGCAGAGATCTAGGGTTTGGATGGGGTACACCATGTCCCGGAGCTACGCGCCGGCGTTCCACAGCTTCGCGTGGGCCCAGGCCGTGCAAAAGAAGCCGCTTGTGCCGTGCCCTGCCGCCGACGAGGACGAGGTGGAGCACGTCGTGGACACATCGGACGAGGAGAAGGAGGAAGGTGAGATCGAGGAGGGGGAGGCCGTGCAGACCTCCTCTTCACCTACGCGTGAGCAGCCCAAGACCATCGACTTGGACTCTGATGCGCCGAAGTCAGAGTCGGTGGCTGTGGAGGGGAGCAGTAATACTGCCTTTGCTGCTGCCGAGGAGGAGGAAGTGGACTTTGACCAGCGCGTGGGGAGTATACTTGAGGAGCTTGAGATGGTCTCCATTGAGGAAGCTGAAAAGTATGGACGGATGTTTCATGGCAAAGATCATGTGTTTGATGGATATGGCGTTTGATTCGGTTGCTGAGAGATCAGTTATTGATGTTGTGTTGTAGGTCATTTGAGGGTGCGTGTGCACGCCTGCACACATGCTTTGAGAGCCTGAAGCCACTGTTCCCGGAGAGTGGGAGCCCGATGCCCATGCTTGACGCTCTTGTTCAGCAGGCGTTTGTCGGAATTGACACCATCACCACTGTAAGACCGAGTGTTGGCTGTCTTCCTTTGTCAGTTATAAGGCTCAATGGCTCACACCTTTTGCGTTGTAGGTGGCTAATTCATATAACATGCCGAAGAGGGAGCAGAACAAGAACAAGCTCTTAAAGTACACAAAAGTCATCTTTAGCTAATCATTTACAGAATGAAACTGCGATCTTTTCTATATAACTAAAACGGTCTCCTTTGAATGGCGTAGGTTGTTGTTCCACATAAAGAACAGATATTCAGACATGCTGACACCCGACCAGCGAGATGAGGTTTGTAACCCTACTAGTTTGTAGCTTTGGGGGCCTCATTATGAGTGTAGGCTGTGGTAACAAGCTCAATTTTCTGTGTTTCTTTCCCTGTGCATCAGCTGGATAGCCGTGTGAGGCAGTTAGTTTTTGAGGATGGAAAAGACAATGCCAATGGTCCAAATGCCAATTGTGGCACCAATGCAATGAATGTTGTGGCTCCATCTGGGCAGATTCCATCAGAGAGACTACCATTTGAATCAGGAGCTACAAATCCATTTAGTGGCTCTAGTTTGCCCATGTTGAAGGTACCAGTAAAGAATAGAATGGTTAGCCCCTTGTTGGATCTTCATGCAGATTATGACGAGAACAGCTTACCCTCACCCACCCGTGATAATGCACCACCTTTTCCTGTGCCAAAGCCCATTGAATTTGGAGCATTTCCAATGGCACTAGACAGACCATCTTTCGCAGGAGGAGTTGAGCCTGCAAAACATTCTTCATATCCATCCTTAACTCACCCCCTGAAGGCTGTTTCCTCTTACCAGCAGAAGTATGGTCAGAAGTCTGCCTTTCCAAGTGATGATCTACCAAGCCCAACTCCTGGTGATGGGGATAAATCTGGAGACAAAGGTGGTGATATATTTGGTGAAATTTTGAGTTTTTCAACTTCAAATAAGATTACACTGCCAAGTGTGAGTCAGATACCTGCCTCTCGAACTAGTACAGTTAGCAGCAGCAATGACAGTTTCACAGGTGGTCCTCCAGGTTATGCTAAACAAATTGAACAGTCTGTTTCAGGACCCAACCATGTGCTAAAGCCTACAGCTAAAAGTAGAGATCCCAGGCTCAAATTTTTGAACCGTGATCCTGGTGGTGCTGCGGATGCAAACCGACATGTGAATTTTGTAGAACCAAATGCTTCTAAGAATGGGACCTTGGGTGGTGGAGTATCAATTAATAGCCGCAAGCACAAGGCAGTTGACGAAGCTCTGGTGGATGAAAATATGTTAAAAAGAGCTAGGGGTAGTATTGGGAATCTGAGAGACATGCTTGTACCACCAGGTAGAGGTTTGTGGACTGAAGATGGAAGTAATATTAGCTCCTATCCAATTGAAAGGGTTCAATCAAATCAGAATACAAGGCCTGAAGCCAAGACAACAGGAAATCCTAATCTTATTACAGACAGTCAACTTACTAGTAACGTAAGTAGTATCACAAATAGTAGTGGAATAAGTACCAGAACACTGCAGCCCCCCCAAAGTAATTCAGCTCAACAAACCAGTGCATCTCCTACTGTTTCATTGCCTGCTGTGTTAAAGGACATTGCAGTGAACCCGACAGTGCTCATGCATTGGATTCAAATGGAACAGCAAAAGAGGTCAGCATCAGAACCTCAGCAGAAGGTAACTGCTTCGAGTGGCATGATCAGTAATGTAACTGCAGGCATGGTTATACCACCTGGCAACGCTCCAAAGACTGCAGAATTTGGGCAGGTTCCCTCTGTTAGGCCACAAGTTCCAATGCAAACAGCTCCTGTGGTAAAGCTCTTGCTACTGCACTTGCGTCTTTGCTTGATATTTGTCACTTTATCAATTTACTTGATAATGACTTCAATCTAATTATTTGGTACTATATTTGTTATGCATATTAATGGAGAGAAATGAATTTGAAATTGGGATGTTCATTCTGAGGCAGTGAGGTTTTATTAGCTTGTAGGTTATATATGCTGTCAATAGTTAGGTGAACTATATTTTCATGTAATGTCAATTCCTTGCTTTTGTTGTAAGATGGCACTAATATTAAGTTTTGCTGTATCTGTAGAACTCACAAAATGATGCTGGAGTAATACGTATGAAACCCCGTGATCCCCGTCGCATCCTCCATAATAACATAGCACAGAAGAATGATACAGCGGGCTCTGAGCAAGCCAAAAGCAATGGAACTGCCCTGCCAGAATCTCAGGGCAGAAAAGATAATTTGACCAATCGTGAACAACAGGCAGAGCAACTTCAGACTAATGCATTGTCTTCTCAACCAGCCTCATTATCCAACATTGTCCGACCTTTCACCATGAGCGCAAATGCTGTGGATCCTGTATCTAATTCGCAGTTAGCTGCTACAGCACTTATGCCTCCTCAGCAAACTTCAGGCAGCATAAATAGGGCAGATTTAAATGCTGATGCAGCAACAAATACTGCTCCTGCAACAGCAATTGATGCTGTACCGCCATCTAATTCATGGGGGGATGTTGATCATCTCCTTGACGGTTATGATGACCAGCAGAAGGCCCTCATACAGAAGGAAAGAGCAAGACGGATCATGGAACAGCACAAGATGTTTGCAGCACGGAAACTTTGCTTAGTGCTTGATTTGGATCACACTCTCCTTAATTCCGCGAAGGTATTAGACTTTGCAGCCTATGAATCAAGTTGTTTAACCATTTGACAAGTTAATTGATGTAGTATGTACTTCTCATTCAGTTTATAGAAGTAGATCCTATTCATGAAGAGATTTTGCGGAAGAAAGAGGAACAAGACCGCGAGAGGCCAGAGCGACATCTGTTCCGTTTCCATCATATGGGAATGTGGACCAAACTGAGACCAGGAATATGGAACTTTCTCGAGAAGGTTTGTTGTCTTAGATATCTCACCATTGACCATCAGTGTGTCTCTACTCCACTGTTGAATATTATCCTGTTTGGTGCTTTATGCTGTAGGCGAGTAAGCTTTTTGAGTTGCATCTATACACAATGGGCAACAAGCTGTATGCTACTGAGATGGCTAAGGTTCTTGACCCTACTGGGGCCCTATTTGCGGGGCGAGTCATCTCAAGAGGTGATGATGGCGATCCTTTTGACAGCGATGAGCAAGTACCAAAAAGTAAAGATCTTGATGGGGTATTGGGGATGGAATCTGCAGTGGTGATCATTGATGACTCCGTGAGGGTCTGGCCCCACAATAAACACAATTTGATTGTTGTAGAGAGGTATGTATCTCTGTCAGATGTTTCTTCCAACGTGAATTAATAGCAAGTACATCTTACTACGTCTCCTTCCATATGATTTTCTGTAGATACACCTATTTCCCCTGCAGCAGACGTCAATTTGGTCTTCCTGGACCATCACTTCTTGAAATTGATCGAGATGAAAGGCCAGAGGTTGGCACTCTTGCTTCTTCGCTGGCGGTATGATGTTTCCTTTCCACATCTGAACTCTTGAGGATTGATTTACAACTTGATTATACTGACAAACTTATCAAAATTCTTGTAACAGGTTATTGAACGCATTCATCAAAACTTCTTTTCTCATCCTAACCTCAATGATGCTGATGTGCGGAACATACTAGCATCTGAGCAGCAGAGGATCCTTGCGGACTGCCGTATTGTCTTTAGCCGGATTTTTCCAGTTGGAGAGTCCAATCCCCACTTGCATCCTCTGTGGCAGACTGCAGAGCAGTTTGGTGCAGTGTGCACAAACCAGATCGATGACCAGGTCACTCATGTTGTAGCCAACTCCCTCGGGACTGACAAGGTGAATTGGGCACTATCAACAGGCAGATTCGTTGTTCATCCAGGATGGTGAGGAAAATTAATATTTCATTTACTTTAATATTTAGTATTACCTAAGCCCAAATTCTAACTCCCCAAAATGACCCATGACTTAACCGAAACTCCTATCATGTTTGCCATCAACAGGGTAGAAGCTTCAGCTCTCTTGTACCGGCGCGCCGATGAGCATGACTTTGCAGTAAAATAATACAGTCCTGAACCCCCAGTTGCCCATCCAGAGTCCCGAGAATCTTCCCGGGACATGTTGTGGTTATGAAAACCCCGAGAATCTTCCCGGGACAAGTTCTGGTTATGAAAACCTAACATAAGAAAATTGAACAAACACAAGTGAAAAACCGGACCGTACTAAGAAGAAAATAGTTGGCCCTCAAAAAAACTGCAGGCCTAAAACGAAAGGTAATGAAATCGCTTTATGCAAAGCCTGAAAGAAGAAAGGGCAAGCCCAAGCTATTTGTGAGGTGGTGAGTATTTGCTTGACAAAGGGATTTACAGAGAATCATAAAAGAAAGAAATGCTAAAAGCAGGAATGAGCAGACTCACCACCTCCCCTTGTGAGTTGTAACATGTAAAAGTGGTTATGTTTTTTTGTAAGTCCTAGGTCCAAAATGTTGCCCCTGGCTCCTGCAAGCCAGAAATAGGTTGTTAGCAGGTACCAGTCCATCGAAAGTGGCAAGGGCAGCAGCAATCTTGGGAATGAATGGGGCATTTAAGTCTGCCTTTGTGTGTGTATTTGTGTGGCTTTAAGTGTGGTTGTTTGGTTCCTCCTGCGCCCTGAAAGCCACATGGAAAAGGACACCTGAGGCTGCTCCTGCTGCTTACTTCCCAAAGAGAGTTTTGTGGTACTACCATGGGAGTTGAAAAGAGAATGGGTTCAGGGAGATGGAATAGAGAATTCACGATGTGACAGGGGAGGGTTTTTCTGGTTCAGTTGGGGTACTAACTTTTTTGAGCCATGATCAATGGTGGCAGAGAAGAATGCAGAAGATGTGACTGGTTCGTAAAGCTATTCCAATATTTTGGCAACTGTTTCTGGAAAGAAGGAAGCGGATGATCGGATATTAACTGGCCCTGTTTTTTTTAAAAAAAAATTGTGACTTTTGGTTTTAGCTTTTCTGGAAATGGGGCGGCTTCGAAGTCAGTTCTCTAAATAGCCTCTCGCATTTAAAACTGTGTGTGCCTCTCGTGTTGGTGTCTATTGTCTAATGTCATCTTGAAGATAAAAACTATCAATTGCAATTAAAAGTCATCAGTCGTAGGCAAAAAAAAAGGGCCAATTATCAAAACTATTAACTTGCATGGTTTAAACTACTAACTTTTGGGAGTGTTTATTAAAACTCCTAAATGATTGTCACGTACTAAAAGTTTTCCTACAATTATCTACACAATATGTACGTATTAATTTGAAAAAAGAATGGACGTGAGCATAAACCATATATCTGCACCAGTAGGTTTATTCGATTACGGGCCAGTTTTTGCAGAGGTCGGATTAACATAAATTTTGTATTAGTTTGAAAAATAAATGAGGACTAAAGGCTGGCTTGCTGCTGACACTGCTCTACCAACGCACAGAAAAAGCAGCTCTTGCTGACCTTGCTCTACTAAAGCATGAGTAGACAAGCTTTCAGCATGACTGCACGGCCGGGATGGCGACTTACGTGCGCGGCATGTACATGCAAGGTCCATATTTGGCGCGAGGCAACCTCAGTTTGTGCATCTAGCGTGAAAGTTTTCTTTCCTCTTAATTTCTTTGTCATGGTGTTCAATTTATCTTTTATTTGATTATTGCAACTAAAAGAATAAAGTGTGACACTTGAGCCAATTTGAGAAAAAATCCATCTTATTTAGAAAGATTCGATTCAATCGAATACTGAGCTAGATAATTAATATAGGCTTCTCCGTCTATCATAAACGCTCTACTAAGCTAGCTTTTTGTCAACTATATAATATGGCAAATCTACTTCTAAAACTTATCCACTAAATATCCTGGTAAAAACCCAAAGAGAACTACTATCGCAAGGTATACCGAGAGGCATCTCGACGTCATACCTCATCTTGCCGCTACTCCCCCCTCCCTCTCTCTTCTCTTGAACCGACGCCGCCCCTCCCATCCCCCTCTCTTCTCCGGCGTTGGAGCAACCCTGCACCCCTCCTTTGCCTCCCCTACCCCCTCCACCACCACTAGCCAGCAGCAACCTTGTTGCTTAGCTGTGCCGCCATCTCCCCTTCCCGCGCGCGCTACCACCCCATCCAACCTAATATTTAGTGTGCCGCTATCACCGCCCATCGCCCTCCACCACCGGACTAGCCTCCCACTACGTCCGGGAGCCACGATGAACCCATCGTCAGCAAATCCAGAGTCGAAGATGAAGGAGGAGGGGAGGGTGGCGCTGGAGTTGAAGAAAGAGGTGGAGGGGCGGCGCTAGCGTTGAAGGAGGGTGGCGCTAGCGGATCCCGTTGATTTTGGATCAAACAATATACTGTGCATATGTTTTTCTAAAACCAAAAACATGTAGACCACCTTCTCCACCCCAACTTGATTGCTCCCACCTTTTGCCACCACCGACCCTTTCTCTCTTCCCTGTCTATGCCTCCTCCCCATTGTTAATGGTGCCTGCCTCGCCGGCATCGTCGTTGCTACTAGATAGCATTGCCATCCACTAACGCCATTATTGTCCTAACACCCCATTGTCACTGCTCATTACCCATGTCTTGCTTGTTGCTAGCTAATGCCCTCCTTTAGATGTCGAATCCATAGTCGGCTATGCCATGATCGGTCCATCGTGCCATCGTTAACCACATGGGATCTAACATCAGGTTTACAACCCTTAGTGATTTGGGGTGCCTGATCTTCTTGATATAGGATCGACGATAACTTGCATGTAAGCTTGACGAATTGTAGATGATCCCCCGCTGCCAATGCAATAGGATGCAACTCTTTAATTCACCTAATCACATGCGTGATGTTGTCCACCGACCACTGAGTGAAGAATATCGATCTCTCAATTCCCAGCAAAAAGATAAAATGATCTTTGGAAAAAGCAATGCCCGATGCCCCTGTAGTTGTGGAAGCGCCAATCAATCTAGCAAGAACAATCGTGTAATGCTACTAGATGTAATTTGTAATATGAAAATATTATTCGTGGTCTGGATCTTACATAGGACACAGTACATCGCTTATATAGCCCTCTAAGACACCTAAAACAAGAAACAAAGTCTTAGAGATGACTTGGACGCAGCAAAGAACACCATGGTTTCCATCATCAAATTGTTTTGGATATTGCAATATGACTAGAAGGAATTCTAGTATCTAAGGATGGAACCTGATCCATTGTGTGGGTCTTGATGTTAACTTTCTAATGAGTTCAACACTCCTAAATCGAACTGCATTTGTGAAAGTTATAGACATTTTAAACTAAATCTTGCTAGTTGTTTCATACCAAAACCGAATTGGATCCCACCGTTTGCTTTCAAATCCGTGTGAGAAAGAAAAGAAAATTTTCTCAACCTTTGGAAAGTCATGGTGTGTTTGGATATCACCAACAAGTGACTTGCAATTCACAGACTACTTATGTTTGACAACTTTCATGTGTCTCTCTAGACAGTCCGTGTAGCACCCAATCAAATATCATAACTTTGTTTAGAAAGCTTCAAATCATGTCACATTTAATCCGTTGGAATGTAGACATAATAAGCTTTCCAATACATGTATTGTATGTGCTGAAACCTTCCCAGTTATTGTAGATATCTTCGTAAACTTTGTGTACAGATTGCACATTATCTCTCCTCCATACGCAACCTTCCACTCCTTCCATAGGGCACGTGCACTAGTATACACCATAAAACACTTGTTCATCAAAGAAACATCATCGCCATGCCCCATGATTCTCCTTGGTTCAAGCTTCTCTGGCTCTTCAACTCTTTTACTAAGCTCATGTTGTTCTTAGATACTTGATGGATTTAATACAATATATGGAACTGCATCGCTGGTGATGAGGCGATGGGGTCCCGATCTTCCGATAGGATGATAACTATCGACTTTGGTGGAGGTGACTCTTGCGATCCGACTACAACCGTACGATATCACTTGCGCCTTAGCAATCGCTGAACCACACTCCAAGTCATTATCAACCGTACCAACAACGCGATTAACCTGACCACGAAGGTCTATTCGTGCATGCAACCGAAGAACACATAAGAACAAGATAACAAGCAATATGAAATTGCAAATATTTATATTAAGCTCAAAAGGTGGGATTCCGTAGAGGTTCTTTACGGTTGATCTAGCAGACACAAGCGAAGAACAAGAGTTTTCACAATGGAAAAACTAATCAAACAAAATCCAAGAAAACTAGAAGGGTGCAGCCTCCTTAAATAGGGGTGGAAAAGCCGCACAAAACTAAGGAAAAAGAGGTGGTACTATTTATGGTACTGTTTATGTGAATAGTAATCCGTGAACAGTATAGGCCTAGGAGGGGGAGCACCTCCCCTTTGGGCCCCAAACATTACAAGGCCTAATTTGACCTAAACAGGTGATGCAGCACCTTTTTTGAGTAATTGCGGCAAGCACAGGAGAAATTTTGGGATGACAGATCCATTAGAAGGAGGACGAGAAAAACTTTCCATCGAGTACTCGTGGACCTCAAACGGACTCCGTATGTGAAAGTTATGCACATTTGAAGTTGGGCTGTCGGCTGAATTCGAACTTATCTGGAGGCCGAATTGGATTCCAAAACGTGTCCAAGTTGAACTCTTGCTTGAATTGGTGCAAAAGTGATGTGGTGCTACAAAAATATATATTTTCATCATTAGGTAGCATCATATTCTCATTTAAAATATGTTGAAACTGAAGAAACGAATTCACCTTTAATTCAATCTTGATATTGGGCGCTATGGTCGTATGTGTTGGTGGCGTGGTCACATCATCCTCCCCTTCTTGATAGAAAACCGTCCTCGGTTTTAGCATATGTGTTGCCTCACGTATTGCATGATCTTCATCATAAATCTCAGTACATAATAACAAACGCAACAAACTCTCATTATGTAATATCATAAGTTCTTTATCAAACAAAGTAAAACCTCTTTGCAACGAGCTCACCTGATAATTTAAGTGATGCGTAGGAGCTCTTGTAATTAGGATAACAAGTATAGCAAATATGGTTGTATCCATAGGAGTCATATCCTCATCATCCTCCCCTTCTTGAAAACAAAGCCGTCCTCGACTATTGATAAGCTCAAAGTATGGTAACAAAGAAGCCAAGGTGTATGCATGGTACATGTATATGTCATCCGTTTTAATAATTATTCGTTGTTGCACAATTAATGTTACAAACAGCAGCGATCATAAAAGTTCATCATATTATTAACCCAAGAGTATTCATATATGTTAATGAGCAAATCAAAATTTCTCACACAGCAATTATTGCAACTAGATTTGCAAATGTATGTGAAGCATTTATGCAATTTGAATATCTAAAGTTGTAAACTTGTAGTGGTGGCACATATGGGCAAAGCTACTACTTTTGGAATCAAACAAATTTTATCCATATAATCAGATTTCAATTGAGCAATAGCAAATTCATCTAATAAGGGTGCAAAGATTTGCATGTTCTTCCATACATCAATTTCATTATTCAGATTGTTAATGTTAGATGTTTCAACAAGAGAAGAACACATAGGCATTGAATGATCACTAAATTTTATTTTTCTTTCATAATGAACAAGATTGAGCATACAAGAGTTCTTGTTCAAAATAGCAAGTTTCAATTCATCCACGTGATCGCAAGTTATGCATATTCGATATACAAGAAATTGGTTTTCTACACCATAATCTCCAATCAAATTAAACTTATACCCAGGAGTGTAGGCACTAAACAAGAATTTTGAACATGCAAGTTCAGAAACTTTCTTCATTGCACATTCCAAACTAGCGGCCTCATTAAGCATGATATAGCATAATGCATCAGCAGGTGATATTCTATCAAATACTTCCTTATGTGTAATTTATTCGACATGTGCAAAATTATGCAAAATTATGAGAATTTAGATCAGCACATGGTTCATTCAAGTAAACACAAGGAATATCAAAAGATTGCACTACAGCAGATATATACTCACAAGGTTGCTCTAAGTCTTGTGGTAGCACCAAATCAGTACCTTTGTCGTTATCGTCCTCATCAGATACTGTAGGTACCTCAAACTTCTCCTCTAACGGCATAAGATGCACCAGATCATCCTTCATCTCTTCGAGCATCTCAGCGGTATCTGTAGATGGAGTAGGAGCCAAAACAATGTCAGCATTTTCAGTTACCTTAAGTTGTACCTCGCTTGTGACCGTGGGTGGTGGAGGTACAAAATGATGTCGCAATTTCTTCTTCATCTCCTCCCATGTGTACATGTTGTGGAACTTGAGATTCGACCACCAATGTTGAACATCACCAATCAGTGCCGTCCTTGCCATGCTCATCTTCTCATAAGGATCAAGATCTTGTCTTTCAAAGTAGCTATCCATCGTAGTCACCCACAAGAAGTAGTCCGACGACGTACTCTCAGCGGTGAGTGGCATAATATATACCGGTAATTGTTTCCCTTCGAGTTCAAATCTGCCCGCGATGACATCATAATCTACCAATTTTCTAAAGCCTGTCATTGTTAGTAGAAAACAAGGAAACAAATCACAAGTAAATATTCCTATCAACTACTAGGATATGGAGGCTCAAATCAAGTCATGCATCTCTCAAGCTCTTACCAAATTCTTACAAGTTCTTACCAAAGCAAACAGGTGGTGCAACCGGTGCTTGGTTCGTGATAACTCTGACTTAGGTGATTGGTATAGCGATTGCCGGTACAGCGAAACATGTTCGGTTAGTAGAAAAGTGGAGCTTGGATAGGCTATGTGTTTTGTAGCAAAGGAAAACAATCAATTACTTTCAGAAATTGCACAGAATTGAATTATAGTTCGTATCTAGCACTTAGCCTATGTTGCTGATCAACTAAGGATAGAAGAAGGCTAAAATATGTGGATGGCAATGTATAGGAGTGGTAAATACAAGATAATTCAATTGAATGCAATCTGGAATTGAAGAACACAAGGATTGACCCAAAACTTGAAAACTGAAGATTTATGTCCACTGGACAGCAAGTTGGTATTTCGGCCGTAACTTTTTGTCAGTTGCATTTTTCTCAATGATTCTTTTTGTCACCATTTTCTGACGGCATTTTCTACAACTTTTGTTTTGGGGCCAAGTTTTGGAAACCTACTGAAAAATTCGCACAAAATTCACAAGTGCTGGCTGTTGCAGATTCAATTCAGAAATTTGGGACAAATTTCACCACAGATATCTTTTAACTGGTATGCTGGAATGGAGCGAAATTTTACAGAAAGATGGATAATGAAGTTTTGAATCTAATGGAGGTGGTCTCACTCAAAAAGGATCACAGAATCAAAAGTTATGGCTTTTTTGGTGACGGCTGCAGAGAAAGGAAAAATCAGCCGAATTGGAATTAGGGTTCGGGGGAATTTTTTTCGATTTTTATAGGAACAAAGATATGACCAGCAACTAGACAATGATAAGATGGACACAAATTCAATTTAGCAAGCCAAAACTAACAGATTTAAAGGCACAACGGGGTTTGGACAATGGGAATTAACTCTTTTTTTGTAGGGCAATTTTTCTGGACTATAGGAAATAAAAATCAATCTACTAACTAGGGATACAAGAAATTCCTACCGGTCAACTAGAGCTCTGATACCAAATGATGAGACGATGGGGTCCTGATCTTCCGATAGGATGATAACTATCGATTTTGGTGGAGGTGACTCTTGCGATCCGACTACAACCGTACGACATCGCTTGCGCCTTAGCAATTGCTGAACCACACCCAAGTTGTTATCAACCGTGCCAAGAATGCGGTTGACCTGACCACGAAAGTTTATTCCTGCATGCAACCGAAGAACACGCAAGAATAAGATAAAAAGCAATGTGAAATTGCAAATATTTATATTGAGCTCAAAAGGTGGGACTCTATAGAGGTTCTTTACGGTTGGTCTAGCCGACACAAGCGAAGAACAAGAGTTTTCACAATGGAAAAACTAATCAAACAAAATCCAAGAAACTAGAAGGGTGCAGCCTACTTAAATAGGGGTGAAAACGCCGCACAAAACTAAGGAAAAAGGGGTGGTACTATTTATGGTACTGTTCATATGAATAGTAACCTGTGAACAGTATGGGCCTAGGAGGGGGAGCACCTCCCCTTTGGGCCCAAACATTACAAGGCCCAATTTGACCCAAACAAGTGACGCAGCACATTCTTTGAGTGATTGCAGCAAGCACAGGAGACATTTGGGGATGAGGCTAGATCCATTGGAAAGAGGACGCGAAAAACTTTCCATCGAGTACTCGTGGACCTCAAACGGACTACGTATGTGAAAGTTATGTTCATTTGAAGTTGGGCCGTCACGCTGAATCTGAACTGATCTGGAGGCCGAATTGAATTTCAAAACATGTCCAAGTTGAACTCTTGCTTGAATTGGTGCAAAAGTGATGTGGTGCTACAAAAATATATATTTTCATCATTAGGTAGCATCATATTCTCATTTAAAATATGTTGAAACTGAAGAAACGAATTCACCTTTAATTCAATCTTGATATTGGGCGCTATGGTCGTATGTGTTGGTGGCGTGGTCACATCATCCTCCCCTTCTTGATAGAAAATCGTCCTCGGTTTTAGCATATGTGTTGCCTCACGTATTGCATGATCTTCATCATAAATATCGGTACATAATAACAAACGCAACAAACTCTAATTATGTAATATCATAAGTTCTTTATCAAACAAAGTAAAACCTCTTTGCAACGAGCTCACTTGATAATTTAAGTGATGCGTAGGTGCTCTTTTAATTAGGATAACAAGTATAGCAAATATGGTTGTATCCATAGGGGTCATGTCCTCATCAGCTGGGGAGGTCCGCATCATTCTCCCTTTCTTCAAGAAAAGCTATCATCGAATTTTGGTAAACTGAAAGTGTATTGAACAAAGAGAAAAATGTATATGCATAGTGTATGTATTTATTGTCCATCGCAATGATCCCTTTGTTTTGCACATGATGTTTAGCACGGCAATAGCCATAAGATATGTATATCAAATCAGCACTTACAAGCATGATATCAACGTCACCTAGTTGAGCGAATATCAGGGCAAATCCGACATTATAAAAGCTTTTCTTTGCTTTCCATAAAAATTGTGTTTGTAGAAACTTTTGTTTCATTAGATTAAGTTGAGTACTTTATTTTTATGATATGTTAGATCATTCGTTAGTAAGATGTAATTAAGAAATGAGCGTTTAAACTAATCCTACATTGGAAAGCTTAGCAAGATTTTGGATGACATGGCGTATCTTGCTGACATGCAACATCAGCATAATGCTAATATTTTTTTATGATTACAAGGTAGATACATATTGTAGGGGTGGCCCAACCCCCGTGCCTGGGTCTTACAACTGGCCCAATATGTAATAAGCCCAATAGTACAGAGGAATGTACCAATGTACCCCTATCTTTTGTAATTATTAAGGGGTAGGATGGGAATTTCCCATCCTACTCCACTCGTGTATATAAACCCCCAAAAGGGGCATGAGGAAGGCAGATCCACTCACTTCATACTCGAGCACTCTCTCCTGTTGTTGGCTTTCTCTAACTAGTCACCTTCTTACTGTTTCGACTAGACACGTCGTTGGGGCACTGAAATCCGCGGACCTCCACGACCGGCAGCTTCCGCCTTTGAGGCGTGTGTGGTCTGCTTTTCACGAACAAAGCAGTGTGCGCATGGCTATGCCTTAGGCTAGGAAGGACTCGGATTTAGGGACATGGCCATTGGCCGCTGGGGAGCTGAGTGCTCTCCTGGTGCTTAGGCAGCCTCCGCGCTTGCCTTCGCCTCCATTTCAGGCTCCTCCAGCGCGCCTCCTTACCGGTGACCTCGACCTTGCTGATCACTCAAAGCTTCGCTGGTGACTTGGAAGGTGTGCTTGGACCATGTCGAGTCCTCGCGCCATCGTCGGTAGACACCAGGGAGTCGGTCTCCCGTGCGAGAAAAGACAGACCTCGGTCTTGGGACTCAGTGTGTGGCAAAGACTGCCACATCCAAGATGGTGATGATGGCCTCGCCTCCGTGACGACATCCTTGACATTCGTCTCTGCTTCGTTTTAGTTCAGGTAGACCTCGCCTCGGCGCGAAGTCCTCACGCGAGGTCTACGCGCTAAGCCTCCACATCACAAGGTCTTTGCTCCAAGCCTCCATGCTACAAGATCTCCTCCCTGCCGAGCTTTGACAATGCAAAGTCTTCGCGCGTGGTCTCCGCACGCCATCCGACCACCTTGTGGACGTAGACGTTCATCCAACCACCTCGCAGTCATGACTTCGCCCGACCACCTCATGGTTTTGGATGCTTCGTCCGATCACCTCACGATCGTGGCTTCATCCGACCATCTCATGGTCGCAATCGCTCGTCTGACTGCCACACAGTCGTGACTTCATTCGACCACCTTGAGGTCATCAATGCTTTACCTGATCGCCTTGTGGTCATGACTTCGCCTGATCACTTTGTGGTCAAGACTCCGCCGACTTCGTCGACGCCGAGGCCGAAGGGTAGAGGATGGATTGCACGTGTGTCAAGGCTTCATCTCGCCGTTGATTTCATGACACCCAGTCTGAATGGTGTGGCACGCATCAGGCCTTCGTTCCACCACCAGCTTCATTGATGCGAGTTCGAAGGGGGACGAAGCATGTGCTTTAGGACATCGTTCAGCCGCTAACTTCGTCGGCACAGTCCGAACACCCTGTGGTTGTGACTTCGCCCGACTGCGTCCTGGTCGTGACTTCATCCAACCACATCATGATCGAGACCTTGTCCGACAGCCATGTGGCCGAGACTTCGTTCGGCCCTCCTGCGGTCTAAAAAATCACATGACGGCCTCGCGTCTCGGCGTACTTTACAGAGTATAAAGTACCAGGAACACAGCCGTCTCGGGCAACTCTATGAAATAAAAAAATCACACGATGACCTCGTGCCTCGGCATACTCTGTAGAGTATAAAGTGTCAGGAACACAACCACCCTAGGCAACTCTATGGAGTATAAAAAATCGCACAACAGTCTCGCGCCTTGGTGTACTCTACAGAGTATAAAGTGCTGAGAACATAGTCATCCTAGGCAACTCTACGGAGTATAAAAAATCGCGTGGTGGCCTCACGCGCCGGCATACTCTGTGGAGTATAAAGCGTCGGGAACACAGTTGTCCCAGGCAACTCTTCGGAGATAAAAAAAATTGCGTGGTGGCCTCGCACCTTGGTGTACTCTACAGAGTATAAAGTGCTAGCAAATCAGTCGTTCCGGGCAACTTTACGGAGTATAAAAAATCGCGTGGCAGACTCGCGCCCCGGTGTACTCTACGGAGTATGAAGCATTGGGAACTTAGCCGTTCTGGGCAACTCTACGGAGTATAAAATAAATCGTACGGTGCGGCCTTGGCCCCAGCGTACTCTACAGAGTATAAAATAAATCACACAACGGCCTTGCACCCCGGCGTACTCTACGGAGTACAAAATGCTGGGAACTCAGCCGCCCCAAGCAACTCTTCATAGCATAAAAAATCGCACGACGGCCTCGTGCCTTGGCGTACTCTACAGAGTATAAAGCGCTAGGAACATAGCCATCCCAGGCAATTCAACAGAGTATAAAAATATCACGTAGCGGCCTCATGCCCCAGCGTACTCTGCGGAGTATAGAGCGTCGGGAACATAGCTGTCCCAAGCAACTCTATGAAGTATAAAAAAACACGCAGCACCCTCACGCTCCAGTGTACTCTGTAGAGTATAAAGTGCTGGGAACTTAGCCGTCCTACGCAACTCTATGAAGTATAAAATAAATCGCACAGTGCGGCCTTAGCCCCGGCGTACTCTACGAAGTATAAAATAAATCGCACAGTGCGGCCTTAGCCTCGGCGTACTCTGCGAAGTATAAAACGTCAGGAACTCAGCCATCCTGGGCAACTCTACAGAGTATAAAAAAATCATGCGGTGACCTCGCGGGCCAGTGTACTCTGCGAAGTATAAAGAGCCGGTAACTGAGTCGTCCTGGGCAACTCTATGGAGTATAAAAAAATCACGTGGTGGCCTCACGCCTCAGTGTACTCTGCAGAGTATAAAGCGCTGGGAACACAGCCGTCCCGGGCAACTCTACGGAGTATAAAAAATCATGCAGTGGCCTCACGCCACGGCATACTCTGCGGAGTATAAAACGTCGGAAACAGAGCCGTCCCAGGCACCTCTACGGAGTATAAAAAAATTGCACGACGACCTCGCACCTCAGCGTACTGTGCGGAGTATAAAGCACCAGGAACACAGTCGTTCCGGGCAACTCTACGGAGTATAAAAAAATCACATGGTCGCCTCGCAACTTGGCGTACTCTGCAGAGTATATAGCGCTAGGAGCTTTGTTGTCCTGGGCAACTCTACGAAGTATAAAAAATTGCACAACGGCCTTGCACCTTAGTGTACTCTGCAGAGTATAAAGTGCTAGGAACACAACCATCCCGGTCAACTCTACGAAGTATAAAAAAATTGTGCCTCGGTGTACGTAGTATAAAGCGCCGGAAACACAGACGTCTCGAGTAACCCTACAGAGTATGAAAGACCGCGTGCAGTCCCTACCATGCATGTCACCAAGGAGTTCGTCACGCTACTTTGTCCAACCACATAGTGCTTATAGACAATTCGTCCGTCCACCTCGCAGTCAAGACCTCGTGTGACAACCTTGTAGTCGTAGACACTTCGGGCGTTGCCTCACGGTCGAGACTTCGTCCGACCACCTAGTGGTCATAGACGCCTCGTCCGACCACCTTGTGGTCATCGACGCTTTATCCGACCGTCCCGTGGTCGTGACTTCGTCCGACCACATAGTGGTCATGGACACTTCATCCGACCACCTTGCGATCAAGACTTCGTCCGACCACCTCGTAGTCGTAGATGCTTTGTCTGACCGCCACGTGGTCCAGGCTTCATCTGGCTACATCGTGGTCGTAGACACCTCATTCGCCACCTCATGGTCATCGACGCTTTGTCTGACCGGCCTGTGGTCATGACTTCATTCGACCACATAGTGGCTGTAGACACTTCATCCGACCGTCTCACAGTTGAGATTTTGTCTGACCACCTCGTGGTCATAGACGCTTCGTTCGATTGCCGCACGGTCCAGACTTCATCCGACCATATTGTCATCATAGATGCCTCGTCCGACCACCTTATGGTTGTTGATGTTTTGTCTGACCGTATCGCGGTCGTTACCTTGTCCGACCGCTCGCGGTCCTTGCTTTCTCGGACCACCTCAAGGTCACAGACGCTCATGCACGGAAGTCCTCGACTCGTCACCAACTTCGTCCATGACCTCACCGAAGGGTGGGATGAAGTACGCGGTGATTTTCGTCTAGCCGCCGACTTCGTCGAAGCCAGTCCGAAGGGTCAGGGACAGAGCACCCACTTCAAGGACATTGTCTAGCCACTGACTTCGTCGGCACTGTCTGACCACCCTATGGTCGTGACTTTGCCCGACCACGTCTTGGTCATGACTTCGTCTGACTACATCGTGGTTGAGACCTCATCCGACTGCCACGCGGCCGAGACTTCATCTAAGCCTCCGTTGAGCTTGCCGCCGTCGACTCTGCTAGACTCCACGTCGACTCTACTAGATTCCTCATCAATGTTGATGGCCTCCGCCAAGCTCGACGCCGTTGATTCCATCGGCTCCGTTGGTGCTATCCAACCACCCTGTGGTCGCAGACATTTCGTTCGCCCGTCTCGCGGTCGCGACTTTGTCTGACCACATCGTGGTCAAGACCTTGTTCAATCGCCTCTGACTTCTCCACCGAAGACTTCGCATGGTCTTTGCTGAGGTCTTCACATGATCTCCACATGGAGACTACGCATGACCTTCACGAGACTTTACGCGATCTCCACCGGACCTCGCGGGGACATCGCCTTCATCGGATTGCGTTGACCTCCGCTGGCCCCCGTAGGACTTCACTCTGTCTTCGACGGACTTTGCGCGACCTCCGCCAGACTCCATGCAACCTTGCCACTGCCAGACTTCCCGTGGCCTCGACTGGTCTTTGCTGGACCTCACGTTGCCTCCGTCAAGCCCCGCGTGGATGTCGTCTCCGACGGACTTTGCACAGCCTCTGCTGAGCTTTGCACGGTCTTCGCTGGACTTCACACTATCTCCATCAGATTTCGCGCGGATGTTGCCGCAACCAAGACTTTTTCTGACTGCCTCGCGGTCGTGGGGAGCGTGCACAATGAATCGTCCGCCTTCGACTTCTCCACCGAAGACTTTGCATGGTCTCTACTGAGGTCTTCGCATGATCTCCACGCGGAGACTGCGTATGACCTTCGCGAGACTTCGCACTGACTCTACCCTGCCGCACACGGATGTCATCTCTAACGGACTTTGTGCGGCCTCCGTGGAGCTCCGTACGATATTCGCTAGGCTTCCGCGTGATCTCCGACCGACTTGCAGTTGCGGCTTCATCCGACCACATCGTGGCCAAGACCTTGTCCGATCGCCTTGCGGTCATGGAGAGAGCGCGCGACAGAGCATCCGCCTTTGACTTCTCCGCTGAAGACTTGGCACAGTCTCCACCGAGGGCTTTGCACGATCTCCATGCGGAGACTACGCACAACCTTCGCGGGACTGCTTCGTCGACGCTAGTCCAAAGTGTGATGGACGGAGTGCACGCGTCAAGACTTTGTCTCGCTGCTGGCTTCGTTGATGGCAGTCTGGAGGGTGGGAGATGGAGTGTACACATCAAGGACTTCGTCAGCAGCGTCCGTCCATATCGGGGTCAGGACCTCGTTCGACCACATCGTAGTCGTGGTTTCATCCGACAACCTTGTGGTCATGCCTCTGTCCGACCGCCTCGGAGGCATCGCCTTGACGGGACATCACGCCTTCGCTAGCGGACTTCGCCATCTGCCTTGGAGGCATCGCCTCGGCGGGGCGGCAAGACTTCACCGACCATCTCATACACATCGCCTCGATGGGACGGACTGGCTTTGGCGTGGGACTTCGCTAACCTCCTCGTAGGCGTCGCCTCGGAGGGATAGCACCACCCTTGCTCCGCTTCCATGATTTCGTGTTGGACTGTGTAGTCGCATTATGATCAGTAAAAGAAAAATCCTCTTCCAGGGGCTGCAAACTACCCGTTGCATCGACTCACCAATCGGCACCCTCGCGCTTGCTGTCGGGGGATGGAGGGCTTGGATAGTTGGTCATTTTAGCTCGCCCATCGGGACCTCCGCGCTTGCTGTCGAGGGATCCTGTTGTAGGGGTGGCCCAACCCCCCATGATTGAGCCTTGCAACTAGACCAATATGTAATAGACCTAATAGTATAGAGGAATATACTAATGTGCCCCTACCTTTTGTAATCATTAAGGGGTTGGATGGAATTTCCTATCCTACCCCACTCGTGTATATAAACCCCTAAGAGGGGCATGAGGAGGACAGATCCACTCATTTCATACACAAGTACTCTTTTCTATCATCTCTAACTAGTCTCCTTCTTTAATGTTTGATCTATAGCCATAACAATACACATCACATATACACACATGCGAGTGCTGCTGCTTAGCATATGCCTACAAATACGAATGTCTATGACAAAGTTCCTCTGGTACGCATGCATGGCTGCTTGCCATATGTGACGTACCACATCATTCAGGAAGCATACATGGCATAACCACATCACTTAATTTCATGTTATAATTAACCGATGGCATAACCATACAAATTAAAGCAATATTGTTAGTCTTATTATTATTTTTTTGTAAACCAGTCTTGTTAGTGAAGTAGTTGATGGTACCATATTACTTAATCTCTCTCTCTCTCTCTCTCTCTCTCTCTCTCTGCGAGTAGCACTTCCCTAAATTTGATCAAGTAGAGAAGTAAAAGGGGTCAATGACTCGATGTGTTTTGGAGAAGAAAAAATTGGTTGCTTAAATTGAGACTACCGCAAACAACTTTACACGTCCCTACTTCTGTACCATAGATAATAAAAAGTTTTTGTCCCAAATGCAATGCAGTATATTCTAAATTAAGCTCATCAGAGACATCTCGACCAGATTTTTGTATCCAGCCGCTGCTTGATCAGATCACGTAGTTAACGTAGCACACACCCAAACACAGCCGCGATCGTACATACAACCCCATGTATGTACAAAAAAATTAAGGGGGTTCGTGAATCGAACCCGCAGTCTCTAATGGTCCCGGATTGCGGATCAACTCGTTTTTGTGCGTTTGGAATGCAAGAATTGGAAAACATAGAAACACGAAAAGTACAAGAATTGAATGTCATTTCTTGTAGAATTCTATATGAGTTAGATGAATACATGAATAATTGACAAAAGCTATTTGCTTGCATCACATGAAAAACACAAAACGAATTTTCTTAGACATTGCATCATGGCATATATGACATAGACCTAAGGGAAAAAAATCGTAGAGGTTTGGGAAAATATTTGTTTTCCTCTAGAATTTGTATGTTTTGTTCTTTCCTTCGATCCAAACACCACTTTTTTTTTGGACAGGATTGGAATCCTCCATAATTCCTTTGTTTTTATTCTTTCTGAACTCATGCCCCCCCCCCCCCCCCCGGGGGGGGGGGAATTCTCCAATATTTAGGATCCTTTCCTTCTGTTCCATAAAAAAATCACCAATATTCGTTTGATAGGGTTGGAAGTTACTAAACTATACATTCATATTGGGCTCGCTTAAGCTGGACCAACCCAACTGAACCTACGTTGGGCTTATGTCAGGCAGGCTGGTTATTTTCAGCCCAGTAGCGGCATAGCTCATGTGTGGCCCATGTTGGCACTACCCGGCCGAACTGGCTCGGGTCGGGCTTGCTGGTCCTATTATCTGAATGCAGCTGGACCCTTTTACTGGCCCGGCCCATTCGAGTAAATGCTTGTTTGTTTCTAACTAGGTTGCCCAAACATGTTTTGCCCAAACATGCAAAATGACCAGCAAAAAGAATGATACGTTAAAATACGCCCACCGAAAAAGGATTGAGTTGGAAATTGCACTTGATCAAAATAATTTTGCAAAAAAAAATAACAACAATTACAGCACAACACTATCACAGGCCAGATCTTCCTGGCATTGAGATATGGCAGTAAATACAAATGAAATACAACCAGAAGACTCCACTATCGGAGGCGTTGGTGCGTGTCAGCAGATGACCTCGGCATCTGATTTGCAGAATATGATCTGACAGTTTCTTTACAATGCATAGACACAGAATACAGCTTGCATCTAGAGAAGCCTCAACAGCATACAGCTTGCATCTAGAGAAGCCTGAGATGTGCAGTATCATTCAGCCTCTTTATTTGCCATCCGGTTCTTACCGAATGTTCAAGAACCGTGACGGAGGAATCGTCTATACATATTCTCTGGGACATCATAGGATTGCAGTCCAGTAGACCAGCAATGAGACATCGAATGGGAGTTGCATGGCTGAAAATTGCAATAGAGGTCACCGAGCTACCCAGATTTGCTTCGTGAAGGAGATGCCTCTGACTTATTTCTTTAGGGGAGAAGTCATCCTCGGTCTCGTTGTCCCCTGAAGTGACAAACTGGAGCCGGCTTTTCCCAGATTTTTTTCTTTGGACGCTATTCCGATTAAGCCTGTAAAGCAAATCCCAAGGAGGGCCATCTTGGACGGAATTGGTGGAGCTCTCCCGAGAGAACCCCTTTGGCTCATTTTGTTGTGATAGTGTGTCCCCCATTGCTACCTTTTCCGGTAACCTTATGACTGTCCGGTTCAGGAATTCCATCATCCTAAACTGTACCTGCCTGAGTGACTCACCTGAGGGCGCTGAGAAATCAGGCTGGGTGCTGTCCATCAGGTTGATCATTTCTGGTGTATAGATTTCTGATTTTGGGCAGCCTTCCCACTGACCCTGACTCATCTCAGTCAGGGCATCCGATATTTGGATCTGCTCCTCTGGGAAATCAAGTTCCTGCATATCAACATTGTCATATATCACAAACTTTGGAGTTCAAGACCAGTCAAAAACAAGGTTGAGCACACGACAGATGACACTGTAGAAGCTGAAGGTTTGGCTATTAGAGCAAAAAGGAAGCTCTTTGACAGTTTATGAGGCATGCTAACATTCGCACATGGTCCGAATAATCACATCATATATGGCGACCATCCCAACAATGTTTAAAATATTTTCTAGTAGAGTTGTTTTACAGTGTAGCATCTAACGCACCAAGGCAGAGTTAAGGCAACACATCATAGTGTTTACCACCTATAAGCATGTCAAATACAATGGAGTGGCAAGCATAGCACCAGTTCCTTCGGTTCCTAACTTCCTATCCTAAGTTTTGGCTTTCCCTAACTATAAGAATCCGTGCATGCACATCTGCAGAACACCCTTTCAAAAGTTTATGAATTAATTATGATTGCAAAGAAATGATTAACTCTACATCTCTACATGTACATATTTTGACAGAACCTCCATGTTTCAAACTCTTATGTATAATTCAGTATGATGACTATTAGGTACACTCAGGGGGTGTGTTCCAGTTCCCCAGACCAGAACAGCTAACCCATATGGTTGTGACCAAAAAAGGAAACACTATCAAAGGAAACAAGGTAGCTGATGGTCATAATTCAGAAGCAATCCTTGTTAAGGCCAATCAATTCCATTATACATGCATAATGTGTGACATTCTTTCAAATGCCAAAGGACCGTTCTTTACAATGAATTGTTCCACAGTAAGAAAAGATAGCTATCTCCCACTAAGACACAAGTACTCACACAGTAAATGAGCATGATGGAGTCACAACACATGTGTACCATTAAGGACCACATAAGCAGCCAGATGATCTGGGAGAGCAACACCATGTGCACAAAAGCACAAGCACAACTGCTCACATCATCACCTCAGCTAGGTCCAGTTGTAGAGAGACTCCTAACTCACCACTACCATTTTTACCAAAATCAATTGAAAATCCCTTAGAAGCATTCTAGGTGATAATTTTGTACTATTTATATGTTGTCATTTTTCTAAACATAGTGTTTTCTTTGCATGAATGCTCTCCTGTTGGTCAACCATATGTAGAGTACATCGATCAGGGACAATAGCCTGCCAAGGATCACATAAAATCTACAGGTGTGACTACTAGTTTCAATTTTTCTCTACATAGATCAGGGACAATAGCCTGCCAAGTATCACATAAAATCTACAGGTGTGACTACTAGTTTCAATTTTCATTCTATATAAGCCCCATTCAGCATTTCTGACATCATCCCTTTTTATTTTGGTATAATTTAGCTGTCATTCAACCACATACAGGGAAAGAAGAAATGCTGAAAAGCTGCCAAACACCTGTCCAGTCCAGAGTACACCATGTAGGGTACAATTCGGAAGAAAAGATGCTCGCCATTTAGATCTCATTTATGCTAATGTCATGTGAAACACTTAAATTGTCCCATCATTTGCAAAGGTATATCTATATTGTTGCAGAGTTGCAACCCCTGGGCACTACCCTCAGAGGGGTATCAAGAAGCAGGTTACAGTCAAGTGACTCCCTCCTGGATCCTTCAAAAGTTTATATTTTTATGTCTGTTCTACCTATGGTATATGTCAAAATGTCAGGTTCTGTACTATTCATAAGTTCAAAGGTCAATAACTAATTATAAATGCTAAAATTCTTCACTCCCAAGCTTATCCAACTGCGAGGATAAAGAGATCCCCAATGGACTGTTCCTTCAGCTAATTTCAGTAGTAAAGGTTGCAACTTATCCAATGGAAGTTTACACATTACAGACAGAACCCCAATATCAGATCTAACAGCTGCTTCCCTACATAATGACAAGGAAACATTCAATGTCAAAAACTACGTAAAGCAAACTTACAAACACCTGTCCAACTTCACCACAGCTCAGTGGAAGACTCTCAAGATTAACAAGAGTTCTTATCTTCCCATGGAAATATACTACATATAATGAATTCACAAAACAAAAATGACAATCTTGTCAACAATAATGGAAAATGACATGAAATGAACACCTTAAGAGTATAAAAGCCCCAAAACTGCTTGACTACCCTACAAATCAAGTAAGTAACTATAGTAACTAGTTCCAAGTTCCAACCACAAGACAAAAGGTTCGCATTGTTCGTATTGGCTTTTGCTAATAATTTTTGGCTGTAACTTATGGCTTTTGGCTGAAAATGAATAGTAGTTGTTGAAAGAAGTGACTTTTAAAATGAGGGAACAAGTGGTGCAAAAAGTGAGAAAGATGTCTGTGTGACAGGAGTGAGAGGAGTGGGTTGGGTGATGCACCGGTGACCACCTCCTTATCCCCAGAGCGAGTCTGTAGCAAGAGGAGTGGAGAAGCCACTTCGAGAAGCCGGATGTTTGTATTGCACCCAGCTTTCTTATGTCCCATGAGCTCCTGAACTGCACCCACAGGGGAGATAGGCTATCCATGCTGAGGCCAAATTGCATAAAATAGGCAACTGATAATTTTGTGCCTATCGCATCACAAACATCCAACACTAAAACTGCAACACAGTGTGGAACAAATGCAATGCATATCCACCGGCTCACCAGATGCCAAGGATCACTCTTTTACCGATTGCCACTAATTCAACATCATTATATGGTACAGCCTCCAAATGAACATGACATAACAATGTCAAGGAGACAAAGATTTACTACTTTCAACTAATCTCCACTAAGGAAGCGTGCAATATTTGTCCTAAAAATTAGTCTTTTACTACAACAATGAGGAGAATCGTATGATAAGACTGCCGAAACACATAAACAACACAATGCAGAAGAAGAACCCTAAATGCTAAAGGTTGCTTTCCTATAGTAGGTTTTGGCGTAAAATCTTTGACCTCTCAATCCCGTAGTGCTCTCTCACCGCACAATTCAGGTGCCTTCCAAGGCAAGAACAGGGCAGTAAACAAGCTCAATGCAGGAATGGGCTAGGAAAGCCAAGAAGTGCTCACCCGGCAGACGAGTGCGGCGGTGGCGCGGGCGCGGCCGAGCGGGGACGCGTACGCGCCGGCGATCCGCGAGCCACGGGAGCGCAGGAACACGGCTACAGCGCGCGCCTGCCGCTCCCCGCGCGCCGTGAGGGCCGCCGCCGGCCACCGCCCGCCGACTAGGTCCGGCCGCATCGCGGCAGCGCACTCCCCGTGGCTGACGACCACCACCTCCACCGGCGCGTCGCCCCTCCCCTGCTGCGGCTGCTGTGGGTGGTGCTGGTGCGGCGACGGCGGGGGGAGGAGCACGTGGCAGGGGTCCCAGACCTTGATGGTCGGGCCCAGGAGGCGCGGGGTGCCCGCTGCGGAGGGTTGCGGCGAGAGCGGCGAGTCGGCGGCGCGGCAGGGGAGCACCTCGGGCTCCTGCTCCAGCACCTTGGAGGCGGACGCTGGGGGAGCCGGTGCCGGCGCCGGCGGGGGTGGTGCCGCTGGTGCCGCGGTGGAGGCGGCGGAGGGCTCGTCGTCTTCCTCGTCTTCGAGGTCGGCGGCGGTGGAGACGGAGGAGTGGGCGGAGCCCATGGCGGTGCTGGTGGGCGGCGAGATCTGACTTCGAGGTGGGCTGGAGGGGAGTTAAAAGAGGATGAAATGGTTTGGTCTGTATGCGCTGAGATTCGTGCAGGACTGCTAGGTTTTTTTTTGCCGCTATACAAAATATAAAATATTTGTGAAATACCCAGTTGTCTCATTGACAAGGTGTGTTGAGACCTACACAAAAGATTTGATAAATATTTGATGACATATAAGGAATTTTTTTATACTACTACAAAAAAGATCATCACAGACAGTTCTAAACCATCATCACAGACTTGCTGAACCATCTGAATTTATGTGTCTATTATAATAGATGATTATCACAGGCGATTTGTGAGTCGTCTATGATAAGTTACAACCTAGATGGTTTGTATAAAGAATAAGCTGTGAAAGCCTACTATCACAGATAACTTCTACTAAAAACCGTCTGTGATATGTGGCCATCACACACGATTCTATTTTTGGTTGCCGTGTAATTATCTATTTATTTTGTGCTGCCAAGTTCGGTCTGTGGTTGATATCCAATTTATTGTCTGATTATGGGAAACTGGATGCATCCATAAAGAGGAGTGATTTATTGTCTGATTAGTTCTACCAAGCTCTATGCATTTCCTAGCTCCAGTAGTACACCCATCTAGTTACAGTCGAAGCGCCAGGGTCGAAGTGCCGTGGTCGAAGCTATGGTTGAAGTGCTATGGTCGAAGCCGTGGTCGAAGTGCTGTGTTCGAAGCACCATGGTCGAAACGTCGTGGTCGAAGTGCCGTAGTCAAAGCGTCATAGTCGAAATTTCGTTAGGGAATTTCTCTGCCACGAAAGACTTCTTTCCTTTAGCTCCTGCACACACAAAATCGCTTCCCCAAGTCACTATTGCATGCCCCAACCAAAAAGCCACAGCACTGACACAACAGCGAAAACACACACAATAATTCAATTTCAATACCTTCCAAAGCGATTTGCTGGTGGAGCACGCTTGCTCGACACCCTACGGTGCCAGCCCAAACTCCGGCCTCATGTCGTTTTCTTACCAACACCAAAAAGGTCACCTCAATCAAAACTCTGAATTAGATTTGCAATTCTTGGGACAAAAAAATTAAAGAAAGATAGTTACTTGGGATGGATGGATTCGTACCAGGGAGGAGATGATGAGGCCGCGCTCGTTGGGGACTCTACGGCCATGTGAAGAATCAGGTACATACTGTTGTATTGGTCATGGAGTGAAAATGGGGGAAGGAGTAGGGGATTAATAAGGGGCGAGAGGTGGAAGGAGACCCGGTGCCTGCCATTCGATACAGAGAGAATGGATGGATAGGATCGGGATCCTGGGAGAGATGCCACAAATTGATGACGTGGTAGGGCATTATCACAGACGGTTCAGATTAAAAACCGTCTGTGATATGTAGGCATCATAGATGGTTCTGAATTATCACATACGGTTCTTGTTAATAACCGTCTGTGATAATTATTGACATCACATACGGTTTTTTAATTTGAACCGTCTGTGATAATTCATAGACGGTTCTTAAAAAGAACCGTCAACAAGAACCGTCTGTGATAATTATGTATCACAAACGGTTCTAGCCATCTCTAGTAATATAGACAGTCACGCTTGTAAGACCATCTGTAGTAATCACAACACAGATGGTTCCGTCGAACCATTTAAGATGAGGCATCTAGTATAGCCTTTTTTGTAGTAGTGCTATAAATAAAAATGCGGAATTACTACTGTTCATACATACGAAGCCCTTCTTTTTATCAAACACTCAGTCCACCTTTGACTCCGGTCCACCTTCTACTCATTATCTCCATTCTCTTACTCTCTTCCTCTCTATGCACGCGCCCCCGAACCCCATGCACGACGACGACCACGAGCCTAGCCACCTTGTCCCTGGTGTCGGTGCCGTTGGATCTAGCCACCGCCATCGATTCTTCTTTGGACGTGGAGTCGACGGAGGAGACGGGGTCGGAGGCGGCGAGCTTGGAGAGCTAGAGGAGACTCCGGAGGGACCTTGTTGGAGTCAGAGCGGAGGAAGTTGGTGAGGTCGGAGCTGACCCAGGAGAGGGCATTGGCGAGGGAGAGGACCACAGCGAAGCGGCGACGATGGTGTCTGTAGAGGCCATAGCCTGCGGTGGCGACGACAGAGGTAGGTGGCGGCGAGTGCGTCCATCAAGTGAAGGTAGGAGGGGAGGAGCGGTGTTCTTCGGTATGCAACATTTTGATTTCATGTATGCAATATTTTGATTTCATGTATGCAACATTTTTATTTCATGTATATAATATTTTGATTTCATGTATGCAACATTTTGATTTCATATATGCAACATTTCGATTTCATATGTGCAACATTGAGATTCTTATCAAAAATTTTTGTTGCATATATGGCCAAGAAATATTACATACACGGCCAAAAAATTGTTGCAACCGAGTGTACGGAGCTAGCGCCCGGATCGGACATCTGGGCACTAGCAAATCCCATAAAAATATAATTCATTTTTTATCACTGATGATGAGGGAATATTATCTTTTGACAAGTAATAATTGTTTCGCCCTTTTTCTCTGTATGGCTCTTTGGTTACACACACTCTGTCATGCGCATTTGAATTTTGGTTTAAATTTGTTTAAGCTTGTTAGCAAACTAGTCAAACCTAACATCTAAAAATTTTTAAAATTTTTCGCACATAATAATTAGCTGGGACACCATGGTGCCCTAACAACATGATTTAAAATATATTTTTTCTATGTATTACATGTGAAAAATTTAAAAAAAATTGATGTAAAGTTCAATTAGTTTACTAACTAGTTCAAACAAATTTTAACCAAAATTCAAACTAGAGTTGTCTTTTTTAGATAGTTTGTTTGTAGGTGTGCACTAATATATATAAAAATCAGCAAAGCATCTAATAAACAATATTGAAAATCTTTAAATTTGAGTATATTTTTGAAGGAATGCATTTCATTTGAATTGTTATAAATGGGTATATACCCTAAAACTAAAATTTTCAAAAAATATACCCAAATTTGGGTTGAATTCGCGCATTTAAAATCATGGTGCCCTAGCACCATGATGTCCCATTTCGATGTCTTGTGTGTGTGTGTGTGTATATATGTATATGTGTGTATATATATACCTGCATATATGTATACATATATGTATATATACATGTATATATATAGGAATAAGTCCATAAACACTCTAAACTTTGCTTAAAAGTCTATTCAACACCCCCAAACTATGAAACCAGATATATTATCCCTCAAACTTTGTAATCTAGTTAAAATAATACCATGACTGAAAGCATCTAGGCTCTTAAAAATGGTTTTGGTAATTAATGACTTTATGTGAATATGGGACTAACATGTTTAATGAGTGTTTAAAGGTTAAGTGCATAAGTGGTTAGCAAAGATGCAAGCTAAGGATCTATGTGAAGACCAAGAATGGCTCAAGATAAAGGTATACGTAGAATAAGATCCCTTTTTACTTTTACCGGTCTTAAGAGAAAAGGTGGAAGACCAGATTGTAGGCTAAATAATCGTACCATAAAGAGGGATCATGGAAAGTAGCTTGATAGCAAAATTATTGTGCCATTGGGATCAAACTAGGATCATACATTCATTAAAAATCTGTATTAAACGGCATATATGTGCTCTGTCTGGAAGAGCGGTAGTACCGTAGTTTTTAACATCGGAACTACCGCATAGAGGAAGTTCCGCAGCCAGGAACGGTACTACCAGGTCCCGAAAGCTCCAAATTCCGAGCGGAGCCTTTTTTCTGGAGAGCACCCTTCGGGTGTACCTGAGTTTTCGCAGGATCAGAAGTATCGGTGATTTTAACGCCAGAACTACCGCTGGAAGCGGTAGTTCTGCTATATTGAGCGGTACTTCCGGAGCCCGGAAGCTCCGGAGGCAAGGGTGGATCCTTTTTTCCAGAGAGCGCCAAGTTTGGATCTAGCCCAAGCGGTAGTACCGCGCCAACTTCCCGGAACTACTGTAGAGCGGTAGTACCGGATTTTATAACGGCGATAGTACCGCGCCAACTTTCCAACAGCTACTGCAGAGCTTCTAACATAGCCGTTCTGCCGCGCCAGAGGTGGAGCGGAACTACCGGCCGTTGGCCGGCGGTAGTTCCGCTCGCCCTGATTTTTCTAAAATTTGTTTCAAACAGCTAGTTTTGGTTAGTGAGTGGTATAAATACTCGTACCACTGCTCAAGGACAGCAAGAAGAGACTCCATTGAACATCTTTGAGCATTGAGCATTCACTCCACACCTCTTTTCTCTCTTGTGCATTCAATTGAGGTGGTTGAGCCAAAAGTGAATAGCATTCATTAGTTTGATCTTATGGCACTAGTTTGCAATCAAGTGAAGCTTTGGTTCATTACTCTTGGTGCTTGCCGGCACTGGACGATTGGGAGAAGTTGATCGATGATCTTCTCAAAGGAGTTTGTGTGAGAAGACCCGGTGTTCGTGTGAAGGTTGGAGCTTACCAACCCGGAGCGAGGAAGAGCTACCTCTAGTGGATTCGAGGTGCTTTGTCTTAATTCGTGGAGCCGGTCCAATTCGTTTGGGCTAACCTCAACGTGGATTAGGGGAAACCGGCAAGTTTTCGAACACCACGGTAAAATATCGGTTGTGTTCATTTCTCTCATATTTTCTTCTAGCTCGTATTTGTTAGCATTATTGTGATCATTTGCTTGATATAGAGCTAGTATTGTTATTCTACTTGACTAGAATTGAGTAGGTTTAAGTGCTTCACATTCTTGCTAAATTGAAATTGTAGAAAATTACTTAGAACAAAAGAAAATTTAAAAACCTCCTATTCACCCCCTCTAGTCGGTATCTTTGATCCTACAATGACCCGGTTTCACATGGTGGTATTGCCCACGTGGTGCGATGAGTGGACGGATTTGCCACATA
The DNA here is from genome assembly GCA_017311315.1 of Dendrocalamus latiflorus. Lineage (NCBI taxonomy): Eukaryota > Viridiplantae > Streptophyta > Magnoliopsida > Poales > Poaceae > Dendrocalamus > Dendrocalamus latiflorus. The sequence continues at coordinate 6,039,414 of CM029675.1, forward strand.
GGATGACACGTTGGCCAAGTTGGATAAATGACATGTGGGGCCCACAAAGCTTCTCTCCCACCAAGCTCCCGGCTGTGCTTTCATGGCCACTGCCCCTGTAGTTCCCTCCCTCTGTTTCGATTTGGAAGAGAAGGATCTATGAATCCCACCTGTCATCCATCTAAACTTGACTAGCGTGTCATTCTACGTGGTAAAATGTATCACTCATCATGCCACGCTGGAAATACCACTATCCGAAACCAGGTCATGGCATTATTTGAGCCCATGATGTTCAGCTGTAGAGTACTATTGACGAGTATGCATCACACCAACATGAGAGGAGAGTTACCAGAATTGGCTGGTGGTAAGGAGGGCTCACCGAAGCAATGCCTTTGGCTCAGCAAAGCCCCAATGGGATTTCGACATGGTTGTGAGGTTTTCGAGCATCTAGGGCAAGCTAGGAAGCCTAGGGCAGGGACGGCTTTGGCTCAAATGGCTTGTGCATGGCTGTCCGTGTTGGCCTAGCTTGGACAATGATGACACACATCACCAGCTGCCTAGGATCTAGGGGAGAGCATGCCAAGGTCAACTACGAGTTTGAGGTAGCTTGGGATGCTACGGCTGTAGAATCAGAAAATGGTTGGCTATGATGAGGAATTGATCTCGGGAGTTCATCAGAAGGGCACAATGGTGGCGGCGAATTAAGGTCGGAGCTAGGAAGGAAAGGCTTCAAGGGCACGGTTGGTGCTACATGAAGCTAGCTATGCAAATTGGTGAGGCTTTATAGCGTGTGCAAGGCGGTGGGAGCAGGAGCGTGGCCTTGGCGGTGGCGGCACGCGGACGTCGGGCTGGCAAATGAGTGCCTTAGGCAGCGAGTTGACTTGCAGCGCTAGAGCTTCAGGGATGTTGCTTCTAACTGGTGCTTTGGCGCTGGCAGGGCAGGGCATGGGCGCGGTGTGCGTGTTGATCGAGCAGTGTGAGGGCGCCGTGGTGGCGTGGTCAACGGCGAGGGCACGGTGCGAGGACGATGATGAGGTGATGGGCCTTAATGGCATGGTCGACAAGCTAATGGAGTGTCGTGTAGCGTTGATAGGGCGACAACATCGAGGTGGTGCGTGGGAGGTGGTAGTGATGGCGAATGGCGTTCGGCCGTGTTGTACGCTGGCATTGGGGTGAATGTCGATTTGGAAATGGCGCCAAGTCAGGGAGGAAGCAGCAAGGAACAAAAGGGAAGGTGGAAACTGCTTGGGAATTGCAAAATTGGGTAAGGTTTCACAAGTTGGCCGAATTTTAATGAAATTCAACAACTTTTGAATTTTAGAGCATTTCAGTATGGTCTATGAGGGCTTAAGTAGAGAGAGAATGTCGTGCTTCTCATCACTTTCTCACGCCCAGACTCGGCCCCGCTCATTTCGGCTTCAGCTTCTGGCTTATTTTTTCACTATTCATAAATTTTGTCTTTTTTTTGAACTTTTGGCTTTTTTGAGCTTTTTTGCCGGTTCTTTTTTTCTGTATTCGTTTGCATTGTCTGTGATGAGCTACCATATTTTTTCTATTTTTAAATTTTTTAAAATTTAATTACGCCAAAATAAGCCACCTTCACCTACAGTGAAATTTCAGCCACTACAGTGCAATTTTAGCCATAAGTCACAGCTTTTCAGCCCAACTGAGCGGGGCCAAGAGATCTCGTGCATAGTTGCATCGTCTAGGAATTGACGAGCACACTAATGGGACGGAGCTGTTGTTGTTGCTTGACGACATAGTCACATGGGAAAGGGAGCTTGAGGCGGGCGCCCAGTTCAACGGCGCAGAGCTCACGGGCAAGCCATGGTGGTTAGCATGACACAATGCTGGGAGGTGAGGTGCAAGACAACCCTACAAGTGGGGCTAGGGCCCACGCGTCAACAGCATCGGCGAGAAGCGACAGAGAGAAGGCGAACTCACATGAATACGTCTCTACGCAGAGAAAACGGAACCAAGAGGGGATTTCGGTCGGGGACGACGCGTGGGCCACAGTTGGGCTGAAACAATAACGTGCTGGGCCAAAGATATGGGAAACGGCCCACAAGGCGTGGGGAAAAAGAAATGATTTTCAATTTAAATAAAAGAAGAAATTGTTTTAAATTTATTAAAAAAATTAGCAAATGACTTCCAAAAATTTTGAATTTTTTTGGGGAGGCACAATAGATTGTTTAAAACCCAAATAAAATATTCTCTAGATTTTAGTACGCTTTAATAAATTTTCCACGGCTGGCGGCATTGCCGAATTAAGGAGACGACGGCCCGGCACTACTACAGAAATCCACATTACAGACGGTTCAGAAACGTCATCACAGACGGTTTTCTGAACCGTCTGAAATTATGGGTCAGTGATAATCCAAGTTATCACAGACGGTTTTTGAACCGTCTGTGATTATGCGATATCACAGACGGTTTTTCATTAAAAACCGTCTGTGATTATCCGATATCACAGACGGTTTTTAAAAAAAACCGTCTGTGATATCGGATAATCACAGACGGTTTTTTGTACAAAACCATCTGTGATATCTCATAATCACAAACGGTTTTTAATGAAAAACTGTCTGTGATATCGCATAATCACAGACGGTTTTTAATGAAAAACCGTCTGTGATACTCCTCCCCCCAGCAGAATCTATTTCTGTTTATAGCAAACTAATTAAGCTACTGCAGTAAACAATGTACCAATGTAATATGTACCAAGCATCAAGCATCAACCCTAAACACTAACAGTAAGCATGAAGCATCAACCCTAAATATGTACTAAGCAACTAACCATAACAGTATGAAGCATCAAGCATCAACCCTAAACACTAACAGTAAGCATGAAGCATCAACCCTAAATATGTACTAAGCAACTAACCATAAACAGTATGAAGCATCAAGCATCAACCCTAAACACTAACAGTAAGCATGAAGCTCGGGGAGGGATTTGATGACCTTACGGTTTTGGTGACCTTAGGGACGGAGGAGGAGGAGGCGGCGACGGAGGAGGAGGAGGAGGCGGCAACGACGATGGAGGAGGAGGAGGCGACGGAGGAGGAGGAGGCTGCGGCGACGTCTTCGTCCGGGGAGGCGGCCGGCGAGGGCTGGGGGAGGCAGCCGGCGAGGGCTCGGGGAGGCGGCGGCGACGACGGGCTCGGGATTTAGATCTAATCGAATAACTGCAGCGCACACGGAAAACCCTAGCGAGAGGGTATATGTAGGAAGATTATCACAGACGGTTCTAAACTTAGAACCGTCTGTGATATATTATCACAGACGGTTCTGAATTTAGAACCGTCTGTGATAAGCCTTTGCCGGCTGTTGCAATTAAGACAACATCAATAACTACACAGCTGCATTCATATCAACTACCAAACAGCTGCATTCATATACAACACCAACCAGCTGCATTCACACAGTGTATTTCTTGATACATTTTGTCATTCTCAAATACATCACACATATACATTTTCACATATACATCTCAAAATTGACTACATCACACATGTCCACATATACATCTCAAAATTGACTACATCACACATTTTTACATATACATCTAAAAATTGTCACACATTTTCACATATACATTCTTATTGTACTTGCTTATTTCCTTTAAAAATTAGCCCTTCATCATGATCAATGCGTACGTAACTAGTTTCGTCACGTTGTTCATCGTCGACCTTTATGCCATTTCCAAAAGGAGGTAACTCGTCAAATTGATTGTATTCCTCCTCGTCCACTACATTCTCCACTCCGACAATTCTCCTTTTTCCATGAAAAACTACATGGCGTTTCTTATTTGCCGGGTCGGTTACATAGAAAACTTGAACAACTTGATTGGCGAGTACGAATGGTTCATCTTTGTACCCGACACGTTGGAGGTCCACGGTTGTGACACCGTACTTGTCAACCTTCACCTGTGGGAGATGCACCCAACGGCAGCGAAATAAGGGGATCTTGAAAACCACATAGTCGAGCTCCCAAATCTCTTCTATGAAGCCATAGTACGAGTTTCTCAACCCATCGGTACTGAATGCATCTATGCGGACACCGCTGTTCTGGTTAGTGCTCTTGACATCCTGAGACTGCGTATAGAATGTGTACCCATTTATGTCATATCCTTGCCATGTCACAACTGTAAATGTCGGCCCTTTTGCCAACCATGCCAGCGTCTCACTCGGCGAGCTCCTAGCGATTTGCTCCTTCAACCATTGGTTGAACCGACGGTTGTGTTGCCTCATGATCCAAACATCCGGCCGCTCCGGATTCTGTTGCCGAAGCACACCCTTGTGCTGGTCCACATAAGGCGCCACTTCAGTCATGTGTTGCAACACCGTGAAATGGGCTTGAGTATACATGTCCATATCTGGAGTGATTGCTTTCCTTCCGATAGTTTCGAGACCCTTCAGCCTCCCCTCATGACGAGATTGAGGGACACCTATCGGCTGAATCTGAGCCATATAATCGACACAAAACTCAATGACCTCTTCGCTTGCATAACCTTCGACGATGCTGCCCTCCGGCCGAGAACGATTCCGTACGTAGGACTTGAGAATTCCCATGAACCTCTCAAATGGGTACATGCTACGTAGGAATACGGGCCCGCACATTTTTATCTCCCACACAACGTGAACAATGAGATGGACCATGATATCGAAAAACGAAGGAGGGAAATACATTTCAAGGTGACATAGAGTCATCACCACCTCGTCCTGCAGAGCATCTAGTCCTTCGGGATCGATGACCTTCTGAGCAATTGTGTTAAAGAAATAATATAGCCTCATGATTGTCTCTCGGACTTTGATCGGCAAAATATTTCTAATTGCAATAGGGAGCATCTGTGTCATCACCACATGACAATCATGAGACTTCATGCCATTTAACTTCAAATCTTGCATCGAAACAAGTTTCTTCACGTTGCCAGAGTAACCAGACGGAACTTTGACACCATGCAAGCACTGGCACAGTTCTGTTTTCTCAGCCTTGGACAGAGTGTAACACGCAGGGGGAAGGTACGTTCGTGCATTATCAGTGCATGTCGGTGCTAACTCAGGCCTGATGTGCATATCAGCCAAGTCAAGCCGTGCGTTGACGCCGTCCTTTGTTTTATCACGGATGTTCAGTAAGAGACCAATAAAGCTGTCGCACACATTCTTTTCTACGTGCATGATGTCGATGCAGTGCCGAACATCTAGGTACTCCCAATAAGGTAAGTCCCAAAATATTGATCTCTTCTTCCAGGTGTTCTTCTCATGAGCCCTCAATCTACGTCCCTTTCCGAGGACAACATCTAAATTCTTAACCATATCATAAACCCCGCGTCCCCTTAAATGCCCTGGAGCTGAACCGTCTTCCTTCTCTCCGTCAAATTGTTTCTTCATCTTGCGGTATGGGTGAGCCCTCCGAAGGAACCGGCGGTGACGCATGTAGACGATTTTGCGTGAGCGTCTCAGCCACACACTCTCGGTACCATCTAAACAGTGAGTACAAGCTTTGGCACCTTTTATACTATGGCCCGATAGGTTACCAAGGGCAGGATAATCATTTATGGTGCAGAACAATAAGGAGCGCAGAGTGAAGTTCTCTCATTTGTATGCATCCCATACCTGTACCCCTTCGTTCCACAGTACTTTTAGATCTTCCACCAACGGTGCTAGGAACACATCGATATCATTCCCAGGTTGTTTTGGCCCTTGGATAAGTATCGACAGCAAAATGTACTTTCGCTTCATACACAACCAAGGAGGAAGGTTATAGATGCAGAGAGTCACAGGCCATGTGCTATGTCGGCTGCTCATGCTACTGAATGGATTCATTCCATCTGTACTCAGTCCAAACCTTATATTCCTTGGTTCTGCACCGAACTCTGCAAAACTCCTATCGATGTTTCTCCACTGCGCGGAATCAGCAAGGTGTCTTAGCATTCCATCCTTCTTGCGCTCCTCCGAGTGCCAACGCAGCAGTTTTGCCTCCTTTGGATTTGCATAAAACCTTTTCAAACGGGGAATTATAGGAAAATACCATGCCACCTTAGCAGGAGGTCCTTTCTTCGCCTCTGTTCCCTCGCCATCATCTAATTGATTGTTACGTTTGTATCGGGATGTGTTGCACACCGGACATACATGCATGTTTGCATACTCTTTACGGTAGAGGATACAGTCGTTCGGGCATGCATGTATTCTTTCTACTTCCATTCCCAACGGACAAAGAACCTTCTTGGCTTTATACGTGGTTTTAGGCAACTCATTTCCCTCCGGAAGCATGTCCGCTAAAAGACCTAGCAGCGCCGTGAAACTCTTGTCGGACCAACCGTTGCTTGCCTTCAATTTCAACAGTTCAAGCACGCCCGACAACCTCGTGTACTTGCAGCCCGTGTACAAAGGTTTCTCTGAGTCCTCCATCAAGCCACGGAATTTAACATACTCTCTCTCATCATAGTTCTCTTCTACATCGCGAAGCATCTGATCTAGATTATCATCGTGCAACCTATCCGAATCCGAGCCACAATCGACATCAGCCGGCGGCATGTCATTCACTTCACCTGCGATGTCATCCGGGGGCATATCATTCACTTCACCGGCGATGTCATCCGGCGGCATATGATCATTCACTTCGCCATGACTGGTCCAACACGTATAATCCTTTTTGAAACCCCTCCGAATCAAGTGCGCTTCAATTTGCCCTCGGTTCTTAAACATCTTCAAATTCTCGCAGTCAGTGCATGGACAGCACATATATTCCACCCCCTTATTCAACATATCCTCCTCGGCGGCTCTTATAAAAGCAGAAACGCCATTAATGTACTCTTCACTCACACGGCTTGCGGCATACATCCAACTTCGGTCCTACGTTACGTACATATATAACAACTTAGTATTAAAATCTAGAATAACTAATTATAACTACATATATACCGGCTACATTTATTATATTGAGACTTAATTTCCTAGCTCAATTCATATTACAAACACAATAGCTATTATATAACCAACAATTTTGCAAATTAATTAACCATCTTCAATAACCACTCATGGATTACTTACACCTAAATTGTAATGCAATTAAAAATAAATAAATTTCATTACTAACCATATCTACAGCAACCAGGAAAGTCTGAATCTTAATTCAAAGCTCAATCTCTGCATCTTCCCACCAAATTAACTGGCCTGAAATCGCTCTAGCTTCCTCCCGAGTGAAAAAGTGCGCAGCAGTGGCTAGATCTGGATCAAAATGAAGACGATGCGGTCTGAGCAGCGCAATAAATGCCTTAGTCATTATCACAGACGGTTTTTAACTAAAAACCGTCTGTGATAATAAATTATCACAGACGGTTTTTTATACAAAACCGTCTGTGATAAGCTTCATACCAGAACGTTTCGCGCGTGTTTCGATGCCAGAACGCTTCGTGTTTCGATCGTCTAATTAACGTCTCTCGATCATTATACGAAGCGTCTATCATTCATGTTTGGGTATACGAACCGTTTGTGCTAAAGGTTAAATATGCGCTCCTAGTCCAGGTCTCTAGCTAGCTTCTACGTACGTACAATACAATATACAATTAATACAACATGGCTTCTACTACTGTTCTTGTGATCATCTCCTTCCTCTCATCTGTTCATCACGAATTGTTCGGCCGGAACCTTACACAGGCGGCCAGCAATTTGCATCTGGAGCAGCTTCTCCGCACCCGCCCTGCTCTCCTTCCCCGACTTTCTTGCATCCGTCAGCTTGACCTGATCCTCCGCCGTCGACGGAGGCGTCTCGCTGCCGCTCAAGAAAGGGAAACAGCCCTCACCCTGGTTCTTCTCCACAATGTGCGCAATGTGGAAGAAGCTCTACACGCATTGTAGAGACTGATGGATAGCCTTGCCGATCAAGCAGAAACGGCAGATTCTGAGGAATCTTTTCATGCTATCCTCTACGACATTATGGATGCTGCTGATCATTTGACCAGGCTGCAGGAGGAAGTGCTGAGGACAAGGGCAATCTTAACGGCGTTCGAGAATTTAGCGGCTGATCCTCCAAGTCCCCAAGTTGAAGAAAAAGCTTACGAAGCCCAAAAGAATACAATCTGGGAAACTCTTTACCTGTGCGACTTTTGTAATAAATTTGCCTCTAATTGAAATTAATAAATTTGCCTTTAATTTGTGATCTCTTGTCTCAGTAGTTCTGTAGTTAAGTTATTAGAAGCAATGTGTACTTATATATTAACCTCTGATCTAGAATATGACAGACAAAGGGACATCACAGCCGGTTCTTGTGAAAAACCGTCTGTGAACATTCCCAGACGGTTCTTAACAACAACCGGCTGTGATAGTCGACACAACACAGACGGTTTTTAATAAAAAACCGTCTGTGATAATCCCAGATTATCACAGACGGTTTTTAATAAAAACCGTCTGTGATATTCCAGTATCACAGAAGGTTCAGCGGTAAGAACCGTCTGTGATACTCCTTTTTCCCGCCACAAATACCACAGACGGCCTTCAAATTAAAACCGTCTGTAATAGTTTACATTACAGACGGTTTCACAAAACCGTCTGTGATTTGCCGTCTACTATTAGCCTTTCTGTAGTAGTGCGGTCACCGTGGAAGCGTCTGCAGCAACCGGCGCGAAAGAGGGAGGGCACGGCTGCACCATTGTGGGACGAGAAGCCAGGCGACCAGCGCGCAGGACCTTGGTCGGCGGCGCCTCCGTCCGAGGTCAGGCCGCGGTTGGCTGGGGTCGTGATCGGCCGGAGAGCGTGCACCGCCGGCTATCGGGACTCCTGTTCTCTCCGGAGTCCTTGGTTCCGCCGCGGCCTTCTGGAAGGAGGTGATCACCCCGCCGCTGCGGTTCCGCAACTCTCCCCCTGCCGGCACTACCACGTCGGGAGCCTCCCAGTCCCACATTCTGGGCTGCATGGACATGGAGGACGCCGACTGCACTGCCGCGGAAAGCCCCAGGCCCCACAACTCTCCTGAATCCGGGCCAGCCATGGACGCCGAGGCCTCTACCATGTCGCTGGCGGCGGCTGATGTTGCCCGTGGCACCGTCAATTCGCTGACAGACCGAGCTGCAGCCAGTCCGCAATTACTACTCGACAGGCTATTGGCTACCGATAAGATAAGCTGTCCGTGTGTTTCGGTTTTTGGAGAAATCAAAGTCACGAGTTAAAATCAGAAGTCGAAAAAAAGGGCCAATTAACTCTTTTATAAGATTATCAAACTACCATTGCTACAAATGCTTTGCATGTTGGCTTTTCATCGGAATCAAACCGTCTCCCCTGGCATTTCTTGATGCCACACAAAATAATGTTTGTATCCTGTGGTATTGATCATCCAACGAATGCATCGCCTAGGAGGTATCTGGATGGAGCCTTGGCAAATTGACCTTCTATAACTATCCTACGGAATTCGTCTTGCGGCCACCATCCTTTGAAATTATTTCACACACATTTGTAGCAGTGGCACCCAGCTTCTTGTTACACATTGAAAATCCTAGTCAAGGTAATCTGCGACGTAAAAACGTCTGAGGCCGACGTGCGCAAGTACAAGGTAGAGGTAGGGACGGCTATGCGAGTATAATTAGGAGAAACACAAGATGCTTATATACAAGTGTTTAAAAAAGAGAATATAACCATATGTCAAACACTTATATAAAATTTATTTCCTCCATATCTTTTTTTTGTATGTGTTTAGATATTGTTTTATATATCTAAACACATACAAAAAAAAGATATGGAGGAAATAAAGTTTATATAAGTGTTTGACATATGGTTATATTCTCTTTTATTGAGTACTATTAGGTGTCCGGACACCTCAATCCACAACTGTCCGATCGCGCATGCATAGTGAGGCGGAGAATTGACGATTAACTGGTTGGTCGGCTGCTCGACCCGTTGCTTCTACAGACCGCAGGCAAAAAAGGAAGGTGGCGGCGGCCCAGAGGTGGCAGCGGCCCAGGAAGAGCTCAGATCTGGCGAGTATGAGGCCGATGACGGCCGAAGATGGATCTGACCACAAGTGAGGGCGGCGGCGGTCTCGCCTCAACCCGATTCACACCACCGCGGCGCCTCAGCCACCACAACTTCCTACCGCCGCCACCTATATCGTTTGTATTTCAACTATTTTAGAATTTCGGGATGTTGTCAGTTTGTTTCCTGAATTAAGGGTCGATCGATGATTTATTCCCATATATATGGAATGATGATTCTTGCCGTGGTTATAGCATTGTGAAGAGTTGTTTCCTTGTATAGCAATGCAAATTATACCGTAGTTTGCATGTTCAACTTTCAATAAATGAGATTCCTTTTTTCTGTCAAAAAAATTAAACCGCGTGATGTTCTTTCCATTTAAGTGTGATTCCAATATCTCTTATTGATTTTACTATGCCCTGTGTCATATGCTCTCTTCCTCGTTCCAATATTTGCCGATCGTTTCTGGCTCATCAATGCAGATATAGTTTTGCCGATCGGTGCTATCTACTTGGGTTCTGGTTCATCATCCCAGGTATGTTAGGTATGAGAGTGTTTGGGTAAAGATCAGCTTCTTTATGTCATCAATGACAACCTCTCTTTCATTGGTATTGAGGTGATCAAGTATATGTTGAAAATAGAGATTGCAAAGTTCTTGTAGGTTCTGGTCTTTTTCTACGGCGAGTGCCATGAAATACTCTGATATGTGATCCTCTGGGGTTGTAGTTTGGCAGGCCAGCATACTTGGTTAAAATTTAAGATGGATGCTTTGAAATTCGATTGAACTTTATGGGGGTCAAGCAATAGTGTCTCCGGCTATTTTATTTGTTTCAGTGGACACTGAAAAAAATCAATAGCCTAACTGAAACTTAAAATAAACATATTTCCCTTAAAAGAAAGCTTTGAAATAAATATCCATATGATTACAAGTTCAGATATCCATGGTTGAACTTTCGATGCATTCATATATAACTGTTGAGAGTGCACATGAGTAGAATGCTGTTGTTTTCTTGAAGAGCGCTGACAGTGATGTTTTTCTTTCTCATGCCTAAATAGTTAATTTTTCAATTGTAAACATATACTCTGCAATGCACAGTTAGTTTTCTTTTGTTATCTGGTAAGCTGATCCAATATACCTTGATTATGAATGTTCTCCTTTTTCACATTTTTATTTCCTTTTGTTGTGAAATGACAGATGTGTGCATCTCATCCCAACGAAATACACCATTTAGCTCAACAGCGTTGCACTTCGATCATTTCATACTTTTGATGTTCAAATAGTAGTTACTACTTCATCATGTGTGCTCGCTTTTGATGCCTCTTTGTTAGGTTTATGGCTCCTGAGTTATTTCTAGAGGGGGGAGTCTACTCATATGCTTATGATTTATGGGCACTTGGTTGTGTGTTATATGAATGCTATGCTGGAAGGCCCCCTTTCAGAGTACACATTGTTATTTTTTGTATTAAACAATGAGTTACTTTAGTCATTGTCTCCTGTTTGTCAGTGAACTCATTAATTTGCTGAGCAGCCTTGTATTCATGTATTACGGAGTGTATAGTATATTCTTGTAAATGTTAGCTTGATTGACTTTGTTTAGGTATGTAATTGTGCCGTTCGTAAGAATTATGCAGCATGGCATGCTCAAATTTGATTGAATTATTTTTTACATTTTTTTACTGTTTGTCTCATTGGTTTTTATCCTTCAATTTCGTATTCAGGACAACAGAGTTTTCTCAAAATGCCGAGGCTACCACCAGGTGCAAGTGCCAGACGAATGGGAAGGCGCATTTCCATGACTGATGGAGTTAGACCTTCAGCATCGAACTCTGATGATGACGACTTTGGTGCCCACCTACTAGGAATATTACAGGTCAAAAATATGTCCCACCTGTATCTAGATGTGTCCTGTCTTCTGTTTCATCAATTATTAAGGATTTCAAGGGAGAGAAGGAGCTTTTAGTAAATGAAATGGGTTTTGGGGGCTTGTTGAATATGCCGGAGATTACAACACATAGGGCAATAAGTTATTGGTTGCTCTCTAGAATATCTTGTGATACTCATGCATTACAAGTTGGAGATGGTACTCTTCTTCCGTATTCTAAGCATGATGTTCAGAAAGTTTTTGGAATTCCTTCATCTGGAAAGGACTTGGACCCTCCTAGCAGTGAAGTAATTGCTCAGGTTAAGAGCTTTATATGCACCAGATTGAAGGTTGAAGATTACAAGCATGTCAACAGAGCTATCCTGGAGGATGTTCTTACAAAAAAACCATAGCGGCAGAATGTCTAAGGAAGACAAGGATGCTTTTAAAACAGCTTTTCTAATCCTTGTTATGGCCCCGTTTGGTAGAGCTCTAGCTCTAGGAAATATGTAGATCTCCTAGAGCTGGTCATCTGTAGCTCTAGGAAATCCTGGATCTAGAGTTGCAGGTATGTTAAGTGCATTTACATGACTCATTTCATTTATATTATATATTAAATAAAAATATTTAAATCACTTTAATTTAGTCAACAAACTACAGATCCAGCATAGATCTCGGAGCTAGAGCTGTGCCAAACGGGGCCTATGACTAAATTCCTGGCTCCTCAGAAATTTTTGGACAACATTTGTCCAAAATATTTCACTGCCCTCATAAATCCGGACAACATATCCAGCTATAACTGGTCCGGGTATGTTTTGAACGAGTTACTTGCAGCAGCTGAAGACGTTCAAAAAAAGATTTCAGAGGGCGAAAGATGTGGATATGTGAATGGGTGTGTAATATTTCTACAGGTAACACACAACTATGAATCTTAAGCTCAGAAGACTATACCATATATTGTTCTTTAGTTGTACTCTGTACTTTGCTAAATAATTTGCAATAATGAATTATCTTAAATTCCACACATCTGATTGGTCATATATATTATGGGTTCTGGATAAATAATCGTAGCATAGATACTGTCTTGTATGATGCCATGCTGCTTTTCTTTTTGGCTGGTTGTCTAAATGCCTGATTGATGTCATTTGGTCAACAGTTCTTGGATAGTTTCTTTAACATTGCTGGGTTTGCATCTGCTACTCAAAGCTTCTAGCTGGTAGTAGTTTATAGTTTTTTTGTCATTTATGAAATGTTTTGCTGTTGAGAGTGTTTGGGTAAAGATTAGCTTCTTGATGTCATCGATGACAACCTCTCTTTCATTGGTATTGAGGTGAAGTATATGTTGAAAATAGAGATTGCAAAGTTCTTGTAGGTTCTGGACTTTTCCTACGGCGAGTGCCATGAAATACTATGATATGTGATCCTCTGGGTTGTAGTTTGGCAGGCCAGCATACTTGGTTAAATTTTAAGATGGATGCTTTGAAATTCGATTGAACTTTATGGGGGTTAAGCAATAGTGCCTCCGGCTATTTTATTTGTTTCAGTGGACACTGAAAAAATCAATAGCCTAACTGAAACATAAAATAAACTTCTTTCCCTTAAAATAAAGCTTTGAAATAAATATCCATATGATTACAAGTTCAGATATCCATGGTTGAACTTTTGATGCATTCATATATAACTGTTGAGAGTGCACATGAGTAGAATGTTGTTGTTTTCTTGAAGAGCGCTGACAGTGGTGTTTTTCTTTCTCATGCCTAAATAGTTAATTTTCCAATTGTAAACATATGCTCTGCAATGCACGGTTAGTTTTCTTTTGTTATCTGGTAAGCTAATCCAATATACCTTGATTATGATTATAACAATCAAGTTCTGGAATTCCTGTGCCCAAATAATCCCCACTCTTTCTTTCTATGAGTCTATGACATGCTTTTGTCATACTGACCAGTTATAGTGGTGCAATCCTTGCAACTAGGTCGTACTAATCATATTTCATATTTTCCCATCCCTCCTTAAATAAAAACACATTTTTTTTTGTTATTTCTCTCTTCTTTTATCAAGCTAAATTTACGTTATCCACTATTTCTTTCTCTGAAAAACGATACTGTACCATAGTGCACCTCTTTAAAAAAAACTCGACCTGCCCCCGGGCATTTCAGCTTAAGAGAAGATCCTCTCACGCAGATCGAGAAAACCCCCGAACCCCTGCTCCACCCTTACACATGGGCACCGTTGCCTGGGTGAGAACGACCAACGACCGGGCCAGGCCTTGACCCATGCTTTGGTGTGGTAGCAGACGAGGGGATTTTTTACCCCCAGACCTGAAATTCGCCCTGAGGGATTCGAACCCAAGACCTGGGGGGTGCTACTGAGGCGCTCTAACCACTGGGCTAGAGACCCGTTCGCATAGTGCACCTCTTTTACCATGTCAGTCCATTGCCTCATGTCAGACTAACATTAGTTGTATTTATTGTTTATTCACCATAACCCATCTTTTTGTGTGTTTTGATGTAAATTCCTTGTATTGTTCTCATGTTCTGGTTTGTTTTTGGTGAGAGTACCTACCTTTTGAGCTTTGAATACCCTTTCATGGGTTTACTTCTTTGTATGCTTTCTTATCATATTTTCCTTGTTCGTTTGTTTGGCCCTTGTGTCATTGGTTGTCAAGGCCCAACCTCAACATACTTATAAGTTGATCCAGTTTCATAAATACGGTAACAGACCTTTGGGACATAACAAAAGACTTACTTTTTATAGACATGAGACTTCATTATGTTACTCACAATCTAGAAGATGAATTGCATTGATCATTTAAGGTTTTATTGCCATTTCAGGTTTTCTATCTAGATAACTTGGATTTCGGAAATCTCAGTCTTTCGCATGATGTTTTCCCACGAATTGCTGTTTATGATCGTGACAACATTAAGAAAAGGTGCATCATTGACCTTACATTGAAGGATAAATACACGGTTACACAGTTTGGGCAGATGCAGGTACGCACATCGATATCCCAGAAAAAAATAAATACTTATGGCTGTCATTTACTGATATTTCTATGGCATGACATACTCATTTTTGCTGCAGCTGCGTCCAAAACTTAATGTATGTTATACAAGGTCTAATGAGTTCATTAAGGTCAAACAAGGTCAAGAGAAGGGCGCTAGCCCATCAGATGTGAATCTTCAGAAAGAGTCACAGGTTTTTTCAAAATACTTTAATTTTAAGCACATATGAAAATCGTGGTGTATACAATGTTTGTCCAAAGACATGCGTTGACAAATACTCTAGTAAATATGTTGTTTGCCAATGTGTATAATCATTGTTGTAGGCAATAGAGCATGTTGCCCATATAATCCAACAAGCCAAAAAGATGAACGTTCTTTGGTCTTCTTGTATGAGCAATCTAGACAAGGCAAGGGAAGATATTGTAAAGGTGGCAGAAGCTTGCAAATTGTTGGCTAACTCAGAACAAACCAACACAAATGAAGATGATTTGTCTCGTGGGTATACTTGTACCCTTGACAATGATGTACAGCATACTGACGAACATCACGCTCATGAACAGAAAGGTATTATTTAAATTCCATTGTGTCTCGATTTAAATGTCATAATTTACTCTTTAGATATATTATGTCCATATTATGTCATTTTTATAGGACCTGTTTGTAACGAAGAACTTAACAACGAGGAGATAACTAATAACGTGGAGGGCGCACCAAATGTTACAAGCAACAGACCCCCTACAATAATTCAGCAGAGCATTCTAACTCTGCACAGGAATACACTCCCACAGTAGTACTTGAATCTAGGTCAAATGCTTCAATTGATTGGAACCGTTCTGTACATACTAATAAAGAGTCAGGATCTACCTCGAAGACAGCATTTTTTCCACGTAGAATGGAGAGGAATGTCGATATAGACCGACCATCATTTGATATAGGTCTTGATTTATCTCCAATGCAAACACAAGGTTAGGTTTCAATCATATTTCATTACTAGTTAGCATTTCCATTGTCGACGTGATTGCATGACTCACTATTTATTCTTGAGTTACAGAAATTTGTTACAGAAATCCTACCATCGGTACAATTCAACCAACTGAAGTATCTCTAGAGATAATGCCAAAAAAAGTCTTCCATATCACCACGTTTATGTTCTCGTCAAATTGTAGTGTCAAGTCTCGTAGTATTACAAGATATATACATTGAGAACAGCAAAGGAGATATCAGACCTGTAACTGGTATCAAGCATGAGTATCCAGAGCCTAGGATTCTAGATTTTGAGCAGTTTCGTGGTAACAAACGTTGCATGCCGCCTACTGTTACACCTTTCCAGGCCAGCATAATTACCCCAGTACGTGTTAAGCATGAATATATTTCAATGGTTCTAATTAATTGGATTAAAAATTACCAGGATGTCAACTCTCTTAGGTATGTTAACCTAACATCATTGCATATTCCATTTCAAACATTTACAGTGGCAATTATTCAATTTACTATATATTTGTAATGTTGTATATGTAGATCTTCATGGGTCACACATCACACACCAACATACATAACTGTGACGAGTATGGAACTACGTATTTTCATTGAAGGAAATGAAAAACTGGACCATACTATTGCTACTTTGTACACACATAGAATGATACAGATGGAATATGAAATGTTTGGAAATACACCAGCTTATGGATGGCGCCACTTTCTAGAACCGGATTTTTCTGTGAGTTCAATAAGAATAATTACAACCATTGCTCTTTTACATATTATTTAAGATTCATCATGTATTCTTTGTAACAATATTTAATTCATGGATGACTTCGTATGTAGATGCGTGCTATTACCTCAGGCAATTGGTGGGACCCTGAATTCTTTCGTGTCCAGTTCACCGGTGGTGCAATCAAGTATGATGTTTCCAAGTGCGAAATAGTAAGTCATTTCATGTTGCACATAGCAAAGCTATTCATTAACATATATGGACAAGTACTCATTTCTAACTTTTTGTAGATTTATGTTCCATTATGTGATATGAACCACTGGCCATGCTTTGCATTTAACTTACGTAAGCGAGTGGTGCACATACTCGATTCAAACAAGACTAAAAGGGTGAAGACATAGATACTGGCAGTAATCACGTTTGGATTCGTCCCATACTATTCAAAGCTGTGCAACAATGCATGGCACTATTCTTCAGTGATTGGATCGAAGATATTACTAAGTGGGATTGTAAGGAAGCCACTGTGCCTACATGTAGCATCCCAAAATTTTAAATTTTGAAAATGAAAGCTTTTGAATTAATTGTGCAGAGTATTTTTTTGAAATTTGGATTTTTAAGGTGCTTTTTAAATTTTGCTAGAGGATCCAAAAATTGAAGAAGGTTTTTTTAAATAATAATAATAATAATAATAATAAAACTAGAATTGAAAATGCCATAAAAGAAAATATGGAAGTAAAAGAAATCTATAATTTTGAATTCAAGAACTGAAAATACAATCCAACATAAGGAGGGAGAGATTTAAATTAAATTATAAAGGTTTCATATTGAAAATAGTATTATAAAAGGTCAACAAAAATAAATAAGTAAAATACATGCAAATATGTACACAAAAGGCCTAGCCTAGTAATAAAAATATAAAAATGAGTCTGTACAAGAATATAAATAAAGAAAATATAAATGTGAATGTACATGTATATATATATGGGTATACATAAAACAAATTGTAATGAACTACAAAAAAAGGGAAAAAGAAAGGAAGTCAGGCCGGCCGAAGGCCTGGCCCAACTCCCCTTCCCACCCCACCGGCCCATTTCCTTTTCCCCCTGCCGTCACTGTGCCGTGGGCCAGCTCGCACCCCGCCGCCTCTGCCTGCCGCGCGGGCCCCGTGTCCTTTCCCCCTGACGCGTGGCCCCGCCTTCGCCCACACCCTCCCTCTCTGGCTTGTGGACCTGGGCGCTTGCACTGTGTTTCTTCCTTCCCCCGCTCGGACCGACAGGCACTCCGCGTTGGACCAACGGTCGCCGCCGTTGCCTCTTTTCTCGCCCGCCCCGCCCGGTCTCGTCACGCATGGCGCCAGCGCCCTCTGCCACCCACGCGCGGCTCAAGGACATCAGTTCAGATCTTGGCGAGATCCTCTCTGCCCACCGCCTGCAAGCGCTGCTCGCCGATGGGACCGCACGGGCAAGCCTCCCGAGGGCAGCCCTTCTTGCGCATTTATAAGAGTCCCTGAGCGTGCCCCCGTCTTCCCCGCACTCCCAGCTCCCTCTCCCTCCAAGTAATTGCACTGCGACGCCCGCTCCACCGCCGGTGCCGCTCTTCTTCCCCAGCTCCGGCCATAGGCCTCCCCGCCGATTGCCGTCATTAGAAGCCAATCGCTGCCACCTACACCACCCTCAGAGCATCGCGAATCTACTCCCGGCCTCCTCAGCGCCTCCCGAAGACCGTACACAGCCGGCACCGAGCCTCCTTCCACGCCGCCACCGTCGCACATCGCCGGCCTAGCTCCGGTGATCCGTGGTTCCCACCGACACCCCGGCAGCTTCCACACGACACCTAGGACTCATTTTGCCCACCCCCGGAACCTCCCTGACTCTCCCTCGCCGGCGGCACCACCGGCCGTACTCGCCCTGTTTCCAGTGCAGCACACTCGGCTTAGCTGCATTCTCTGCCTTAGCCCAACAGGTAACAACACTAGTCCGGTTGGTTGGCTCTGTGCGCTCTCAGTCGGCCGACCCGAGATCGATCCCCCTGTGCCGCAATATTAGTCATTAGGTTTTAACCTTTTTGCTAGCCCATTTGGTGGAGAAAAAAAGGGGCAAATAAAAATCTGAAAAATAATTAATGAAAGATGCTAAGAATTTATAGAATATAGATGAGATTGTTTAAGATCTAAACTTGGATTAGTTATCACATATGAATAGTTAATGTGGTTTGCATAAATGAATTAAAAGACTAATTATTAAATAGGACATTAGTAAAAGATGGTTATGTTTAATGTCCAAGGTTAATAAGGATCTCAACTAAAAATACATGCAAGTTAAAGTTAAGAAAAATAAATTGGATGTTATATAAAAACTATAACAATAAGACTTCAAAACAAAGATTTCCCTTGCATGAAATTAAAATATAAGTTTTAACATTTATCATGCCACCATTAAACAAACCCCAGTGACATATTTTAATATAATAGCCCTAGGTCATCAAGATTCAAAATAATATCACGGACATATAAATATTCTAAATTGAACGTGTAACCATTAACACGAGTAATTAAGGTCACATAAAATGATACATACCAAGCTTTGCTCAGATAGCTAAGTTTAAACTAAAATTAGAAATACAGTAAGCATAATAGTAGCTAAAGTATAAGCAAGATAAAAATAGTGCCATCTTAACACTAGTTTTAGAACATATTTATATGGAGTATAATTGCATATATGTATAGCAAGCTAGGACTCGTATAAATAGACCCTAATTCCAATTAAACTTAGCCTAGTAATAAATGGAGGTACATAAAATATCATACCACAAAATGCTATAAACATAGCCCATAAGATTAACTATGTAAGCTAAAATTTGCAAACATTACTTATATATACATATATCATATACCCTGAACATTAGCACTCGACAAAATGCACCAATTCATAGGTTTAACTTAACTCATGGAACTTCCTTGATAAATACCAAAATAATAAAAGAAATTGTTAATAAAAAGATCAAGTCATCGTATTCTACCATCGACCTTACCTTAAATAACCCAAATCACCCACTAACTCATAATAAAACTAAATTGAGTTTATTCGGATTTAATTGGATCTTTTGAGTTATTTGCTTTATTTGGATTCAGTTGTCTATCGCGTAATTAGAAACTGGAGTCCTGAAGATTTCACGAATCAAGCGTGGTCAGAGCAGAGCGAAGATACGGAATAGAAACTCAAGAGAAAACATCATGTGAGCTCAAGACCGCGGTAAACCGCGTCAGGCGAGTCAATACTTTGATCATGTTGAACCTACATTTTCTGCAAATTACTTTGGTTTAAAGTATCAAATTGCATGTTGTTATTTTATATGTAAATACATGTTTAGTTTAAGATTCTAGTTATATGTCCATTGTTTGCTTGAATAATATTACACCTCCTTTGGATTACTTGATTATGTGAACCTTGTCGCCCTAGCAAAATTATAATGGTAACTTTTCAAAAGTAAGTCCGTAATTATATGCCATGCTTAGTACTGCTTAGATACTCAGGGGCGCTGAAATGCCCCATGCATCAGTATCATTTTCAATCATGAGAAACTAGTTTAGACAGTCATAGTGGGAATGACCGGTATATGTTGGTACGATTATTTTATGTTCCTAAAAACCCTAACTTGCTTAAATATCTAGGCGGATGGTTCGAGGGTGTGAGTGTGGTGCAGTGGAAGCACAAAGTGGGTAGTGGTAGAACCGCCCAGATACCACTAAGGACTGAATCTTGTCATGACCTCCTATGTAAAACAGTACAACCACAAGTCTGTAAAGTACAACTTGACTTAGTAGATTTACCGGACCCTGAAAGTCATCCTCACAGGAGGAGGTGGTGAGGTCGTGCAAGCAGCTGTCTGTGTGACGGCTTGAATGGGACACTCGTAGAGGGTGAAGTTCTGCTGTGGTGGGCTAGCAGTGGGGGTAGCCAGCTGCTAGACGTTCAGAAGGAGAACATCCCGCACAACGTATGGGACCCACCGCAAGTGGGAGCGACCCATAGGGTGAAATGATAGAAGGGGCGAGGTACTTTGAACGGTTATTGTGATGGTTTGCTCAACCGCATGACTAAGGAATCATGTGGGGCAATGAGTGAACTGTCTCTTGTGGGTAAGGTGTGCAAACTCTGCAGAGTCAAAACTATTCGATTAGCCGTGCCCACGGTCAAGGGTGGACATGGGAACTTAACCAGATATAGTTCTATTTCAAAAACTTTGTGGGTGGGAATGGAAAAGTGGAAGGGCAGTGGAAAGCCCTGATTTGAATTGTCTTGGGTGTCGTCCCAGTGGTAATGTAAGCGGTTATAACGCTGAAATGTTAGCATATGGTGCAGATACCATGTAACGGTAGATGGAATCTGAATCATTACTATTACTGCATTCTCTTACGCATTATGTCTTTGGTCAAAACTGGTAGGTCTCAGGAAATTTTTATGTATTATATTTCAAATAATGATACTTCTGTTCTTACAAAATAAAATATAGGGAGGAATAAATAGAGTCGTGTGTAAGGAAGATGGATATTTGTGGTAAACACATAAAGGTATTGGTGGACTCATGACGATCATAAAAAGAAAATGATAGTGTGGATTCTAGGAGAAATAAATTGGTGGAGCCTAAATGAATATATATATATATATATATATATATATATATATATATATATATATATATATATATATATATATATATATACTAGATAGATGATTTAAATGATTTTTGGAGAATTAGGGAGTGCAAAGGTAATTACTGGATTACAGCACTGATAATTAATATAAATTCTTGTAAGATGTTGGCGATAATGGGATTAATAGGGTTGGATCAAATACTAGATGGATGAATTGAATTTCTGAGAATATTGGAGGAATAATAACAATTATTGGGTTACAATCTTGATAAAGTGTATTCTCAGTGGATGTATACTAGTGAGTCGTAGATTTGATCATTGATATTTCTGGTGAAGGTATGCTAGTGAATTAGTTAGAGATAGATAATGGAAAATAAGGTTGATTATTGGAAGAGCAAATTATGGTTGTGGATCAATAACAAAAGGGGTTAAGAATTTAGAATACAAAAGATATTGGTGGATTAATTAAATGATATTAGATAAATGATGTCACTAGCTGTATGGAGTTCTAGGAAACAATTAATCGATGGAATATATAAAAATTATGATACTCGCTGTTTGGGGATTTAGGCAGCAATTGATTAGTGGATTGTATAATTGATGGTATTCGCTGTTTGGAGTCTAGACAGCAGCCAATAAAGAAAGAGTGTTTTTGGTGGATTAAGTAATTATGGTAATTGTTGTGTGGAGTTTATGTAGCAACCATAACACCATGATTAAATAATAATAATGCTGCCAAAAGCGATTTTGGCAAATAAAATAACCCGAGCCTCTCCTTTGATAAGCCGTGCATACTATTTATTTGCATTCTGTGTATTGGCTCGCGGAGCACGGTGGTTTGTGCTCACACTCGCTTTCACAACAAATCCAGAATCAGGACATTTCACCTCAGTTACACGATTGGACATGATGGCAGAGAAGATGAAGAAGTCAAGGGCTAGGTCGCGAACCTCCAGTTGGCTGCCTGTGGGCATGTCCTGAAGGTCCCACCTGTGTGCTTCGTTCTTCCGCTGCTACAATTTATTAATTTCGGCCTAATCGGCCCATGAGTAAGTCTACTATTATATATTTACGCTTCCGCGTGATATGTACTTTGATAATCAGAACTGTAATCTGTGAGCACTATCTACTGATCCAGGGAATAGTGCGGTGGAATCACAGAGTAATCCGGATTGTAAAATCTGGGTCCTGACACTACACATTATTTTGAGTATGAAACTCAACTATCTTTTCATACCCAAGTTATCAAATAAGTGGGAGATTCATTCAAGCTGTATTTTGTCACTAACAATTTGACTTGTGCAGAGTTGACAGTGGCATATACACAATTCAGTTCATGAAGAACTGTGATGGTAATATGTGTGTCCGAGATATAAATCAGGTATATTTCCCATACATTCACTTGTTCATTGCAACATCATTTTGTCATCTTATCAATGTAAAGTTGTGGCAATCATGTATTTAACACGTTAACAATTCATTAACAGGATTGTATGGACACTTTCAGAATGGAGATTTTGATGGACATACTTACCTTGGAAGCAAATCTAGCGTCACCCCTGATTTCGTCAAAGAATTATTGAAGCAGTACACTAATCATAGAGACACTACTAAATGATGCTTTCAAAATAAGAATATTTTGTTTTGTTATGAGACTATTTTTTGCTTGATACTTTCCGGCCTGTAATAATGCTATGCCTCAATACAACACATTTGCTTCAATCCAACACATTGTTGATGTCATACATACAATATATTTTTTAGTCCTAAAATTGTGTTGACGTCATACTCATGCTATTGTTTTTTAAGCGCGTCATATATGATTCAAATGTTGTAATTACTACTATGTGCATCTGATCCATCATATATCTTTCATCACATACCTTTTGGCACTGCTTGATGCTAGAAATTTACTTATCATATCTATCCTTTGGTAACGAGTATGTTCAATTTGAATTTAGGGGTTACCATGGTAATTGAAGCACGAACCTTATTGAACATTTGAGTGTTTTATTGCAACAAAATTTTCTGGAGTAAATGCATTTGCAGAAAAAATGTTTGTCCGCTAGTAGATTTGTATACCCAACAACAACGTTTTGTATACCCAGTTCGTCATCATCAACCATTCAACGAGCATTTGTTAACATATCCCAATGAGATGAAACTGAGAGACCATGTGGAGGTATCCCATGCTGGTGATGAGTAATTGACGGTTGGTTTAGTGAGTTTGAGTTTGTTTTGGGTATTCTAGGGATGAGTACCTTTTACATATGCTATTGTTGATAAGCTGTTTCGTGCGGTGCTATGTGACGGTTTGCTTGTCTGTGTGACTGCAAGACTCCGGAGCTAGGTCATGGTGAGGCGAGGAGGACCGGGACTAGGCACAGGAGGTGTTGAGGTCCAGACGGTCGGTGATGCCGAAGATGATCGAGGCTGGTGAGGTGGTTACAAGTCGGGAGACGAGGAACCGGAGCTGGAGCTACCGATGACGGACAGACGGGCGACAACGAGAGAACCGGGACTAGGCTCAGGGAGGAGTCAGAGGTCTAGACGGTTTGGAGGTCGGTTGCGGTCGTGCGCGACGGAACAGACCAGGACTAGACTCAGGTGGAGTCGGAGGTCTCGGTCGGAGTCGAGTGGACGCGATGGGCAGCGGTGAGTGGACCAGGACTAGGCTCAGGGAGGAGTCGGAGGTTCAGGCGGTCAGGATGCCGGGTGCGGTCACGTACAGCGGAGCGGACCGGACTAGGCTCAGGGAGGAGTCGAGGTCCAGTCGGTCAAAGGTGCCGGTTGTGGGAAGCTTCCGGGAAGGTGCTTGAGGGGCAAATTGGTAATTTGACTCAAGCAATGGAGGTGGAGGCTGATTTCCCTCCAAAAATCTAGTTTGACCTCCTTTGCCTCAAGTGGATGTGAGGTTGGGAGTGGAAGGTGGCTACCCTTTCTTGAATTTCTCCTTTGAGGATGACCTTGGGTGTTAAAAGGAAAGGAAAGGGAGCAGCAAGGCAGCTCATTCTTGTGGAGAGCACTGAGTGAGTTCTGGAGAGGGAGTGTGTGTGTGTGTGTGTGTTCTGGAGGGTGAACTCAATGAGCTCATGTGTGTGTACGTGAGTTGCCTCTCAAGCATGTAGTGAGATGAGAGGCATTTCCTTTGTTATCCAATTGCGTATCGGGACGTATTGAGTGGATGTAAACCTCTTGTAATCATTCCCTGCAATGAATTCATTTGGTTTCTCTTGTTTCAGTTCATTCCTACCTTCTACTGTTTTGGGTTGATTCTTTTGCTTTTGAGTGAATCTTGTTTGGAATGATTGATTCTTGATTGCTCTGTGTTGGGAATATGCCTCAAGACCATTTGGTCAGATAAATTTCCAAGAATCCAATGGAAGAATCAAAGATTCTCTTTTTACCCATTTGCTCTATTTTCTACTGTGCTAGGGTTTGATGTCAGGGTACTATGATATCTTTTGATTTCTCTTCAAAGGATGTGTCCAGATGCAAGTTCTCATGTCCTCATGCAATTGCTAAACTAAATGCAAAGTTTCATGAGGGGATGATGGAAGACTCTCAAGTAATTTGGAAATTAGTTCTTTCCATGTCAAGTTTCAGAATTTTAGCCAAAATTTGGATTCCTTGATCTCTAGTTGATTTCCTTTGATTCCTGAGGTCTTGATGTTATTTGGAAGATGATCTTGTTCTGTTGGCATGAAAAGAACAGGTGCATTACTCACATCTCTTTGATTTTGACAAGATCTGTAATTTTAGCCTTTTTCAGTTGGCTGTTCTGAAGTTTCTGCTTGTGCCTGGACTGGGACCGATCAGACCGGACATCTCATTGCGGTCGAACCGGATGCACCATGGTGGTCAGACCGCCAACCCTAGCGGTCTGACCGGCCAGGTGATGGCGGTCTGACCGGCTACAGAGAAGCGGTCTGACCGGCTACAGAGAAGCTGTCTGACCGGCCCGAGTGTAACGGTCTGACCGGCTTTACGCAAGCGGTCTGACCGGCATAAGGCAAGCGGTCTGACCGCCCGATGCATTGCGGTCAGACCGCCCTTGCTGTTGGTCTCTGGTTTGATGTTCGTTCTTTCATTTTTTTTAATTGTGTCGCTTTCTCTTCTGCATGTGTGAGGTTCAAGTGAGCATTTGAACTCCTTTTCATAGCCTTCATAGCTATTGGAGAGGAGATTCTTTCGTGGATACTTTTGAGGGGTCGTTTTTAAAGAGGCACCATTCACCCCCCCTCTGTTGCCATATTCAATCCTATAGAAACTTTCACAAAATGATTTTCACCTAAACTGCTATACATCAGGTACAAATTTGCTACTCTAAATCATTTCGTGCGACGTATAACAATTCATAGAAGTCAAGACGCGATTTTTCCTGTATCGTTCGTCTCCATTAACCATGTAAGATAGCATTTGTTTTCCGAGTGAGCTAAAAAGTTCACAGAAGATTTTCACCTTAACTGCTAACATCACGTACAATTTCGTCGTTCTAAATCATTATGTGTGGCGTATAAAAATTAATGGGACTCAACACACATGGTTTTTAAGATAACATTTGTTGTCCTTGTCCGAATGAAATGAAAGTTTCACATAAGCTATTCACCTTTATTTGTAACATCACGTACAAAATCGCCGCTCTAAATGCATATAAAAATTAATGGATGTCAACACACGCGGTTTTTCACATGCCGTTCGTCTTCAGCAACCATTTAGGATAGCATTTGTTGTCCGATTCAACTAAAAACACACACAAGATTTTCACCTAAATCCCTAACATGATGTACAAATTTGCCGCTCTAAATCATTCTGTGCGGCGTATAAAAAATAATGGAAGTCAACATACGTGTTTTTCCGGTGCCATTCGTCTCCATCAATCATTTTAAGATAACATTTGTTGTCCGATTCAGCTAAAAAAATTCACATAAGCTTTCTACCTAAAACCCTAACATGACATACAAATTTGCCACTCTAAATCATTCCGTATGGCGTATAAAAAATAATGGAAGTCAATATACACGTATTTTCCTATGCCGTTCGTCTCCATTAATCATTTTTAATATAACATTTGTTGTCTGATTCAGCTAAAAAAATTCACATAAGATTTTCACCTTAAATGCTAACATCACATGCAAATTCGCCGCTTTAAATCACTCTATTCGGTGTATAAAAATTAATGGAAATCAACACATGTGGTTTTTTATATGCCGTTCATCTACATCGATCATTTAAGATAGCATTAATTGTCCAAATAATCTAAAAAATTCACATAAAATTTTCACCTTAACTGCTAACATGACATACAAATTCGTCGCTCTAAATCATTCCTTGCCACGTATAAAAAATAATGGAAGTCAACACACGCGGTTTTTACTATGTCGTTCGTCTCCATCAACCATTTAAGATAGCATTTTTTGTCCGATTGAGCTAAAAATTTCACATAAGATTTTCACCTTAACTGCTAACATCTAGTACAAATTCGCCACTCTAAATCATTCCGTGCGGCATATAAAAATTAATAGAAGTCAACACACGTGGTTTTTTCTATGCCGATCATCTCCATCAACAATTTAATATAGCATATATTGTCCGATTGAGCTAAAGATGTTCACATAAGATAAGTAGGTATGTGACTTGATTATGTCATATAAATTAAAAAAAATCATTTAGATGTATGGGATATGGCCTTTTATTCATACACATTCTACTACAAAAGGTACGTATCCGACAACAATCCTATTTCTCCATTGCTTTCCGTATGAGCCTGGATATGTATGCATATGTTATTTTCTCCCATCTCCTCTTCTCCCAGATCACGCCAATACGCCTGACGTTTCACCTGCGGCCAATGGCGCCATTCCCAACAGCACCGGATGCTTCACCGCCGGCACCGCAGCTTCTGGTACCACCGTCGCCATTTTCTTGATACCTTTTCCTCTCCTACATTTATAGGTTTTGTTTAAGAATTTGTATGCTTCTTGGCTGATGGTCGTTTCGTTCATACATGTCCGAATTGTCTGGGTACATGGTTTTTTATTCCTTTTAGCTTCCAGGTACATTGCTCAGATAGCACAGATCCGTTTTGTCGTGTGTGTGTGTGTGTGTGTGTGTGTGTGTGTGTGTGTGTGTGTGTGTGTGTGTGTGTGTGTGTGTGTGTGTGTGTGTGTGTGTGTGTGTATCACAATTGCTTACATTTGCTTACCACAGTGATGAGCTTGTGTTCTCAAAGAAACAATCATGAGCATAGTAGTGGCTGTTAACGGAACTGCATATCTGCATGCGTTCGCGCTACATTCAAAAGGCTGCGCCACCCGTCCAGGAGATATTATCAGAGATAGTTTCCCTGTTTAACAGATATTTGTATCCGACTCGGTTGTCACCTGGAGTCTTCTCCAGTACAGTATAAGCCGTTTGGCTACTAATCAATAACAAGCGCGATCTCTAATTCGCCTTCATGGTATCAGATTTCTTCAGATCCTGAGTCGTCCCATGGCACCGCCTGATCCCGACGCAGCCACGGCTGAAGCCCTCCGCCTCGCCGCCGAGAAAGAGCACGCCGCCAAAGCCGCTCTATGGGCGCAGGCTGTTGCTGTCTCCAGCGTCCGGGCCGTCGTGCCGCTTACCCTTGATCTTCACTCCAATTACTCCCAGTGGCGTGATCTCTTCACGGTGGCCCTCTACAAATATGCCCTCGAAGACCACATCGCCGAGCCGCCGCCATCGGCCCCCGACTCCCAGTGGCTCCGCCTCGACACCCTTGTTCGGCAATGGCTCTATGGCGCCGTCTCCATCGAACTCCAGGCCATGGTTGCTGCGTCAAGCGCCTATGCGGTTTGGACGAATGTTGAGGCCGTCTTTCGTGACAACGCCGACACGTGCGCCATCCTCCTCGAGCACGAGTTCTACGGCCTCCAACTGGGCGGCATGTCCGTCGGCGACTACTGTCGCCGCCAAAAGACTCTTGCGAACGAACTCGTCGCGCTCGGCACACCCATCGTCGACAAGAGCCTCGTACACAATACGCTCCGAGGGCTTGCTGCTCGCTTCTCCCACCTACGAACGTTGTTATCCATGCAGCGTCCTCTACCAACGTTTGCTCAAGTGCGCTCCGCCCTCATGCTCGAGGAACTCTCCACGAGTTCCTCCGACACTGCGCCACCGGCCGTCTTCTACTCCAACACCACCGGCAAAAGCGCTTCTGGCCACACCGGGAACTCCGGCGGATCGACGAACAACTCCGGTGGATCCCGCACCGGACAAGGCCATGGCTCACACAGCGGCAATCCCAGCAGTGGACATGGCACCAACTCCCGCTACAACTCTGGAGGGAATGGCAACCACAACTACCGTCGCCGTCGTGGAGGCAATGGCGGCAGCAACAACGGCGGCACAAACGGCTCCTACAATGGTGGCAGCCAGGGCAACAGCCAGGGCAACTCCAAACAACATGCGCCCTGGCCCTCCATGCAGAACCCTTGGTCTGGGTCCATTCACATGTGGCCCGGAGCTACACGTTCGCCTGGGCAGGGGCTGCTCGGTCCTGCGCCTCCTGGAGTCTTCACTGCTGCCCTTCCTCCGTCATCAACCGCTCCATGGCAAGGTGCGCCGCGGCCTGTTGCACCGTGGCAGCCGTCCGCTGCCTCTGAATCGCCAACATCCCCTATGCCATCCTGGGATCAACATCAACTGGTGCATGCCTTCAACACCATGTCCCTCACGCTTCCGTCTCCGGCAGAGTGGTACATGGACTCCGGTGCTTCAACGCATATGACCTCGGAACCTGGTAACTTGACGTCCATCTCGCCTTTATCTTCCGCTGCACCTCCATATGCTATTGTCGGAAATGGGTCTCATCTTCCTATCACTCATACCGACACCGCATCCCTTCCCACTCCTTTTTCCTCCTTTACACTCAATAACGTTCTGGTCACCCCTGACCTTGTTAAGAACCTTGTTTCCGTTCGTCAATTCACCATTGATAATCATTGTTCTGTTGAATTTGATCCTTTTGGTCTCTCTGTGAAGGACCTTCGAACCAAGAACGTGATCGTCAGGTGCAATAGCTGCGGCGACCTCTACCCCTTCCGTTGGCCGTCTGCCGCTCACAACGCCTTCTCCACCACCACCCCATCCTCCACACTATGGCATCGTCGACTTGGTCATCCTGGCAACCAAGCTTTGTCATATCTTCATAGTCAATCTGTTATTTCATGCAATAATAAGCGCTCGGCAGACCCTTTGTGCCATGCGTGCCAGTTAGGCCGACATGTGCGTCTCCCATTCTTTGCATCTACTACTCACACAAATAAAGCCTTTGAGTTAATACATTGTGATCTCTGGACATCACCCATTCCCAGTATTTCTGGTTATAAGTATTACCTTGTTGTTCTCGATGATTTCACACACTACCTGTGGACTTTCCCACTTCGCCTCAAATCCGACGTCTTTGACACTCTTCGCAATTTCTTTGCGTACACTCAGACCCAGTTCTCCTCGGTCGTGCATAGCATTCAGTGTGACAATGGTGGTGAATTCGACAATCGCACCATGCGTCACCACCTTCTCTCTCATGGCATCGCACTCCGCATGTCATGCCCACACACATCCCAACAAAATGGCAAAGCTGAACGCGTCATTCGCTCCACAAACGACATTCTCCGTTCGCTTTTATTTCAGGCAAGCATGCCCCCTGCCTACTGGGTCGAGGCGCTCCATACCGCCACGTTCCTCCTTAATCTCCGCCCCACCAAGGCCCTTCGCTTCCGTACACCGTACCAAGCTCTTTTCCACTCACCTCCCAACTACTCCTCTCTTCGTGTTTTTGGTTGCCGGTGCTATCCTAACCTTTCCGCCACAGCCCCTCATAAGCTCGCTGCGCGCTCTGCGTCGTGTGTATTCCTTGGCTACCCAGCTAATCACCGCGGTTACCGCTGCCTCGACCTCTCCACAAATCGGATAATTATCTCTCGTCATGTCACTTTCGATGAGACATCTTTTCCCTTTTCCGAGCAGCCAAACCCACCGGCTCCTGCCGATTTTGATTTCCTATCTACTGCTGCTACACAGCTGACGCCAGCTCCTATCGCGCGTCCCGTTGCTCTGGATCCCACTTATACACCGGCCGTAATGCTGCCTCAGGCATCCCCCGCTCCGGCACTTGCTTCTGCCCCTCAACCGGATGACAGCCTGTCTTTTCCGGACGCTGCTCCCACTCCTGCCGCCGCACCAGCCACTGCTCCTCAGCCAGACGTTGCGGCTGCAGCTCTAGCCCCTGATGCTGTCGCTCCGATCCATCTTCCTGCTATTCCACCCACTGCTACACCCATTCCTCTCGTTGTCAATAACCATGCCATGACAACTCGCGACAAGCACGGTTTCCGGCAGCCTATTGATCGGTTCACACTTCATGTGGCAGTTCCCTCCCCTCTGCCTCGGACGTATCGTGCTGCTCTTACTGATGACAATTGGCGACGTGCAATGCAGGATGATTTTTATGCTTTATGCAGGAACAACAGATGGGACCTTGTTCCGCGGCCAGCTGGTGCTAACCTTGTCACTGGCAAGTGGATCTTTCGACACAAGCTCAAGCCCGATGGCTCCTTGGATCGATATAAGGCGCGTTGGGTGCTTCGCGGGTTCTCTCAACGCCCCGGAGTCGATTTCGGCGAGACGTTCAGTCCAGTCGTCAAGCTGGCCACCGTGCGCACCATCCTCACCATTGCGCTCTCCAACGACTGGCCCATGCACCAGCTGGACGTCAACAACGCCTTTCTCAACGGCACACTCGACGAGATCGTCTACTGTCAGCAACCGTCGGGCTTCGTCGACCCCGCACGTCCCACCCATGTCTGCCGCCTCAACAGGTCCCTGTACGGCCTCAAGCAGGCCCCTCACGCCTAGTTCAGTCGCATCGCTACCTTCCTCGCATCCGTGGGATTCCTTGCATCGAAGGCCGATCCGTCACTGTTCATCTACCGCCGGGGCCTCGACACGGTGTACCTGCTCCTCTACGTCGACGACATCGTCCTCACGGCTTCCTCAACCGCTCTCCTCCGCCAAGTGATCGACTCCCTCCGCCGCGAGTTCTCCTTAAAAGACCTCGGCGACTTGCACTACTTCCTCGGTGTCTCTGTTCAGCGCACCACCGCCGGCCTCTTCCTGTCTCAACGCCAGTACATGGAGGACATTCTTGCTCACGCTGGCATGAGCAACTGCAAGCCCTGCAGCACCCCTGTCGACACGTGCGCCAAGCTTCCCTCCGCCGGTACACCCGTCGCCAACGCTACCGACTACCGCAGCATCACCAGCGCCTTGCAGTACCTGACGTTCACACGTCCGGACATCGCGTACGCGGTCCAACAAGCCTGTCTTCACATGCACGACCCACGTGAACCTCACGCCAACCTGCTGAAGCGCATACTCCGTTACCTGAAGGGCACCCTCGACTTCGGCCTTCAGCTCCATCCTACTGCTCCGACATCTATCACAACATATACGGACGCTGACTGGGCTGGCTACCCCGACACCCGCAAATCCACCTCTGGCTACGGCATCTTCCTCGGCGACAACCTCATCTCTTGGTCCTCCAAGCGACAGCCAACAGTCTCCCGTTCCAGTGCCGAAGCGGAGTACCGCGCTGTTGCCAACGCCGTGGCAGAGACTTGTTGGCTTCGCCAACTCCTTACTGAGCTACATCGCCCTCTAAAGAATGCCACCGTGGTTTTCTGCGACAACATCAGCGCGGTTTATCTCTCGACGAACCCTGTCCAACACCAACGGACGAAGCATGTTGAGATCGATCTGCACTTTGTTCGCGACCGCGTCGCCCTTGGCGAAGTTCGAGTTCTCCATGTTCCTACGACCTCGCAATACGCCGACGTGTTCACCAAAGGACTCCCCACTGCACTGTTCAAGGAGTTCTGTTCCAGTTTGAACGTCTGCTCCGCTCCCGTTCCAACTGCAGGGGGGTGTTAACGAAACTGCATATCTGCATGCGTCCGCGCTATCTTCAGAAGGCAGCGCCACCCGTCCAGGAGATATTACCGGAGATAGTTTCCCTGTTTAACAGATATTTGTATCCGACTCGGTTGTCA
Source organism: Dendrocalamus latiflorus (assembly GCA_017311315.1). NCBI lineage: Eukaryota > Viridiplantae > Streptophyta > Magnoliopsida > Poales > Poaceae > Dendrocalamus > Dendrocalamus latiflorus. The sequence continues at coordinate 6,071,683 of CM029675.1, forward strand.
CCTGGAGTCTTCTCCTGTACAATATAAGCCGTTTGGCTACTAATCAATAACAAGCGCGATCTCTAATTCGCCTTCAGTGGCAACATTTGCCAGCCGTAGCGGCCAAGCCCAATCACACTACGCAGTCAACAATTTTTGAGGGTAGCGTCAGTGTGAACCGCCAGCACGAAGACGAACCATACGAAGAACAATCAAAGTACTGTGATGTGCTAACCGACGGAAATTCTGATACCGAGGCAATGCGCTGTGTTAGACAATGAAAGGTATGTATCCGACAACACTCCTAATTCTCCATTGATTTTCATATGAGCCTGGATATGTATGTATATGTTATTTTCTCCCATATCCTCTTCTCCCAGATCACGCCAATACGCCTGACGCTTCACCTGCGGCCAGCGCCGCCATTCCCAACAGCACTGGATGCTTCACCGCCGGCACCACAGCTTCTGGTACCGCCGCCATTTCCTTGATACCTTTTCCTCTCCTACAATTACGGGATTTGTTTTAGAATTTGTATGCTTCTTGGCTGATGGACGTTTCGTTCATACATCTCCGAATTTTCTGGGTCCATGGTTGTTGAGAGTGTATTACGGAGTGTATAGTATATTGGCTGTTGAGAGTGCACATGAGTAGAATGCTGTTGTTTTCTTGAAGAGCGCTGACAGTGGTGTTTTTCTTTCTCATACCTAAATAGTTAATTTTCCAATTGTAAACATATGCTCTGCAATGCATGGTTAGTTTTCTTTTGTTATTTGGTAAGCTGATCCAATATACCTTAATTATTATTATGACAATCAAGTTCTAGAATTTCTGTGCCCAAATGATCCGCACTCTTTCTTTCTATGAGTCTATGACATGCTTTTGTCATATTGACCGGTTATAGTGGTGCAATCCTTGTAACTAGGTTGTACTAATCATATTTCATATTTTCCCGTCCCTCCTTAAATAAGCATTCTGCCCAAGCTGTATTTTTAGGTTGCCATTTATGTATTACGGAGTGTATAGTATATTGGCTGTTGAGAGTGCACATGAGTAGAATGCTGTTGTTTTCTTGAAGAGCGCTGACAGTGGTGTTTTTCTTTCTCATGCCTAAATAGTTAATTTTCCAATTGTAAACATATGCTCTGCAATGCAAGGTTAGTTTTCTTTTGTTATCTGGTAAGCTGATCCAATATACCTTAATTATTATTATGACAATCAAGTTCTAGAATTTCTGTGCCCAAATGATCCGCACACTTTCTTTCTATGAGTCTATGACATGCTTTTTTGTTATTTCTCTCTTCTTTTATCAAGCTAAATTTACGTTATCCACTATTTCTTTCTCTAAAAAATGATTTTGTACCATAGTGCACCTCTTTTACAAAGTCAGTCCACACCACAACCCATCTTTTTGTGTGTTTTGATGTAAATTCCTTGTATTTTTCTCATGTTCTGGTTTGCTTTTGGTGAGAGTACGTACCTACCTTTTGAGCTTTGAATACCCTTTCATGGGTTTACTTCTTTGTATGCTTTCCTATCATATTTTTCTCATTCGTTTGTGATCGTGCAAAAATAGCACACCCGCAAGTGCACAGGTTGCCACTGAAATAGTGGCGAGTGTCGTGTTCTCCACAGGGTCTAGACTGAGGCTACCGGTGCTCAGCTAAAGCTAGGTCAATCAAAACAGGGCAGAAAACTAAACCTAAAATGACTACCAAAGTATCCGAACGAATGAGCTCTACCGCACGATCAAAACGACGAACGAACTATCGAAAGACGACGGAACAAACGACCGTACGAATAGACGTCGTACGACCGAACGAACTACTCGGCGACTGACTACACAAACGACGCACGAACGACACGACTACCGTCCGATGACCTAACTAACTACCGGCCGCGAGATAGAAAGGGGGAAATCGAGAAGCACTGGGGAAGTCTAGAAAGAAAGAGAGGGAAGACAGTCGACAGCTAACTAGACGACGACGGCAGGACAACACAAGCACAGAACTACAAACGACTGCACGACTTAACTACCGACCGACCGTGGAAAGGAGAAAATAGGGAGGTCGAGAAGCACAAGAAAGGATCTAGAAGCACTAGGTGGGTCGAGACAGCAAGGGAAAGAGAAATGGTCGCCGATTCGCTAATTAGTCTGCGCAGGACAACACAAAGACAAACACAGATGCTAATTAATAATGACAACTACACTAAACACACACACAGGACAAAGCCTACACTAGCACTGATCACAAATACACATCACAATGAGACATCAACCACAGATTAACGTATCATAATCCACAGATCACAAGTTAACATCCACAGATATCACAAACTACTCCAAATCACAGTAATCAATCTGCAGTAAATTTGAGCAATAAATGAAGAACAACAAAGAGAGAGGGAGAAGAATTGGAGCTAGACCGAGGGGGATTAGAGCAGAGGCCGGCGGCGCAGTGGAGGTGTCGGTGTAGACAAAGAAGACCGTCGGTGAAGATGTAGTCGAGGTTGCTGGAGTCGTGCCGAGGAAGGAGATGTCGATGCTGCGGAGGTCGGTTCGGTCGGCGGCCGGAAGTGGCGAATGGCGACGGGACGCACCGGACGAGATGAGGGCGGCGGTGGTGTGGAGTTGCGGCTAGGGTTTGTAGGCCTGTGGGGTTTGAAGGCGCGGATGGAGAAGGAGAGGACGGGAGGCGCTGGTGGCGGTGAGTAGAGGGGTGGACGTGGATGCGGTGAGGCGGTCGTCGGATCTGGAGGAGGAGCGACGGTGAAGTTGGCGGCGGCGCAGATGGAGATGGGAGTCGTGGTGGAGTGAAGAGGTGACGGAGAAACAGGGGCGGCTCGGCGAGATGGCAGCGGCCGGAGTAGAGGGTGGCGGCGGATGTGGAGATGGAGCGCCGGAGGGAGTTGAGAAGGGAGAAGGGAGGCTGCGGAGAGAGAAGAACCGGGAGGAGAGGTGGTGTGGTGGAGAAGAGGAAGGGGTGCGGCCTGGCGGTGGAGTTGGCGGTCGGAGGTGATATGGAGGCGGTGGCGTGGGTGGCGCGCCGAAGGGGAAGCGGAGGTGGAGAATGGAGAAGGCGGCGGTGTTTGGTGGCGTGGAAAGATAGGGGCGGCCGCCGGCGAGATCGCCCGGCCTCGCCGGCGCCGGAGAGGAGGAAGAGGGGAGGAAAGCACAGTGGGGGCTAAGGGAGAAGAAAACCAGGTTCGGCTTTCTCACAGGCGGCGGCTGATGTTTTGAGGAGATTGGGGTTTTGGAATTTTGCTATTTGGTCCTCACAGTATCTAGGGTTTACACATAGGTCCTTCTCCCTTTTAATTTCTTCTGATTTAGACCTCTGGAACTCCGTTTTCTTTGCGGATAGATCCTACGTGTCTGAGACGACACGTACATCTGTATGGGGCAGTCCCAGAATGCCGAATTTGTCGTTTATGCGCCTAGATCGCGCCGGCCTGTGGAAAAAGCACAAAAAAATGAAAAATGATCCAAATTGAGCAATTAATTATAGAAAAACGTGTAAATGATGATAAAAGGTCCCAAAATGCAAAAAATAATGGGGGTAAAATGATGGGTAAATGTATGTAAAAATGACGCATGTCAGTTTGTTTGGCCCTTGTGTCATCGGTTGTCACGGCCCAACCTCAACATACTTATAAGTCGCTCCAGTTTCATAAATAGGGTAACATACCTTTGGGACGTAACAAAAGACTTACTTTTTATAAACATGAGACTTCATTATGTTACCCACAATCTAGAAGATGAATTGCATTGATCATTTAAGGTTTTTGTTTCCATTTAGCTTCCACGTACAACGCTCAGATAGCACAGATCCGTTTTGTTTTTCCCGTTGGTTGATGTTGATACTAATTACAGCATCTAATCGTACCGACCTTAATTACAGATATCCTGCTGTTATTGCACGTAGATTTGTAACGTGTGTTGTTATTGCAAAACAATATGAATTAGCATAATTTCAAAGATTTACCTATGATAGGGTATGGACAATATAAAAGCATATGAAATGCTGCACATGATCTGTTTGACACAATGTCTACTCATTCTGCAGAACCTGTTCATTTGGCTCCTCAACAACAACATTCAGCTGATGGGACCCATCAAACTAACAACAATGTCCTCAGGTTTTCAATTTACAATACTTCTCTGTGTTTTGCCTCCATTGTTCTTTTTTATGTTGGCTAGTTGAACTAATTCATTATTTTTACTATAAATTGTTAGTGATAGCACAGATGCGCTCCATCAAACTAAAATGATACATACTGATGGTGCCATACCCTTGGAGTATTTCAATCCAGAAATTCTAGATCCTTTTGAATCCCAACTTTTTTGTACCGAAACAGATGCTTTCTAGTTCTACAACATGTATGCATTGAAAAAAGGTTTTGGTATAAGAATTAGGAAGCACGTCAAAAATGTTGGCGGCACCATCACATGCGTCAAATTTGTGTGCTCGTGCGAGGTACATGCGTCGAGTTTTATACAAATGTTATCCAAGTTATATCGGTAAACTGATGGCATATTATTATTTATTTCTTTAGGGCAGCCTACTTTTGGAGTCCAAAAATCAGTCAAAAAAGGTTGAAAAAACATGATGCACATACGCAGAGGTGTAGATGATCAGTGGATGGTATCTAAATTTGTAGATGTTCATAATCATACCCTATCACGTACTCTAGGTATGGAAGTCAACATACGCGTTTTTCCTATGCCGTTCGTCTCCATCAACCATTTAAGATAGCATTTTTTTGTCTGATTGAGTTGAAAATTTGTTTGTCATATAACAAATATTACAAAAGAAAAGGAGGACCACATCACCCTAAAAACTATTTGTTTGTCATATACCTATTTTTAACTAGAGCTCTGCAATTGACTTATTGTGTACTTATGGTTTAAGCTTACAAAACTATACCATGTATTATCTTTATCCGTTCTCTGATACTTTGCAAATGATTGGAACAATCAATTAACTTGAATCGTCCACTTACCTGATTGGCATCATACGTTACTAATGAAAGTCATCGTACTTTGTTTGTGTTTACAATCCAATGTATCTATACTACTCGTTAGTACAGTTCTTATCTTGAAAGACTAAAGCTATTATGAGAATTTCTTGCCCACACTTCTGAATAACTCATGACTAAAACTCTCTTTAGTGTTAGAAGTGTATTATTAATTGTTTATTTCCCCCGTTGTATAAAATGTCAGTGTATTTATTCATAGTTGATACAGAGTTGTCCCAATGTTCAACCCGTATAAAAAGGATAAGAACGTTAATTCACAAAATCACGTACTGTAGGTATGGCACGTCACTGGGGCTCACACAACAACATTGATGAAGGCACAAGATGCGTGATGAAGAATCTTATGGAAAATCACATCAGCACAACCCAAATGTATGGCTACATTAGTGGCCTTCACGGAGGAGCATCAATGTTACCTTTCACAAGGAAATACTTCGAAGGTGTCAAGTGTGCCATCCGAAAAGATGAGAGTACTGATGATGTCAAGAAGATGCTACAATTTTTTACAGACTTGCAAAGATCAAGCAAAATTTTCTTTTACGCAGTTGATGTTGGGAGTGTTGGTAAGATTAAGAACATTTTCTGGTCGCATGCTTGGTCTAGACTTGGTTGTGAGCACTTTGGCGACGTAGTGACATTTGACACCACATATCAAACAAATTTCTATGGAATGCCTTTCGCACCTTTTGTGGGTGTCAACAACCACTTCCAGCCCGTTATTTTTGGATGTGCACTAATTAGTGAAGAAACTAACGTGGCATTCAAATAGTTGTTTAGAACTTTCTTACAAGCTGTCAACGATAAGCACCCTATTGGAATTCTCACAGGTATATTCTCTAATTAAATTGTCATTAATTATGTGGTTTCTAATTACATTTGCATATTGAAAATTCATACTCATTTCCTCTATTCAACCAGACCAATCTAAGGCTATGGAAAATGCTATAGCGGATGTATTTCCAAATACTGTTAATCGGTAGTGTAAGTGGCATGTTCTTCGGAAGGCGAAACAACATTGGGAACTATTTACAGCAACAGGTCAGATTTTAAGGATAAATTTCACCATGTTTTGAATCATACAATGACTATAGATGAGTTTGAACGTGGTTGGTTGTCTCTACTCAATGAGTACGACCTGCACAACAACACATACCTTCAGAAGGTATGGAATGATTGCAGTCGATGGGCGTCACCTTATTTCAAAGATTTTTTCTTCGCAAAGATGTCAACTACACAACGTAGTGAGAGTATGAATCATGTACTCAAATGCTATGTTTCACCATCATCCACCATGTATAACTTTGTACTACATTATGAAAAATTTATTGCTGATAGGATTGCAGCCGAGGACAAACAGGAGTTCAACACATCACAAGTAAGATTTTCATGTTATATGTATTTGCTAACTACTAAGGTCGATTAATGAATGTCAAATGATACCTATCCTGTTTTTTAATTATCAGGACAAAAGGTGTACGAGATCTGGTTCTCCAATAGAAAAGAAAGCTTCAAGAATTTACACGAACACCATCTTTGAAAAGTTTAGCGACCAGGTCTACATGAGTGCATCATACATTATTAATGAAATCAGAGAGGATGCACATATGTTACAGTTCATGTGGACAGTGAATCAAGAGACTCATGGTCTAATTTGTCATTTGAGGTTCATGCAAACAAGGAATGTAATGAGTACAAGTGTGTTTGCAAGCTATTTGAGCACATGGGTATATTGTGTTGCCACATAATCAAGGTATGTTATGATTTTACATAAATTCAATCAATTTATGTTGTTAACTACAAATTTTTTAAACAGTAGGTTGCCATTTTTCCTTTCCAGGTTATGTCTCATGTTGGCTGTATAAGTATTTTTCCTTCTCTTTAATGCCTGCATGGATTTGTCTACTAAGGGCGATGTGTCCATTGATGCATTCCATATTGCTATGAGACATATAATGCAAGCAAAATAGGAGATTAAGATGGCTCACATGCCTGAAAATGAAGAGTTACCTGCACATAATGATTCCATGAAAGAGATTATCCATTCTGATAAGGTTACAGTTTCAAATGATGACCATTCTAGTAATCAAGAAGACGAATCCATTAATCAAGCCAAAGAGATTGTCTGCATCCTTCCACCTGATCATCGGAAGAAGCGTGGACATCCCAAATCAACAAGGTATAAGTCTCAATTAGATGGCCCTATTTCAAAAAAAACGCATGTGTTCCCATTGCAACTAGAAAGGACATTACAGAACTAGCTTCCCTTATAATCCGGATAACTCTTCCAAGTCCAAGATACAAAAGGTGTGTCAGAAGTGCAAGTTACCAGGACACTACACATCCACTTGTGTTACTGCTGGCTAGTTTAACTTCGAAATTAGGAATTTCCTTGCCCAATAATGAGTTAAATTTCCATTACTGTTTCTGTTTGAACTAAATGAAATTCCTATACTTGATACAATATATCACTTCAGATTTATCTTTTCGTATTGAGTATATACAATTGTGGTTTCGAGTGATTTGTGTGTGCATACCTCCGGACGGACATTTGTATACCAGTATGGAGTTGCGTAACATTTTAAGATAACATTTGATGTCTGATTCAACTAAAAAATTCACACAAGATTTTCACCCAAACCACTATCATGACGTACAAATTCGCCGCTCTAAATCATTCCCTGCGACATACACGGTTTTCCTACGCCGTTCATCTCCATGAACCATTCAATGAGAATTTGTTGCTCGAATGATATGAAAATTTCACATAATATTTTCACCTTAACTGCTAACATTATGTACAAATTCTCCACTCTAAATCATTTCGTGCGACGTATAAAAATTAATGGAAGTCAATACATGCGATTGTTCCTGTACCGTTCGTCTCCATCAATCAATTTAAGATAACGTTTTGTTGTCCGATTATGATGAAAAATTCACACAAGATATTCACCTAAACCCCTATCATGACATACAAATTCGCCGCTCTAAATCATTCCCTGCGACATATAAAAAAAATGGAAGTCAACACACGCAGTTTTTCCTACGCCGTTCCTGTCCATCAACCATTCAACGAGCATTTGTTGCTCGAATGAGATGAAAATTTCACATAACATTTTTACCTAAACTGCTTACATGACGTACAAATTCGCTGCTCTAATTCATTTCGTGCGGCGTATAGAAAAAAATGTAAGTCAACATATGCGTTTTTTCTATGTCGTTCGTCTCCTTCAACAATTTAAGATTGCATTTTGTTGTCCGATTGAGATGAAAAATTCACATAATATTCTCACCTTAACTGCTAACATCACGTGCAAATTTGCCGCTCTAAATCATTCCGTGCGGAGTCTAAAAACTACTGGAAATAATGGAAGTCAACATACGCGTTTTTTCTATGCCGTTCGTCTCCATCAACCATTTAAGATAGCATTTTGTTGTCCGATTGAGTTGAAAAATTCACATAAGATTCTCACCTTAACTGCTAACATCACATGCGAATTCACCGCTCAAAATCATTTCGTGCGGTGTATAAAAATTAGTGAAAGTCAAGACAGTTTTTCTTATGCCGTAAGTCGACCACTTCAAATTATTTTTTGAGTATAATACTCGATTTGATCACAATGATTCATCATATGTTCCACGTAATGATATTTTGCATGCACCATAAACTTTTAAATTTATATGTACAAGCGAGCATACTTCCAATACTACCATACAGATTTGCATACCTATTCCACGTTAATTCAATACATCGCAGATACACATACCTATTCCACGTTAATTCAAAAATCATTACTTCAGCAGGAAATATGTGCGCGGGATTCACAAATTAATGACACATTAATTCTCGAATCATGATTGACGACTCAATCAGATCGCTGGATATTTATGGCAATTACAAATCAAGATTGCACTACTCAATCTGTCGTTTGAATACTAAGGTAAACAATATTTGCTAATGGGTTTACCCGTTAGTCTCATACCTACTACAAACTAACACATCTCAATGCAATCGAATGGTTGATAGGTTAGGTGCCAGACTACTTTGAGTCCCATTTCACCTTCCTCTATACACACACTGGTTAAGCACCAATACCTACTTAAGCATCATATTGATGCTACAATATAAGCATCATATTTATACTACGTGATAAGAAAAAATAGTTTTTAGCTACTAAGCATCTCTCCGCACTGCATTGTATGTACTCTTAGGTGGAAGTGGTAAGAAAATAGAGGTGACAGCATACGAAAGAAATCTCATTGGCCCTATAATTGCTGACTACAAAAACGAGCCTCCTAGACGAGCCATATCCTCAACAACCGATCAATCGTCACTTCCTCTCCATCAAAACTGATCAATCGTCACATCTTCTCCATCGAAACTGCAACTACCTAGATACAAAAGGAAGCGCTTCTACGTGTCTGCAATGATGAGTTAAAAGCACTGAATAATTTAGGTACCCAACACCACTCATTCGGCCGCAAACCAAAAGTATTATTTTCTTACACGTAAGATCGAACGACCAAAAGTACAATTTTGTATAAACCCTGAGTATCTTGACAATATCAACTAATTCAGCCAAATTTATATCAAAATCCGAGAGCATACAGGTATACAAAAGAGCTATTCGCGAAAATTGTGACAATATCAACTAATTCCATACCAAAAAAAGAGTATCTTGACAACACAACAGAGATTGCTGACTCAATTATCACCGGTTTTTGCATCCAATTTCTTTTCAGCTTCACTGATGACCTCCAGTTGTTCTAACAAAGCAGTGAGTTTTCTCATGTCCTCCTCTTGGACGCTCTGTGGAGCCTTCTCTCGATAACCGGAGGCGTCCATTTTCTGCGACAGGGCATGCTGCAGCCTGCGTGTATGGAAAAGAAACCACCATGTTACTGCTACCGTAGAATAACAGCGAAAACCTATGCACATTATTATTGAAAATGCTTGGAGAAGAAAGATATGCGTGCTTACTTTTGAATTTCATCTCTCTTTTTCCTTAGCTTCTCACGCTCAGCTTCTGCATTTAGAGCTCCTTGAAGCTGAAGGTATACAGACAAATCTTTGTTTATGACAGCAGTTGCACAGTCAGGTGGAGTTTCATCGCTCTCTGTCAGGATCTGAAGAATTTCCAATGTCAGATCAGTGCCTTGTTTTAACACTTGAAAAGCTGAGGTCAACTAAGATAATATTATTCAGCAAGAACCAAAGGGAAGAGCTATTTGAGTTGATAATACTACATTCCAGGTTTCAGCATAAATTTGTCCATAAAGGAGAAACTGATTGCAGACAGTGCAAGAAAAAAAAAGATATTTCCCTGACAAAAAAGAAATAACATGGAAGTGTAGAGTTCAAGTTCAACCTTAAGAGACGATACAGAAGAAAGAGACACAACTAGAGATTGATAGCATTGAATAATGGCAGCAGTCTCTTGGCCTCGGCAAAGTGCAAAAGCAGGCCGCCTGTTCATGAAAAAAAGCAATTAGATATTATATCCTCGCAAGCAGGCATCATTCATAATAAAGCATTAACACAAAAACCAGATAGCTGACCATATACACACCTTTCATTTGTATCTGTTGGTGGCCTCAGAGATCTTAGTTTGTTCACGGTATCCAATACAATGTTAATTTCATTTTCAAGTTTATCATCTGTCCATTCCTGTCATAAAGAACAATATTTTCCCACAGGTAAATAGGTATTCGAAGATCAACTTCTTTGGATTTACAGTCTTCTTTAAGTCGCGAGTATTACAGTATTACCTTAGCAACAGATGGATATTCTGAGATCATAATGGAATCTTTCCTACAAGAATCTTTGGGCTGAGGAAGACGCTGCCAGAGCTCCTCTGTTACATAAGGCATGAATGGGTGGAGCAGGCGCAAACCAGTGTCCAGGCAAACCCATAGGGCATCTCTAGAGGCAGCTCTTGCTGATTCGAACTCTTGAGAGTCATTGATGAAGTAAGGTTTTATAGCTTCTATAAATACATCACATAGTTGGTATTGCCACCATGAATATATAGTAGATGTTGCATCAGAGAATTTGTATGCTTCTAATGAGGTGACAGTTTTGCCAATAGCCTTGTTAAGTACTGAGAGTATCCATTTGCAAATTGGTGGCATCAGAGATACAACAACAGTTGCTGGTGGAGTGTAATGATCACCAAGCTTGCCCATTGCAAAACGAATGGCATTCCACAATTTATTGCACCATTGTCGGTATCCAACCACTCTCTTGATATCCAGATTTATCCTGTCAGACTGACAGACAATAAAGATTCTATTAAAATGCTGAATTGCAAGCATAATACAACAGAAACTCAAATGGGTGTGAGTACAACCTGAGAAGTGTACGAAATCAGTGCGAAACGGAGGGCATCAGTTCCACATTCAGAAATGCCGTCAGGGTAATCTTTCATCTTCCCTTCTCTTGCAATGTTCAATTCATTTGGATCCAGATTGCCTTCTTCCAAACGTTTGAGGAGACCTTCCAGTGCCATACCATTTATCACCTCAAGGGGATCAATGACGTTACCAAGTGACTTGGACATTTTGCGGCCATGTGCATCACGGATAATAGGATGCAAATAAACCTGAGAAAGCGAGCACAGTCATGACACAACAGATAATTAAAGCATATATTCAACTAGAATACTTCACTTACCTAGTGTCAATAGAATTTCTAGTTGCAGCTCACCATGTTGTTGGTTTAATAAGTAATTTCAGAATTTAGAAAGAAATATCTTACAGCCAGAAACATAAGGTAAGTCGGTGAGTTTATGCATTTACTGCTACAGGATAGACTCAATCAACCGTACATTACACTCTGTCAAAGGATGATGTTGACAAAAATATGTGTAACATATGTTCAAAAATTAACAAGCTACAGAGTTCATTAGAAGGAAATTAGAGCAACTTAGTTTATTCAACAGGTATCTGGGGATTTTTAGTGCATGATTTTGTCAAGCTATGACGCTTTTAGGAAGTAACCTCATTTGTTGAACTTCGCCTTTTTTTTATAACATCTGCATACTCATAATGACAAGATTAAAGGTAGATTACTCCAATCTTGGACTCTTGATCATAGTTATAGTGTTACACTATGGCACGGTTTTAACATATAAAGGGGATATAGAAAGTAGAGAGCAATTGGCTAAAGGGTATGCAACATGGATGAAATGTATATATTGGACCACTAGAATTGAAAAACACAGTTCTAGTGGCAGAGCATGTGCATTTGTGCCAGTACCTTCTGAAATGGCACGTCACCACCAAGTTGCATTCCCATCATCACCATCCGTGCTACCCAAAAGAAGAGAATATCAAGTCCAGTTTCTAGTACCGAAGTAGGGTAAAACGAACTAAGATCAGCAGTATCATCTGGCCAACCAAGTACTGTTAATGGGAAGAGACCAGATGAAAACCATGTATCCAACACATCAGGATCTTGATCTAACTGGAATTTTTTCCCTGGATACTTTTTCTGTGCCTCCAGGTTTGCGTTGCTTTCATTTCTTGCAACTATCCAACGATCATTGTTGGAACCCATATCTTTCACTTGGTCATCTTCTAGTGTCACATACCACGCAGGTACGCGATGTCCCCACCAAAGTTGCCTTGAAACACACCAATCACGTATATTTTCAAGCCATCTGCAAGGACAGTGGAAATGGATGGATTATGCTGCTTCTGACTTCATTACATAGACATGACATATGCAAGAGCTGGCATATTTATCAACTAGGCAAAAGAGGGTAAAAATATACCTATACCAGTCTTGTTCATACTGTTGCGGAATAATCTCAATTTTTTTGGACCTTACAGCATCAAGACCTGCCTTTGCCATGGTATTGCAATTAACAAACCATTGGGGCTTTATCATAGGCTCCACTACATCATTAGTTCTTGAACAAATGCCCAAACTCATTTCGTTCTTTTTTGTGTCCTTGTACAAGCCCTTAATTAGCAGAATCAAACATTGTTAGATACTTAGATTCCAGAACGACTTAAACAAAATCCATACGAAACAAATAGGTAAAGGCAAAGACAAAAAAAAAATCTAAATTGATGAAACTATCAAGTAAAAGGAATAGTTGATCACTAGTTTCCAGACACACAGGATTATCTCTAAGAAATGGGAGCCTCAAAATTATGGATACCCAACCCCAAAGGCATGACATGAGGCAGGGTTCAAGCTTTAAAAGAATCAGTAGTAATATGTACAGAAACCAAGGCGCCATGTTTCTCAGAAAAATAATGTACTTTTTCCAGTACTGATAGACTCATTAATTGAATTAACAAAAACAGGAAAAAGAGGTACAACCATGTCAAAAGTACCAATGTTTTATGCTATAATCTAATATGACTCCTTATTGCTTAAACTATTGAATATATTCTTTGTACTAAGCATTAGAAATATAGAAATATACAAGATTACCCTACCTGACAAAATTCACGATATTTCACTATTGTCTTTTTCACTCTGATGGAATTTTGCATGTCATTGTTGTTAAGGGTATTAGAGATAGAGTTTGTATTCTATTCCATATATACCTTATCTCTATATGGCATATCCCCTTGTACTCTCCTATATATATGGCCCTTTGGGTCTCATATCAATATACACAATATTCATAACATGGTATCAGAGCAAGATTGAAACCCTAACCTCGATCTACTTCCGCTCCGGCTGCCGCCGGTCACTGCCGGTCGCCACCGTCGCCGCCCCCGGGAGGATCTCCACTCCTGGGGGCAGCCACCTCCAGACCGCCGCACGGATCCGTGGGTCTCCGGCGCCCGAGGCCGTCGAGTCGTCTCCCGCACCCCTGTCGTCCAAGATCCGATCAGAGCAAATATTCGCGGTCACCGTGGTCGCCGTCTCCTTTCGGCCGTCGTCCCGCTTGGATTCAGACTCGCCCGAGGCCGCCGAGGAGCCGCCGAGTCGTCATCCAAGAGAGGCCGCCTGGATCCGGCCGGCGCCACCTCGGATCCGGCTCTCCCCCGCTTGTCCGGTGGCCGTCACCCGAGGACCGCTCGGATCCGGCTTTCTCCGGGCCTTCTCCGGCCGCTCCCGACCACCTCCCGCCTGCGCTCGCGTGCCGCCGCCGTCGCCCCCGCCGTCGTCGTGGTCGTGGTCGCGCTCGCCCACGTCGTCGCCAGGATCCAGCCGCCTCCGCTCTCCGCCGCCGGATCCAGCGACCCTGCACCAGATCCGGCCTCGGCCCGGCCAGATCCGGCCGCCTCCCGATTGGATTTGGCCTCTTCCGACGCCACCGGTCCGGATCCGGTCGCCTTCGCCGTCCCCGCCAGATCCGGCCGCCTCCGCGCCGGGACGCCGCCTCGCCCCGCCCGGATCTAGCCGCACCGTCGCCCGAGCGCCTCCCGGCCGCCGCGCTCGCACCGCCGCCTTCGGACGCCGCCGCCGCCGGACGACGGGCCGCGCCACCTCCTCCTCCCGGCCTCTGCGCCGCCTCCGCTCACGACGCTCCGTCGTCACCTGGCCCCGAGGAGCCTGCTGCTCCTCTTCCCTCCGAGTGAGGGGGAGACGTGGGCTCCGCGCCCGTGCCGTCTCCGCGCCTACGCCGCGCCGCCTTTTGGCTGCCGCCTCCGCGAGAGAGGGAGGAGATGAGCGAGCGCGAGGGAGGAGAGTGAGGGGAGAAGGGGTGGATCGGAGTCTTCGGGGTTTGAGCGAAAAGAAAAAAAATCCTATTAAGTATTAGTCGCATTTTAGTCGGTCTTTAGTTTTTTTTCGTGAGTCTTCCGTCGCGTCCATCCAAAAACCGTAGTCTCTGATTTTTAGTTCGTTCAAGCCGTGCGAGTCCACAAATTTATTGTCAGTCATAGAAGTGTAGGAATTTTATTTTGCATAGCAGCAGCCGCCGCTCTACTCTCTGAGCTGCGTGCAGATCGTAGAAGTCGTTATGATGCTACCGCTTCTCTAGCCGCCACCCCGAGCTTCAAAGGCCGCCGCGCGTCCTCTGTGCACTGCGCCGCCGCCTCTTGGGCTTCGATCTGCGTCGTCATGCATCTATCTATTCCTCTTCGACTTGATTTGACAGTTTATTCAAAGGCTGCACGCAACGACGACATCATCAAGACTCGGACTTCGGATTTTTCTTGTTTTTAGTATTAACCCTTTTCAAATGTAATGCTATTGCATACACCTTGCATTTGAGGGGGGTGTTAAGGGTATTAGAGATAGAGTTTGTATTCTATTCCATATATGTCTTATCTCTATATGGCATATCCCCTTGTACTCTCCTATATATATGGCTCTTTGGGTCTCATATCAATATACACAATATTCATAACAATTGTCATGAGTCATGACATAAGTTCATACAAAACCAGCAATAACACAACAAACATTTTTTAGAGATTATGAGATCATAAAACTTTTTGAGAAGATAAATTAAACAAAACCAGTAATACCTTTTCTTTCAGTGCCTCAATAACAGCAACTCGTGCAGTAAATCTTGGCATTCCTTCAAATTGTGGACCTCCATTGCTGTTTATTTTTCCATCATCTGTGAAGATGTTGATGAACTCTAGGTTATGTCGCTTTCCAACCTCAAAGTCATTTGGATCATGGGCAGGTGTAATCTGCATAACAGATCAGCAAACAACAATACAAACTAAGAGGGGACAGTTTATGCAGAATATCCAATTAGGTGAAATGAAATAGACATGATTAATTCAGTCCTCAGCATTAGCTCCTACCTTGACAGCCCCAGTGCCGAAAGTGGGATCCACTAACTCAGCATCGCAGATTATTTTGAGTTTTCGGC
This sequence comes from Dendrocalamus latiflorus, assembly GCA_017311315.1. Classification (NCBI taxonomy): domain Eukaryota; kingdom Viridiplantae; phylum Streptophyta; class Magnoliopsida; order Poales; family Poaceae; genus Dendrocalamus; species Dendrocalamus latiflorus. Next base: position 6,087,495 of record CM029675.1, read on the forward strand.
CATTGAAGGGGTGGACTGCATACCTTCCATGCAGATGCTTATATCTTTTATCCTCAGGATGAACAGCTATTGCTGTATCACCAAGCATTGTTTCAATTCTTGTTGTTGCAACAATAATCTCACCGAGTCCTTCTTCAAGAGGATATGCAAAAGATATCAAAACACCAAACTGTACAGGCGTAGCATAACCAGAGACCTTTAACATAGTTTCTTCTTTCAGCTCTAGATGATCAACCTGACAAAACAGCATTTTCAAACAAAGCAATTCGTCTTAGTCATGCGCATTTAATCAAACTGACTATCATAAACAATGCAAAGCTTCGTCAACCTCTATGTCAGAAATTGCTGTTAGAAGTGTGCAATCCCAATTCACAAGGCGGTAATCTCTGCAAAGGAGCCATTCATCCATAAGAGGTAAAAAAAACTAGGTTGGCAATTGAAAAGCACGATGAAGAATATAGAAGCTAAACAGGTAAAACATCATAAGTCATAACAGTACCGGTACAATAAATGCTCAACACAACAAAATAGGGTGGGGAAACTGACCTATAAATCAGGCCTTCTTTGTACAACCTGACAAAAGCTTCAGTTACAGCTTTTGATCTTTGCTCATCCATTGTAAAACACTGATGCACGAGTAGAGACGAAGATGATATTCAAAATTAGCAATAAAAGACAAATACATTGTTCAAGAATAAGTCAAATGTTTTTCCTTAACTAAAGAAAATAGGAATTTTACCTCACGGGACCAATCCAGTGAGGCCCCAAGCCTACGTAATTGATTCAATATGGTACTGCCGTACTGTTCTTTCCATTTGAGGACCTGTACAGACGATGATAGAGAAATGCAATAAGCACAAAAAGGATACATCTATGCTCACCATGGTTCTCATTCCATCACGCATGACACTAATTGTCACTACAGTTTTCATAACCATATAGGACATTGAATCCATTATTAATATTCCATAGCATAAAGGAAACAATTATAATGCAGGGCAGTTAACAAACATAACTCTGCATTAAGGCCAAAAAAAAGTGCTTACTTCGGATATAAATTTGTCACGCCCTATGTCGTGCCTCGTCAAGTTCCTTTCACGCATGAGCTTCTTTTCCACTACAACCTGACATACAGAAGAACAGATTGTTATAGGAAATTCATTACTAAAAAAGACATAGTATTGAAGTATTCAATTATCCAAAAATATGATAGTCCAAACAAAAAGAGAATTTGGAAAATTGGAGATACAAATGCTAGGTTAATTCAGAGAAAAGGTTTTAATTACTAAAAAAATAATCATATTTGGACAACATTATACGTGATTGATTTGCTAAAATGAAAAACATCTGACAAAAAAGATACAGCATTTTGTCAAGATCTTTTTTAAAAAATAAAACAGCCATATGGCCATGTGTTTGGTGAATGAGCAATTGCTAACTGCTAAGTCTACCAGTAACACAGCAAGAAACATCTAGTAGCAGGAAATTCATATTGCAAACAATATTTTGAAAATTTCCGCTCACAATACAAACATTACTTATATTAGCAAGGCCGAACACCCATGTTGGCAACTTTCTTTTAATGGCAGCACATCAACAACCAGAACAGTATGTGGATGTATGTTTCATAAGTTGAACGGCAGAAAGTGCCGCCAAAGAAGATATTAGCAGCTCAATTCTATTATCCGCATATGTATGCTTCATAAGATGAACTTAGCTGATAGTGAATCAATTCCAAGATGCAGACCTGTGTAGCAATGCCAGCATGGTCCACTCCAGGGACCCACAGAGCATTATAGCCTGACATCCTACGCCAGCGTATCATAGCATCCTGCATTGTTAAAATGCAAGGAGATTAATATCATTGCCTAGTTAATGTCCAATGTTAAAACGGCATATAGGTCCCTCCGTCTTTGCGAGCAAAACAATGAATACCTCTATAGCCACTGTAAGTGCATGACCTATGTGAAGCGCTCCAGTCACATTCGGAGGTGGCAGAACCTGAAAAAGAAAAGTAACTTAGCTCTGTTGCCGGAAGCTAATCCATATTTATGTAATCTGTTGTCTGTAGAAAGCACTATAGACTATAGTGGTTTCATAAGATGCAGTTTGCTAAATCAACTCACAGCACATGTTGCACAACCTTCATGGGCATGAGTCACTTACTATAACAAATGGTGGTTTTGAGCTCGCTGGATCTGCCCCAAAATATCCTGATGATTCCCACCAGGCATACCATCTACACCATGAAAAAACAAAGGCATGCAGTTCAGCTAGGCATCTCAGATGCTATGAATTATAAAATCGAGAAAGGAAACCTAGCATCTTACGATTTCTCAACCGCATTTGGGCTATATTGCTTGGCCATCTGACGTGCAAGCAATTTCTTCTGCCCATGAGGAGTGTCTGGATCGATGAAATCCTCAGGATTTTCATCCTCCACAGCTCTCTTCCTCTGTTTCTTCTCACTTTTCTTAGGTCCATCAGAAGTTACTTGCGCCTGCAGAAAACCAAATCGGCACAAAGAAAGAAGTAAACCCATCTCCACCACCAAGCATTTCAGTAAGTAGCTATCAAGATCGTCATCCATTAGGTCATATCCAAATTCATGAATAATGTTTCAACCTGGAGCCTAGCCGCCTCCTTTTGCTTTGCCTTAAGCCTTTTCTCCTCCTTCTCTTTCGCCTGTGAGCACAACACTTAACCCATAAGTGACTTTTTCACATACGCAATAACAAACATTTCGATTTGATTACTAATTCAAATAATTTCTGACTTCGGTGACTGAAAACCACTGTTCTTCAGTAGAATAGAACTTCACCGACTGATTACTAATTTGCAGTTCGGGCCAAAACAAAAGAATAACACAGGGATGCAAATGTAACAATTCTAAGACGCAAGTCCACACGGAATTCGATCAAATACCTTCTGGTCTTTCTTCAGCTTCCGTTCTAACTCCTTCTCATCTAGTTGCTCCGCGCATCCAGGGGCGGACATGGCGCGGGGAATGGGGGTTCAGCTGACACCCCGCAGTTCAGGGTACGTTGAAGAAGAAGAAGAATCCGGTTGGATTCGATTGTTCACAGCGAAGAAAGAAAAGACCAGCACGACGAAAACGAACAACAATCCAAGCAAGCTAGGGCTAGGGCTTCCTTAGCAACAAAAGGAATCGATCCGCGCCGGATGGATCTTCACTTCACTCCAAGCCAGTCCAGAAGAGGAGGAGAGAACCAACTTCCTTCACTTCGAGGTGGAAGGAGGAGGATTAGAGCGAAGCCTCGAACGGGTTTCGGCCGGCGGCGGCGCTAGCTGAAGACACCCTTTTTTTTCCTTTGGGCTCCGGACAATGGGCATATTTACAACTAGGCTAGTAGGGTTTTGTGCGTTTGTTTTTTTAAGGCAAATGTAACATTCCATTCCAATGTTGGAAATTTTTGTACGGATAATCCGTTTTTTATTCGAAAATACATAAATATACCCGCGACAAAATTTTTTACAAAAATAATCTCCAGTCGCCACCCCATTGGGCGACTGCTACCTTTCGCCCAACCGGGAGGCGACATTTAGGGAATCTGTGTACCGTTGGGCGACTACTGCAATCGCTGTACGGTTGAGCGACTTCGATTGAAGTCGCCCAACCGTTGAGCGACTTCAATTGCAGTCGCCCAACCGTAGGGCGACTGCAATTATGCCGCCCACTAACCCCGAGCACATTCCCCTCGTTCTGCCATTCTACTCATTCATTCTGCCCAGAGAGAAGAGAGGAGGAAGAGGAAGAAAAGAAGAGGAGAAGAGAGGGAGGAGGGGAAGAAAAGGAGGTGAGGAGAGAAGAGAAGTCGAAGCTATTCAATCGATTTGGATCCAGGTATTTTTTTTAATTATGTTGTATTTACAGTCTTCAACTCTCATGTTATTTGACATGTCGTAAATTTCAATCATACATGTAGGCATACATCATTAATGGCCAGTACTACATTGAGAGTGTATTATGGTGTTGGAATCATTCGTGATGGTCCGACTGGTGTGGATTTGAGCGATTTTCCGCAAGTCACTCTCGTACTTCCGGATGACGAGAATGCTCAAATGACAGATGTGCAGCATTGGCTGACCCAGAGTTTTTCATTGGACCCCGAGGTGTGCAGCGTCGTTGTGCAAGGGCTTTGGAGCCGGTCTTCCACTGACATCAGATGGGAGTTGAAGACATTGGTGCGCTCTGGTTCGTGGAAGGGCTTTGTGCAAGGGTGCCGGCGCCGTGGATACGAGTGTGTCCTGCTTGTGCAACCGTGCTCACTACAAGCAGCTGCGCAAGCTCATGCGTCCGCCTATGCTTCGGGGGGTGCTAGCACCTCGGGCGGGCCGCACGTCGGTGGAGCTGATGAAGTTGCTCGTGATGAAGGCGATGCGGTACACGGAGGAGAGTTAAGGCCGTCAAGCTATACAGAGGGAACTGGGCAAGCCGATGCGGTACATGGAGGAGAGTTACAGCTGTCAAGCTATAGAGAGGGAACTGGGCAAGCTGATGAAGGAGAGCATAATGAGTATATCGTGCATCAGATGGAATCTGATGACCAGAGGGCATGGGATGAAGAGCAAGCTGTAGAGGACGACGAGGAGGACAGTTCCGATGATGAAGAAGTTCCTATCCCCGAAGAATGGAACCAGTATAATGCGGAGGGTGTTTCCGCACATGATGAGCATGAATCGCCATGGGAGTATCATCAAACAGAGGTTCGGGTACATGAAATAAAATACGACACAACCATAACCCTCGTTACCTACACGCCAAACGAGCCTCGTGGCACCCACATGGAGAATTGCTGAGGGGGCCGCCTCGGACGTGGCTGGCCGTCGTGGGAGTGGCATGCACATATGCAGCTCGGGTTCGCGCAGCAACATGTGGGATCGTAAGAGCTTCCTATATTCACGACCTCCTCGTTGCCCCTCTCGCGTTGCATCTGTTCGCGGAGGTCGTTGTTCTCCTCAGTCAGACTCTCCATTCGGTTCTCCAAGTCCCATATTCGATCCCATAATGTACCCACATAACGATCAACATATCGTTCATGAGGAGGGTCGATCCAGCGGGAGAAGTCGCATTTTGCAATCTGCAAAAAAAAAGGACGGTAAACTTCGCGGGTCCATAAGCAATATAAGAATGTAATATTACTATTTTGTACCCCGTAGCGTGAGCATCGGAAGAAACGTCGCCCGCCATCGTTCGGGGAATCTAAGATCTGGACGACCGCGTACTCATTGTGTCTGCATTTCGGCCACGCTGGTTGAGCACGCCGACTTGATATCAATCGGTACTGTGGACCGAACATATCCCTCCTTTCTAAGGGAATGTCGTCCTTCGGTGACCCAAATCCCACTGGCCCCTCGGCTTCCGACATGGTATGTTTCACCACGAAAGAGATGGTTCTTCTTTGTTCGATTTACAATGTCATGGGACCCCAACCGTGCTACTTATAGCAACACGGAGGGACATTTAATGCTACACTGGCCTCTGAAAAGCCTACATAGAGACATTTATTGCTACACTGGCCTCTGAAAAGCCTACATAGACTGGGCTCTGAAAAGCCTACATAGACTGGCCTCTGAAAAGCCTACATAGACTGGCCTCTGAAAAGCCTACATAGACTGGCCTCTGAAAAGCCTACATACACTGGGCTCTGAAAAGCCTACATAGACTGGCCTCTGAAAAGCCTACATAGACTGGCCTCTGAAAAGCCTACATAGACTGGCCTCTGAAAAGCCTACATAGACTGGCCTCTGAAAAGCCTACATACACTGGCCTCTGAAAAGCCTACATAGACTGGGCTCTGAAAAGCCTACATAGACTGGCCTCTGAAAAGCCTACATAGACTGGCCTCTGAAAAGCCTGAAAAAGCAAAAAGATTCATATGTACTCTCCATGGACTATGCCCACTCACCAGTTCACCTGCCTACATAAAGGCATCCCATGTATTACATACCACAACACAACCTCCTCCTCAAGCCATCACAATACTACTACACAACAATGTCTTCCTGGAGGTCCGACCCTTTTGGAGTGCCGGAGTGGCATGAGCGTCCGAAGTGCCATTGCGGTTTTAGGACGATGTTGTGCGTCTGGACGGATCCACTACCACGAGCCAACTACGGCCGTAGGTACTTCAAATGTCCAGACATGGATGACGACTTCGTGGTAACGACGACAACTAAATCCTTTGTTTCTCGTTATCGTTCTTCAACTTTATCCATGACATCTACCACGACACACATAGGCTTGCAAGTTCATCGAATGGGTGGATCGGGTGCCGCCGGCATGGCCACGGAACCCTCGCGAGGTGGAAAACAAAGGACAATACCTTGTCAAGATGGATCAGGCTCGCGAGGTGGAACGACAAATGCGGCATGAGCAAGAGCGTCGCGTGAGGGTGGACCAAATCCGTCTTAAGGGCAAGGAGGATGACCTGCAAAGGAGGCGGGAGAAGTTAAGTCTGCGTGAAGCAGCCATCAAGCGTCAGGAGGAAGAGCTTCAAGCTCGTGAGGCAGCTCTCAAGACCAAGACTGACAGGAAGAAAGATGCAGCGGAGCCATCTTCAGGGCGCGACAAAAAGGGCAAACAACCACGCTACACCCAGTAGACAAAATGTAATATTCCCTAAGGCATGTTACGACTAGCGGTGGAGTTCTGAACATTACAAGTACAGAGTTCCACACATGCCACTGGTCACATCACTTATCACTTTATGTATCGACCGTTCTTCGGTCAATCGTGCCTAAAAAAAATTGACCAAATTTTTTTTTGCATCTACAACTTACATTGAACATAAACTTCTATTACAACTTTATCTGATTTTTACGCAGTTTATAACTAAAAAATTGACAAAACATACAAAAATCACGCGGATTGCAAACCCTTAAAACATATCAATGTATATATCAAACGTTCTACAGTCAATTGTACTTACAAAAAATTTCTCAAAATTTTAAATGCACCTACAACATACAATAAACATAAACTTTTATTACAACTATACCATATTTTTTTCCAGTTTAAAACTACAAAATTGATAAAACTCTAAAAATTCACGGGGACTGAGTAAAGTCGCCCATCCACTGGGCGACTGCAATTGAAGTCGCCCAACGGTTGGGCGACTGCAATCAAAGTCGCTCAACCGTACAGCGATTGCAGTAGTCGCCCAACGATACACAGATTCCCTAAATGTCGCCTCCCGGTTGGGCGAAAAATAGCAGTCGCCCAATGGGGTGGTGACTGAAGATTATTTTTGTAAAAAATTTTGTCGCGGGTATATTTATGTATTTCCGAATAAAAAACGGATTATCCGTAAAAAAAATTCCCAATGTTGTGCCCTCCCCTGTGCACGAAGAGTGCCACACTGCACTCTCCTCTTTGCACGTTTGCTGATTGTTACCTCTGTAATTTCTTCTGTCGATCACCGTCACCCCCACTGACTTCCTTCGTCGATCCCCATCGCCAGATTGGACCGGCGTCGCCTCCACGTCGCCAGTGTCGCGCTCCTCCCTTGTGCCACCTCAACTCCTCGTCGCCAACCTGCTCCACGCCTCCTAAGCCTTGCCATCACCTCCGATGAGTCCTTCCCACTCACCAGTAGCTCCCCTTATCTTGTCGTAGCTTACTGTGGTGCCGTGCGCCTGAGCATTGCCGCCACTTAGCTCACCACTGGCCACCGTGTGCTATCTTGTTGAACCTTACATGTATAATATTGTATTCTATGGCCCCGTTTGGCACAGTTCTATCTCCGAGATCTATATTGGATCTGTAGTTTGTTGACTAAATTAAAGTGATTTAAATATTTTTTATATAATATATAATATAAATGAAATGAGTCATGTAAATGCACTTAACATGCCTGCAACTCTAGATCCAGGATTTCCTAGAGCTACAGATGACCAACTCTAGGAAATCTACAGATTTCCTAGAGCTAGAGCTCTGCCAAACGGGGTGTTGGCTCATAGAGCATTATTGTTTATGCTCACCTCCGCTTACTAAATACATCAGAACCTACGGATCAAAGTCACTACGTATACTACGACGCCCTAGGAGCTGATGGAGGAGATTATGATAGTCTTTAATAATCTAGTTCTTACCCTAGTCAGTCATTTACCTATAGTGTGATATGCTCTCTTCTTTTACTATCGCTTCTGCTTCTGCTTTATGTAATATATCTATTTAACCTGATCGGTCTTTATTGCAAACTTCAACTGATGTGGTTTATATAAACTCTGATCTGTAATATTAATAAATGGTATTGTTCACGTTTTGTATAAAATATTTTAGTGATGTATTTATGAGCACTATTTACTGATCCACAGCAACGGATTCGGGGTTCTCCGACTGTACAAAGTAAAGTTAAGGTGCTACAGTACGATAACTTTGATTCCTAGCCATCAGCCCAAAAGGCGGAGATTGAGATCGGATTGGTACTGTAGAAAAAGAGATGTAGCAAGGTGATATGGCCATGTTATACTTGGCTTTCGGTGGTTTTGGAAATAAACGGCACGGTTCCTCCAACAGCTTTTTAAAATTGCTTTTTTAAATGATTTTCTGAACTAAAAATTATATGTACTACCTATATCTGTCCACTGCTATATTAAAAAATACAGACAAAAACTGTCAACTACAGCTAAAAAAAAGAGCCCATACCAAAAAGTACTATAGCTTTGTACTGCAGTGCTCACTGTAGCATACAATCTAGGCTATCTGTTTTACATCCGCCGGTTGAGATTAGATTGAAGTCGTCATGGTTACTGTAGTTTTCCTGACTGCTTCACAAAAGTTGCCAGAGGATCTCAATCCCACTACTACGGTGTGAGATGTAATGTGTTTTTTTTTTCTCACTCTGACAAGGGTCAGTTGGTTTGATTAGAACCAAATGACGTTGAGTTTTTTAAGCTGTGGTTTATGTTTTTTGAATTTTAATTGTTTGTAGGAGAAAATACGAAAAAAGAGATAGTCACATGTAATCTTGCTCGGTATAACTGAAGTCAGTACAATGTCTACCACAATCTACTTGTAGATCCTGTATTAAAAAGATGTGCTATTTGATAATTAGTTACTATAGTAACAAAAGCTGCAAGTTCAAAAGAATCTAGCCGTTTGGTCGAGCTAAGATTAAGTCATCCCCACGCACATGTTCCCTCATTGGTTAGCCGGTTGCTTGCACGAGTTATCTGGTTTCAATAACTATGATCGCAAGCAAAAACATATATCAAAGTAGGTAAACATACTATAAGGCTGTTGAAATGATATATAAAATCTGTTTTTTTAATAATGTATAGCTTTTCTATATTATTCAACTTTTAAACAAGGTGTTTTTTCTAGACAAGATTATTATTTGATTATAGTACATATTGTAATAACTTCATTTATACAAGCTAAGATTGAACACAAGTTTTTCTCTGTTCGTACGACTCACTGCAAACTATTACTTTTTATAAATTAAAACAAAAAATTAACAGAAAAAACCATTATAAATAGACCCTAACTTGGATTTCAAGAGGCAGGTCACTGCCTTCGAAAGTAGTCAAGGAACGGGCAAAGACGTGTCAGGTGGACCAAATGTGTCATCGACTCATAGGTTGCAACGAAAAAGACGAGTAAAGAAAACAGAATTAAGATAAGGAGTCGAAGCTTGAATCTAATATACATCAAAATGGAAATTAATCAGTTCCCGATTTACTTGAGGCTTCAAAGCAGAATAAAGCGACACAGATCGCTCGAGCAAACATGTAAATCTACCCTACTCTATAATACACCAAAATTTTCTTTACTAAATCCACCCCCTCAACCACCCTCACAGTCATGCCTAATCTAAGTCCACCCAGATTTGTGTACCAAAGTAATCTAACTTCATACAAATGAATGGCCTGGATCTCTCCTCAAGCCTTCTTCTCTTACTCATTGAAGATCCTAAGGCCAAAATCATCCGGATCATGCATATAATTGAATCCAGAACCCCACCCCATCACGCCCTTGCGTCCCCCCTCCCTCCTCCTGAACCGCCCTCCCCACCCTTCTCCTGAACCCGTGCGCTCCTCCCTTGGATTTCGCCGCCGCCTGCCTCCCCCCACCGCCGCCTCCTCCCCCGTTGCCTCCTCTGCCGCCCCCTCCCTCGTCGCCTCCTCCTCCCCCACCCCTCCTCCCCTCCCTCCTCCTCCGCCGCCGTCGGCCTCCCCCACCGAACCCGTGCGCCTCCTCCCCTCTGATTTCTCCGCTGCCTCCTCCCCCGCTCCTCCGCCGTCGCCGCCTCCTCCTCCTCCCCCCACCCCTCCGCTCCGCCGCCGCCTCCTCCTCCTCCCCATCCCGCGCGCCGCCGCCGCCTCCTCCCCACCCCACGCCGCCGCCGCCTCCTCCTCCCCACCCAGCGCCGCCGCCTCCTCCTCCCCTCACCCCTCCGCTCCGCCGTCGCGTCCTCCTCCCCCCACCCCGCGCCGCCGCCACCTCCTCCTCCCCACCCCGCGCCGACGCCCGCGACCCCTCGCCCGAGCCGCAGCCCTACGACGACCTCGAGGACGACCTCGGCGACGACGGCGGAGGCGCCGACTGGAACCGTGACCGCTCCCCCACGCCGGTGCACGGCGACGACGGCGCCGGCTCAAGAAGGCCTCCTCCCCCGCCCTCCGCGCCGCCGCCTCCTCCCCCCGCGGTTCGCTGGTCGGGTTTGCACACCGGAAGCATGCAGTCGGATCAGCCGGTGATCAGCTTGCGCCCTGGCGGCGGCGGCGGCCCGCACGCCGGCCGCCTCTTCCCCCCCGCCTTCGCGGTGGCCACCTCCGGCTCCGGCGACTTCCTCCGCCCGCACGGCGGCGCCTCCTCCGGCGTCCCCAAGGTGAGAGAGCTCGCCGTGCCCGATCTGGAGGGCGGGATTACTGTTCGATGGGGACTCGATTGGTTTCGCGGCGGGGTGGGAGGGGGAGATCCGGGGAGAAGATCAGATCTCGGGATTAGGCGCTGTGTTAATCTGGAAGGAGCGTGTATTGGTGCGGGATGCTGTTTCATTAGTATATTTGGGGAGATTTAGCAGTCAATCACACTGCTTAATGAGGTTTTAGGAGGTGTTAATGCATAACAAGGGATTTATATTCGTAACCGGGATGTGATTGGGCTCGTACTGGTCGAAGTTGGGTGTTTCAGTAGAGTAACATTAGGTTTTTTTTACTGGATTCCGGTGTGTGGTCTGTGCTTTCGGGTGGATTTCAGCTTTCAAGGCTTCACTTGCGCTTGTGTATGGTTTGTGGGATACGATGTGCTGTGCATAAGTAGTGAATTGAACCTGGTTTTGCTGGTTATGCTGCTACTTGCATATAGAGCCATGTTTTCATACTCAACATCATATGAGTATTACATGCCTAGCTGGACCAAACAACTAAACAAGTGATTCTAAACTAAACATTTGTTTGCATTGTTTAATTTTTTGTTTTGAGTATTTTGGTTGGGTTCAAATTCTCAAAATTTTACCCATATTGTAGTCTACTCGTAAGTTTAATTTAATTATAGACTTATATTTGCTATTCATGGCTGGTTTTTTGGCGCAGATTGGTGATTCACATTTTGAGACACGTGAGCGTATTCGTTATACAAGAGATCAACTTCTCGAGCTGCGTGAGGTACCTGTGATCTGATACTTCCAAAGTCAGTTTCTACATGGAAAATTTGCTGTAAATATCTTCTTGGATGTGTTCTGCTTAGTGTACCCTGATTGTCTTGTTTTGGTGAAAAGCGTCTGTAGTGTGGCCTGGCCCCTGGAAGATTTGAGATACGTTAGAGCAGAAGTTTCTATTTTGAAAATTCTAGGATACTTTGGGCTATGGCAAAAATAGTACATAGGCAGTGAAAAATAACACTCCCTCTGTTTACTAATGGGTGTCACTGTGGTATGTGTGCAGTCAAACTTAACCAACTTTGGTCACAATAAACATAAAAATGTCTGGATTGGCCACATGAAAATGATTCCAATAAATTTGCCGTTGGAAATACTTCCATAATTTATGTTTAGCTAGCATATCACTGGAAAAATTAAATGTCACTGGGAAGGTTATATCTTGGAGACCATGCTATGTCCAAAGCGACATTCATTTATGAACATAGGGGAGTGATGTTCAAGGATGAAGTAGAGGCGTTCACAAGAGGTAATAGTACCCACATATTCAAACCTGGTGCTGTCACTTGTTTTCGAGAAGCAGGTTTGGTCTAATCCTAATAATATTCTAAATTCGATAAAGGTATGTGATATCGACTAGAAATAGTACCAAGCTAGCGCACCTGTTGCCGTCAATTGGAAGAGGCAGAAAAATTTCTAGCTGGCTAAACTTCTATGAGTCTTTGATTAGTAGAAGTTTTCGTAACTTGTTTTAATTTGAATGTGAGAAATGAGCACGTCCTAGATTATGTGGAGTTTCTGAGACTTCAAGTAAAGGTAGATTTAGTGTGCTATTATCTAGGAACCATAAACCATTGTTTGTGTCTACTTTTCTTCAGGGAGTGCTGCAGCATCAGTTAAAACAATTACAACAGTGTCCCTCTGGCTTGTTCCTGTGGAATGATTGCTGTATGTTTATTTGTTGTTATCGATGAAGTTGTCCTATGTTCAGATGGTACTACTCTTTGCCAATTGCTTAGTTCTAGAAAAGACATGTATTCATGTATATTCTTACGCTTCCTTTGTTAATGCAACCAACTGGATCAATACACATACATATTGATTTTTTCTACATTTGTGTGTGCAGTCTGTTTTTCCTTGCTGGTAGGTAGCTCCAAGGGAGAACCTACTTGGGGTCCCTACATTCTAATGAGATTGATGGGCATTTACTGAGGTTTTGAAATCAAATAAATAGTTTTGGACTAGAGGTCTACGAGGAGAGGCGCGTGATGGGGTATGACCGATTAGACCCGTTGTTTTTTTTCTGTGATTGTTTTTTGAAATGGAAATGGTTGGTGATGCAGGTACTCGCCGGAGCAGATGTTTGCGGTTGTCTCCACGGTGGATCTCTATGAGGATTTTGTGCCGTGGTGCCAGCGGTCGATGATTATCAGGCGGTATGACAATGGTTCGTTTGATGCTGAGCTCGAAATTGGATTCAAGTTCCTTGTCAAAAGCTATATTCTCATGTGGAGATGGAGAAGCCGAAGTATATCAAGGTAAGAATTGTATAATGGACTTTCATCACGCTTGTAGGTTATAACGTAGTATGAAGACCCAAACCTCAACTGGAATTAGAACTCTGGTTCTCAAAAAAAACTAGAATAAGAAAACTAACATGCACAAAAAATATTTCTAGAGTCAGCTGCATTTTGAGTTTCATCACATATGCGGTTGCTATTTATTTTCGTGCTGTAATTGCAAAACCACCACCATGATTTAGTTTATTTGTCAATTGTCATGCTGACTGCAAATGGATATACTATTCCAAAGAAGTATTATTGTCACCAGTCAGAAATTGGTCCCTCGCTTCCTTGAATGGTTGATTGTTAGACGTGCTGAACATAAAACTTCTAAGTTCTAATCCGGTTTCTCTATTGGTTGGCATAATGTGTTTGCCAAGCTAAACCTAAGGTTAGTTATATAATTTTAATGAAATATGTATAAATTCTTCAACCCCTTCCATTTTCGACAATTTCCTTTTCTTTAATATGGGCCAAAATTTCTTATATGGTCAGATATAATGTTACCTTAGCAGAACTAATAAGTAGTAAGCACCTATTTAGTAGGCAAAGTTGGTTATGAACTTAAGCATTTCGGAGTTATACCAAATTCACAGTTTCAATCTGAGCAGATATTCTAGATTAACTGGTTATGGATGTCGACTCAATCAGTAAGTTCTGTCTTGGTTGATTTTAAATGGCTTTTCTTATCTGTTGGTTCTAGCACTGACACAAACTGAATTGTTGGGAGGGAAGAATAGTTTTTTAGATATTGTTCTTAAGTCATATCTTAGATATTCAGTTCATCACGCCATTATCTATCCTGTTGTATGAGTAGCGTTAGCACGGGCACACTACTAGTGATAGGAAAGAAACAAGCACAAAGGGTAAACCACATTATTCAGAAGCATAGTAGAGGATGTCATCCAAAAAAAAATTCCATGAACGAAATTCCTTAACAAAAATCTTTACAGAACGAATCTGCTTAAGGTTACAGAGAATCTACATCCCCTTGCAAACAACACCCTATTTGTCTTTGTTTTCCTCGGCTTCCTGCTCGTATCGGCGTTTGAACTTTGCAATCTGACCTAGGCTTTGAGCCATTTGCCGCTTTGCCCTCATATGATACACTTTGCCAGTATAGTTGACCTTGGTCATCATGATATTGATCAGCCTGCCACTCTGTGTCACATATGAAATCCACTGCATCTGAGGATGTAGTCCCTTCCTCATACTTCCAACCTAATCAAAAGTTATCAGGAGCGCAAGGTCATCAGGAAAAGAAATCGCAAGTTCTTTATGCTGAACATTTTTTCTGAGTATAAAAAGCCTTGATCAATCCAGACAAATTCTATTATCATGGTTCCAGATGTTAACCATGGAAGAAACGTCCATTTCCTCCACAGACATCACACACAAATAGGTTAGGAAATAATTATGACTAGTAAGAATGTACAATTTTGCCATCATCATAACATCTATTCCCATTTTGGTGCATGTTGAGGCAAATCTAAAGAGTATTTCCAGAATAGCTGTGTTGTACAATTGTTAAAGGAGTACAAACTGTGATATTTGAAATACCCAATTATTCATGGTTATTTTTGGTGAAATTACTAGGTCGTATGTTGGACATAGAAACATGACTTCAGCAATCAGCAGTCACAGCCATTTTAGTCAAATCAAGATAAAAGTGGTCATTACTCATTAGTCACCCAAGAAGACAAAACCTAAGGCAAAAATCACACTCAAATGTATTGGAATAAAGATCTCCATTAGTATATTCATGTTCCTGCGTACAACTTATAGATTGAGATTACTTAATAATGTAACAGTTAATTCACTTCTCAGCAGGCAATGGATTGGTGTTAAAAAGTAAGTTATAGTTTGATGGACCATTACAAGGTAACAGCAACAAGCTGTGTGATAATCCTGCTACTTATAAGCAAAAGCTGCAAACAACTAGATTATATTCTATTTCACATTTTCCAGACCAATATCCAGACTTCTTTGGCAATATCACCACTGAAATTGGGGACATACAAGTACAGTGTAGGATTTCTATGTTCTCAACACAAAGCTCCTAGATTTGATTTCTACCATTCTATGGTCAGCTGGTCGCTAAAAATCATGGGTTGTAAAATACTGCTCTGCAGAATAACCACAATATAACTAGGGCTCAAATGTTGCAAATTAGATTGAAAAAACCTACCACAACAGGACGAATGAAACGAATTCGATCAGCTGCCCTACATCACGAATTTCAAGGATATCTTTCACATGGCAAAATCTGACCGCTCATCCACCACCATGATTGAGCAGCTGATCCATAGTTATAAATTCCATTCTGAAGGCCATTCCGATTTGCTTCTTGGTATGGAATACGCCGGTACCGGTCCATACCGGTGTACCATTCTAGATTTTAATATCTTTGTGTGCGCGTGCACGCGCGTGCGCGTGTGTTTGTGTGTGTGATTATATCACACATAATCTCACTTGAAATCTCACTTCAAAAGTTCAAATACACAACCATAGGATAAAAATGACACATGATTCAATCCATGCAATTATGAAGAAAGTAAACTGAAAACATACCTAAGACACATAGATAAAAATTGGCAAAGTCAGGCAAAAACGAGCATGAAGTCATGAACCGGACTTACAAATTATTGCAATTTGTAATAAAATAATTGCAATTTACATCAACCTATGCTGTAAGTTCCAGTGAATAACTAAAAACTATTGCCCAGACATTAGAACAAAATAGAATGTTGGATAGTGATGGATGCTAAAAGGGGGGGTTTAAAGACTCATGACCATTACCAGTTATTTCCTGTAGTTCTTAAGCAGTAGTTTTTGCAGGGTCAATTCCATATTATTATTGTACTAAGCACTTAACAAAGAGTAAGCACTGTTAATTGTTTTTTTTAAAGTAAAAACATACATGCACCTTCCAGCATTCATAAGGAAATTAAGAAATTCTGAGCACTGCAGCAAGCTACACACCCAAATCCCAGCAGGGCACATCACACTAGACCAGGGGCGGACCTAACGTGGGACATGGGGGTTCAGTTGAACCCCCAAAAATATGGAAAAATAAACTGCTACTGGTAATCCACAACGCAGCAAGCAAATCCACCACAAACTCCATGGAATGGACTATCCATCCCAGAAAGGAAGATTTGGATGAGATTGCTCACGGAAAAGAAAAGATCCTCAGGAGCAAGCTAGGGCTTCCTTACCAGCGAAAGAAGAGAAAATTTTGGCAGAGCGGAGGACGACGATGACGCCTAGGAGAGACTAATTCCTTCGCTTCGAGGGTTAAATGACGTTGGCGTGAGAATTTGAGACAAACGGCGAAGCAATAGCCGCCGCCGCCGTCGCGACGAGATATGGAAAAGAGTTCAAGGAAGAGGATGGGCTGGAATAGAGATGGCAATCGGGCGCTGCGGGGATGAGGGGCGGCGAGGTGCAGCGAGGAGCGGCGGAACAAGGGGCGGTGAGGAGCGGAGATTTGGTGTGTCGGCGAGGAGGAGAGGCGGCGGAACGAGGGGCGGCGAGGAGCGGCGAGAGGTGGCCGAACGAGGGGCGGAATGAGGGGCGGCGGCTGGGACTGGGATCTGGTGTGTCGGCGAGGAGGAGAGGCGGCGGCTGGGACTGGGATCTGGACGTTTCGGTGGATTGGACTTTGGGACTGTGTCGACCGAGATTTGGAGGCCGCGTGGTGGACTGGACCGACTGGTGGATGTTAGAGTTTGCTGGTTTTAGGGGGGCCCACTTGTCAGTTTATTTCACGGGTAAACGGACGAGACGGGTACGGATAGAGCTAACCTATAACCGTACCCATTTACCCGATGGGCAAAGATTTCCCCCTATTTTCCTACCCGTGGGTAAAAAATCCATCCCATACCCGACTCCATTAGGGTATTTACCCACGGGTATACGGGTAAACGGGCACAATTGCCATCCCTAGGCTGGAACTAGAGACGAGAGAGGTTTGGGATTGGGCTGTGAGGATTGCGGATTTGGGGAGGAGGGACAGGGGCAGACCCACAGGATATGTCGGGTGGGCCACAGCATACCCTGGGCCCAGCCGAACAGTTCGCCCAACTGAGGGGAGATGTCCGTCGAGTGGAGGGCGGCGACGGGCGATCTGAAGGAGCGGAGAGTGGCTCGGTGCGTCGTTGCGTCCGGCGTCCGCCACTGCCAACGCGGCGTCGTGGAGTCGCAGTCATGCAGTCCTTCCGGCCGTGCTCCGGCATCACGGGCCCTTACGCCATCTTCCTCCGCGGCAATTCGACTCCAGGCTCGCCATGAACCCTGTCTGTCTGAGGGCAGGTACTGCTACTCTCGGTTTCTTTTCTAACCTTAATCTTTGGCAGTGTCTATTTGCTTGCGTGTGGACTTGTAGGGCATAGGACCACATGGCATTGTATTGGGGGTTGACAACATAGACACATTGTGAAGAACAAATTGGTGTTAAGGGTCTATTACTCCTACTCCGGTGAACCCCCCGTTTAGGACCTCCAAAGCCTACTACTATATCTACTGTTCGCTCTCGTAACCATAACAGAAAGTGTTGTGGCTTCGTTCTCCAAGACTCCAACATGAACACAATTGATGGCATGAGTGATCTAGCATTTAGATCGTCCTAAACACACAGAAATCCAATATGGATAAAGAGTAAAACCTCATTAAGTGAATAGCCCTCCAAAGAAATGAGTCCACAAAATCCCTTTCCTTTCCATCAATCCACAAACTCCATGCCTGAACAAAGAGAATAAAGTTCCTATTTAGTTGAAATTAATGTTTTGAATGGTTGAAATTTTAGGTGTTCACTAGTACTTACACAAGCTATAAGGTTAGGGTAATCGATTATAAGATGAGATGAGCTAATCTTTAAACTGCTTATAATCTCCAAGACTAAAATACGAAAGTTATAGATGTGAGACTTGACAGAAAAGATGCCTTCCATCGCATATTTAGGAGACATGTAGTAGGCTAAAAAAGTCAGACAAGTAGTATTGTAAGTCTCTTTTATGTATATTTGAGACTATTAGTATGGTGTTTGAACTATTTATATTGTAATTTGTGCAAATTTCCAACTTAATCCTTGAATTTAAGACTTATCATATTATTTAGTGCTTGTATACCGAATTATGGTGCAAATTTTACAATTATTTACCGAATTGGCAAATGGTTTTACCGAATTGCATATGAAAATTTTGGTGCGGCATACTCTTTGGTAAAATCCTGGGTCCGTCACTGAGGAGGGAGGAGGATAGAAATCTTGACGATGGTCTGTCTCTTGTGCGAAAAATTGGGATCTATTCTAGAGAGACTCGTTGAAGGTCCACATGTCATGCATGTTACTTAACGCTGGCCATTGTATCGCTCGGCTACCGGGTTCGTCAGTTTTGCCTTGTTGTATGCACACGTGGACCGTGAGGACCAGTTGCTGATTGTTGGCGTAAGGGAGCAACGAGCAGGCCGGGGAAAATCAGTGTCAATCAAGAGAAGAAAAGGAGGAGTAGCAACGGGACAAGAGCAGGGGAAAAAGGCAGAAAAAGATCATGGTTTTCTTGCTCCTCGCTTGGGTAACGATTTGATTTTCTCTATGTTTATTAATTTAATTAGAGATTAGAGTTGGGATTAGAGAGAGTGAAAAGTATTCATTAGGGAAAAGACTAGTATATCGGCTAATCTGGTATATTGTTCTCCTGTAATGTTGGGTATTGTATGAGAGTAAATGTTATCTACTAGATAATTGTAGAGAAATTCGATAGTTTTCTGTACAATATTTATTTATGTTGATTAGATAAATAGATTTTAAGCTATGAATTTTGTAATCTGGCTATCTGGTAAATTTATCATCTTCTAGTACCATATATTAATCTGTAGATTAAAATTACTAGATGGAATATTGGATGATTTATCTACATAAAAGATGTAGATAATTAAGGGTTCTAGAGATCCCATGAACATGATCTTAAATCCAGATAGTTTCCTAAAAATATCTAGATATTTTAGATGCTTTATTCGAAAGAATTTGATGGTGCCAATTGTCATAAATCTAGTGGTCACAAGAATCTATATAATCCTTTTAATCCAAAATATACATCATTTGGGAGAGTTGGTTTGGTTTATAAATATTTATATTTTATTTTTCGGAAGCAATATGTTCAAAGTGCCCATGTTAATTGTTATTCTTAGAGAGAGGTAAATCATAAATAGAGACAACATATGTCAAAAACAAAAATATGTACTACTTCATTTTCTATGTGTGTGAAAAACACCATTTAATATGCTAACATAGAAAAATAAGAAAAAAGAAGTGGGTTAAAGTTAATATCTATTTAAAAACAAAGTGCACACTTGTGTTATCAACTAAAGTTGTAATAGTTTTACTCTTAAAAGTTGTCATTGTGCTGTCACCAAATAAAGTCTTAGTATTAGTTTATTATTTCAAATTTTTTAGTGTTATTGACTTTCAACAGACTTATCAATGTGACTTTTATCTTCAGTTTTTATAAACCAATATAAATATATATTAAAAAATGTAACACAATGTAATTAGCGAACACCCATTCATAAAATCCTAAATCCGCCATTGCACTAGACAACCATCCAGCAAGGCAGCAACCAACCAGAAACTCCAAAAAGATTAGATCAAAGCAAAATTCCACAAAAAGCAAGCGAGCTGGAGCTGCATTTGGCATCTAACAGGCAGCGACTAAATGGTGGACTTCAAAGAGGTACAAAGCATGTAAGCTACCGCAGAAATTTTCTTGCCGCCCAAAGAAACGGCTGGAATCATGTGCACAACTTCAATCAACTTGATTGAATCAAGCATCAACAGAATAAGCATCAGCAAATGGATTATTATTAGATCCAAGTGAGTAGAGGAGAGAGGGGGAGTGCAGCACACAGGCACAGACCTGAAGGTGGTGAGGCCATGAGGGAGATGAAGTGATGACCTCAAGCGCTGGCCGGGACGAGCTGCCGTCGGAGGGATCCGTTGCCCACTGTGGAACGCTCGCCGTCGCTGGTTCTCCAACCAAATTGCGGCTAGGGCTCTCCAAAAGTCCAAAACTACAAATCGTTGGAAGCTGTCGAATGCTGCAAGGGAACTAGGGAAGGGTAAAGGGTTGGTTAATTAGGGCCATGGCTGCATGTGCGTGAAGGCCCAGCAGCCACCTCACGAAATGGGCAATTTGAAATGCTCGGAATTGGCCGGAATGATCGATATTATTCGGTATTGATACGGGACTGAGATTTCTATGTGTCTTTTTAGGTGCTAGTACGGTACATTTTGGTCATTCCAGTTGATACCGGAGTAAAATTTACAACTTTGTGCTGATGTATACAAATCCCATGTGGTCACGGGTGGCACCGGAGTGAAATTTATAACTTTGAGCCACTGATCCCATAGGCGGCCGCCTAGCTCGCTTAGGTGACGCCTAAGCGCTAGGTGGGAGGGTGGCGTCTTGCCCGCCTAGCCGATTGTTCCCGCCTAGATAGCGATTAGGCGAGCGCCTAGGTGAACACTGCTTTGAGCTGATGTATACAAATCCTATATGGTCACGGGTGGCATCTTTCTAGACATTTGCAGCTAAACCAGTTATTTACAAAGAACTCAGGAATTGGTGCTAAAGTACCTTCTGCGTACTGTTTAATTACACACCCCACTGGACAGAGGACACAGTTACAAAATGGAAGAATCCTCCAGACCTCCACAAAACTTCTACATTGCAAGGGCTTTGACTAAATTTACAACAAAAAAAAAAAGAGAAAGCAACACGAACCTGCCTAAAATCCACGGCTTTATCCTAACTACACCGATGCACCTAAACAAATTGAGTTATTTAGACAAATCAGCCCGCTAAAGTGGAAGAATTGCCATTCCTTGGACAATTCACGCTCGGCAGTCTCTCATCCAATCCCCCCGCAGTGCCACACATCGAAAAACCACAGGATTCCCAGAAATACTGCACTCCATTTCCTAGAATAGTCTCTCTTGTTCTCCTCTTTCTCTCCCCCACGGGCAATGAATGCCAAACTAGAATGAAATTGGCGCAAAATCCGGACATATTACAAGTGAAGCCCAATTCGATTCCACTGGATCCTTTGTTTTCTCTATATGACAACTCAAAGGAGCAGCTAACCGACTTCGATGTTTGGATGGTCGTCGGTGCCTGCGCCAAAGAGGTTGCTGGACACGGCAGAGGAAAAGGAGCAGGCCGCACCGTCGGCAGGGACGCGTCTTCTCCGACGAGCTGGAACGAGGAGGCGTTGCGTGGAGACTGGAGAGGAGAGGGCTCCAAACCTAAGCAGGACTAGAGGCCTGCTGATGGGTTGGGTTGAAACACGTTAAATGTATTGGGTTTTAATTCGGATGGCTTTAGATGGGTAAAAATAGGTTAAGATAGCTAACGAGTTGGGTTTACAGTAAAAATGAGTTGGGTTATGGTGCTCCTCCTAGCCTGCTCTGGCGATTCCCATGGTGATATTCCAGATTCCTAATTCTCCCCGGTCCCCGGTCTCGTTTCTCTACCGTGCTAGACTTCTGGTCTCCTCTTTGGAGTGGCGAGTCATGTCTAATGCAGATCTCTTCTCGGACTGGGACTTCTCCCAAGGAAAGAAGTTTGAAGGTTTCATTAGTTCGCAGTTTGGTTCGTCAGTTCACCCGCCTCTTTCCTCTTCTGCTGGCTTTTTTCTGCTTGCATCTTTCTCTTGGTTCACCTTCCGTCTCTCTGAGGCCTCTGTTGCCAAGGTTCTGCGGTGTTGCCTAGGGGGGATCCATTGGGTTTTTAGGTTAGAAGAGCTTATGACTATGGCTTTCGGTTCTCGGTAGCTTCCAAGCAAGTGGGTTTACTAGTTCAACATCTTCAAAGCTATGCTTCTAAGCATTTCATAGTTCACTCCCATCTCTGGAGGGATGGAGGCGCAGATTACTGTAAGAAATACTGTTTGTGGCTTACTGAACATCAAAATGAATGGACGACTATGCCGTCTCGCAAGAAGAATAAGGCTGAAGGTCGTCTAGTAGTTCTTAAGAAAGTCTCTTTTGCTAATCAAACGGTGGTCAAGCTTCTGGAAAATCTTGTCTTCATTAACATTGGGTCCATTTCGTTTCAAATTTAGTCTCCATCTGCCTCCAAGCCTTTTCCAGTAAAGTTCATTGGTTCTCGGACTAGTTATCATCATTTAGCTTAGCTAGAGGATTTTTTTTCAAATGAGCAATACCCTTGCAGTTTGAGCCTACTCTAGAAGAGGTTGATTTCAAGACAACCACTTGTTCCCAATGTCTACGATTAGGACACTTGGCCATTTCTTGCATTAATTAGATCCATTGTTGGGCTTCTTCCAATTATGGCCACAAAGCTTCGATGTGCTCCTCTTCGAGATTGTTAGTTAACCGGAGATGGCTTCTTGCTCAATGTCCTAATAACAGGAGGTCGACCTAGTGAATAAGCGGGTGGCTTGGCCTAGATTTCAGGCACAGCTTCTCATGTAACCAACGATTCATGTCCTCTTGTTCCACTTTGCTTCAAATCCTCTCTCCTTGAGCAACCTCCCCGATATAACCCCCTTCGCCCCCCTTCATCTTCCAATGGCGAACTTTAAGATAACCAACACTGGTAGATTCCTTTCGGTGGGCCTTTTCATCGAGGAGGAAGGCCAATTTCATCTACCTCAGGCAGATTTGGTGCTGCAAGTGCCGCCGCAACTTTAGCATGAAGATTACGCCATTGTGGCCATGGCTCCGCCCCCTCAGGAGGATAATGTAGCACAAGCAGTGATGGACATTAGAGACTTCATCCAGGGCACGTTTGACATCCATGTGGTAAGGTGCTCCCCCATCCACTTGGACTTGGAATCTTCCATATTAATTTAGCAATTTAGTGTGACATATTGATTTTTGGGAACCCTTACCACCTAGATGGTCAATGCGAGATTAGATTCCATAGGCACAATGAACCTGAGAGGGACTAATTTTACTCGAGTGGGCTGGATAACATTTCTTGGCTTTCCACTGGATCTCCTTAACCACCACTCTATTGCACATGTGGTCCTTCATTAGGTAAGTTGTTGGAATGGTACTTGGGTGATAGGATAAAAGGGAGAGTACTTATTAATGTTTTATACCCATCTGTTGAAGCGGTCCCCAGGAACCTGGTTTTGAAGAAGAGTGGAGAGTTAGGGGGCTAAGGAGTCTTGGTATCACATCCCAAAAATTTGCTTTCTGGAAAAACTTTAAATTCAAATTAACTATTTTAAAGTATTTGGAATTTATTTGGCTTTTCTGAATTTTCTGGAGTTTAAAACCTATTCTTAAAATTTAAAAAGTAATTTAAAGTATAAAAATTAAATACCAACAGTAGTTGGGAATAATTTTATTTAGTCCAAAATAGGACTAGGAGCTTCTGTGAATTTTTCTGGAATTTTTGGAAGTATTTTCATATTTTCTGAGGCCTAAATAATTTGCTAGCCTTTTCTGAAAAATAAAAATCAAATTATAAAAATAAAAATCCCTTCCCTCCCTCCAGCCGACGCGTGGACGGCCCAGATCCGCCCACGTCGCCGCTCGGCCTGATCCCAGCCACTCCTCCCTCTTCCTCCGCCTAACGGGCCCGGCCCGTCAGTCTCTCGCACCCCCTCTCTCCTTCTCTCTCTGCCGCTGGGCCCTGGCTGACAGCCGCTCGCGCCCGCACCCGCCGCCCGGTCCGCCCCGGGTCACGTGGCAGCAATCCACGCCCCCGCTCACTCCCTCCTCCCTCTCGCTGCGCGCGGGACCCACCTGTCAGGTCCTTCGTCCCCGCGGAGCTGCCTCCTTCCTTTTCCTTCCCCCTCTTTCCTTCTTTGCGCCGGCGACCGATTCTCCCGCGGATCCGGTCTTTCCTTTCCCTCTTCCCTTGGTTTTGGAATCCCCGAGCGCCGCCGCGACCAAATCCCCCAACCCCGCGCCTTCCCTTCCTTCTCTGCCCCCAATTTCCTTTCACTCCCGCTCCCTTCCTTTTTCTGGCCGACACCCCGGTGAGCAATTGCCGCGCCGTGCCCCCTGCTCAGCCCCTATAAATAGCCCCTCGGCCCCCGCCTCTTCCCGCACCACCTCCCAGCGCTCGCCACCACACTTCCCGAGCCCCGTAGCGCCCTGCCACCGTGTTCCCTTCCCTCTCCGAGCTCCGCCACCCTCCGGCGAACAATCGCCGACGCCTTGGACGTCCCCGGAGCCTGCCACCTCCACTCCGAGCTTCCCCGAGCATCGGCGAACCTCCCCGACACCTCGGCCACCCCTCCCCGTCGCCGGAGCACCGTCGCACCGGAGCTCCCGAGCCGCCTCCGCCGCTACCTTGTCGCCGGCCACCTCCGCTCATCCCCGGACTTCGCCGACCCCTCCAACCGGACCCCCTCCGCTCCAGGATTGCATTTCACGCATCACCCGAACCCCTCCGGCCTCCCCTCGCCGCCGGCAACCTCGCATCCGGCCACCTTCCCCGGCCTTCCCTCCGGCAGGTACCTCAAAAGGATTTGCTGCCCTATATGGGTAGGCAAAGCCTCCCCCACCCATCTGGTTATCAGCGCGATCTCTCTCTCTCCCCGGCTCCCTCGGCGCGCGTTCGAGCCCCCGGCTCCGCGCGCTGAGGTTGAGCCTTTTCCTCATTTTTCCGCGCTGACAAGTGGGCCCCACACGTCAGCGGCCGCCGGTCTGCGCTGGCTACTGTCGTCTGGGCCCCACCCCTCTGCGCTGGTCACTGACAAGTGGGTCCGGAATCCAGTGGGTCCCACGTGTCAGAGGCTGAGCCAGTGGGCTCACGGTCCAGTGGGTCCCACATGTCAGAGGCCGATTTCTGTGGACTCACTGACTTGTGGACCCCACCTGTCATACTCTCGGATTAAAAATAAAGATTACAATTTAAATATTCCAGGGGGCCCCACCTGTCAGAAATTTGGGAATTTCTAGATTTATTCAATCTGAGATTTTCAAATAAGCATAACTTTCTCATTTTAACTCCAAATTGAGATATTCGAATTTCTAAATTCATCTAAAATCATGATCCATCCAACTATGGCCTCTTTTGAATTTTTGGATTTTATTTGAATTTTGTTTGTATTTATTTGCTTTGTTTGCTTCGTCTTTTCTCGCGTAGATTCCAACGTTGTCGACGATCCCTCCTCCCAGCAGCAAGAAGACCTAGAGATCCTGCAAGAAGGCAAGTCTCCTTTGATCATCTTGAACCTATGCTTTTGAAATGTTTTAAATATTTTACATTATGTGCATTGCTATTTACATAAAACCACTCGTTCAAATATTTAGGAATTAGTTATTCCAACTTTGTTATGCCCTCAATTGACATTGATTGCCATGTACCTTTGTCACCCTAGAACTTCCTTTGTCTCAATAATGAGATTAATATTAATCTTTGGGAATATTAGAATGGTAGAACAATGCTTAGCCATGCTATTGAATACCTCATAAATCTTGCAAATGGGAAATTATGAATTTTTGTAATACCCTTGTTTTTATAAATTTAGTGGTAATTGGAGTTGCCACTGTTCTTTTAAAATAAAATGAAATGTGGAAGTTGGTTTAGATTAGGGTGGATGGTTGGTTGGGGTTGGTGCAGCAAGCACGAGACTTGTTAAGTGTATGTTCCACCCTAGTCAATTAAGGACCGACGCTTGTGTTTGTCCAGACTGAGCATTAACCGTACAACCACAAGTCTATATGGGTACGACCTAGCTGATTAACTTATGATAGTCTAGTTTAGGTGCCACCAGTGGAAAGTGGGTGCCAGGGATGGACTGGTTATTCACAGTGAGGGACAGGGATTTACTGTACTCATATGGCGCAAGAGGGGGCTTCGGTTCGGGCAGTTAGCCTACCTGCGGTGAAACCTCAGCGGGTGGTATCTAGCTAGATTAGACTAAGGTAAAGGCTTTGTGGTATTTTATCTGGGTCTCATGCCAAGGAAGCGTGTTGACTTTTAGGATAATTTATCTCTTGTGGGTAAAGTTGTACAACCTCTGCAGAGTGTAAAACTATTCGAATAGCCGTGCCCACGGTCAAGGGCGGGCAAGGAATGCATTCACATGGTAGATTTTTGGTTTTGGTTTTAAAATCAAAATTTTGTATTCCGAGAGTGGAGGGAACTCTTGGAAGGGTATCCTGGCAGTTGGAGCCAGAGAGGGTGGATGGAACCCGCAGTTTTAAACTTGACCAATTGTAATTGGTTGGCTAGTGTTGGTAGATGGAACCTTCACTAGAAAGTTGATGATAGTTCTGTTAAAACGTTTACTTTATTAAATTGATGCCTTCGAAAATAATTAGAAGTAATTGTATGAAAATGTTGCTTTGTGCAAAAGAACCATATAGCCTTCCTTTGTCAAGCCTTGCATCTATTGCATTTTTCCCAAGACTTGCGGAGTACTTTATGTACTCACATGCTGCACTCAAAAATAATAATCAGAGGAATGCGAAGCCCAAGAAGGAGACTACGACTACTTCGCTGGTGGCTTCGACGAAGGATTCCAGGAGCACTAGGTCGCGCTTCCCCAGTCAATTGCCTGTGGCGTGTTGCTGGGTCTTCATCGAGTTTATCTTTGCTTCCGCTTTATTTCTCGTGTGCGAGGTCTCGAAACCTCATTTGTAATAATGAGACCTTTCGGTCTGTACTCTTAATTATTGTAATAAATCGTTGATGGTGATGTTTTCCATTCTGTTTAACTGTGTGCACTAGTTTTGATCTGGGACTAGTGCAGTAATACACAGAGGGTCCGGGTTTGGTAATCCGGGGGCCCAACAGAGATGGTATCAGAGCCAATTTGACTGTAGGACGTGGCCTAGAATAGGAATGGCAAACCATAAGGACTTATGTTTATAAAAAGAATATATTAAAAATATATAAGCCTCTCTGCTTCTACTCTTTTCTTACTTTGTGTCTCGTTCTTGTCTCTAAAGTCTCTTATTAAAACTTTTTACTGATCTTCTCCTTTATTTCAACTTTGTAGATGGCCGGTTCAACCTCTGCTACCCCGTGGGACTACTACTCTCATGGTGAGGATGCTGGAGCATTTGCCAGCCTCCTTCGTCAGCTCATGCAGTGCCTGGAGTACCGTCAGCCGCCCATTTTCAGGGGGCGGAAGACTCGTATCTTGGACCGTGACTCCTGGTCGATGGAGGTATTTCTATATGCACGGGAAAGGGAATTCAACTCCCACACATACCCCATCACACATCCCCGGTCCCGCTGCTTTGATGCCGTCCAAGATGCAGCACGCCTTGCCTTGGATGAGTTGTGCCATCTGCACAAGGATGCTGTGCACCAGTCCCCTTTTTGCTTCTTCATCAACCCTCGGGCAGGACAGAGGTATCCAGATCCCTTTGATATTTCAGTTGATGACCCTCGACTGTCGCACCAGATACAGCTCTCACAGGCGATGGCAGTCACTTATGCTAGAGCCTTGGAGGAGATTGGACAGCTACGGATGCTGCTCACTTCCAGCTATCAGCACTCCGACACTCTTCGTGCTCAGCTCCGCCAGAGTCAGGCAGCAGAGTTCGAGCTGGGACGTCTCCAAGCTACAGTGGATTACACGCCGTCTTCTCCCGTCCCCAACAACCAGGCACCGGCTCGACTTTCGGGACTCCGCACCAGGCTCACCGCACGCAAGAAGGTGCGACGTCCGAGTCCTCTACCCGACATCAACATCGGCGAACCCAGCAAGAGGCGCAAGCTTTTCCGCTCTCGCTCTCGTTCTCGGTCGACTGCCTCCAGTCGTAACCGTGCCTCGGCCGAGTGTGATTGTTCGCGCCATCATGTGAACGAGCGCCATGAGGACCCGGAGGAGGACCCGGAAGAGGACACAGAGGAGGACCCCGAGGAGGATCCGGAAGAGCGCATCATCGTGGAGGATGAGTAATTAGTTGAGTCAGTAGTACCCAAATAAATGTCCACGTTCTTAGAACGCTTTATTATGCTTTGGTGTGCTGGATGGACTGTACCAAGCCTATGTGCACTTGTGGTACAACCATTCTTAAAACTATCTTGATTGCAATAAAAAGTTTTCTCTAAGTGGTTGCTAGTTTCTTCTTGTGTGTTGGTTGGGATGTTATTAGTTCCCCTAATCTCTTACCTATGCTAGTTCCCTCTTACCTTTTGCTAACCCTGGAAACCGCTTCAGATGGTGAACACAAGGAGCAACCCTGGCAACAGTCGTGACGCCAACAATCAGCCAGACAACAACATTCCACCACCTCCTGCTCAAGCGCCCAACTTGGAGCAGATGATGGCCATGCAGCTGCAACTACTCCAAGCCTTAGCTCAGAATTAAGTGCAGCAAGCCCCGCAGGCACCCAACCAGGCACCACAGTCTAAGTTGGGAGAATTCATGAGGACAAGGCCTCCCACTTTTGCTGGTTCAGTGGATCCCCTGGAGGCAGATGATTGGATCAAGGATGTGGAAAGGAAGTTGGTCTTAGCTCAGTGTAGTGACAACGAAAAGGTGTTGTACGCTGCCCACCAACTCAAAGGAATTGCTCCTAATTGGTGGGAAAATTACCGCGCCGCTCATCAAAATGCGCAAACCATCACTTGGGATGAGTTTGTTGAGGCTTTTCGCACTGCGCATATTCCTACGGGAATAATGGAGATGAAAAAAAGGAGTTCTACCAACTACAGCAGGGAAACCTCAGTGTTTCCGAATACCTGAACAAGTTCACCCAACTGTCCAGGTATGCATCTGAAGAGGTCACATCGGAGGTGACCAAGATTTGGAGGTTCATGCAGGGACTTGATCCCAACCTCAAGGTGCAGCTGGTGTCCAATGATTACCCAACTTTCCAGCATATGGTGAACAAGGCCTTTGTCCAAGAAGATGCTCAGCGTCAGCTATACGAAACTCGGAAGAGGAAGTTCCAAGCCCAGCATGGAGCAAGCAGTTCACGTTTTCGTCCCAATCCTCCTCAGTTTCACAAGCCCTCTGAGCCAAGTGCGCCAAGGACTCCATTCACAGGGTCCCGCCCAAATCAACAGACTCCCCGGGCAAGCAGTGGTGGCCAACCACAGCAAAACAGGACTGCAGCAGCAGGAGTGCAGTGCTTCAACTGCAAGAACATGGGGCATTATGCCAGCAACTGTCCCCAGAAGCGCCCAGCTGTGACCCCAGTTCGTTTCAATTTGGGGACTACTGCAGCACGAGCTCCAACTGCAGGACAAGGCCGTGGGACGCCTCAAACTCCAAGGACTCCGCAGACAATGAGCTGAGGACATCTTAACCATGTGACCGTGGAAGCAGCCCAGGATGCACCCGACGTAGTTCTGGGTAAGTTCCTTGTCAACTCAGTACCTGCATCAGCATTATTTGATTCTGGAGCTTCGCATTCTTTTGTGTCAAAAGATTTTGTTGAAAGATATAATTGGGATGTGCGGTTTCTTAAGAACCCTATGCTAGTCCAGTCCCCTGAGAAGGTAAATGATGTGCTTAATTGGACGCAACCAAAATCAGTATCCGAAATCAGAAGTTTTCTTGGATTGGCTGGTTACTATCGTCGTTTTATTGAAGGCTTCTCCAAGCTTGCAAGACCTCTCACCCAGTTGCTGAAAAAGGAAAAGAAGTTTGAATGGAGTAAACCGTGTGAGGATAGTTTCCAAGAACTGAAGAAGAGGTTAACTTCTGCGCCAGTGTTAACGCTTCCGGATATTAGGAAAGATTTTGAAGTCTTCTGTGATGCATCAAGGCAAGGATTAGGCTGTGTTTTGATGCAAGAAAGAAAGGTAGTAGCCTATGCTTCAAGGTAGTTGCGACCCCATGAGGAGAATTACCCAACCCATGATTTAGAGCTTGCTGCCGTAGTGCATGCTTTAAAAATATGGAGGCATTATCTGATTGGTAATCGCTGTGAGATTTACACAGACCACAAAAGTTTGAAGTACATATTTACCCAACCTGATCTCAATATGAGGCAAAGGAGATGGCTTGAGTTAATAAAGGATTATGATATTGGGATACATTATCATTCAGGAAAAGCTAATGTGGTAGCTGATGCCTTGAGCCGGAAGAGTTACTGCACCAAGCTGTTGGTTAAGGATAGTATGCCTGCACTTCAAGCGGAATTCCAGCAACTCAATTTGGAAGTAGTGGAAGAAGGATTCCTCGCTACTCTGGAGGTTCAACCAACCTTAGAAGATCAAATCAGGATAGCTCAAAAGGAAGACAAGTATGTCCTGGAGATCAAGGATAATATGAAGAAAGGGAAAGCATCAGGATTTTCAGAGAACGAACAAGGAACCGTTTGGTTTGGAAAAAGAATTATTGTACCCGAGAAGAAAGAAATAAAAGAGTTGATCATGAAAGAAGCTCATGAATCTAGATACTCAATACACCCTGGGAGTACCAAGATGTACCAAGATCTTAAAGAAAGGTATTGGTGGGCAGGTATGAAAAGAGAGATTGCCGAGTATGTAGCTTTGTGTGATGTGTGCCAGCGGATTAAAGCTGAACACCAGAGACCTGCTGGACTTTTGCAACCATTGCAGATCCCTGAGTGGAAATGGGAAGAAATTGGTATGGATTTTATAACTGGATTACCAAGAACCAAATCAGGACACGATTCAATTTGGGTTATCGTGGATCGTCTAACAAAGGTCGCTCATTTTATTCCAGTAAAGACCACATACTCTGGGGATAGACTCGCAGAATTGTACATGTCAAGGATTGTGTGTTTACATGGGGTCCCAAAGAAGATTGTGTCAGATCGAGGAACCCAATTCACTTCAAGGTTTTGGCAAAAGCTACATGGACTTTTGGGCACAAATTTGAATTTCAGTACAGCCTATCATCCAGAGACAGATGGACAAACAGAAAGAGTAAATCAAATTCTGGAAGACATGTTGAGAGCTTGTGTTCTAGCAAACAAGACTAATTGGGATCAAAGTTTGCCCTATGCGGAGTTATCCTATAACAACAGCTATCAATCCAGCTTGCAGATGTCTCTGTTTGAAGCTTTGTATGGCAGAAAATGTAGGACACCGTTGTATTGGAAAGAAACCGGAGAAGGGCAAGTGTTTGGACCAGATGTGTTGAAACAGGCAGAGGAACAAGTTCGTCTAATCCAGGACAGATTAAAAACGGCACAAACCAGACAGAAGAGCTACGCGGACAATCGACGTAGAAGCTTAGAATTCGTACCTGTGGATCATGTTTATCTGAAAGTGTCACCTCTCAAAGGAATGAGACGTTTTGGAGTCAGTGGAAAGCTTGCTCCTAGATTCATTGGACCCTTTCCGGTGATAGCAAAACGAGGAGAAGTTGCTTACCAGTTGGAGCTTCCGCCTCAGCTGTCTAAGGTGCATGACGTCTTTCATGTGTCCCAGCTAAGGAAGTGTCTCAGAGTGCCAGAAGAGCAGATGCCTCTAGATGAAGTAAACGCAGAGGAGGACCTCACATATCCAGAGTATCCAGTCAAGATATTGGAGGAAGCAGAGCGTCGTACGCACAGCAAGGTCATCAAGTTCTGCAAGGTGCAGTGGAGCGACCATTCGGAATCGGAAGCGACTTGGGAACGTGAAGAGGATCTAAGAGAAGAGTTCCCCAACCTTTTTCCCAGTCCGTCCGAATCTCGGGGTCGAGATTCTTCCTAAGGGGGGTAGGTTTGTCACATCCCAAAAATTTGCTTTCTGGAAAAACTTTAAATTCAAATTAACTATTTTAAAGTATTTGGAATTTATTTGGCTTTTCTGAATTTTCTGGAGTTTAAAACCTATTCTTAAAATTTAAAAAGTAATTTAAAGTATAAAAACTAAATACCAACAGTAGTTGGGAATAATTTTATTTAGTCCAAAATAGGACTAGGAGCTTCTGTGAATTTTTCTGGAATTTTTGGAAGTATTTTCATATTTTCTGAGGCCTAAATAATTTGCTAGCCTTTTCTGAAAAATAAAAATCAAATTATAAAAATAAAAATCCCTTCCCTCCCTCCAGCCGACGCGTGGACGGCCCAGATCCGCCCACGTCGCCGCTCGGCCTGATCCCAGCCACTCCTCCCTCTTCCTCCGCCTAACGGGCCCGGCCCGTCAGTCTCTCGCACCCCCTCTCTCCTTCTCTCTCTGCCGCTGGGCCCTGGCTGACAGCCGCTCGCGCCCGCACCCGCCGCCCGGTCCGCCCCGGGTCACGTGGCAGCAATCCACGCCTCCCGCTCACTCTCTCCTCCCTCTCGCTGCGCGCGGGACCCACCTGTCAGGTCCTTCGTCCCCGCGGAGCTGCCTCCTTCCTTTTCCTTCCCCCTCTTTCCTTCTTTGCGCCGGCGACCGATTCCCCCGCGGATCCGGTCTTTCCTTTCCCTCTTCCCTTGGTTTTGGAATCCCCGAGCGCCGCCGCGACCAAATCCCCCAACCCCGCGCCTTCCCTTCCTTCTCTATCCCCGATTTCCTTTCACTCCCGCTCCCTTCCTTTTTCTGGCCGACACCCCGGTGAGCAATTGCCGCGCCGTGCCCCCTGCTCAGCCCCTATAAATAGCCCCTCGGCCCCCGCCTCTTCCCGCACCACCTCCCAGCGCTCGCCACCACACTTCCCGAGCCCCGTAGCGCCCTGCCACCGTGTTCCCTTCCCTCTCCGAGCTCCGCCACCCTCCGGCGAACAATTGCCGACGCCTTGGACGTCCCCGGAGCCTGCCACCTCCACTCCGAGCTTCCCCGAGCATCGGCGAACCTCCCCGACACCTCGGCCACCCCTCCCCGTCGCCGGAGCACCGTCGCACCGGAGCTCCCGAGCCGCCTCCGCCGCTACCTTGTCGCCGGCCACCTCCGCTCATCCCCGGACTTCGCCGACCCCTCCAACCGGACCCCCTCCGCTCCAGGATTGCATTTCACGCATCACCCGAACCCCTCCGGCCTCCCCTCGCCGCCGGCAACCTCACATCCGGCCACCTTCCCCGGCCTTCCCTCCGGCAGGTACCTCAAAAGGATTTGCTGCCCTATATGGGTAGGCAAAGCCTCCCCCACCCATCTGGTTATCAGCGCGATCTCTCTCTCTCCCCGGCTCCCTCGGCGCGCGTTCGAGCCCCCGGCTCCGCACGCTGAGGTTGAGCCTTTTCCTCATTTTTCCGCGCTGACAAGTGGGCCCCACACGTCAGCGGCCGCCGGTCTGCGCTGGCTACTGTCGTCTGGGCCCCACCCCTCTGCGCTGGTCACTGACAAGTGGGCCCGGAATCCAGTGGGTCCCACGTGTCAGAGGCTGAGCCAGTGGGCTCACGGTCCAGTGGGTCCCACATGTCAGAGGCCGATTTCTGTGGACTCACTGACTTGTGGACCCCACCTGTCATACTCTCGGATTAAAAATAAAGATTACAATTTAAATATTCCAGGGGGCCCCACCTGTCAGAAATTTGGGAATTTCTAGATTTATTCAATCTGAGATTTTCAAATAAGCATAACTTTCTCATTTTAACTCCAAATTGAGATATTCGAATTTCTAAATTCATCTAAAATCATGATCCATCCAACTATGGCCTCTTTTGAATTTTTGGATTTTATTTGAATTTTGTTTGTATTTATTTGCTTTGTTTGCTTCGTCTTTTCTCGCGTAGATTCCAACGTTGTCGACGATCCCTCCTCCCAGCAGCAAGAAGACCTAGAGATCCTGCAAGAAGGCAAGTCTCCTTTGATCATCTTGAACCTATGCTTTTGAAATGTTTTAAATATTTTACATTATGTGCATTGCTATTTACATAAAACCACTCGTTCAAATATTTAGGAATTAGTTATTCCAACTTTGTTATGCCCTCAATTGACATTGATTGCCATGTACCTTTGTCACCCTAGAACTTCCTTTGTCTCAATAATGAGATTAATATTAATCTTTGGGAATATTAGAATGGTAGAACAATGCTTAGCCATGCTATTGAATACCTCATAAATCTTGCAAATGGGAAATTATGAATTTTTGTAATACCCTTGTTTTTATAAATTTAGTGGTAATTGGAGTTGCCACTGTTCTTTTAAAATAAAATGAAATGTGGAAGTTGGTTTAGATTAGGGTGGATGGTTGGTTTGGGTTGGTGCAACAAGCACGAGACTTGTTAAGTGTATGTTCCACCCTAGTCAATTAAGGACCGACGCTTGTGTTTGTCCAGACTGAGCATTAACCGTACAACCACAAGTCTATATGGGTACGACCTAGCTGATTAACTTATGATAGTCTAGTTTAGGTGCCACCAGTGGAAAGTGGGTGCCAGGGATGGACTG
Organism: Dendrocalamus latiflorus; assembly: GCA_017311315.1. NCBI lineage: Eukaryota > Viridiplantae > Streptophyta > Magnoliopsida > Poales > Poaceae > Dendrocalamus > Dendrocalamus latiflorus. Next base: position 6,121,905 of record CM029675.1, read on the forward strand.
GTTATTCACAGTGAGGGACAGGGATTTACTGTACTCATATGGCGCAAGAGGGGGCTTCGGTTCGGGCAGTTAGCCTACCTGCGGTGAAACCTCAGCGGGTGGTATCTAGCTAGATTAGAGTAAGGTAAAGGCTTTGTGATATTTTATCTGGGTCTCAAGCCAAAGGAAGCGTGTTGACTTTTAGGATGAATTATCTCTTGTGGGTAAAGTTGTACAACCTCTGCAGAGTGTAAAACTATTCGAATAGCCGTGCCCACGGTCAAGGGCGGGCAAGGAATGCATTCACATGGTAGATTTTTGGTTTTGGTTTTAAAATCAAAATTTTGTATTCCGAGAGTGGAGGGAACTCTTGGAAGGGTATCCTGGCAGTTGGAGCCAGAGAGGGTGGATGGAACCCGCAGTTTTAAACTTGACCAATTGTAATTGGTTGGCTAGTGTTGGTAGATGGAACCTTCACTAGAAAGTTGATGATAGTTCTGTTAAAACGTTTACTTTATTAAATTGATGCCTTCGAAAATAATTAGAAGTAATTGTATGAAAATGTTGCTTTGTGCAAAAGAACCATATAGCCTTCCTTTGTCAAGCCTTGCATCTATTGCATTTTTCCCAAGACTTGCGGAGTACTTTATGTACTCACATGCTGCACTCAAAAATAATAATCAGAGGAATGCGAAGCCCAAGAAGGAGACTACGACTACTTCGCTGGTGGCTTCGACGAAGGATTCCAGGAGCACTAGGTCGCGCTTCCCCAGTCAATTGCCTGTGGCGTGTTGCTGGGTCTTCATCGAGTTTATCTTTGCTTCCGCTTTATTTCTCGTGTGCGAGGTCTCGAAACCTCATTTGTAATAATGAGACCTTTCGGTCTGTACTCTTAATTATTGTAATAAATCGTTGATGGTGATGTTTTTCATTCTGTTTAACTGTGTGCACTAGCTTTGATCTGGGACTAGTGCAGTAATACACAGAGGGTCCGGGTTTGGTAATCCGGGGGCCCGACAGAGATGGTATCAGAGCCAATTTGACTGTAGGACGTGGCCTAGAATAGGAATGGCAAACCATAAGGACTTATGTTTATAAAAAGAATATATTAAAAATATATAAGCCTCTCTGCTTCTACTCTTTTCTTACTTTGTGTCTCGTTCTTGTCTCTAAAGTCTCTTATTAAAACTTTTTACTGATCTTCTCCTTTATTTCAACTTTGTAGATGGCCGGTTCAACCTCTACTACCCCGTGGGACTACTACTCTCATGGTGAGGATGCTGGAGCATTTGCCAGCCTCCTTCGTCAGCTCATGCAGTGCCTGGAGTACCGTCAGCCGCCCATTTTCAGGGGGCGGAAGACTCGTATCTTGGACCGTGACTCCTGGTCGATGGAGGTATTTCTATATGCACGGGAAAGGGAATTCAACTCCCACACATACCCCATCACACATCCCCGGTCCCGCTGCTTTGATGCCGTCCAAGATGCAGCACGCCTTGCCTTGGATGAGTTGTGCCATCTGCACAAGGATGCTGTGCACCAGTCCCCTTTTTGCTTCTTCATCAACCCTCGGGCAGGACAGAGGTATCCAGATCCCTTTGATATTTCAGTTGATGACCCTCGACTGTCGCACCAGATACAGCTCTCACAGGCGATGGCAGTCACTTATGCTAGAGCCTTGGAGGAGATTGGACAGCTACGGATGCTGCTCACTTCCAGCTATCAGCACTCCGACACTCTTCGTGCTCAGCTCCGCCAGAGTCAGGCAGTAGAGTTCGAGCTGGGACGTCTCCAAGCTACAGTGGATTACACGCCGTCTTCTCCCGTCCCCAACAACCAGGCACCGGCTCGACTTTCGGGACTCCGCACCAGGCTCACCGCACGCAAGAAGGTGCGACGTCCGAGTCCTCTACCCGACATCAACATCGGCGAACCCAGCAAGAGGCGCAAGCTTTTCCGCTCTCGCTCTCGTTCTCGGTCGACTGCCTCCAGTCGTAACCGTGCCTTGGCCGAGTGTGATTGTTCGCGCCATCATGTGAACGAGCGCCATGAGGACCCGGAGGAGGACCCGGAAGAGGACACAGAGGAGGACCCCGAGGAGGATCCGGAAGAGCGCATCATCGTGGAGGATGAGTAATTAGTTGAGTCAGTAGTACCCAAATAAATGTCCATGTTCTTAGAACGCTTTATTATGCTTTGGTGTGCTGGATGGACTGTACCAAGCCTATGTGCACTTGTGGTACAACCATTCTTAAAACTATCTTGATTGCAATAAAAAGTTTTCTCTAAGTGGTTGCTAGTTTCTTCTTGTGTGTTGGTTGGGATGTTATTAGTTCCCCTAATCTCTTACCTATGCTAGTTCCCTCTTACCTTTTGCTAACCCTGGAAACCGCTTCAGATGGTGAACACAAGGAGCAACCCTGGCAACAGTCGTGACGCCAACAATCAGCCAGACAACAACATTCCACCACCTCCTGCTCAAGCGCCCAACTTGGAGCAGATGATGGCCATGCAGCTGCAACTACTCCAAGCCTTAGCTCAGAATTAAGTGCAGCAAGCCCCGCAGGCACCCAACCAGGCACCACAGTCTAAGTTGGGAGAATTCATGAGGACAAGGCCTCCCACTTTTGCTGGTTCAGTGGATCCCCTGGAGGCAGATGATTGGATCAAGGATGTGGAAAGGAAGTTGGTCTTAGCTCAGTGTAGTGACAACGAAAAGGTGTTGTACGCTGCCCACCAACTCAAAGGAATTGCTCCTAATTGGTGGGAAAATTACCGCGCCGCTCATCAAAATGCGCAAACCATCACTTGGGATGAGTTTGTTGAGGCTTTTCGCACTGCGCATATTCCTACGGGAATAATGGAGATGAAAAAAAGGAGTTCTACCAACTACAGCAGGGAAACCTCAGTGTTTCCGAATACCTGAACAAGTTCACCCAACTGTCCAGGTATGCATCTGAAGAGGTCACATCGGAGGTGACCAAGATTTGGAGGTTCATGCAGGGACTTGATCCCAACCTCAAGGTGCAGCTGGTGTCCAATGATTACCCAACTTTCCAGCATATGGTGAACAAGGCCTTTGTCCAAGAAGATGCTCAGCGTCAGCTATACGAAACTCGGAAGAGGAAGTTCCAAGCCCAGCATGGAGCAAGCAGTTCACGTTTTCGTCCCAATCCTCCTCAGTTTCACAAGCCCTCTGAGCCAAGTGCCCCAAGGACTCCATTCACAGAGTCCCGCCCAAATCAACAGACTCCCCGGGCAAGCAGTGGTGGCCAACCACAGCAAAACAGGACTGCAGCAGCAGGAGTGCAGTGCTTCAACTGCAAGAACATGGGGCATTATGCCAGCAACTGTCCCCAGAAGCGCCCAGCTGTGACCCCAGTTCGTTTCAATTTGGGGACTACTGCAGCACGAGCTCCAACTGCAGGACAAGGCCGTGGGACGCCTCAAACTCCAAGGACTCCGCAGACAATGAGCTGAGGACATCTTAACCATGTGACCGTGGAAGCAGCCCAGGATGCACCCGACGTAGTTCTGGGTAAGTTCCTTGTCAACTCAGTACCTGCATCAGCATTATTTGATTCTGGAGCTTCGCATTCTTTTGTGTCAAAAGATTTTGTTGAAAGATATAATTGGGATGTGCGGTTTCTTAAGAACCCTATGCTAGTCCAGTCCCCTGAGAAGGTAAATGATGTGCTTAATTGGACGCAACCAAAATCAGTATCCGAAATCAGAAGTTTTCTTGGATTGGCTGGTTACTATCGTCGTTTTATTGAAGGCTTCTCCAAGCTTGCAAGACCTCTCACCCAGTTGCTGAAAAAGGAAAAGAAGTTTGAATGGAGTAAACCGTGTGAGGATAGTTTCCAAGAACTGAAGAAGAGGTTAACTTCTGCGCCAGTGTTAACGCTTCCGGATATTAGGAAAGATTTTGAAGTCTTCTGTGATGCATCAAGGCAAGGATTAGGCTGTGTTTTGATGCAAGAAAGAAAGGTAGTAGCCTATGCTTCAAGGTAGTTGCGACCCCATGAGGAGAATTACCCAACCCATGATTTAGAGCTTGCTGCCGTAGTGCATGCTTTAAAAATATGGAGGCATTATCTGATTGGTAATCGCTGTGAGATTTACACAGACCACAAAAGTTTGAAGTACATATTTACCCAACCTGATCTCAATATGAGGCAAAGGAGATGGCTTGAGTTAATAAAGGATTATGATATTGGGATACATTATCATTCAGGAAAAGCTAATGTGGTAGCTGATGCCTTGAGCCGGAAGAGTTACTGCACCAAGCTGTTGGTTAAGGATAGTATGCCTGCACTTCAAGCGGAATTCCAGCAACTCAATTTGGAAGTAGTGGAAGAAGGATTCCTCGCTACTCTGGAGGTTCAACCAACCTTAGAAGATCAAATCAGGATAGCTCAAAAGGAAGACAAGTATGTCCTGGAGATCAAGGATAATATGAAGAAAGGGAAAGCATCAGGATTTTCAGAGAACGAACAAGGAACCGTTTGGTTTGGAAAAAGAATTATTGTACCCGAGAAGAAAGAAATAAAAGAGTTGATCATGAAAGAAGCTCATGAATCTAGATACTCAATACACCCTGGGAGTACCAAGATGTACCAAGATCTTAAAGAAAGGTATTGGTGGGCAGGTATGAAAAGAGAGATTGCCGAGTATGTAGCTTTGTGTGATGTGTGCCAGCGGATTAAAGCTGAACACCAGAGACCTGCTGGACTTTTGCAACCATTGCAGATCCCTGAGTGGAAATGGGAAGAAATTGGTATGGATTTTATAACTGGATTACCAAGAACCAAATCAGGACACGATTCAATTTGGGTTATCGTGGATCGTCTAACAAAGGTCGCTCATTTTATTCCAGTAAAGACCACATACTCTGGGGATAGACTCGCAGAATTGTACATGTCAAGGATTGTGTGTTTACATGGGGTCCCAAAGAAGATTGTGTCAGATCGAGGAACCCAATTCACTTCAAGGTTTTGGCAAAAGCTACATGGACTTTTGGGCACAAATTTGAATTTCAGTACAGCCTATCATCCAGAGACAGATGGACAAACAGAAAGAGTAAATCAAATTCTGGAAGACATGTTGAGAGCTTGTGTTCTAGCAAACAAGACTAATTGGGATCAAAGTTTGCCCTATGCGGAGTTATCCTATAACAACAGCTATCAATCCAGCTTGCAGATGTCTCTGTTTGAAGCTTTGTATGGCAGAAAATGTAGGACACCGTTGTATTGGAAAGAAACCGGAGAAGGGCAAGTGTTTGGACCAGATGTGTTGAAACAGGCAGAGGAACAAGTTCGTCTAATCCAGGACAGATTAAAAATGGCACAAACCAGACAGAAGAGCTACGCGGACAATCGACGTAGAAGCTTAGAATTCGTACCTGGGGATCATGTTTATCTGAAAGTGTCACCTCTCAAAGGAATGAGACGTTTTGGAGTCAGTGGAAAGCTTGCTCCTAGATTCATTGGACCCTTTCCGGTGATAGCAAAACGAGGAGAAGTTGCTTACCAGTTGGAGCTTCCGCCTCAGCTGTCTAAGGTGCATGACGTCTTTCATGTGTCCCAGCTAAGGAAGTGTCTCAGAGTGCCAGAAGAGCAGATGCCTCTAGATGAAGTAAACGCAGAGGAGGACCTCACATATCCAGAGTATCCAGTCAAGATATTGGAGGAAGCAGAGCGTCGTACGCACAGCAAGGTCATCAAGTTCTGCAAGGTGCAGTGGAGCGACCATTCGGAATCGGAAGCGACTTGGGAACGTGAAGAGGATCTAAGAGAAGAGTTCCCCAACCTTTTTCCCAGTCCGTCCGAATCTCGGGGTCGAGATTCTTCCTAAGGGGGGTAGGTTTGTCACATCCCAAAAATTTGCTTTCTGGAAAAACTTTAAATTCAAATTAACTATTTTAAAGTATTTGGAATTTATTTGGCTTTTCTGAATTTTCTGGAGTTTAAAACCTATTCTTAAAATTTAAAAAGTAATTTAAAGTATAAAAATTAAATACCAACAGTAGTTGGGAATAATTTTATTTAGTCCAAAATAGGACTAGGAGCTTCTGTGAATTTTTCTGGAATTTTTGGAAGTATTTTCATATTTTCTGAGGCCTAAATAATTTGCTAGCCTTTTCTGAAAAATAAAAATCAAATTATAAAAATAAAAATCCCTTCCCTCCCTCCAGCCGACGCGTGGACGGCCCAGATCCGCCCACGTCGCCGCTCGGCCTGATCCCAGCCACTCCTCCCTCTTCCTCCGCCTAACGGGCCCGGCCCGTCAGTCTCTCGCACCCCCTCTCTCCTTCTCTCTCTGCCGCTGGGCCCTGGCTGACAGCCGCTCGCGCCCGCACTCGCCGCCCGGTCCGCCCCGGGTCACGTGGCAGCAATCCACGCCTCCCGCTCACTCCCTCCTCCCTCTCGCTGCGCGCGGGACCCACCTGTCAGGTCCTTCGTCCCCGCGGAGCTGCCTCCTTCCTTTTCCTTCCCCCTCTTTCCTTCTTTGCGCCGGCGACCGATTCCCCCGCGGATCCGGTCTTTCCTTTCCCTCTTCCCTTGGTTTTGGAATCCCCGAGCGCCGCCGCGACCAAATCCCCCAACCCTGCGCCTTCCCTTCCTTCTCTGCCCCCGATTTCCTTTCACTCCCGCTCCCTTCCTTTTTCTGGCCGACACCCCGGTGAGCAATTGCCGCGCCGTGCCCCCTGCTCAGCCCCTATAAATAGCCCCTCGGCCCCCGCCTCTTCCCGCACCACCTCCCAGCGCTCGCCACCACACTTCCCGAGCCCCGTAGCGCCCTGCCACCGTGTTCCCTTCCCTCTCCGAGCTCCGCCACCCTCCGGCGAACAATCGCCGACGCCTTGGACGTCCCCGGAGCCTGCCACCTCCACTCCGAGCTTCCCCGAGCATCGGCGAACCTCCCCGACACCTCGGCCACCCCTCCCCGTCGCCGGAGCACCGTCGCACCGGAGCTCCCGAGCCGCCTCCGCCGCTACCTTGTCGCCGGCCACCTCCGCTCATCCCCGGACTTCGCCGACCCCTCCAACCGGACCCCCTCCGCTCCAGGATTGCATTTCACGCATCACCCGAACCCCTCCGGCCTCCCCTCGCCGCCGGCAACCTCGCATCCGGCCACCTTCCCCGGCCTTCCCTCCGGCAGGTACCTCAAAAGGATTTGCTGCCCTATATGGGTAGGCAAAGCCTCCCCCACCCATCTGGTTATCAGCGCGATCTCTCTCTCTCCCCGGCTCCCTCGGCGCGCGTTCGAGCCCCCGGCTCCGCACGCTGAGGTTGAGCCTTTTCCTCATTTTTCCGCGCTGACAAGTGGGCCCCACACGTCAGCGGCCGCCGGTCTGCGCTGGCTACTGTCGTCTGGGCCCCACCCCTCTGCGCTGGTCACTGACAAGTGGGCCCGGAATCCAGTGGGTCCCACGTGTCAGAGGCTGAGCCAGTGGGCTCACGGTCCAGTGGGTCCCACATGTCAGAGGCCGATTTCTGTGGACTCACTGACTTGTGGACCCCACCTGTCATACTCTCGGATTAAAAATAAAGATTACAATTTAAATATTCCAGGGGGCCCCACCTGTCAGAAATTTGGGAATTTCTAGATTTATTCAATCTGAGATTTTCAAATAAGCATAACTTTCTCATTTTAACTCCAAATTGAGATATTCGAATTTCTAAATTCATCTAAAATCATGATCCATCCAACTATGGCCTCTTTTGAATTTTTGGATTTTATTTGAATTTTGTTTGTATTTATTTGCTTTGTTTGCTTCGTCTTTTCTCGCGTAGATTCCAACGTTGTCGACGATCCCTCCTCCCAGCAGCAAGAAGACCTAGAGATCCTGCAAGAAGGCAAGTCTCCTTTGATCATCTTGAACCTATGCTTTTGAAATGTTTTAAATATTTTACATTATGTGCATTGCTATTTACATAAAACCACTCGTTCAAATATTTAGGAATTAGTTATTCCAACTTTGTTATGCCCTCAATTGACATTGATTGCCATGTACCTTTGTCACCCTAGAACTTCCTTTGTCTCAATAATGAGATTAATATTAATCTTTGGGAATATTAGAATGGTAGAACAATGCTTAGCCATGCTATTGAATACCTCATAAATCTTGCAAATGGGAAATTATGAATTTTTGTAATACCCTTGTTTTTATAAATTTAGTGGTAATTGGAGTTGCCACTGTTCTTTTAAAATAAAATGAAATGTGGAAGTTGGTTTAGATTAGGGTGGATGGTTGGTTTGGGTTGGTGCAGCAAGCACGAGACTTGTTAAGTGTATGTTCCACCCTAGTCAATTAAGGACCGACGCTTGTGTTTGTCCAGACTGAGCATTAACCGTACAACCACAAGTCTATATGGGTACGACCTATCTGATTAACTTATGATAGTCTAGTTTAGGTGCCACCAGTGGAAAGTGGGTGCCAGGGATGGACTGGTTATTCACAGTGAGGGACAGGGATTTACTGTACTCATATGGCGCAAGAGGGGGCTTCGGTTCGGGCAGTTAGCCTACCTGCGGTGAAACCTCAGCGGGTGGTATCTAGCTAGATTAGAGTAAGGTAAAGGCTTTGTGATATTTTATCTGGGTCTCAAGCCAAAGGAAGCGTGTTGACTTTTAGGATGAATTATCTCTTGTGGGTAAAGTTGTACAACCTCTGCAGAGTGTAAAACTATTCGAATAGCCGTGCCCACGGTCAAGGGCGGGCAAGGAATGCATTCACATGGTAGATTTTTGGTTTTGGTTTTAAAATCAAAATTTTGTATTCCGAGAGTGGAGGGAACTCTTGGAAGGGTATCCTGGCAGTTGGAGCCAGAGAGGGTGGATGGAACCCGCAGTTTTAAACTTGACCAATTGTAATTGGTTGGCTAGTGTTGGTAGATGGAACCTTCACTAGAAAGTTGATGATAGTTCTGTTAAAACGTTTACTTTATTAAATTGATGCCTTCGAAAATAATTAGAAGTAATTGTATGAAAATGTTGCTTTGTGCAAAAGAACCATATAGCCTTCCTTTGTCAAGCCTTGCATCTATTGCATTTTTCCCAAGACTTGCGGAGTACTTTATGTACTCACATGCTGCACTCAAAAATAATAATCAGAGGAATGCGAAGCCCAAGAAGGAGACTACGACTACTTCGCTGGTGGCTTCGACGAAGGATTCCAGGAGCACTAGGTCGCGCTTCCCCAGTCAATTGCCTGTGGCGTGTTGCTGGGTCTTCATCGAGTTTATCTTTGCTTCCGCTTTATTTCTCGTGTGCGAGGTCTCGAAACCTCATTTGTAATAATGAGACCTTTCGGTCTGTACTCTTAATTATTGTAATACATCGTTGATGGTGATGTTTTTCATTCTGTTTAACTGTGTGCACTAGCTTTGATCTGGGACTAGTGCAGTAATACACAGAGGGTCCGGGTTTGGTAATCCGGGGGCCCGACAGAGATGGTATCAGAGCCAATTTGACTGTAGGACGTGGCCTAGAATAGGAATGGCAAACCATAAGGACTTATGTTTATAAAAAGAATATATTAAAAATATATAAGCCTCTCTGCTTCTACTCTTTTCTTACTTTGTGTCTCGTTCTTGTCTCTAAAGTCTCTTATTAAAACTTTTTACTGATCTTCTCCTTTATTTCAACTTTGTAGATGGCCGGTTCAACCTCTACTACCCCGTGGGACTACTACTCTCATGGTGAGGATGCTGGAGCATTTGCCAGCCTCCTTCGTCAGCTCATGCAGTGCCTGGAGTACCGTCAGCCGCCCATTTTCAGGGGGCGGAAGACTCGTATCTTGGACCGTGACTCCTGGTCGATGGAGGTATTTCTATATGCACGGGAAAGGGAATTCAACTCCCACACATACCCCATCACACATCCCCGGTCCCGCTGCTTTGATGTCGTCCAAGATGCAGCACGCCTTGCCTTGGATGAGTTGTGCCATCTGCACAAGGATGCTGTGCACCAGTCCCCTTTTTGCTTCTTCATCAACCCTCGGGCAGGACAGAGGTATCCAGATCCCTTTGATATTTCAGTTGATGACCCTCGACTGTCGCACCAGATACAGCTCTCACAGGCGATGGCAGTCACTTATGCTAGAGCCTTGGAGGAGATTGGACAGCTACGGATGCTGCTCACTTCCAGCTATCAGCACTCCGACACTCTTCGTGCTCAGCTCCGCCAGAGTCAGGCAGTAGAGTTCGAGCTGGGACGTCTCCAAGCTACAGTGGATTACACGCCGTCTTCTCCCGTCCCCAACAACCAGGCACCGACTCGACTTTCGGGACTCCGCACCAGGCTCACCGCACGCAAGAAGGTGCGACGTCCGAGTCCTCTACCCGACATCAACATCGGCGAACCCAGCAAGAGGCGCAAGCTTTTCCGCTCTCGCTCTCGTTCTCGGTCGACTGCCTCCAGTCGTAACCGTGCCTCGGCCGAGTGTGATTGTTCGCGCCATCATGTGAACGAGCGCCATGAGGACCCGGAGGAGGACCCGGAAGAGGACACAGAGGAGGACCCCGAGGAGGATCCGGAAGAGCGCATCATCGTGGAGGATGAGTAATTAGTTGAGTCAGTAGTACCCAAATAAATGTCCATGTTCTTAGAACGCTTTATTATGCTTTGGTGTGCTGGATGGACTGTACCAAGCCTATGTGCACTTGTGGTACAACCATTCTTAAAACTATCTTGATTGCAATAAAAAGTTTTCTCTAAGTGGTTGCTAGTTTCTTCTTGTGTGTTGGTTGGGATGTTATTAGTTCCCCTAATCTCTTACCTATGCTAGTTCCCTCTTACCTTTTGCTAACCCTGGAAACCGCTTCAGATGGTGAACACAAGGAGCAACCCTGGCAACAGTCGTGACGCCAACAATCAGCCAGACAACAACATTCCACCACCTCCTGCTCAAGCGCCCAACTTGGAGCAGATGATGGCCATGCAGCTGCAACTACTCCAAGCCTTAGCTCAGAATTAAGTGCAGCAAGCCCCGCAGGCACCCAACCAGGCACCACAGTCTAAGTTGGGAGAATTCATGAGGACAAGGCCTCCCACTTTTGCTGGTTCAGTGGATCCCCTGGAGGCAGATGATTGGATCAAGGATGTGGAAAGGAAGTTGGTCTTAGCTCAGTGTAGTGACAACGAAAAGGTGTTGTACGCTGCCCACCAACTCAAAGGAATTGCTCCTAATTGGTGGGAAAATTACCGCGCCGCTCATCAAAATGCGCAAACCATCACTTGGGATGAGTTTGTTGAGGCTTTTCGCACTGCGCATATTCCTACGGGAATAATGGAGATGAAAAAAAGGAGTTCTACCAACTACAGCAGGGAAACCTCAGTGTTTCCGAATACCTGAACAAGTTCACCCAACTGTCCAGGTATGCATCTGAAGAGGTCACATTGGAGGTGACCAAGATTTGGAGGTTCATGCAGGGACTTGATCCCAACCTCAAGGTGCAGCTGGTGTCCAATGATTACCCAACTTTCCAGCATATGGTGAACAAGGCCTTTGTCCAAGAAGATGCTCAGCGTCAGCTATACGAAACTCGGAAGAGGAAGTTCCAAGCCCAGCATGGAGCAAGCAGTTCACGTTTTCGTCCCAATCCTCCTCAGTTTCACAAGCCCTCTGAGCCAAGTGCCCCAAGGACTCCATTCACAGGGTCCCGCCCAAATCAACAGACTCCCCGGGCAAGCAGTGGTGGCCAACCACAGCAAAACAGGACTGCAGCAGCAGGAGTGCAGTGCTTCAACTGCAAGAACATGGGGCATTATGCCAGCAACTGTCCCCAGAAGCGCCCAGCTGTGACCCCAGTTCGTTTCAATTTGGGGACTACTGCAGCACGAGCTCCAACTGCAGGACAAGGCCGTGGGACGCCTCAAACTCCAAGGACTCCGCAGACAATGAGCTGAGGACATCTTAACCATGTGACCGTGGAAGCAGCCCAGGATGCACCCGACGTAGTTCTGGGTAAGTTCCTTGTCAACTCAGTACCTGCATCAGCATTATTTGATTCTGGAGCTTCGCATTCTTTTGTGTCAAAAGATTTTGTTGAAAGATATAATTGGGATGTGCGGTTTCTTAAGAACCCTATGCTAGTCCAGTCCCCTGAGAAGGTAAATGATGTGCTTAATTGGACGCAACCAAAATCAGTATCCGAAATCAGAAGTTTTCTTGGATTGGCTGGTTACTATCGTCGTTTTATTGAAGGCTTCTCCAAGCTTGCAAGACCTCTCACCCAGTTGCTGAAAAAGGAAAAGAAGTTTGAATGGAGTAAACCGTGTGAGGATAGTTTCCAAGAACTGAAGAAGAGGTTAACTTCTGCGCCAGTGTTAACGCTTCCGGATATTAGGAAAGATTTTGAAGTCTTCTGTGATGCATCAAGGCAAGGATTAGGCTGTGTTTTGATGCAAGAAAGAAAGGTAGTAGCCTATGCTTCAAGGTAGTTGCGACCCCATGAGGAGAATTACCCAACCCATGATTTAGAGCTTGCTGCCGTAGTGCATGCTTTAAAAATATGGAGGCATTATCTGATTGGTAATCGCTGTGAGATTTACACAGACCACAAAAGTTTGAAGTACATATTTACCCAACCTGATCTCAATATGAGGCAAAGGAGATGGCTTGAGTTAATAAAGGATTATGATATTGGGATACATTATCATTCAGGAAAAGCTAATGTGGTAGCTGATGCCTTGAGACGGAAGAGTTACTGCACCAAGCTGTTGGTTAAGGATAGTATGCCTGCACTTCAAGCGGAATTCCAGCAACTCAATTTGGAAGTAGTGGAAGAAGGATTCCTCGCTACTCTGGAGGTTCAACCAACCTTAGAAGATCAAATCAGGATAGCTCAAAAGGAAGACAAGTATGTCCTGGAGATCAAGGATAATATGAAGAAAGGGAAAGCATCAGGATTTTCAGAGAACGAACAAGGAACCGTTTGGTTTGGAAAAAGAATTATTGTACCCGAGAAGAAAGAAATAAAAGAGTTGATCATGAAAGAAGCTCATGAATCTAGATACTCAATACACCCTGGGAGTACCAAGATGTACCAAGATCTTAAAGAAAGGTATTGGTGGGCAGGTATGAAAAGAGAGATTGCCGAGTATGTAGCTTTGTGTGATGTGTGCCAGCGGATTAAAGCTGAACACCAGAGACCTGCTGGACTTTTGCAACCATTGCAGATCCCTGAGTGGAAATGGGAAGAAATTGGTATGGATTTTATAACTGGATTACCAAGAACCAAATCAGGACACGATTCAATTTGGGTTATCGTGGATCGTCTAACAAAGGTCGCTCATTTTATTCCAGTAAAGACCACATACTCTGGGGATAGACTCGCAGAATTGTACATGTCAAGGATTGTGTGTTTACATGGGGTCCCAAAGAAGATTGTGTCAGATCGAGGAACCCAATTCACTTCAAGGTTTTGGCAAAAGCTACATGGACTTTTGGGCACAAATTTGAATTTCAGTACAGCCTATCATCCAGAGACAGATGGACAAACAGAAAGAGTAAATCAAATTCTGGAAGACATGTTGAGAGCTTGTGTTCTAGCAAACAAGACTAATTGGGATCAAAGTTTGCCCTATGCGGAGTTATCCTATAACAACAGCTATCAATCCAGCTTGCAGATGTCTCTGTTTGAAGCTTTGTATGGCAGAAAATGTAGGACACCGTTGTATTGGAAAGAAACCGGAGAAGGGCAAGTGTTTGGACCAGATGTGTTGAAACAGGCAGAGGAACAAGTTCGTCTAATCCAGGACAGATTAAAAACGGCACAAACCAGACAGAAGAGCTACGCGGACAATCGACGTAGAAGCTTAGAATTCGTACCTGGGGATCATGTTTATCTGAAAGTGTCACCTCTCAAAGGAATGAGACGTTTTGGAGTCAGTGGAAAGCTTGCTCCTAGATTCATTGGACCCTTTCCGGTGATAGCAAAACGAGGAGAAGTTGCTTACCAGTTGGAGCTTCCGCCTCAGCTGTCTAAGGTGCATGACGTCTTTCATGTGTCCCAGCTAAGGAAGTGTCTCAGAGTGCCAGAAGAGCAGATGCCTCTAGATGAAGTAAACGCAGAGGAGGACCTCACATATCCAGAGTATCCAGTCAAGATATTGGAGGAAGCAGAGCGTCGTACGCACAGCAAGGTCATCAAGTTCTGCAAGGTGCAGTGGAGCGACCATTCGGAATCGGAAGCGACTTGGGAACGTGAAGAGGATCTAAGAGAAGAGTTCCCCAACCTTTTTCCCAGTCCGTCCGAATCTCGGGGTCGAGATTCTTCCTAAGGGGGGTAGGTTTGTCACATCCCAAAAATTTGCTTTCTGGAAAAACTTTAAATTCAAATTAACTATTTTAAAGTATTTGGAATTTATTTGGCTTTTCTGAATTTTCTGGAGTTTAAAACCTATTCTTAAAATTTAAAAAGTAATTTAAAGTATAAGAATTAAATACCAACAGTAGTTGGGAATAATTTTATTTAGTCCAAAATAGGACTAGGAGCTTCTGTGAATTTTTCTGGAATTTTTGGAAGTATTTTCATATTTTCTGAGGCCTAAATAATTTGCTAGCCTTTTCTGAAAAATAAAAATCAAATTATAAAAATAAAAATCCCTTCCCTCCCTCCAGCCGACGCGTGGACGGCCCAGATCCGCCCACGTCGCCGCTCGGCCTGATCCCAGCCACTCCTCCCTCTTCCTCCGCCTAACGGGCCCGGCCCGTCAGTCTCTCGCACCCCCTCTCTCCTTCTCTCTCTGCCGCTGGGCCCTGGCTGACAGCCGCTCGCGCCCGCACCCGCCGCCCGGTCCGCCCCGGGTCACGTGGCAGCAATCCACGCCTCCCGCTCACTCCCTCCTCCCTCTCGCTGCGCGCGGGACCCACCTGTCAGGTCCTTCGTCCCCGCGGAGCTGCCTCCTTCCTTTTCCTTCCCCCTCTTTCCTTCTTTGCGCCGGCGACCGATTCCCCCGCGGATCCGGTCTTTCCTTTCCCTCTTCCCTTGGTTTTGGAATCCCCGAGCGCCGCCGCGACCAAATCCCCCAACCCCGCGCCTTCCCTTCCTTCTCTGCCCCCGATTTCCTTTCACTCCCGCTCCCTTCCTTTTTCTGGCCGACACCCCGGTGAGCAATTGCCGCGCCGTGCCCCCTGCTCAGCCCCTATAAATAGCCCCTCGGCCCCCGCCTCTTCCCGCACCACCTCCCAGCGCTCGCCACCACACTTCCCGAGCCCCGTAGCGCCCTGCCACCGTGTTCCCTTCCCTCTCCGAGCTCCGCTACCCTCCGGCGAACAATCGCCGACGCCTTGGACGTCCCCGGAGCCTGCCACCTCCACTCCGAGCTTCCCCGAGCATCGGCGAACCTCCCCGACACCTCGGCCACCCCTCCCCGTCGCCGGAGCACCGTCGCACCGGAGCTCCCGAGCCGCCTCCGCCGCTACCTTGTCGCCGGCCACCTCCGCTCATCCCCGGACTTCGCCGACCCCTCCAACCGGACCCCCTCCGCTCCAGGATTGCATTTCACGCATCACCCGAACCCCTCCGGCCTCCCCTCGCCGCCGGCAACCTCGCATCCGGCCACCTTCCCCGGCCTTCCCTCCGGCAGGTACCTCAAAAGGATTTGCTGCCCTATATGGGTAGGCAAAGCCTCCCCCACCCATCTGGTTATCAGCGCAATCTCTCTCTCTCCCCGGCTCCCTCGGCGCGCGTTCGAGCCCCCGGCTCCGCACGCTGAGGTTGAGCCTTTTCCTCATTTTTCCGCGCTGACAAGTGGGCCCCACACGTCAGCGGCCGCCGGTCTGCGCTGGCTACTGTCGTCTGGGCCCCACCCCTCTGCGCTGGTCACTGACAAGTGGGCCCGGAATCCAGTGGGTCCCACGTGTCAGAGGCTGAGCCAGTGGGCTCACGGTCCAGTGGGTCCCACATGTCAGAGGCCGATTTCTGTGGACTCACTGACTTGTGGACCCCACCTGTCATACTCTCGGATTAAAAATAAAGATTACAATTTAAATATTCCAGGGGGCCCCACCTGTCAGAAATTTGGGAATTTCTAGATTTATTCAATCTGAGATTTTCAAATAAGCATAACTTTCTCATTTTAACTCCAAATTGAGATATTCGAATTTCTAAATTCATCTAAAATCATGATCCATCCAACTATGGCCTCTTTTGAATTTTTGGATTTTATTTGAATTTTGTTTGTATTTATTTGCTTTGTTTGCTTCGTCTTTTCTCACGTAGATTCCAACGTTGTCGACGATCCCTCCTCCCAGCAGCAAGAAGACCTAGAGATCCTGCAAGAAGGCAAGTCTCCTTTGATCATCTTGAACCTATGCTTTTGAAATGTTTTAAATATTTTACATTATGTGCATTGCTATTTACATAAAACCACTCGTTCAAATATTTAGGAATTAGTTATTCCAACTTTGTTATGCCCTCAATTGACATTGATTGCCATGTACCTTTGTCACCCTAGAACTTCCTTTGTCTCAATAATGAGATTAATATTAATCTTTGGGAATATTAGAATGGTAGAACAATGCTTAGCCATGCTATTGAATACCTCATAAATCTTGCAAATGGGAAATTATGAATTTTTGTAATACCCTTGTTTTTATAAATTTAGTGGTAATTGGAGTTGCCACTGTTCTTTTAAAATAAAATGAAATGTGGAAGTTGGTTTAGATTAGGGTGGATGGTTGGTTTGGGTTGGTGCAGCAAGCACGAGACTTGTTAAGTGTATGTTCCACCCTAGTCAATTAAGGACCGACGCTTGTGTTTGTCCAGACTGAGCATTAACCGTACAACCACAAGTCTATATGGGTACGACCTATCTGATTAACTTATGATAGTCTAGTTTAGGTGCCACCAGTGGAAAGTGGGTGCCAGGGATGGACTGGTTATTCACAGTGAGGGACAGGGATTTACTGTACTCATATGGCGCAAGAGGGGGCTTCGGTTCGGGCAGTTAGCCTACCTGCGGTGAAACCTCAGCGGGTGGTATCTAGCTAGATTAGAGTAAGGTAAAGGCTTTGTGATATTTTATCTGGGTCTCATGCCAAAGGAAGCGTGTTGACTTTTAGGATGAATTAGCTCTTGTGGGTAAAGTTGTACAACCTCTGCAGAGTGTAAAACTATTCGAATAGCCGTGCCCACGGTCAAGGGCGGGCAAGGATTGCATTCACATGGTAGATTTTTGGTTTTGGTTTTAAAATCAAAATTTTGTATTCCGAGAGTGGAGGGAACTCTTGGAAGGGTATCCTGGCAGTTGGAGCCAGAGAGGGTGGATGGAACCCGCAGTTTTAAACTTGACCAATTGTAATTGGTTGGCTAGTGTTGGTAGATGGAACCTTCACTAGAAAGTTGATGATAGTTCTGTTAAAACGTTTACTTTATTAAATTGATGCCTTCGAAAATAATTAGAAGTAATTGTATGAAAATGTTGCTTTGTGCAAAAGAACCATATAGCCTTCCTTTGTCAAGCCTTGCATCTATTGCATTTTTCCCAAGACTTGCGGAGTACTTTATGTACTCACATGCTGCACTCAAAAATAATAATCAGAGGAATGCGAAGCCCAAGAAGGAGACTACGACTACTTCGCTGGTGGCTTCGACGAAGGATTCCAGGAGCACTAGGTCGCGCTTCCCCAGTCAATTGCCTGTGGCGTGTTGCTGGGTCTTCATCGAGTTTATCTTTGCTTCCGCTTTATTTCTCGTGTGCGAGGTCTCGAAACCTCATTTGTAATAATGAGACCTTTCGGTCTGTACTCTTAATTATTGTAATAAATCGTTGATGGTGATGTTTTTCATTCTGTTTAACTGTGTGCACTAGCTTTGATCTGGGACTAGTGCAGTAATACACAGAGGGTCCGGGTTTGGTAATCCAGGGGCCCGACACTTGGACCACTCAAGTTTTTGTGCTTAATTTGAATTTCCTGAATGCTGGACTAGTAGACAAAGATCTCCTGTAAAATGTCATCAATGGTAACCAAGATGAAGCTCACAACCTTCTAATTGAGCTAGCTTTCCCTGACCCACCCAATGATGACCAATGGGGATAGTGGGAATGTGGGGTAACCCCGAGCGGGGGTCGCCGCATGTGTGTTCTGTACTAGTCCCATGATTAGTAGCTAGTACACACATACACAACATTGAGATCACATCCATACACTTCGAATATATTTAATTTATGACAAAGGGGTGAATACAATAAGATTCTATAGCATGTGAATGACTGGCCAAGAGAATACCAGAGTTAAGAGTAAATTGTAGTGGAAGACAAATAACTAAGCTGAAGCATCAATCCAGTAGTATGCCGCCATATCCACAGGCAACTGACTGGTGATTAGGCCCTAGAAAACCCATCGTTGAGCTCCCTAATGCTGGAGGCAATGTACGCATTGTCTAGCACATATCCTTCTTCATTCTCTGATCAATAATAATTTAAGTAAGGTTGAGTACATTGCGTACTCAGCAAGACTTGTAGTGTATCACAAAATTATACATATATGCATGGCTATCAAAGGGATGAGGCTCTATACTAAGTTATTTTCAGCATGAAGCAAATTTTATTTGCAATATCAATAAGTAGTAATTTGCAATGGAATTGTAAAGAGCATTGACATATAGTAAAGTATAATTTCTATAACCATAGATCAAATCCATTCGCAACCTTCCTCAGCTATGAACATTGCAGAATTCCCACCCATGGGCATGGCACACGGTTGTGTACATGCCATCCCATATGTTCAGTGAAACAGTATTGAAAAAGGAAAACTATACACTTTGTAACTACATCCAAGCTTGCTTATGACTGCGAACATGGCTATTTAAATAATTTTTGACACTCTGCAGAGGTTATACATCTTTACCCACATGAGATAATCAAACATATTGTCGGCCATTACACGCTTCCTTGGGCATGTGACGGGAGTGATTATCTTGTAGACTTTAGGTTACCTAGTTCTAACCTTGCACTAGTTTGATGAATGGACATGCCCTCACTTGGATGCGCCAAGTGAGCCACATGACAGACCCTCTTACGTCCCTTTGGTGAGGCATTCACTACTATATTAGTAAGCTTTGGTCCCAACACCTTGGTGAAGGGAGCCCCTACAAGCTAGACCATTACGCGGAATGCCCTTTCCACTTATGTGCCTACCACAATGTAAGGCTAGACCTAGATAACTTAGTCAGCTAAAATGCCAGAGCCCATATAGCACATATGGTTGTACGGAGTGACTCAAATGTGCGGCAACAACGTTTGGTCCTTAATTGACCTGTACATGTGAGGTTATGCCTCACATTCAACAGTTTACTATATAACTCGCCTGCAGCCAAAAACTATGTTTTCATTTTTGTTTCATGCCAAACTAGCAGAGGAGGATGGACCAACATTTTGAAACATCCATATCCATGCGTAAATTTTTTGAAATGTCAAACTTAGTGAAAGCTATTGCTGGGCTAAGCATGTAGACTATATATCAATGTAGTATTCCTAATTTGACACTATATTGTCTAAACCATGTCCTAGAGGTTACAATAGTTATGGTATCAAGTTTTCAAGGATGTTCAATGCATACAAGTGGTCGTAACTACTATTACCATAGTATAGCGGTTTTATGGAACATACACGCATGCATAATAGATTTTGCAAATAATTTATAATAATTGAAATAATGGGATAAACATGGTCAAAGTGGGTGCTTGCCTTGCTCTTGTTGCTTAGAGAATGTTTCGGATGCCTTCTCGGTGTTGTCTGGCGTGGAGTTGCCTAACCGATAAATAAATCTAGATAAAAAGCAAATAAGAGATAAATAAACAGAGACAAGACTCAAATGTTTTTGTAAATTCAGAAAGATCTTGTTTTTATAAAAATTTAGAAACAAAGATCACTAAATTGGAGTTTATATGCAAAAGTTATAAATGTTTGAATTCTGGCTTGGTTTGAGTTATCTCAGCACTTTTTTATGACTACCCAAGCTCCTTGGTTGCTACGGTGTTCTTTCGACTTCTATCACACTTCAACCACTACTCAATTCTATCTACAACTACTGAAGCCTATGATCACTGCAGCTTACGACCAATATAACTTACGATCTTATCTTATAACCATTAGCACTACCAACCACTGCGGCTACCGATCTTACAAGTACTACTTCGATACTTCAAACGTTCGGACCACTATGGTACTTGGTCGCCCTGACTATTGACTACCGATCGTGGCACTTCAACCACATGGGTCTTCAACTACATCGATCCTACCGCAACTTTGGTCGTACCGTTCATATAGAGCCGGTACTACCGATCTTCATCCACGTAGGTCTTCTGAGCATCGACTGGGTACTGTACGACTATTGACTGGGTACTATAACTTACGACTGCCGATCACAACTTACTACTATCAACCACGGCCTATGACTATCGACTATGGCTTATGACTATCGACCACAGCCTACAACTATCGACCATGGCTATATGACTATCGACTACGGCTTACGACTATCGACCATGGCTTACGACTATCGACCATGGCCTATGACTATCGACCAGTACTGTAACTTATGACTATCGACCAGTGTTGTGACTTACGACTATCAACCATGGCTTATGACTATCAACTATGGCCTATGACTATCGACCACGGCCTATGACTATCGACCATGGCTTATGACTATTGACCACAGCTTATGCCTATCTTTTGCACTTACGACCGATCTACCACACTCGAGGATTATGAGTCTAGCTATGGTCAAATGTTTTGACATAGCAACGGTCGAAGATCATGGCAACACGAGTGGTCTAAGATTACGACTATGCTAGCGGTCGAAGGCCACGACTACGCGAGCGGTCAAAGACCACAATCATGCTAGCAGTTGAAGATCTCGACTACTCAAGCGGTTGAAGATTACAACTACACAAGCAGTCGAAGATCTCAACAATGCAAGTGGTCGAAGATCTTGACAACGCAAGCGGTCGAAGATCATGACTATGCAAGCAGTCGAAGATCATGACTAGGCCAAGGGTTGAAGATCTTGACTATGCAAGCAATCGAAGATCACGACTACGCAAGCGGTCAAAGATCATGACTATGCAAGCGGTCGGAGATCTTGACTACACAAGTAGTCAAAGATCATGACCAAGGTAGTGGTCTAAGATCTCGACTATGCAAGTAGTCGACGATCACAACTATGGCAGTGGTCAAAGACCACGATGACGCAAGTGGTCAAAGATCATGATGACACAAGCGGTCAAAGATCACGACCATGTAAGCGGTCAAAGATCTCAACTATGTAAGCGGTCGACGATCACGACTACAATAACAGTTGAAGATCACGATGACACAAGTGGTCGAAGATCACGACCATGCCAGATTTTGACTTCAACCACTACAGTTTCGTTCTCGAGTTCGACTACGACGGTTCCCTTTTTGAGTTTGACAACTTTAGTTCTCTTCTTGATTACTCTAGTTCTCTTTTCGACTACGGTGTCAGAACCAGATTTTACTATCTGGAATCCTCTGTGATTCCACCGCACTATTCCCTAGATCAATAGATAGTGCTCACAGATACAGTTCTGAATATCAAAATACATATCATGCGGAAGCGTAAATATAATAGTATACTTACTCATGGGTCGATTAGGCCGAAATCAATAAATTGCAGCAGCGGAAACAAAGCACACAGATGGGACCCTCAGGACATGCCCACAGGCAGCCAACTGGAGGTTCGCGACCTAATTCTTCCTCATCATCTTCGTCATCATGTCCAGTTGTATTGTCAAAGCGTAGCGACTTGAATCCTGATTCTGTATTGTTGTAAGAGCGAGGGTGAGCACAAACCACCATGCTCCGTGAGCCAATACACAGGATGCAATTAGATAATATGCATGGCTTATCAAGGAAAGGCTCGGGTTATTTTATTTTCCATAAATTGCTTTTGAAATATGATACATAAAAGTTTCCTAAGACCTAGCAGTTTGAATTAAAACTTAATTTGTGAAAGAATGCAATAGTAATAGTGATCCAGGTTCCATTTACCGTTACATGGCCTCCGCAACATATGCTTAATTCTTCAGCGTCATAACCGCTTAACTTATCACTAGGGCGACACCTAGGGCAACACAAATCAGGGCCTTTCTCTGCCCTCCACTTTACCAATTTCTCCCACAAAGTTTTTGAAATAGAACTATATCCAATTAAGTTCCCATGTCCACCCTTGACCGTGGGCATGACTATTCGAATAGTTTTAGACTCTGCAGAGTTTGTACACTTTACCCACAAGAGATAAATCTGCTCGTTGCCCCACATGATTTCTTAGCCATGCGGTTGAGTAGACTATCACAGGGCCTTTACAATACATAGTCCTACTGTGGTTACGCCCGCTAAGGTCTATCTTCCGTAGAATGCGCATCCCTCGGGAAGGGTCCCTCGTGAGCCATCACGGGCAAAGGCGGGGATGAGACCATCCATCCCTTTGCTCGTGTTCACACCTTCACGTAACCACCTTAGAGCCATACAAATTAGTTAACCCTGCCTACACTTTGCCAGCTTATGGTTGTACTGTTGTACACTGGGAGGTCATCACGAGATTCAGTCCTTAGGGTTAGCTGGGCGGTTCTACCACTATCCACTTTGTGCTTCCACTGCACCACAACACACACCCTCGAACCATCCGCCCAGATAAGTAAGCAAGTTGGGGTTTTCGGGGAACATAAAATACTCATACCAATATATACCAGTCATTACCACCATGACTGCCAAACCAATTTCTCATGATTCAAAGTGATGCTTTGGGGCATTTTTGGTGCCCCCGATTGTCTATGCAGTACTAAGCATGGCATATAGTTATGGACTTATTTTCGAAAGGTTACCATTATAATTTTTCTAGGGTGACAAGGCTCAGATATTCAAATATTTCAAAGGAGGTATAATACTAGCAAGTCGAATAATGGGTATGTAACTAGAATCTTCAAACAAACATATATTTGCATATGAAATAGCAGCATGCAATTTGATAATTTAAACAAAAGTAGATTTGCAGAAAATGTAGGTTCAACATGATCAAAGTATTAACTCACCTTGTGCGGTTTACCGCGGTCTTGAGCTCACTCAAATCTTTCTCATATGATAGTCTTGAGCTTTTGGTCTTTTTCTTCACCTCGATCCTGATCTTGCTTGATCCTTGATTCTTCCGGACTCCAATTTCTAATTACGTGCTAAGCAACTGAATTCAAATAAAGGCAAATAACTCAAAAGATCCATATAAATCCAAATAAATTCAATTTACTTTTATTATGGGTTAATGGGTGATTCGGGTGGTTTGAGGCAAGGTCGGTGATAGGATACGATGACTCGATCTTTTCATTAATAATCCCTTTTATTATTTTTATATTCAATAAGGAAGTTTATGAGTCTAGACAGACATATGGGTAGGTATATGAATTTAGTTGAGTAATAGGTATTGTACTAGTCGAATGTTTGGCAATTAGGGTAAAGGTTCCATAGACGATGTACTCGACTTTTAGCTTATCGAATTAAGTCTTATCACTAGTAATTTGACGTGTAGCACTTTATGGGGTTCTAATTAATTAATCGTTTAATTGGTTATATATATTGATGAGATTATTTCAATGCCTGATAATCTAGGGCTAATATATTGTAGTACCTATTAATATGCCCCTTTTAATTTGGAGGCGCTCTGTAAATTAACTGATTTTGATATTTTATCCCTTAGCATCTGACATAATTTAATCTTAACTAATCTTAACTCATTTATGACTGATTGAGCCTGCTTCAGATGATTATATTGTGTCATCGTTACTAATTTAAAGCTGTCGTATAAGATTTCGTGATCGGTACTATGTTAACGATAGTGCCTATATTTTTAATAGGGTCTACGGTGGATACAAAAACTGTACTCATGTATTTATTAGTGGGTTGCATACATGTCATCCACACTTTTCTAACTATTTATTTACATATATATTTGCTTAGAATAGTCTCTATTCTAATTCAAATGCTTTTAGTATTTCATTTAATTCATGCTTCTTTACTGGATATTTTTCACCTTAGGAACCTTTAAGTATTGTTTACAGATATGGAATTATATTTTTGCCGCCACCCCTAATTAACTCGTGTTTTAACTTTCATTCCAACTAATTATTTAAGCTTCACCTAATCATTTCCCTGAATCTCTTTAATTGTTGTTCATAGTCTTATAATTCTACACTTTGATGTATCTCAATTTTAGTTGAGCCCAAGTCAATTATCTTGGCTTCCCTAATTTATTCCCTACATATTTCCAAATTTTCCTTGGCTGAAATGGATTAAGAAAATAAAACAAAATGATAAGAGGAAAGAGAGGGAAAAGGGCAGCCGGCGGGACTCGAACACGGGACTTGTGGGATTGTCATGCGGCGGTGCTGACCAGCTGGGCGCTCGCCCGATTGTGAAAAGAGGGGGCGTATATATTAGTTGAGCCTTCCATGGGCTGGGGGCAGAGCGGAGCAAAAACAGGGGAGGCCCGAGCGAAACTTGGCCGACGGTGCCGCCGGTGAGTGGCAGCCGGGGTGGCGCCGGAGACTGCTAAAATGGACTCTCCAGGGGGTGGAGAAGACGTGGGTGGTGGTGCTTCGACCGGAGCGGTGGCGAGGTGGGCGAGCGACGGTGCGGGGCGGCCAGCGGTGAGAGGGACACGAGGTGCCGGTGACCGGGAAGGAGAGGGGAGGGGATAGCGTGTGCACGAGCGGGAGAGAGGCGGATGAAGGCTTACTGTGCTACTTGCCTGTCCGGGGAGGCACCGAGGTGCGTCGGCGGCGATGACCCGGGGCGGCGTGCGCACGGCGCCGGCAACGTGCAGGCGGCGAGGGCCCTGGCTGGCGGTCGGGGAATCTTTGGGGCGGCGAGGGGGTGCTCCGGGTGCGTGGAATTGGGAAGCCACACGCCGTGGAGGTAGAAGCGACAGCGGCGACGCGGAGGGCAGTGGCGGCCGGCCTTGAAGAAGAAGGCCGAATCGGGGCTCTCCGGTGCACGGATTTTCGATTAAGCTGGCGGGGAAGCAGGTGAGGCCGAGGGGCACGAAGGGGCGTGCTCGGTTTTTTTTGGGGAGGGGGGCGAGCGGAAAAGCAACGAAGGGAAATGGGAGGCGCCGGGAGGCATAGGCCGCCTTATAGGCGAGCGCGCGTGGGGGGTGGGGGGCAGAGATGAGGCGTGGGCAGCGGCGACGTGCGGCATGTAGACGCGCAAGGACAGGGGATGGGTGGGGGAGTAATGGCCGACCGACGTACGGCGATGGGGCAGGAGTGGTTGGCGCCAGGGGGCAGGCGGTGGAGGCGACGTGATGGCGATGCGAGAGCATAGCGGGGATGGGGGCAGGCGCGGTGGGAGTGAAGACTGAGAGGAGGACGTCCGGGCATGATGCACGCGCAGTAGCGCGGTGACATGCGCGAGGACACAGGAGGTGACGGGAGTAGGGGAAAGGAGCCGAGCGTGATGCCAGGAGGACGGAGGAAGATGACGCGGGTGGAGAGGGAGCCGATCAGAGGGTGGACAGCGAAGAAAGAAAGAAATGAGGAAGGAGAAACGGGGCCGGGCCTGGCTGGCAGTGACCACAGAGAGAGGGGGAAGGGATGCGGGAGAAGGAGGAGAGTGAGGGGGGTGGGTGGCCCACATGGAACTGAGGGGGAAGGGGGAAAAATGGAAAAGACAAGGAGAATAAATGTTTAAGCTAGTTTTGAACTTTTTAGGCTTCTAATTTGAATTTCTATATAACATTTAAAATTTTAATTTTAATTTTCAACTGTTTAAATATGAGTTTTTAATATTCCTTTAGCCATTGCTTTTCTTTTACCTAAGCACATTGGATTTCAACATTTCATTCCCTTTATTTAATTTTCAAATTTAATTTGCACTTCGATTATTTTTGAGACTTTGGTTCTTCAAGTTTTTAAACTTCCAAAATTGTTTTGTATCTTTTATTGTCATAATTCTTACTTGTATTGGAGATTTATTTCTAGTTACTATTTTGCCTAGCACAAAATTCAGGAAGACCCAAATAAAATTTTGATCCAAAAATTTAAATGCCAGTAAGATGCAAACAAAAGTTTTAAATTACTCAAGATTTCAAACATAAAAAATTTAGGATGTTACATACGGTCATAGTTCTCCTATCGACTTCGATTACCTTAGTTCTCTTTTCGACTATGATTACTCTTCTCAACTTGCATAGTCTACATGGAGGAGGAGATCACTGAAGATGATGGCGGCCCACGAGACGGAGCGGGAGGAGCTAAGTGTTGGACACCTCGTTGGTAGCGAAGGGGTCCGCGGTGACAACGATGTCCGGCAATAGAGAAGCTACAAAAGGGGTGCGCATGAGTTTGCATGCATGCATGCAGAAGTATGAGTGGTAGGAATCGAGGTACTGCTCACCAGAGAGAAAGATCTTATAGTGGTGTCCTGGTCAGAAATGAAGAAGAAGGCCTAGTTCGAGTGATCCACCAAATAATCCATTGTATGGAAGGTCAAACAAATGAGTAGGGTGCACTAGGGACAGATAAGGCATGTTGCGATGGAGCTGGGGACGAGAGAAGCTCACCAAAGAAATTAACACGCAGTGGCATGCTCGTCGGCGTCACTGCCAACTTCGGTTTTCTTAATGTTCTAGAGAGCGGAGTGATCAAGGATCGAACGGAAGAGACCGAGGGGGCGAGCTAGGAGAAAGGAACATATGGGAGGGGGCTTTATAGGCACAGAAAGGCTAAGGCAAAGCACGAGTTTTTGCGAGCGCGGTGAAATAGCATGCTCGGTTTCTCATCGTGGACTGTGAGGTGATGAAGATAACGCGGGGAAGTGAACTGTTGTGTCAGAGCGATGAATTAGGTAGGAGTGGGCAACAGCAGAGGGGAACCACGGGCGTGGTGTCTAAAACCAGGGGCAGCTCGGGTCACGACCTTAGCAGAGCTGGCACATGCGCGTGATGTGGAAGATGATTGTTGCCAGCGTGCCTGGCGCGTTAGCAAGCAAAGAGAGACGTCCTGACGGGATTGTCTTGACATGCAAAGGGTTTAGGAGTATGTTCGAGCACCTGTGGTAGAACTTGCTAGCTAGTCGAAGCTCCTGTGGTACTTAGTGGTCGAGAGGCAAAGGTAGGCACAAGGCCAGGATGCACGGAGGAAAGGTGTGGGTATGGTATTCAAAACGATGAGCATGGCATCCAAAACCAGCGGCCTGTGCTCATGCATGCTAGAGGTGGAAGAAGGGTCCTACAAGTGGGCCACACTCAACAGTGAGAGAGAGAGAAAGGGTGAGGAGAGCTGAGAGGTTTGATCAAAAGCTAGACACATTAGATGAGCTCAAAGGATTATAAAAATCTTTGCGAATGCTCCTTGTTGGAATTAATCTAGACTTGATTGGCAAACATCGAGTGCAGAGTACGAGTCAGTTCAATCCAGTTGTGGAATCAAACCAGGAGTTCAAGTTGTTTTTAGTTTTGGATTCTAGTTTTAGTAAGAAATCGAGTTCGAGTCCAATTTGTATTTGGCGATGTTTTTCCGTCTTTATGTTGTAAACTTGAGTATAAATAAAGGGAAGTTTACCCCAGAAAGGTGCGACAATTGAAGTGCCACCAAAAGATCTTGTTTTATTGTATTGCTCTATTATTATCGGGTTGTCATCATCATACTCGAAGAACAGAGAAGTCTTGAGAACTCGAAAGGCTTCGAGTTCGATTACCGAAGTCGGGTGGACGGTCGAAGTTCGACTTTGAGTGAGAAGTCAAAGAGTATTGGACGGTATTGGAGTAGCAGAGGAGAATCAGATGGTGTTCGAGTAGAACGGAGATCAGATGGTGTTTGAGTAACAGCAGAGTATCGGATCGTGTTCGGGTGGCTTCAGAGCATCGGACGTCATTCGAGCAATTTTAGAATATTAGACGATGTTCGAGTAGCAATAGAGATCGGACGGTGTCTAAGAGGTATTGCAAAGGATTAGAGTGAGGAGCAGTAAGAGATTTCAAGTGCAAGAGCAGTTAGATATCCTGGGGTACGTAGCGGTCGAAGGCTGCGGTGGCCGAAACTAACACTCCTTATATAGTGCAGATGACCATGTAAATTTGTAGTATGTTATCTTCTCTTGATTTTTCTAGAAAATCTGCGAAGACTTCTTGTCAAATTTAATTATACTTATCTGATTTAGATAGTTTCAGAACATACTTCGATATTTATTTTCAGTGCCACAATTTATACTCATGGCCTTTTTAAGATGGTTTCCACCATGAGTTTTCTCATGCCAACTTTTAATCATCTTTTTAGTTTTTATAACTTGGTCTAAATTTTTGATTTGCATTACATTCACTTTTAATTTTTGAAATTCAAACTTTTCAAAGAAACTATGATAAAGAGCCAAGGAAACAAAATGCATTCAAAAAGTTTAAAATTTCTCTCATTTTTGTATGCCCTCTAATTAGGATGTTACAGGGACCCCAGCAACAAGCACCGGGAGTTGGGATCATTTCCCAATTAACTAAGAGATGCAACCTCAGGAGTCTGCTTCGGTCTCCTCAAATCCTATTCTCATTGCAGAGCTATCGGACTTAGAGTCTCAAAGAGTCTCAACAAACAAAACAACATTCATCTCAAGAACACAAGGCTGGTACTCAGTTGGTATTAATCCCGGTTGGTCACCACATCTGCTCATCTTCAGCCCTTGCCAGCAGATTTTCGGATTCCCATGCACCTACACCTGATTTTTTGCTTTTCATTGCCCAAGCTATCAACTGCTTTCGGAGTTGCACTACTTTTCTACCGACTAAACTGCCTTCCTCTTCTTGCGGTTGGCCGTATTTTCCTTATCGAGCCTCCATGAAGTTCACCGATTTCAGGCTGAAGAGGTCCTGGCTCCTTGCTTTCAATCCAGAGGTATAGCTAGCCTGGGGTTCTCCTAGGGAGTCCTTTCATAACAGTTCATTGTCAGCAGGAGTTCTTCCAAGCACTCTTTGTTCCCTGCAATTTCCTTGATTGGGTCAAACCTTCAGGGCACGTCCTCTGTCTGCATTAAGGAAATTACTGAACATTCTAAACATATTACAGCCTCGTCGGCTCCTCCGGTTGATCTATCCAGTCTAGGATGTAAGCAAGCTACACCTCTTTTGGTTCAAAATCCGCGAAGAAGTCCACACTTGGAACAAACAATCCGAAGGATAACTTCACTCTGAGCTTGCTTGTAACAAGAGGCATAAGTCCAATGTACATCCAAGCTCTTTGCAGGTGTATGAACGTCCTTAGTCTTCAGCGCCACAAGCCTCTAGGGTGGAGGAGATTTCCCTAGATCAACTAAATAAACAAGTTTGTGCTTTGACCTCAATCCTAGAGGAAGGCTCGTCTATGATTCTGAGGGTTCCGGTGCCCCTCATGCATGACTAGGGACAATGCCACTACCAGCTCCCTTCTGGGGAGTTGATGGACAAGAGTTTTGCTGCCACGCAAGGGAATGAAGATGATGACTAAATGACTAAAGCATTGGGGGCTGCACATTTTGGATGACACAAACCGTCTTTCATTTCATAGCCGGAACACTTCTCACTACTTGCATTTTTCGAATTGCTATAGTACTCTCCTGGTTTTTTGGATTTGTCATTACTGGATAGTAGTGCTATGCATTTTGTTGCCTATGCTTCAAACATTACTTGCTAATGAATCTGTCACAAAATTTTAGAAGCCGGAAGATTTTGTGTAGGAATATTAGGGGCCAAAATTCTCCTGAGAAATGGAGGTCCCTAAGAGAAAAAATTTGTGCCAATGCTTGCTCGGGCGTCTACCTTCAGGAAACTAAAAAGGAGAACTTTGAGCATTCTTTTATTCACAACTTTTCCCCCAAAAATGTGGACAAATTCACTTTCTCTCCCTCTATTGGCGCTTTTAGAGGCCTGCTTGTCCTTTGGAATAGCTCGGTCTTCATTGGAACCCCTCTAATTAACACTTGTTTTGGTCAAATAATTGAATTCTGGTCAGTTCAGAACTCAGACAAGTGGACTCTCGTGAATGTCTATGGGCCATGTGAGGGGCAAAGAAGAGAAGAGTTTGTGTATTGGCTGCTGCACCTGGACATATCTGCGCATCAAAATTGGATTCTCATGGGAGATTTTAACTTCATTAGGTTTGTTCAGAACAGAAACAAGTCGGGAGGAAATTTGAATGACATTTTAACCTTCAACAGCATTATTAGCACACTTGGTCTCACTGAGTAGCCCCTCAAAGTTCCGTCCTATACCTGGAGTAGTACGCTAGAGGATCCCCTATTGGAACAACTAGACTGGTTCTTCACTACAACCAATGGACTACTTTGTTTCCTCATTTCGAAGTTCATGTTCTACACAAGGATGCCTCTGATCATGTGACCTGTGTGGTTCACATTGACATGGTTTTAGGTTTGAATCTTTCTGGACTGAGCACCCAGGGTTCATGGAAACAGTTGCTCTCTTCTAGAATTTGCCAGTTCGGCAAGCTAACAGTGCCTCTAGAATCACGGCAAAATTCAGTAATCTCTGAAGAGGTATTAAAAACTGGAGCAAATCTATATCCCAGCTTAACATCCTCATCCACAATTGTCAGACCATAATTCTCTTCATGGATAATCTGGAAGATCAGAGAGGTTTACATACCAAGGAAAGAAACTTTAGAAATATAGTTAAGAATCATTTCTCCAGGCTTCCGAACTATTAACACAGTACTGGAAGAAGCATTGCACTTCCGTTGGGCCAAATTAGGAGATGAAAATGACATGTACTTTCATGCGCTAGCAATGGAATGCTTCAGAAGGAACTTAGTTCGTTATTTAATCCTTGATGATGGAACGATAGTTTTCACTCATCCGGAAAAGGTAGCGACCATCTGGAATTGATTCAAGCTCAAAATGGGAATGATGACCCATCCCACAATGCAATTTGACCTGAGCGCCACCTCCTAGATTTGGTGGTGGCTTACACCCAAAAAGAGATAAATGATACGATGAAAAAGCTTCCAAAGGATAAAGCCACCCTGAATAGATGGATTTAATGGTTTGTTCATCCACAAATGTTGGAATATAATCAAACATGATTTCTACTCTCTATCTCAGGATTTCTTCAATGAGGTTGTTAACATTTAAAGCATCAACGTTTCTCATATAACTTTGGTCCCAAAGAAATTGAACCCAGAGACCTTGAATGACTTCAGGCCTATCTCCCAGCTCAATTTAGTCTTAAAAC
Organism: Dendrocalamus latiflorus; assembly: GCA_017311315.1. Lineage (NCBI taxonomy): Eukaryota > Viridiplantae > Streptophyta > Magnoliopsida > Poales > Poaceae > Dendrocalamus > Dendrocalamus latiflorus. The sequence continues at coordinate 6,153,121 of CM029675.1, forward strand.
TCCTTACAAAGCTTCTGTCTAATAGGCTTCAAAAGGTAAATGTCAGTCTGCTTCACACAAATTAGTACAATTTCATTAAATTAAGAACAATTTAGGACTGCCTAGCTTGGGACTTTGAATACATCTACCAATGCAACCATAGTAAAAAGAGAAATCACAGTTCTCAAATTGGATTTTGAAAAGGCCTTCGACACTATTAAACATGAAGTGATCATAGTAGTTATGAGAGCTAAAGGCTTCCCACACAAATGGACCTCCTGGATCGATTGTATCCTTTCTTCTAGACACTCTTCGGTTGTTACAAATGGTGTACCGAGAAACCTCTTTCTGTGAAAAAGAGGGGTAATAAGATAGGGAGACCCGCTTTCACCTCTCTTGTTTGTCCTAGGGGTTGACCTCCTTCAATCTTTAATTAATCAGGTGGCAAGAAGAGAACTTCTCAAACATCCGATCCCGCCGCAAGGAAATAAAGGTTCTTGGTGGTGTAGTACACAGATGACACTCTTATCATCTTGCTGGCTTGCTGCAAGTAGCTTCTTTGTTTAAGGGGACTACTACAGGCATTTTTCACCTCTAATGGCCTCAAAGTCAACTTTCATAAGTCAATTATGATCCCCATTAATGCCCCCTGACAAAGTGGCCAATCTCGCAGGTGTGTTTGGCTGCAAAATTGGAACTATGCCTTTCATTTAGGCCTCCCAGTTGGGACAATAAGACCAAAGGTGAAAGATTTTTTGTCCTTGATAGACAGGGTGGAAATATGTCTTGCCAGTACAACAAATTTCCTATGTTATGGAGGAAGATAAACTGTGGTTAGTGCGGTCCTCTCCTTGCAGCCCATTTATCATATGTGTATGCTTAAAATGCCAAAAAAGGCGATCGACCAAATCAATAAAGCTCGGCGACAATGTCTTTGGAGAGGTTCTATAGATCTTCAAACTCAATGCAACTCCTTGCAGCATGGGACAAAATCTGCAAGCCGAAGAACAAAGGAGGACTTGGAGTCCTCAATCTAAGAGCTCTTAATGAGGGTTTGCTAATAAAACGTCTTCACGAGTTTTATGAAAGAGCTAAAATGCCATGGGTTAAATTGGTTTGGACCAAATACTACACTAATGTGATTCCTCATGTGCTTGGCACCTGTGGTTCTTTTTGGTGGAGGTTTGTGATGAAGAGTGTCTCTCAATTTCGAGGTATTGCAATGGGGAAGCTAGGCAATGGCCAAGATATTTTACTCTGGAAGGATTGCTGGGATGGAAATCTTCTATGCATCAAATTCCTGAGATAGTACTCCTTTGCTAGCAATTAAGATATTTCAATCAAAAGCTTCATGCAATTGCTTGAGCCTATTGATCTGTTTCAGCTTCCACTGTCAGAGGAAGTGTACCAAGAATTCCTGCAGTTGTTAAGTATTACAAATGAAGTTGTTGTTAACCATAATACTCCTGATCAGTGGTCTTATATCTGAGGCAACTCTACGTACTCCTCGCAGAAATGGTATACTCAACAGTTTAAACATTTAACTACTTCACTGGTCTTCCCGATGATCTGGAAGTGTGGATGTTTGATGAAGCAAAAGGTCTTTGCTTGGCTTATGTTAATGGATAAGCTCAACACTAAAGATATGTTAAGGAGGAAGAATTTCAACACGGATTGCAATGTTCATTGTGTTTTATGCAATTCTCAAAGTGCAGAAACTGTTAGCCACCTTTTCTTCGATTGTTCTTTTTCTGCACAATGTTGGAATGGGATTGACATACACTGGTCTTTGGACACAGATATCCTCGCAAGAGTTTTTAACATGAAGCGGTCTTTTAGGGGCCAAATCTTCATGGAGAAGTTTATCATGGATGCCTGGATCATTTGGAAGATTAGAAATGAGTTCATCTTTCAGTAGTAGATTCATAGCATCAACGACTGGAAATCTAGGCTTACATAGGAGGCTTCCTTCTTGTTGCATAGGGTCAAGTCGGCAACTCATGATCTAATCTTTTCTTGGCTTCAGTTGTTCTAATTGTTCTCTATTTTCTTGTTCATTTTGCTTCTCTCTTCATCTCCTATACATTATTTTATTTATTATTTTAATTTAGCGCAGTTGAAGCCTCTTCTACTATTTCCTGTCAAAAAAGAGTTGGGTTGGTTTGGTATGGGTTCAAGAATTTTGGGTTCGAATGGTTCAACCTGTGGGTTTCTTTGGGTGATTCAACCTATGGGTTTGCTTGCGTGGGATTGATGGCATGGCTGCAGATAGGGTTTGCCTCCTCCTAGCTACCGTTCATCACCATCATCGTTAAATTCCTCCTCCTTTGGCTCCCCCTATCCCCTCCAGTAAAATTTTTGCTTTTTAGTCCAAAATTTGAAAGTTTTTTACATATGGACCCCTGGAGAAAAGATTTGCAAAAATGGACCCTTAGCACAGCGCCATCACAGTTAGCGCCTAGGGTACATATCACGGCGCCATATGCTTTGGCACCATGCATTGACACGTCGGAGCCAGGGTGGCACAGAACGGCGCCATGGACTGTGGCGCCGTGATATGTACCCTAGGCGCTAACTGTGATGGTGCCGTGCTTTGGGACTTAGCCACCACGGCTCCAAACATCACATCTCGGCGCCAAAAATCCTGGCACCGTATATACACATCTCGGCGCCAAAAATCCTGGCACCGTATATATCTCGACGCCAAAAACCCTGGCGCCGTATATACACATCCTGGCGCCAAAAACCCTGGCGCCGTGCTAGCTACACCTCACAAAAAAACAGCAAAACAGCAAACTGTAAAACATATGCACATACAGACATACACATACATTCACACATGAAACATTTGAAAACCTAAATAACGACATAACGACATCGTATAACTATCAATAAGTCTCAAAATACCACATAACTATACAAAAGTCTCAAAATATCACATAAGTTTGAAAATATCACATATGTCTATAAAAAAGTCTCAAAACATCACTGCCACTTGGCCCTCCCCTTGCCCTTGGCTAGAGCATCACTCCCTAGAGTATACGTGCTCGGGGGACGAGCCGAACGACGAGGCCGCTGCGAAGCCTGAGTAGACGGTGCGTCAGGCATCTGCGACATCCCAATCTCGTCGTGGGTAGATGCCTCCTCGTCCTCGTGCTCCTCCTCGACATCGTCACCCTGCTCCGCCTCGTCGTCGTCGTCATCGCCCTGACTAAAAGTTGGAGTGCGTGACGAGCTCCTCGTGGACTGGGACCCGCAAATTAGTCAGCTAGGACTGTCCCATTCTAGCCTTGTAGTAGTACGATCGGACTTTGCAATAGTAGCTCGCAGACCAGTCTTTAATTTGACTTAGGTTCAAACTACATACCCCCATCAATCAACACTGTGTCACCGAACAACAGTGCATCCTTGCACCCACCACCTAACCATTAGCTTAAGTCTAAACTAGATTATATATTTTATTTCAAAATATTTCATAATCCTTCTTGACTCATTAAAGTCAAGAATACATTTGAAAAACTCATCATTTTATGTGAAAAGGTTATCCCAAAATAAAGATTATGTCTAAACAAGTCTAAGCATTTGATATAAAATTCTCTAGTCCATACTAGTGTACTAACTAGAGTTTTATTCTAGGGCGACAAGGTATAATGTTGCACAAGATCAAAAGTGTCAATAACAATTGGGGGTTAACTAAGTTTAAAACTGGAATTGAAATATTTGAATAAACACATACATGCAATATAATTTAAAACAAGATAATTTTATTTGCAAACTGGAATCAATATGGTCAAGGTGTGTGACTTGCCTTGCTCCTCAAATTGGTGTAAATCATTGTCAAAGAATTCTCCGGAATCGTCGCAGTCTACACGTGAAAATAACCCACTAAACTTAAAAAATTTAAAATAAATTCAAATAAACTCCAAACATTTAAATTGTGGGTAAAAATGGATAGATTGGAAATTGTGATGAATTTAGAAATTTGAATGGGCTTAATCGGAGTTAGGACGAAGGAGAACGGGCTCTCGGAAGTTTGAAAAGGGAGAAAAAGAATAAAAGGAATTTTTGGAATTATTTTTCTAAAGGAAATTGGAATTATGACATCAGCAAGGGATTTTAATTTTCGGACAAATTCTTTTTATAAAGGAAAATCAGGTTTATGACATCAGCATGATGTTAGCCTTGATTGATTTTTTGGACCAGAGACTGACAGGTGGGCCCTGATCTATGTGGACCGAGTCCATGGACCACGGGAATGCTGAGGTGTCACGGGGTGGAGTGTGGCAGCCGGCACTTGCGTGGCGCCCGCGTGGCACTGAGAGGCGGCCACCTCACCTGCCACGTCAGCTCAACGGTTGATGTGGCCTGGCCGACTTGGGAGCACACGGGGACCAAGGGCTTGCTGGCGAACGGCGACACGGCGGCAGCCGGCGAGGGGCGGAGGAGGGAGAGTTGACCTCGGGGAGTTGGTTTTACCTCGGCTCGGGGCTCGGCGGTGCTCGGAGACGCTGATGACAAGGAGGGCGGTGGAGGCGGCTCAGGGCTCCGATGTGGTGGCGCTCCAGCGACATCCTAGCTCAACGGATGGGTGGAGGAGGTGGAGGGGACCATGATGGAGCTCAGACAGCTGACGGTAGGGCTTGATTGCGGCCTGAGGCGCAGCAATTGCTCGCCGGAGAGGCTCGTCGGCGCTCGAACAGAAGAACTCGATGCGAGGGCTACTCGGGTGCCGAGGACTTGAGGGCGGTGGACTGTGGTGCGGGTCTTGGAGACGGGTGAAGGGGGGCTTATATATTGCCCAGAAGGAGAGGGGCGGCGGGAATCGCTCACCGGATTTCATGGCCAGCGAAGATTCGGGTAGAGAGGGAAAGGAAAGGGGAAGGGAAGAAGGAAGGGGAGCACGGGGTTTAGGGGATTCGATCCCCAATCTGTGCGGTTGCCAATCCGGGGAAAAAAGGGATGGGGAAGGAAAGCAGCGGCGGCGAGGATCCAGTCGGCTGACGCGAAAAGGAAAGGGGAGGGGAGAAGAAAGGAAGAAGTAGCGTGGAGACGACAACCCTGACAAGCGGGACCCACGAGTAGAGAGAGAGGGGAGGCGTGGGCAGCGGAGATGAACCGGGCGGCATGGGGGTGATCTGGGCCGACCACTTGTTGGCCTAGAGGGGAGAGAGGAAGGGGGGCGGACAGTGGGAGATGGGCTGTGGGCAACGTGGACAGATCCTGACCATCCACGTGTCTGTCCAGGAGAGCGGTGGGAGATTTAAATTTTTAGTTTTTTTATTTTCAAAAAACCCGAGAAAAGCAAATAAAGCTCAGAAAAGTACCAAATAACTTCCAACAATTCCAAAAAAATTCACAGAAGTTCCTGGAGATGTTTTGGACTTAGGAAAAATATTTTTAACTTTATTTGCCATATTTATTATATTTTATTTCAATTTTTTTTAATTTTATAATAGCTTTTAAATTCCAGAAAATTTTGGGATGTCACAACTAGTCACACTTTGAACTTCAACTGCTGAAGGAGCTCCAAAAGGCAGGTGACCAAGTGTCTAACTTGGATTCCACAGGAAACTTTGATGGGGGTTTTGGCCATCTAAAATATTTAGGAAGAAAAAGAATCAGAAAATTTTTTAATAAAAGAACATAATTATGTGAAAGAATGGAAGAGATAAGTTATTACTAGATTTTTAAAATGATATTTTCTGTTAAAATAAGTCCTTATGATGAATCAGTTCTACTCTGTCTACAGCCATGTCTTAGAGTTTTTATGGCTCTGATACCATCTCTGTCAGACCTGGAAACAACACATTTGGATCATTTGTGTTAATCGCACTAGCCCAAGAAAATCTAGTGCACACAGTGGTAATCTCTCCTATTTAAAAATGTGAGTTGGTGGTCATCAGTCAGTTCTCTCTCCTCTCTTCTCAGCCGTCCAATCAAAGATCAGCTATCTAGATCCGTATATAGGTGATTCATACTTTCCATATATCTTAACCGCCGCCCACTACCCCCGGTCTCCTCACCGATTCTTATCCTCTACCTCCAAATTTCCTAGAACCAACAAACTCCTCCACCTAATGGCCGCCTTCGCCTCAGTCTCGCCTGCTGTCTACCCACCCCACTGCCGCCACTGCCACCATGAGGAGTCCCCGCATCGCCGCGACCACCGCAAGCCCTGTGCGTCCCCGTCCATTAGAGGGCTTGGAGTCGTGGCGGCGGTTATGGTCGGGGTCGGGTGCGGAAGCCCTAGATCTACGGCAGCGATCGGCAGCCTCTCCCCCGCGTAGGCCTGCCCTCCAGCACTGTGCCCCTCCGACCCCAGCACCGTGCCCCCGCCACCGCCGAGGCGTCATCTCCAGGGCCGATCGCCTCCTCCGCTTGTCCTTGCCGCCTTCTCACTCGGAAACGGCATGCGCTCGGCCATCACAGATCCGGTATAGCTTCCTGAAACCCTAACACGTGCTCTAATTTGTGTGTCGCCACCTCCCTTCCGCCGTCGCTCCTCCCCTCGTGTGGAGAACTTAGAATCCTGAGTTGGATTGACGCGGTTCGTGCGATTCCCCTTCCATTCATAGGAATCAGCCATAGGCCAGTGACTTCAACTACGCCGACTTCCCAGAGCTCTCCTAGCCCGCTGGGGATGGCAATGTAGCCGCCCTCCTGGGCTGTGGCAGTGGCCGCTGACCTCGAACAGACTGCCTCGCAGCCCGACCCCTCTAGCTCCACTGCCGGTGACACCTACACCTTCCTCAAGTTCAACATGCAGGCCGATGACTTCGACTACCCTGACTTCCCAGAGCTATCCCAACCCACCTGATCCGCGCCGATGGACACATGGTGTCCAATGATGAAGGTATGCTATTTCGTTTCTGATTTCTACGATTTGGGTGATTTGATGATCTCAACAGAGGTTTGTGTGTGTTTTCTAATGGAAAAGTTGATTTGCGTTTCCCCCATATGCCACCATCGCGGCCTCCTCCCCACACGCCACCGCTTCCTCCTCCCCCTATGCCGATGTCAATGCCTCTTCCCCGTGCTCCACCTCCCTAGATCGACGCGCTCACACTTCAACAGTGACGTCAGTGCCTCACACTTTGGCGGCGACGACGGTGATGACTTGTCATCATCTGCCTATGACGCACCACCACGCCACCATGAGGTCTCGAATGATGACGATTCCAACGAAACAATTGAAGATGAACAAGAGGGAGACGTAGAAGCAGGCGACCTGGACCAGTGGCAAGTAGGCTCCATGCCTTCCAAGTTCCACCTATACCAGCTCTCTGTGCAGGTAATCTCTCTAGCTTCTTTTGTGGCTTAGATTTGTGAAAGTCGATGTGCTCACAACTTGTTCGACGAAATGCCAATGTGTAGTATTTGTTTGTGTTTAGTTGCCAAAAGGGGACATTAGCTACCTGCAGAAGTTCTTCTTGATGTACGTCGGCAGACGTGTCCCTCTCTACCTGCTGGAGGATTTCTGTGCCACAGGCCATCAAACACTACCACAACCAACTGCTCGGTTGTCAAGACTCTGCTCCTCCGTTTCTTTTCCCAGATTTCCCCAATTCTTCAATTTGATCTAATCCAGTAGCTTTTTGTCCTCCCAATTGCTAATCTATAAATTATTACACACCTAGATGCTAAGGGAATCATATAAAATTTACATATTAAAATTTTAATTTGGGCAATCCTCTACTTCTTTTCTTAAAATTCCCCCAATACTTCAATTTGGTCTAACATGGTAGTTTTTTTGTCTTTCCAATTGCTAATCTATACATCATTAGAGCATATATGCCAAGTGGGTCAAATTGGGGAGTGGAAGTGTTAATAATTTTATAGATTGGAATTTAGGGGAATAGTAATTACCCTGAAATCACTAAGAATTGGCAGTGATGGCGGCATTCATTTGATCCAGCAGCATTCATGCCAGTAATAGATGCATTAAGTGAAAGGGGAAAGAAGTAGGATGCTGATACACTGTCAGAAAAATGATGGAAATGGCAGAACGTGATGATGGTCTTGCAAGTGTTTCTGGTGAGGTTACCCCTAGAAGCTGAAAGCATGAGCAGGACAAGTATGTTAAAAAATGATTGGCATGCTCTTTTGCAGAGGTATTATCATGATTGGTGTTCATGTACTGTGTTTGCAAGATTCTTCTTTTGTTTATTTGGGTAGAGGTTTTCTGCAATGCTTAGAATATAATTCAGTGTTTTAAAACTAATTAAATAATCAAAGCATATGTATTAGAACTTAGAAAAGGCAAACTATTCTAGCAAGAAAATTGGGTCTTCACTTTCTTTTTATTTGGGTAGAAATTCTTTTACCCTAGATAATTGACATGTATGGAAAGTTTGAGAACTTGCTTGGGACTAGCTATCTAGCTCAAAAGAATATCTGTTATTGGAAGCTTCATGTCAGACCCAGATTTTACAATCTGGAATCTACTGTGTTTAAATGCACTATTCCCTGGATCAGTAGATAGTGCACACAGTTACACAGTTTCTGCAAGGGTAAGAGAAGGCAAACAAATTTTTTTTCTTTTGAAATTAATAAAACGAAGAGGAAGTATTTGGAGGTGGCTTGCTTGATATCAGTGTTCATTCTTGTATTACCATCATTTTTTTTGAAACTGTGTGGCAAAAATGGATATGTATATATATATATATATATATATATATATATATATATATATATATATATATATATATATATATATATATATATATATATTATTTTGGATAAGAAGCCCCCCCTTTTTTCTAACAACGGGTAATAAAACCTAATATGGGAAATATGCTTTTACTAAAATAACTCTTTAAAAAAAACCATACCTCAAGGTTTACCCTTAGGCTTTTATTTTTGAAACACAAGATCCTTTTTAGGGAAAAGTTTTGCGACAACTAACTTTATTTTAACTATTTGGGAATCCAAAGTGAATTTTTGGATTTTTTTTTGTAATCAATTTTGATAATGACCCTCCCAAAGATAAAATATTTTTTTAAAATGAGTTTCTAATTTAAGAGTTGTGACTTTGGCCCAAGGAAAGTTTTCAAAGAGAGCGTACAAAGTAAGTGCCAGATTTTTATTATTTTGAATTCGGGATAAGAGAGCCTCGGAAACAAATTAGCCAGGTCAGCACATAGATGAGGGAGAATCATCTAAGAGAGTTGAGATTGAGCAATACTACTTAGTTTTGTGAAAATAGATACTGAGAAAATAATTCTAGTCATGGTCTAACGGCTAGGCTAACTAGGTCACGACCTGCAGTCGATATGCTCTGATACCATGCCTGTCAGACCCAGATTTTACAATCCGGAATCTACTGTGTTTAACAGCACTATTCCCTGGATCAGTAGATAGTGCACACAGTTACAGTTCTGAATAGCAAAGTACATATCATGCGGAAACGTAAATATAATAGTAGACTTACTCATGGGCCGATCTGGCCGAAATCAATAAATTGCAGCAGCGGAAGAACGAAGCACACAGGTGGGACCTTCAGGACATGCCCACAGGCAGCCAACTGGAGGTTCGCGACCTAGCCCTTGACATCTTCATCCTCTTCGCCATCGTGATCCAAAAGTATTATTGATGCATAGCGATCCGATTCCTGCTTCTGAATTTGTCGCAAAAGCGAGCGTGAGCACTCCGACCCCATGCTCCGCGAGTCAACACAAACATAATGCAATATCTAACATGTATGGCAAATCAAAGGATGGCTCGGGTTCTTTTTATTTGCAGGAGTGCTTTTGAATACAATTATATAAAAATTTCCTAAGACTTAGCATTTTTAGAAATGACTGAATTTCTAAAGAAATACTCATGTATACCAGTGTTACAGAATCCATCCACCATTACATGGCTTCTGCACCATATACTTTCTTTCAGCGTTATAGCCGCTTATCTTACCACTGGGACGACACCCAGGACAATTCAAACTAGGGCCTTTCTCTGCCCTCCACATTACCATTTCCACCCACAAAGATTTTGAAACAGAACTATATCTAGTCAAGTTCCCATGTCCGCCCTTGACCGTGGGCACGGCTATTCGAATAGTTTTTGACTCTGCAGAGTTTGCACACTTTACCCACAAGAGATAGATCCACTCGTTGCCCCACATGATTCCTTAGTCATGCAGTTGAGTAGACTATCACAGGACCTTTACAATGCATTTTTCCTAGCAGAGTTACGTCCGCTAAGGTTTCCACTTCCTTCGGGGTACGACCACCCTTCCAGAAGCCCCCTCTTGCGCCGTCACGTCGGAGGATGTGGCCATCCTCTACCCGCCCGTGGTCACACCGGCGCAACTCTTACTAAGTCGATGCAAATTAGTTAGCCCTGCCTACACTTTGCCAGCTTGTGGTTGTACTTGTTGTACACTGGGAGGTCATCACAGGATTCGGTCCTTAGGGCTATCTGGGCGGTCTACCACTAACCCTTTGTGCTTCCACTGCACCACTCATTCACACCCTCGAACCAATCCGCCTAGATATTTAAGCATGTTGGGGTTTTTCGAAACATAAAGTAATCATACCAACATATACCAGTCATTCCCGTCATGACTGCCCGAATCAATTTCTCATGAATAAAAGTGATGCTTGGAACAATTTCTTGCCCCATGTTCCTAATCAATGCTAAGCACGGCATACAATTAAGGACTTATTTTCGAAATGTTACTATTATATTTTTGCTAGGGCGACAAGGTTCACACATTCAAATATTCCAACGGATCATTATTAGCAAACGTTATATTAGGTGTATAACTACCATTTCTGGAAATGAACATATTTTACCACATAATATATCAGCATGCATGTTAATAATTTAAAAGGAAATAGCTTTGAAATGCTGGGTTCAATATGATCAAAAAGTGTTAACTCGCCTTGGTCACAGCGGTCGGGATCCGGATTTTCTGGTGCTTCTAGGGCTGCTGCCTCGATCTCCTCTTCTTGTGCCTCGTAAGCTATTTTAGCGTGCGCCAAAATTTGTATAAAAAGAAAACATCAAATCAACAAAATATCACCAGAAATTCAAATGAACTCTAAAAATTATGATTTTAGTTCCATTGGACAGATCTTGATTTTAGATGAATTTAGAAATTTGTCTCACTCAATTTGGAGTTAAAATGAGAAAGTTATGATTATTTGAAGTTCTCAGGTGAAATTAATTCCAGAAAATATGAATTATCTGACATGTGGGACCCACTGGTTATTTAAATCTTTTAATCTTTTTATTATATTCTCTAATATGTGTGTATGACATGTGGGACCCACCAGTCAGTGATTCATTGAAATCCAACGGCTGACATGTGGGACCCAGGGGTCCTGGACCCATCTGTCAGCGGGCGGCGCCGACAGGCGGGGCCTGGAAGTCAGCCGGCCCACCGGCCGACAGCGGCTGACGGGCGGGGCCCAGCTGTCAGCGGGGGATTTTAAAAGAAATGCTCGACCGCAACGCGCGGAGCTGGGGCTCGAACGCGCGCCGCGGGAGCGGGGGAGGGAGAGGCGAGCGGCGATAACCAAGTGAGCGGGGAGGCATTGCCTACCCCATAAGGGTGGTCAAACCTTTTGAGGTATGTCGCGGAGGAGGCCGGGCAGAGGAAGTCGAGGGCGACGGTGGCCGGCGGCGAGGGCTGCCGGGGAGGTCCTGGGGTTGCATGGAATACAACCCCGAGGCGATGGGGAAGCTGCTGGCGAGGTCGGTGGAGACGGAGGGGCACGGTGGCAGGCCGGCGGCGTGCGACGGCGGCGGTTCAGGGAGGTGATCGACGCCGGCGATGCTCGGGCGATGCTCGGGCGATGGGAGACCCGAGGGAGGAGGGGGTCGGCTTCACCTTGCTTCCGCGAAGCTCTTGGAGCAAAGGATTGTTTTGGGGGCGGCCGGAATCGGCGGCAGCTCGGTCGCCGGCCGCGAGGAAGAAGATGTCGCCGGCGGGGATTGAGGGCACTACTGTTCGATTGCTTGCAGGGAAGGGGAGAGTGAAGCATTGCGGCGCAATTGCGACTCCCGGGAGGGGCTTTTATAGCCGGAGAGAGGCGCGCGGCGAGGGCGGCATCTGGCGCACCTCTGTTCACGCGGGGAAGGGGAGAAGAACGAGATCTCCTCTGGGATTTCGTAGGAGAGAGGTGGAGGGAGAGGTGCGTTCCCCCTCCTGTTGGTGCTTTGAACTTGCTCGCGAGGTGAGAGAGGGAGCGCGGAGGATTTGCTGCGGCAGAGGGAGTGAGCGCGAGGGAGAGCTTGGCGTTGCGGGCGCGTGGAGGAAGAAGAGGGAGGAAGAAGAGAGCGGGGGTGGTCGGGCCCGCTCGCAGAGGGAGAGGCGCGGGTGGAGGCGGGGCCACCGCGCAGCGGGGAGCGCCTGGCGAGTGGGGTCGCGCGGCAGCGAGGCGTAAGGCGCGGGCCCGCGACGCAGTGAGGGCGGGGTGCGAGTGGCGACGGCTGGGCCGCGAAGCGCTGGCCCGCGCGGGCGTGCGTGGAGGGAACGGCTGGGCCGGGGTGATGGCTGGCCCGACTGTGTTATTTTCTTTTAAATTCTTTTTCTTTTTATATTTCTTTGATTTTCTTTTTGGGTATTCATGTGTGTATACATAGGTATATATATACTATATATTCACTTCCTTTCTCCATGTAATCCTATATCTACCATTTTGTTGATACTTATTACGTAAAGATTATTTTCTTGTTATATTCAATTGTATGCATACATATATTTGTAAATGTTATTATTTTTACTTTTATTTTGCTTTTACATTTGAATTTGTATATATATATATATATATATATATATATATATATATATATATATATATATATATATATATATATATATACATTTACACATATATCCTAGGGGCATATACATGTATACATATTTTCATTTCTCTCTGATTTTTGTGTATGTACATACATGCTTATTTATATATGTATTGATATTCATATGTGTTTGCATATATATGTATATGCTAGCCTCCTTTAATTTGCTTGCCATAATTTTTAGGGATGATATTTCATGCTTATTTACATTTCTCTTTTTTGCTCTTATTCTCCTTAATACCCTTGTACATTATTTCTCCCCTTTTGTTCACCTCCTTGTCATTCATGCCCTTATGTTTAGAGATGGGATTTCATGTTTACACCCAATTCCCTTTTGGTATTTTATGGATCATCTTTTCAGATTCTTACTCTAGATTTTAATTTTCTAATATTTAGACATGCTTGTTTTCCCTTTGGTCCTTTTGACTTTTTGGAACCTTCATTAAGTTATTCAGAAAAATACCACAAACTCCAAATTCAAATAAAACATATTGCAGAAATAAATTCAAAAAGCTTTACATTTTCAAATTCAAATTTTCAGGATGTTACACTTCAATATGGTTAGCTAATCATATTAAGTAGATCTCATCATCTCAGTATAGCTGAGGTTAGTGTAGTTCAATGTTAGATATTTCTTTTTACCATCTAGGTAGATAGACCTTCAGTGGTAATCATCCTTTGATTGGATGTTGTGTTCTCTAATCATTCGGAGATCCACTGGTATAACATTGCACAGTTTTGATTAGGTAAAGTTGTAAACAAACACAGGCTCTGATCAAGTGTCTAGACTCTACACAAATTGTCTGTGCCTGGAGAGTTCAGATTATTTTTATTAGACAAAGGTGGTTCAATTGTACCCACCTAAGCAGAAATAGTCAAATAAAGTAAACACCCAGGTCAAATAGGTAGAATTGAAAACCGCAAGTTCAACAATGCAAGTTATTATTTTAATCAAAAATTAAATGAGTGTTTCACCTCATGATCAACGAGTATAGTCAGAACCTCATATCCTACTAATCTGAATCTGCCCTCTTTCTTCAATTATTTACACGTGTAAAAGCCATCTTACCCAAAATAAAAAATGTGCTCCCTACACCAGGAGCACAGCTAAATGCTAATGTACCATAAGCACAAAGTACATATGTACTTATCCACGTGTGCCCCAATAGGTATGAGCTTTGCAAAGTTGAGAGCTGTACAGCTGTGAAATTGACAGCTGGAATGATAAATTGGGAATAAATCTATACAAGAAATTGTCAGTATCTCTTGAGCATGATGTCAGTGTGTGTTTTTTGTTGCAGCTAGATGACTCTTTGAGTAGGTGCATGCTATATGTGATGCCTTCTGCATGCATATACGCCTTGCGTCCATAGAAACAACAATCCCTGAATCTAAGTTTGCACCATGCCTAACATGAAGCAAACACTAAAAAGGCAAGAGGCTGCATTTCTGTCTAATATGATAGTTTCAAGTGACATTATTTGTGCATTCAACTATAGTTGCTGTTGCCTCCACAAGCGAAAGGACTTCGTTTTGTATTTCAAGCATGCTTCCAGTGCACTCTCAAAATGAGGTGGTATATTTGTAATGGATGTATATGGTGGCACATCATCTGAACACAAGCTTCAGCACCAGAGGAAATTCCCTAGCTTCACTATGAGTCTGAGTTATAGCATTGAATAATAGTTCCAGTTGAGACCTATCTTGTAAAGTCGTTAGGAACTTGGTAGACATAGAATGTCCTAAGGTTACTATATTTTAGGACGAGGTTGCATTCTTTCTGATAAAAAGTTGCAGTATTTGTAAGAAGAATTTATAATATGCTAACAAATAACAAATCTAACATTATATATAAAAAAAAGAAACTTGTGGTATTAGTAATATGTGACATAAAATATGTTTAAGTGTACCATTTTACTATCTGAGCAATACAATTTTCTATTGACGTACGGGCATGTAGCAACATGTTAAAATTTTTTTGGGCTTATTTGTGTTATTAATTAGTTAAGATCTGTTGCATCGCACGGGCATTCAGCTATAGGATCATAATTATCACCACAGTGAAGTACCGTCAGAAGAGTGAAGTTAAGGCAACAGTTCCCACCTTTTTATCTCTTTGGCCTTTCTTTTTAACTTATAATTTCTTCTAAATTAATAAATAAGATGGTTTTTCTATTATTTTTTGAAACGACTTATCGGAATAGTCTTTTCGAAATGAATTATCGGTACTCTATTCGTTCACACCAACGTTCTCGTTAGAATCAAAAGCTATTAGTCATAATCACAAGTCACCACACTTACCTGGAAAAACCTAACTTTAGGAAAACACTGTACCCTAAAAACCTATAATTTCTTTCTGGAACACTCATGCGGATGCGATCCGATGGTCCGCACGACCTCCGCAACCGATCCGGGGTGTACGTTATATGCGGATGGCGTGGGCGCCCGCAAAATAGTGCTTTCCTTTCTTCGGAGCGCCATTTTTGGTGTCATTTATCTGGAAAAGGTGGCTCTTCACTCTTGCAAGCATTGACTTTGGGGCTCCATAGTTAACAGCACAAACAGACTTTTGCTCAAACTTTTCCATGATTGCCTTTTGTACGTCAAGAAATGCATGGATTGTTCTTCCTCCCGTTTGCAGAAACATGTCATTTCATTTTAGGATACATATCATCAAACTTTATCTATCTACATCTTTTTAAATATTTAGATTTAATATATAAAAATTATATATGTAGATTTATTTTGAAAAATAAATTTTTATTACATTTTATAAATATGTTATGATAGTGATTAATAGTTAAATAAATTATATTTTAAAATTATATCAATGTCTAAAACAAAGTGATTTTGAATCGGAGGAGCAGTACACTATTTTCCGGCGAGCAATGATCTGGTATCTCGATGCTACGCGGCAACCGATCCATCTGGGCGACAGAGTTTTCTATTTATAAATTCCGAAATGCACGTACCTGGGTGGCTGGGCACATCGAGTGTTAGATTTAATGGGGAAAACACATTTCTCTATGTTATGGGAGTTTGTTTGTGCACTTCTTCTCCCTAGCCTTCGTACACGCGCGTAGCACGCCTCCGCCTCTATATCCACGCTGACTTCTCTTCACGTAACCTCCAATTGTGCAACCTACGTCTCCCTTCTTCCCTGCCTCCTTCCACACACGACACAGCTAGCCTCCTCCCCAACCTCCAAGCCATGCCTCCTCTTCCCGCTCACCTCCTCCTCCACTACCATCCTCCCACTCGCCTCCTCCAACCCAAAGGGCAGTGGAAATCCCCAAATCAGAGAAGGGCGGGTCGTAGGCCCCGATCCGGGCCCTCGTTAGCAGCTGCCACCCTCGCCTGCGCTCGCTGCGCGTTCGTCGACCTCCGCCCTTGTGCTCCCGATATCGCGGTCCCGATCCGCGCCCCCGCCAACGGCCGCTGCCCTCGCTTGCGCACACCG
Source organism: Dendrocalamus latiflorus (assembly GCA_017311315.1). NCBI lineage: Eukaryota > Viridiplantae > Streptophyta > Magnoliopsida > Poales > Poaceae > Dendrocalamus > Dendrocalamus latiflorus. The sequence goes on from CM029675.1 coordinate 6,169,370, forward strand.
TGCATCCGCCAGTTGCTGTCCTTGCCTGTGCACACCATGCGTCCACCGTCCGCCGCCCTCGCGCTCTCGATATGGTGACTCTCACCATGCAGCCAATTGATCCCACCTCAGCAGCCCAAGAAGACTCAAGGTAAGTGATTTCTTGGTTCACTTGAGTATTTTCTTTACTAGATTGTGACAAAGTCTCTTTGGCTCTTTGTTTCACTGATCTCCCATGGCGCGGTGGGTGCTTGGAGGTGTGGTGTACATGGTGATGCCATTCTACAAGAGATTCAGCCATGTCGAAGGTATCTATATGCAACTCAATACCCAATACCAGCTATTGTCCATCTCAGGATCACCTATAGTAATTCATGATTCACTTGCCAAAATACAAGTGGCTAATCTTGAGTAGAACTCAATTGTAATTGTTGTGGAGTTCATGAATTACTAAAGAAGTAATTGTTGTGGAGTTCATGAATTGCTACCAAGTAAAAATTATTGTGTTCATGAATTGCTACCAAGTAAAAATTATTGTGTTCATGAATTGCTACTAAGTAATTAAAAACTATTAAGGTGTGTTATATGTTTGGAGAATCTTATTGCTATGGTCTTGCTATGATCTCATATGAGATAGTGGGAAATGTGGAGATTGCTGCAGAAGTTGTGGAGCATATAGCTAAGATAATGGAGAAGCTAACTGCTAATGTGGTCGACCAACTTTCTAAGGATGGGTCTCTGCAGAAAGCAGTGGAGAAGATTGAGTACATTTCTCAGATAGTGGATAAGGACACAGAGAAGGTTGAAGCTATCATTGAGAAGGTTTGATTCCACATTCTTGTTTTCTTCTTCAAGCTTGATACTAATTTTCGATTATATTTCACATATGATGGATAAAATTGTTTGAGGGTTGTCCGTGCATTGCAACGGAAACTCAAAACTTTGTCGTAGTCAAGTACTCGGTGTATTTGAGTACTGTGTGGTCGTAGCCACAGTGGTCATAGCCAAATGTACTCGGTGTGTTCGAGTACTACGTGGTCATAGTCGAGTACTCCGTGTGTTCGAGTACTGCGTGGTCATAGTCGAATACTCGGTGTGTTCGAGTATTGCGTAGTCGATGTGTCCGAGTATGTGTAGGTGTTGAAGACCCAGAGTCAAAGAGCAGTTAGAGACTCTGGACCAGTCAAAGGTATGGTCGACAAGCCGTGGTCGATGCTATGGTCGAAGCCGTGGTCGATGCCGTCGTCGATGCCATGGTCGAAGGAGCGGTCGAGCCCACAGTAACTCAGTCGGTACTCAGAGGAGTACTGTTGTAGTCATTAGTCAAACTATACAGTGGTTGATGGTTGATAGTCGTAGCTACAATAGTCGATGGTTGGTAGTCGTAGCTATAGTGGTCGATGGTCGGTAGTCATAGCTACAGTGGTCGATAGTCGTAACTACAGTGGTCTAGCTACAATGGTTGATGGTCATAGCTACAGTCGACAATCGGTGCTAGAAGACTTGTGTGGTCGGACATGTAGACGAGGTGCTCTGGTCGACAAGCCTTGGTCGGTGATGTGGTCGACAAGGCGTAGTCGAAACCATAGTCGAAGGAGCGGTGTGCTATAGCAGACGTGTGCAGTCTATCATTGTAGCAGTTAGCGATCGCTATAGCAGACATGTGCACTGGTTGTGGTCGAAGGCCTGGTCGATGCCGTGGTCAAAGGTCGATGCTCAAAGACCTATGTGGTTGGTGAAGCAGTTGAAGAGAAACCATGGTCAAGCAGTCATGGTCGAGCAGCCGTGGTCATGAGGTGTGATCGTCTATTTCCAATTTAATTTATTTATGAGTTTGTACATGTGTGTTTTGCTTGATACATGTTTTTTGAAAGATAAAATTGATGTTCAATGTTTAGTTTGGGATCATCACTTGATAATATGAATCACCCTCATTTGGTACTCCATTGCAATGCACGGGCATCTTACTAGTAGGGATATATATATATATATATATATATATATCATGCATAATAACAAACTTTATTAATTAAAAGAGTACGGGCCTTATAGCCAAATTTTACATCTCTACATCCCATAGGCCAAATAGAAACATAAATAATAGAAGACGGTCATAAATAAAGCAGAGAAGCCCAATAAGTCCGCCCACAGGCAAATGACTATGAGACGCGGCCTACTCGTTTTGATCCTCACCATAGTCAAAGTCATCTTCCTCTTAGTAACAGAATTAAGTAAGAGTGAGCACAAAAATATACTCCGTAAGTTACACGGGAACTACAATATTAATGCAAGGATAATAAGTAAAGGCACAATAGAGTTATCTGAGCATAAATCCAATTTTAAATAAATACAGTAAGTAGAAGTAAATTGCTAAATTTTATACAATAAGTAAAAACAATAATTTAATCAAATTATTACCGTTAATGCAAGTCCAACCTAACACTAACCTAACTGTGGGTATCCCACCCGAATCATCTTTTTTCAAAAGATCTCATCAATTTTCATTTAATCTAGTTTTTGAAAAAAAGTATAATCCATGAAGAAAATAATGGCAAAGGGATTTATGAAGTCAGCATAGCATTTAAGAATTTGGATGAATTATTTTTGTAAGAAAAATGTTTTGGAGTCACTGACAGGTGGGCTCACGTCTATGGACCAGGTCCACGATGGACGAGGACCATGGGTGAGGTGGCAGAGCGCTTGGCTAGTGAGGCGGTGCTTGTGTGGTGGAACATGAGGCACCAGGTGGCAAGCCACATGGACCTGAGCGCTAATTTGGCACACCGACTGATGGTGGCGTGCAGAGACCGAGAGCTCGTTGGTGCTCCAGTGCACGACGGTGGTTGGCAAGGGTCACAATGGAGAGGGAAAGCCACGGGGAGTGGTTTTCAGCTTGGCGCGCAGCTTGGGGGTGGTTAGATGCTGTCAGCAGTGATTGGAGGCAGTGGTGTGTGACATCCCAAAATTTCTAAATTTTATTTGTTATTTTCTAGAATTTAATTTTCTCTTTTCATTTGAGCATAGATTAAAAACTATTATAGTTTGGGAGAAATTGTGTTCAAAATAAGTTTATTTAATTTTATTTGAGTTCCTTGGATTTTGTTATAATTATAGGAATTTTCTGGAATTTATTTGGATCTTTTTGCTAATTTCTAAGCTTTATTCTCCTTTCTCAGGTTTTCTAAAAATCACAAAGGAAATAAAATACCTCTCTCCCCCGGCCGACGCGTGGAAGGCTGGGATCCGCCCACGTCGCCGCTGCCCTCCTGACCCGCCTTTCCCTCGGGCCGACGCGTGGATGGCTCAGATTGAGCCGAGTCCCGCCCCGGCCCATCTTACCTGTCCCCTTCAACTTACCTCTGCAGCCGCCAATCCACTCCCCTCGAACATGTGGTCGCAATCCACACTGTTCACTCCCGCCTCTCTCTTCTCCCACCGACATCCTGGGCCCGCCTGTCAGGCATCTCGTCTTCCCCGTGCGCCTGCCTCCTTCTTTCCCAGCCACGATGATGCCACGGCCGTTACACCATCCCGTCCCTCCCGGCCACATTCACCCCACGCAAGCGCCGCCCCCACTACCTCTCTCATGCATCGCACTCACCGCACCTCGCCCACCTTCCCCACTCCCCACTCGGCCCTCTCCGCCCGAAACCGCCACCACCTCCCCACGCTCTCCGGCGACGAATTCCGCCGCACCCCCTCCCCGAGCCTATATAATCCCCTCCCCCCAAGTACCGCCACCCCCTTGCTCCACCTCACCCCCGCCTTCACTGCCCCTCTCATATTCCCCACGCCCTAGCGTCGTGCCCCCCTTCTTCCCGAGCGCCTCCATCAACTTCGGCAAGTGATCGTAGGCGAAGGGAGCTTCCCCAAGCCTCGGCGCTAGCACCTTCGACTTCCCGGAGCCCTCGCCGATCTCCTCCGCCCCTCCGCTAAGCTCGAGCGCCGCCCGAGGACCCACTTCGCCGGAGACCCGAGCGCCTCCGCAGCCAATCTCAACGCCGATCACTCTCCGGCCGCTTACGGTAAAGCCCGAGTCTATCTTCGAGTTCCCCATCCTTCCCTCTCTCTGTTGCACCTCTCATCGGCTGTCGCCGTGCTGTCGATCGTCGGCGACCATCGGTCCTCGAGCGCGGCCACCGACCGACGGGCCACGTTAGTAGCTTAATCCCTGTGGCACGCCATTTGGCGTCCAGTGGCATGCCACCTCCGCCCGGTCAGCACCACGCCAGCACCCGCCGCCTGGTCAGCACCCACGTCGGCTTTCCGCCCATGTGACGCACACGTGTTATACACCTGGCTGCACATCAGCACGTCAGTCCACGTGGCTGCCACGTGTACTACCACGCCAGCACCGAGAGCCTCCCGAGCCACGTGGTAGACACGTCAGTGCCACCAGGCTGCCACGTCAGCAATTTAGCTCAGTCACCTGCCATGTCACTACCACATCATCCACCATGACACCTCAGCCTCCCCTATAGTCCATGAGCTCAGTCCACATGAGCCGGGCCCACCGGTCAGTCTCAGTCAGCCAGGCTGATGTCATGCTGACGTCATAATTTCATTTTCCTTTAGAAAAATAATTCTAAAAATCAAGTTTATTCTTTTTCTCTGATTTTAACTTTCTGAGGGCCCGTTCTCCTCCATCCTAACTCCAATTGAGCCCATTCAAATTTCTAAATTCATCAAAAATTCTCCTCTATCCATTTCAACCCTTAATTTAAATATTTAGAGCTTATTTGAATTTATTTAAATTTTATTTGAGTTTGGTGGGTTATTTTCATGTGTAGACTATGACGATTTGGGAGATTTCTTCGACAATGAGTCTCACCCAACCGCGGAGCAAGGCAAGTCACACTCTTTGACCATGTTGTACCCAGTTTGTAAATAAAATTATTTTATTTTAAATTACATTGCATGCTTAATTTTATTCAACATACTTCAAATTCAGTTCTAAATTTAATTATTGCCTACTGGTTAATTCCTCCATGGACATTGAATTCCTCGATACCTTGTAACCCTAGAACAAAACTCTAGTTAGTACACTAGTATGGCTGGAGAATTTTTGTAGCAAACGCTTACCCTACATAGATATAACTTAGGCTTGGGACACCTTTTTCACATGAAATGATAAGCTTTTGAAGTGTATTCTTGATTTCGGTGAGTCAAGAAGGATTATAAAATTATTTTAAAATAAAATATAAAATCTGGTTTAGACCTAGGCTAATGGTTAGGTGGTGGGTGCAGGCATGCACTGTTGTTCGGAGATACAGTGTTGATTGTCGTGCACAGGGGTATGTGGTTGAGCCTAAGTCAATTAAGGACCGGTCTGTGAGCTACTGTTGCAAAGCCCTATCGTACTATCACAAGGCTGGTATAGGACAGTCCTGGCTGACTAATTTACGGGTCCCAACCTGAGTCATGTTGTAGGTTGAAAGTGAGCGTGGTGTGTGCCATGTGAAGTCTCACTCAGCTCATGAGGGGGTCCTGGTCTGGTGGATTCCTTACTAGGGTGAAACCTTAGAGTTGGCTTAGCCAGGTTGAAGGCTTTGTATTGTAAAGGCCTTGTCATGATCTCCTCGCTGCATACCTAAGGAAGTGTGTTAATCCGGTGGCAATATAGGGTGATCATGTCTTGTGGGTAAAGCTGTACAACCCCTGCAGAGTGTATAATCTATCCTGGATAGCCGTGCCATGGTCATGGGCATGCTGAGTAAAAGTTTTTCATGGATTAGATTTTTTTTTTCAAAATGGTTTATGAAAACCTTATGGATGGATGAAATCCATGAGAGATTGTAAAGCGTATGGATGGATGGAATCCATACGAGATGTTTTTGGAAAAGATGGTCTGGGTGGGATGCTCGTGGATAGGTTAGTGTTTGGTCAGAGCCTGCACTAACTATATTAATTTCAATTACAAGTTCTGTTTTTACTTACTGTATTAAATTCAGCAATTTCAATCTATCTATTGTATTTCTTTAAATGCTGCTTTATGCTCAAACTAACTATATAAGCCTTCCATTGATGCCTTTAATCATTATGATGCTTTTCTCCGTGTGACTTGCGGAGTACAAGTTTGTACTCACCTTGCTATCTCATCTCAGAGGAGAACGTCTACGACTATACGGTGAGGACCTGGATGAGTAGGACGTGTCTTACAGTCGTCTGCTTGTGGGCAAGCTGTTGGGCTTCGCTGTTTATCACTTTGTTTCCGCTATTACTTTCTTTATTTGTGTTATCAATGATCCTAATGTAATACTTGGCCATAAGGTCGTACTCTTTTATTTAATATATATGGTTGGTCATTTGCACTCGATATGTATCTTTGTTCCACTGTGTGCACTAGCTGTTCCTGGACTAGTGCAATTTACGCATAGGGTTTCGGAGTCGTTACTCTGGGATCCGACATGGTGGCACTCGGTTTCCAGTGGCAATGGTGTTCCAGCGATGAACTTGAATGGCGGAGGGTCAAGGAGAGGTTGCAGAAGTACGGTGGTGCCAAAGATGGCATTGGTGAGACTCGGGCATGGGTGAGGTGGCCGAAATTGCTCGCCGATGACCTCGGCGGAGCTCGAAATAGTGGGAGCACAATGTGGAGAGGCTTGGTTGCTCGAGAGTTTCGATTGAGTGAGGGCTTCGGTGTGTGTGGTATATGTAGTCTGGGGGGTGCATGATGGGCAATCGCTCACGGGAATCACGGCGGCGCAGATTCAGGGCACTGGAAGAAGGGAAAGGGGAGGGGCACAGAGGGAAAGGGAGGCAGAATAGTGTGATTGGAGACCGACGGTAGATTTTTCCTTTTGGGCAGGCGGTCAAAAATGGAAGGAGGGCGAGGACTCGGAGGCGGTGATGACGGCGTCGCGTGGAAGAAGGAAGGCAGGGAAAGAACAAAGGAAAGAGAGAGACGACATTGATAGGTGGGGTCGGCTCACAGTGTGAGAGGCAAGCTGACAAGCGGGCCAGTGTGACAGTGACGAGAGAGGCGTGCGAGATTGAGTAGGCCGGGCAAGCGCGCGAGCTGAGGCCGCGCGTGGGAGGAGTTGAGCCGGAGTGGAGGGAAAACGGGAGATGGGCCGAAAATAAAAAGAGTTTTGGCCTGAGGGTTTTAAGGGATTTAAAATACCTTTTTGATTTAAATAAAGGCTACAAAGTCAAGGAAGGGTTAGAAAATAGCAAATAAGGGCCAAAACTTCCTGAACAGTTCTCAAAAATACTACAGGGCAGGGGAAATTCAAGAAAAATGCAATCAACTCCAAATGTCTCTGAGACAAGCAAATAAGGCGTTTTCTTTTCTCTAGGCTCAACTAAAAAGAAAAAGGAAAAGGAAAAAAGAAATCCAGAAAAACTCAAATAAACTAAAATAATAAGAGTTGAAATTTTGGGACGTTACCATTAGTAATAAAAATAAATTGAAAAATGCGTTAAATAATAAAAATTGTTCAGAGATCCATCATTGACAAGAGTTGGCTTCCCCCTCTGATTGCCGGCACCGGATGCGTTCTTTTCATCTATGGTTTATGGTGTATGGCTGTGGCTTATGATTTTTGGCCCTAACGTGAGTGTTTGTGCCAATGAACCAAACGCTAATAAGTCACTTTGAAAAGACTACCCCGATAAACTGCTTCAAAATGGTTGGGAATAAATGGTCTCGTTTGTTTGTTTAAGGGAAACCATAGTCATAAGTTAAAAAGAACGAGTCTGATATGTTAACAAGTGCATATCTGGTGCTTCCTCTTAAAATCCAGTACAAATGGTCAAAAAATTCTAAAAAGGTTTCGTTAGATATTTTTCCAAAAAAATCAATCGAAAACATGTCTTATATTAGGAGGAGAAAAAACAAATTTTAATGAACAATAGCTTTATATTCTATTTTTTTCAAAAGAATTTGTCTTTTTTCCATAGCTAGAAATTTATATTTGAAATTTTGCAAATACATATGGCAGATTAATTTTGTGTCAATCGTACCAATTTTTTTTTACAAATTTTCGTGACCATTTGCACTATATTTTAGAGAGGAAGCACGCACAAGTCCTCGTATGTTGACGTGGCAATCTCGTCACGCTCTCCCCTCACTGTCCCTGATACACTGACATGACAATTCCTCTTTGTAAAAACCCGAAAATCTTCCGTCAAATAAAATCTACGTCCTCAAAAAGAAAGAATTGGGGCAATTTTCAACTATGCATTTTGATGGGATCATGAGTGGTATTAGCCCATAATTTAATTCACCGTAGTGTACGCCTTCGATTAAGGCACTGTTTATTAGAGATTTAGTTTTTAACTTCTTAATTTCGTTTCTTCTAAATTTTTTTAGGCTTTTTTATAGTTTCTTATTTTCTTGTATTCCTTTGCATTGTCTATAATGATATAACCTTTTTTTATTGTTTTTAATTTTTTAAATTTAATTACACTGAAAAATTAAAAAGCAGCTACATTACAGAAAAACCACTACAATACAAAATAAGCCGTAAACCCGGACTTAAACACCCAATGAACACCACCTAAAAATGATACACACACACATATATACATCAAGCCTCTCTATTTTTGGGTTGCTTTTAGATGAGTGTAAGTATAATGATATATAATATATCATACAAACCCGTTAACATTTATTTATTAGAAAAAGCATCGATTTGGAAAGGAAATTATTGATTTAGCATGCTGAATCAATTATGGAAGGAAAGTCTTACTCATGGAGCCTCGGCAATGGTTCCATACTTGTGGGAGTACGTACTCCCACAAGTATATACGGTTTTAATGGTGTTGTTGTACCTCTTTATCTATTTGAGAATATTTTAATAATTATAATAATATACTCCAAAGTGAATTCCATAAAATATTTTGTAAAAAATTACTTTTTATGGCATAATTTATGTATATAATCCTATTATGTATGGGAAAAGGTTATATAGTAAAAATAAAGTGTTCCAACGAAACATTTTCAACTAAGTTGTATTTAAGTATCTTAGAATTAGTATTTAAGTATACTAAATGTGATAAAAAAGTATAATATATTCAATTAAGTGGTATATTAGAAGTAATGGTGTTGTTGTACCTCTTTGTCTATTTGAGAATATTTTAATAATTATAATAATATACTCCAAAGTGAATTCCATAAAATATTTTGTAAAAAATTACTTTTTATGGCATAATTTATGTATATAATCCTCTTATGTATGGAAAAAGGATATATAGTAAAAATAAAGTGTTCCAACAAAACATTTTCAACTAAGTTGTATTTGAGTATCTTAGAATTAGTATTTAAGTATACTAAATGTGACTAGTATAGTGCCCGTGCTAACGCTACGGTAAAATACAAAACAAGATAAAATTTGTAAAAAATAAAACGAACAATCAGATTCATTAAGATTCACGTCTCATATATTGTATAACCAAATAGTTTTGTCACATAATGAATGTCACATAAATACGTGACCGGTCGGAACCACCCAACACGCAATGCTCAAAAGCCTACGACCGATTCCCAGGTCTTGCGACCGCTTCGCGAGCGAGACCATACGACCGGTTAACAGAAGCTACGACCATTTATCGCGTGATTTAAGCTACGACCGTCTCATATAACAATGTGTGCACAAGCCATACGACCAGCTCCCACATGCTACGACCACCCAGAAGACCGTACGACCGACTCCCAGACCAAACGATTGATCCTACAGGTCACACGATCACTTACCAGGTATCTACGACTACGTTCAAGTCTTCCCGGGCGCAGCCGACCGCATACGACGACCTCACAGCGAAGTCGCAAGCTCGAGCGCCGACTTCTGACTGCAAACTACGGCCAACGTGGTCGTAAGCCTTCCGACTACGAACCTCGGCCAACGTCTGTGCATGCGGATATATGTTGTACATCACATGGTTCTGGGTGTATTAAAATTCCGAGGTTACTTATTTTGATGCATAAACATGATACATGATACATGATCAGACAAGTAATACCATGATCAGGAGACGTTGATGTTGCCGGAGTTTTTTTCCTAGCACGGTATTCACGCTGTTTTCTATTCCGCTCTTCTCTTTGTTCAGTGGTTTCTTCGGCCCTTTTTCGTGCGCGGTACTCACGTTGTTTTCTATTCCTCTCTTCCCTCTTTCTTGTCTCTTCATCTGCAGCTGCTCCCTCTGTTGCTGTGGTATATAATTTGTGTCACAGCTATGCTAGAAAATTAGAGAATCTGACCAGGAACGATGACAACGAACTTACCCTGTCCAATGGTGTTTGATATGTTGCTAAATGCAGTGCGGGCTTGTCGCTTATCCGCCATGTCGGATCACCTGTAATGCAGTAACTCGACAACAACCCAAGATTCACGTACATAGGCGATTCCATGTCAAATTATTGCAACAAAGAATCAAACTTCATGTCAAATTCAATTCAAGACGATTTAAACTAATTACAGGGCAGCACAGGGTACGCTACAAACTCGTAAATTCTCAACCTTTTGCACCCTCCTCGACATGGCGATCAAAAAAGCACACAAGTTACAAGGAACAAATTTTGCAGAGAAGGAGAGAAGGGAGAGGGGAGGGGCTCGGCAGTACGGACCAGTTCCAGAGGCCGACGCGGAAGGGCTCAGACTTGCGGTAGGTGTAGCAGGGGAGCGCGTCCTAGCGTGCCGACGGAGGCCCCAATTTTCCTTCGGCTGGACGGCGTGGATGCCTGGACTCGTCGCTTGCTCACGGCCCACCGTGCCACCGGCCGCCGCCGGCACTTCTTGCTCACTACGGCAAAATACGTTAAGTTTCCATGCAGAATACGTGAAGGAGAGAGAGATAGAGGTAGAGAGGAGAGAGAGAAGAGATTGAGAAGTTTCCATGCAGAATACGTGAAGGAGAGAGAGATACGGGTGAGATATTCATGGGAGAGAGAGAAACGGTTGACATTAACGACAAATATGGGAAGCTTGTGGTATTTGGCAACATTGCGAATCCAAGGATTCCGCTTCATTTCAGAACTTGATGCAAGAATCACATTGGCCGCTAATTAAGTGCCTCCTATGACTACCAAGTCGATCGCTACGGTAAAATACAACACAAGATAAAATTTGTAAAAAATAAAATGAATAATCAGATGCATTAAGATTCAGATTAAACGAACAATCAGATTCATTAAGGAAATATTATTTATTTTCCAAAGAAAGTAGAAAAAAGATATAAACAAATGTGCAGAGGACATAAATTTTCATGGCACTACGGTAAAATACAAAACAAGATTCATTAAGATTCACGTCTCATATATTGTATAACCAAATATTTTTGACAACAAGACATAAGCTGTGACCATCGCTAGCTTGCCACGACCACATACAACTCGCTATGACTTTACCGCTCAAAGTCTACGACCTCATCCCAAGTCGTTCCGACCGATCGAAATGATGAACCAACAAATGCACGAGGTCTACGACCACGTTGGGAATGGTCGATGAGGCTTTAACCGCGAGGCAAGCGGTCGCAAAGGGTTACGACCACTTGTAAACGATATGAGAGTGGTCGAAAAGTGCTTCGACCGTGGCATAAGTGGGCGGTGGGTGTTTCTGAGTGGTCGTAAGGGTTACGACCACGCTGTAAGAGTGTGAGTGGTCGTATGGTCGTAGATCTGTGTAGTCGTAGAGTCTTACGACCGCCCTAGATTGTTTACGATCAAATCCAAACCCTTAGAATCCTGTACGACCATGTTAGAGTCCTTTTCGACCGTCTGCAATACCATACGACCGCTTAAACTTGTTGTCGATCACTTTGAGTCATGGTCGTAAGACCTGTAGCAGCTCTCAGCTTCAGCCACTCAATTCACCGTGGTCGAAACCCATATCGATCATGTCCACTTCTTTCACCTCGGTCGTAGTCGTTTATGGTTACGTACTGGCCTTTTCAGCGTGGGCGCATCTCGTTACGACCATCGACGCTGAAGTCGTGGCCTTCCACGTGATCGAGCATCTCTACGACCACATTCTGTTAGCGTTTGCCGTGGTCGTAAACGGCAACGTGGTCGTTAGCTTCTGCGTGGTCGTAAGTCGATTGTGTGGTCGTAGGCCATTCTCTGTGGTCGTAAACGGTAACGTGATCGTGAGCGATTTTGTAGTCGTAAGTCGACTGTGTGGTCGTAAGCGACTTCATGGTCGTAATTTCGACTACGTGTTCGTAACTCATTCTCCGTGGTCGTACACGACTTTGCGGTCGTAATCTCGACTGTTTGGTCGTGAACGACTACGTGGTCGTAAACATCGTAAGTCTTCTTCGTAGTCTTAAGTCTCCTTTGTAGTCGTAAGTCTTCTTCGTAGTCTTAAGTCTCCTTTGTAGTCGTAAGTCTTCTCCGTGGTCGTAAGATCCATTCGAGTAATTGTAAGCTCCATCCGAGTAGTCGTAATCTTTTCCGACTGCATTGTCGTAGTCGTAACCTCTCCTGATCACGTTTGCCGTGGTCGTAGCTCTTCCCGATTACGTTTGCCGTGGTCGTAGCTCTTCCCGATAACGTTTGCCGTGGTCGTAGCTCTTCCCGATAACGTTTGCCGTGGTCGTAATTTCGGCTACGTGGTCGTAAATTCTACAGCATAGTCGTAAAATTTGACCGTGGTCGTAAACAACCGGGTAATCGTCAGTTCGACTGTGGTTGTAGGTTCGACTACGTAGTCGTAATACCTCTCGGTCGCCTTTCCGACTGCATTGTCATAGCCGAAGTTTCTTCCGATCACGTCTACAGTAGTCGTAACCCTTCCGACCGCGATAGCCGTGGTCGTATCTCCCTCTCCGACCACGTTGATTCCCGAAGACAATTCTTTTTCTCCGATGTAAAACTTCCAAAGGTCATAACTTTCTCATTTTAACTCCGATTTCAGCCATTCAAATTTCTAAATTCGTCTAAAATCATAATCTAACCAAATATGGTCTCTCTTGAATTTTTTGGATTTTGTTTGTATTTATTTGCTTTGTTTGCTTCGTCTTTTCTGGCGTAGATTCCAGCGTTGTCGACGATCACTCCACCCAACAGCAAGAAGACCCAGAGAATCTGCAAGAAGGCAAGTCTCCTTTGATCATCTTGAACCCATGATTTGAAATGTTTTCGAATTATTTTAAATTATGTGCATTGCTTTTACATAAAATCTTAGTTCACATCTTTAGGATTACTATGAAACGACTATGTTGTGCCGTTTACGACCACTTTGTGAAGTCCCTGCAAAGTTGAAAGTCCTTTTGAGTGGTCGAGAGATCACCTTCGACCACATTGGCCGTGGTTGGAAGGAGTCTGGAAGTGTTACGACCACATTGGTCGTGGTCGAGGGCTGGAAGAAGTAGTTTACGACTTCGTTGGCCGTGGTCGGAAGGCACCAGGAGAGTTTACAGCACACCTTCTCTTGCAGCATCTGTAAATAAATACAGGCGTCCATGATGGTGTTCAACAATGCAATGAACTTGGGAGTCACCATCCCATACCAGTGTCATTCTAGACAGAGGATCAGAAGACTTTATTAAATATACCTGGAAAAGGATAATCTTGCAATGAGCAGCGAACAAAGGACCAGCTAATAATAATACAGATAAGGTGCACAAGAGACAGTACCTTTGAGTGAGTGTCTGAAAAGACATTTAACGTTATAAACCGAAAATCCTTGGTATGTCTGATATTTAAATAAATATTCTCATCAGGTTATTCCAACATGAGAATATCATCCTTGTTTGATCCAATAATGCTGCAAAACAGCCTAGCCAAAGAAAATTTTAAGCTATTTGGTTATTCCAACATAAATGTTAGTTATTTGGTTATTACTTATTGAAGATGTTCTAAAAAAAGTAATTAAATTATACATCTAAACCAATAATAGCATAACTTGAGACTAAAGAGCCATAATAGCAGCCAAAATACTGTTCAAACAGAACTTACCAGCATGTCCAAGAACAGGAATCTTAGTTGATGCCTTGATTTGAGAAACCAGCTTATTACTACCTCTTGGAATGACGAGATCAATGACATCATCAAGCTGTACAATGTATTACGAGTTTAGCCATATTGGTAGAATCATTATTTTGGTCATAGTACTGCATTCTCACCTTTAGCAAATCTGCAATTTCATCTCTAGTTGTAACAAGGCCAATAAGTTTTTCACCAACGTTATCATGAATAGCATCAGTTATAACCTAAAAAATAACAAAATGGTATTTTAAAGGACACTCAAGCTAAAAACAACATGTAATGTCAATAGTAAGCTACTACATATCACAAGATAATACCATATGCAATATTGTGTTTGATCTCATAGCTTCTTTTCCACCTTTCAGGAGAAGGCTATTACCACTTCGAATTGCTAAAGACGCAATCTACACCATTATATACAACAACTTTAAAGCAAGTTGCTTAATATGCTTAAGTACAAATCATGCACGAAGCATATGGTTTATACAAAAACATAAACTGCAGTAATTTAACAACTAAAAATACATGCACCAAAGCATCAGGTCGGGACTCAAAAACAATCAAGAGAACACCCAAGGGCCAAGATGTTTTTTCAAGAACTAAACCATCAACAACCTGAAAAAATGTAATCTATTCGGAAGAGTCAGAGATCGAAGGAACTGGGCGGGGATGAGAATACATTGGGAGAGGAGGGGAGCGCGTGTGCGTACCTGCGGCGCCGCCGAGAGGTGCGGCCCACCTCGCTTGGCGCGCGTCGGCGACGACCGAGGTCGAGCAGCGGCGGCCTCGCCTGACGCAAGCGACGGTGGCCTCGCTAGGCGCGCGCGGCGGCGGCACCTCCAGGAACCCTAGATGGGTTTTGGGAGGAGAGAGAGAACTCTTTAGGACTCAGCGGCGGCGCGGAGGAGCGGGGGAGGAGGAGGCGGTGGCGCGGGGTGGGGAGGAGGAGGAGGCGGCGGCGGCGCTGGGTGGGGGGAGGAGGAGGCGACGGCGTCGCGGGGTGGGAGGGAGGGGAGGAGGCGGCATCACGGGGTGGGGAGGAGGAGGAGGAGGCGACAGCGTCGCGGGGTGGGAGGGAGGGGAGGAGGCGGCGGCGCGGGGTGGGGAGGAGGAGGAGGCGGCGCAGGGTGGGAGGGAGGGTCGGGGGAGGCGGGGGAGGCGGCGACCTGTTTTGGGAGGCAGATATTAGGTTTTTAAGCGGGGAGGCGGATGAGTGATGAGGTTTGGTCCCAGCAATCTGATCCGTTGGATCTGAGTGAGTAAGAGAAAGACAAGGTTAGATGGGATCTTGTCCCTTCATTTCAAACGTTAGTTGGGTTTGGTGGTAAATTTCTGGGTGTACTTAGGATAGCTAATGACTGTGTGGTACAATTTTCTGTGTGGCTTTAGGATTGTTTTTTAGGTGCATTATTAGTTTAGATAAAAAAAGTATAATATATTTGCTTAAGTGGTATATTAGAAGTGGGAGTATATACTCCCAAGAATACGGAATAGGCTTCCTCTATATACACACACGGGGGAGAGAGAGAGAGAGAGAGACTGATGCTTCCATTTTACACTGAACTTTAGACGAGAGAGATCGGCAAGACGGCAACCAGAAAAAAAAACAGGCGAACATGGAAAAATTGTATACCCAAAACTTTCTGCAATATCTTGGTCTTTTCTCTAACCAGACCTTGTGCCGTTGGTAGTTGTCAGTTCTTTGCCAGTACAACATTTCAGTACATTTTTCTAATTCGAGAGACAATCCCTTGCCATTTGTAAACTGTAATTACATATGCAGCTTGAAAGAGGCAACTACTGAACAGGACAATACAACAACCTGTAAGGCTTTGCTGCATCTCATATAGCATTTGATTCAGGGCCTATACATGGATAACACATGAAAGCAGGTCTTCATAGTTGTCAATGGTTACTTCAACATCATGCAGAAAATCACTAGAGTAGTTCTCCGAAAATTTATATTGCTTATATCTTGTATTACATGAAGAAAATGGATTAACAATAGAACAATTGATTGAACTTCGACTGGCTATACACATTTGGAGTGATAGTTGTGCAATCAAAAACAGTAGTCAGCTAAGAAGTCATTCTGAATTCTCATGTATTGACAAAATCCCAAGTCTGAGTCTACGAAACCATTTGAAATGCGCTTGTTTCCATAATAATTTGTTGATAACTTCAGCACTAGGTTCCAACAACTTGATTCACTAATGGGGCAACTAAGGGTGCGTTCTTACTCCAGCTTGTCATGATCAGCTTCGGCAATCTTTGGTGGTTCTGCGGGGAAGTATTTGATGCCCAGAAGATCACCAACTCCACTGATAACCTGAAAGTGGATTGCAAAGGTGAGAACAATGTGAATTGGACTCTATTTATGTAAATGTGAACAATGGGAAGTATTTATGCACATGAAGAAAGAACTCACATCAAGAGCTTTTATCAGGTCCTCCTTGTTGTGTGAAGCAGAAATGCAGATACGAGCTCTTGCAAGAAGGAGAGGTGTGGCAGGGAATGCCACAGTGACAACAGCAACCTGAAATGTGGGTGTTATATTAGTTGCATGGCAATAGGGAGTGTGAAGCAACTGGTGGAAATAGTGAGTACATGTAGATTGCTAGTTACTACAACATTTCTGAAGACAAATAGCATTCCATAATAAACCTCCACTACTGACCTTTTGTCTAAGGCACTCCCTAGAAAATGCAGGAATCTTAGCCGGATTGTAGAGCATTATGGGCATAACAGGAGAGTCATTGTCACCAAGAACCTCAAACCCCATCTTCTTGAGCTCTGACCTGAAGAAATTACTGTTCTCACGGATGCGCCCAAGTTTCTGGGCACCTGCAAGACATCACAAGCAAAATAATTATTCAAAGCAATACCTCGGCATGAAGAACATTGCGGCAGATTGAAAAGGGCGAAAGAAGTAGACAAAAAAAGCTCTTTTAGTACCTCTGTTGGAGCCATCCTCTCCAAGGATAACTTTAATCGCAGAAATAACTTGCTGCACTGCTGGTGGTGACATGGAAGTAGCATAGAGATGGGCCGGACAACTATGCTTCAGGTGCTGAATTATCTCCTGAAAGTTCATGCAAGAAGAACTAGCAAATCTTCAAGGCAGTCCAAGTACATAGTAATATTGTTCTGTTTCAAGAAGACATGCCTTTGATGCGGCAATATATCCACCACATGATCCAAATGACTTTGTGAAAGTCCCCATCATTATATCTACATCAGCTGGGTCAACCCCTAGGAGCTCACAAACACCTCGGCCAGACTGCCCAACAGCACCGATGCTATGGGCCTCATCCAGGTATGTGTAAGCCTGTTTGACAGAACAAAGAGTGATGCATATGGTCAATTATCACCGTTGCAGCATATCAATGGCTTAAGAGAATAGAAAATAATTCGAGAAATATAGTTTGCTCTATGTGCCAAACTTTAAAATGGAAATTAGAAGGAAGTTCCTTGAACCTTGTATTTCTTGCAGACAGCTATGATCTCAGGGAGTTTGCACAGCTCCCCTTCCATGCTGTAGATACCCTCAACAATGACAATGATCTTCTTCCATGGTCTGTGTGTCCGTGGCTGACCACCAGCTATCTGTTCTCTCAGGACATCTTCCAAATGAGCAGGGGCTGCAAGTAGCAAAATGGCAAGGAAAAGTCATTGTGAATCATAAACATTGAACATTGCTTTGCATTGTTCAAAGGCATAATATCTTACAGTTATGCTGAAAAACCCGGACAGTTGCACTGGATCCTCTTGCGCCATTGACAATTGAGTTATGGTTCAGCGAGTCGCTAATAATCAGCCCACCCTGGAATAATGTAAACAGGCAAACTAAGTGCATTGTTACTCAGTTTAGCCAAGTTTTTAGTTAATGTATATATTGAGCGTTTGAACAAACCTTTCCTATTAGACAAGGAATGATGGCTGAGTTTGTAACGTAACCCATGCCAAATATGATAGCAGCAGGCTTTCCAACAAAGCGTGCAATCAACTCCTCCAGTTTGGTGTGAAGTTTGGTCGTGCCTGTTTCCAGATAAAAGGGATCAACTCAGTACTTGCAGTTCTTGAAACTTTGTAGGGAAAAAAAAGCATGATGAGCATCCAGGCATACCGCCATCAACGCGAACACTGCAGGTGCTTGGTGAGTATTTCTTGAGAGACTCAATGACACGTGGAGTGCAGTACTCATCTGCTGCTGCAAATCCAAGGTAGTTGTAGGATCCTAGGTTGAGGCATCTAGTGGTATTCGAGGTACGTCTGCAACAATAGTGAAAGTGTAAGACAATGGAAAATTCTGTTTTTTTAGTTCATTTATTTTGGACCATATTTTGTCAATATAGATCAGAAGGGATTATCAATGTTCAATTGGTAAATTTCTAAAAATGAATGAAGGATACAACTTGATTAGGACGAAACTTATCAGCGGACGATCCCCACATGGGGACCATCCCCTGAAAATCTTTCCACTTGATTATGTCCATTATTGAAGTATATTGCTAAAGCTAGAGTCCTTTCACATAATGACAAAATAATTAATTGGAATATAGAATAAATGCTTACTGTAATGTCTTGTTATTGTCATTTGAGTAGCGCTCAACAACATCAAACCAAGCATCTGGTGCACTTGCTATTGGCCTACCAAAACAATCCTGTAAAACCAAAAATGTGGGTTGATTAATATCCAAAGAAATCAACAACAAAGTAACTGAAGAAGACCATCTTGCTCAACAAATTATACTTGCTCAGAGTCCAATCCAAGACTGACTAGTACAATACACGTAGCTTAAATTTGACTAAAATGTCTACCCATTTCAAACAAGCATTTTATCGTGGTGATTGGATTATGTCATGTCTACAAACATACAAGCATTCAAGATGCATAATTGCATATCTCTGTGACACTTCTTCCTTTTGCCCAAACTCCTTTCAAACGGCCAAAAAAAAGGGAACATGTCATGCTAGATGCTACTGGTCATTTTAGAAATACATTACTTTGAGCTGAAATAAGATTTAATACTAGTTTGTTCATTAGCGTCAGGTAACAATGTAATTCAAAGCCATCAAAGAATCAACCACACTGCATTGCCACCCAAAATCGTTTTCACTGGAATCAAGTATCATAAGCTTGGAAAATAAGAGATTGCATCCAAAATTCCCCATTTAGCTACAAAATCTAATCTTCTGAGCAAAAGAGCAAAATACACAAGTGTCTAAATTCCTACATAGCCAGTGCTGTCCCAGTGTGCTGCTAATATATCCGTACAACGAACACAAGAATACAGCATTTCATGAAAGTACAATAAAAAATTAAAAATCCCTCCAGAAACCAACAACTGCACGACTAATCATCAGCAAGCCCTCCCAAATCACACAAAATGTCATCAAAACACTGAAAAAAATTCAGAGATATCTAACCACGAAGCAAATAAAACGCGCAATGCGTTGACATAACGGCACAAACTTTAATATCTAAATGCACCAAATTTCCTATTAAAAGCATCTAGAATCAGTACCTGGATCCGCAGGTAAAGGCGGCGCACGTAGAAATCCTCGAGCCCCAGGCAGATCGGCGCGTACCCCTGCGTCAGTCCCAAAGGCACATCAGTAAACCAACCAAGATTAGAAGAAATCCTTCCGGATCCAACTGGAAAGAGGGGCAATTCGCCCGCCCACCTTGACGTTCTTGGCATTGAACCAATCTATAAGCTTGCGAAAGAAATCCCTGAGCTGGCCGAACGCGAAGAGCAGCCCATAGCTGAACAGCGTCGTCAGCGCCGTCGTGTACGGCAGCCTCACCATCTTGGTCGCTCCGGCTGCTCCCTAATCCCTAGGAATTCTTGCCTCTGCGGTTCTTCGGGTCCTGACTTCGCTTCTCGCACTCTTCGCTGAAATTCTAGGATTCCTGGGCCGGTGGGTTCGTTCCTGGGACACTTAGCTGCAATTCTTGGATTCTTGGTTGCGAATGGTTGGATTCCTAGACGGTTTCTTGGAAATCTTTCACGTGGATTGTGGATTTGCTTGGTTGTGGGACCGAATTGGAGGGAATGAGGCGTGGATGGGAATGGGATGGGGGATGGGGTGGGAGTCGGGGAGAGGAGGGATTTAAGGGAGGGGAGGAGGCGGAGGTGGTCGTCAATGGCGACTTGACAAAGGGAGGAGGAAAGGGTTTGAACGTTGAACAGCACGACAGGAAGGGGACGAGCCAAAGCCAATCTGTAAAATTTTTATTTGTTTTCTCTTCTTTTTATTTGTAGTTTTTTTGGCTTTGGTTATTCCGCTTCACTGTCCATGGGATATCTTGAATTTCCACGAACTTCGGGTTTTTGGCTGTTTCGAAATGTAAAATTTTGGAGTGCGTGGATTTTGGCTACAAAACATATTATCAGTTGCTACTGAACTACTTACCCTTGTAAAACAACGATATGTAATTCATCTAAAAAAACCGTATGCGAGTGAGTGCATTGATTGTAGTTGATGGTACTTAATTATTTTGACCCGTACCTAAGTAGTTGACAATACTAGATTTTGTCAACGAAGTCAAAAAATATATATTGCGTCATATGGTTCCCTTTGCTCCACCCGATGCATTTAAGGGCGCGAGGGTCACATGCAAATGCAAGGAGGTACCAGGAGAATATGGATTTATGGATGCATCCCATTCCTTCTGTACTCTATGCAATTAAATGGTGACGAAAAATTATTTAAAAAATTTTAAAGTCACGACATAATCAAGTTTACTTTTGCAAAAGTTCAACATGAAAACTCGACTATGTAATGAGAAACAAAAAAGAAAAACAGGGTAGGAAAGTAACCTTATCTATCTTGTTTCATTTCTTTGTTGTACGTGTGCAACGAATTTCTTTGCCTCCCTCAGACGCCATTTCTGCAGCAATAGCTCCACTCCTGAGCTCGAAAGGTATGACAAACGATACCTATCACCAACCACGTCTGGGGAGCTCAACAAGGACAGGCTAGGGTGGGAGTGCTCATTGGTGTGGCAGGCTGCGGCACAGAGCGATAGCAAGGGAGCTGACAAACTCCCACTGCTTGGCAGCTATCTGCCGAGCCACCCTTGCTCGGTAAGGCGTTGTCGAGCAGCTCAGCTCGGTAGGTGGTCGGGGCAGGCACGCTGGGGCAGGGGCGTAGGGGGCGTGGCCAACGGGCTAGCGGGCAGGCGCGCTGGTAGGCTTGGCTGCTGGCAGGGAGTCATTCCTTCTCCGGTGGTGGACTGTGATGACATGGCAACACGATGAAATATTTGATTATTGTTTTATTCACCTAGGGATTACAGTGTTGTACACGTCCAAGTGCGCTCTCGTGGGAATGTTGTCACGAATGCCTTCCTGTGCGCATAAAATGGGTGGCCACGGTCTGCCTTCTCAATCGAACTACACTCGATTTCTTTCCTACCAAGCGAGAGACCAGCGAGGGAGGGGAAGGAAGAGATATTGAAAAGCGAGTTTGTAATATATTTTCGAGGTGTTTTAGCTGAGATTTACGATCCTCATGGTTTGAGGCATTGTGGAGCGGGTGACGACTTTCAAGAAAAAATATGCTTCATTTGTATATGAGCAACATACTTAATATGTTGTTAGTGTTTCATTAGCGTAACGATGGATTTGTAATATAGAATACGCTAGGTAGCCATATTTATTTGATGGATGTTTTCTGCAATTAGCCATTTTTAGAACATATTAGTGGTGAGAATGATTATTTATTGTAAATAGCTGCAAAAATTTGGGCTGAAAAGATAGCAAAAATATTTTTATGTATGTTCACACGTATATATTTATTGCTCTTGCGCGATTATATAAAGTGGTAGAAAATAATGGTTTGGTACACACTGTTAGTTGTAATGTTTATCTGTACGTATGTATACACATACGTGTGTACTGTATACATGCATTTAGCCATATTGACCCTTTTTTGTAAATAGCTAAATAAATATGCACCGTTATTTGTAGTGTTCCCAATGCATGCGCAATTTATGAAATATGTACGTAAGTATGTGTCATGATTATTCTCGGTTATAGTTAGTTGTATTTAGCATCGTTGAACACCAACACATTATTTTCTGTACTACAGGGAATGTCTACTATGACAGTCACGAGTGTGGCACGTTGAAAGTATCTAGCCACTAAAAATATTTTGGTAATTAATGACAATGTTTGCTAAAGGGAATAACATGTTTATCGAGTTAATTGAAAGATTTAGTCCCAATTGACTATTTGTAAAGATATGCTAAGGTCGACAAGAAGATCAACATGGCTCAAGACGAATGTATAAGTAGCCTAAGATCCTTTCACAATTTGCGGGTCTTTGGAGATTGGTAGAAAGATCGGATTTTAGGTTAGATGCCGTACTATAAAGAGAAATCATGTCTAGTAGCTTGAAAGTATTTTCTTGTACCATTTGGATCAATTAAAAGTCATGCATGCATTTGAATTAAGATTCTAAAGCTAACTATGCAATGCATTTGAATTAAGATTCTAAAGCTAACTATGCATTCTTAGAAAAATGGTATGACCGCTGTTGTGGAACGGTACTATCACCCTACGGTGTGGCCAAAAGAAAAATATGGTAGTACCACACACCGGCTTGACCAAAACTTAGTTGGCGGTACGTAATTTTCAGAAAGATGCATTTTGGAGCACTTTTGCTCCCTGGAAAAATGTAGTACCGCTCTTGAGAAACGGTAATACCACAGCGTGGTCGTACTGAGCCCTGTGAGAGTGCTAGTACCGTACTAATAGTTAACAGCTAGTTCAGAAGCATTTATGTCACACAAAATAGCCGAAAGTAGGAATGGTAGTACCAGCTGATACACGGTGGTACTACCGCACTTGCCGATATTTCTGGTATTTATTCTCAAACGTTCGAATTGTAGGTGGGGAGTATAAATAACCCCTCACCAGCTCTTGGATAAAATAGAGAGACTTCATTGAATACACTTGTGCTAGTTGTGCACTCTCTATGCCTCATTTACTCCTATTGCATACATTTGAGGTAGTTGAGAGCTATTCAAGTGTATCCATTCATTTAGTTGATCCTTGGCACTTGAATTCTTTCAAGCGAAGCCCGTGATTCATTACTCTTAGTGTTTATTGGCACCTAACGGCTTGAAGGAGGTTTGCGCAGTGATCTCTTCAAAAAGTTGTGAAGAGGTCTGGTGCCGATTGTAAATGGTGTGGTGCTCGCCATGTTCGGAGTGGAGAAGGAGCGACCCAAGTGGATTGAGGCCTTTAGACTTAATTCATGGAGTTAGTCCAGTTCATTTGGACTTACCTCAATGTGGATTAGTGAAGACTAGCAAGTCTTCGATACCACGGGAAACATTGTGTGTCTCTAGTTGTTGTTATCTCTTGTCTTTACTCTTCTGTACTCATATTCTTAGCTTTTAAATTGAATTTAATTGATATCTTATGTTGCTAAGAATTATATTTGGTAGAGACTTATCTTTGTGGTGCCATAGAAAATTTAGAGAATTCGCTCTTGACTTGTGCTAGATTCATATATAGCTCATTGTGATTAAAATTGTTGAATCTAAGAGCGAACAATTTTAGAACTTCCTATTCACCCCCTCTAGTCAGTTATTCTTGATCCTACACATGTTGCTAGACCCATCTTGGGTTGGGTGGCATCATTGCCGGGCATGGTCAAGCAGTGATGGACTGGCCCCCTTTGTTCTCTGGGGAGCTCGGGATGACTGGCCTCTCGACGATCGCTACGTTCTACTTCTACGGTGGGCCAGGTTGTTGCACACAATGAAGATGATGTGCATTGGGTGGTCATTCACGTTGGACTCACTGCTTTTGTCGACACTCATTAACTGGTGGAGGCTAGAGACCCACACGTTTCACTTTCGGTAGGAGAGATGACCATCACCCTGCAAGATGTTGCATACCTCATCCGTCGTCCATTGCATGGTCATCCTGTAGTTCCACCCCCTAGATCACCCACCTAGAAGGCACATCTGCTGCACTGGTTTGGCCATCCTATTCCGAACAAGATTCATGGGGTACCACATTAGTGGCTGTGGTGGTACAAACAATGCCCAGTAGGCGTGCTTACATAGGTTGTGAGGTCCCACCTAGTTGCTTACTTGCTCTTCGTGTTTGGGTGGGTCATGTTTCCTATGATTTAGGGAGACTAGGTGTAGCCCAGCTACATCCTGATACGGACCAACTAAGGATTAGTTGATGCGTGGGGATGGCCCGATATTTCCCGTACGTTCAGCAAGGTTCCTTCTCCTTGTCTTGACGCAGCCAACAATCTTGATAAGGACGATTTGCACTAGTATGCAAGGTGCACACTAGAAGCAATCCACCGAACTCCCCAAACCGTGAATTCAGCAAGAAGACACGAATTAGAGGAGATGAACCTTGTAGATTCGATGGGCAATATCAAGAATCTCCTATTCTTGCCTTGCACCAACTCAACAAACTCCAAACGAGAAAACCTTGCAATCACGCAATCTGGCCGCCAACAACCACATGGTGATTTTCTCCTTTATTTCACAAGCATAAAAACTTATCATATCATAGCCTAAGTTACAATGGGGCTAAGTCCCTGGCCTTATATTGGTGCACAATGTACAGCCTTGACTAAAACTCACGCACAACCTGGCCTAAGGCCGAAACAAACTCCAATACGAACGAACTAAAAAGGAAATACCTAAACTGCTACCTCTGGATTCTATCTGAATTTGTGATGTGACCATGAGGATTTCATGGCTAGCACCTCATCCATTGTATGGGGCTTCGAAATAGCTTTCCAACGAGTTTAAGAATGCCCAAATCAGACTTCATTTTTGAAAGTTATGGGCGTTTTAATGTTGGACTTTCTGTCTGACCCGAACCAAATCCGAATTGAATTCAAATCTTTATAGATTTTCTTTTCTTGTTCAACGGGCTTCCAAATCCATTTGGAACCTGAAAAGGAGTCCTTGTCATCCTTTGGAAAGCCATGGTATGGTCGGATTTTTCCCTTACTTGTATTGCAATACTCGGACTCTCTATGTTTGGCAAGTCTCGCGTGTCTCTTCGGACAGCCCGTGCAGCAATCGATGAAGTTGCCATAACTTTGTGTTGGAAGCTCCAAATCTGCGTCGTTTGATTCATTGGAAAGTAGACTTCATTAGCTTTCCAAATATGTATTTTGTATGTATTAGAAACCTCAGAATTGGCGTTGCAATGTTCATAACATTGTGGACAGAACTGCAATCACGAGAACTTGATTGATCTTGTGTCTTCCTCTTTACACAAACTAGCTTTCTTTCTTTATCATCCACACCTCTAATTCCATGCATTGTTGGCTTGTTTGCATTACACAAAGGAGGAATCACATAAGCATCCGCACGAACTAGGATATTCTTCATTCTCCCATAACCGATTGCTTCTTTCTCCTTACGCAATTCAGAGCTACTAAGCCTTGTAACTTCAGATTGTATGGGTGAAGCACAAATCAATGTGGTATTCACACTCTTGGCCACATCACATCCACATCGCTGACCCTGATGAGATCCCACTGTATAGCTGGGGCTTGGTTGTTTTGTGTGTAACCTACAGGGGTTTGTGCGACGGCTTGTAGTGTGCCATTGGTGAGCTAAACCCCGTCGTTTGCTATAACTTATTGCAGCTGTGGTCGTGGAAGCCCTTTCTTATTGGTCGAAGTACTTTCGAGTGTAGGTGTGCCCATACCCGCTAAACGAACCCACCATGGGTACTCGTTGGACTGCTAATTAGCTAGGATGGTCCAGTGAGATGTCACGGTGAGCATACCCTGATTTGCACAACACATTCAAGACCTTGTAGGAAGGTAGCATTATGTGGGGACAGTGTGGACTGTAGAGTTCGTCTCTGAGACAGTGCATTTTGGATTGTCAGAGCAATGTGAGTAGGATAGGGATTGCTGGCTCATGACCTGCCACCTCATTTTCTCCCATATGGTGGAGCCCTATGCCCCCAATGATTCATGTAGCAGTTTGGGCTTCACCAACAGGTGCCACCTGCATCATTTCGACCACTACCCAGCCATGTTCACCTACAAGTAAATTTATTTGCTACCTCATTTCATACAATTCGTGGCATACCATTCGTGACTTCTTTATTTTTCTATTGAAGTAACAGCTGCATACCCCCACTTTTTTCCGTAAGCAAATGAGGAAGAGATGTAAGAGTGATGACTGGAGGGTGAAATCGGTGTCGTGGACACATGCCTATGAGTAGTCGGTGAGGATGGAGGTCAAGCATAAGAAACAATCGTATGACCCAAACATGTACCCTGTGTACTTGGAGTGGTACATGGTGTGAACCCATTGGAGATGATGTGTCTCCCTATGCAGCCCCCCACATAAGCCACGCACGTTGACAGGCTGGCACTCAGCCCAGACAGACACTGTGTGGCACGACATGACAAAGTGATAATAGATTTAAAGTTTGTATTTGTATTTTACTATTCACACATTACACGACTAACATGTTACGTCTATTGTTGCAGGTCGACCAACTACACCGCATCATGTCAAAGGGTGGAGCCGCGCTACGCCGTGAATGCTCAAGCATGATGGAACGACTGTTAGGGTCCATTCACAACATGTACAAGGATGCCAAACACGTACTGAGAGCCATTGATGCGGTTGTTCTAGCAACGTGTTTATCCTAGGTGGCGACAAGCCATAGCATCATCTATCAGTAGCTACGTCCGTATGTCCTAGCTCATCGGCGTACCACCCTAGCCTCAACTGTTCCCAGTCCACGTAGTGTATTGCTCAGGTTTGAGACTTTCATATCTTCCTACAATCTGTATGATACCTTTTTCGGAGTTCCTCATACATGTCTTCTTCATGCAGGACGTTCGCGTCGACACTACTCTACTTCTATCTTTGCCATGGAAGCAGCCAGACCCTAGACCTCCCTCACCGAGGGAGGGGGCGAGGGACCACTCTAGTTTTATCCTCATCATGAAGATAACCTGACACACACAACACCCTAGACAATGACGTCAACTCCCATATCCAAGACTACGAGGTGCAATACGGCATGTACGCACCCGTGGACCACCGTATCTCCAACAATGTGATGAGTGGTATGATTAGACATACGACAGCTACATGGTCCACTAGTACGGCGCGGACTATGCTACATCAAGCTTCACTATAGCAGGCTATTGTGGACCAGAGTACCTAGGAGGTTCACCATTTGTGCAACGTGTGATGTTGATGCTTACAATTACGAATTTCATTGTAGTTCTACCTAGCTTTCGTTGGCCAAACGAAATTATGTGGAGGACTAGGTGCAGCAGATGTTCCACGCTCAAGAGATTGGGCCTAGTCAATTGTCTGGTGCACTGGTTCCCACTCGGTCACCATCGTGATACAACTTGCGCAACGTGCAATGTTCCCTAGACAGGTTGACCGTCCCTCAAGACCAGCTTCGGCACTAGAGGAAGCGGGTAATAGGCAACCCTTGATCCGGTACTACATTCGGTGCCAGCTCTTCAGTACAAGCAAGTCAAAAAATGATTCCATTAACTGCATTTGTGCCCCAAGTGTCGAATTTAAATATGTACTCGTTAATACTTTGTCCCCATTGTAGCAGTCTAAAATGGAATTTGTCAACGAGTGTAGTACAATTCTATAATACTAAGGTTCTCTCAGTAATTTAACAACACGCATCAGCGTTTCCTTGTGATTTCACAACACATACCAGCTTTTACAAGTGAGTTTGCACCACGCACTAGCTTTTTCACAGTGATTTAACAACACATACCAGCTTTTCTCAATGAGTTTATAGTACGCACCAGCTTTCCCAGTGATTTGACAGCATGTACTAGCTTTTTTTAGTGAGTTCACAGTATGAACCAGCTTTTCTAGTGATTTGACAGTACATACCAGCTTTTTCCAGTGAGTTAACAGTACACTCCAACTTTCCTAGTGATTTGATAGTACATACTAGCTTTTTTTAATGAGTTAAATAGGACACTCCAACTTTTTAAGTGATTTGACAACACGTACCAGCTTTTCTCAACGAGTTCACGACAAGCACCAGCATTTGTTTGTGATTTGACAGCATGTACCTGTTTTCGTAGTGAGTTGACAGCATGTACTAGCTTTTCTAACTGGATAGACACCGTGCAACACCTTTTCTCATTGATCAGACATCAAGCACCAGCTTGACGTAGTGAAATACCAACCAACACATACAAGCTGTACTCCCAAACAGTGCACACCAGCCATCTATAAACTCTAGTAGCCCTCACAACCGGATCAAAGACTCTACTCATGCTTATCTCAAAAATAGAGGAAGAGGAGAGGGAGAAGAGTGCACACATACATGATGTCACTGCACTGTCATTAGGCATGTCAAACTACAGAGATATGCTTCCCAAGTGGAAGTTGGTGCCCAAGAAGAATGGATCCTACCATGATAATTATTTCAAGGATGCACCCATGCCGCCGAAGTTTCCACAGCCATAGTGCGATTGCGGCAATCCAATACATATCATTCAATCCACACACCCAGTAGCTGCCGCCTGGGCACGCTACACGTGCGGTGAAGTTCTTGTAAGCATGTATTGATATTTCACATTGCATGGTTCATTTCGCACATCTCTAACCTACTCTATCTATGCCAATAGACCACAGAGCATTGCTACTTCTTCCAATTGATTGACGGCATGGAGATGCATGACAGAGCATTCACTAGACAAAAATACACGCTCAACTACTAGTGGCATCGGATAGATTCACAACTATAAACCATACACCCGAGATGACAGCAGAAAGGCCAGGATGGCGGAGAAAAGGGTAAAACACCAATGGTCCCCGATGCCCCCGCTAAACTCTAGGTTATTTCTGACTGGAACAAACCTACACAACTTGTGGAAGCAAGTACTGAGTGTGGGTCGTGAGGGCTAAATCCTACAAAGGAGAAAAGGAAAAGGCATCGATGGACTTAAATGTGTATGACAAATGACTGCAACCATGGCTTCCAAAAGGGCACATGCATCTTAATTGTAGTTGGGGTTGATGGTTCGCACATGTTGCAAGTTGTATCGTACTAGTAGTGAGGCAAACGTATACACCTAACCAAACCCTACATGCTATATAATTCACACATTCATTGTGAAATGCTTGGTTCATTATGACAATTATTTACAATAACGTATCTCGACTAGTTAACACAGGGATTTGGTCATGGTGGTTCATCTACCCCTCTGATCCCCCTCTTGCACCTTTCTAAAACATTCCCACACACACACAAACAAAATAGTGTCTACATAATACGATTTCTTAATGCATATCAAGACACACATTTTAACTACTTTGCACAAGTATTCACCTAATTACACAAAAAACTAAATTGCAAGTGTGGTGATGTTGAGCCAATGCTACAACCAATATCCCAGACCCTTGCATGCCTACCCGTCTGCCCTGGCCACCTGCCGAGCTCGGGCTACTTGGCAAAGCTTATCAAGTAGGGGCGGCTCAGCAGGCAGCTTCCATACTATCGATCTGCACCATTGCCTACCATGCCCACGCGCGCTCCTATGATAGCCTGTCCCTACTGAGTTCCCTAGGAGCGCCAGGTGATAGGTGTCGCCTGCCACGCCTTCTAAGTTTAGGGACGGAGCTATTTTTTTATAAAAAATAGCTATCCAAAGGCCAAATTTGAGAAGTGGCTACAACGACAAATATGTGAGTAGTTCTGCTTTCGTTTGTTTGACAAGATGCTATACATGTATTAATACATGAGACGAATCTTTCCTTTTCGAGTCAAGATACTTGCACTACATAGCATTAATTTAAGCCTGTTTTGGAATGCATCGATATATGTGGCTAGTAATTAATAAGCCCTATTAGTCGACTTAAAAGAGTCTGAAAAGGCAACGGAATAAAGGCTCTATTCTCTTGAGCTTTTGGTTTCTTTAAAAGTTTAAATAAATGAGACATCTTTTTGAAACGGATTCTCTAAACGACTTTCTGAGCCCAAAACCACGTGCATTGTCCACGTTGGCGTCTTCGCCATCCTCTGCCGTCTCAAAAAGCGCAGAGAAAAGCCACTACTCACAATCAAAAGCCATCAGATATAGTCTAAAAGAATAGAGTCAAACTTATTAGAATTTGGTAGTACTAATAATTGGACTGGCAATGGGCATTTCTTCTAACTCTGTGAAGAGCGGTCTGACCAGTGGCTATGGAGTGGTCAGACTGATTGTATGGCCTTTTAAAAATTGGACACCAAACACTTATGTAGGTGTGTTTAGGGATGTGTTCATCCTAGGTGTCACTCAATTTAGAGTTCTAAGCTAAAAATACATAGAGTTTAACCAAAATTTCATAGATGATGTTTTTTGGTGCTCTTAAGCAATCTGACTTGCCTATGATCGGCGGTTGACTGGTATTGGGCCAGTAGTCAGATTGGTCCTCTGTTACTAAGGTTGAGTTTGAGAAGTATTGGGTGGTTTGATGGGCCTATGGCTGGTGGTCAAACCGCCCCTGTAGGTTCAAAGTGAGTGATGTGGCCAAGAGTATGAATGCTACATTGATTTGTACTTCAACCATGCAATCTGATGTTACAAGGCTTAGTAGTGCAGAATTACGCAAGGAGAAAGAAGCAATCAGTTATGGGAGAGAGAAGAATATCCTAGTTCATGCGGATGCTTATGTGATTTCTCCTTTACACAATGCAAACAAGACAACAATGCATGGAATTAGAGTTGTGGATGGAGAAGAAAGAAATCTAGTTTGGCTAAAGAGGAAGACACAAGATCAATCAAGTTCTCATGATTGTAGTTCTACCCACAATGTTCATAAAGTTTTCAACGCCAATTCTGAGGTTCATAATTCACATAAAACACATATTTGGAAAGCTAATGAAGTCTACTTTCCAACGAATCAAATGGTGCTTGATTGGAGCTTCCTACATAAAGTTATGACAACTTCATTGGATGTTGCACGAGTTGTCTGGAGAGACGCACGGGATTTGCCAAACATAAAGAGTCCGAGTATTGCAATGCAAGTAAGGGTAAAATCCGACCACACTATGGCTTTCCAAAGGTTGAGAAGGATTCCTTTTCAAGTTCCAAATGGATTTGGAAGCCACTTAAACAAGCAAAGAAAGCATATAAAGATTTGAAGTCAGTTCAGATTCGGTTCGGGTCAGATAGGAAGTCCAACATTAAAATGCCCATAACTTTCACAAACGGAGTCCAATTTAGGTGTTCTTGGACTCGTTTGAAAGATAATTCGAAGCCCCATACAATGGATGATGTGCTAGCCCTAGAATCCTCATGATCACATCACAAATTAAGAAGGAATCTAGTGGCAATTATTTAGCTATTTCCTTTTTAGTTCGTATTGGAATTTATTTCGACCTTAGGTCAGGTTGTGCATGAGTTTTAGTTAAGGTCATGCATTGTGCACCTATATAAAGCCAAGGCTTAGCCCTATTATAACTTTGGCTATGATATGATAAGTTTTTATACCTGTGAAATAAAGGAGTAAATCGCCATGATGGTTGTTGGCGGCCAGATTGCGTGATTGCAAGGTTTTCTCGTTTGGAGTTTGCTGAGATGGTGCAAGGCAAGAATAGGAGATTCTTGAGATTGCCCATTGAATCTACAAGATTCATCTCTTTCTGAGAGACCATGTGGAGGTGACCACATGTTTATGATGAGTAATTGACAAGTATGTTGCAAATATTGAGTTTGGTTTGAGTGATTCGTGCCGGGTCGGCATTTGGTGCAGTTAGGTGGATTAGACGGTCTTATTGCATATTATGTCTCCCGATTGGTCGTTTGGGCAATTTCGTGCCTGTGTTTGATTCATTGATGATATTTATGCTTTCATGTATCGAGCGGTGCTATGTGATGTGTTTCTTGTCTGTGATGGCTGCAGGACGTCGAGGCGGAGTTGTGGCGAGACACGAGGTGACCGGACTAGACACAGGCGCTGTCGAGGTCAGAACGGTCGGATGTGTCGAAGACGGCGGAGACTCGAGGTGGTTGCGAGGCTTGGACGACAAGAGACGCGGAAGCTTCTCAGAAGGTGAAGGAGGGGCAAATTGGTAATTTTGCGAGGCTGCACAAGCGGGAGACGGTTATGTTTGGGTTTAGCGGGCGTAACGGTTGGAGACCCGTTAGCCAGGGCTATAAATAGGTGTTGGTGGCTGCATGTATTCCTATGGCTTTGGGAGAGAGTTAGGGTTTGCTAGAGTCAAAAGGAGCTTTGAGAGTTTGTTTTGACTTTAGGCTTTAGTGGTTGGAGAGTTGGTGTAGGTAGCAGGTTGTGTCTCCTTCGTAGCTTCTCCTGTGTGTGGTCTCCTCTCCAAGAGCATGTAGTGTGTGTGAGTTCTTGAGATAGAGAGGGAGAGGGAGAGTTGATCCTTCATGTAATCATTCCTCTTGTTCTAATGTCCATGCGTATGGGAACTCCTCTGTAATCGTTTGATTGGGAATGAAACTTCTGAGTTTTTCTCCTGTGCTCTCTGTTTTGCCTTCGATGCCCTCCGTGGGTGATTTCTGAGATTTTCGTTTGTGTGTTGTTTCTTGCTGGGGAGTGGAAAAATGTGTTGCTCTATGTTGGGATGGTGCCTCAAGATCATTTGATCGATTTTCCCAAGAGCTAATCTCATTTAATCTCAGATTTCACTTTTTGGGGCCTCTCAGTTCTTCAGTTTGTTTCTAGGGTTTTGTTGAGAATTGCGTTTCCCTTCTTGAGATGGCATGAAACTTGGTATCCAGAGTCTTGAGACTATCTTTTAGATATCCTCAAAGTTTCATGGCCAAAGGATCAGAGATGGAATGGCAGTTTGAGTTTTTGGGAGACTCTCTGTACTTTTCAGGTTTTTGTCTAAATTCTGAATTTCTTGATGTTTGGTGGGATTTCTTTGTTTCCCAAAGTCCTCTTGCTATTTAGCTTGTTACAGTGATGCTCTGGGCCAAAAAGAATTAAAGAAATTGTTCATTTTCTTTGGTTTCCCGATATCTGCAATTTCTTCAGTTTTTCAGTATTGCTGTCTGCCTGCTCTGCTGTATGTTCCCGAGGAGCGGTCAGACCAGCCACACAACGGCGGTCAGACCGGAGGGAAGAGGGCGGTCAGACCGCTCGGACAATGGCGGTCAGACCGACCCCCTGGAGCGGTCAGACCGGCGGGTCTTGACC
Source organism: Dendrocalamus latiflorus (assembly GCA_017311315.1). NCBI lineage: Eukaryota > Viridiplantae > Streptophyta > Magnoliopsida > Poales > Poaceae > Dendrocalamus > Dendrocalamus latiflorus. Next base: position 6,202,456 of record CM029675.1, read on the forward strand.
GGTCAGACCGACATCTTAGGTGCGGTCTGACCGGCCCCAAGGTTTTGCTGCTGTTTTTTCTTGGTGGTTGTCTTGTTTAGCATTCTTCCTTTTAAAGTGTTTTCTCCTCCTTTCTCCAGTGAGCTTAAATTGTTTTCTTCATAGCACTCATTGCTATAGGAGAGGAACTCTTTGATTGGAGACTTGTGGGGGACGAATTTTTAAGCAAGCGACATTCACCCCCCTCTGTCACCATTTCAGTCCAACAATTGGTATCAGAGCCGGTTAGCTCTTCCTCGTAGATCTTAACTGGTCTCTAGAGCCATGGCGATGGACAAATACTCGACCAAGCCCCCGATCTTCGATGGGATCGACTATCCCTTCTGGAAGAGCTGGATGGAGACCTACATCCAGGCTCAGGGCTACGTTATCTGGCGTAAGGTCAAGGTCCGGTTTGTTGTTCCTGCCGATGAGAACATCAATGCTTGAAATATGCATTATGTTGAGGCAAACGCTAAGGTAAGGAACATCATAATCCAGGGCCTGAGTCGTAGCGAGTTTGACCGCATATCTCATCTTTCGTCCGCCTTCGATATTTGGGAGACCCTCGATGCTTACCATGAGGGCACCACCCAAATAAAGATGGTGCGTCAGGACCAGTTCAAGCGAGATTACAACAAGTTTGAAATGCTCACTGGCGAGTCCCTCGATGAGTGTTTTACGCGTTTCCACAAAATCTTGAGCAACCTCCGAGCGGTCGGTCTCACATACCTCGACTCGGACAATGCTCGACAAATGCTCCCTGCTTTGGACCTGCGTGTGTGGGAGATGAAAGTGACCACCACAAGGACACCACAGACCTCTCGACTTTGACTCTTGATGCGTTGTACTCACGCCTCAAGACTCACGAGATTGACATTGTCTCTTGAAAGTCAAAGTCACAATCGATGGCGCTGGTCACTGATCCCAGTCTGGTTTTCAGTTCTTCTTCTGATTCGACTTGCGGATTCTCCCTTGCTGCTCTCTGTGACATAACTGATGATCAGTTAGAGCAGCTTGCGGATGAGCAGTTAGCTCTCCTAGCTCGGAGATTTTCCCATGCTTACAAGAGGAGGAGGGACGGAAAGAGAGGAGGACCCGTGATCTGCTTCGAGTGTGGTGGCCCCAACCACATTCGAGTGAACTACCCCAAGCTGGGGAAGGGCAAGAACGACTACGGCGGTTCGGGCAAGAACGACTACACCGAAAAGTACCGCAACAAGAAGCCTCCAGCGCATCCGCAAGGCAAGAAGAAGTTTTGCGACTTTGGGAAGGCCAAGAAGCTCTTCCACCGCGTCCTCACCGCCTTCGACGACCTCGACCTCAGCGAGGTGGAGGGATGGAGCGACGATGACGAGACGGGTGACCAAGATCCCAAGGGCAGCGACGACTTCTCCGGCATGTGCTTCATGGCCCTTGAGGGCGAAGTGAGCGACAGCGAGCTGTACTCCGACTCCGACGAGGTATCCCCCACCTACGACCAGCTTAATAATGCTTTTCTTAAGCTAGGTAGATTCCATGCTAAATCTAGAGCTAGGTGTAGCGAGTTGGAGAAGGAAGTAGAGAGGTTGTCACAGGAGCTTACTTCACTTAGATCTGCTCCCTCCCGTGACGAGTGTGATGTATGTACTGCTCTGCTTGGTGACATGGAGAAACTAAGGACCTTGCATGATAGTGTGTCCTCTGAGCTAGACATGATTAAGGTGGAGAATATTAGTCTTCTTGCTGAGATAGAGATGAGTAGGGTAGCGTCTCCTAAATCTACTTCTGTTGAGACTAGTGCTTGCACCTCATGTGAGGATAAGGACAATGCTTTTAGAGGTCTATATACCATGCTTCTCGATCTGCCCGAGACTTGTGAAAATCGCAATAATCTGAAGATGAACCTAAAATGGGCGGATCATAAAATTGCTGAATTACAAGCTTTTCTTCTTGAGCCCATTGCTTCGTGTGTGAATTATCCCAAGCTTACTGCTGAACTTGATTCTGTCTCCAAGTAGTTTCAAGAATTAGTTGATGACAATAATAGATTGGCTCAATCTGCTTGTAAGGACCCTATTAGCTCACCATGCATTAATTGTAACAAACTAAAATCTGACTTGATTGCATTGGATGAAAAATGTGTGAAGCTAACTAAGGACCTTCTAGAGAAGCCACTTTCTGCTTGTAATGTGATTGCTGAGAAGGGGGAGGAGCCCAAGGGTAAGGTGGAGACGCTTAGCGACGTGAACCAACTGGCTAGTAGTAGGACTATCCCCTTAGAGTCGGCTGTGCGTGCACAAGCCATTCTTTCCTCTTACTGTTGGTTCTTCTTCTGCTCCCTTACCTTCTGCTGTCTCTTCTTCCCCTGCTCTTCTTGCACCTCTCTCTTTCGGGAGTGTCAGTATCTTATGAACACACTCGAGAGATTTGTAGGAGGCAAGAAGAAGCTTAATCTTATTCTAGACCAATCCAAGATTTGCAGATTTAATCAGGGTCTAGGATACGATTTCTATGAGGACATGAGGAAGCATCCACCTGCCGTGCTCAGACCCATAGCACCAGGTGTGATCGAGACTGAGCCCAGGACCGAGAAAGTCCAATTTAAGTATGCGGGCTTTGTCCAAGGGATTTCTGATCGTAAGGTGATTCCACCTGCAGCTTCGGCCTCTCAGAAGGCGAAGCCTCATCATGCTACTTCTACCTCTCAGAAGGTGAAGTATCATTGCACCTTCTGTCAGAAGGATGGACTTTGATCGATCGATACTTCAGGCGCGCCAAGATCGTGCGTAGAGACCGTGTTCGTGATCTTAGGTGTATTCGAGGTTAGCCCCAGACCTTGAGTGCACCTAACACCAACACGAGGTCTAGGCTTGCTTCTGTTGATGGGTTTGGGCAGCATCGAGGACTTGGTTTTTCTGAGTTTTCTGGTTTTCGTCCTAGATATGCTCCTGGTCGTGACTTCCGCCATCCTGAGGGTAGATCTCGTTTCCCCTTTCGAGATAGCTACCCGCGGTGCGATCAGCATGTTGCTGGTGTCTTGACTCGCTCCTCTGTAGCAGTCATGCCCAACAACAGCTTTGGGTCTGCACACAGACCTTCTGGCTTGTTGAGTGACAGAGAGCGTAGGGTAGCTAGAGGTCAGTCATGTGTGGCTATTTCTTCTACTCGACGTGTTACTCAGTATTGGGTGCCAAAATCACTCTTGATTTACCCCAGTACTGAGACTTTACTCTCTTGTTGACTCAAGTTCGTCGGGTTGGGAAGGGAGAGGTTTGGCTCGTAGACTCCGGTTGTTCTCGTCATATGACCGGAGACTCACATTGGTTCTCTTCCCTAGCCCGCGCTCCAGGTGATGAGACGATCACCTTCGGAGACGTTTCGTCTGGGCGCGTCATCGCCAAAGGTACAGTGTGCGTTAATGATTCTTTCATTTTGAAAGATGTTGCTTTAGTTAGTAAGCTGCAGTATAATTTGCTTTCCGTTTCTCAGCTTACCGATGACGGTTTCGAGGTGAGATTTAAGAAAAATGCCTACAAAATTCTTGATTCTTCGGGTAGTTTGGTTTGCGGGATTTCTCGTTATGGGAGGATCTTTCGTGCTGATTTTTCTGAGTCTTCTGGTGATCCTCTCAGGTGTTTAGTTGCTTCTGAGTCCCACGACCTTTCTTTCTGGCATAGGAGACTTGGTCATATTGGATTTGACCATTTGACCCGAGTTAGTAGCCACGACCTCATTCGTGGTTTGCCGAAACTCAAGATGGTCAAAGATCTAGTTTGTGCTCCTTGCCGGCACGGCAAGATGGTTGCCGCTTCCCATCCTCCGGTCACAGTTACTATGACCGATGCACCAGGATAGCTGCTCCATATGGATACAGTTGGACCAGCTCGAGTGCAGTCAGCAGGAGGGAAGTGGTATGTCCTTGTCGTGGTCGATGACTTCTCGAGGTACTCTTGGGTGTTTTTCTTAGCCTCGAAGGATGAGACGTTTACACATTTTCGAGGTCTTTTCAGTAGGCTTTCTGTTGAACTTCCGGGTGCCTTGCGAGCGATCCGGAGTGACAATGGCACGGAGTTCAAGAATTCCTACTTCGAGAGATTCTGTGATGAGACGGGTGTAGAGCACCAGTTCTCTTCTCCTCACGTCCCACAACAGAATGGCGTCGTGGAGAGGAAGAACCGTACCTTGGTCGAGATGGCCAGAACGATGCTCGATGAGTACTCTACTCCTAGGAAGTTTTGGGCTGAGGCTATTGCGACCGCGTGCCATGTATCGAACATAGTTTTTCTTCGGGCTCACTTGCATCGCACTTCTTATGAGTTGAGATATGGGCGAAAGCCAGTGTATCTCATTTTCATGTGTTTGGTTGCAAGTGCTTTATTCTGAAGTTCGGGAACCTAGAGAAGTTCGAGTCACGTTCTTGTGATGGGATCTTTCTAGGTTACTCGACTTCTTCGCGGGCTTATCGGGTTTGGAACTGCGAGTCTAGTAAAATGGTAGAGACCTGTGAGGTGACCTTTGACGAGGCCAGTCCGGGGACTAGGCCTGATATCTCAGGTTCTTTAGAGCAGTCCGAGCCCATATTTGTGGATGATGAGGACGATGGAGATGAGGGTTGTCTACCCGATCCAGTCCCTCATCCACCCCTTGAGGTGCCTTCTTCCACTGCACCTCGAGGTGATCAGCCCATGCCTTCTGCTTCTTCTGGAGCTAGTGGCTCTATTCCTATCTCGTCAGCTCATGAGGTAGAGGCCACTTCTTCATCTCATCTAGGACCTCCTAGACATATCCGGAAAGACCATCCTTCCGAGCAGATTATTGGAGACCTCTTTGAGCGAGTCACTCGTTCAAATTCTGGCATGTCGCATTTCTATCTCCATTCTGCCTTTGTTGCCACCTTTGAGCCCAAGGATGTTAGTCATGCTCTCTCTGACGAGTCTTGGGTCAATGCCATGCATGAGGAGTTAGAGAACTTCGAGAGAAACAAAGTCTGATCGCTTGTTGAGCCCCCTCGAGGTCACAATGTTATTGGGACTAAGTGGGTGTTCAAGAACAAGCAAAGTGAGGATGGGGTAGTCATTCGAAACAAAGCAAGACTGGTAGCTCAGAGCTTTTCTCAGGTTGAGGGTCTAGATTTTGAGGAGACCTTTGTCCCTGTAGCTAGACTTGAGGCCTTTAAAATCCTGCTTGCCTTTGCAGCTTCTAAGGGTTTCAAGCTTTACCAGATGGATGTCAAGAGTGCCTTCCTCAATGGCTTTATTGAGGAAGAAGTCTATGTGAGACAGCCTCCAGGTTTCGAGAACCCCAAATACCCAAACCATATTTTCAAGCTTTCCAAAGCGTTGTATGGACTTAAGCAGGCCCCTAGAGCTTGGTATGAGAGGCTTAAGTCCTACTTGTTGAGTCATGGGTTTGAGATGGGTAAAGTAGACAAGACCTTGTTCATTCGCCGGCATGGCACTGACCTCCTACTCGTCCAGGTTTATGTGGATGACATCATCTTTGGCGGCTTTTCTCATGCTCTCGTTTTCCAGTTCTCGGATGTCATGAGCACCGTGTTTGAGATGAGCATGATGGGTGAGTTGATCTTCTTCCTTGGCTTCCAGATCAAGCAGACTCGGGAGTGTACTTTCTTGCATCAGGGCAAGTACACTCGCGACCTCCTGAGACGCTTTGACATGAGTGATGGTAAGCCCGTGTCAACTCCCATGGCATCTTCCGCCACACTTGACCCAGAAGAGGACGGCGATCCAGTTGATCAGAAGGAGTACCGCAGCATGATTGGCTCCCTCTTGTACCTCACCGCCTCGAGACCGGACATACACTTTGCTGTGTGTCTTTGTGCTCGGTTTCAGGCTTCTCCTCGCGTATCTCATCGCCAGGCGGTGAAGCGCATCCTTCGGTACCTTCGAGCTACCATTGACTATGGTATCTGGTACTCTTCCTCGTCCTGTCTTTCCTTGAGAGCCTATTCGGATGCAGACTTTGCTGGCTGTAGGATAGATAGGAAGAGCACTTCGGGCACCTACCAGTTCATTGGCACTTCTCTCGTTTCCTGGTCTTCGAGGAAGCACTCCGGTGTTGCACAGTCCACCGCAGAGGCCGAGTACGTTGCTGCAGCCAGTTGCGTAGCCAAGTACTCTGGATGGTCTCAACTCTGCGGGACTTTGGGTTAGTTATCAACAGTGTTCCACTCTTTTGTGACAACACTTCTGCGATTAACATTGCTAAGAACCCAGTGCAGCATTCTCGGACCAAGCATATCGATATTCGCTATCACTTCCTTAGAGACCATGTAGAGAAGGGTGACATAGTGCTCCAGTTTGTGGAGAGTGACCACCAGTTGGCTGATATCTTTACCAAGCCTTTGGATAGCTCTAGGTTTTCAGCTCTGCGGGGAGAGCTTGGGGTGGTTTGTCCTTATGGACTGTTGTGAGGGGGAGCTCAGTGCTTTACTGCTTTATTATATTGATTATGCTCTTACTCCTTTCTGTTGCATTGCATACAGGGTGCATATGGGTTAGTCCTCCTAGCATAGATTAGAGTGCTTATATTGTCTAGCTGTTTAGACTTCTTACTCTTATCTTGTGATTCTAGGATGCTGCTTATTAGCTGTTTCTCTTCTCACTAGGTTGAGTTCACTCACTTCTTGTAGGTTCTAGCGAGGGTTGGGCCACCCTCGGGTAGACAGGGTACGTGTTTGCTCTTTAGTGAGTTAGATGATTAGTTGATAGTCCTAGAGTCATATGGGGTAGATAAGAACCAGTCTGAGCCATAGGTTCCTCTACATCTTATCTATGCTTTAAGGACTACCTATTCTGATTTCTTTGTCAGCTTCTCGTTTTATTGTTTTGGTTCAGGGGGAGTTCATTTGGGAGCTTCTAGAGCTTAATATTGACTTAACTCAACTTGAACTAAAAGTTGTATCACATGTTGAGGGGGAGCTGGATTTTCTGCATTGCATTCTGCATTTGTAATATATCTACATAAAGCCTTGATTATTATCCCTTCATGACATGTTTACATCACTTTACATCCTGCCATGATTTGTGCTTCATTGCTAGATTGATCATGACTTCATATGTGTAGACTAGCTTTTGCCATGATGAGTTAATTAAAATTGCTCAATTTGAATTAAAATTTGTCATGTTAATTCTTGAGACTAGTCTTTCTTTAGTTATCTTTTTATGATTCATGCCATGTCAAATAGGCTGAGTTGAGTCTTGAATCGCTATTGAGCTTTAGACTGAGCTATGCTAGTTCTTGATGTTGCATAAGTTAGTACAATCATTTATGAATGCAAAAAGATCTCTTTTATGCGAAAAAAACTGATCTCACCAATTCTTTCTCATGAGACGGCTTGCCATTGCACAAGGCATGAACTCAGGGGGAGTTTTGGATGACCAAGATCATCTCCTTAAGCTTCTAGCTTGGAGTGGTCACATAAGGCTTGAGATCTAGCATATGACTAAAACAAAAATCTTGGTTGGAAACAATCATGAGTTTCTCAAAGTAAAAATATGTCAACTGTGCTCAATTTGCTAAAATTTCAAAGGTTACAAGTACTTAAACAGATGTTTCACTCTTGAGCTTGTAGCACTCTAATTTGACTCAATACTAGCTTCTTGGTTCCGCTTAGCTTATTGACATGGCTTGCATCATCTTTGGATACCTCTAGCTAGACTTTGATCATGGATGACTTGACATGCTCACAAATTGCACTAAATTTCAGATTGTCATCTATTTGCTTTAGCTGGCTTATATATATCTTGTCATGATCTAGATATCATGTTCATGTGTTATGGCTTGATGTAACTCTCATATGGTCATTTTGGATAATCTTCATGGCTCTAAATGCTTAAAATAAACAAACTTCAGCCATTTCATCCATTTTTGTAAACTTATTCTCTCTTTTGCATCCTTGATGTGTTTATTGCCAAAAGGGGGAGAATATTGGAGAAAAAGCCATTTTGGGAGTTTTGAGGAAAACTTGCTTTTTGGGAGCTTTGAGGAAAACTTGCTGAGCTTTGAGGAGAACTTGCTCTTTCTTTTGCTCTTTGTGTCGACATGATCATTAGCTTCATTTTCTTCCTTTGGACCATGTTTGACTTTCTTTTCAAACTCAACCTTGTGCTTTTTCTAGGTTTGTCAATATACTCATCAAGGGGGAGATTGAGAGACCATGTGGAGAGATATTGAGAGACCATGTGGAGGTGACCACATATTTATGATGAGTAATTGACAAGTATGTTGCAAAGATTGAGTTTGGTTTGAGTGATTCGTGTCGGGTCGGCATTTGGCGTAGTTGGGTGGATTAGACGGTCTTATTGCATATTATGTCTCCCAATGGTCGTTTGGGCAATTTCGTGCCTGTGTTTGATTCATTGATGATATTTATGCTTTCATGTATCGAGCGGTGCTATGTGATGTGTTTCTTGTCCATGATGTCTGCAGGACGTCGAGGCGGAGTCGTGGCGAGACACGAGGTGACCGGACTAGACACAGGCGGTGTCGAGGTCAAAACGGTCGGATGTGTCGAAGACGGCGGAGACTCGAGGTGGTTGCGAGGCTTGGACGACAAGAGACGCAGAAGCTTCTCAGAAGGTGCAGGAGGGGTGAATTGGTAATTTCGCGAGGCTGCACAAGCGGGAGACGGTTCCATTCGGGTTTAGCGGGCGTAACGGGTTGGAGACCCATTAGCCAAGGGCTATAAATAGGTGTTAGTGGCTGCATGTATTCCTATGGCTTTGGGAGAGAGTTAGGGTTTGCTAGAGTCAAAAGGAGCTTTGAGAGTTTGTTTTGGCTTTAGGCTTTAGTGGTTGGAGAGTTGGTGTAGGCAGCAGGTTGTGTCTCCTTCGTAGCTTCTCCTGTGTGTGGTCTCCTCTCCAAGAAGCATGTAGTGTATGTGAGTTCTTGAGATGGAGTGGGACAGGGAGAGTTGATCCTTCATATAATCATTACTCTTGTTCTAATGTCCATGCGTTTGGGAACTCCTCTGTAATCGTTTGATTGGGAATGAAATTTCTGAGTTTTTCTCCCGTGCTCTTTGTTTTGCCTTCGATGCCCTCTGTGGGTGATTTCTGAGATTTTCGTTTGTGTGTTGTTTCTTGCTGGGGAGCGGCAAAATGGGTTGCTTTATGTTGGGATGATGCCTCAAGATTATTTGATCGATTTTCCTAAGAGCTAATCTCATTTAATCTCATATTTCACTTTTTGGGGCCTCTCTGTTCTTCAGTTTGTTTCTAGGGTTTTGTTGAGAATTGCGTTTCCCTTCTTGAGATGGCATGAAACTTGGTATCCAGAGTCTTGAGACTATCTTTTAGATATTCTCAAAGTTTCATGGCCAAAGGATCAGAGATGGAATGGCAATTTGAGTTTTTGGGAAACTCTTTGTACTTTTCAGGTTTTTGTCTAAATTCTGAAATTCTTAATGTTTGGTGGGATTTCTTTGTTTCCCAAAGTCCTCTTGCTATTTAGCTTGTTACAGTGATGCTCTGGGCCAAAAAGAATTAAAGAAATTGTTCATTTTCTTTGGTTTCCCGAGATCTGCAATTTCTTCAGTTTTTCAGTATTGCTGTCTGCCTGCTCTGCTGTCTGTTCCTGAGGAGCGGTCAGACCGGCTTGTTGGGGGCGGTCAGACCGGCCACCCAACGGCGGTCAGACAGGAGGGAAGAGGCGGTCAGACCGGCCCCCTGGAGCGGTCAGACCGGCGGGTCTTGACCGGTCAGACCGGCATCTCAGGTGCGGTCTGACCGGCCCAGGGTTTTGCTGCTGTTTTTTCTTGGTGGTTGTCTTGTTTAGCATTCTTCCTTTTAAAGTGTTTTCTCCTCCTTTCTCAAGTGAGCTTAAACTGTTTTCTTCATAGCATTCATTGCTATAGGAGACGAACTCTTTGATTGGAGACTTGTGGGGGACGAATTTTTAAGCAAGTGACATTCACCCCCCCTCTGTCGCCATTTCGGTCCAACACTTTTAATTCGTGTCTTCTTGCTGAATTCACGGTTTAGGGAGTTTGGTAAATTGCTTCTAGTGTGCGCCTTGCATATTAGTACAAATTGGCCTTATCAAGATTGTTGGCTGTATCAAGATAAGGAGAAGACTATCCGCATGAACCAAAGGAGAAGGAATCTCGCTGAACATACCAGGAAAGATCGGGCCATTCCTACGCATCAACTAATCCTTAGTTGGTCTATATCAGTGAGACTAGAGTTGAGTTGAGTTGGTTGTGTGTGTTCATGACATGATTTGGCTAACATGAGTCAGTTGCATGAATCTTATGCTCAGAATTGGATTGCTTTGTCTTTAGATGTGCAGGTGGCTTGGTGAGTGATGGCTATCAATGGCAATTGACTAGGACTAGGCAAAAGAGCTCAAGTCTATACAGTCGGGGTAAGTCCAGGTGAAGCTATGTGGCTCAAGCGAGAAGCACAAAAGAGACGAGGATCACATTAAGGCAAGTTTGTGTATGTGGTGTGCCAAGTGACGAGGTTGACACACATAGAGACAGTTCGGGAGAGTCCGAATGATTGAAGACATGATGAATAGTCATTGAACATAATAGGCTATGTGTCAAAGCATACAGAAATGCTTTGATGGATTGGATTGGTGTTTCGATCTATTGGAGCCCTTTGGATGAGCCGTTTTGAAAAGCGTGTGTGTATTTATAAAACCCGATATGGTGTTGGGTTAACGGGTTAGCCCATGTAAGTAGATGAAACCCAACTAGAGGTATTGGTTAGGGTCTCTTGTAAGCTTTCACTATAAAAGGATAAGCTTTTGAGAGTAGTTAGAGAAGCCTTGGAGAGAATATGGTTAGTTTTTTTTAAAAAGAAACTTTGTGTGTGTGCTCCATAGAGAGGGAGTTCTATCATCCAAGAGTGGAGTAACTTTAAACATTCATCTGCAAGTGAAATAAAGGTCCAAATTTTGTCCAAATGAGTTTTGCCGTAGATTTCTCCTTGTGATTTTGATTTGCTTGGTCTTTTGTTTAGATTTCCTCCCTCCTTGGCCTTACTGGTTCCGAAGGATATGTGGATGATGGAAAAACCTCCTAGAGGCTAGGTTCCATCTATCTAAGCAACCATATAGCAAGTTCTTGGTGTTTTCTTCATTTTGATGTAATTTACCTTATGTTGGGCAAATGTCAAAACTTTGTTGAGTATCTTGTCGATCAATTGATGGAATAGGTTCATAGGATGTTGAGGAAGCTACATTTGAAGTCATTTGGTTAAGTAGATTAGATGTTATGCCTTTTTGAGTTCTTAGTTGCAGGCTGTTTTTTCTGCACTGGAATGGCGAGCGGTTAGACTACCCAGACCCAGTCAAACTAGTGTGATGTTTACGGTCAGACCAACCATTTGATGTTTTCGCCTGGCCATGGCTTTGTTTTTTGTTTCCTTAGTTTGTTGGTTTCTGTGTTGTGCTTATTTTCGCTGTGCATATGATCTTATTAATTTCTGATAGCTAATTGAGTGAAGAAGTTAAATAGATTGTTTTTGTTGAAGTTAGAAAAAAAAAGGCAAAGATCATTTATCCCCTCTATTCTTCGTCATGGTCGTACACAAGAAACATGAGAACATAATTAAGGCAGCAAAATGGACCGGTTCAGTCCATAACTAAGCAAGACTTTCAAGGAAAGGTTGCAAGGTATTCTTCTGTCATTATTGGCTGCACTCCAAAGTTGACATGAAGTCCATCGATCAAAAAATTTTCTATACTACCTGCCAACATAGTCTGTAGATATAACGAATTACTGGTCGGAAAGGATGTGAATGTACAGAAAATAATTAGCGCACACATGTATGCATACATGCAAGACTACTACAGTACTGCCAAGACGTACATACATTGCACAGCAACTGCGTTCTTTCCATCAAAATTTTCTGGTTTTATTAGGATTAATCTTGTGTGTACTTAGAATTTACTATTTCGCAAGGACAAGAAATGATTTAACACCTAGAATTAAATGTTTGCGTTCTCTAATTAACCAAATTCTAGTATACTAGTAGTGACCAATCGTTAGATAGTTCAATGACACTTCGGTTCTCTAGCTGACGCAAATTAAGATGATTACACTATAGCCTAGGTCAATTTTCTATAGGAAGCTTTTCATTTAAACTTAAAAAACACCAAACAATCGAAATCGGTATGCACAGTGAGAGATAATGGCGAGTTCCTTTTTCATCTCACTTTTGGTTTCTAACTTATTTTTCACTATTTCTAAATTTCATCTTTTTCTGGCTTTTTGGCTTTTTTTTAAACTTTTTTGTCGGTTCTTTTTTCTCGTATTCGTTTATATTGTCTATGATAGACTAACATGTTTTTTCTATTTTTAAAATTTTTAAATTTAATTACGCCAAATAAGCTATCATCAGTTACAGTGAAATTTCAGCCAGCCATAGTGCAATTTCAGCCATAAGCTAATTTATTTCAGCCCAACCAAGCACCACCTTAAGGGTTACACTCCAAAGTTGGCTCAAGGGGACCGACCAAACGATGTATACTTGACTAAATGCATTGATGCCAACAAAGATTTTAAAAAACAAATTGTTTTGTGGGGACAATGTTTTTAAAGTGGTTTATCAGTTTATCGATATTTGATTTATTCGTACATACGCTCGTGTTAAAACAAAAAACTATTAGCGTAGCTATAAGCCATTAGTTATAGCCAAAAAGAATGAATTATTGTAGTAACCAATGTGAAACATAAAATTAAGTCAAGAAAAAGGCACGGGGGTGACAAGGTCAATCTCAGCGGCTGACCAGTCACTACTTATTTTTTTTATTTCAGTTTCTTGTGAATGTGTATCGACACCATCACAATGTCAACACAACATCTTCAACTTTGAATCGCGAAACGGACTGGTCTTGTACCTTCATAATAACTAATTAAACTTTTTTGGACGGATTACTCCTTGTTTTGTAGTATGCGAACAATGCGTGGGCGCGTGTGGTGCTGTGGGGGTGTTTGAGACTGCTCCACAAACTCTGCTCCACGAATTCTACCGTGGAGTAGCTCCACAAAAAATCTAGAGTTTGTGGAGCACCCCTTTAGGTGCTCTCACAACTCCACCTTTTTTCCCTCGAACAGAGTGCGTGGAGCTGAACCTGTTTGGCTAAAAAACATAGAGCGGAGCTGAAAAACGTGGAGTGGAGCAGTCCCAAACACCCCTCGCACGGTGCGTGTAACTCGTGGTTAAACATTATAAAGAGGTGAAGGCGAAAACACAAGCGAGTGGAGTTGATGGAAACATCCTCACTGATTTCGTTCTCTTTTTCTTAATGGAGCGCCAGAGGTGGGGGAATGAAAACATTTCACGTATAAAATAGCATTACCGTGGTTATAAAATGAACGGAATATATTGCACTCTAATCTCTATGTTGGGAACTATGTAGCGATCCAGTTTTTTCAATCCAAATCTACTATATATTCTGAGTTATTCTCTAAATCATTAGCTAGCTCACATAATATAATGTTAGCAAATATCGTATTCATATATAAGCATAAATAAAAGGAGTACTTAATATTATATGGGCATTTATAAATAGATCTTATGATCAGTTTTATAGAACAGGGTGACATGCCAAATATGATTGTTCATATCAAAGCAGCGGAAATTAAATAAACCAAATGGTATCAGTTTTAGGTAAGTCAAGAGAACGAATTCTCTTAACCATATTCATTTCCATATCAAGTTATCATAACCATTTCCATACTTTTGTCCATTAACCATCATTATCCAATATCTATTAATTTATAAAAACTACGCAAGTGTGGCATTTCTACATTTTGCTCATATCCAGGGGCATGACTATTCAAATATATTGTAATACTCTGTAGAGGTTATACAGTTTTACCTACACGATATGATTAACTCATAATGTCAACTACTACACACTTTCGTGGGCGTGCGATTGAGAAAATTATAACAAAACTTTTATAATATTTTAGTTTTGATGCTTTCTGCCACTCCGGAGGTTAGACTCCTCAATATTGAGACAGTGACAGTTACGGCTCACCCCCAGAACACAACCATTATGAGCATTTGAATAAGGGACTACCGTTGTTAAGGAATCTATGGACCTTTACGTTTACAAAATCCACATGGGCAGTGACCATTATAGGTTACTTTTAACTACCAATCGTATGCACAGGAGTCCACACTGAAATTAAGCAAATTAGTTGGCCAGATCTATCCCATAACTAGACTTGTGGTTGCACGATTGGGTGTAGAAGAGAGTGCACAACATTCGGTCCTTAAACAACTCAGGTAAGACAAACCAACAAACCGAGATCTTATACGTTATGGCACCGGTCTCTGTCCAACCACTCACTTGAGTCTCCACCAATTTAACAAACATTTTCCTATATCTAGTGGCAACCCATGTACCACTTCCATTATTATAGTTTAGTTGACAATGTTTGTGTTGTATTTCATTTCATCACTACAACATTTCTAAGCATAACCATATGCCCGTTCATATAGCTTTTGGCTATGGCTTATAAATAGTAACAATTTGTAGAGAAACTTATAGAGAGAAATATTCATGTGCAATTTTAGTCGATATAAATAAAATCGCTGTAGTATGTTCTACAATCGACTAGTAGACCTTACTTTAAAAAGACATTCTGTTTAATAGCTAGGTACTATAGAAAAGCTGCTTTTAGAAGCCAATATGAACAGATAGTAAGGTTCACCAGTGGTCGAGTTATTCCATTGTAAGTATCCTAGGGCGATATCAAAAAATGTTATCAACAATCAAAGAGAGAGAAATAATAGGTATCAATTGTATGGTATAGCTAGGCAATCAATATTTAAAATAGTATTTAAGAAAATAACCATAATAAGCATTCACTTGTATTTGAAAGAAAAATATTTGCGTTTGAAACTAGGTTCAACATGATCAATTATAAGGACTTACCTTGGTCTAATGTAGCTAGTGTGAGATCTTGTTCATCAGCGTAGAGGCGTTCAAAGCGTCAAAGACTATACACACGTAATTATCCACATTCAACACAACATTCAATAAAATTCAAATAAAAATTCAAACAAAATCCTAAAATTATAGTTTTGATCTTTTTCAAAGGTTTTGAATTTAGAAATAAAAATCACTGGATTTAAATTTGAAATGAAGAAGCTATGGCTTTTCAAAGTTACCGAGACAAAATGCCAGAAATTCGAAAATGTCTTATAGGTTGGGTTAGTCGGGATTTTATTTTCTTTTTTAATTATTTTTCTTGAGGAAACCATTGAGTGGCTGATAGGTGGGGTCTAACAAGTTTTAGTTTTTTCTAATTATTTTTACTTGAAAAAGTAGAAGGGACTGACAGGTGGGGTCACTATCCACATGGACTCGGTCCACGTAGCGGTTTTACAGAGAGCAGGACCCACGTGTTAGAGATAGTGGTCCATGGACTGGGTTTACACAGTGGTTTTAAGGGTGCGGGGTCCACATTTCACTGACTCATACATTTAAATCGGACTTAACTAGGTTTTCTAAACATGTAGGGCCCACATATCCTACTAACACTAATTACATAATTAATAGTTAACTAAACTAATAACTTAATTATTATCTGATGCGCAGGCCCACTGGTTAGCGAGATCAAATAGAGCAATAGAGAAGCTTAAGGCGGAGCTCCTTGGTGAGCTCATCGATGGCGATGGAGGGGTTGGTGTGATCGGCTAAGGGATAAAATGGTTGCGCATGCCAAGACCTAGCTATTGGCGATGAAAGGGATAATTTAACTTTTTGCCACCCTTATGAGGTGAGTGGCATCATATTTGCCACCCTGGCCCATCGTCAGTGACTCAGGTGGCCCCACATGTAAGTGACAGGGGTAATTGACCAATCTTAAGAGTGGCAAAAACATGAATCTCCCGCGATGAAAGTGCTCGGTGAGGTCCGCTGCAGTGATAGCTAACTAGTGGTGAGCGGCAACGTAGGGTGGCAGGATGATGGCAATGGCACAAAACCAAGTTAAGGTCAAAGCCAAATGCTCGAAAGGTCCAGGGAGTTGCCTAAAGTGTTTCAAGCACGGCTCGGGGTCCTAGGGTCGTTGGATGGGGGTCAGCGGTGAGTAAGGAAGCTGCGGCATAGCTAGCAATGGCAAACTTCATATTTTCTAACCTAACTCTTCAAATTGAAGGTGTTTTCATGCTCATGTGGTGTCACATGGAATGTCATGCTGTCCATAGTGGCCGGCAATGGCGAGGAAAGGTCGAATGTGGTCAAGGTGTTGTGACCTATTCTAGGAGGATCCATTGGCTAGCCTACCAATTTGGCTTTAAGCTAAATTGCAAGGGGATAGAAGGGCTTATCAGGAGATGGAGCAAGGGAAAGATCGATGGTGGCAATGGGTCTGGTTGATGTTGGAGAAGACCACCGTGTCTTGGCGGCTCTGGGGCACATCAAGGGAATTCAAAGGGCGCATTTGAATCGAGAGCTCAAGGTGAATACCAAGGTTATGATGGCCAAGGTCGAAGGTCACCCGAGCGAAGGGAACGAGCAGCAAGGTCGGTGACGGCGCTACGCACAGCAACGAGGTCGACAACTTTAGCCTTCCTGAGGGCAAACAGGTCTAAGGAGGTGAGCACGAGGTAGAGGAAGATGCAACAAATGCAAAGTGCATGATGTCTTCATCGGAGACTCACTGGACGGTGAGGAATCGGATGCGAAGCTTTCAGCTGGACTTGGGGAAGAAGGGCAAATTCTTCCTCTCCAAGGGTGAAGGAGGCTCAACAGCTTGGGGAAAATAAATCATGAGTTGGGGTGAATGTTTTGACGCGCAAGGGGTGGCTTAAATACAGGGGAGAAGAGAGAGAAGGTGTAAGTGCCATGAGTGGCTTTGAGTGCCGGCGAGATAACATGTGAGATTGAGAGAGAGGACGACGTGACAATTCACATCGATGGGATGAGGTCGTGGTGCACAAAGCTCAAGACTACATAACTCTTCAATGCTCTGCTACACGTGAACACACGTGAGAAGAAGAAAGATTAGGCACACACGAGAGAGAAAGAGAGGAGGACGAGGCACAATAATTGGCTGATAGGTGGGGCCGGGTACCACATGGCGGTGGTGGTGAGAGAGAGCGGGCGACTGGGCTACAGGCGTGCAAGTGAGTGCTGGGCCAACTTGGTTGGGCCGCGGTGGGGAAAGAGAAGGAGAGGAAAAGAAAGCGGGCCAATGGGGAAAGAGGGAACAGGCTGGATTGGTTGAAGAAATTTTGCCTGAAGGTGAGGAGGGAAAATAATTAGGTTTAAACTTAAATTCCGGTTTTCAATTTGCTTTTGAATTTGTAATTTGAATTTCAGGAGGTATTTGCACACCTAATTTTTAGGAAAAATTTGTTAGCACCCAATCAACTTTTAGAAAATTTTAGAATTATCTTTTTTGGGCCAAGGAAATTATTTTTAAAAAGCTTAAAATGCAATCAAGAATTTAGGGAAAATTTTAAAATGCACCAACAATTTTAAAAATCCATAAAAATTATGCATGGTTTATTACAAAGCAAAATTAGGCTGTTACAACCTACAAATAAATCCAACTTGGAGCCATTCAATCTAGGAAGATGGATGGCTCAGATCCACCCAATCCAACGTAACACTATTGACGGAGGCAGAGGAGTACAGTACGGTGCCACTAGCCCACTAGGGAAATATGGGCCGCTCGATTCAGGATACGGGAATGAAAGATCAGATCGAGCACTAGAATACATCTATAGCGATTGCTACAGTGTATGGTAGTGTTTGGGGCCTTTGGGCAACGGCAGCTAAGTACAAAAAGCTTTGAAATTTTGAGTCAAAAATATATCGACGCGTGGACATGCTATTGTGAATGCCAATGTGCCATACACTCATGCCTTGTGTTAATATGGGAATCCATGAGTAAGGTCCGAGATATAAACGAACAAATTAAACGTAATCCACAAATTTTCACTACTACAAAACTATTTATATTGGACGTTTCATCATAAACGGTTCATATAGAGCCGTCTGTGCTTTAATTATTACAGACGGTTCATGGCTAAAACCGTCTCCGAAACTATCACAGACGGTTGAGTTTAAAAGCTGTTTGTGATACTGAGAGACCATGTGGAGGTCATCCCGTGTTTATGATGAGTAATTGACATCGCTTTAGGTAAGTCGAGTTTGGTTTGGGTGGTTTGGACCTTGACGTTGCATGGTGCAACGGGCTCGGTCGGACTTGGTCAGACTTCGTCGTATGTGATTAGGATACTTATTCCGATGATTCGACAGGTTTTGACGTCAGTGTGTAAGTATGGTGTGTTTATACCATTTATGCTTTCATGTATCGAGCGGTGCTATTTGATGTGTTTCTTGTCTGTGTGACTGCAGGACATCGGGCGGAGTTGTGGCGAGACACGGTGGATCGGACTAGGCGCAGGTGGCGCTGAGGTTAGAACGGTCGGGATGTGTCGAAGACGACGTGGACTCGAGGTGGTTGCGAGGCGTGCGAGACAAGGAGCGTGGAAGCTTCCCAGAAGGTGCAGGAGGGGCGAAACGGGAATTTCTCATGGCTGCACAAGCGGGAGCGGGCTCCGTTGGATTTAGCGGACGTAACGGGGTGGAGACCCGTTAGCCGTGGGCTATAAACAGGTTGGAGGGGCTGCATGCCCACTTGAACACTTGAAGGGATTTTAGGGTTTCCTTTAGTCAAAATAGGCTTTAGAGTTTGTTTTGGCTTTAGGCTTTAGTGGTTGAGAGTTGTTGGAGGAGGCAGAGTTGTGTTCCCTCTGTGTCCCCTTCGATGGTTTCCATGTGAGCTCTCTGTTCGTTGTGTTCCTCCCAAGAAGCATGTGTGGCTCTTGGTGTTCTTGAGGATTAAGAGGGAGAGGATGAGTTGAGTCTACTTGTAATCATTCCTCTGTCCGAATGTCCATGTGTATGGGGACGTAGTTCCTTGTATCCCTTGTAATCTTTGAGTGGTTGGAATGAAATTTGAAGTTCTTCTCCCGTGCTCTCTGTTTCCCTTCGATGCCTCATTTCTTGATTTCTTGAGTTTTTGAGTTCTTGTGTTTTTCTTGTTGAGAAGGCCCAAAATGGGTTGCTCTAGGTTGGGATGATTCTCCAAGATCATTTGATCAAGTTTCCCAAGAGCAAACTTCATTTAATCTCAAGATTTCATTTTTTGAGGCTTCCCTGTTCTTCAGAGCTTTTCTAGGGTTTGGTTGAATTCTTGATTCTCTTAAGGAAATGCCCTGAGTTTTTGTCTGAGGAGTTCTATGGCTATTGCTAACATATCTGCAAAATCTCTTGGCCATAGGATCAAAGGTTGGGAAGCAATTTGATTTTTGGCTCGGGTCTTGCAAAATTTCAGATTTTTACTCATAATCTGAAACTCTTGCTTTTTGGTTTGATTCTCTTGTTTCTCAGGGTCCCCTTACTATTTGGTACATTGTACTAAGGCTTTGGATCAAAGAGATTGAGAGCAAACCCTCAATTTAGCCAAATATCCGAAGTTTCGGTCTGCTGCCTGAAAATCCTGTTTGCTGAAATTCTTCGAGAGGTACTACTGCTCCTGGAGAGGTACTACCGCTCGGCTCAGCGGTACTACCGCCCATGTTCGGACCAGTCCGATCGGCAGCAATGAAACGTTCGGACGGTCCGAACGGCAAGAGGTACTACCGCTCGGCACAGCGGTACTACCGCTTGCAGCCAGACTTGCGCTGAATTTGTTTTTCTTGATTGCTTCTTTCTAGATCTGGTTTTTCCTTGTCTCTGTGATTTCCAGTGAGTGCTTATTTTCTATCTTCATAGCTCCCATAGCTATTGGAGAAGAAGCTTAAGTGATGATACTTGTTGGGGGCGATTTTTAAAGATCGACATTCACCCCCCCTCTGTCGCCATTTCGGTCCTACAGATACAGACGGTTTTTAAATAGAACCGTCTATGAAACTATCACAGACGGTTCATATAACAAACCGTCTCTGATATGTGCATTATCACAGACGGTTCGTGTAACAAACCGTTTTTGATAATGACACGTCACCGATCCGTGGAGTATCCTCCAGGATTTCGATCTCACCCGTCCATTCTCTCCACATCGGATGACAGGCACCGGTTCCTCCCACTGCTCGGCCCTTATTAATTACTCCCCATCTACCTTTCCATCGGTAATCACGCGTGAGTTCATCCACTATATAGATTTCTCCCTTCGACGACGCCGATCGACTACCACCGTGAGCTAGTGCCTTTGTTGTGACACCTCAGTCGAATGCAGAACACACTCTTGTCGTAAGTGTCGTAAGAGTGTCTTCTGCATTCTCACCGTCGTGCCACAAAGGCGGTGCTACCGCCGCCTCCATTACTGGTGATATCCGGCCGCCATCCAATGCATCCAGTTTGTTCCTCGACGACGCCGAATACTGCCGTGAGCTAGCGCCTCCGTTGTGACACCTCAGTCGAATGTAGAACACACTCTTGTTGTAAGTGTCGAAAGAGTGTCTTCTTTATTCTCACCGTCGTGCCACAAAGATGGCGCTACCGCCGCCTCTCCATTGCCGGTGATATCTGGCCGCCATCCGATGCATACAGCTTATTCTTCAACGACACCGACTACCGCCGTGAGCTAGTGCCTCCATTGTGACACCACAGTCAATTGCATAGCACACTCTTATCCTACCGGCGCCTCTCCATTGCCCGTGATATCCGGCAGTCATCCAATGCATCTAGCTTCTACTGTCTGTTAGGATCTCTACTTCTTATATATTCTTGCCGCGTTAAAGAGTTGTGTTCGTTATCTTGTTATGATGTAATGGAATGTGCTGTTGTGTTTGCCACTGTATTTGCTTGTTTTCAAAGGGCATAGGTAACATCATTTCTTGAGTCTAGCCAAAAAACAGAAAAAATTTAGGTATACAATGAACTACACAGATGGTTTTGTCGTATAAACCGTCTATGAAGGACTATCACAGACGGTTCTATATACCAACCGTCTGTGATACTTACCAATCACAGACGGTTGGTAACTAGAACCGTCTGTGATGTGTGAGTATCACATATGGTTTTTGTTTCGAGCTGTCTATAATAGTTTTCTTCACAGACGATTCTAGTTACAAACCGTCTGTGTTGTCTTTATCACAGACGGCTCACAAACCGTCTGTGATAACCTCTGATTATCACTGACACATAAATACAGGTGGTTTAGAAAACCGTCTATGATGATAATTCTTAACCGTTTGTGATGACCCTTTTTATAGTAGTGTTTGTTGAGACGAATTCAGCGAAGCAAATGCCCTGGTTGACAACTAAACGCAGCAACGTCGACATCGACCTGAAAGAGTAGTCATGGTGTGTTACTAAGCAAGCTAGCATCATTTTTTAGGATATAAGACAGATGCACACAATCCACATATATCAACTCACATCAAACGCGCACACGCGTATACATTCCCTACACATGCTAAAAAATGGAGGCTAAACAATTTTAGAACGTGGAATGTACTATCCCACTAAACACTTGTTTTTCTATTCTTAAATTTTTTATATTTAATTATGTCAAATAAGCTATCATCAATTACAATATATTTTTAGCCAACTACAGTACAATTTTAGCCATAAATCACTTTTTCGCCCAAAATGAGTAGACAGTAGATGGCGAACACCCTCGCCACCTCCCTTGAGCTACGACTCAGGACTCAAGCTAGCATCATTAATCTCTTCCAGTGGCGGAACCAGTCCTTGGACTAGGTGGACTATAATCTTAGGCCTGGAAACTAAAGCCCATGAAAAATTAATGATTTAAGTGTGAAAGCGGGCAGTGATCGTTTCGGCTTCAGCTTCTGGCTTCCGGCTTATTTTTCACTATTCATAAATTTCGTCTTTTTCTGAACTTTTGGTTTTTTGTTGAGCTTTTTTGCCGGTTCTTTTTTCCCCGTATTTGTTTGTATTATACGTAATGGGCTAACATATTTTTTTAAATTTAATTATGCTAAATAAGTCTCTGTCTGCTACAGTGTTTTTTCAGCCAGCTACAGTGCTTTTCAGCCATAAGCCACCAAAAAAAGCCCAAATGATACTACCTTTGGCCTAGCCTAGGACTTGGGCTGAATCTGGTTCCGTTCCGCCCCTGATCTCTTCTATTCGTGCCCTGCAGTACTTAGCAATGGTGATGGTCCCGTCCAGTTTACACGTTAATTTTGATCAAGACTCTAGATCGAGCTCATGGTGAACATCACAAACATAGTTCTTGTCAAGGTGGATGGATGCATGGCATGCGTGACCATCACGTTTCACAGCATATCAATATCAATATAGATTGTATCTGACAAATACAAGTTTCTTGTTGTTACATTTGATCACAACAGGTGGTATATGCGATCGGCAGCAGCACTAAGAGCAAATTATTTTTAGGGTGCGCCCACTGTCCATACACCAGGCCCTTGACTTTTTTTTTTTGGACCAGTCAAACTTCGATTCACCCGATAGGCTGATAACCATCGAACTGCACAGATACACATCCGGGGTACATCTGACGGCTAGAAAATTTGACCTACTTTTAAGATGTATCAGGAGCACGACAACATCTATTAAAAAGATAATGCCGCAAATTTAGAGACTAACAAGCAATTTACAAGTCATATCCATCCACAGACATGTACATGGAACAATCACTTATAACAAAACTATAGCATATCCGAATATCCGTATGTGGGAACTCCTATTTGACAATCCGAATCTCCTATGTATTCCGAGCTAATTTTTAGATTAGTAGTTAGCTCACACAATAACATCGATAAATATCACATCCATACATACGAGTAAATAAAATAAGTACTTCATACTACATAAACAACCATAAATATATCTTATGACCAAATTTACATAACAAGCCAACTAGCTAAATAGTATTTATCCATAACAAAGCAGCGAAATAGTACATAAACCAAAAGGGCATCCATATCTTGCCATAGACAATCAATTAGGGCTAAACCTAGTCCTGACTTTCGTCTTTCATGTCATAGCCGGTAGCATAGATGAATCCATATACCGGATCATCAGTTCCGTATCTAAAACCACATACTATGCAATGGTGAATACAAAAACACACAGCAAGTCCCTATAGCAGAATACAATTATATATATACATCTACATGCAAGGCTTATCCAAGTGAGGGTGTTATATATCTTTTAGTATAAAGCCAATTTGTAAAATATACTAATTTAGTTTAGATTCCAAACCTATGACTTATCCATTTTCACATTTAAAACCAATATCCATTTTTTCAGACAAATTCATCATGAGAGCGAACTCCCTTCGCTTTCAAGTCCATTATCATGAGACCGAAATCCCTCCACTTTTATTTCCATTTTCCAATTTTGGTTATCACAGCCATTACTAATTTATTATTTTATTTAGGAAAACTAGTGTAACATTTCTACACTTTTGCCCATGGGGCACAGCTATTCAGATAGATCTTTAATACTCTACAGAGGTTATACAGGTTTACTTACAAAATATGATTAACTCATAATATCGGCCATTACACGATTTCATAGGTGTGCGACTGATAAAATCATAACAAGACTTTTACAATACTTAACTAGGATGCTTACTCCCACTCCTCGGTTAGTCCTTAACATTGGCGACAGTGATCATTCCCATCCCGGGTTATGTCTCACCCCCAGAACGTTCCCTTTCTGAGCTACATTTTCAATGAGATATCTAGTTGTTAGAGAGTCTATGACCCTTCACATTTACAAAATCTACAAGGGCAGTAATCATTATAGGTCACTCTCAACAATCACAACAAAAATCCAAAAATTCACGTAGCAATCTACTGCGTGGGATTCACATCGGAGCTAAGTAAATTAGTGGGCTAAGTCTGTCCCATAACTAGACTTATAGTTGCATGATTTGTGTGTAGAAAAGTTAAGCACAAGAATTCAGTCCTTAAACGATTTAGGTGAGACCAACCACATACCCAGAGCTAGTGCAATCCACGCAGTACTATTCAAGAAAGGATATGTGCAATCTCTGCACGGCTCATCCAAAAATAATATATGCAAACCCTGCACGACTAATCTAAAAATGTCATGTGCAATCCTTGCATGGCCAATCTAATACGTGCAATCCCTGCACCGGTCTCCAACCAACTGTTCATCAGAGTCTCCACCATTTTAGAAAATATTTTTCTATTTCTAGTGATAACCCATGTTACTATTCATTGACATGTTTTCAATTTCAGTTAGCAATATTTGTGTTGTATTTCATTTTACCAATAGGATATTTCTACGCACAACCATAGCTTACTAAAGTTTAACTAATGGTGGAGTTATTATTATTATTGTAAGTATCCTAGGGTAACATGGTAAGGGAATATCAATATTTTAAGGAATGGGGAATGTTAAGCAACAAGTGCATGACATAACTTGACAATCAATCTTCAACACGTCATTTTAACAATTAATCATAATAAGCATGCATGTGTATTTGAAAGAAAAATATGAAAACTGGGTTCAACATGATTAATTATAAGGACTTGCCTTGATTAAATGTGGCTAGGGTGGGATCTTATTCATCAGTGACGATGGTGTCCGAAGTGTCAAACTCTATACATGTGAAACCATCCATATTCAATCAAACATTCAAATAAAATACAAATAAATTCCAAATATTATGATTTTGGTATTGTTGGAAAGGGTTTGAATTTAGATGAATTTAGAAATAAAAAATACTAGATTTGGATTTAAAATGAAGAAGTTATGGCCTTTTAAATACTAAATTAAAATAAAATTTCAGAAATTCGAAAATCTCTGATAGGTGGAGTCACCTAGAATTTCTTTTTCTTGAAGAAAAATTCTCGGTGGCTGATAGGTAGGGATGTATGGGTGTTTCATTTATGTTAACTCAGAAAAATGGGTGAGGCTGATAGGTGGGGTCTTGGTTCACATAGACTTAGTTCATGCAGCTATTTCCCATGAGTGGGACCTGCATGTCGATGATAGTGGTGCATAGGCTTGGCTTAAGCGATGATTTGGTTTTAAACTAGGGCTAATTAGGATTCTTAATCAATAGGCCCCACATGTCATACTAAGGCTGAGTGTAAACTTAACAGTTAACTTAATCCTGGGTTGATTAATATGACTAACAAATGGGGCCCATAGGTCAATGACACTAAGGCAACAGAGAAGGCTCATGGCAGAACTCCTTAGAGAGTTCTCCAGCGATGAGGGGGTGGAGCGAGGGGCACTGTAGTGGCAACTAGCTAGTGATGAGCGATGGTGAGATGACAAGGGCATAAAGCCATGCTCAAGCCAAAATCATGCACGTACTGGGTTTAGTGAGTTGCCAATATTGTTTTGGGTGTGTCTTGGGAACCTAGGGTCATCAGGGCAAGATCAACAATGAGCCAGGTGGCGATGACATGTTCGGCGATGATGAATCTTGGGTTTACTACCTAACTTCCTCAAATTGAGGGCATTTTCTGATCTACAAGCTAGTGTGAAGCTAACAAAGCATTGCTTTTGGCTTTATGCATGGTGTGCTATGCTATCCATAGTAGTCAGCGGCAGTGAGAATAGGTGCATGTGGTTGGAGGGCTACAGCCGGTTCTAAGGTCTGATGGCTAGCCTCTGGGGTTGTCTTAAGGGTTAGAATAGCTTATTAGGATTTTAGGCAAGATGCAAGAATGGTGACGGTGAAGAACTTGGTCGGCATTGGGGAAGAAGTATAGGTCTTGGTAGCTCTGGGCATGGCAATGCGATCCAAGGGGCATGTTAGCACAAGGGAGTCAAGGTGGGCATGAATGGCATGATGGCAATGGTCAGAATTCACCCAAGTAAAAAGAACGGGTGACAAGGTCGATGGTGACATGGGGCTCGGTGGCGAGGATGTTGACTTTAGGTTTCCTGAGGGCAAATGGTCAAGGTAAGGTGAGCATAGGGTAGAGAAGGATGAGGTGAACTCAGCACACATGATGGTATCATTAGAAACTCACCGAACAATGAGGAATTGAGCAGCAGATCTTGCGATCAGATTGGAGAAGATGGGGGAATCCTTTCTCTCTTAAAATTCTAGCGTTGGGTGAGCTTAGGGGAAGTCTGAGTGAGTGAGTGCGAAGCTTTTGACATGCTAGGTCAGGCTTAAATAGGGGCGAGGAGGGAGAGATGGCTCAAGTGCCATGAATGGCTTCGGGCGCTAAGTGAGAGAGAGCATGAGAGAGTGAGAGTGAGGGCAACTGGAGACAGGACAAACTTGTGGTGATAAGACAAGGTCGTGCTGCACTTGGCTGGAGGCATGTAGGCTTTCAATGCTTGCTTGCACATGAACATGGGCAAAGCTATGAGCCCGGGCGCATGCGCAAGGGAGAAAGAGAGGAAGAAGAATGTAGGACCGAAATGGCGACAGAGGGGGGTGAATGTCGACTTTTTAAAATCGCCCCTAAAAGTATCCACGAAAAATTTCTACTCTCCGATAGCTATAAAAAGCTATGAAGAAGAGAAAAACAGAGCTCACAGAAAATCAACTGAGATCAAGGAAATTGAGCGTAAGTCACGGCACGAAAACAGCAGAGCAAAGCTACCATGGCAAAGAATTTGGCTACCGTGGCTGCCACGGCAGCAAAAACTGCTGCTTTTGCTGCCAGCCGAGAGGACAAAAACTGCACTCAAATGCTGAACAAAAAGACCAAAAGTAGCAGCAAAAATGGTACTCAAAAGGATCTGCCAATTACCATTTTGCTGCAAAAGAAAATTGAAAAAGGGGGAAAAGAAGATTAGGAAAAAAAAAGGAGAAAAGACCAAGGCCAAAAAGTAGCAAAGAAGCTGACTGCCGAAGGCTTTAAAAAGGAAATGCAGACCTGATCAAAAAGTAAAAATTAAGACCATGAGGACTGCAGGTACCGATTGCTTTACAACCCTACAGGAGACAACCATCAAGTAGTATACTGCATGTAGATTACTTCAAGCATGCACTACAAGGCTGCAGCCGAATGGCAAGGAAACTGCATATCAATGATCACCAAAAATGAGAGCCGAAAGGAGACCAAAACAATGAGCAAAGCTACAGCCGAGACCAAACAATACCATACGGTTTAGTTTGCTGTTTGCCAAGAAACTTAATTGATTATTACAGCTGCCAACCGAATGGTGAAGAGCTTGACCAACAAGTGAAAATGACAAGGAAAATTGCAGCTCAAAACGAGTGACAAGTTTGAGTTCTTTCTGGCCGTGAACTGCTTTCTTGTCGAAGGCTCTTTTCTGCTAGCCAAAAACAGTCCTAAAAGAACTGCTTAACACAGAAAACTCCAGACCACAGAACAAGGGAACACAAGAAAGAAATCAAGAACCGAGGAGAACAAAACTAGCTCAAACACAAAAGATATCATAAACACGATACGGAGACATACATGCTTGATATGAAGTTGTTCTCAGCTCATCCCTCTCTCTCAATCTAACCCTACATCCCCATACATGCTTGAGAGAGATCAAGAGCACAACCCTATATCTCGTACAACCATGGAGAGACACAAATAAAACCCTAACTCTACACCCACTGTCTCTTGAATTTCAGCACAACCTCTCCATCTCCTTTTATAGCCTCTCACTAATGGGTTTGCACATGCTTTACCCATTAGGTCTCCACCTACTCGATGCTTTATCCAAACCCGCTTCCTTTTGTGCAGCCCTGCGTTTTTACCGAAACGCCCCTCGCGCACCTTCTAGAAAGCTTCCTCATTCCTTGCCCTGCAAGCCACGCAGCTTCGCCGTCTTCAGCACACCTCGACCGTTTTGACCTCAGCGCCACCTGCGCCTAGTCCGGTGCACCGTGCCTCGCCACGACTCCACCTCGAGTCCACGTCGTCTTCGACACATCCCGACCGTTCTGACCTCAGCGCCACCTGCGCTTAGTCCGGTCCTCCGTGTCTCGCCACGACTCCACTCGATGTCCTGCAGTCACACAGACAAGAAATACGTCAAATAGCACCGCTCGACACATGAAAGCGTAAAATAGCATAAACACATCATGCTTACCCATGATGAAGTCCAAACCTGTCGAATCATTAGAATATGCATCCTAAGCCCATACGACCAAGTTTGACCAAACCTACCGAGCCCGTTGCACCACGCAACGACATGGTCAAAACCACCCAAACCAAACTCGACTAACCTACACCCTTGTCAATTACTCATCACTCTCATGGGATCACGACCACATGGTCTCTCAATCTCCCCCTTGATGAGTATATTGACAAACCAAAGAAAAAGTATGAAGTTGAGTTTGATTTGAAGATTCCAACATGGTCCAAAAGAAGAATATGAAGCTAATGACCATGTCGACAGAAGGAGCACTAGAGCAACAAAGAAAGAGCAAATTGTTCTCCAAAGCTCTAAAATGCTCCCAAATGACTTTTTCTCCTCTATTCTTCCCCTTTTGGCAATAAACACATCAAGGAGCAAAAGAGAGAATAGTTATGCATATGGAGAAATGGCTGAAGTTTGATTATTCTAAGCATGTTGAGCCATGATAATTATCCATAATGACCATAATGAAGTACACCAAGCCATAACTCAATAAAAAGCTATCTAGATCATGACAAGATATGTATATCGTAGCTAGAACACATAGATGACGATCTGAAATGTAGTGCATTTTGTGAGCATGTCAAGTCATCAAAAAAAGCAAAGTCTAGCTAAAGATATCTAAGAATGATGCAGGCCATGTCAATAGTCTAAGTGGAACCAAGAAACTAGTGTTGAGTCAATTAGAGTGCTACAAGTTCAAGAGTTTATCATTTGTTTAAGCACTTTTCATTTTTAGATGATTAAGCAAATTTTGCACAATTGAATATTTTCTTTTAAAGCTTATGGCTGTTTTCAACAAAAAATTTTGTCATGTGCTAGATCTCAAGCCTTATGCGACTACTCCAAGCGAGAAGCTTAAAAAGATAGTCTAGGTCATCCAAAACTCCCCCTGAATTCATGCCGAGTGCAATGGCAAGCCGTCTCATGAGAAAGAATTGGTGAAATCAGTTTTTTCGCACATAAAAAGAGATCTTTTTGCTTTTAACAGATTGTGCTAACTCATGATGTATCAAGATACTAAAATAGCTCAATCTAAGATTCAACCTAGATTCAAGACTCAACTCAACCTATTTGACATGGCATGAATCATACAAGGATAGCTAAAGATAGACTAAACTCAAATGCTAGCATGACAAGTTTTAATTCAAGTTAAACAATTTTAAATTACTTATCATGGTAAAAGCTAGTCACACATATGAAGTCATGATAAATCTAGCAAATAAGCACAAGTCATGGCAAGGTGTAAAGCATTGTAATCATGTCATAACTGGATAATAATCAAGGCTCCATATAGTTATATTACAATGCAGAATGCTAGAAATGCAGAAAATCCAGCTCCCCCTCAACATTAGATGTAACTTTTAGTTCAAGTTGAGTTATGGCAATATTAAGCTCCAGAAGCTCCCAAAAGAACTCCCCCTGAACCAAAGCAATAAACACGAGAAGCTAGGAAAGAAAATCCAAACGGGCAGTCCTCAAAGCATAGATAAGATATAGAAGATGCTATGGCTCAGACAGACTCTCATCTACCCCATATGACTCCAGGACTATCAGCTGACCGTCAACCACACACACTAGAGAGCAAACACGTACCTTGTCTACCCGAGGGTGGCCCAACCCTCGCTAGAACCTACAAGCAGTGAGTAAGCTCAACCTAGTGAGATAAGAAATAGCTAATAAGCAGCATCCTAGATTCACCAGATAAGAGCAGAAGTCTAAGCAACTAGACAAGAGAAACACTCTAATTTATGCTAGGAGGACTAATCCCAAATGCACCCAAAATGCAATGCAACAGCAAAGAGTAAGAGCATAATCAATATAGTAAAGCAGTAAAGCCCAAAGCTCCCCCTCACTACAGTCATAAGGACAAACCACCCCAAGCTCTCCCCGCAGAGCTGAAAACCTCGAACTGTCCAAAGGCTTGGTGAAGATATCAGCCAACTGGTGGTCACTCTCCACAAACTGGAGCACTATATCGCCCTTCTCTACATGGTCTCTAAGGAAGTGGAAGCGAATGTCAATGTGCTTGGTCCGGGAATGCTGCACTAGGTTCTTGGCAATGTTA
Organism: Dendrocalamus latiflorus; assembly: GCA_017311315.1. Classification (NCBI taxonomy): domain Eukaryota; kingdom Viridiplantae; phylum Streptophyta; class Magnoliopsida; order Poales; family Poaceae; genus Dendrocalamus; species Dendrocalamus latiflorus. Next base: position 6,232,568 of record CM029675.1, read on the forward strand.
ATCGCAGACGTGTTATCACAAAAGAGTGGAACACTGTCTATAACTAACCCAAAGTCCCGCAGGGTCGAAGCCATCCAGAGCACTTGGTACAGCAATTGGCTGCAGCAACGTACTCGGCCTCTCCAGTGGACTGTGCAACACCGGACTGCTTCCTTGAAGACCAGGAAACAAGAGAAGTGCCAATAAATTGGCAGGTGCCAGAAGTGCTCTTCCTATCTATCCTACAGCCAGCGAAGTCTGCATCCGAGAAGGCTCTCAAGGAAAGACAGGATGAGAAAGAGTACCAGATACCATATTCAATGGCAGCTCGCAGGTACCGAAAGATGCGCTTCACCGCCTAGCGGTGAGAAACGCGAGGAGAAGCCTGAAAACGAGCGCACAGACACACAGAAAAATGTATGTCTGGTCTCGAGGCAGTGAGGTACAAGAGGGAGCCAATCATGCTGCGATACTCCTTCTGATCAACTGGCTTGCCATCTTCATCTGGGTCAAGGTAAGCTGTAGAAGCCATGGGAGTTGACACAGGCTTACCATCACTCATGTCGAAGCGCCTCAAGAGGTCACAAGTGTACTTACCCTGATGAAGAAAAGTACCCTCCCGAGTCTGCTTGATTTGGAAGCCAAGGAAGAAGGTCAACTCGCCCATCATACTCATCTCAAACTCGGTGCTCATGACATCCGAGAACTGTGAAACCAGAGTATGGGAAGAGCCGCCAAAGATGATGTCATCCACATAAATCTGGACGAGCAGATGATCAGTGCCATGTCGGTGGATGAACAAGGTCTTGTCTACTTTACCCATCCCAAAACCATGACTTAGCAAGTAGGACTTAAGCCTCTCATACCAAGCTCTAGGAGCTTGCTTAAGTCCATACAAAGCTTTGGAAAGCTTGAAGACATGGTTTGGGTATTTGGGGTTTTCGAAACCAGGAGGCTGTCGGACGTAGACCTCTTCCTCAATAAAGCCATTGAGAAAGGCACTCTTCACGTCCATTTGGTAAAGCTTGAAACCCTTAGAAACTGCAAAGGCAAGCAGAATTCTAATGGCTTCAAGTCTAGCTACGGGGGCAAAGGTCTCCTCGAAATCTAGACCCTCAACCTGGGAGAACCCCTGAGCTACCAGTCTAGCCTTGTTTCGAATAACCACTCCATCCTCGCTCTTCTTGTTCTTGAACACCCACTTAGTCCCAATAACATTGTGACCTCGCGGGGGCTCGACAAGCGACCAGACCTTGTTCCTCTCAAAATTTTCTAGCTCCTCATGCCTTGCATTGACCCAAGACTCATCAGAAAGGGCGTGACAAACGTCCTTGGGCTCAAAGGAGGCAACAAAGGCAAAATGGAGACAAAATTGAGACATGCCGGATTTTGAACGAGTGATTCACTCAAAAAGGTCCCCAATAATCTGCTCGGAAGAATGATCCAGCTACTCATCATCCACAAAGATGGTCTCAGACTGCTCTAAAGAACCTGAGATATCTGGCCTAGTCCCTGGACTGGCCTCGTCAAAGGTCACCTCGCAGGTCTCTACCAACTTGCTAGACTCGCGGTTCCAGACCCTATAAGCCCGCGAAGAAGTCGAGTATCCTAGAAAGATACCGTCACAGGAACGTGACTCGAACTTGTCTAGGTTCCCAGACTTCAGAATAAAGCACTTGCAACCAAACACACGAAAATGAGAGACGCTGGGCTTTCGCCCGTATCTCAGCTCATAAGAAGTGCGGTGCAAGTGTGCCCGAAGAAAAACTCGATTCGAAACATGGCACGCGGTCGCAATGGCTTCAGCCCAAAACTTCCTCGGTGTAGAGTACTCATCAAGCATCGTCCTGGCCATCTCGACCAAGGTACGGTTCTTCCTCTGCACAACGCCATTCTGCTGAGGGACGTATGGAGAAGAGAACTGGTGCTCTACACCTGTCTCACCACAGAACTCTCAAAGTAGGAATTCTTGAATTTCGTGCCATTGTCACTGCGGATCGCTCATAAGGCACCCAGGAGCTCAACAGAAAGCCTACTGAAAAGACCTCGAAAATGTGAAAACGTCTCATCCTTCGAGGCTAAGAAAAACACCCAAGAATACCTCGAGAAGTCATCGACCACGACAAGAACATACCACTTCCCTCCTGCTGACTGCACTCGAGCTGGTCCCACTATATCCATGTGGAGCAGCTGTCCCGGTGCATCGGTCATAGTAACTGTGATCGGAGGGTGAGAAGCGGCAACCATCTTGCCGTGCCGGCATGGAGCGCAAACAAGATCTTTGACCATCTTGAGTTTCGGCAGACCACGAATGAGATCGTGGCCGCTAACTCGGGTCAAATGGTCAAATCCAATATGACCAAGTCTCCTACGCCAGAAAGAGAGGTCGCGGGACTCAGAAGCAACTTCCTGGAAGCTTCCTGCTCGCACAACCGCACCCAGCATCCTGACCGTCTGGACCTTGACTTCTCCCTGAGTCTAGTCCCGGTCCGCACCGCTGCACACAACCACACCCGGCATCCTGACCGTTTGGACCTCAGCTCCTCCCTGAGCCTAGTCCCGGTCTGCTCCGCTGCACACGACCGCACCCGGCATCCTGACCGTCTGGACCTCAGCTCCTCCTTGAGCCTAGTCCCGGTCCACCTCGCCGCTGCCCGTTGTGTCCACCTCCGGCAGCTCCAGCTCTAGTTCTTCGTCTCCCGGCTCGCAACCACCTCAGCAGCCTTGATCATCTTCGGCATCTCCGACCGTCTGGACCTCAACACCTCTTGTGCCTAGTCCCGATCCTCCCACGCCTCACCATGACCTAGCTCCAAAGTCCTGCAACCACACAGACAAGCAAACCGTCAGATAGCACCTCACGAAATAGCATAAACATCATTAGCAATAGTAAAGCATACTCATACAAAAAGCCTGAACGACCTATCGAGAAAAGAACAACCATCCTAAGCACACCCGACCGCGTTCGACCAAGTCCGACCGAACCAGACTGCGCCAAGCATCGTCTTGGCGCGAACCAACTAAGCCAAACTCAAACTTTCCAGAACACGAGTCAATTACTCATCACAAACATGGGGACACCTCCGCATGGTCTCTCAAATTTAAATAGGGTTTAAACTTTTAATTCTGGTTTGAACTTCTAAATTGAATTCCATAAGGAATTTGCACACAAAAATTTTAGAAAAGCTCCCCAACATCTAATTAGCTTTAAAAAAATTTTGAATTCACATTTTTATCTAAGGAATTTATTTTAAAATCTAAAACTCCAATAAGGCTTTAGGGAAATTTTTTGAAATGTGCCAATAATTCTAAAATTCATGGAAAGTCATGTATGTTTATTTGGAAGATCAAATTGGGTTGTTACAAAATATGCTCCCTTAAAAGGAATTTCATCCCCAAAATTTAGGCTGGTCAACAAAGAGATAGTGTAATTCTACCTTGAGAGTTTCTCTGGGCTTCCAAGTAGCTTCTCTTTCTGTTTGGTTGCTCCATAAAGCTCTGCAGAAATGTATCACTTGCCTCCTCATCTGACATTCTACCACGTCAAGATCCTTTCGTGGTACTTCCTATAGTGAGATTTATATCAAGGTTGATGGTGTCTAGCGAGGTTAATTCCTCTGGAACTCGAAGACATTTCTTCAATTGCAACACATGAAAACCATTGTGGATGTCGGCCATCTCTACTGGTATGTCTACTTGGTAAGCGACTTCTCCCCGCTTAGCGGTGATCTCAAAAGTCTAATGTATCATGGTGCCAACTTCCCACAAACCTTGAATCGCTTCATATCTTTCAGAGTTATAACCTTGAGGTAAACAAAATCTCTGATTTCAAAACATAGCTCCCATCGATGATGGTCTGCATAGCTCTTTTGTCTAGATTGGGTTGCCTTAAGATTCTTTTGGACTAGGCGAATTTATTCTTTAACCTCCTTTAACATGGCTGGTCCAATGATAGTTGGCTCTCCTGTCTCTGACCATAGGAGGGGTGTCCTACATTTGTGTCCATAGAGTGCCTCAAATGGTGACATTTGTAAACTAGATTGGTAGCTATTTTTGTAGGAAAATTCTACATAAGACAAACTCTGTTCCCAATTGGTGCTGAATGTGAGGGCACAGGCACGGAACATATCCTCAAGAATTTGGTTAGTCTATTATGTCTATCCATTTGTCTGAGGATGATATGTAGTGCTAAAGGCTAGGTAGGTTCCTAGGGCTATATGGAGACTGGTCCAAAATCACGAGGTGGACTGGGTTCTTCGATCTGATATAATTCTTCTTAGGACTCCATGTAGGCAAACTATGTGAAGCACATATAGTTCGTCTAACTTATCTCTGTTATAAGTGGTCTTAATTGGGATGAAATGGGTTACTCTGGTTAGCCTATCCACTATGACCCATGTGGAATCATATCATATCTTGGTTTTGGACAAACCAGTAATAAAATCTATACCTACATCCTCATATTTCCATTTTGGAACTCTTAATGGTTAGAGTAGTCCTATGGGTCTTTGGTACTCGGCCTTAACTTGATGGCATATGTTGCACATGGCTACATATATGGCCACCTCCTTTTTCATTCTTGGCTACTAGCATCTTTTCTTCATATCCTAGTACATCTTGGTACCTTTGGGATGAATCGAATAAGTGGACTCGTGTGCTTCCTTGAGAACCAGGGTCTTAAGGTCCTGATTGTTGGGCATACAAATATGTTTTCTGAACCACAAGGTGTCTTTATCGTCTATGGTGAATCCTAGGGCTTGACCTTTCTTTATGTCCTCTTTGGTCTATATGACATCTTCGTCATTTTCTTGGGCTGCCCTAATTTGGGTTCTTAACAAAGGTTGAACTTCCATCATCGAGATATAGCCTTGGTTTATGATTTCTTGGTTGAGTCATCTAAATTCCTTTCGAAGCTTCGATTGGCGGTCTCTTACTAGGGTGGTGGTACAATAGGCTTTCCTACTCAAGGAATCTGCTACCACATTGGCCTTTTCTGAAGTGGTAGTGAATATTGAGATCATAATTCTTGATTAATTCCAACCATCTTCTTTGTCTTAGGTTTAGATTCGACTGGGTGATGTTGTACATTAGACTCTTATGATCAGTATAGATCTCGTAGTGATTGCCGATAAGGTAATTCCTCCATAACTTTTTGGCATGTACTACCAATGCTAACTGCAAGTCATGAGTTGGGTAATTCTCTTCGTGTGGCCTTAGCTGCCTAAAAGCGTAAGCTACTACCTTACCTTCCTACATTAATACACATCTGAGCCCTTGACTAGATGCATCACAGTAAATGTTAAAGTCCTTCTTTATATGTGGCAATACTAGCACTAGGGTAGAACATAATATTTTGTTCAATTCCCAAAAACTCTATTTGCAACCGGAGTCCAAGCAAACTTCTTTTCTTTCTTGAGAAATTGGGTGAGTGGTCTGCCAATTTTAGAGGATCCTTTATTGAATTATTGGTAGTAACCAGCTAATCCTAGAAAACTTTTGACTTCGATTATGGAAGATAGCTGCTTCCAATGAAGAACAACTTCTACCTTGGACGAGTCTACAACAACTCCTCCTGCAGACACAACATGTCCTAGGAAAGCCACTTCTTTTTGCCAAAATTCACACTTACTGAATTTGGCATAAAGCTTATGCTCTCTAAGTTTCTCCAAAATTAGTCTCAGGTGCTCTTCATGTTCTTCCTTAGTCTTGGAGTAAATAAGGATGTTGTCAATGAAAATGACCGCGAACTTGTCTAGGTATTCTATGAAGGTCTTGTTCATCAAGTTCATGAAAAGTGTTGGGGCATTAGCTAGTCCAAATGACATGATAGTAAACTCAAATAATCTATATCTGGTTGAGAAGGTAGTTTTGGAGATATCCTCTAGTCTAATTTTCAACTGATGGCATCCTAATCTTAGATCAATCATGGAGAACACACATGCACCCTTGAGTTGATCAAATAAATCATCTATCCTGGAGGAGGATACTTGTTTTTGGTGGCGACCTCATTGAGGGCACGATAATCCACACACATTCTCATGTTATTGTTATTTTTCTTAACAAATAGCGGTAGTGATCCCTATGGAGATGAGCTTGGTCTCACAAATCCTTTAGCTTGAAGCTCTTGTATACACTTCTTTAGCTCTTCTAGCTCATTGGTGGGTATGTGATACGGCCTTTTGAATATAGGTGCACTTCTATGTGTCAATTCTATGACAAATTCCAAATCACTGTTTGGCGGCATGCTGGGTAATTCTTCAGGAAAGACATAGGGGTATTCCCTTACAATGGGAATTTCCTCTACTCCAACACATTTCATGCCATTCACTGTTAGGGTCTTCTAAGGTGAAGGGTTAGCTATGATTTCTACTAGGATTCCTTGAGGATTCATGAGATTCACTAATCTGAGGGCACAATGGATCTGACCTTGGTGTTGGGATAAGCAATCTATACCTAAGATCACTTCCAAGACTCAGGAATCCAATACTATTAGGCTGGCTAGGAATTCTACTTCTTTAATATGAATCCTGGTTTGGGGAATGACTAGATGGGCTTTCATATCACCTCCAGGTGATCGAACTATTAAAGGGTGTTTAAGCAGAAATACAAGCATGTGATGCCTCTTGACAAAATCCTTGTAAACTAATGAATGTGAAGCTCCAAATCTAACAATATGGTAGTTGGTACTGAGTTGACAAGGAACATACCCAATATGACATTTAGGACTTCCTGAGCTTCTTCTGCCGTAATGTGGTTGACATGGCCTCTTCTGATGGCAGGTGTAGGTCTGGCTATTGAGGCATCTACAGTGCTCCTTAGCCTGCTGTTGGGGTCATTGGGGCTCTAGCTGGAGTATTCGTGGGGTTGGTCCTGTCTGGGGTCTGCTACTTCTTAGGGCATCCGCTAGCATAGTGTCCCTTGTTATCGCAATGAAAACAAGTGACTCCAACTGCTGGAGTGCTGCTCCTCTGCTGGGGTCCTCCTTGGATAGGGATTTGATAGATTGGGTTGATGAGGCATGGTACTGCGGATGGTGCTCTAGGTGGTGCAACGGGGGTAAATCTACCTAATGTCGGGGGTACTAGGGTCCTCTATGGGTTTCCTTGGTAAGCCAACTGGCATTTGCGGTTGTTCTCAAGAAGCTTGTGCTTGTTCTCAACCACAAGGGCCTTGTCTACTAAGTGCTGAAAATCTGCAAAGTCATGAGAAGATAGTTATAGCGCTATCCCTTCATGCAAACCTTCTTGGGGCGAGAAGGATGAGACAAACTTGATGTGCACGATCGAGTGGCAGAGCTCATGGATGGACTTGGAGAAGATGGGGAATCCTTCCTCTCTAAAGGCACTAGCATTGTGGGAGCTTTGGGGAAGTCATAGAGAGCAAGCACGAAGCTTTTGACACGTAAGGCCAAGCTTAAATAGGGGCGAGGAGGGAGAGAGATCGGGCGCCACAAATGGCTTCATGCACTGAGTGAGAGAGAGCTTGAGAGAGTGAAAGATAGGGCAACTGGCGATGGGACAAACTTGTGGTGATGAGACAAGGTCGTGATGCACTTGGCTTGAGACACAGAGGCTTTCAATGCTTGCTTGCATGTGAACATAGGCAAAGTGAGGAGCTCGGGCGTGTGCGCGACAGAGAAAGAGAGGAAGAAGAAGAATAGTACTGGCTAATAGGTGGGACTAAGGCCCAGTTGTCAGTGTCGATGTGAGAGGGGAGAGCGTCTAGGCTGGTGGGTTGGCACGCGTGCATGGGCTAGTTTGGCTAGGCCGCGGTGGTGAAAAGGGACAGGGAACGGATCGGCGCATCATGTCGGCTGGCGGGGAGAGGAAAGCGGGAACTGGCTAGGCCAGCGAGGTGGATTCGACCCAAAGACATGGAAGGAATATAAATATGTTTTAAACTTTTAATTCTATTTTAAATTTGAGAGACCATGTGGAGATGTCCTCATGTTTGTGATGAGTTATTGACATTTAGTTTGTAATTGAATTTGATTTGAGCGTTTCCTGCTAAGTCGTAGCTTCTGGCCGTTGTCGTAGGCTCGTTCGACCACTTTGGTCGTGGTCGGAAGCCTGCCGGGCAGGTTACGACCACGTTGTCGTCAATCGGGAGCCAGGCAAGTCATTTACGACCACACAGTCGAAGGTCGGAAGTCTCCCAACTCCTTTACGACCACGTTGGCCGTGGTCGTAGGCCAATTTGACCATGTTGGTCGTGGTCGAAACAGGTTACGACCACGCTACCGCGAGAGGTAGTCGGAGGTCGAGACTTCGACCACTGTGGTCGGTAGTCGGCAGTTCTCGACTTCGACCACGTGGGAAGTCGAAGCGACTGCGAACACATTGTGAAGCGGTCGTATGCGGTTGGCTGCGGGCATAGGACAGTTGGCCATGATCGAACGCTGCTACGACCATGTTGGTCGTGGTCGAAAACTTGGTTTTCAGTTTACGACCTTGTTGTGTCGATTACGACCACTCTGGTCGTGGTCGAGCGCACTTTCGACTACGTTGGCCGTGGTTGGAAGTCGTCAGTCGGAGCTACGATTTTAGTGGTCGAAAGTCGGTGCTCGAACTTACGACCACGTTGAGTAGTCGTGGCCTTCGACCACGTTATTGCAAGAAGCGATCGGAAGTACTCGGGTGAAGTCGTAGCGCGGTAGGTTGTGGTCAGAAGCCCATTCGATCACGTTATAGACTTAGGCTGAAAGTCGTAGCTGCTGTTGTCTGGTCGTATGCCTTCCAGAAGCGGTCGTATCAGCTGGGAATCGGTCGTAAAGACTTTTGAGAGGGTCGTGGACCGTGTGCATTAATGTTTAAGTGATTTTGACCGGTCGTAATGTATATACGACTTTGTGGAATGTGGTTTGAGCCTTGTTTTCCGATGCAAATGGATGTTATCCTTGTCTAGTGCGGTGCTATGTGATGTTTTGTTGTTTGTGATGGTTGCAGGATCTTGGAGATAGGCCTGGTGAGGCTGGGAAGGTCGGGACGAGACACGGGCGGTGTTGGAGTCCAGAACGACCAAGGGAAGCCGAAGGAGACCTAGTCTTGCAAGGGGTTGTAACCTTGGACAGCAAGGCAAAGCAGGAGGAAGCTTCCGGGAAGGCAGCGGGATGGCATTTTGGAGAAATGCGAAAAGCTGCAAAGGGAAGCTGTGTCTCTGCAAAAGCACCAGAGTTGTTGGCGCTAATGGGCAAAGCAGTGGAGCCGTTGGGTTTAATGGGTAAAACACTGGAAGCTCATGGGTAAAGTGAGTTGAAAACCCGGTGTTAGGTGGAGGTTTACGGGTTCCCCTTCCTTGGTGTGTGGCTATAAATAGAGAGGGTAGAGGTCGAGAACAGTGGAGATTCTGATCCCCGAGTTGCTCTGTTTCTTCCTTGTTTATTTGTGTGGGTTCTCGGGATAGAGCAAGTGTGCTCATGTATCTCCCAGTTGGAGTGGCTGTAGAAACCTCTATTATCAATCATTCATCTCTCTTCCTCTATGTTGAGTTTTTGTTCTGTGAAGTGTTTGATTGTTTTGTTTGTGCTTTCTCTGCGTTATCTTTTTCCATGTATGCATGAGAAGTTGGTTCTCAGTTGTGCTTTGGCCCTCTTGATTTGAGAAGAGTTCTAGCTGCCTTGTTTCCTCCTGCTCTGAACTGGAAATCATTCTCAAGACCATTTTGGTCAAGTTATTTCCGAGAGCCACGAGTGGTCAGAGCAATCTCTGCTTGCAGTCGTGTATCTTTACAGGTTCTCCGTTCTTTGTTCGGCCACATCTCTCTTCTCTGATTTCGTTTGGTTAGTCGGTCAAGTCTTAGTCTTCATCGGTTGCTCGATCACATGTTGGTCTACGACCACGTATTTTCGACCAGAGAACTAACTTGAGTATTCGATCTCCTTCTTCATAGCTCTCTAGCCATCGAAGAAGAAGATCTGGTGGGAGTACTAGGGGGAAGTTTTAAGGCACCATTCACCCCCCCTCTGTTGCCATTTCGGTCCTACAAAATTTTAGTTTAAATTTCTAATTTGAATTGAACAAGGAACTTGCACACAAAATTTTTAGAAAATGTTCATTAGCATCCAATTAACTTTTGGAAATTTTGAGTTCACATTTTTGAGCCAAAGAATTTATTTTTAAAATCTAAACTCCAATAAGGCTTCAGGGGAAATTTTAAAATGCACAAAAAATTATAAAATTCATGGAAAATCATGCATGTTTATTTGGAAGATCAAATTGAGCTGTTACACCATACTCCACAAGTTTGGGACAACCCCTTTCTTAACAGTTTAGTTAGTACTATATGCCGTTGAGGTTGAAGATTTGCACAGTAGTGAAAAACTCAATTTATTGTTGACAAATATCACAGGTATGATAATAATTTGAAAAATATGATAATGCAACAAATTTAGGATTTTTAAAAACAAACCATTTAAAATGATTCCATAGGTAAACCACATTTCAATTTTTTACAAAAATAAACCACAATCACTAGGTCACTACGTAACTAGGCCCAATCACCCCAACGCCCAGCGATTAGCTATCCAATTGCATGTGGAACCATGACTATCATGAGCCAGTCATGCAACTAAGGGTATAATCGTTGGGCCAGAGAGTGACTGAGCCCAATCACAGGTCAAGCGCATGTCTGAGCCCAATCGCGTTTTGGGCCGTTGACAGCACGCTAATATATTTTTGAAATAATTTAAATAAACTTAGCTTTAATTTTATAGAGATAAATGGTTGGAAGAGTTGTTTGTGAATAATTGTTAGTGGTAAAAAGTGTAAGTTCGCTAACTACAATTGTTTGTAAATAAACCATGATTTAATCATTTTATGTGGATTTTTACATAAATAACCCAAAATTTGACAAAATATTTTGTAATCTTCGACAAGATGAGAATGGAGCAATAAATATAAGATTGCAAGCCTGACATAACACTTGACCATGAAGGTATGAATTATATGTAGCGTACGGTCTGGTTAGGTGCATGTGTTTGCCTAGCTATTCCTAGGTACAAATGGCTACATGCACGAACCTTCGAGCCAAAGTACAACTCGATACAAACACAACTTTTTGAAAGAAAATACTTGATGAATGGAAATCAAGTCAGGCTAGAAGTGAGGTTGTGTCCTACTACCCCTTGCAGGTTTGGGCCTTCTTGCAGGCCTCCTAGTACTCAACTATAAGTTCCTCTTTGGGTATGTCCCAATTTGAAATAATGTTTGATGCAACAGGGGCATGAGAGACCCTTGTCTTCCCCACTCATGGTTGAGTAAGGTTTCCAACAGGTGAAGACCTTAAGCACAACTGCATAGTTCATCATGTATTTCTACTGATTGAATGTCTTGTCATACTTCTCTGAGTCACAATCCATTAGAAGAAGTAGCAACATTACAATGGCCGCCATGCACGGATAAAGTCAGTAATATTTAAAATGCAACATACAATATGAAATATCGATGTTTGGCATTCACTTATGCGGACATCCCTGCACATCTAGTAAGCTCGATTGGTGGTAGTAGGATGTGTAGTTTGAATGATCCATACCAGATTATTTGTGGGCACAGAAACTCTAGTGGTATAGGAGCATCCTTGCAAGAATTATCAAGATACATCTATGCCTTCTTAGTAGATCATTTCCACTTCTGAAGCATCTCCCCATAGTCCAACGTCCCCAACCAAGTGGAGTGGCCTCCTATACCTCTCTTCTCCCTCCCCTCTCCCTATTTTTCAAACTAGCTCAAATGGAGTCCTTCCTACAGTGGTGGAGTATGCCCTGACTTATAAGTGGTTAAGGGATAAATGTTGGTGAATGAGAGTGCTCTCTTGTCTACTAGAAGGAATCTTTGGGTACAAGATAGCTCAATGAGTTGTTAATTCATAAGGAAAAGCTAGTACATGTTATTAACTCAAACTGAAAAGGTGGTATGGTATGGTCACTTTGCCTTGAAAAACTAGAGGCACAATTCATAGGCCCTCTTAGACATAAGTTATGGACTTGACGGATATACACTGTGTTGGAACCAGGGTCTAGTCATTTCGATTTGAAAAGAAGATGGTACCATGTTGGAATTAGGGTCTGGTCATTTTAGTCTGAAAAGCAAATAATAGTGTGTTACCACTTTGTTCTAAAAAGTGCTAGTCAGAGTGTTGTTTATTCGGCATATAATGGAGGTGGCATGCTGTTATGCCGTTCTCATTGAGTAGGGGAGGGTGTCTAGTAGTAATAGCATTATAGCAAGATTCATGTAGCTAGCCCCTTGTGTCACAGTGCTAACTAGGGTAGAAGGAGTTGGGAATTGAGTAGCATGCCCTCTGTCATAGTGCTAACTAGAAGAGGTAGGATCGAGAATTATGTTGCATGCCCCATCATCATGGTGCTGATTGAGGGACCCAAGCACCATAAGAAATGGTGTAACATGTGGAATTTTAAAGCATACAGTAGTACAATCCTACCATCTACATTGATATTAAGGTGCGAAATAAAAGACTTACCACACATAGTACTAATGATCTACCTATCCATGTCCATGCCCCTCTCCATGTCCACACAATGACAGGCCACTGGTGGTCACTGTCTAGGCCCAAAGGGCTCCACCACTTGGGTTGTTAGACAACCCTATCTCCAAGTGGTGCAGTAGGATCAGATGTGGTACATGAGGTCAAGTTGTTGATGCGCTAGGAGAACTGGTAGATATAGCCTAGGACTGATCCAACCTCCTCCTGTGTGACCAGCTATCCCAATAGAACTAGGAACTATTGCTGTCATCCGAAGTGCCTTAACATGCAGTGCATGATGTAGTCCTCGACGAAGATGTCAAACACCAACTTCCTTTGTGTGAACCAGTACATTAGTATTGCATACAAGTGCTAGATAACCTACCTGGTGCATGGGCATTTCCCTCCTTCTATGCGTATGACTCCCATCATGCCTGGCCATTCTGTGAACATCACCTAATCAAACAGCCACAGCAGGTAATGCACCACCTGGTAGTCATTCGCGTCGAGTGCCATCCTCTCAACCTGCAAGAAGAATAATGCATTAGATTGTGCAAACATGGATGAAAGCATTACAAAATTGTAAATGCACTAACTCTAAACTATTGTAGCCACCTTTTCGTCGGTCCATGCTTCTAACTCTCCGTGAAGACCTCATAGGGCGCCTCCCCCTCCTATGGCGGTGGAAGAATTCCGTGGAACCTCCATAGCAACTCAGCCTGCCAATAGTCCCTAGGCTCCTCTAGCATGGCTAGGTGACCGTTGATTGGTATCTCAGTGAGCATCAACACATCCTATAGAGTGGGTGCCATCTCACCGCACGATCGGTGGAAAGTGCCCATCTCTAGCCACCAATAGTTCACAAGAGTGGTGAGGAATGAGCGATTGAATGGGAAGAATTGAGACTGGTCAACGTCTGCCCCTGGGGCATCACCCTAGTTAGCATCATCCTCTTGAGTGGCCGGCAACAAGCGTGCGAGAGGAAGGAGTTCGGTGGCTTGCAACCTAAAGTGCAGCATTGAAGAGAAGGATGTAAGTACGTGAACATTACTAAATGTTGGATAAAACAATTAAGAAGTGTAACCAATGTTGGTCCAGCCTCCAATACTTCGACGGAGTGTGAGTCGACATCACTCCCAGCTCATGGGGAGTTTGTCGCTTTGGTGGAAGTCATAGCTAGCTATGGTGTTGATTGTCTAGCCCATGGTCTAAAAGGTCGTACGGCCAAGCGGCGCTATAACCTTGACTCTCCATGCCTATGAAACAACAAAGAAGGTAGTAAAAAATTTGATAAGGAAGTAGATATCTGATAAATAAGTAATGCAACAAATTAACTGAAATGAACTGGAAGGTAATACTAAAATGAAAAAAATTGTCACTGCAAAATTATTACAATTAATCATAAATAGAACACAACAAACACATGATTACTACTTAGTACACAAGTTAGGTTTACAGCATATCGAATCAAGTAGCGACATGTCTAAAGTAAAGGTAGGTTGCCACATACAAGATACAACTAGGAAATGGATTACACAAGTTGACCGCAACGATACGAACGAAGCACTCCTAACATGAACACAAACTATAGGTAAGAATGGATCAGGTAGCAGCTCTAGCTTTGTGATTTGTAGCATGTCGCCCTCCATGACCTCCTTGGCAGTGTCTCCCATGACCGCCGCTAGTTAACCCCCTGTGCCATCGTGACCTTCACCTGACCCATTATGCTTCGTGCCCTTGTTCTTCCTATACCCATAATCTCAGTAAAAGATACACCTCTTCATAGGGCCTTTGGTTTTAGACTTGTCCATGTCATTCTGATACAATGAGTCTGCCGACGGTCCTTGCCACCCTTCAGCATGTCCAATGAGGGACCCATATCCTATTTTGCATATCGTCCTTTGTAAAGTCACCAACAACATGGAATCCACGAATCTCCTTACTCTAAGTCTAAACCACATTCTCCTTCATGAAGAAGCCCAACACGTACTGTGTGGAGTCAATCTTGATCATGACAGATGCAACCAACATATGAGAGCATGGCTTATGGAAGAGCATTAGCTTGTTACACATGCACTGACAATTGTTGTTGCTCTCATGTCTAAGGATCACCTCATGCATGATGATGCCACTCGATGTTCCTAATCCACTTCTATTTCTTAGCAATACCTCAAATCGAGGCTTTATGGTACCACAATGAAATGAGGGGCATGCTGCGTAAGCCCCTGATCACCCAATTGTACACCTCACCTAGACATCATTATGCTGTATCATGCACCATTGGTGTCGTAAAGCAATGCCACTTCTCCACTGGCTCGACCTCGATCCAATGTGAGAAACATTCGGTGTTCCTCATTGTCCTCCTTCTCAAGGCGGGTAGGTCAATCTCAGGCAATGACGCCAAGTGTTCTGGTACATCAGATGTGTTTCCAGCAGGTTGCTTATTCCTCTCCTCGGCATGCTTGGTGGTGAACTCATCAAGCTTCTCCCAAAGTGCATTGAACCTTCTCTGCTAGTTCTACTTGCACAACCTCTTGAATATGTTCATCAGCCTCTTGCTCTCGAACTGCTTGAAAATATTGATCACTAGGTGTCACATGCACCAATGGTTTCGTAGATCTTGCCAAGAAAAGGGCTCATTTGGATCTTCTTGAAGCCTTTTGATATCCTTAATCAACCCACCATGTCGGTCATATATTATGCAAACATCTAGGTGTTCACCAATGACTCCAACCTTGAGGCGCCAGAAGAACCACAACCAACTATCGAAGTTCTCACTCTCTATAAATGCAACTGCTACGAGAAGGATCTGATTGTTGGCATCCACGCTGATTGCCGTCAAGATCAGCCCCTTGTATTTCCTAGTCAAGAATGTTCTGTCCATGCATATGAGTGGGCAGCAATGATGAAAGGCATCAATGCAAGCACCAAATGCAAAAAAAAACCCTTTGCATTACCATGTACCCTTTTGGTTTTTGTGAAACCTTATCCTTCACAGTGATGTATGTTCTGGGGTTTCTGTCCCATAGCATCTAAGTAGTCAAGGGAGATTGTCATAGACCAACTCAAATGACTCAAACCTTCTCTCCGTTGCCTTCTATCTCGCCTTCCACGCCTCTGCATAGTTGATCCTGTAGTTGTACCTCTTCTCAATGGCCAGCATGATGTGTTGTGCTTTCATATCCTTCTCCACAATCTCCCCATACATGACATTTGTAATAAAAGAAGAAGCGAGGTTGCAGTGCTTTGGTAGTATGTTGCTCAGAACACATGAGTGGTTCTCTACCTTTGACATGATCCAGTGCATTTCATACTTTGACTTGTAGGCATGAACACAGTAAAGACAACCATCTTTCTCATAGTTCATAGTGTACGGCTCTTTGTTTAATTTGACAACCTTAAACTGTTTCTGCATGATATCACTGACAATTTTAAGAACATAATGTAGAGCTGACTTATTTGCAAACATGGCATTAACATGCACCACATTTTGCCCATGCTCCAACTGGTATTCGTGACTATCACTCACAACCAAGCCCCTGGGTCATGTCTATTCCAAGCATTAGACACTAACACATCAAGGACATCATCATCATCCGAACAGTCATCATCCTCAACCTCTTCCAATACTTGTTCTTTGGCCATAGCCCTCTGGTCTTCTCGTTCCATGTCATCCACTATGAATTCAATGTCCTCCCCTTCATCTGCCTGTCCACTGGGATTGACATGCTTGTCTGCTACCACAATTACATCTGCACCACCATACTCAACTTCCACTTGCACACCTGCACTACTGCCCCCACTTCATGGGCACTGCCAAGTGTACTCGGACACACCTGCACCAACAACACCCATTCATAGCCATAACGCCTGCATGCTTCCAACCAAGTCTGCCATGACTTTGTTTGCTCCATCGACCTCAACTCCTAATGGACTACTTCCGTGAATGTTTCCACAAGCATGTCATGGTGACACCATACAGTGTTGGGTCTAGTGAAAAGCTACATGTCAGCCAATGTGACACCTTCCATATTTTAAGATTATCTAGGTTTAGGTGATACATTGTGCTCTGTAGCAAACTGCTTAAATCAACCCCACATGGCCCCTCACGAACTTCTCCCTATTCATAAAACACTATGAAAAACGTTAACCTGACATACCCACCACACGACTCAAAATATTTAGAACACATGCTAAATATGTGTGCTACGTCTAGTCTAACAAAAACCAATTCCTACTGTGCATATCAAAATACTCTCTGTTGTGGTTACAGACCAAACAAAGAGAGAGAGAGAGCTATGGGAAGTGGAGAGTTAGGTGAGCAATGCTTAGGGTTCCCCCATGGCCTGTATCGTGTGTGTGTGTGTGTGTGTGTGTGTGTGTGTATATATATCCACATGGGAAGTGTTTTTACAACCTTGCCCTTACACCTGAGTAATCCCCTCAAGGGTATTTATGTCATTACATATGTCCCATATTGGGCCTTACAACCTTCTAACAGGCTGGCTGGGCTTAGGTGGGGGCCATCCCTACAACAGGAGCTCTCATGCTGACGGGTTTCACGGGCCGAAGCCATGTTGTCGAGCCATTTGGCCCCTCTGTCCCACGGCCTGTGAACTTCTGTATTGCTTGATGAAGCCTTATTGCCTGGTGTAGTCCCCGCCCCACGGCAAGGATATAGTGTTGAGCCGATTGTCGAAGCCGTCCCCACCCATAGGGCCCTTCAGTGGTGGAGTCGGAGTCGCAGCGGAGACGCGCTCTTGTCGCAGACAAGTCGAGGTGTCGGGCAGGTCCCTTCGATGGCGGAGTCGAAGTCGGGGCAGAGATGCTCTTGTTGCGGACAGGTCGAGGTGTCGGGCAGGCCCAGCTCCCATGCTAGACCTCGCAGCCGAGTGCAGGTCTCCGCCCCGAGACGGGTCCGAGGGGAGCTCATCGCGGGGGTGCTGCTCGAGTTCACGCTATAGTCGTGGGGCCGACATGTGGCCCGACCGACTCGTGGCCCGGAGTCACCGTCTTACTGATGGCGCAAATCGTGCCGACCCCCGGGATGTCAGGGGCGGGTAGCCGCAACTGTACGCGTTGTCCCGATGGAAGAATACACGCGGCGGGGCGCAATTGGTGCATCGTGGGTTGCCAGCGGTCGCACGACTGCGGTCACGTGCCCCTTCCCGAGAGAGGTAGGACGCGTGGTGGGATGTTACTAGCGTGTCGTGCGCTGTCGGGCGGCTTGCATCTGCGCTCCCTTGTCTGCCAGCGGTTGCGCCCCCCGATCGTGGGGAGCCGAACCGCCGGGCCCCGTTGGTTGCGTTTCCATTGATTGGAATGCCGTCGGTTGACCTTCCACCAGCCTGGCGACTCCCCGCCGGGCGAGCATTGGTATAAGTACGTCGGTACTGTGGCGTGCTCCCCCTCATCCCTGGTTGCTCGTCTTGTTCCTGCACGTGGTTATTTTCTCACAAGTAGGCCTGCTTTTGTTCATCTGTGTTCGATGATTGCGTCTGCGGACGCTAATATCAGCGGGCATTGATGAACGAAAGGAGGCCTATTTATGAGAACGGGTCAAAATTTGCCGTGGATCAACACGCCAAGCTTACACGTGCGGTGTTTTGCAAGAGCAGGGCGACACCCGCATCGAGGTCATAGTCGAGGCTGACTGGTCGGGCTAACTTCGGAGTCTTTGCGCGGGCCGGAGGTCAGTGGGTCACCTTGGCCGGTGCTGGCACGTCTCTGGACTTCGCTGAGTGAGCGAGGTCGGGGTGGTCCTCGAGCCCGCTGTGTAGACTTGTGATGGCGTAGCGAGGTGCCTTTTCACGGGGACGAGGCTGGAGTCGCCCTGAGGAGGCGGAAACCACACCGAAGTTGCGGTCGGGGCTAACTGGTCAATGGCCTGCCGATGTTGCATTGATATCTCCGTGAATCGTGCTGGCACGCCGCAGAGGGTACGCCACATCGTGCGACCTGCATTCATTTTCGAGGGAGCGAACGCGTGGCGGGATGTGGTTGGCGCGTCGTGCGCTGTCAAGCCACTGCACGAACGCGGTCGTGCGTCCGTTTCCGACGGGGCACTATGCGCGTGGGCGGCTGGGTCACTTCAGCTTCTATCGTGGGGAGGTGAGCGGTTTGTCTTCCACCGGTTACACTTACCGGCGGTGCGGGAGATGGAGGGGCTTGAAATACACCCCTATGGCACCACGTCTGCACTCTCCTCATGCCTTCTAGTCCTTTTTCTACGCCCTGCGCTCTCGCCTTCCTTGTCGTCGCGCTGCTCCCATCGCCTCTAGCTCTCTGGGAACAATGGCTCGCGGCGAAGAACATGCTCAGCAGGCTGGCATTAGTGCCATCTCCCGGCGGTCGTCACCGCTCGTGGTGGAGTACGCTCGAGGGGCGCGATTCAACGCTGGTAGACAAATGGTGGGTGGCAACGAAGAAAATGGAAGGTCCGTGCTCTCGTGTCTTGGGCCCAAGCTTGCGACGGAGGAGACGATCCACACCCTACTGCGCGAAGGGAAGCTATCGGACTGCCAGGAGGTACGACTGCCTGCCAGCGACGAGGCAGAGTCGCACCCCGAGAAGTCAGAGGCGATCATCTTCGCCGCTTACTTTAAAGCCGGGCTTCGCATCCCAGCCACCATGATTGTCGGTGCCATCTTACAAATGTTTGGGCTTGAGCTAGCGCAGCTGACTCCGAACGCGATAGCCTGCCTCGCCGTGTACAGCTGGGCCCTGCGTACGGAGGCAAGCTGGCCCAGCGGCTCGCTCTTCACCTTTCTCCACGACGCACGGTGTCAGCCAAAGAAGCAGAGAGACGGGACATATTCCAACTTCGGCAGCGTCAACTTCATCCTGCGGTCGTCGTGCGGGAAGATCTTCCCCGCCAACTCGACTCGGGCGAAGTGGGAGTCGAACTAGATGAGACGGTGGTTTTATCACCGTGTAGTGAGCGGTAGTAGCCTCGAGTGCTCGGGGCGGCCCGTGGTGTTCAATACCATGCCTGGCACGCCGATCGATGACGAGGATAGGCGGAGGGCGCGGAGGCTCATGGGAATCGCCGCCCGCTTCAACATGCGTGACCTCGCAGAGGAGTTCGTCATGTATGGCGTGGCGCCGCTTGCCGATGGATGGCACATCGCGTTTGGAAGGCTTCGGCGTGACAATGTCCGCCTGTCCGTGTCCTCGCTGTCGATACCCTTCGACCCCCGTAAGTGTTGGTGGAGCCTTGCTTTTCGCCTTTTTCCTATTGGGCTCCGACTCCGTCTCTTACCATCTGTAGGGACCCTCCTGTAGGACGCGGGGCGTACGGTGGGCATGTTCCTCGGGCCGTATACGGCCAAGGAGCACGGCCTGCGCGCCACTACGATCGTGGAGGCGGAGCTGGGGCGGATAAACCGTGTAAGCGAGGCCCTGAGCATTAATGTGCCGGAGCGCGCCACCCTGGCCCTGAGCCAACCTCGCCGCCGAGATGACAATGCCAAGGGGAAAGGAGTGGCACCTTGTCAGGGGGCTCGTTCCTCCGCGACCGCATCCGGCGCACCGGCTGCTGCTTCTGTCGGCCTTGTCATTGCCGATAGTGCAGCAGACTCCGACTCCGATTCGGTGAAGTATGCCAATTCGGAGCTGGAAGTAGATGCGGAGGACGATGGCGAGGGGTCCTTGGGCGGTTCCAAGGACCCAGAGTGCAGCGCGGACAACCGGGAGGGGGAAGCTTCTTCCCCTGTGGCGGTCGCTGGGGCAGGGTCGTCACCTGCAGATAATGCGGGAGCGGAGTCCTCGCCCGCGGTAGCTACAGAGGCGGAGCCGTCGCCCACAAAGGTCGCTGGAGCGGAGCCCTCGCCTGCAGCGGTTACTGGGGTGGAGTCTTCGCCTCGCTCCCCAAAGGCAAAGCGGCCGCACACGCGATCACCCCCCCGGTCCAGCAGTAGAGGCCTGTGGGATTCCGTTCTGACACTGAGGCCCCCTGGCCCAACGTCCCCACGGCTCCTCCCAGGGGTACAGTGACCGGGGCCTGGACCGTGCTGGTGTTAGACTCCAGCACGGAGGTCCCCCGGCCCGGAGAGCTGGCTTCGTCAGGGGGCACCGGCATCCCTGCGATTCTCCCTGAGGCTGAGGGGACACCCCGGTAGAGCCTACCACCTGATGCCGAAGGTAAGTTCACTTGTCGTAACCCTGTTGTGCGCCCGTAAGGCTCTAATCGCCACATCCTCCCGTAGCGGGACGTCTCCCCGAGCCCGGGTACTCTTCGAGGCGCAGGGACATTCCTTTGAGAGGGACGCTGGACGCACCCGGAACTGTCGTCGCGGAGGCTGATTGCCCAAGCTTGGTGGATTTCGTCCCTCGACCGGAGGTGTTGGGAGCGTGGCGGGGGGTCGTGGATGATGCGGCCGCGAACCTGGATCACCAGGCGCTGCTAACATGCGGGTCGAAGCTCCTTGGAGGCGCGCTGGAGGCCTCAGAGATGAGGGTGAGTATCTGACCTTTAGCAAGGTGTGGTCCTTTTAGAAGTTTATTGACCGCTTTGTCGTGCAGACCTTCGCCCTAGGACGGGTGTTGCAGGCGGCTCAAGCCCGCGAGCGGGGGGCGTTAGAGGACCAGTTGCGCGCTGCCAAAGAGGCTCTTCGTGCAGCTGAGGAGGTGCACTCCGCCAAGGACGAGCGCATCCAACGCTTGGAGGCGGAGCGTGTGGAGGCAAATTCTATGCTGAGGCGCTCGTGGCGGCGGCACGGTTAGTGGCCACTGAGGCAGCACGGCAAGCGGCCGCGGAGGAACGGGATGGACTGCTCCAGCAGATCGCTTCGCTGGAGGGGAAGAAAGACCGCCTCGCTGCGTCTCTGGGGGAGCGGGAACGTGCCCTGGGCGATGCCTCAGTGGCGGCATGGGATGCCATGCTGGCCCTGGAAGGCTCCCTTGAAGATCTTGTCGCCGAGGTGCCACCTCGTTCCTTCGGCCCCGAGGAGCTGCCGCGGACGCTCCACCGAATTGTGGAGGCGTCCAACCTTGTTCTTAGTGCCACCAAATCTTTCGGCAACCACTGCTCCTTCGTGACCTCGCGCCTGGCATTTGCGCTGTTACATCGCCGGGGCTGTCGATATGTCGATGAGCTGGTTGACCCCGAGCTGGAGATGCCTGCTGGGGCCAGGGTGATGTCAGGCGCTGTACGCTCCATTCGTCAGGTCGCCCGAGCCTTCCATGAACGAATTTGGGAGTACATCGGGGAGGCCGCGGCGAAGCTAGAGCTGCGACAGACCATGGGCGGCGGGGAGAACTTCGGCCAATGGATTGACGAAGTACCATGATGTGTCGGAGGCGATGCCGCTGCCGCGGGGCAGGGCATGGACCCACAGGTGTGATGCCATGGTTCCAGTGTGTAGGCGTGCGTTACCATGTATGCACCCCCCTTTTCTTATGAATGAAGTGTAAGCTGTCCGGGTGTTCTGACCACGCGTGTCGCTATGCTCTGGGCAGCTACTTGACAAGGACCGGCCGCTTGTCTCCGACCTCATGACCCGACGACGTCTTCGACGTTGGCGATGGGCCGAAGAGTCGCTGGACTTCTAAGCGGCCCGAGCCTCCTTGGGCGAGGCTTCAGCTCGGACGTATGTTAAGGAGGAGCCGGTCGAGTAGCAGTGCTAAGCATCCGAGGACACTTGTACATTTGGTTTTCACCGCGCCCCCTTGTAAACGTCCCTTAACGAATGCAGAGAGAGCTTCAGTTGAAGTATGTCTCCATCACTTCTTACGGCCGCGTTTGCCTCCGGTAGAATCCTAGGACTTTACTTCGTGCACGCCTATACGCTAGATAGACCTTCGCGTGCTTCGGCCTCCCCTTCGAAGTGGTGGTAGCGGACCTGACGCCTAGTCGAAATAGACGTGCGAGCGCTCCATCCCCTACCCTTCGAGGTGGTGGCAGCTGAGCTGGCGCCTTGTCGAAGTAGACGCGCAAGCGCTCCGTCCGCTACCCTTCGAGGTAGTGGCAGCGAAGCTGGCGCCTTGTCGAAATAGACGCGCGAGCGTTCCGTCCCCTTCCTTTCGAAGTGGTGGCAGCAGAGCTGGTGCCTAGTCGATGTAGACACGCAAGCACCCCATCCCCTACCTTTCAAGGCGGTGGCAGCGGAGCTGGCGCCTAGTCGAAGTAGACGCGCGAGTGCTTCATCCCCTACCCTTCGAGGCGGTGGCAGCGAAGCTGACGCCTTGTTTATACTCCGGAGAGTACGCACACGTCTTATTTATACTCCGGAGAGTACGCACAGGAGCAACGCCCACACGTGCGCGGGGACATCCGCGTCTTGTTTATACTTAGCAGAGTGCGCAGGGACAACATCCGCGTCTTATTTATACTCCGTAGAGTGCGTAGGAACATCGACCACGCCTTATTTATACTCCGGAGAATACGTGCAGGAGCAACGCCCACACGTGCACAGGGACGTCCGCGTCTTGTTTATACTCAGTAGAGTGCGCAGGGACAACATCCGTGTCTTATTTATACTTCGTAGAGTGCGTGCGGAGGCGGACCTTGATGCTACATCTTATTTATACTCCGTAGAGTGCGTGCGGAGGCGGACCTTGACGCTACATCTTATTTATACTCCGTAGAGTGCGTGCGGAGGCGGACCTCGACGCTACGTCTTATTTATACTCCGTAGAATGCGTGCGGAGGCAACCCTCGACGCTACGTCTTATTTATACTCCGTAGAGTGCGTGCGGAGGCGGACCTCGACGCTACGTCTTATTTATACTCCGTAGAGTGCGTGCGGAGGCGGACCTCGATGCTATATCTTATTTATACTCCGTAGAGTGCGTGCGGAGGTGTCCCCACGCGCGTCTTTGTTTATACTCACGGAAAGCACGCGCGCGAACGTGTGTCTTTGTTTATACTCATGGAGAGTGCGCGCGAACGCGTGTCTTTGTTTTATACTCACAGAAGGTGCGCGCGCGAATGCGTGTCTTTGTTTATACTCCCGGAGAGTGCGCGCGGAGGTGAGCCTCCGCGCGTTTTTGTAAGAACTAAGACGAGATTGCGCAAATGGTGAACTTTATTAAATTTCCATTTGCTCGGGTGAGCGATTACAAAAGACAGGGTACTAACCACTGATCGCTCGAGGGCGGGAACAGCGACGCCCGTCGTTGCCGTGGGAGCCTCTACTGCTGGAGCGATCCACGTGGGGGCCCGGCGGGGTGCTTCTTGAAGCCGCCGAGGGCCCTTGCGGTGGCATGCCCAGTCTAAGAGTCCCGCTGGACCTCGTGGTCAGGCCTCGAGTACCGAGCTCTATGCGCTGGGCCATATCCTGGTCGCCGCAGGCGGTGATGATACTCCGCGGACCCGGGAGCTTTATACATAGAAGCCGTGGTGTGGAACTGCCCCGAAGGAGTTGAGGGTTGGTCGCCCCAATATGGCGTTGTAAGGGTACGGGATATCGACGACGTCGAAAGTGACATCCTCGCTCCTCACATTATCGTCCCAGCCAATGGAGACCTGTAGGCATATCTAGCCCAACGCTCTCGAAGGCTGACCTCCGAAGCCCTATAGCGGAATTCCCGAGGGGCCCAAGCGACTCCGGGGGATCCCCATCTAGTCGAAGGCCGCTGCGAACAGAATGTTCGCGGAGCTTCCTCCATCGACTAGGACGCGCTTAACGTCGCATCCTGCGATGGCGACCTAGATGACCAGGGGATCTTGGTGGGGGAACTCTACACCCTCGGCGTCGGCGGGCGTGAAGGTAATTTCGCGTTGCGCCCAGTCCGGCGGTGCCTGCGCCAGATATGCTGCCACGTGGTGTAGCCTCCGCGCATAGGCCTTCCGCTGCCGCGCCGAGGCGAACTCCAGCGAGGAGCCCCTGGAGATGACGTTTATGACCCTGCGCTGGACTCCCTCCGGGGCTTGGATCCGCAGGGGGCCCTCCTAGGGTTGCCGCACGTGGGCTTGAATCCTCAGGGGCCCCTCCTAAAGCTGCAACCCCTGATCTTGGATCCGCATGGGGCCTTCCAGGGGCCGCTGGATGTGGGCCACGACGGGCGACCGCGCCTCGAGGTTTCTATCCCTAGCGACGCTCTGTCGTAGTGCCGCGATGGTGGTGCATGCACGCGTGTCGTGGTTGCCTCGACCATGTACCTCGCACCACAAGCCGTGGTGCTGGTCGTCGTATTCCGCGCGGGTCCTATCATCGCGACCCCGACTGCGCCCCCGGCCCCGGCCCCACCGAGCCCTGCCGCCGCGGCCGGCGGGGGCGTTGTCTTCGGAACCGCCGTCGATGTCGAAGACGTAGCGGGCTCTCCGAGACTTCTGTTGGCCGCGCTTAGGCTTGTCGCTCGATGAGTCCTTGTGCTGGGCATCCTTGCGCTGGGTGGCATCCTTCGATGGCTCTTGCTTGCACTTGCCCTTCGAGGAGCCTTCCTTCGGCGAGTCTCCGCTCTTCGGTGTGCCCTCCGCCTGATTGGTGTTGGAGTCATCACCTTGGCGCCGCCGCGCATCTTCTTCCGCTCTGGCGTACTCTTCCATCTTGTCAAAGAGTTTCGCCATCGTCTTGATCAGCTTTCGCGCGTTGTACTCGGCCAGTGGCCCCGGGCAAAGGCCCTGTACTGCTGCATTGATGATGGTTGTCTCGTTGACATCCTTGACCTGGCAGCAGACCTTCGCGAAGCGCTTGAAGTATTCAAGAAGCTTCTCCGAGGGTTTTTGCTTGACCGCAAAGAGCTGATCCGCGTCGACGCGCTCAACGTAGGTTCCTTGGAAGTTGTTGTAGAGGCGATCGCGGATCTGTTCCCATGTGTAGATGGAGTTTGGCTCGATGGTGAAAAACCAAGAGAGCGCGACTCCCTGCAACGCGAGGGGGAGTCCCTTCGCCTTCGTGGTGTCGTCTCTACCTGCAGCTTTGATGGCGGTCTCGTACACGCGCACGAACTCCTGAGGGTCCGTGTCGCCCTTGTACGGCTCGATGGTGCTGGGGAACATGAAGTCCTCCGGCCATGCCGACTGCTGCAGGCCCGCAGAGAGTGGGGACTCCGGGTCTACGCGTCACAGCGGGACGCGGCTGGACGTGGGGGCGTCGCGGCTATCCTCCCGTTCTGGCATGGGCTCTGGCGCAACCGCCGGCGGGGTCTGCTGACTCCGAGCCTCTTGCATATCTCGCACGGCTCCCTGGAGATCCGCCAACTCCCGCCGGAGCGTGCTGATGGCCGTCAGCGGGGCACTCTCCACCGTTGGCGTAGCTGGGGCAATCGGCTCACCTGGTCACATTGCTGGGACAGCGAGGACCACGGCCTGTGCTCCCAGGATGCCCGATGCGCCGGCGTAGTAGACTCCAGTGTCGGTGACGATGCTAATGTTGCCGCCTGAACCGCTCGGCTCTCCCGCACCGGGTATAGGGACGGTGGCCGCGCCTACATGGGCGCCGGCGCTACCGCCCCCGACTACCCGATCGGTGCTACCAGTGTCGACCGTGACGCTAGCGCCTACATGAAAGAAGTTATGATATAAACCTGAGTATGTTCCAACAGACATGCTTACAAATAAAGCTATGATCGGTGTGCTTTGAGAGTTGGTGAAAAGGAGTTTAGAATTAAATGATTTAGCATGCTTGCCCCATAATGTTATAGTTCCTGCTTCACTGTGAATTAAATACAAGGTATATTGTTTTATGAAAACTGATGTGCTAACAATACTAGTATAGATTATTAATAGTAAGGAAACTATTAAGAAGTAAAAAGCCGCATAAAGTTTCTATACCTTCCATCCGTTATTTTGACAGTGCAATGTGCTGATCGAAGATGGAGTCCTACGCATTCATGATCGACAGCACAATCTCATCGCTAAGGTGAAGCGATCACCAAATCAGCTGTACAAGCTTACTTTGAGAGTGGTGCAGCCGGTCTGTATGAGCCTGCAGACCACCAACAAGGCATGGCATTGGCATGCTCATTTTGGGCACCTCAATTTCGACGCACTCCGAAAGATGTCGATCACAGGCATGGTGTGTGGGCTTCCTCGAGTGATCCACGCTAATCAAATCTGTGATGGGTGCCTCATAGGAAAGCAACGATGCACTCCTTTTCCTCAGGAGACCAAACACCGTGCCAACAACCACCTCGACCTCGTCCATAGCGATCTGTGTGGACCTGTCACGCCAGCGACACACGGAGGTAGGCGCTACTTCCTCTTGCTCGTCGATGACATGAGTCACTAGATGTGGCTCATTCTCCTCCGAAGCAAGGACGAGGCCGGAGGCACAATCAAGAGGTTCCAGGCCTCCATTGAGATCGAGACTGGCACAAGTTGCGTGCTCTATGCACTGATCGTGGGGGGGAGTTCAGCTCGGTGGACTTCATCGATCACTACGCCGAGCGAGGTGTACACCGACAACTCACGACCCTGTACTCTTCACAGCAAAATGGTGTTGTCGAGCACTAGAATCAGACGGTGATGGTAATGGCGAGGTGCCTCCTCAAGGCCTAGAAGGTGCCTAACGAATTCTGGGGGGAGGCTGTAACCACAACAGTCTTTATTCTTAACCGCTCTCTCAAAAGCAGCATGAGCGGGAAGACTCCTTATGAAGCCTGGTATGGAGTGAAACCTACCGTGTATTTTTTTCGTACTTTTGGCTGCGTAGGGCATGTGAAAGCCACACGGCCAAACGCTGGCAAGCTGGATGACAGAAGTACTCCTATGGTGTTCATCGGCTATGACCACAGCTCCAAGGCGTACCGAATGTTCGACCCCTCATCTGGCAGAGTACACATCTCTAGGGACGTTGTCTTCGACAAGGATAGAAGCTGGGACTGGGAGCACTCAGACCAGGCCAGTGGCCTACTCTGTACCAGTGGCATGACCTGAAGGTAGCCCAGCAAATGGCTACGACCATGGCATCACCAGCTCGACCATGGCGAGGGTGAACACGTCACTACTCTGACTGCTCCAACTTCAGGCAGCTGTATGACCACGGTTAGTGGTACGACCATGAGTGAATTTGCATCCCCACCATTGACCATACCGTTGAACATCAACCTCGATGATGAAGGAGCTCCTCGGAGGTTCCGCATGGTGCAGGACTGCATCAACAACGCCCCTCCACGTGAACTCGAGCTTGATCCAGACAAGCTGTACATGCTAACGATAGATGAGCCAGCCTCTGTAACTAAGGCCCAGGCTGACCGAGAGTGGCGAATGGCAATGTAAGAGGAGATGAACTCCATCGAAGAAAACCACACATGGGACCTCGTCTATCTTTCGACCGGGAAACGCCCAATTGGTCTTAAGTGGGTGTTCAAGCTCAAGAAGGACGCTCGCAGTGAGATCGTGAAGTGCAAGGTGCTTCTGGTGGCAAAGGGCTATATTCAACATGCTGGCATCGACTTCGATGATGTATTCTCACCCGTGGCATGCCTCAACTCCGTACGAGCATTCGTGGTGAGGGATGGCCGGTACATCACCTTGACGTGAAATTTGCCTTTCTCAATGGCGATCTCTCGAAGGAAGTGTACGTGGCCCAGCCCCCCGGTTTCATCTGTAAGGGGTGCGAGCATCTGGTGCTGCGGCTGTCCAAGGCTCTCTATGGGCTTCGACAAGCACCGAGAGCCTGGAATTCCAAGTCAACAGCACGATGACGCTCCTCGCCTTCAAGCGAACTTCGTCCGAGCATGCTGTGTACACTCGGGGAATCGGCATCAAATGGTGGCCCCCAAAGCCGGCGACCCCAGGCAAAGAGCGAATCCGCCGGCCGTTGGTTCACGATCGGCCCGTCACCGTTGGAACCCCACTCCGTCACGCACGCGTCGCCCCGCATTTTGGGCGAGCGCGGGGGCCCACGCCGACGTGTACGCACTGCATTCCTTTGGACACTTCGGATTGGATCGAGTCGACACTCGACACACATGAAAGCAAGAGTGTGGAGATGGTGGTGCACCGACATGCGGAGAGCTAGTCGAGGTTGATCCGTGCATGCGAAAGAGCTAGAGATAGTCGGGTAGAGGCTGAAATTGTGCAGAGAGATGGGCACACGGCTTATCTCTCTGAAACCTAGCGTGACAGTGCATATCTGATCCGATGAGTCGAATTTCTAATCATGAATTAGCGGCGTCTGGTGACTGAAATGTTTAACCGTGGGGCTTTGACCGAGATCCGCTACAGGCGAGTTTTACGATGCAGATCAAACCATAAATCGTGAAAAAAATAGCCCCAATGTTCATCGTCGATCGGACAGCGGAGCCGAGTCCCACCTGTTTCGTGCGTGGCCAGCAGCATTGAGCCTTTTGTATTAGGGGTGACGAGCAGTCTTGTACCGCAGCGAGCAACGACAAAGCAGCTAGCGTCCCCCCCCCCCCACACACAAAAGACGAAACGCCTATCACCGCGGCCGGTTCGAGCGGCCCCTCCGGCCGGACGAATCAAATCCCATCCGGGGAGAGGAATCGGGATCGCGCATCCATCATTGGCACCGCGATGCCTTTCGCAACATTAAGTCCGGTCGTCTTAGTGGCCGGTCGTACGCCCAGTAGTCAAACCGCATGCGTCCCGTTTGCCGGCCGGCCAGGCCAACCACCCCCGCGCGCGTCCGACCCACGGACGGGGAACCTGGGCCAGCCAGCCAGCCCGCGCGCGCACCGCACGACCGAACCGGACCCGCGTACGTTTGCCACTACAGAAGTGTCGGTAGCTGCAGAAGAATTTTTGCTTTTTAGCCCAAAATTTGAAAGTTTTTTACATATGGACCTCTGGAGAAAAGATTTGTAAAAATGGACCCTTCACTCGGCGCCAAAGCATATGGCGCCCAGGGTACATGTTACGGCGCCATATGCTTTGGCGCCGTGAATTGACACGTCGGAGCCAGGGTGCCATAGCACGACGCCAAGGCCCATGGCGCCGTGATATGCACATACGGCGCTAAAAACTGTGGCGCCGTGTTCTGACTTAGCCAAACGGGTCGCCGTGCCTTAAGTCCACCTATATCGGCGCTAAACATGCGGGCGCCGTACATAGCTAAAACGGCGCCATATCCTTTGGCGTCGAGATGTGTATATACGGCGCCAGGGTATTTGGCGCCTCTTTTGGCGCCAAACAGTCTGGCGCCGTATATACACATCTCGACGCCAAAGGATATGGCGCCGCGATAGCTACACCTGACAAAAAAAACAGCAAAACAGCAAACTTTTCTGTAAAACATATGCACATACAGACATACACATACATTCACACATGAAACATCTGAAAACCAAATAACAACATCGTATAACTATCAATAAGTCTCAAAATACGACATGACTATACAAAAGTCTCGAAATATCACATAAGTCTGAAAATATCACATGTCTATAAAAAAAGTCTCAAAACATCACTGCCTCTTGGCCTTCCCCTTACCCTTGGCTAGAGCATCACTCCCTGGAGTATACGTGCTCGGGGGACGAGCCGAACGACGAGGCCGCTGCGAAGCCTGAGTAGACGGTGCGTCAGGCATCTACGACATCCCAATCTCGTCGTGGGTAGATGCCTCCTCGTCCTCGTGCTCCTCCTCGACGTCGTCACCCTGCTCCGCCTCATCGTCGTCGTCATCGCTCTGACTAAAAGTTAGAGTGCGTGACGAGCTCCTCGTGGACTAGCGCCTGCCGACGTGTGATGACGACGCTGCAGCGGCTGAGGCACCCAAGCGCTAGGAGGCCGGTGTTACGATCACGTCTGAGCGTGCGCGGCAACCACACCAACCTGCCGCCCGACTGACGCGACGTCGAAGTCTCTGCAAGTAATGATATGTCACAATTGTATACATGCTGAATGGATCTAACTTACAAACTATCTTCGTACCTGCAGGAGGTCCCTCAGGCGGCTCTCGCTGTTCAGGTCGCCAACTGGGTGGCTGAGAGCCTCGTCGATGTCCCGCACCGAGGTTGGAGAGAAGTCCCCTAAAGAAATAAGGAAACACAAGTAAGTGCGAGATAAACGTATTGAACCAAAGTAAGTGCAAATATCATGCATTCCGTACCACTTGATCGAGAATCGGAGCGGCCTCGACCACTGTGCCCTCCCTCGCACGCCTGTCGTACGTGGTGTCCTCGTCCTCGGATGAAGCGAGGTCCGCGTAATCGACATCGGTCCACTGCTGCCTCAGCCTGTAGCGCGTGGCAGTGTGGTACCAGGACAAGTAATCCCGGAAGCTGGCGTTACTGTGGGGGGTACTGTCCGGCTCGCAGTTGTCCTCCATCTTCCTCCACCACTGCATGTATTGTCGGTGGTGATGAGCGAAGTCCGTCACCTTTCGTTGGCGGACCCTGTCGAACCTGTACATATAGCAGATGTCGACAATAGTTGTTAGTACGAACCAAAAGAATTTTAAATTGTTACTTACTTGTGCAACTCAACAGAAGTCGGCATCCCATCTGGGGGGAAGAACTGCACGAGGCCGAACTGCCACGCAACTCTGTGGGGGAGGTGAATCTCCACGGCATAGAAGCAGATCAGCGGACACCTCATCCTCCAAATATGGGAGTCCCTGCGACACATGGTGCTGAGCGGTAGCGCTAGAACCTGTGGCTCGGAGTAAGGCTCCCAGGACACCTAGTAAGCGAACACACGATTAGCCATGTACAAAAACCAAGAACTGTAGAATAAATAAATGCAGTACCAATTTCTTACCATCGTGGGAGACAGTGTCAAACTCGTTGCTGAAATCCACGTACGCCCGCTGAGTAGTCGCGAACGGGACTGACACTGTATCCCACAGGTACGCAACAGTGGGGCTGAGGTCATCCACACGTAGTGGATGCCAAGGCTGCGCCTGGAACACTCGAGGGCGCCCCACTGGAATGCGTGTCCACATCCACACCTAGCAAGCAAACATACGGGCAGACACACGATTAGCCATGCACAAAAACAAAGAACTGTAGGAAAAATAAATGCATTACCACACCTGCAGAAGGAAGACGCAGCCACCGAGCGTCGACGTGGGCGCCTTGCGTCTGCAGGCCTCGCAAAGCTGGCGGTAGAGGAACGCGAGGACCGCCGAGCCCCAGCTGAGCTGTCCAGCGTCGCCCCAGTCCTGGAGGCAGTGGATGTACATCCACGAAGCGGTGTCCCCCGTGGCGTCCGGGAAAAGCACGGCCCCGAACATGTGGAGGACCCAAGCGCGGCAGTAGTAGGTCACCATGGCGTCGTCCGCGGCCGCAGGGCATTCACCAAATGTATTCCGCAACCATGTAATGTGGACCCCCGAGACACGACCTCGCCTGGCATTATCTGGGACAGGAGGCAATGCCGTGCCCAGAAAGGCCTCCACACGTGCCCTCCAGCCCTCAGACACCGCCGAGCCGACCACCGGCTGTCCCCTGATGGGAAGTCCAAGTATCATCGCCACGTCCTACAGCGTGACGGTCATCTCCCCACAGGGAAGGTGGAACGTGTGTGTCTCTGGCCTCCACCTGTTAGTAGTACAAGGAGAAAAGAATTAGTTACGTACGTAAGAATATAGAAGCGAAAACAAATAGACCCGATAGAGAAAATGCACCTGTCGACAAGTGCGGTCAAAGCTGCGGGGTTGACGACCGGCATGCCCCGCCGTAATAGGTTAGCGACCGTGTGAAGCCCAGCACGGCGCAGCAGTGGGGTATAGCGGTCATCGTAGCGCATCAACTGGAACCCATCATGGGTTCGAGGACGAAGTATGGGTATCTCCTGAAAATTGCTATAAAAGTTAGCTGCGTGACCATCAAGTTGAACACATGTACATTTCGACCACACACGTACCTGGCCGTCCTCCGTGAGCCTGCCGCGGTGCTCCCTCTCGTAGAACTCGTCTAGCAACCGGTATCTCGCCATCCTGTGATAAATTTTAGAATTCAATGGTTAAGAAATATTCAAATAAGAAATTTATAAAACATGATTTATAAATAAAAATAATAATCAAATTGAATTATGAAATTGGAATCAACATGAATAATAATTGGAATCAAATTGATTTACCCTTGGTTAAATACATGTCAACAAAGATTAGTAAGTTAATTATGGTATAAGAATAATTAGTGTAAGAATAAACCTTATGATAATAATAAATATTATTTACATATCTCAAAATCCATGGGGCCCCTTTTCAAATAGTGATTATATGATTAAGGTAAATAATTTAAGTATTAGGTCACTAATATTAACTGTAAATACCGAGATATATTTATCAAAGACATTATTGATATATATATATATATATATATATATATATATATATATATATATATATATATATAACTTGGTGTAATTGACAGTAAGTTGTCTTTGCCACTTGAATTAGAATGCAAATCTAAATTAGGGGTGGTGGTAAAAATATAATTTTGTAAATATAAACAATAATCAAAGCTACTAAGAGTTAGGTGGACATACAATCTTGCCCATGTTGACATGAAATCATCCTATTTGGTATATGAAACCCTAAAAACCTAAAACCGAACACAACCATGTATAAATAATAATCAAACCCTAAAACCTATCCAAATACACAGTACTTCTCTTACATTACGCATATCCATTGCAAACGTAACCTAAAATCGCTCATAATTGAACTAATTTCATCTAGGGATTCAAATCTTGCCCTACGAAATGTACCTCAAATAATCCATATCTATTGCAAAAAATCAAGGGAGGGGAGAGAGTTTACCTTGCTTGCCCAATTTGGAAGCAAAATCGCGAGATTAATCGGTGGATTTGAGAGGATTTGGAGGGGGAATAGAGGGCGGCGGCGGCGGTTTATTGTTAGAACAGAGGAGCAGTGAGGGGGAGCCGGGGGCCGGGGGACGCGCTCGGGCTTAAGTCCCGACGCACGGCGCCACGGCCTTTAGCGCCGTATGTGCATACCACGGCGTCGTGCTATGCCACCCTGGCTCCGACGTGTCAATTCACGGCGCCAAAGCATATGGCACCGTGACATGTACCCTGGACGCCATATGCTTTGGCGCCGAGTGAAGGGTCCATTTTTGCAAATCTTTTCTCCAGGGGTCCATATGTAAAAAACTTTCAAATTTTGGGCTAAAAAGCAAAAATTTTACGTAGCTGCATGGAGGGAACCTTTTATAAAAGGAGCGACAAATAAGCGAACAAATGTTTTGTAATAGCAGTTTAAGGATCCTGAAATTTTGTATTGGTATGTAAAAATTTTCTCAAACTGTAACTAACAGAAAACTTTCTCTAATCAATTGTTACTCTATGATCCTTCTACACTGTGTTTGGGGTAAATTACTGATTTACTTCGTGCAATCCTCTTAACAAATAGATCACCATTTCTCTTAAGCTCCATCCGAAACACAGAGGTGTCCATAAAGTATGTTGATCCAATTTATTTCGACTTCAGCTTCTGAGGCCAGAATGAATGCTGGCTTCTTAATTTTGGTTTCTTAGTTTTTTTGGCCTTTTTCTTTTTTTTCCTTTGCATTGTCTAGGGAGATATGGTAGTGTTTTTTTTCTTATTTTTCTTAATTGAATGACTCAGAAAAAGATAACAGCTGATACAGTGCAATTTCTTGCAAAGGCTAACACCCGAAAGCCAAATCCACTAAAAAAGCCGAATTGAATGCCACCTTCGCTCCGCTCCAAACGGCTTTAGTTTCTGACTTCTATATGTCAGAAGCTACTTGAAACGCGTTGGCTTCTTCATTTTTCCTTTTTTTGGCTTTTTAACTTTTTTATTTTTCTTTTTCTCTTATTAATTTGCATTGTGTCAAAAGATATAGCGGTTTTTTTTATTTTTCTCAGTTTTTATCATTTCATCTCATTTTGTGACTCAGAAAAAGTTAACAGCTGCTACAGTATAATTATAGCCAAAAGCTTACAGCAAAAGCTAAAAGCCATAACTTTTAACCTGTTTGGAGCCAAAAGTCTCCTATACGAGTAGTTAGTGCTTTGGTGTTATGCTTTATGCTATTCGGCTTCCTAGCCTCTATTTTAGCCTCAGTGCTTTGGTGTTACGCTTTATGCTATCCGGCTTCCTAGCCTCTATTTAATAATCTCGGTTTATATATATTGGTTCGTTCTCTATTTACTTTTGCTTTGCTGTTGGTCTGTACCGTTCAACCTACATTTTTTTTTCAGGGTCGTTTATATATATACTGTACTATTGATTATACTTCAACAATGACAGCAAAAAAATACTAAAATTATGTCATGTAACCGAGTGGATTATACATCACATAGCAAAGTAGAGATCATTTAATTACTCACTCTTAGCCTGAGCAATCCCCAACACGCTGACCTCACGGACCATCAACTCTAGGTTTTCAAATGAGGATCCACCCACTTCCATGGCCTTTCTAGAAGACGCTGCGAGCTCACTGGCCCTAGCAGCAGCACGTTTCCCTCCCTCTCCAAAGATCAGCTCCCTTGCCAACACCTGCACGTCTCCACTAGTAGCCAGTCCACCTACCGTGTCATCATCTTCTCCGTTGGTTGGCCAAACCCTAAGTCCAATTTGTAGCTCATCGACAACGAATTTTGCATTGAGTTTCTGCTCGGCCGCCAGTGGGAATGCCAGTATAGGCACACCCATGGCGATGCTCTCCAGCACCGAGTTCCACCCGCAATGACTAAAAAACCCCTTGGTAGACTTGTGACTTAGGACTCCGGTTTGGTTGATGAAACTTTGGACCACTTTACCCTTTTCTCCAAACCTGTCCTGAAACCGATTCTCAGGATCAAACCACTTGGACCGGACCACCCATAAGAAGTCTAGACCAGATCGGTCCAACCCGACCGCGATCTCCTCCAGCTATGCCCTGCTTAGGTCAGCTTGCGAGCCAAATGCAACGTACAGAACCGGTTGGTCCATGGCGAGCCTCGAGTCGAGCCAGTCCAATACGTCCTGCTCCACGGCCTGGACTAGTTCAGAGGCAAGGCACAGCGGACCGATCGGCCACATCTTGATCGGGAACTCCCGGCTCCACAGGTCGAAGTACACCGGCTCGAGCTCGTGGAAGGAATTGGCGATAATGCCGCGGCTCGAAGCCATGCCCTTGGAGCTCTCGCACACGAAGTCCCAGAGCGGGCCGGTCGGCTCCGGCTCGTCGAAGGGCGGGTGGAGGTCGGCTTTCCTGAGCCGGAGCCCGGGCAAGCCGTGGACCGGGAACGGCTCAGACGGCGAGCTCACGCGCGCGTGCGGCTTGTGCCGCATCACCGCCGCGGAGACGTAGGAGGCGAAGGCGCCGATGCCGCCGCGAGCCGCGGCACGCCGAGCTCGTCGGCGACGTCCTTGGCCCACACGAGGAATCCGTCGTGGACGAGCAGGTCCGGCCTCGGCTCGAGCCGCGCGAGCGCGGCCGCGAACGCTGGCCAGAGCGTGGCGACCGCGGAGAGGAAGTCGACGAAGAGGGACGCGGACGGGAGCTCGTCCGTGCTCTGCGGGCCGTCGCCGGAGGGGAACTGCAGCTCGACGACGGCGGCGCCAGCTCCGGCGAGGCCCGCGCGGATGAAGGGCGCGTTGCGCGGGGTGGTGAAGAAGGTGACGGCCGACGCGAGGCGCCGGCCGAGGAGGAGCCGCGCGCCAGGTGGAGGAGCGGCATGGCGTGGCCCTTGGCCATGAAGGGGAACATGGCTACGTGACTGAGCTCCGGAGAAGGCGCCATGGGTGTACAGCGTGCTACTCCTGGTGTCTCACTCTGCCTTGTTGCAGCCATGGTGGTGGTCGCTATATACCGGAAAGGGATTCTACAGGGGAGGGCCCCATGGTGGCGATCGAGGTTGTTCACGTGCACGCCTAAGCTCAAGTTGAGAACTGACTCACTGACTAGAGCATATGCTGCCACGTCATTTCAACCAGGAACATCTAGAACATATGCCTCGGATGCAAAATAGACGCTCCGATTTTATTACAAGGACAGTGCCATAGAGTGCAATTGGTGTAGCAATCATGGATGCTGTGCCATAACAATTTGTGATCATCTCAATCTGAAGCATGAATGAAAGTTGGGATAGGGAGATGTTATCACAGTGTTTTGCATATGTTCCTTTATGAAGTTTGATCCTCAAGGCAGAAGATCAGCTTCCGTCGGTGATAACAAGCTAGAAGCTCTCGAAAGCACGCAATTTCGTGGTCGGTTATTACAAATCTTGGAGATTTTGTAGTTTAGCTGGTGCATCGACCACCTATTTTGAGCGAAATATGCGTTTAGTCTAATTATGTTTTAAATATCAGGGTTTAAGAAAACTCAGGAGAAAATCGGCAAAAAAGAAAAAAAAGACCAGCCAGGGAAAATCCGAAAACCCTCCTGCAACAGCCCGAAAACCGCTGACCAGCCTGGCAATGGTTTTTGCCGTAAATGTTCTCTGAACCCTGGTCGTACAACAACTTTCATGTCCACCGTAAATTCAGATGGGACATGTTTTGTTTTGGTCGTAGGATTAATGCAACAAGGTACAACGACTTTTATTCCACCGCCTTGTGCAGATCAAGCAGCTGTTTGATGACTGTATTGTTCGATTGGAGAATTATTGTTGAGGAGCAGCAAGAGATCTGAGGCGACGAAGATATTTCGAGCTTATATGGTTTTTGCCACCAAAATTGGATTAGCGCTTGCACATTTCGTCACCAATAAGACATCACCCTTCACAATTGCCATGAATATTGTTGTTATCAAATACTAGCAGCCTAATAAGGGAGTGTAGCACACTTGATCTTCTCTCTCTCTCTCTCTCTCTCTCTCTCTCTCTCTCTATCAAGTTGTCAGTTGTGTCTAAATAGTAAGTTGTTCAGATTTCCTCATGTGGTTTGGATCATATTGTGAACGTGGGCTCCCTCAATAACTGGTTCAGTTAGCATCCTAGTGAATGGTAGGCTCAGCTTCTGAAATCTGATGTGGCACTGATTCAGAAGGGTAACAGTTACTGTGGCGTGTCCGGCATGGGCAAGTGAAGGCAACAGCTCCAACTTAACCAAACAGATTCTATTCATTGCGTATCAATGCATTGTTGGTGATATGCCCTAGAGACAATATGGAGATGTTGAATATATCACATACTATATTTATGATACATTGCTTTGTTCCTTGAAATAGACATTATCATTATTGATCAATGAGTATGTGACTTATTCATGAGACTCTTAATGCCAAAATGTTGCTATTTCTAAATGATCCCTGATTATATATCATATGAGGAACAAATATGATTTAAAGATCAGCATATGTATTGATTGATGATCATGTCTCATGGATCATGGTATGGAGATACCAAATCAATAATATGGACATGTGTTAGTGAACATATGTTGGATAGACCCGCCATGAGACACTGCAGAGATTCTATGTGTCATCAGTTGGTCTCAAGTAGTGTTTATGTAGAATCCTTAGACTTAAGATCATCATGGTTCCCAACATACGTAGTAGCCTATTTTGGGACTACTAACCACTACTCCGTAACTGGGTAGTCATAAAAGTAGTCTTTGGGTTTGCTATGAAACATGTAGTGGGATGTGAATGATCAAGATAGAATTTGCCCCTCCTTATGGGAGAGATATCTCTGGGCCCCTCGATGTAATGGATTGTGAAAGTGCATGGCCATGCCAAGGTGATTGAGGAGTCAATCACGAGTTTATAATCTATCACGGAATCGAGAGAGTGATTGAGCTATTAAGAGAATGACACAGGTCTCGCCTTGAGCTCAATCTATATCGTGAGGCAAAGGGATTCGTACATGAGAACATTACAGGTTCAGCCGATATGATCTTTACGTATACTTTGGGGTTAATATGTCTTACTAGAGGCCGCTATTAACAGGGTGACCGGAAAGGCGTTTCCGGGTCGCGACCAAGTATACGTGAACCTACAGGATCGCACACTTAACGGGTTGGAACACTAATTCGAATGTGATTCGGATGTGGGCTCAATTCGGATAGAGATCTGGATAGACTCCTATTGGGCCTCGGTCCACGAGGCCCAAGTGAGGAGGTCTATATATATGGAGGCGAGGGGCTGAGGGGTGCATGCTTCTTTTAATCCCGAGCTAAACCCTAGCCGCCACCTCCCGAGCCAAACCTAGCCGCTCGCGAGTGCTGGTACACTCGCAATCGGCGTTCCAGCCCCGGACGTGTGGATACCGGTGGAGGCGCTGCTCGTTTCGGCGTTGATCGGCATCAACAATCTACAGATTGGATCTTGCACGTGGTGTGGTTGATTGCGTGGAGGAGACAATCTGTTTGGGACGATCGACTAATTCCACTACTACCTCGACGCGCGTGGTTGGATCGGCTTCTCCAACTCTTCTTCCGCTGCACTGCGCGTCTAGTGGTAACGATCCATGATCCCTCCTTAGCATTATGTCCTGGTGTGCGCGGTAGAAAAGTTTTGTTTTCTGCTATCGTAGCCTACGCGCATTCCTTCATGCATGACATAGGTACCATAGTGATGCCATGGGCTTCGGCAATGTAGCAGAGCAAGAATTGAAGAAACAGGTTTACTGGCAAATGGAAGGAGACCGGCCAAGTTGGCACTTATCCAACAAGCGGTATTTCATAATGAACATATCTGTTGCTACAATATATCAGTCTTATTGCAGTGGAAAAAGGAAAACAAATTACATAAGATGAGCACCAACCATGAGGCTTATTAGATATAGCGACAACCCATGCTAGGACAAAGCTTATTAGAGCTGCCCTTCATCACCGCCTTCTCAGCCAATTATCGTGGTTTTCACATTCTTCGGAAACGTAGAAAGGAGTGATACTCCACAATCCATGTCTAGAGGATCATGTATATGTTTACAACCATGCGGCGTTCTTCAGCGGGGTGACGACCGCCTTGATTTGCAGGTAGTTCTTCAGGCTGTCAATGCCCTTCTCCCTTCCGATGCCGCTCATCTTGTACCCACCAAAGGGGATCGCGGCGTCAAAGATGTCGAAGCAGTTCACCCAAACAGTCCCAGCTCTGAGCGCGCGTGTCAGTGTGTTGGCTGTGTCCAAGTTATTGGTGAAAACACCAGCAGCCAATCCGTAGCGGCTTGCATTCGCTCTCTTGATGACCTCATTGAGATCACTGTTGAAACAGCATGAATAATTCTTATTTAAAAAGTTTCACTATTTTTCATGATTACTTGGCTACTATTCAGAATTTCAGATAGTAGACATATCAACAAGAGAGTGATACTCACTTGAACTTGAGAATTGACTGAACAGGCCCAAATATCTCCTCTTGAGCAATCTTCATGCCATCCTAAAACAACCATATATAATAAATATTAAGCATATGTTGCAACAGATCGAATGGAGAATGTGTGCTATGATGCAGTCAAAACTCACCTGCACATCTGAGAAAATTGTTGGCTGGATGTAGAAACCTTTGTCACCTAACTTATCACCACCTGTCACGAGGGTGGCTCCACTGTCAACACCGGACTTAATGTAGCGCAAGATCTTGTTGAATTGTTCATCGTCAATCTAGAAGCAACAAAATTTGCAAGGTTAGGAACAGTTCGAAGTGTGGATTCACTTATAAGTATTCATCTAATGTACTATTGAACCTTTTCTAGGATGAAATGTGCAAATTGCAGGAGTGCTATTAACCTTAAAAGAGAGTTTTTACCATCTTTGGAAAGTTACCAAGAGGTAACGGTACCTCACCACTAAATTACATATAAATTTGTACCTTAATCCAAAACAAGGAAATGTGAAAGCAAGGTTCTATTGAATGATGTGATTACAAACATAAGAAATGTGAAACATGCATGTGTTCTTGTTACACCATGTAGTGGTCGTGCATAAATTAATGATGAATAATTGACATTTGGGTTTAATTGAAATTTGTGTTTTCGAAAGTTCTGGTCGATGCATGTGTGTTGCTAAAGCTTTCGGAGCTGTCATCAACCATGGCAATCGCTCACGGCAAACCTCAACCACGTTTGACTTCGACCACGGAAGATTTTGACCACGTCTGACTTCGACCACGGCAAACTTCGACCACAGCGGACTTTGACCACATGCGACTTCGACCAAGGCATTTTTGATCATGGCATTTCGACCACGGTAAGCTTCGGCTATGACACTTCGATCACGGCACATCGACCACAGTAGAACGACCTTACCTGATCGATGATGGTAAGCTACAATACTTTTTCATGGTTGCAGCTATAGTGATTCTAAATGGTCATAGCTGTAGTGCGCCTCGATGGTCGTAACTACAGTGAATCTCGATGGTCGTAGCTACAGTACCTGGCGATACTCGATAGTCATAGACTTTACAGGTCGATACTCGATAGTCATAGACTACATGATCAGTTGTCGTAGACTTTATGATCGGTAGTCTTAGACTTTTGCGATCGGTTGCCGTAGTGATTCGTGGAGAGGCTACAGGCGATGTGGTCCAGGAGGCTTCGACACAAGAGGTGATGATGCGTGAAGATATGGGTGGTGCGATCTCGGAGGCTTAAACATGTGGGATGGTGCGTGATAAAGATACAGGAGGGGCTGTCTTGGAAACTTCGTCACGTGTTAAGTTAGAAGTTGTGGATGGAGTCCATAACTCAGAAGAGACAGAGTTTGGTTAAAACCCGTGTTCGAAAGGGTTT
Source organism: Dendrocalamus latiflorus (assembly GCA_017311315.1). Taxonomy (NCBI): domain Eukaryota; kingdom Viridiplantae; phylum Streptophyta; class Magnoliopsida; order Poales; family Poaceae; genus Dendrocalamus; species Dendrocalamus latiflorus. The sequence continues at coordinate 6,273,528 of CM029675.1, forward strand.
CGGGTCCCTTGGTTTCGGAAGAGATAGAATTGTGTCCGTGTTTAAGGTGAACATGGTTTAGGGCTCTAGCATATAAAAGCAGGGTGAGTCTAAGGGTTTTAGCTAGGATTTTGAGTGACTTTGCGAGGCTTTTTGTGCTATGGCTTTTAGGGGTGCTTGTGAGGACGCTTTGTAGCCAAGAACATGATTAAGATATAATAGATCAGATCTATTCCAAGGAAGGACATCGCCACCGACATTGTCTCAATCAAAGCACGATGAGTTGTTTTGAGCATCGCTTTTCAATGTCCACATCATTGTGCTATCGCATAACGTGATCTACGAGCATAGCGTTGTCCTCGGCTTGTTCTTGTTTAAACAGCTGAAGCTTTTGAGCGGAGGGAGATTCCGACTACGTGCAAAGGTGGTCGAAGCGAGCAATCGAAGTTTTCTTGTGGTTGGAGCACTAGAGCTATCAAAGTAGTCGAGTGGTCAACAAGCGGTCGTATGCCGAGCGGTCAGAACCTCCATCGAGCCCGTGCACACGGTTGAGCATCTTGCGGTCGAATTCTATCTCTGTAAGTTAGATTGGTTTTTCTGTTGGTTTGAGATTTGTTTTTAGGTGCCAAAAAGCAGTGACAATTATTCACCTCCTCTTATTGCTGTCTTCGATCCTACGGTACTATTGCACGAATTGCTGATTGGAAAATAATGATCAAACACCTTGATTAGGGACAAAATGTACCTGAGGGCCCTGTTCAACACCTTTCTTGAATGGGTCACCAACTACACGCTTCAAAGCACGAGCTTTGGCCTTCTCCACAAACTCATCGTAAACACGCTCGTGTACAAATGTGCGAGACCCAGCGCAACAGCATTGCCCCTTACAAGTTCATGACAAGAAAACATTAGGTAAAATAGAACTTACTGAACACAATTATCGTGCTTATTTTGAAATAATTACCAATGAGTACCTGGTTGTTTATTCTTCTTTTCGACCGGTTTGGGCTTTGAGTATTTCTTCTAATGCTAATGTATGGTTACAGTATTTCGAGCGGTGCTATGTAATGTGTTTTCTTGTTTGTGATGGCTGCAGGACATCGAGGCGGAGTCGTGAGGAGGCACGAGATGACCGGACTAGGCGCAGGTGGTGCTGAGGTCGGAGCGGTCGGGATGTGCCGAAGACGGCGAGGACTCGATGTGGTTGCGAGGCTTGGACGGCAAGGAATGAGGAAGCTTCCCGGAAGATGCAGGAGGGGCGTTTCGGTAAAATCGCAAAGCTGCATGAGGAAGCAGATTTGATTTTTGGTTTAGCGGGTAAAGCGAGTGAGAAACCCGTTAAGCAAAGGCTATAAATAGGAGGGATGTCTCCTGGTGGCTGCATGTCTTGTGAGAGGGGTTAGGCTTTTGAAAGTTAGTTTTGCTCTTTTCTTCTTTCTTTTGAGGGGTTGGTGAGTAGAGCAGAAGGTTGTTTAGCTTTTGACTATGCAACTGCGTATGTGGCAGAGGTGGTGTTTTCCCTTCTGTATGAGCTTTTGATTTTTATTTGCGTGTGTGCTCAGTTTGAGAGAATGGGTTGTATTGACTGTGAACTATCATATAATCATTCATCTATTTGCACTTCCCTAAGCAATTTGTGTGAGATGTTTCAGCTTCTTGTTCCCTTTGTGATTTGCCTCAGTTCTACTCTTCTCTGTCTTCTCTCTGTGTTTTAGTTTCTTGCTTCTCGTATTGGTTCTGCTCTCAGTTCTTCGCTTTGTTTTCCTTTTAGTTTGAGTTCTTGAGAATACCGCTTCTATTTCTTGCTCTGAACTGGGAAGCAACCTCAAGGCTCTCTGGCCAATCCATTCCCGAAAGCAAGAGGATGAATCAATGAGTTTCTTCTTTTCTCAGTGATGCAGCTCGGTTTCCTCTGTTCTTGTGTACTTCTAGGGTTTACTGTGCGCGGAGCCAGAGCATCTCGGTGTTCTTGATTTCTCAGTGAAAAGATTGATTTAGGCCAACGTTTATTGCTGTGAGATCCTTCCCTGCTGTTGTTTAAAGACTCAAGATCAATAGACTTGGGAATCTTAAAAAAAATGCAGAAGTTGATCTCTTGCTCTATTTCTTATCTTATTTTTAGTTGGAGTTCATTCTTCAGCTAAATTGACTTTTTGTCAGTATTGAAATGGTTCTGTGACCAATCTGCTATTTCTGTTTTAGTTCCAATCAATTTATCTGAATTCAGCAGCAAGCAGTCTTCAATTCCTCTGAGTTTCGGCTAACTGCAGTAGCTACTGTTCCTTGTTTTTGGATCTGAATTTCAGCTGCATGCTCTGCCGAAAATATGCCTGTTTCCTGAGTTTATTTAGTTTGGCAATTGCAGTGATTGTGTGCTCTCGGGTCTACGGCAAGCTCTATCTCTAGTATCTTTTTATCCTGCTATTTTCAGTTTTGTCATTTTATTTTTCAGTCTCCCTATTGCAGATTTCGGGCAAGAACTGTTTCAGTTTTTGTGCAAATTTTTAGCTGTCGGACAGTAGGCATACACTGTTTTTTTGCCTTGTCGGACAGCAAGCTTTCATCATGTACTCACTTTTTTCACTGTTTTTGGCTGCTACTCAAAGTATTCTCTGTACGGCATGCTGGACTGATATTTATGCCTTGTTGGACAGCAAGTATTTAGCATGTATTCACTGTTTTTCACTGTTTTTGGCTGCTACTCAAAGTATTCTCAGTACTGCATGCTGGACTGATATTTATCTCTGTTTTCACTTATCAGACCTGCTCATAAATAGAATGTGATACTTGGCTGCAATTTCAGCTTTCGGTTTTGTCTCTCTGAATTCAGTTTTTAGTTTTCCTTTGCAGAATTTTCAGCCAAGTGCCCTTTCAGTTTTCTTTGCAGTTTTTCACCTGAGTGCTTGTTAGTCTCTTTTGACAGCCTTTCGACCAAGTCTACTCCACTTCTTTTGACGATCTGGCTATTGGCTCTTTTAGTAAAGTTGACGGTCTGTAGTTTGATTTTTAGTAAGCACTCAATCTTTTCTTCATAGCTTCGATAGCTATCGGAGAAGAAAAATAGTGTGGATACCGGGGCGATTTTGAAGGCACCATTCACCCCCCCTCTGTTGCCATTTCCGATCCTACAAGCCGAAGCTCCTCCAGAAAAACAACAAAGAGGGAGTAGAGAGAGCGAGGAAAAAGGGTTTCAATTCGATTTTTGAGATTGTTTTATTTAAATTTAGAATATTTGCTAGTTTTGAAAAGTGTAGATTGGCTCGACCATGGTGGTTTCGGTGGGAGTGGTGGTGTGGAAGTGCCGTGGTTCGACTATGGTGGTGAAGTAGAACCTACTGTCCAAGGGGATGGTGGTGCTGAAGTGGAACCTGCTGTTGTTCGTGATGATAGAGATGCGAGGAGGCATGCTAAAAATTTTGAGTCAAACAAAGATGTAGGGAGATAGTGGGCGGCCCATATTGACTGCCCCAAATATTTGGGGGGTGGCTGGAGGATGGAATCGAAAGCAATGAGGAAGATATGGAGACAGATAGTAGTAGAGAGAATGCATGTGAAGGCATTGTTGGGGACGGTGTAGTCGGTGGGATCGTGTGCACTTACATTGAGTTTGTGTCCTCCAGATTGGATAATGCTGCAATGGCCAGCCTTGTTTTGCTTAGGGAGATAGGGGAGAGTGGGGCTTCGATAAAGGCACTCTGCTTGTAGGGCAACAGTTTCCTAACAAGAGTGTTGTGCAACAAGACATTGTCAGATATGCCGTTAATATCAGTTAGACGTATCGAGTATATAGGTTGAACCCGGACACTTACATGGTGAAGTGTGTTGACGAATCTTGTCTAGGCAAGGTCCATGTGCGGAGGTTCAGGGGCACGACTATGGATTTTCGGATAATAATGGTGAAGGATCACACATGTGAGCTTGTTGAGCCCCTGTAGAAGCATAGGGACATGACGTTGTTGTACATTGCCAGCCTAATCAGCCACCTCGTCGGTGTAGACGTCGTTGTTTCATTGAAGCTGCTCTTAGTAGATGCAATGAACATGGTAGGGTTCCCACTTATCAATGGTAAGGTCACGAGAGTGAAGAGGAAGGTCATAGAGCATATATTCAACACATACGAGGAGGTGTATGACCTTATCCTAAGAATGCTTCATCAAATTACTAAATCAAATACTGTGATTTACATCAAAAAGATGGAAAGGGTACACTACACGAAGGGACCAAATTGTTTCATCCTTGACTGAGTCTTTTAGGCTTTCCGCCAGGTGATCGAGAGGTTCAAGTACTATCGTTCGTGTTGGTGATGGATGGCATGTTCCTATATAGTAAGTACAATGGCACCATCCTCACGGTGGTTGCAGCCGGCACGAACGACCAATTACTCTTTGTGGCTTTCGCAATTGTTGAGAATGAGAATACTGATAGCTGGTTGTGGTTCCTGGTGAATATGAAGCAAGTGGTTGTTCAAAACTGGTCAGACATCTATGTGATCATGGACCACAATGCTTGGTTGTTGTCCATGTTGAGCATGATGTGACATAGGATGCAACCACTGTTCTAGTGAAATGACGTGTGGATCCGTTGATGCATGAAACATGTTGCAACGAACTTCCACACCTGGTTCTGTAATAAAGAGTTGATGAGGACCTTCAAGAAGCTTTGCATGTAGAACGAGGAGAACTCGAAGCATGTCAGGCAGTCACAGGCTGTGCAACCAAGGGGAGATCAGCATTTTGAGGAAGGGAAGCAATTTTCCAAAATGATATAGGTGTACATGGACAAGAAAATGAAGAAGGCTTGTTCTCATATTGCTCGGACCATGGACAGAATCAGGAAGAAGTTTGAGATCCATCTGAGAGAGAAGTATGTTATGGGCCATGCTAGGGGGACTGTAAATATGTCTGCACCATCAACGAAGTGGCCACATGTACCTGCAACAAGCTGAATCTACTTCACAAGCCCTGCTTTCATGTATACGTGGCGTGCGCTATGTGGCGCCAGTCCTCGGCGCAATACATCTCCGAGTACTACAACATCCACCATTTCTGTAGGACTTGAAGTGCGGAGTTCAACTCTTATTGGGTGGACATGCATTATAGGGATATTTAGTTAGGCCAAATCAAGTGAGTACCAAACGATGCACTGAAGTAGTCCGGTCACGGAAGACGACAGTCTCGGTGCATCTGCAATGATATGGATGATAGCCAGCGTGGCAACGGGTCCACCAGCGCAAGTGCAAACTACATAAGATGGTAGGGCACTCAATCAGCGACAGGACGAATAGGCCAAGCTCGTCGACCGCACTGTAGCCGCTTCATATATTTCTGTAATGTGTTGTAACACACCCCCTTTATGTGTTTGAGTTGTTTTTGTTGGACTATATTGAACAATGTGCTCTTCTTTGTAATCTTCCCTTCTGTTTGTACTTACGTTCATATTTATGTTAGCACTTGCTCTAGTTTTTATGTTCATATTTCTGTTCGCATATTTTGTCGATTTACTGAAAAATTAGCGGCACATCGCATACGCTAATAGAGAACATCCTCTATAGGGACGCATTCCTGCAATCAGGAATTTTCCGATGGCAACACTCCATCTGTTCCTCTTATTTTTCCACTAAGCAGACCTTTCGTGGGCTTGCATAAACAACATGATCATGTCCTTAACAAAACGTGATGCACTCGCACAATCACATGAGCTCTCCAGCTTCCAAGGACAGCAAAACTCCTGGTTGACCTTCAGGCATGTTGCTTCTCTTTTGTTAATGTAGAAGCGCGAACCGCGAGCGCAATAGTTTGGACAAGGATTCGAGATCATGTCGTTACCAAACTTCATATGCCTTGGAAGGTAGAGGCATGGATATTCGAATTATATATACACAATGTTATCCTCGTCTCTTTTTTATTGGCCAGATAATCGCAGAGAAGAATCAGTGCAGAATAAGTAATTAAACAAACCATTTGTCACGCAACTAGCTGGCCCATGCACATATACCGTCACTGCCATAGCTGGTCAACATCATATAATACAGATCGATCACCTGAGGATCGATACGATCCATTAACAGGTTTCTCCTGTGCCATTAGTGTGACGACTAAACAATTTGTCTGTGAGATCACCGTAATGAATCAGGCGTTTAACTGTTGGGCCTAGTTTTGTTGTTGTTTGCATAATTGGTGAGACAGTAGTTATGAGGACAATAGTATCTAACACATATGGAAATTAAATGAGTAGACAAAAAGGAAGGCAATGTAAATGTAAAAATGTAGCATATTAATTGTATAGGTATAGGCGTAAGCATACCTAATAGCAAATCTTTTTTGCCAACGCGATTGTTTAAAACAGAAAAAGGCATCGCATTGTATGCATAGAGTGGAAAATCATCTGGTTCTGGTGATATTTCATTAACTCTAGTATATTTTGAAAACCGAGCAGAAATCATATTGTCAACCGCCTTGTATGTCTGCTTTGCTTCAAGAACTTCGAAATATTCAAATTCGTAAACAGATCCTTCCTTTAGCAAAGATGCAAATTTATCAAGCCATCTCTGGGGGACCACTCCTTCCATAAGATGTCCCTAAAAAGGATCGTAACTGTTTTTAAATGATAAGAAATAACTCTATTTTATGTACAGCAAAACAGAAAGAGAAGTAGTAACTTGACAATAATATTATGTATACTAACAAGAGAATCATTATAAAGGAAAAAGCGATATAGTTTGTCTAGAGAAAATAGGTTAATGAGTTGAGAATTAAAAACCTGTCCATCGAGCATGGCAAAGTCTAGATGGTATACATTTGTTGGATCCTGTGGATTGCAAAATTCCCAGAGCCGTGCTAGACGAACAACGATTTTCCATTTGTGTGAACTTCGATTGATATAGTTTAGTGGCGTATACATATTGTAAAACTTGCATAAGAGATGAGGTTATAGAGCAAGTATTATTGCAACAGATGTGTATTACAAAGTGACAAAACATATGTGTATAACAGATTGGTAAACAATAAAGTAAAGAAAGAAGGTATGCTATGTATGAGCAAACAATTATGCATATATTGTGTTTTTTAGTAAAACAAACAAATCTGAAACTACTAAAGCCCACCTGTGTTGAATTCTTTTAAGAACACACTGTAGTAGTAGGGAAGCCCACATAGCAGGGAGGGAGTATGTAATTTATATTTACAATAAACTATACACATATACACTGATTTGTGGATTACATAAGGAGTGATCTATTTGTTAAACAGTTTTTGTATAAGTGATGTGTTTATTTTTTTACGAAAGGGCTTGGGATAGTTTTTTGAAGGATCAAGGTTAAATAAGAAGGGGAGGAAATACTAATAGCAAAAAGTATTATATAGAAGTGAGTACTTCTTTGTATACTATATTTTTAGTTTCAGTACAAGCAGCACCCTTATGATCTTCAATGAGTATCTTCAAGCCGGAACGTCATGTAACACGAGATACTACAACATATAATTGTCCATGGCAAAAGACTGGGTTTCTTAGATAGATGCCAACTTTGTTTAAAGTCTGCCCTTGACTTTTGTTTATAGTCATTGCATATGAAAGCTTGATTGGGAACTGCCGCCGCTGAAGAGTAAAAGGCCAACGAGGACTTGTTGCATTTAGAACAACTCTAGGAATACAAATAGATTGACCAATGTTAGTGCCAGTAACTATACGTCCTTCAAGGACTCGGTCACCAAATTTTGTTACTATCAACCGTGTTCCATTGCAAAGACCCATAGATTGATTTATATTTCTCAGCAGCATTGCTGGAACACTTGTTTTCAAGGAAATAACGTGATGTGGAAAACCGTTGACTATTATAGAATTCAAAAAATCAGGTGGATATAAAAAATTAGCATCACCAATATGACTGTCAGATTGAGAAATGGAATCAAAGCTGAGATATTCTCTTGTATGGCCAGGAATTTTGCTAAAAACAACCATGTTTAATTCATTAGCAATAGCATTAGTTGGGCAAATTATTGCACGCTCTGCAAGATACAGACTATCTTGGTAGTTGATAGAGAATGAATCATAGGTAGCGTTCACAAGCGCATCTAGATTGTTATTAATTGGAAATAACAAAAGATCTTTTGGAATAGTTATCCAAGATGGCTGAATTTCTCCTTGTTTTTTTTTGTCATTGGTATTTGACCATTTCCAATATCAAGCACCCACTGAGCAAAAGCAGAAAGAGCATCACGTTCTGTAACTAAAAGATTTGGATTATGAAGCCTCATATTTGTAGATAGCTTTAGTATTTCAACATGCTGCCAGAGCGAAGATCTAATTAGTGATGCTTCAATAATTTCTGTTATAGTACCATTTTCAATGACGGGTAAAATTTGTTGGAAATCTCCACCAAGAACAAGAAGCTTTCCACCAAAAGGTACAGTCATGTATACAATATCTTCAGTAGACATAAGATCACGTAATGTTCTATCAAGTGCTTCAAAATAGTGTCTATGTGTCATAGGAGCTTCATCCTAGAGAATTAGAGAAGTTTTCATAATAAGTTCAGCCAGCATTGTTCCACGTGGTATACTACATAAACTTCTTTCATTAATATCAAGAGGTATTCTAAAACGGGAATGAGCTGTACGACCACCTGGAAGTAACAGTGAAGCAATTCCAGACGAAGCTACAGCAAGGACTATTTGAGCTCTAGCTCTTAGAGTTGCTATAATAGCATTCCAAAGAAATGTTTTCCCAGTACCTCCATGCCCTGACACAAAGTAGAATCCACCTTTATTATGAGCAACAGATGATAGAATTTTGTTATATATAGCAGACTGTTCAGCATTTAGTTTGGCATACATCATTTGGGCGTCTGTTGTCAAAACAGTGCGATCATATGCTAACTCTTCGGTTACAAGTCGATTACCAGAGGTAGGATCACCATGTGCTAACTCACTAACTATATTATATGTACCAAAGTTAAGACCATTCTTTGAGAACATAATAAATAAATCCTTTACCAGCTGGCACTGTAGATAACTATCTGGTATTGAATATGTTCAATTCTGTAATCCTTGTCGTATTTTGTACGCTATATCGTTAGCAAGAAAGGTCCAATATTTATCAAATAAGTTCTGAGGATTAATTATACTACAAAAAGAGAGCACCACCATAAAAAGATGTCTAAGTTGGTGTGGTGTAGCCCAAACAACTGCCTCATCAAATAGCATATACCATTCTGTATCATCACCAACTAAACCGCGAGCTCTGCAGGCCTCTTTGAAAGTAGGATAGCATACACCATTGAAAACTCTAATATCTTCATAGTTTTGTGCTCCACAGACAACCATCAGAAGCATTCTCAGATAGAATAGTTCACCAGTAGTTGGATGCACATTATATATTCAGCCGATCTTTGCGGTTGCTCGTTTTCTTTTTATCCATTTTCTGTTAGTAATGTCCCATGTCCATTTTGATGGAAATTGATAATAAGTATAAGATCTTGCATCTTCAAACTGATTAGCAACAAACCATTCAGTTAGCGTAGTATTGTAAGGCCTTGGGTCAGCAACAATTTGTTCCAAATTTGTTTTTTCATGATACATAATCTTGTTCATATCAGGCATATGCATAGCTAATCGCTTGCTTAATTTCTGAATTAGGTAAGTTTGATGGCTGGTTAGCACTAGAGAAATTCATCTTTGCTCTATCTTGGCCTTTTGTCAAGTATTTAAATAAATACTTCACAAGATTTGTTTTATTGCACCATTCAACATTGATATGAGCTTGGAATTTTTTGAGCAAAGTAATATTGTATGGAACAACCCATCTGTTGTCCAATTTGATTCCATTCTTGACAATGAAACGACCATCATCTCATCGACGATACACTGGAAATCAGATTTATCAATCGTTGTTTCTAGGTTGAATTTTTTAGGATATCGTTTTGAGCACATGCCATCTTTCATACATGGACATTTCTTATTTAAATCTCCACATGGACTGTGCATCATAAATTCATCAACAAGAGCATATCCAAGTGGGTCAACAGCTGGATCGGGAATTTCAGCACATATAAGGTTATCTATATACTCAGCAGTTAAGTCTGTGTCATGATGAGCAAGCCATATAAGAGTATGAACATGAGGTAATCCTCTCTTCTGGAATTCAATAGTGTATAAAACTATTACACACAAAAAAGTATTTAGAGTGCAAAAAAACATGTTGCTTTTAAGACGAAAAAAGGTATATATATATATATATATATATATATATATATATATATATATATATATATATATATATATATATATATATATATATATATATATATATATATATATATATATATATATATATATATATATATATATATATATATATATATATATATATATATATATATATATATATATATATAGAAAGAATAATAGGCTAACCTGCTCGTACAGGACCAAAAGTGTGACCACTTTTAATGTCAGAAATATACTCAGTAAGCTTCATATGGAACACTCGAGTTACAATATTAGAGCGATCAATATATTTCTGACCAGGCTCGTATTTCAGCGCGTCAACAATTTCTGGCCATCGTGCATTGCACGTGAAAGTAGAAAACAAATCAGGAGCACTATACTCACGGTAGATAGCCATAGCGTCTTGATAATTGAGTGTATTATATCAAGGTCCACCAGTGAAACTCGCAGGAAGCAAAATCTTTACTCCAATGTTTTTGCCTTGTGATGTGCCTTCACTAAGTGCGTCTGAAATACCTTGATATGTTTCTGACCTTAACACATGTTGGTTCAAGAAATGAAATGAAAGACGATTTGCTTCAAGACATGAATAACAATCGACTTCTATCTGATTTGAAAGCCGACCATAACACGTATAAGGATTTGGTTCATTTCTTCGATAATGACACTCATAACAATAGTATTCAAGCATAGATACTTCATCTCTATCCAAAGATATGCTGTCATCAGTTTCTTTATATTTGATACCAAGATGAAATCCCTTTTCTCCATATGGAAATAACAATGGATATTGAAGAGACATAAGACTGGGATTCAGAGGCGAAACGTGCTTTAGCTCACTGTAGTGGGTTTCAACAACTATATCAAATCTGTTATTCTCTAAAGACAGGTCACCTACTGAGAGACCATGTGGAGGTATCCCCATGTTGGTGATGAGTAATTGATGGGTGGTTTAGTGAGTTTGAGTTTGTTTTGGGTATTCTAGGGTTGAGTACCTTTACTTGTGCTAATATTGATTATGCTGTTTCTTGCGGTGCTATGTGACGGTTTGCTTGTCTGTGTGACTGCAGGACTTCAGAGCTAGGTCATGGTGAGGCGAGGAGGACCGGGACTAGGCACAGGAGGTGTTGAGGTCCAGACGGTCGGTGAGGCCGAAGATAATCGAGACTGCTGAGGTGGTTGCGAGTCGGGAGACGAGGAACTGGAGCTGGAGCTACCGGTGGCGGACACGACGGGCGACGACGGGAGAACTGGGACTAGGCTTAGGGAGGAGTCGAAGGTCCAGACGGTTTGGAGGTCGGTTGCGGTCGTACATGACGGAACAAACCAAGACTAGACTCAGCTGGAGTCGAAGGTCTCGGTCGGTGTCGGGTGGACACGACGGGCAGCAGCGAGAGGATCGGGACTAGACTTAGGGAGGAGTTGAGGTCCAGACGGTTAGGATGCCGGGTGCGGTTGTGTGCAGCAGAGCGGACCGGACTAGACTCAGGGAGGAGTCGAGATCCAGTCGGTCAAGGTACCGGACGCGGGAAGCTTCCGGGAAGGTGCTTGAGGGCAAATTGGGGATTTGACTCAAGTTTGGAGGTGGAGGGCTGATTTCCCTCCATTTGGTTTGACTCCTTGACTTTTTGCCTCATGGGGTTGTGAGGTGATGGAGTGGAGGTAGTATGACATTTTTTGATTTGCTATTAGAGGGAGATGGCTCTTCTATATAGCAATGCCTCCTAGTGAGTGAGTATAGCAAGAAATGAGGGGAGTATTCCAGTAGAGTGAGCTGAGTGTGAGCTCATGTGTGTGTACGTGAGTATTCATCTCAAGCATGTATTGAGGATTGAGATGAATTCCTTGTAATCATTCCTCTATATGCAAGCATTCATGGGGATGTAGAACTCTACTTGTAATCATTCATCTCTCAGAAATGAATCCCCTTGAGTTATCTCGAGTTTCAGTTCCTTTACTGCTTTCTATTCTTTTGAATGCTTATCTCTGATTTCCTTGGATTGATTTGAGATTTTGGGTTGGATAGCTATGATATAGTTTTGCTCTGAACTAGGGATCATTATCCAAGCCATTTGGCTAGTCAATCTCTGAGAGCAAACTTTTAATAGCCATGATCTTCCCAAAAATTCCTTGCACTTCATTCCTCTGCTTTTCCCTGTAGCTAGGGTTCCATGGCAGGGGAATGTGAGAACCTTGTGATTCCCTTCAAAAGATGGCCTAAAACTTATGCCTTGTTGTTGTGAAGATACCTCCAGTTGAGATTCACATGTACATGAGCAAATAACTTGAGAGTGAGGAGGAATTTGAAAATCAGTCTGTTCTTTGTCAAAGTTTCAGACTCTTGAGTAAAATCTTGATTCCTAGTTCTTGCAATGAAATTTCTTGGTTCCTAGAGTCTCCAAGCTATTTAGATCAGGTTCTTGCTCTTTTGGTTTGAAGAGAATAGAAGAAAATCAAAGATTTACTTGTTTGGAGCAAAGTTCTGAAATTTCAGGGTTTTCAGTCAGCTCTGTCTGTGCACCACCGGTCAGACCGCTAACCCTAGCGGTCAGACCGCCTGTTGGCCGCCGGTCTGACCGGTCAGACAGTGGTGGTCTGACCGGCATAGGAGTAGCGGTCAGACCGGCCTGCTTATAGCGGTTCAACCGAAGGCACAGGGGCGGTTTGACCGGCTGATACACAGCGGACGGATCGGCCCCATGCAGTTTGTGCCGACTTTCTCTATTGTTTGTTTCCTTTCACTTATTTGGTTGCTCTGATCCTTTCTCTGTTAGCTTAAGGTCTCCAGAGAGCATGAGTCTCCACACTTCATAGCTTTTTAGCTATCGGAGAGGAGAAGTGCTCTTGAGTGAAATACTTTGAGGGGCGTTATTTTTAAAAGGGCACCATTTCACCCCCCTCTGTTGCCATATCCGATCCTACACCTACGATTAAAGCAGCTAGTTCAGGAACAACCGGTAGAGAATATATATCACCATGATTATCAGATGAGCCAATAAGCCGAATGTAAACCTCTGGGTTTTCTTCAGAAAATAACTGATCACGTGCTAGTCTGAATTTTTTGACTAACACATTGCAGCAGTCAAGCATGTTAATCAAGGCTGCAACAATGCTAGGATCTGCTTCATCCTGTGCATTATCTTCTTCACTGAACAAACACAATCTGTTGTCGATTTTGTTATACGTGTCATAAATATATGGCTGAGCATACTGAGGTTTTCGTCCTTGAACTGGGATTAATGAACCAATACGATGATGAACAACACCATTTATACGGAAAACGTAAGGACCTTCACCAGTGTTAATGGTTCTATCAACATGTACGCCTAAAGAGGTGAATGCAAACAAGGAATTGTAATGGCGTATCAAACGCATAAATTCATTTGAACGGGGTCCTTTATTAAAACCAATAAGTTCTCGAAGTGGATGTGGCAATTCTTTATGTGGTGGAAGGGAGACTTTTCCACCTCGGCAACACTTATTATAAACAATTCGACGATGTCTAGAGGAACTCCTACGCTGAGACCTTTCTTGAAACCAAAAAACAGCACCACATCTATTACATTCGTAATCTGGACCGCCATAATATGATCAATTGGCATACATGGCTAAAACAATATAAGAAAAAGTCTACTGTTGTAGGGGTGGCCCCCACCTAAACCTAGCAGGCCTGGTAGGAGGTTGTAAGGCCCAGGATAGGCTATGTGTAATGACATAAGTGCCCCCGGAGGGGATAACCAGATGTAAGGGTATAACTGTAAAAGCATTCCCCATGTGTACATATATATGGATACAGGCCGTGGGGAGAGCCAGAGGCCATCACTCATCTCCCTCACTCTCCACTACCATCTCTCTCTCTGTTTGGTCTGTAGCCACAACAGTTGGCGCCGTCCGTGGGGAGGACAGGAGTAAGCCCGAAACCTGAAAAAGGATGGCACCGAAAAAAGCTTCGTCAGCGGCAGCGAAGGGAAAGAAGGCGGCCGGGCCGGAGCGTCGCATGAGTACCAGGGCTTCGGCATCGGCGGCGGTGAGCGCGGGTGGCGACGCAGGTGCGGTGGCCAAAGACGTCGACGTTTGCGCGGCGACGGCCAGCCCCGTCACCGGCACCGCGACGACCGACCCCGTCACCGGCGTTGCGGCGACGAACCCCGTGGTCGAAGACGTCGACGCTGGTGCGGCGACAGCCGACCCCGCCGACGCGACGGCAGCTAACCTCGCCGCCCCCGCCACAACCCTCGCCGGTAGCATGGACCGGGCAGTTCGAGGTGGCCACAACGGAGTGACCAGCAGCTCGGGAGCTCGCGACGCGGTCGTGCCCGCGCCGATCTGTCCGTTGGGCGTACCGGCGACCCCGCCCGCACAGGCGGTGGAAAGCGCCCTGCTGGCGGACCTCAAAGCGTTCCAGCAGGAGCTGGGGGATCTTCGCGGGGCTGTCCGAGACATACAAGAGGATCGGAGCCAACAGGCCGCGCCGGTGGTCGCGCCATAGCCCACGTCGGAAAGGGCGGATAGCCGCGACGCCCCCACATCCAGCCGTGTCCCACTGCGGCGTGTCGATTCAGAGTCCCCGCTTTCGGCAGGACTTCAGCAAGCGGCGTGGCCCGAAGGCTTCAAATACCCCAGCGTCATCGAGCCCTACAAAGGTGACACGGACCCCCGTGAGTTCGTGCGCGTGTACGAAACCGCAATCGAGGCTGCGGGCGGAGACGACACCACAAAGGCGAAGGGACTCCCCCTCGCGTTGCAAGGAGTGGCGCTCTCCTGGTTTTTTACCATAGAGCCGAACTCCATCTACGTGTGGGCGCAGATCCGTGACCGCCTTCACAACAACTTTCAAGGAAATTATGTCGAGCGGGTTGACGCGGACCAACTCTTTGCCATCAAGCAGAAGCCCTCAGAGAAGCTACGGGACTACTTCAAGTGCTTCGCGAAGATACATTGCCAAGTCAAAGACGTTAATGAAACCACCGTTGTCAATGCGGCCATACAGGGCCTTCGCCCGGGCCCGATGGCCGAGTACAACGCAAGGAAGCCAATTAAAACGGTGACGAAGCTCTTTGACAAGATGGAGGAATACGCCAAGGCGGAAGAAGACGCGCGGCGAAGGCAAAGCGACGACTCCGAAACCAACCAGGCCGGAGCCTCGGCAAAAGTCGAAGATCCGCCGAAGGATGGTTCTTCGAAGGGAAAACGTAAGCAGGAGTCGTCCCAGGATGCGCCCGACCGCAGGGACGCCCCGCACAAGGAGTCGTCCGATAGGCCCAAGCGTGGTCAGCAGAAGTCGCGGCGAGGCCGGTATGTCCTCGACATCGAAGGCGGTTCCGACGAAGGCGCTCCCATGGGCCGGGGCGGTCGGGGGCGCGGCCGTGGCCGGGGCCGCGACGATAAAGGCCGTGGAGATTATGACGACCAACAACAGGGGCTGTGGTGCGTAGTCCACGGCCGCGGCAACCACGACACCCGCACGTGCACCTCTATCGCGGCGCTCCGCGATAGCGTCACCAGGGACAGGAATCTGGAAGCACGTCCGCCCGTGGTGGCCCACGTACAGCACTCATACGAAGCCCCCGTGCACATCCAGGCACAAGGGACGCAGCCCCATGAGGGTCCTCTTCGGATTCAGGCCCACGTACAGCAGCCCCAGGAGGGCTTTCTGCAACTACAGGCTCCAGAGGCCGCCCACCGAAGGGTTATCAACGTCATCTCCGGGGGCTCCTCATTGGAGTTTGCCTCGGCACGGCAGCGGAAGGCCTACGTGCGGAGGCTACACCACGTGACGGCGTATCCAGCACAGGCACCGCCGGATTGGGCACAGCATGAGGTCACGTTCACCCCCATCGACGCCGAGGGCGTGGAGCTTCCCCACCACGACCCCCTGGTCATCCGGGTCGTAATAGCGGGATGCGATGTGGGACGCGCCCTAGTTGATGGTGGCAGTTCCGCGAACATTCTGTTTGCGGCAGCCTTCGACCAGATGGGGATCCCCCGAAGTCGTCTCAGCCCATCGGGAGTCCCGTTGCAAGGCTTTGGAGGACAACCCCTACGGGCGCTCGGCCAAATCTGCCTGCAAGTCTCCTTCGGCCAAATCTGCCTGCAAGTCTCCTTCGGCCAAGGCGACAATGAAAGGATCGAAGATGCCACATTCGACATCGTCGACCTCCCATACCCATACAATGCCATATTGGGGCGTCCAATCCTCAACGCCTTCGGGGCGGTACCGCATCACAGCTATTTATGCATGAAGCTTCCGGGGCCGCAAGCCGTCATTACCGTCCGGGGTGACCAGGACATGGCCCGGCGTATCGAGCACGGCACCAGATGTCCCCGTCGCGGCGGGTAGCGGCATACCTAGGATCGGCACCGCCGTGCGAAGGCACACGGCGGGACCCGGAGGCGACCCCGCAAGCCCCGCCGATAATGCAGCTACTAGAGGCTACGGCCGCGCTGAGCGCAAACGGTTAGTAACCCCCCCCATCCTATGTAATCGCTCACCCGCGCAAACGGGAATGTAATAAAGTTCCGTTTGTCGCCAACTTATTACCGCTGTGCACAAATACGCGGCGAGCATGCGCGGAGGCCTCGCCCGCGCGTGTGCTCTTGCAGTATAAACCAAAGACGCACGTTCGCGTGTGCACTCTCCGTAGCCAGGGGTGCGTGTATGAGTATAAACCAAAGACGCACGTTCGCGTGTGCACTCTCCGTAGCCAGGGGCGCGGGTATGAGTATAAACCAAAGATGCATGTTCGCGTGTGCACTCTCCGTAGCCAGGGGTGTGGGTATTAGTATAAACCAAAGACGCACGTTCGCGTGTGCACTCTCCGTAGCCAGGGGTGCGGGTATGAGTATAAACGAAGACGCACGTTCGCGTGTGCACTCTCCGTCAAAGACACGGGCATGAGTATAAACGAAGACGCATGTTCGCGTGTGCACTCTCCGTCAAAGACACGGGCATGAGTATAAACGAAGACGCACGTTCGCGTGTGCACTCTCCGTCAAAGACACGGGCATGAGTATAAACGAAGACGTGTGGGGGGACGCCTCTGCATGCACTCTACTGAGTATAAACAAGACGCGGACCTCGCGCACGCCAAGGACTTCGTCCCTGTGCGTACTCTCTGGAGTATAAATCAGACGTGGACGCCGCCCCCACGCGAATTGCGTGCCAGAGGCTAGCCTCAGCGCCGGCGCGCACGAGGTATAAGCAATACACCAGAGGCTACCCCCACCTCGGGGTGGGGGGGGGGGTTGCGGAGGTCCGCCTTCGCACACGCCAGTCCACGCGACTCTAAACAAGTCGGGGTGCGGAGGTCCGCCTTCGCACAGGCTAGTCCACGCGACTCTAAACAAGTCGGGGTGCGGAGGTCCGCCTTCGCACAGGCTAGTCCACGCGACTCTAAACAAGTCGGGGTGCGGAGGTCCGCCTTCGCACACGCTAGTCCACGCGACTCTAAACAAGTCGGGGTGCGGAGGTCCGCCTTCGCACACGCTAGTCCACGCGACTCTAAACAAGTCGGGGTGCGGAGGTCCGCCTTCGCACACGCTAGTCCACGTGACTCTAAACAAGTCGGGGTGCGGAGGTCCGCCTTCGCACACGCTAGTCCACGCGACTCTAAACAAGTCGTGGTGCGGAGGTCCGCCTTCGCACACGCTAGTCCACGCGACTCTAAACAAGTCGTCGTGCGGAGGTCCGCCTTCACACACGTTAGTCCACGCGACTCTAAACAAGTCGTGGTGCGGAGGTCCGCCTTCGCACCCGCTAGTCCACGCGACTCTAAACAAGTCGTTGTGCGGGGGTCCACCGTCGCACCCGCCAGGCTACGGACTCTAAGAAGGTCGTAGTGTTAACAACTGCCGCCGCACGCGCTAGTTCCATGGAGTACTCAGCGTGCGAACCCCGCGGGCGCATTGGCACCCGGGCGACGAGCAGGAGGCAGCGCTCGCACGGTTCACGCCAACGGCGAATGTGGAAGGTGGGGATCTCGGCTCCGCACAGTGCGACCGCGCATGCCCTAATCATCAGGAGATCTATATATCGGGAGAATCTTCCAAGTACAGAGGCCCGACTACATCCCTGCCGCTCTAAGTAGCTATTCGGCAGGCTCGTCCTTAACACGCGATAAGGATGGGGTTCCGCCAGAAGAAGGTCGGCCCGCCCAAAAGTTCAGCGACTCTTCGGCCCTTCGCCAGCGTCGAAGGCGTCGCCGGGTCGCAAGGTCGGCCGCAAGAAGTTGGCCCCAGCAAGGAGGCTGCCCGGGACATAGGCGAAAGTCAGAATGCATGCAGCAAGCGTGTACTCCATTCACAAAAAGAGGGGGCACTACAATGCACGCCTACACCCAGGCACCATGGCGTCACACCTGTGAGTTCCCGGCGCCTTCGGAGGCCTCAGCGCCGCCCTCGTCGCGTCGAGGGACCTCGTCTAGGAATTGGCCGAGGCTCCCCTCCCCGTAAAGTGACTTCTGGAGTTCGACCCGTGCAGCGTCTGCCCCAACGTAATCCCAGATTCGTTCATAAAAGGGCTTGATGGTGTGGCGAGCGGAGCGGACGGCACCGGACATCACCCCGGCCCCGCCGGGCATCTCCAGCTGGGGGTCTTCCAGCTCGGTGACGTGTGTGCAACCGCGGTGTTGCAGGAGCGCACACACCAGGCATGCTGATGTGTACACGCAGCGGTTGCCGAAGGTTGTCGCAGCGCCGCGCGCGACGTTGGCGGCAGCTCCGACCCAACGGAGAGTCCGCAACAGCTCCTCCGGGCCGAAGGCGTGGTCTGGCACCTTGGCCACAAGCCCTTGGAGATGGCTTTCCAGTGCTTTCATGGCATCCCAGGCAACCTCCGAAGCCTCGCCAAGCGTCCGATCACGCTCCGATAGAGCCAGGGCGAGTTCGCCTTTTTCCTTCTCTAGCGAGGCGACCAGTTGCAGAAAGTCGTCCCGCTCTGCCGCAAACTCCCGCTGCGCGTGCACCTTTGCTTCCGCACACTCCGCCTCCAGCTGGCAGATGCGAGCGTCCTGGGCGGAGCGGGCTCCCGAGGCCTCGCGTAGCTCCTCCTCGGCGGCCCGTAGCCTATCCTCAAGCGCCCTTTGGGCACGAGTATAGGCCGTTTGCAAGGCCTGCCCCAGCACAAGCGTCTGCACAAGGGAAGGACTTAGCAAGCTCGGCCGGCCCAGGCGGGATCGTATGAGTACTTACCCTCACCCTAGACACCTCGAAGGTGTCCCCGAGGCGCCCCGCCCCGTAGGCCTGCAGCACTTGCTCATCGACGCTGGTAGCCGCGTCATCCACAATCCTGTGCCACGCCCTCAGCGTCTCCGGGGGAGGCACGAAGTCCGCGGGGCTCACATGCGCGAGGGTCCCGTGTTCCGCCGGGCGCTCCTCCTCCGGGATGAGCAACACTGCAAACAGGGATGCGGATGAGCACCGCAAGGCGCACAAGCATGCACCAGGGTAAGCTAAGCCACCCTACCTTGGGTAGCAGGAGGACTGCGGGGACCTGCCCCCTATCACCAGACGGGGCGGCGGTGGCGTGAGCCCCCGCAGAAAGCGTTGTCCCGCAGCGAGCAGAAGCCTCCGCATTCAGCGTCGGCGACGACCGTTCCTCCACGACGGGAGGCATGATCACGGGCCCAGAGGGGGCGCATGCTGCAGGGTCTTCGGCATCTGCATCGGAGTCCCACAAGCTTCTGATGCCCGTCGCCACGATGAATCCCCGCGGCGTCCGGTGGAGCTCCGGCCGCACACATGGCCGCTTAGCCGGGGCGGGCAGCAGTGACACCGCCCCAGCAGTCGACGCCGGCGAGGCCCCCGTGGCCGCGGCACCCGGAGGCGAAGGTCCCGCTGTGGCAGTTTTTGCAGGGGGCGCCTCGATTTCTGCTGGTGCTGCTGTTGGGGGGGGGCAGCACGGTTTTGCGCGCCCCCACAGAGGGCGTCTCCGGCACCACGGCGGCCACGGTGGAAGGCTCCACCTCAGCATCGCCGGTCCGCACAGGTTCCATCTCAGCGACTTCGGCGGGCGGCGAGACTTCCCCCCTCCGGCTGCTCGCGGCGAACCCGCCATCCAGGGCGCTCGCCGAAGATCCCTCGCTTCCGGCGTCCGCGCCATCCAAGCCTGAATCGGCATACTTCGCCGATCCCGACTCTGCGTCCGTCGCGCC
Source organism: Dendrocalamus latiflorus (assembly GCA_017311315.1). NCBI lineage: Eukaryota > Viridiplantae > Streptophyta > Magnoliopsida > Poales > Poaceae > Dendrocalamus > Dendrocalamus latiflorus. The sequence continues at coordinate 6,293,881 of CM029675.1, forward strand.
CTCGGAAGCACCAGCAGTAGCAGTAGCGGATGCCGCACCAGGCGCCTGCACCAGGCACGGCAGGCGCCTCGCTTCGGCCCCTCTTTCGAGACGGCGCCTTCTTCTTCTTCTTCTTCTTCTTCTTCTTCGCTGTACCGTCGTCCGGAGCGACACGGTCCGGCACGGCAAGTTCCAGGGCCTCGCACATGCGGTTTATTCGCCCTAGCCCTGCCTCGGCGATAGCAGACGCGCGCTGCTCGTGTTCCCTGCTGGTGTACGGCCCCAGGAATACACGCGCGGCCTGCTCCGCCTCCTCCAAGCAAATCCTTGAAGCAAAGGAGATAGCATCAGCGTATAACGCATTCCGCGTGAACAAAGGAGAGACGCGGTCGAGGCTTACGAAGACTGGAGGGCGCCGGCAGCAAGCAAATCGATGGCAAAACATTGTCGTCTCAACGCTTCTCGGCGGCAAGACGCCACTGGCGAGCGAGCGGTGCCACGCCGTACATCACGTACTCTTCGGCAAGGTCGCGCATGTTGAAGCGGGCGGCCACGCCTACGAGCCGTCGGGCCCTCCGCCTGTCCTCATCTTTAAGCGTTCGGCCGGGCGAGGGCTTGAACGCGATCGGTCGGCCTGTGCACTCAAGGCCGCTCTCGCTCTCCACGCGAGTGGAGTTCGCAGGGAAGAGCTTCTTGCAAGTTGGACAAAGAACAAAGGTGATGCTACCGAAGCTCGACAGCGTCCCGTCCCTCCGATCCTTGGGCTGGCACCGTGCCTCGTGAAGGTAGGTGAACAACGAGGCGCTAGGCCAGCACGCCCCCGAGCGCAAGGCCCAGCTGTACACCGCAAGCCGGGCCACGGCGTTCGGAGTCAGTTGCGCCAGCTCCAGCCCGAAGGTCCGCAGCACGTCTCCCACGATAGCCGCCGCCGGGATGCGGAGCCCCGCGTCGAAAAAGGCAACGAATACGACCGCCTCCGACCTCTCGGGACGCGGCTCTGTCTCGTCGGCGGCGGGCAATCGTACCTCCTGGCACTCGGACAGCTTCCCCGCACGCAGAAGCCCTTGGATCGTCTTCTCGGTCACAAGAGAGGGGCCTAGTTCGCCGGAGAACGTGCCTTCCTCCCCCGCCACCAACCATTCCTTGTCCGCCGCCGCCGGGTCGCGTTCTTGGAGTGCGTACTTCACCTCCAACAGCGAAGACCGCCGGTGGATGTCGCAGACACCACCCGCCTGACCACGCTTGCCATCAGACGCCATTGCTTCACTGGGAAAGAGGATAGTGGCGAAGGATACTACGCGAGTATGGAAGGCGAGGCAAGCAAGAAGGGGCGTGCAACTGCGAGGGCGCGGTCACGAGGGCTACTTTAAGCCACCTCCCCCCAATACCAAAGCGGCGCGACGGTCCACGTACGGGACGCGACCGCAGTCGTACAAACGCCCGTCCAGCGCAATTCCCCATACCCAAAGCTGAAAATCCACGACCACAGGTGCCAAGGGCCATCACAGCACGACGCTCCCTAGCCGTCATTAAAGGCGCACTAATGGGCCAGGGGATCACAACAGCTTCGGCGCTGCACCATTCATCGCCCGCCCCGTGTCCCCTCGCCTAGGGAAGAGGCGAGCGGCCGCGAGCATGCAACCGTCTACATCCCGCCGCGCGCTAGTCATAAGCCGCCACGTGCCCTGTGCGCGCCGTGGCGGGTCACACGGTATGGGAACCTAACCCTGGCAGACCGGGGGCCGGCGTGATCCCAGGAACCTTTACAGCGCAGGACCGCATCGCGAGATCTCAAGTCACCGCACGTGTGGCGGTGTTCGCGATGCGAGGGCGCCAGCTCCGCTGCCACCCGTTCGAGGGGTAGGGGACGGAGCGCGCGCGTCTACTTCACGTACTAGTCTGCGGACTTTAAATAAGATGTAGCGTCGAGGTTCGCCTCCGCACGCGAGAGTCCACGGACTATAAATAAGACGTAGCGTGGAGGTTCGCCTCCGCACGCGAGAGTCCACGGACTATAAATAAGACGTAACGTCGCGGTTCGCCTCCGCACGCGAGAGTCCACGGACTATAAATAAGACGTAGCGTCGAGGTTTACCTCCGCACGCTCCAGTGTACGGACTTTAAGTAAGACGTAGCGTCGAGGTTCGCCTCCGCACGCGAGAGTCCACGGACTATAAATAAGGCGTCGTCGGCCCAAAACACGGCTTACAACAGTAAGAATAAATGGTGCACCGTTCCATTGCAAAAATATGAGGTGGAATGGTTACAGGTATGGGTGCACAAGTAGGAACCCCCCCCTCTCCGTCTGATTTTATCAGCACCTCAGTCTTCGCGTGGTGCCGAGGGGCCCGTCCCGCTGCTATGGCCTCGGGAGCGTGCGCGTCTACTTCGGCTAGGCACCAGCTCCGCTGCCACCCATTCGAGGGGTAGGGGACGGAGCGCGCGCGTCTGCTAGGGGACGGAGCGCGCACGCCTACTTCGCCTAGGCGCCGCAAAGGCGAGGGTCTTGTCCCGCAAAGTCTGCCTCGTTCTCCTTAACAGGCCACCTACAGTGCATCAACATAAAAGGTAATGCGGGCGGGCTCCATCAGGAACACCGACTGTAGGTAGGTCTGTTAAGAAGAACAGGGCAAACCTTGCCGTCGCATGCGGAAACACGGCGCGAGGGCAGGAAGCGCGGCTGGCTATCGACAACTGGCGCTGACCAAGCTCCCGAGAAAAATGGACCTCCTTCTGTGCATCAACATCCCCCAAGCCGCTCAGCATCACCCAAGAATGTTGATGCACGGAAGGGGCCCATTTTAAGGGAGCAGCTTCTATCACAATACATGCAGGAACAACGCCGCACTAGTGCCGTATATATATACCCCAACAGCAGGGAGGCCAACCGACGGAAGTCCAATCGGCAGAAGTCCAACCGCTGGGAGCCCGCCGTCGCATTGATGGTCACGACGCCTCAAGGCCCGCACCGCGCCAAGCACGCTTCGCCACGTGGACGGCCAGAAGAGCGAGCGTCGCAGCGCGTCCCTTACCACTTAAGGCACACGCGGCGGCTCACGGGCCCGCTATGCTTACCTGCGCCGGTGCAACGCCCCCAGCGCGCGCGTCTACTTCGGTTAGGCGCCAGCTCCGCTGCCACCCGTTCGAAGGGTAGGGGACGGAGCGCGCGCGTCTACCTCGTCTAGGCGCCAGCTCTGCTGCCACCCGTTCGAAGGGTAGGGGACGGAGCACGCGTGTCTACCTCGGCTAGGCGCCAGCTCCGCTGCCACCCGTTCGAAGGGCAGGGGACGGAGCGCGCGCGTCTACTTCGGCTGCACCGCAGCCCCAGGTCAAGTTCAGAAAAGTTCAAAGGCCGCAGGGACGGAGGGGGCCAAAGGACTCGACAACATGGCTTCGGCCCCGTGAAGCCCTTTACCATGAGAGGCTCCTGTTGTAGGGGTGGCCCCCACCTAAACCCAGCAGGCCTAGTAGGAGGTTGTAAGGCCCAGGATAGGCTATGTGTAATGACATAAGTGCCCCCGGAGGGGATAACCAGATGTAAGGGTATAACTATAAAAGCATTCCCCATGTGTACATATATATGGATACAGGCCGTGGGGAGAGCCAGAGGCCATCACTCATCTCCCTCACTCTCCACTACCATCTCTCTCTCTGTTTGGTCTGTAGCCACAACATCTACTGAAAGAAGGAAAAAAAGAGATGGTATAACAATACAAAACACATATAGAGGCTGCGGAGCAAAAAGAAAAAAGAAAAACAGTATAAGCAAGGCACATTGTCAAACCTTTTAGGTTAGAAATTTGTTCCTTAAAAGGGAAACACCTGGCTCTCTAGGTGAAATTCGACTAAAAGGGTACATGCTACCTGAAATGAGAACAAAATGTAATAGAAACTATAGAACAAAACATCCTGAAATCTCTATAGTTAGAACAAAGAACAAAATAAAGAACACCAAAGTTAGTAAAAAAAGAAAGACAAATTGTGAAACATGCTATTGTGAAATCTCTATGGTTGCAAATAAGGGCAGAACAGAGAATAAAAAAAATCTGTGAAAATTTGTAATAAGACATACTTAAATCTCTATGATTCAATGAAAAGAAAGGCACCTGTTCTAGCAACACTGCGCAGCAAATTGGATAACCTCCTTTTTTTTCTATTGTTGGTTGCATCAATAGAACTAACCAACGGTGAGAAATGGTCTCCTGCCATGTTGACAGGCACGAAAACAAAGTGGTAAAAAACAAGAATATAAAGCACAAGCTTTAAACAAACAGAAAATAAATAGTTATAAAGAATGGATATAACCATGTTGACGCCTCCATGGAAAAAGTGCATTAACACCTGTGCAAAGTGCTGAAGAGCAGTAAATGAAACAATAAAAAAATCCAGTAAGGAATAGAAAGTATTTAAAAAGCCTGAAAAACAAAAAGGATTCGGTGTACACAGGTTATGCAACAGTAACAACAAACATACATAAATCACATATCGCCTGTAAAGGCGCTGGTGTAAAGTCATCAGGTAAAGCATCTATAAAAGGGATCGATGAAATTGTCGAGACAATCGGTTGTTTTCCACGTAAAATTTCTTCACGGTGGGCTTTAGCAGAGGCTGACGAATCCATAAAGTAAAATAGCAAGAACTAACACACAAATAATGTAACCAAAAACCAATGAGAAGAACAAAATCATAGAAAGATTTATAAATACAACAGTAACTAAAAACATGGACATAAAAACTATTCATGAATCATATAATATTTATACATAACACATATAAAACCTTTTCACAGTGGGCTTACGAATCCATAAAATAAAATAGTAAGAACTAACACGCAAATAATGCAACCAAAAACCAATGAGAACAACAGAATCATAGAAAGATTTTTAAATACAATAATAACTAAAAACATGTACATAGAAACTATTCATCAATCACATACTATTTATATATGGGATACTAACAGGTGGGCAATAAGCAAATTTACCTAAGAACTACAATATGAATAGTGTTTACAAAGTAGCTAATCTAAAAAGATATATATTCTCATGTAAAACTTTTTCACAGTGGGCTCTAAGAGAGTGAAAGAAATCAGTACACGCTAACATGTTCAGATCTCTTATATGAGAAAATATACATGTTGTATTGTAGGCTATATATAAATCACAATACAAACAACATATTCAAACATCCTATATATGAGAGAATATACATGTTGTATTGTAGGCTATATGTAAATCACAATACGAACAACATATTCAAACATCGTATATCTTAGAAATAAAAGCGTATCAAAAGTCACGCTTACATAGTGCACAGTGCAGTGTTGTCCTTCTGAATAACAGAGCGCTATGGTTCAGCAGCGACCTAGTAGCAGCGCAGAAGAATACTCCCGTGATGTACTCTCAGTCAGGCAATTACAACAAACGCAGGAAAGCATAAAGTATCTGTGAAAGTACGTAAATAATGTTAGTGTTGTGGTTACAGACCAAACAGAGAGAGATGGTAGTGGAGAGTGAGTAATGGCCTGGGCCATCCCCATGGCCTGCATTCCGTATATATACATGGGGAGTGTTTTTACAATTATACCCTTACACTTGAGTATCCCCTCCAGGGGCACTTATGTCAGTACACATGGCCTATTCTGGACCTTATAACCTTCTACCAGGCCTGCTGGGCTTAGGTGGGGGCCACCCCTACAACAGGAGCCTCTCATGGAAAAGGGCTTCACCGGGCCGAAGCCATGTCGCCGAGTCCTTTGACCCCCTTCGTCCCTGCGGCCTGTGATTTTGATTTTTTTTTGATTTTTTGATTAGGGGCTGGGCCCTAGTCGAAGTAGACGCGCGCGCTCCGTCCCTTATCCTTCGAACGGGTGGCAGCGGAGTTGGCGCCTAGGCGAAGTAGACGCGCGCGCTCCGTCCCCTACCCTTCGAACGGGTGGCAGCGGAGCTGGCGCCTAGCCGAAGTAGTTGCGCGCGCTCCGTCCCCTACCCTTCGAACGGGTGGCGGTGGAGCTGGCGCCTAGTCGGAGTAGGCGCGCACGCTCCATCCCCTACCCTTCGAACGGGTGGCAGCGGAGCTGGCGCCCAGCCGAAGTAGACGCGCGCGCTCCGTCCCCTACCCTTCGAACGGGTGGCAGCGGAGCTGGCGCCTAGGCGAAGTAGACACGCGCGCTCTGTCCCCTACCCTTCGAAAGGGTGACGGCGGAGCTGGCGCCTAGGCGGAGTAGACGCGCGCGCTCCGTCCCCTACCCTTCGAACGGGTGGCGGCGGAGCTGGCGCCTAGGCGGAGTAGGCGCGCGCGCTCCATCCCCTACCCTTCGAACGGCTGGCAGCAGAGCTGGCGCCCAGCCGAAGTAGAGGCGCGCGCTCCGTCGCCTACCCTTCGAACGGATGGCAGCAGAGCTGGCGCCCAGCCGAAGTAGACGCGCGCGCTCTGTCCCCTACCCTTCGAACGGATGGCAGCAGAGCTGGCGCCCAGCCGAAGTAGACGCGCGCGCTCCGTCCCCTACCCTTCGAACAGGTGGCAGCGGAGCTGGCGCCTAGCCGAAGTAGACGCGCACGCTCCGTCCCCTACGCTTCGAACGGGTGGCAGCGGAGCTGGCGCCTAGGCGAAGTAGACGCGCACGCTCCGTCCCCTACCCTTCGAACGGGTGGCAGCGGAGCTGGCGCCCAGCCGAAGTAGACGCGCGCGCTCCGTCCCCTACCCTTCGAACGGGTGGCAGCGGAGCTGGCGCCCAGCTGAAGTAGACGCGCGCGCTCCGTATGCAGTGGTGGGTGCGGGCGCTGCGCCGCCGGCTTTCCCGCGCTTCGCAGGTGCCACGACCTCGCGGCTTGATAGTGCGCTTTAAATGACTACCAGAATCATGCCGACGCCTGGCCTGTCAGAGGGCAGGCTGTTGCGTTATGCAGTCCATTTTCGCGTGGGTAGGGCACGCGGTGGCTTGCGACTGGCGCGTCGTGGGATGTGAGCGGTTGTGTGCTCGCGGCTGTTCGCTGCTTCCCAGGGAGGCGGGACGCGTGTCGAGTGCGCGCTGGAGTTGTGCGCTGCCTGGCCACCTACTAGGCGCGCCCTTCCAAGTACCGACGGTTCCTCTTTCCAGGTTGTGCGTAGTCGAGCCGCTGGGGTTCTGACCTAACTGCTCTTTCTGGCCGCGGAGGAGGCGAGCGGGCTTTATAAGGCGCCCTCCCCGCAATGGGAGCGCTTTATCCCTTTTGTCGCTTAATTGTGTCTTGTTCCGTGCCGGTAGTGGTGCGACTTCCTCCCTTGGTTCCTTTTGCCCCCTTTTTAGAAGACAATGGCCAGCCATGGCGACGCGTCTCACCCCCCAGTGGCGGCTCCTCGTCTGGTTGGGACAAGCTGTCCTTCCCCTCTGGAGATTACAAATTGGTGCTGCGGGGGCGCTCGCGTGCCGATAGGCAATGGGACGCCATGGAATACTCGGGTGGCCACTGCTCCCGCGTATTGGGAAAGAACCGCGTGACCGAGGAGACGCTGCAGCGGCTTGTTCGTGAAGGGAAAATCGAGGATCGAGATGGGGCTCGCCTACCCCGCCGCAGCGAGATGGAGCCGAAGCCCCGGGAGACAAAGGCGATCGTTTTCGTCGCGTTTTTTGACGCCGGCCTTCGCATGCCCTCAAAGATGTTTGTGGGCGAAGTCTTGCGGGCCTATGGGCTGGAGTTAGTGCAGCTGACGCCGAGCGCAATAGTCCGCCTGGCTGTCTTCTCATGGGCGACGCGGACTGAAGGCCGGCGCCCCAGCGGAGCCTGTTCGCCATCTTGCACGACGCCTGCTCCCGCCCCAAGAAGGCTGGAGATGGAGCTATCTCCAATTTTGGCGGTGTGGACTTCGTGCTGCGATCGTCCTGCACGACGTTGTTCCCCGCGCCGGCCGCCCTGGGGAAGTGGGAGGTCGGCTGGACCCGGTGGTGGTTTTATTACCACGTGACCGGCCCGAGTGGCCTGCTATGCCAAGGCGGGCCAATCTCGTTCAACACTTCGCCAAGCGTGGAGTCGGAAAGTGACGATGCGCCGAGACTATGGAGGCTTGTCGGCGTCGCCCGCCGGCTAAGCATGCGTGACCTGGCCGAAGAGTTCGCGATGTATGGGGTGGCGCCGCTGTCCTCCCGGTGGAAATACACGGGGCCGAGGCAGTGACCGAGCGGACGGGATCTGCCCGCCAGTGTCCGGCCTGCATCCGCCCTCCGCCCCTTGTAAGTTGTTTAGAGTGTAGCAGGCATTGCTTGATGTATCTACATTTGTTCCCACGTGATTGCCCTGCTGTCTTTTGTGCGGTGGATCGGCTAGAAGACGCGGAGCGCGCGGCTAAGGTGTTCCTCGGCCCGTACACACTCGAGGAGCACAGGCTACGCGAGGCCGCGACCCAAACGGCGAAGCAAGGGCGGATGAACCGCACGTGCGAGGTTTTGGGTATTGCCGTGCCGGAATGCCCGATACCAGCGGGAACTCCCGCGGGGACTTCGGGTCATCGTGGCGGTGGTGGCCGTGCCGACGCCTCATCTTCGCGGCGCCGGGCTCGCTCCGAGGCTACCCTACCCAGCCTGCCGGCCACCGCAGCGGCTGGCGCCGCTGGGTCAGGGTGCTCGACCGGTGACGCGCCCGGCCGGACCAGTTCGGCGAGGCGCGCAGCCTCGATTCCCCCGGCCGCACTGTCCACAGACGTTGCGGAGCATACGGGCACGGCTTTTACTGGGCCGGAGCCCGCCAACCCGGAAGGGAACGTTATGCCTAACGCGAGGGCCGCGGGCGATGGTGCGGCTGCTACCGGGGACACGTCCGGCGCGGCAGAGACCGAAGGTGGGGCGGGAGCTGTGGCTGCTAATGTCACGGAGGAATCGCCCTTGGGTCCTCAGCTGATGAGTCGATGGGGTCCCGATCTTCCGATAGGATGATAACTTCGATTTGGAGGAGAACGACTTTGACGATGCAAGCTTCTAACCGGCATGACCAGAACACCAAGCAATCGCTAAACCACACTTCGAGTCGTTATCAACCGTGCCAAAAACGCGGTGGACCTGACCACGAAGGTCTATTCCTGCATGCAATCGAAGAACACGCAAGAACAAGATAACAAGCAATATGAAATTGCAAATATTTAAATTGAGTTCACAAAGGTGGGATTCCGCTGAGGTTCTTTACGGTTGGTCTAGTCGACACAAGCGAAGAACAAGAGTTTTCACAATGGAAAAACTAATCAAACGAAATCCAAGCAAACTAGAAGGGTGCAACCTCCTTAAATAGGGGAGGAAAAACCGCACGAAACTAAAACAAATGAGGCGGTACTATTCACATTACTGTTCATGTGAACAGTACCATGAACAGTATGGGCCTAGGGGGCGCCTCTCCTTTGGGCCCAAGCATTACAAGGCCCGACTTGGCCCAAACAGGTGATGCAGCATCTTTTTTGAGTGATTGCGACATACACAGGAGGAATTTAGAGGTGAGGCTAGATCCCATTGGAAAAAGGATGAGAAAAGCTTTCCATCGAGTACTCATGGGCCTCAAACGGACTCCGTATGTGAAAGTTATGCACATTTGAAGTTGGGTCTGTCAGGCTAAATCCGAATTGATCTGGAGGCCGAATTGGCTTCCAAAACCTGTCCAACTTGAACCCTTGCTTCAATTGGTTCCAAAGTGATGTGGTGCTACAAAAATATATATATTTTCATCATTAGGTAGCATCATATTCTTATTTAAAGTATGTTGAAGTTGAGGAAACGAATTCACCTTTAGTTCAATCTTGATATTGGACGCTATGGTCGTATGTGTTGGTGGCGTGGTCACATCATCCTCCCCTTCTTGACAGAAAACCGTCCTCGGTTTTAACATGTGTGTAGTGTCACGTATTGCATGATCTTGATCATAAATCTTGGTACATGATAACAAATGCAACATACTCTCATTATGTAATATCATAAGTTCTTTATCAAATAAAGTAAAATATCTTTGAAACGAGCTCACCTGATAATTTAAGTGATGCGTAGGAGCTCTTTTAATTGGAACAACAAGTATAGCAAATATGGTTGTATCCATAGGGTACATGTTTTTATCATCCTCCCCTTCTTGAAAGCAAAGCCATCCTCGGCTTTTGATAAGCTGAAAATAGGATAACAAAGAATCCAAAGTGTATGCATGGTATATATATATGTCATCCACACTTCTCCTATTTAACACATCAATAACATCCGAAGGTGTAGTAAACAAGGAGAACAACACATATGCATGGTATATGTATGAATCAATGATGGTGTTAGTCTTGTTGTTTTGCACAAACCATTTAGCACAACAGCAGCTGTAAGATGTATACATTGTAATATTTTCATTCACATCATTCTCTCTTCCAAAAAAAATTATCCTCGACTTTTCTAAGGACATAGACAAGATATTAAAGGTCATAACTCGATCAAGTTGTTCAAATATGGGGGAGAAAATTTTTAATGATTTCCATGCTTCAACTACGCGACTCTGATCACTTGTACATGATTGTACATCAAAGGATGAATAAGTAGGATTATGAAATCTTTCTAAACAGTAAGGACTATTGTTGAGACTCAACACATTGTGATCATGACATGGAACCAAAAATTGTTTATCTAAAACATGCAATTTCAATTCAGCAAGCTTGTCACATGTAATGCATATTCGATAAACATAAAACTTGTCATCTACACCATAATCTCCAATCAAATTGAACTTATATGTGTAGGTATAAGTACTAACTAGTGATTTTAAACATGAAATTTCAGCAAGGTTCCCAATCACACTAGATAGCTCTGTAGGATTATTGAACATAATATAGTATAAAGAGTTATCAGGAGATATTCTAGTAAGAACTTTCTTATGAGTAATCAATTCCACATTGTGTAAATTGAGCAAACAAATTTCAGAACATGGAATTTCTAATTGAATACATGAGTTCTCACAATTACTCACCTTTTCACATTTAAATTTAGCAATATGGTTATTACCTTTGTCAACCTTCTTAGTTAATGTAGGTGTTGTAGGTGTCAAATCTTTATGATGAAACAACGGGGCAGCAAGCATTTCATCTCCAACCATGGTTATCTCCTCATCTTTTTTATTTAGTGTATCTCTCTCACTCAATTTGAATGCTCTCAATCTCACATGTTGTGGAAACACACAACTCAGTCTTTTCCTCAACATGGTTCTCAACTTCCTGCAAATTGTTAGTCACAGAAAAAGGCACGAATATATGTTTGTTCTTATGTTTCCTATCATCGAGCACTCTCAATTTCTCAATCTGACTTTCAACCTTACAAGCAAGTTTAAACAAATGAGGGAGAGAATTATATTCTTCGTGAATAAGAAGGTCCTGAATTTCTTTATTAAGCCCACGTAAGAATCTATTCTTTGTAGCTTCAGCATGTTCCTCTAAGCCACAACGCAACAAACAAGTTTTAAATTCATGATAGTATTGTCTTACTGTTCTATTTCGTTGTTTTAAACGTTGCAATCTAGCTAGCAAATAATCAGCATGATTTTTAGGAACAAATTCATCTCTCATAAGTTTTTTAAATGCATTCCAAGTTTGAGGCACTCTACCATGCCTACCAAAATACTTCCACCAAAGTCTTGCATCATCAATAAAAACACTAGTGGCAGCTCTAATCTTTTGCCTATCAGACCAATCATAACATTCAAATTCTTTATCTAGTGCTATCTCCCAATCAATATAGGCATCAGGATCAAGATCAAATTTACCAGCAAACGATGGCAAAGTGATTTTAGTTTTACCAGACATACTATCATGACCATATACCTCCCGTGGTGAAGAACCTTGTCTCAAGCGTGCATCTTCCTCGCGAATTTTCTTGAGCTCCCGTTCAATGGCTCGACGAAAATGTGGATCTATCTCATAATCATCCCGTGAACCTGCCATGGTTAGTAGAAAACAAGGAAACAAATTACAAGAATATGTTCCTATCAACTACTAGGATCTGGAGCTTAACAAGTCACACATCTCTCAAACTCTTACCAATCTCTTACAAGTTCTTACCAATGCAAACAAGTGGTACAACCGGTGGCTGGTTCGTGATAACTTGACTCAAGTGATGTGTATAGCGATTGCAAGGGACGGTTCGATGTGATCTTCTTGGTTAGTATAAGGTATAGCTTGGAAGACTCGATATGTAGCAATGGAGAACAATCAGTTACTTTCAGAAATTGCATAAAATTGAATTATAGTTCGTATCTAGCACTTAGCCTATGTTGCTAATCAACCAAGGATAGAAGAAGGCTAAAATAAGATCGGAATCAAAAGTTATGGCGTTTTTGGTGGCGGCTGCAGAGGAAGGAAAAATCAGCCGAATTGGAATTAGGGTTTGGGGTGGGGATTTTTTGTTTGGATTTTTTTATGGAATCAAGGATGTGACCAGCAACTAGACAAAGCTAAAACGGACACAAATTCAATTTAGCAAACCAAAACTAACAGATTGAAAGGCACAACGGGGTTTGGACAGCGGAAATTAACTCTTTTTGTGGAGCAATTTTTCTGGACTATGGGAAATAAAAATCAATCTACTAACTAGGGATACAAAGAATTCCTACCGGTCAACTGAAGCTCTGATACCAACTGATGAGTCGATGGGGTCCCGATCTTCCGATAGGATGATAACTTCGATTTGGAGGAGAACGACTTTGACGATGCAGGCTTCTAACCGGCCACGACCAGAACACCAAGCAATCGCTAAACCACACTCCGAGTCGTTATCAACCGTGCCAAAAACGCGGTTGACCTGACCACGAAGGTCTATTCCTGCATGCAATCGAAGAACACGCAAGAACAAGATAACAAGCAATCCGAAATTGCAAATATTTAAATTGAGTTCACAAAGGTGGGATTCCGCTGAGGTTCTTTACGGTTGGTCTAGTCGACACAAGCGAAGAACAAGAGTTTTCACAATGGAAAAACTAATCAAACGAAATCCAAGCAAACTAGAAGGGTGCAGCCTCCTTAAATAGGGGAGGAAAAACCGCACGAAACTAAAACAAATGAGGTGGTACTATTTACAGTACTGTTCATGTGAACAGTAACCATGAACAGTATGGGCCTAGGGGGTGCCTCTCCTTTGGGCCCAAGCATTACAAGGCCCGACTTGGCCCAAACAGGTGATGCAGCACTTTTTTGAGTGATTGCGATGTACACAGGAGGAATTTAGAGGTGAGGCTAGATCCATTGGAAAAAGGACGAGAAAAGCTTTCCATCGAGTACTCATGGGCCTCAAACGGACTCCGTATGTGAAAGTTATGCACATTTGAAGTTGGGTCTATCAGGCTGAATCCGAATTGATCTAGAGGCCGAATTGGCTTCCAAAACCTGTCCAACTTGAACCCTTGCTTCAATTGGTTCCAAAGTGATGTGGTGCTATAAAAATATATATTTTCATCATTAGGTAGCATCATATTCTTATTTAAAGTATGTTGAAGTTGAGGAAACGAATTCACCTTTAGTTCAATCTTGATATTGGACGCTATGGTCGTATGTGTTGGTGGCGTGGTCATATCATCAGCCAAAATGTCCTCGGATGCAGTCTCCCCCGCCTCCGAAAGGTCGCTACAACATCGCAGGCCCCATGCTTGGAATTGTGGCGCCCGATGCCGCCGAGGAGGCCTTGCGCCCGACCACCGAGGCGCTAACGCCCCGATGGGTGGCCGAACAGACACCACCTCGCATTGCGGTGAGGGTTGCAGAAGGTAAGCGTGGCTCCCTTTCTCCGCTCGACTTCGCGAAACTCTCTCCGATCTGCTCGCTCATTCCGTCAGCATCAGGCGAGACGAAGTCTCCCGGGCGTGGTGAAGGATTGAGCAACGGGGGTGTGCGCGAAGTCCAAAACCCTGTGCAGGGTGACGCGCCGGTATCCGACGCTGTTGAAGCGGCCGAAGCCTCCAAAGCCCTTGGCGCGGTGGGGTTAGAACTCGTCTTGTCCAACTACCTCCCGCGTCTGGAGATACTCCGTGAGCTCACCGCATCTGCCGAGCGCGCCAGCGGCAGCCTTGACCGGCGGATGCTGTCGTCATGCTAGGGAGACCACCTAGCGCTGGCGCTGCGGGCTTCGGAGATACGGGTGAGTACGCGTGCCGCGTGTTTTGTATGGTGCTACCGGGCACGGGCACTTGGTGACTTCCATTGTTGCTTTCAGACGCTTGTCATCAGCAACGCGCTAGACGAGGCCCGTATCCGGGAGCGGAGAGCCCTAGAAGCCAGCCTTCGTGAAGCGGATAACGCTCATGTGGAAAAGGACGAAGAGCTCCGTGCGCTGGAGGGTGCCTTGTCATCCACACAAGTCGAGGCCGAGGAAGTCAAATGCGCCGCGGCAGAGGAACGCGCCTCCTTCCTGCGGCAGATTGCCACCTTGGAGGAGGAGAAGACCCAGCTGGCTGAGACTCTTGTAGGGAAGACCCGCGCCTTGGACGATGCGTCCGCGTCGGCCTGGGGGGCAATGGAGTCTTTGAACTGGGCCCTCCGCGATCTGTGCGTTGACGTGCCCGATGCCACTCACGGGCCGGAGGACCTGGTGGATACGCTTGGCCTGATCGAGGAGGGGGCGGGCGTCGCGCTCCGCGGTGCCAAGACTTTCGGGGAGCACTGCGGCTATCTTGGCGCGTGCCTTGCCCTCGGCATGCTTCACACCCGTGGGTGTAGGCACATGCAGGAGCTGGCGAACCCTCACCTGGATCTTCCTGGCCGACCGGAGGCGCTGCCGGACGCTATTCGCTCCATCGAGCCTGGCCTCCGGAACTTCCACCGGCGGATCTGGTGCCGTGTCGGGGAGGACGCGGCGAGGGTTGCAGTACAGCAAACGCTACGCGGGGGGGGGGGGACTTCCTCCGTTGGCTCGAAGGAGTTTCCCGAGGCCATGGCAGCGGCACGGGCTCCACGGCGCCGCGCGAAGCCTGAGGCATTTATCATATCAGGCGGGAAAGGGTGGGGGGGGATTTTGCACTTGTGCGCCCAAAGCTGTAATCATTTGACCTCATATTTTTTTTTGCAATGGGATGATGCACCATTTATTCTTACTGTTGTAAGATGTGTTTGTAGGCCAACAACGCCTTGTTTATAGTCCGTAGACTGTGGCATGCGGAGGCGAGTTCAACGCTACGTCTTAATTTATAGTCTGTGGACTCTCGCGTGCGGAGGCGGTCCTCGACGCTACGTCTTACTTAGAGTCCGTAGACTGGCGTGTGCGGAGGCGGACCTCGACGTACGTCTTGTTTAAAGTCCGTGGACTGGTGTGTGCGGAGGCGGACCTCGACGCTACGTCTAGTTTAAAGTCCGTAGACTGGTGTGTGCGGAGGCGGACCTCGACGTACGTCTTGTTTAAAGTCCGTGGACTGGTGTGTGCGGAGGCGGACCTCGACGCTACGTCTAGTTTAAAGTCCGTAGACTGGTGCGTGCGGAGGCGGACCTCGACGCTAAGTCTTGTTTAAAGTCCGTAGACTGGTGCGTGCGGAGGCGGACCTCGACGCTACGTCTTGTTTAAAGTCCGTAGACTGGTGCGTGCGGAGGCGGACCTCGACGCTACGTCTTCATTAATAGTCCGTGGACTCTCGCGTGCGGAGGCGGACCTCGACGCTACGTCTTATTTAAAGTCCGTAGACTGGTGCGTGCGGAGGCGGACCTCGACGCTACGTCTTAATTTATAGTCCGTGGACTCTCGCGTGCGGAGGTGGACATCGACGCTACGTCTTATTTAAAGTCCGTAGACTGGTGTGTGCGGAGGCGGACCTCGACGCTACGTCTTAATTTATAGTCCGTGGACTCTCGCGTGCGGAGGTGGACCTCGACGCTACGTCTTATTTAAAGTCCGTAGACTGGCGCGTGCGAAGGTGTACCTCCGCACAGCGACCTGTTTAAGGTCCGTAGACCGACGCGCGCGAAGGCGGACCCCCGCACGATGACCTGTTTAAAGTCCGTAGACTGGCGCGTGCGAAGGCGGACCTCCGCACAGCGACCTGTTTAAGGTCCGTAGACCGGCGCGTGCGAAGGCGAACCTCCGCACAGCGACCTGTTTAATGTCCGTAGACTGGCGCGTGCGAAGGCGGACCTCCGCACAGCGACCTATTTAAGGTCCGTAAACCGACGCGCGTGAAGGCGGACCCCCGCTCGACGACCTGTTTAAAGTCCGCAGACTGGCGCGTGCGAAGGCGAACCTCCGCCCCCCACCCCGAGGTGGGGGCAGCCTCTGGTGTACCCTGTGCTCCTCGTGCGTGCCGACGCTGGGGCCAGCCTCTGGCGCGCCACGCCGGTGCTTCTTGGAGCTCTCGGAGTTGGCGTCCATAATACACCCTGCGTGCTCCCCCTGTGATGCGCGAAGGCGAGCCTTTACGCGCTGAAGAGGTGCGCGATTGCTGGCCACGGAGGTTCGCGCTGCGCTTGCGCGTTGCTAAACGCACGACAGCCTTCGTAGCTTATTTACACTCCGTGGAGTGCGCGTGACCAACGTCCACGTCTTATTTATACTCCGGAGAGTACGCGCAGGGACAAAGTCCCTGGCGTGCACGGGGTTCGCGTCTTGTTTATACTTAGTAGAGTGCGCAGGGAGAACATCCGCGTCTTATTTATACTCCGTAGAGTGCGTGCGGAGGCGTCCCCCCACACGTCTTTGTTTATACTCATGCCCGCGTCATTGACGGAGAGTGCACACGCGAACGTGCGTCTTCGTTTATACTCATGCCCGTGTCTTTGACGGAGAGTGCACACGCGAACGTGCGTCTTCGGTTTATACTCATACCCGTACCCCTGGCTACGGAGAGTGCACACGCGAATGTGCGTCTTCGTTTATACTCATGCCCGTGTCTTTGACGGAGAGTGCACACGCGAACGTGCGTCTTTGGTTTATACTCATACCCGTACCCCTGGCTACGGAGAGTGCACACGCGAACGTGCGTCTTTGGTTTATACTCATACCCGTACCCCTGGCTACGGAGAGTGCACACGCGAACCTGCGTCTTTGGTTTATACTGCGGGAGCACACGCGTAGGCGAGGCCTCCGCGTGTGCTCACCGCATACTTCCGCACAACGGTAATATGTTGGCGACAAACGGAACTTTATTACATTCCCGTTTGCGCGGGTAAGTGATTACATATGACCGGGGGGTACTAACCGTTTGTGCTCAGCGCGGCCGGAGCCTCTAGTAGATTCGCTATCGGCAGGGCCTGCGGAGCTGCCCCCGGATGGCACCGTGGGCCCTCGCACGGCGGCGCCGATCCTAGGTGTGCTGCTGCCCGCCGCGACGGGGACATCGGGTGCCGTGCTCGATGCACTGGGCCATGTCCTGATCGCCACGAACGGTAATGGTGGCCCGAGGCCCCGGGAGCTTCATGCATAGATAGCCGTGATGCGGTACCGCCCCGAAGGAGTTGAGGACCGGACACCCCAGTATGGCATTGTAAGGGTATGGGAGATCGACGACGTCGAATATGGCATCTTCGACCCTTGCATCGTCACCCTGGCCGAAGGAGACCTGAAGGCATATTTGGCCGAGCGCCCGTAGAGGTTGTCCTCCGAAGCCTTGCAGCGGGACTCCCGATGGGCTGAGGCGGCTTCGGGGGATCCCCATCTGGTCGAAGGCCACCGTCGACTAGAGCACGTCCCACGTCGCACCCCGCTATTACGGCTCGGACGACCAGGGGGTTCTGGTGAGGAAGCTCCATGCCTTCGGCATCGGCGGGGGTGAATGTAACCTCATGCTGTGCCCAGTCCGGCGGTGTCTGTGCTGGATATGCCGCCACGTGGTGTAGCCTTCGCACGTAGGCCTTCCGCTGCCGTGCTGAGGCAAAGTCCAACGAGGAGCCTCCGGAGATGACGTTGATAACCCTGCGGTGGCTGGTCTCCGGAGCCTGCAGCTGCGGAAAGCCCTCCTGAGGCTGCTGCACGTGGGCCTGAATCCGCAGCGGACCCTCGTGAAGCTACGTCCCTTGTGCCTGAATGTGCACAGGGGGTTCGTATGGGTGCTGTACGTGGGCCACCACGGGCGGGCGTGCTTCCAGGTTCCTGTCCCTGGTGACGCTTTCGCGGAGTGCCGCGATGGAGGTGCACGTGCGGGTGTCGTGGTTGCCACGACTGTGGACTGCGCACCACAGCCCCTGGTGTTGGTCGTCGTAATCTCCGTGGCCTTTATCGTCGCGGCCCCGGCCTCGGCGTCCCCGACCGCCCCGGCCCCCGGGAGCGCCTTCGTCAGAACCGCCTTCGATGTCGAGGACGTACCGGCCTCGCCGCGACTTCTGCTGGCCACGCTTGGGCTTACCGGACGACTCCTTGTGCGGGGCGTCCCTGCGGTCGGACGCATCCCTGGACGACCCCTGCTTACGTTTACCCTTCGAAGAACCGTCCTTCGGCGGATCTTCGGCTTTTACCGATGCACCGGCCTGGTTGGTGTCGGAGTCGTCACCTTGCCTTTGCCGCGCGTCCTCTTCCGCCCTGGCGTATTCCTCCATTTTGTTGAAGAGCTTCGTCACTGTCTTGATTGGCTTCCGTGCGTTGTACTCGGCCATGGGTCCTGGGCGAAGACCCTGGATGGCTGCATTGACAACGGTGGTTTCATTAACGTCTTTGACTTGACAACGTATCTTCGTGAAGCGTTTGAAGTAGTCCCAGAGCTTCTCCGAGGGTTTCTGCTTTACAGCGAAGAGCTGGTCCGCGTCGACCCGCTCGACATAATTTCCTTGAAAGTTGTTCTGAAGACGGTCGCGGATCTGCTCCCACGCGTAGATGGAGTTCGGCTCTATGGTGAAAAACCAGGAGAGCGCCACTCCTTGCAGCGCGAGGGGGAGGCCCTTCGCTTTTGTGGTGTCGTCTCCGCCCACGGCCTCGATTGCGGTTTCGTATACGCGCACGAACTCGCGGGGGTCCGTGTCGCCTTTGTAGGGCTCGATGACACTGGGGAACTTGAAGTCTTCGGGCCACGCCGCTTGCTGTAGTCCTGCCGAAAGCGGGGACTCCGGATCGACGCGCCGTAGTGGGACGCGGCTGGATGCGGGGGCGTCACGGCTCTCCGCCCTTTCCGGCGTGGGCTCTGGCGCGACTGCCGGTGCGGCCTGCTGGCTCCGAGCCTCTTGCATGTCTCGGACAGCCCCGCAAAGATCCCCCAGCTCCTGCTGGAACGCTCGGAGGGCCGCCAGCAGGGCGCTTTCCACCGCCTGTGCGGGCGGGGCCGCCGGCACGCTCAACACCGGCGCGGGCACTACCGCGTCGTGGGCTCCCGAGCGGCCGGTCGCTCCGTTGTGGCTACCTCCAACTGCCCGGTCCGCGGTGCCGGCGAGCGTCGCGGCGGAGGCGGTGAGGTTGGTTGCTATCGTGTCGGCGGGGTCGGTCGCCGCAGTGCCGGTGACGTGGTTGGGCGTCGCAGCGCCGGTGGCAAGGTCGGCTGCCGTAGCGCCGATGACGTGGCTGGCCATCGCAGCGCCGGTGGCGAGGTCGGCTGCCGCAGCGCCGATGACGTGGTTGGCCGTCACAGCGCCGGTGGCGTGGTCGGCTGCCGCAGCGCCGATGACGTGGTTGGTCATCGCAGAGCCGGCGTCAACGTCCTCGACCGCCGCGCCCGTGGCAGCCGATGCCGAAGCCCTGGTACTCACGCGACGCTCCGCCCCAACCGTCTCCTTTCCCTTCGCCGCCGCCGACGAAGCTTTTTTCGGTGCCATCCTCCTTCGAACTTCAGGCTTGCTCCTGTCCACCCCACGGACGGCGCCAGTTGTTGTGGTTACAGACCAAACAGAGAGAGATGGTAGTGGAGAGTGAGTAATGGCCTGGGCCTTCCCCGTGGCCTGCATTCCGTATATATACATGGGGAGTGTTTTTACAATTATACCCTTACACTTGAGTATCCCCTCCAGGGGCACTTATGTCATTACACATGGCCTATTCTGGACCTTATAACCTTCTACCAGGCCTGCTGGGCTTAGGTTGGGGCCACCCCTACAACAGTTAGAAAAACAAATTGAAAATTTGTAAAAACAAACATTGTAATCTAAACACATGAACTGTGAATAAGTATGGTTTGTTAATGCTATAGCACAATCTAAATACTGCAACAACAATGCTAAAAGCTATATGCAAATCACAATAGGAATAACATACCTAGATATCTTATATAAGACAGCACGCACTAAACAACGACACCGATAACATGCTGACATATCTTATATAAGAAAACATGGACCAAACAACCACACCAACAACATGCTGAGATATCTTATACAAGAAAACATGTATGTCGTACCTACTCTTTAGAACCGATGTAGTAGTAGCACATAAAAAGGCTTCCCTAATCCACCCTTAATCAGAACAAGCGAATCGGCAATAAGTGTCTGCAAAAATATGCAGACAACACCATAAAAATAAAATAGGAGTATGGAAAAACAAGTATTGTAATCTAAATACACAAATCGTGAGTCCAGACGGTAATCGAAACTAAATACGACAACAGAAACCGTAAATCCAAAGAACATTCTACAACCATCACAAACAAAATCATGTAAAGCGTGAGGCCACATTTTAATCGGAGCTGAACACAACAACACGACAACATGAGCCGCAAATCCAAAAAGCAGAATATAACTATCAGAAACAACCAGCAACAGAAAACGTAAGTCAAAAAAATGCATTACAAAACTTCTAGCAAGAACGAAACCGAAAGAACTGACCCATCCTCAAACCGCGTAAAAAAACGAGCCAAGCAAGTGCACCGACCAACTCGTCCTTCGGCTAGAAGTTTTCAACAGCAGAATAACGAACACAAAATAAGAACACCAACGAAAAAGTGCAAGAATGAAACAGAAACCAAGAAACAACAGAGAACGTAAAAACAACGCCAAACCACCTAAAAAAATGAAACGACGAAATGCACCAATCGTCTCGCTCTCTACCTAGAAGCTTTCAGTAACAGAACAACGAACACCAAGAAGCTTTTGGCAACAAACAAGCTTTTAGCAACAGAACAACGAACATGAAGATGCTTTTGGCAACAGAACAACGAGCACAAAACAATACCTTCAACAAACAAAGTCCACTCAGCACACGAGGAACATCGGCGAAGAGCGCAAGAACAAAACAGTAACGAAGAACAAACGGACGCAGCGCACCAAATGAAAAGGAAAACGAAAAACTCCATGACAAAATTCGCAACCCATGCGCACTATAGCAATAAAAATAAGCGAAAAACAAAGTGCACAGCGGAACAACTGACCACAGCAGAAACCAAACAAGCGGGACCCAAACATCATAGACTAACCCATCGCTATACCGCGTAAAAAAGCGAAACCAGCTCACGCTTCGCTTGGAAGCTTTTAGCGACACTGTTTCCCTGGCGCGGAAGAAAACCACAATGCACGAACGCAAACCGAACTCGCGCCTCGCTACTGGTGATTTCAATCGGGACCCAAACATCATAGACTAACCAAGAAGTGATTTCAATCATTCCCTCCTCTGATTGCGGCATATGATCCTACAACTGGTATAGAGCATGTTGATATGTCATCAGAGAGGCTGCTACATCAAGTACTTGGTCTTGGTAAAAAGAAGAATGACGTCTTCATAGGCGTGTGCTTCACTGCATGCAATAACAACAATGACGACTATAGTGATCCTGATGAGGTAAGACCGTTGTATGATGAGCTTGAAGATGCTTTGGTTAGACTTGCTATTGAATTAAAAAAGACCAAAAAGAAATTAAAAGAAAATAATTTTATTGCTGAAAGCTTTAATTCTGAGATTAATAAACTTGGAGCATCTATTCCTAATAATGAATCATGTGAGTCTTGTCAAGTTTTACATTCTGAGTTGGAAACTACTAAATCAATTAATGCATCAAATCTAGCCCAACTTAGTGATGTAACTAATAAATTTAACGAATTAAAATTGGCACATGATTCTTGTAATGAAAAATTAAAACTTGCCAGCTCAAGTCTAGTTCTTTTATAGGTTTTAGAGCCAATTATTTCAAATGTTTAGTCCAAAGCTTACTTTAATTGTGAATTGCTAGAAGTTAGGCTTAATGCATCTTAGGAATCTGTCCAACAAATGCTTTATCACGAAAACCCGCCTTCCTCAAATTTTCCTAAGTTAAACATTAAAATTGATGTTTTAACTAGGAAATTAAATGAATTTGCTGAAAAAAGAAAATTTGGCTCAATCTAGTGCTTCTAAGAATTTAGTGGATGAACCTGTTAAATGCACAACCTGTACTACTTTAGCTAAAGAAAATGAATACCATAAGGACACTTTAGAGAGGTTTTCTTTTGGCAAAAAAAATCTGAATATGATTCTAGATAAGTCAAAAACAAGTGTGAAAAATTATGGTTTAGGATTTAATTTTGTTGAGCATGCCAAGAATATTCCTCCTAACGTTGTTAAGCTTTTTGAACCTGAAAAAATTGAAGTAAAATCTAAATCAAAATAAATTGTGTTTTAATCTGCTAGTATAGCAAAGGATCTCTCTACCAAAGTATGTGCTATGAAGTCAATAATACGACTTCTCATCAAGTCAAGTATCAACGCACTCATTGTGGTAGAGAGGGTCATTTGGGTCAATTTTTCTTTCAAAAAGCAAAGAGAGGAAAGACACGTTAAGGAAGCATTCTCGAGTGGATTCTATGCAAGCTCCTTATTGTCGCTTTGCTTCCTCTAATCAATCATCTATAGGTTGTCACTTTGCTCTCTCTAATCAATCTTCTGCAGATTTGGGAGCTTTTACAACAGGACCGGTTAGACCAGCTTTTTCCCTAGTCAGACCAGCATTTTCCACTAAGGGTTCTCAAACCAGCATGGTTGGACTAGATTTTTTACTAGTGTTTTCTACTCAATTAGACCAGTCAGTGATTAGACTAGTCTTACAAAAGTGGTCTGATCATTTTTAACTAGCACTTTCCACGCGATCAGACCAATTGGCGATCAGATCGGCCTTACTGAGACGGTCAGACCGCCCCATGGTTGGATCAGTGTCTCAATGACTATTGTTCAAAATCTAAAAGAGGCCAATACTTCACTTAAATTTGTATCATTGCCTATTGTTGCTCTTGTTCATCGTGTGTCACAGTACTAGATTCCTAAATCTTATTTCACTAACCCTAGTACTATGAGACTGATGTCTCCTATGATGTAAGACCAGCTAACACATGATGGAGAACAAGAGTTTGATTAGGTTCCAATCTTTTACATCATTGCTTAACTAGAGCACTTAATGGTTCTCCACTTTCTTTGATGGCTTCTAAGAGATTTCATCTACTGAGAAGATCATGTGGAAAAAGTGATGTTGTCTTACACCTGGTTGAGTTTCTGTTTTAGATTGCTCGTTGTTGTAGGGGTGGCCCCCACCAAAGCCCAGCCGGCCTGCTAAAGGATTGTAAAGCCCAAAACAGGATATGTATCTTTTATATATATATATATATATATATATATATATATATATATATATATATATATATATATATATATATATATATATATATATATATATATATATATATATATATATATATAGGAAGCCTCTTTTCTACTCCCGGGTGTAATTACACCCTATGTCGTATCTCATAACGTAGGGAGTATCTCGCGTAACGGAGGGTATGTACATGTAGTATACCAGTATTTAAGACCATCTAGGTAGTATGAACAATTTTTCAGAGGTGGTATGTATATTTTTTTGACATACTCCTTTTTATGTGCGTATATAAAGGTATTTATAAAATACGCTAAAAACTATGGACTCCCTTGCAATTTTTTCGTATGATTCATATTGCAGTATCTTATAATTAGTATATGACTATACCTAAAGTGATAAAGGAGTATTTCAAGTTTGTTTAGGTGGTATATTAGAGGTGGGTGTAATTACACCCGGGAGTAAAAAGTATTTTTCCTATATATATATATATATATATATATCTATATATATATATATATATATATACTAGTAGTGTGCCCGTGCTAACGCTACGGTAAAATACAAAACAAGATAAAATTTATAAAAAATAAAACGAACAATCAGATTCATTAAGATTCACGTCTCATATATTGTATAACCAAATATTTTTGTCACATAATGAATGTCACATAAATACGTGACCGGTCGGAACCACCCAACACGCAATGCTCAAAAACCTACGACCGATTCCCAGGTCTTGCGACTACTTCGCGAGACCATACGACCGGTTAACAAAACAAGCACATGATGTAGCAATTCAAATATTTGGAACAAAAAAAAACAGAACCATCTATTCACATAATGAACGTTGACATAACCACTCGAGTAATAGGGCATCTCTTAAATTAACTACATGTTACAAGTTGTACCTTACAGCATTATTTTTCCTTATTTTATTTATATAACATATCCAGATTCCATATTGGTTAAAGACAATATAACAATACCATCAAGTAACAACTACTAAACAGAAGTGATGTGAATAATAAATTTCACAGAAAGAACAGGAAAGGAACAGAATGCTATAAAAGCTTTATGGGTTGTCTTAGACATACAGATGAATACAACTGGCCTCTAGAAGCGACCGAAGCAGAATTGCTTGTTGTTGGTTCTTCATAGCTAGGGGACTGATCCCTGCCTTCCCAGTTAGAAACAACTGATCTTGTTCTTCCTACACGATACTTTAAGATTCAGACTCACAGAACATATTACAACAAGTATCAAAGGATATCAAAATATATACCTGCTCTTGAAACTTCAGTATAGCAGTTATCTCTTGGCTTACGTATTCTAGAATCATTTGTAAAAGAGTAACAAATTCTGTAAAAGTATAACAAATTCTCAAAACAGATACAACTTAGTTACAATAAATGAAAATTGCCAGGAATTTTAAAATGGTGACACATGATTACCCAAAAGAAAATTTTCTTGCCAAAACAGTGGGATAATTAATAACTCAACAAGAGAACAATAGAACATGGAACATGTTCTCAAAAGACTCAGAACATAACTCTGGCAAACCATGCTTGGTCCAGTTAATACTGAACAAAGATGGCATTAATTAATCAAATTCAGCTGACAACTACAACCCATGCAAAATAGCTAGCTGTAGAAATAATTGAACACCTCAAACAAAAACTTTTAGTTGCTCATAAAAATTTTTATTCAGTGTAGGAGAATGGAAAATTCATTAAAAATCATATGAATCACTGCTTTTATGTGAGTTTTGAAATCCACGACATGGACCACCAGTTCCAAACCAAGAAAACATTACCAGGGAATGCAAACCTAGAAACTCATACTGGCATTGATATTTTTTTGTCGCTGTCAACCAGGTTTCAATCTCTTACAGGAAAATAATTGGAAGGATCAAAATCTTAAGCCCAACAACCATTCAGACACCGTATACTGACAGTGTATATCGACAATTTGAGGCATAGCTAAATCCAAAGCAATTTGAACGTAGGATATTTAAAACATAAGTTCAATCTACACTTTAGGTCTTTGAAAGGAATATACTATGAAAAACAACATACCCAAATCTTTAAAGGATTGTACACTCCGTCAATGCCACTCTGATATATCAAGGCTTGTACAGACATTCAGCTAGTGAGCAAATAAATTTCTTCTCCGAGCAGCTCCAAGCAAGATAGACACAACAAAGGAACAATGATTAGCAGGATAGGACGCATTTAAAACAACAACAATTCTTGCTCAGGAATTTCGATTTTTGGGTCCTCTGATAAAATAGCCATATGCTCGTGAATTTCTTGCAATAGTTCAGCTGCTTCACAATTCATTAACATTCTAGACTTTGGTGGTATATCCAATTATAATATCAAAAGCATTATTTAGACACCTGTAACTGGTACATGGAGAAGGTAGCAGGGATTAGATTGCACATTTTGATTTATACAGAGGAGCTCTTAGAAATCAGATGTGTGCCCATTCAAAATGATGTAAAACATAACAACCCCAATACATAGAACTTTTCAAATAAATAGCCTACCCAAATCTCACAAATTGTAAATATCTGAGTATTAGAAGTTTTACTACAATAAAAATAAGCTGCCAGAGAAACAGAGGATATTTCACTGAAGGGAGCTGACCAAGCTCAAGCTTTAGGTCTGCATCAGACTTTTTAGGCATTGCATTTGATGAAGAGCCCTTCCCACCTTTGCCAACTCTATATGTCGTCCCTCCTTTGCCAGCTTCTCCTAAAAAGTAAATAATACATGAAAGAAAGAAATGCAAGACTATAGAAAGGTAAAGATCCTGATCTATTGTATCATTACAAATTTCCAAAATTTTTAGCAACTTTTGAATGGAAGAATGTGTAGCAAACCTGTATTCTCAAACCTTTAGAAAAGGATGAAGCCTTTCCACCAGTTTTTAGGCTCTCAGATGCAGCCTTCCCATTTGACTTGGAGTATATGGGAGTCACTTCTGCAAAACCTAAAAACGGGAAGTGGTATACAAGGTTCTTGTCAGTTTCAACTTTCAACTATGGCATCATATTATTCATATTCACTTATTCAGTGACATTAAACTGTCCTGTATAGAATTTATTTATGTACTGTTGTCCCATATTTTGCTTTTATCAAAATACTGCATAGCAATTATGACATAGGCAGATCAATCATCACCACCAGTTACCCATGAATTGAGATCCAAAAGTGACTTGCAGTACACTTGCATTATAAATGAAATGATGTGTGCTTCACACTAAGTGTAATGTTAATCAGCATCTATGCATAGGTAGTCAATGGAACTTCTGAAAATAAAACAAAGGAGAACTAAAACATGGCATGTATTTCTTTACTAACATTTTTCTATGATCAATCCTATGAAAGCTGACAAGAAAAGTAGGCAGTAACTACTGGAGGGTTGTTGAACTCTTCTAGTCAAATGATTCAATCCAAACAAGAACGACAATTTCAATCATAACTGTTTTTTTCTTCTCACACAAAAGAATGCCCTTGAGTACAACATGAAGTGTTCTTAATGGTGACAAAAAATGCCAGGGATGTAAGACAGAAACCTCATTGCATGCTAGTGGAGACAAGTGATATTTTTATAACAAAGCAAATATTAAAGGATGTGCTCATGGGGCAAACTCCTAATAGTATTTCAGTGTATAAACTATCTTCAGAGAGAACAGCAGTGAATACAGATGACTTGGCATGCCCAGAACCACAATGTGAAGTGCTCAATCATAAAATACAAGCATTAAAAGGATAATTTAAGTTTTTAAAGATTTGATGGAATGAAGAACTGTTGCTTGGAAACTGCTAGGTCATGAAATTGGATAGTACTCTCATAATTTTTTGGAAGACCACTAAACTCTAAACTATACTTGAGTAAGCGTATCACAAGGCAAACCTTTCCGGTCAAAAGAAGCCAAAGGAGGCCCTCAGGCAAAGGTTCTCCATCTTTAACTGCAGCTGGTAGTACTCTCTGGCACTCTGGAATAGAAGGACCCCTAAAACGAATACCCTGGATAGAAATGAAATATATATTACATCCAACAACAAAGAGATATAGAGATGCACATTCAAATCTAACAAAATCAAACTTAATTCCAATTCTATCATAAAATCTGCAACGAAGCCCTCGTGGTAAAAGATAAAATCATAAAGCATTATGCTATTGTACTCAAGCAAGTTCCTGTATAGCGAGTTGAGAGCAAATTTAGTCCATGCTGAGCACACCTCTTTTGAATCACTGTGCTATAGCTAATTCTGGAACTTGATTCAGATTTTGACATAAAATAGACAACTAAGACACCAATTATTGCTGTGCAGGAACAGATTATGCTCAACCATTAGCATAGAAACTCGATTGGAGGTTTTCATGATAATACAGTGATTAATTTTTTAGTCAATAGCACATTTCAAGATATACGCAGACCAAATATGCAATTTGCCCTTATATTACGGTACCATAGCACCATGAAGTGGAAGAATACAAGGATACCTCTTCTGGGTCATGTAACGATGTTTCCCAAAGCATTCCAATCATCCCTCTCATCCCACCAAGGACCTGGAGGAACATTGTTCAGGATTTTGGCACAATAAGTTAAAGAACACCATAAAAAAGTAATAGAGAAAAAAAGTAATAGAGTTATCCATAGATAATTGATAGTAAATGCATACCATGTCCATAGTTATGTTTCCAAGCTGGACCTTTCCATGCTCCGACTAAAGTTTCTTTAAGCGATCCTGTAAAAAAAATAGTAGAGTAAGTTGAGCTCTGCTATCCTGATATTTGAGGACAGGAAATATAATACTCTTGAATTGTTGAGGTGCTATGTTTAGGAGGTTGTAAAACAACAATGAGCAAGGCATGATAGTTGAAAGATGCAATTTCACAGCAGCTAGCAGTTTCCAATCTCACACGATTCTGTACAACTTTCAGCACAAAATAGAACATGAAGATAACCATCTTACGAGATCGGAAGCGTTCTGCATGTGCAAGAAGTAGATATAAGTAAAATCAATATAAGTGCACGTAATAGCAACACATAAATGTGGAATTTTGGCATTTGATCTGTACTTCTGTGCATTCCTAAATCCTAACCGGAACTAAAATTCAGATAAATTGCAGTGTGCTGCACCCCTTCGACCCGGCCGAGTTCCTCCGGAGCCTCGTGGGTCAGCTGGACAATGTCGGTGGAGTGGAGGAAGCTGCACGACGACCTCGGGACCGAGCTCAAGAGCAACCAGGGCCTCGAGGATTTCAAGAACGTCCTCACCACCAGCTACGACGGACTCCCGTACCACCTCAAGTCCTGCTTCTTGTACCTCAGCCGGATCTGGTCGGTGGAGAAAGAGGCAGCCGGATCTGATCGGTGGAGAAAGAGGTGGCCGGATCTGGTCGGTGGAGGAGCGGCGGTGGCCTTCGGGGGAGGCGGGGGAGGCAGCGGCCTACCCAGGAGACGAGGAGACAATCCGCGGGTCTACCCAGGAGACGATCCGCCGCGGCGGCCTTCGGGGGAGGCGGCGGCCTTCGGGGAGGCGGCGGCCGGGAGTCGATTCGGCGGAGGCGGGGGAGGCGGCGGCCTTCAGGGGAGGCGACGGCCGGGAGTCGATTGGGGGGAGGCGGGGGAGGCGGCGGCCTTCGGGGGAGGCGGGGGAGGCTTTCCAGAAGATGATCGACCTGCATGCATGCAAGCCGCGAGCCTCAGGGACGCGGGAAGGGGTACTGCAGATCCATTGAAGGATGACCGTCGGATATGGTTGAGTAAGGAGAGAGAATGGAGGAGAGTTAATCTGGTGCGGACGTTTTTAGGATGGTGTAATTATGGGTGCATATTGTGGTGTGAACGTAGTTAAGGTCATGACTGTGGAGCAGGTAATTGTTGGCTGGATGTAGGATAATTTTAACTGGTGGTTTATAGGGGTAGATATATATATATATATATATATATATATATATATATATATATATATATATATATATATATACATATATATATATATATATATGGCTGCCTTGGACATGGGGAAGGGGCAAGCATTGTTCATCTGTCATCTCCACTACCACATTGTCAATTTACTGTTTGGTCTGTAACCACAACAGTTGGCACCGTCCGTGGGGACGACTGAGCAAGCTCCAAGATCTGAAGAAGGATGGTACCCAAGAAAGCTTCATCACTGGAAGCACAGAAGAAGAGGAGCACAACGGAGGCGCTCGTCAATGCCAGGGTTTCTGCATCAGCGCTGGTGCGGATGGCAACGTCAGCGCTGCGACTGCCGACGTCGACGCTCGTGGCACGACGGTCGACCCCACCGCTAGCGCGATGGTCGGCACTGGTAGTACTGATTGGGTCGTCGGGAGCGGTGACGCTGATGCCCGCGCTGGCACGGCCACTGCCCTCGCACCCGGCGTGGGAGCGACAAGTGGCTCTAGCAGCAACGTCGGCAACGTCGGCCTCGTCACCGACTCCGGAGTCCACCGCACCGGCGCGTCGAGCAGCTCCAGAGCGCAAGCCGTGGTCGCCGCCAACCCGACGGTGCATGCCAACGCTCAGGCCGGTGCAACCACGTTGACAGTGGAGAACGCCCTACTAACGGCCCTCAGCATGCTGCAATGGGGGCTGGCAGATCTCCGCGAAGTCGTGCGGGAGATATAAGAGGCTCGGAGCCAACAAATCCCACCGACGGCACTGGTGGAGCCTACGCCAGAGCGAGCGAACAGCCACGACGCCCCTACATCCAGTCGCGTCCCGCTTCGGTGCGTGGATCTGGAGTCCCCCCTCTTCGCGGGCCTGCAGCAATCGATGTTGCCAGAAGACTTCAAGTTCCCCACCACCATCGAGCCATACAAAGGCGACACGGAACCCCAAGAGTTCGTGCGTGTGTACGAGACTGCTATCGAAGCCGCAGGTGGGGACGACTCCAAGGTGAAGGGGCTACCCCTCGCGTTGCAGGGAGCGGCGCTCTCTTGGTTTTTTACCATAGAGCTAAACTTTATCTACGCGTGGGAGCAGATCCATGACAGCATCTACAACAACATCCAAGGAAATTACATGGAGCGCGTCGACGCAGACTAACTCTTTGCTAACAAGCAAAAACCCTCCAAAAAGCTCTGGGAATACTTCAAGCACTTCGCCAAGGTTTGCTGCCAGGTCAAGGACGTCAACGAGACCACTATCATCAACGCGGCGATCTAGGGTCTTCGCCCTGGGCCGCTGGCCGAATACAATGCGCAAGCCGATAAAAACGGTCACCAAGCTCCTCGACAAAATAGAGGAGTACGCGAGGGTGAAGGAGGATGCACGGTGACGAAAGGGCGACGACTCCGACACCATCCAAGGGGAGGACTCGCCGAAGGATGCCCCAAAGCGCAAGCAAGGGTCCTCGAAGGATACCCCCAAGCACAAGCAAGACTCCTCCAAGGATACCAAGTGTAAGCAGGACCCGTCGAGCGACAAGCCTAAGCGCAACCAGCGTAAATTCTAGAGAGCCCGCTATGTCTTCAACATTGAAGGCTGCTCCGAAGACAGCGCCCCACCGGCTAAGGATGAGGCCGAAGAGGCCGAGGACGAGGGTGTGGCCAGGGCCGGGATGATAGGCCCCGCGCGGAGGAAGACCATCAGCTCTATGGCTTGTGGTGTGAGGTGCACGGCCGCGGCGATCACCTCACACGGACATGCACCACCATCACGGTGCTTCGTCAGAGCATCACCAGGGATAGAGCCCTAGAAGCGGGGCTGCTAGTGGTGGCCCACGTGTAGTAGCCCCAAGAGGGCCCTTGCTGATATAGGCCCCGGAGGGGGCCCGGCGCTGGGTCATAAATGTCATCTCCGGGGCTCTTCGCTGGAGTTCTCCTCGGCGCGGCAACAGAAAGCTTACGCGCATAGGCTGCACCACGTAGCAGCGTACCCGGTGCAGGCACCGCCGGCCTAGGCCCAGCACGACATCACCTTTATGCCCACCGACACAGAGGGCATGGACTTCCCCCACTAGGATCCCCTGGTCATCCAGGCCCCCATCGCAGGCTGGGATGTTAAGCGTGTCCTGGTCGACGGATGTAGCTCCACTGACATTTTGTTCGCGGCAGCCTTCGACCAGATGGGGATCCCCCGAAGCCGCTTAGGCCCCTCGGGAATCCCGCTACGGGGTTTCGGGGGTCAGTCGCTCAAGGCCCTGGGCCAGATACGGCTGCAAGTCTCCTTTGGCCAGGGCGACAACTTGAGAAGCGAAGACGTCGTCTTCGACGTCGTCGACATCCCGTACCCCTACAATGCCATATTGGGATGCCCGACCCTCAACTTTTTTGGAGCAGTCCCGCACCACGGCTTCTTGTGCATGAAGCTCCCGGGTCTGTGGGGTATCATCACCACTTTCGGAGACGAAGACCTCACCTAGTGCATAGAGCTTGGTGCTTGGGGCCCTCACTGAAAGGTGCATATCCTCACCGATACTCCAAAGGCGAACATGCCTTCCGCCCCGGGATGGACGCCCAAGCCCCGGTTGGACAGCGGAATCAAAAGGGTGCCCCTGTATGCTGAAGTTCAGTGTGTGTCCATTGGCGAAGGCCTTCCCCCGGAAGTTGAACAAGATCTACTTCGGGTGCTTCGGGACAACACGGACGTCTTCGCGTGGACCCCGGATGACATCAAGGGCGTGGATCGTGCCCTCATCGAACACACATTAGCGGTCCACCCCGACGCCAAGCCCTCATCGTGCCATGATAAGTTAATTAAAATTGCTCAACTTGAATTAAAACTTGTCATGCTAGCATTTGAGTCTAGTCTGTCTTTAGTTATCCTTGTATGATTCATGCCATGTCAAATAGGCTGAGTTGAGTCTTGAATCTTTGTTGAGCCTTAGATTGAGCTATTTTAGTCTCTTGATGCAGCATAAGTTAGTACAACATGTTTAAAAGCAAAAAGATCTCTTTTGTGCGAAAAAACTGATCTCACCAATTCTTTCTCATGAGACGGCTTGCCATTGCACTAGGCATGAACTCAGGGGGAGTTTTGGATGACCTAGACTATCTTCTTAAGCTTCTTGCTTGGAGTGGTCGCATAAGGCTTGAGATCTAGCACATGATAAAAATATTGGTTGGAAACAACCATAAGTTTCAAACGAAAATATGTCATTTGTGCTAAATTTGCTTAAGCTACAAAAAGAACCAAGTACTTAAACCAATGTTTCATTCTCGAGCATATAGCACTCTATTTAGACTCAACATTAGCTTCTTGGTTCCGCTTAGCTTATTGACATGGCCTGCATCATCCTTGGATATCTCTAGCTAGACTTTGCTTCTTGATGACTTGACATGCTCACTAAATACACTACATTTCAGATTGTCATCTATATGTTCTAGCTGGCCTATATATATCCTGTCATGATCTAGATAGCATTCTATTGAGTTATGGCTTGATGTAATACATTATGGTCATTTTGGATACTTCTCATAGCTCTAAATGCTTAGAATAATCAAACTTCAGCCATTTCATCCATTTTCATGACATGTTCTCTTCCTTGCATCCTTGATGTGTTTATTGCCAAAAGGGGGAGAATAGTGATAGAAAAAGCCTGGTTGGGAGTGTTGTAGCTACGCGCTAAACAGGAATCAAGGGGACTAGTAGAAGGAGAAGAGGAGAGCTAGATCTGTGGGAGAGCTGGTAGAGTGAGAGGATGTCCCCCCCTTTGCCCCTCCTGGGGGTTTATATATATATGAGTGGGGTAGAATGGGAAATCCCCATTCTACCCCTTAGTATTTACAAGGGATGAGGGTACATTGGTATATTTACACCGGTATATTCCTCTACGCTATTGGGCCTATTACATGTTGGACTAGTTGCACGGCCCAGTCATGGGGGGTTGGGCCACCCCTACAACAGGGAGCTTTGAGGAAAACTTATTTTTGCTCCTTGTGTCGATATGGTCATTAGCATCATTTCCTTCCTTTGGACCATGTTTGACTTCCTTCTTGCATTTCAAACTCAACTTTGCGCTTTTTCTGAGTTTGTCAATATACTCATCAAGGGGGAGATTGAGAGACCATGTGGAGGTCATCCCGTGTGTATGATGAGTAATTGACATCGGTTTAGGAAAGTTGAGTTTGATTTGGTTGGTTCGGTCCTTGACATTGCGTGGTGCAATCGGGCTCGGTCGGACTTGGTCAAACCTGGTCAAAATGGTTAGGATGCATATTATGTCGACTTGTCAGGTTTGGGCTATTTCATTGGTGCATTTATGCTTACATGTATCGAGCGGTGCTATTTGATGTGTTTCTTGTCTATGATGGCTACAGGACATCGAGGCGGAGTCGTGGCGAGACACGAGGTGACCGGACTAGGCGCAGGTGGTGTTGAGGTCAGAACGGTCGGATGTGTCGAAGACGGCGGAGATTCGATGTGGTTGCGAGTCGTGGACGACAAGGAACGCGGAAGCTTCCCGGAAGGTGCAGGAGGGGCGAAATGGTAATTTCGCGAGGCTGCACAAGCGGGAGCGGGTTCCGTTGGATTTAGCAGGCGTAACGGGGTAGAGACCTGTTAGCCAAGGGCTATAAATAGATGTGAGGGGCTGCATGCCTCCTCATAGACTTGAGAGAGAATTAGGGTTTTGTGAGTCAAAAGAGGCTTTGGAAGTGGTTTTACCTTTGAGTCTTTAGTTGGTGAGAGTGGGTGGAAGGCAGCAGAGGGTGTCTATGTTGTGTCCCCCTTCGATGTGTTCTTGAGTGGTTCACCACCCCTCCAAAGCATGTAGTGTGGGTGTGTTCTTGAGTTGGGGAGAGGTTGGAGATGGATTGAGAGTCTTGTAATCATTCCTCTTGTATCAATCATGTATCTCCTTTCCTCTTTATCAATATGAGATGGAGTTTGATTCAGTTCTTGCCTCTCTGTTTCTTTTCCTTCGATACTCTCTGTGATGGATTTGTGAGATTTTCATTTTCTTGTTGTTCCTTGCTAGTGAGGTGCAAAATGGATTGCTCTATGTTGGGATAGTGCCCCAAGATCATTTGATTGATCTTCCCAAGAGCTAATCATGTTGAATCTCAGATTTCACTTTTTAGCATCCTCTATTCTTCAATTCCTTTTCTAGGGTTTTGATGAATTTTTTGCTTCCCTTGAGGAATTGGCATGAGGTTCTTGCTGGCATATCCTTAGATTATTGCTAACTTGATTGCAAAATCTCATGTGCAAAGAACCTGTGAATCTTGAGCAATTTGGGTTTTTATGCTCCCTTCTGTAGTTGCTTCAGGTTTTTGGGCATTTCTAGGGTTTGGTGCAAAACCTTGATTTCCTTCTTTGAGATGGCCTGAATCTTGGCTTGTAGAGTCCAGTGGCTATTGCTAACATATCTGCAATGTCTTTTGGCCAAAGGATCAAAGAATTGTTGGGAATTTGATTTTTGAGGATGCACTCTGTACTTTTTCAGTTTCTTGCCAAAATCTGAAATTCTTGCATTAAAGTTGGTCCCTTGTGTTTCTTTTAGTTCCTCTGGCTATTGTAGTTGTTTCCTAACTATTCTGGGCAGAGAAAACTAGAAGATAATCTCAAAATTCCTTTTTGTGTGAAGTTTCAGTTGGCTGTCTGAAATTTTCAGTCTGCTGCTGTTTGGAACCCGAGGGGCGGTCAGACCGCTTCATAGTGGCCGGTCAGACCGGGCCCAATACGGCAGTCAGACTGGGGTGACTAGGCCGGTCTGACCGGCGGCAAAATTGCGGTCAGACCGCCCGGTATGTTCAAATCAGGCCGGCCCCTCTGTGTTTTGCGTTTTCTCTCGGTTTTTCTTTTTTGGTTTCAATTCTCCTTCTCTGTTGTGGTTTTTGAGGGTCCAGAGAGGTTAAGTCCTCCTCTTCACGGCTGCTTATAGCCATAGGAGAGGAGACTAGCTGCTAGTACTTGTCGGGGGATAAATCTTTAAAAATCGACATTCACCCCCCCCCCTCTGTCGCCATTTCGATCCAACAGGTAGCGAAGCTCCTCCAGGCCGGAGTCATCTGCGAGGTCCAGCACTCAGATTGGCTCGCCAACCTGGTGCTGGTGAAGAAGGCCAGTGGAGCCTGGCGTATGTATATTGATTTCACAGCCCTCAACAAGGCGTGTCCAAAGGATAACTACCCGCTGCCGCGCGTAGATCAACTTGTGGATGCCACGGTAGGGTGCGAGCTCATGAGTTTCCTCGACGCATATTTGGGCTACCACCAGATCCACATGGCCAAGGACGACGAAGACAAGACAAGCTTCATCACGCCAGTAGGGACATACTGCTTTGTCAGGATGCCCCTCGGCCTGAAGAACGCAGGCGCCACCATCACTCGCCTAGTCACGCTCGCGCTGGCCTCCCAGCTCAGGAGGAGCGTCGAAGCCTATGTCGACAACGTTGTCATGAAGACCAAGCAGCTCACCTCCCATGGTCAAGATCTTCAAGAGACCTTCGACAACCTCAGGCGAGCGGGCATCAAGCTCAACCCAGACAGGTGTGTCTTTGGCATGCAAGCTGGCAAGCTCCAGGGTTTTCTAGTGTCCGAGCGTGGTATCTAGGCGAACCCCGACAAGGTCGATGCGATCCTCGCCATGGAGTCGCTCAAGACGACGAGGGAGGTCCAGAGGCTTACTGGACGCATGGCCGCGTTGAGCCACTTTCTATCCAGGGCGGCTGAACGGGACCTGCCATTCTTCAAGACTCTTTGTTTTTGCGACGGGTTTCACTAGGATGATGACTGTGCGAAAGCTTTCGACGACCGCAAGAAGCACCTCGCAAGCCTTCTACCTTAGTCACCCCAGCACCAGAGGTTCCCCTCTTGCTCTACTTCGCCGCCACAGCGACGGCGGTCAGTGCAGTCCTCATCCTCGAGGAAGGCGTCCTTCAGCAACCCGTGTACTTCATCTCCGAGGCCCTTTAGGGCGCCAAGATGCGGTACACCAAACTCGAGAAGCTAGCCTACACATTGATCATGGCCTCGAGGAAACTCTGGAACTATTTCCTAGCCCACCCCATCACTATGCCATCCTCGTTCCCTCTGGCAGAGATGTTGCACAATAAGGAGTCCACAGGACGTATTGGCAAGTGGGCGGCCGAGCTTGCATCGTTCTCCTTGACATATGCCTCACGAACGGCAATAAAATCTCAAGTCCTCGCAGACTTCCTCGCTGAGTGGACTCCGTCGGCTCAACACGTGCAACAATGAGGACTCGGTGTGGACACTCAACACCGATGGGGCTTACGGCACTCCGGGCGTTGGGGTGGGCATAGTGATCACTACGCTGGAGGATCACCGCCTGCTATACTCGACTCATCTTGGATTTCCGGCCACGAATAACACTGTTGGGTACGAGGCACTGCTTTTCGGCCTCGCGAAGCTTAAAGCCCTTGGCGCATGAAGGGTCCTTGTACGCACCGACTCGCATCTGATCGCAAGCCACATCGAAAATCCTACCAAGCCAAGTATCTCGTGGCAGTGAGGGCGAAGGTGTGCCACTTCTTGGGCGTCATGGTCAAGGCCATCCCTCGCGTTAATAATGAACAAGCCGACGTCCTCGCAAAAGCCACCAGCTAGCAGCTCCCCTTCCCTAAGGGAGCATTCTACGAGGTCTTGCCTATGGTAGCCATCGCTCAAGACAACCACAACGCGGCCCTCATCCATCAAATTGCCTAGCAGGGCGACTGGTGGGAGCCCACCTACGGCTTTTTGCAAGGCATAGCGGAGCCGGACGACCCCCTTGAGCTCCGGCGTTTACAGCACCGTGCCAGATCCTTCCAGGTGCTCGACTGTGTCCTCTACAAGAAGGGAGTTTGCACCCCACTTTTATGATGCCTCTCACGTGACGAGGGCAAGCACCTCCTCGCGGAGATTCACGCCGAACTCTGTGGCTCGCATATTGCACCGAGGTCCTTCGTCGGCAAGGCATTCAAATAGGGCTTCTACTGGCCAACCACCGTTGTAGATGCATAAGACCTCGTGCGCCGGTGTCAAGGTTGCCAGTGGATGGGGCGAGCCATCTGCAGACCTCTGGCGAGCTTGCAGCCCATCCCACCAGTGTGGCCATTGGCACGCTGGGGCATCGACGTCATTGGACCACTCCCACGTGCCCTGGGTGACCTTTGCTTCGTTGTAGTTGCCCTGGAGTACTTCTCCAGATGGCCCGAAGCAGTAGCATTGGCTAAGGTCACCTCGGCAGCCATGCAGCATTTTCTCTAGCAGAATGACAACGGTTTGCAGTTTGACTCCGAACCGTTCAAAGCCATCTACGACTGCATGGGCATCACATTGCGATACGCTTTCGTCAGACATCCACAATCCAACGGAGTGATCGAGCGGGCGAATGGGAACATCTCTACTGGAGTCAAGAAGCGCCTCGTTGGGTTGCTGAAGGGCAAGTGGCCAGACGAGCTCCATAGCATGCTTTGGTCCCTTCGCACGACGGTGACACGCTCGATGGAGTTCACACCGTTCAAACTCCTCTTCAGCGATGAGGCAGTCACGCCTGAAGAAATCAAGGTTGGTTCGAGGAGGGTCCTTGTCCAGGCCCCAACGGAGGAGCGCGAGTTGTCCCTCGACCTTCTTGATGGGGATTGAGTAAGCGCCACCCAGCATGTTGCAAAGTACGCGTGCTAAGTAGCGCGTGCACACGACCACTCTGTGTACTCATGTGAATTCCGGCCGGGAGACCTTGTTCTCAAACGCGCGCTCCACGCAGTGACGGTTGGCAAGCTGGAATCGAAATGGGAGAGTCCCTACATCGTCGCTGCGGCTTTGCAGCACAGAGCATATCATCTCACAACATTGGAAGGACAGACTCTCCGCCACACATGGAATGCAGACAGGCTGTGATGATATTATGTATGAGGCCGAAGAGATGCCCATAGCATGGTCGGCACCCTGACCCCTGTAATCACTCACCTGCGCAAACGGGAGATCAATAAAGTGCACCGTTTCCAAAATTGGACTCATTCTGTGTAAATACAAGCGGAGGCAAGCCTCCGCATGCAGTCTTCGGAGTATAAATAAGACATGTAGAGGCGAGCCTCTGCGTGCACTCTTCGGAGTATAAATTAGACGCGCGAAGGCAAGCCTCCGCGTGCACTCTTCGGAGTATAAATAAGACACGCAGAGGTGAGCCTCCGTGTGCACTCTTCGGAGTATAAATAAGATGCACGAAGGTGAGCCTTTGTGTGCACTCTTCGGAGTATAAATAAGATGTGCGGAGGGACGCCTCCGTGCACACTCTACGGAGTATATAAAAAAAATCGCGTGACGGCCTCCAGCCACCACGTACTCTGTGAAGTATAAACCGTCGGGAACTTGTCGTCCCGAGCCACTCTACGGAGTATAAAAAAATCGCGTGATAGCCTCCAGACTCCACGTACTCTGCGAAGTACAAACCGTCGGGAACTTGTCGTCCCGAGCCACTCTACGGAGTATAAAAAAATTCGCGTGAGGCCTCCAGCCTCCGCGTACCCTGCGGAGTATAAAGCGTCGGGAACTTATCATCCCAAACCACTCTACGGAGTATTAAAAGTCGCGTGATGGCCGCAAGCCTCCGCGTATGCAGCAGAGTAGCTCGAGCGTCTACTTCTCCTAGTCGCTAGCTCCGCTGTCGCCACTTCGAAAGGTTGGGGATGGAGCGCTCGAGCGTCTACTTCTTCTAGACGCCAGCTCTGCTGCCGCCACATCGAAAGGTTGGGGATGGAGCGCTCGAGTGCCTACTTCACCTAGACGCCAGCTCTGCTGCCGCCACTTCGAAAGGTTGGGGACAAAGCGCTCGAGCGTCTACTTCGCCTAGGCGCCAGCTTCGCTGCCGCCACTTCGAAAGGTTGGGGATGGAGCGCTCGAGAGTCTACTTTGTCTAGTCGCTAGCTCCACCGCCACCACTTCAAAAAAAAAGTTGGGGACGGAGCACTCGAGCGCCTACTTCGCCTAAATATCAGCTCCGCTGCCACCACTTCGAAAGGTTAGGGATGGAGCACTTGAGCGTTTACTTCGCCTAGTTGCCAGCTCTGCTGCCGCCACTTCGAAAGGTTGGGGACGGAGCACTCAGCAACGTTCGCAAAGTCTACGCCTACTTTGGCAGGCCTGTTAGCCTTTCGTTTCCTACCCTAGCGCGTGTGTGCCAGGCATTGCGTTCGGAGGGCAAGGCCAGCGAAGCCCGCTGTGCACCCGGAGTCCTACGTGTTGGTCGAAGATAAGTGCAGTCACAAACAAAGGCAAGAACGACACAGACGTATTTACTTCAACCAAGGTTTTTATTGCATTCATGAAATAATGGTTACAGAGACATTCAGTTATTACATTTGCGAAGAAAATTCACAAATGCCTTTGAAAAGTCAGGGTCACTACTCGCCCAGCTCTTCAAGTTTAACGTGTTCTCATGCTGAAGTATCCCCCTCCGACCTCCGAATTCTGCAGAAGTGCAGCGAGTCCTCCGCCCAACCCCAATGCCAAAGGCACCGCCGGACCATGAGGTCAAAAATTAGCAGGTGGCCCCTGTCAAGCACCTGCCTGTAGTAGAATAACACATTTGATCAAAACGCTTGAGCAACACTTTAGCAATTTTCATTTCACTGATAAGCGGGGCAGCACGATCATGGACAGGTCTTCGAGGGCGCCTTCAAGAGCCTCCATTGCGTCCCACGCTGCCACCGAGGTGTTGCCTAGAGCCCGGTCCTTCTCTCCAAGATACGCGGTCGGTCGGGCTTCTCCTCCTCCAGAGCTGCGATCTACTGGAGGAAACCCTCACGCTCTTCGGCGGCCGCACGCTGGGCCTCCGCCACGAGTGCCTAGGCATCCGCGATCGCCCTCACGCCTTTCATCTCCAGGGGACAGATGTGCTCGTCCTTCACAGTGTGGGCCTCTTCGGCCGCGCAAAGGTGGTCTTCCAGCGCCCCTCACTCGCGGGCTCGTGCCGCTTGCAGAGCGCGAGCCAAGGCAAGGTTTGCATAACGCAATTATTAGTAAAGTCCAGAAACGACAGTGTAAATCACGAAAGGTGAGCACTTACCCTCATCTCCGAAGCTTCCAGTGTGCCCTATAGGAGCTCTGAGCCGCACGATAGCAGCGCCCGTCGATCCAAGCCAGAGTCCACGCAGTCTGTGGCCCCTTGAAAAGCCCGTAGCATCTCCGGTTGAGGAATAAAGTCAGAGACGGTCGGCCGCTAGGCCTCTGCGCCGGCGACTTCGAGGGCGGCGGGTGTCGATGACACGTCCAGGGCAGTAAGACCGGAGACTTCGCAGCCATCTCCATTGCTCGAGCCTTGTCCACGTTTAGGTTACTGTGTCCCGACTGATGTTGACGACGGAATAAGCGAGCAGATCGGAGAAAGCTTCGTGAAGTCGTGGGGAGAAAGATTTGCACCTACCTTCAGTGTGGACCGGTGAA
This sequence comes from Dendrocalamus latiflorus, assembly GCA_017311315.1. Classification (NCBI taxonomy): domain Eukaryota; kingdom Viridiplantae; phylum Streptophyta; class Magnoliopsida; order Poales; family Poaceae; genus Dendrocalamus; species Dendrocalamus latiflorus. The sequence goes on from CM029675.1 coordinate 6,334,650, forward strand.
GCCCGTGGGGGTGTTCGCTCCGTCTCGGACCGGATAGCGGGGGCGCCGCCTTCGTTTGGAGCGATGGAGTCCTCTTCGGGCCTGACGGCCTCCGTGTCGGAATCTGACTCCAACACGTCCCCGACCTCGGCTGCCACTACGAAGGCCTCCTCCAGCCTAGAAGGCGACTGTGTCCGAGGGCGCTTCGCTCTCGGGAACCTGGGCAAAGATTCCTTAGCCTCTGCTACTGGCGCGGGCGATGAAGATTCGCCCTCCTGGGTGTCAGCGCCACGCTCCTTGTCCTTGGTGCTGCCCAGGGACTCCTCGTCGAGAGCAGCATGCTCCGCCTCCAGGTCCGAATTGGCGTACTCCGCCAAGTCGGTGCCGGTGACAGTCGCACCTTCGGCTCCGGCGGGATGTACCGGAGGTGCAGCCGACGAACTGGATATGGTGGCGGGGGACCGAGCCCTCCGGCATGGGGGACGCCTTCCTCTGGTCATCGCCGTCATGGAGGCAAGCCTGGCCCGCGATCGGAGTGGCGCGTTCTGGCACAGGAATGCCCAAAGCTTCGCACACTCTATTTATCCGCCCAGCTTCGCTATGGCAGTCACAGACTCACACAGGTTGTGCTCCTTGGCCACGTATGGCCCAAAGAACACAACCACCGCGTGCTCCACGTCTTCCAGGAGAAGTCTTGCATATAAAGCGAAGCAAGGTTAAAAAATGGGGAGATTTTGAATGTATTCTATGGAGGAAGGACTTACGAGGGTCAGTGGGATTCGGCGGCGAAGACGCTGACGGCCGAACACTGTTGAGCAGGACGGGGCCGGGCTGCAGGTGCCACCGACAAGCAAGCGGTGCCACCCCGAACATCACGAACTCCTCCGCGAGATCGCGCATGTTGAAGCGGAGAGTGGTCCCCACCAGCCTCCGCGCCCTCTACTCGTCGTCATGGTCGGGCTCCACACTGGGCAAGGTGTTGAACGACATCGGTCGCCCAGTGCACCGAAGGCTGCTGCCGCTCACCACATGGTGGTAGAACCATCGCCGCATCCAGTTGGATTCCCACTTCGATCGTGTCGAGTTAGCGGGGAAGATCTTCGCGCACGGGGAACTCAGGACGAAGTTGACACTATCGAAGTTGGAGAACTCCTCTCCCTCGAGCTTCTTCAGCTGACATCGCGCGTCGTGAAGGAAGCTGAATAGGGAGGCGCTGGGCCAAACCCCAGCTGTAAACAGCCACGAAGACGATTGCCTCTAACTCCTCAGGGTGTGGCTCCATCTTGTCACGGGTAGGGAGGCGAACCGCGATGCGGTCCACCAGCTTTCCCTCGCGAAGAAGTTACTGGATCGTCTCCTACGAGGGTCTGCCCCAGTACACTGGAGCAGAGGCCTTCTATCTTCTTCTCGGTCGTCCACCACTTGTTGGTCAGCGATGGGTCGCGCCCCACCAGCGTGTAGTCCAACTCCATTGCCGACGAGCTTCGCCGGCTAGAGGAAGCGCCACGGCTGGGCTGGCGTGCGTGTTCTTCGCAGCGGGCCATCGTCCTCCAGGAAGCGTACAGTGAGATGTACTGTGGCGGTGGCGAATGGTGGTAACGGGTGATGTGAGAGCAGAGTGCGCAGGAGCAAAGGGCAAGAGAGCAGACGATCGAGTGGGGGAGAACGGTGGCGCGATGATGAGGGGGTATATAAAGCCCCTTCGCCTCCCCCACGATCGGGAACTGCAACCGGCGGGAGCCGAACCGTTCGCCTCCCACGATCGGGAAGCGTGACCGGTGGAAGCCGAAGCTACGTAGTTGCCCGAGCACGCGCACGCGCCCCGTCCTCTCGGGAACGAACGCACGACTGCGATCGTGCGGCCGCCTGACAGTGCACGATGCACCAATCGTGTCCTGCCATGCGTCCCGCCCTCTCAGGAGGAACGCACGACCGTAGTCGTGCGGTCGACTGATAGTGCACGACGCGCAAATCACGCCATGCCACGCATCCTGCCCCCTCGGGAAGGAATGCACGACCACAGTCGTGCGGCCGCCTTACAGACCACGATGCGCCAATCCGACGCTGCCGTGTGTCTCGTCCGGTGCCAACGCATGGTGCAACTCCCGTCGCACGTTAGCAGCCAGCGTAATCCCTGGTGTCATTAAAACGCCATTGTTGGGTCGTGAGCCACTGGGCTGTACTTCGACTTCGACTCTGCAGGACGACTCTGAAATCAACTTCGACTCCATGTCCGCGGGATGAGTTTGGTCACCACTCCGACTCATGTCCGCGGGATGAGCCCAGCCCCCGCCTCGACTTCGTCTCGGCGGGGCGGCTCCGCCAGGTACTTTGACTTCACGATCGGAGGACAACTCCAGCAGTCAGTTCGACTCTGTGTCCGCAAAACGAAGCCGAGCTACACCGGCAAAGCTATTTCCACCCAAGATCACAGAATGCCACAGGCCGCAGGGACGGAGGGGGCCAAATGACTCGGCAACGTGGCTTCGGCCCGTGAAGCCCCTCACTATGAGAGTCTCCTGTTGTAGGGGTGGCCCCCACCTAAGTCCAGTCGGCCTGCTAAAGGATTATAAAGCTCAAAACAGGATATGTATAATGACATAAATACCCCTATGAAGGGTATATGAGTGTAAGGACATAATTGTAAAATACCCCCATGTGAATATATATATATATATATGGCTGCCCTGGACATGGGGAAGGGGCAAGCATTGTTCATCTATCATCTCCACTACCACACTCTCACTTTACTGTTTGGTCTGTAACCACAACACTCGTATTCTCTCAAATTTGTTTGATTCTTCTCGATTTGCACTTTTTGCGAAGAGTTTTTGGTGTGCTGCATCCTAAGGGATTATTTTGAGAAGAGCTTGTTGTTGTAAAAAATTTCAAAAGTTTTGTTTATTATACTTGTCAAATAATACATCAAGTACAAATCATTAACATCAAATGAGTAGTGGAGCTGTCTTTATCATATTTACTCATATGTTGTGTATGTTTGATCATGACTTGTTATAATTAATCTACTACATTTGAACTAAAACATGATATGGCAAAATATTTTGATTAAATTGATTATAATTATTACTTTGTGATGTTCATAAAAAAGGATTAGCTTGATTGTGAGTTTTATTTTAAATTTTGGCTAGGAGGCTCATATGTTTCATATTGTAATCTTTCATGTTCATTTAAGTGAGCATGTTATAAAAAATGATGAGAAAACAAAAGCTAAAAAGATTTATGCTTCAAGCATGCCATGGTTGAACAAAAAGAAAACGTATAATAAGTGCACAAATAAAAAGAAGTATGCTTCAAGCATGCTACCATCTAAAAGAAGTATGCTAAGCTACAAGCATGCCATCATGAAAAGAAGTATGCTACACGCATGTTACATGTTTAAAAATTGAGTGTGGAGCAATAGGTTGCTTTATGAGACTGCTAGCTCGTCTAGACTTAAAGTTTGCTTCACTTTTAGACTTTCACTTTTCAGTGTGATATCTCTTTACTCTCTTTCTAATTGGTTTGGTCACTGTGAGATGCATGTCATTAATCTAATTTGCTTAATCATGTGAAAGACTAGTTTTGACAGCGCTATATGATATATAAATTCATATGATCTAGGGAGTTATATTCAAAAAGATGGCTTAATCATGTGAAAGACTAGTTTTGACAGAGCTATATGATATATAAATTTATATGATCCAGGGAGCTCTGCGCAAAAAGATGGCTTGCTTAAATTCCTAAATCAATGCAAAGTCACTTGGATAATCTACAAATCTTCTGAATGTTTATTCTCATTGCTCCTTCTTAGAATTATTCCTTCTCTAAAGTTATTGATGATTACATTGCCAAAGGGGAAAGAAATTGGAGAGATGATTTTGTTTTTGGAGTAATTGGAGAAATTCGCTAAAATTGCTCTCTTGTGTTGAGGGGGAGTTTTATGAGTATTTGTCTTTGCCAAGTGCTTGCTATCTTTGTTCAGTGCTTGCTGTCTTTGCCAAGTGCTTGCTGCTGTGGTTTGTCAAAATACTTTTATCTGTAGCTTTTCAACTTTTTTTTGTAAATGTTACTTTTCCTTCAAAACTCATCTCATTCGAGAGATTTTTAAGTGTTCTCAATGCATTCATCAAGGGGAGATTGTTAGACCATGTGGAGGTCGTGAATATAGTGATGATGAATAATTGACTTTTGGGTTGCATTAAAATTTGTATTTGTGAGTTTCTATAACAGCCCAGGTTTTTGTTAAAATAAAAATAAATAATTAAATAAATAAAAATCAATTAAAATAAAAATTCAAATTAAAATAAGTATTGTTGCTGCCTAAATTTTATGTTTGCTTTGCCCTGATTTTCTGTCTTTGAAAAAGCTGAATTTTAAAAATATTTATTAAAATATTATTAAATAAAATGATATTTTGATTTTCTATAAGAATCCTATTTCAAATTAATTACCTGGAGTTATTTGAATTTTATTTGGGTTTTCTGAGTTTTCTGGAGTTTAAAAATCTCTTTTTGAAATTAAAAAGTATTTTTAGTATAAAGTTAAGTACCAACTTTAGTTGGAAATAATTTTATTAAATCCAAAATGTCACCAGGAGCTTCTGTAAATTTTCCTGGAATTTTTGAAAGTAATTTCATGTTTTTCTGAGGCTAAATGACTTTCCTAGGATTTTTCTGAAAAATCAAAATCAGAAATAAAAATCATTTCCCTCTCCCCTCCCCTCCGGCCGCCACGTGGACAGCCAGATTGCTCCCACGACGTTGCCATCCGGTTGTCGCCCTCCATCCCGCCTTCCTCCCCTCCCAGCTCGCCATGTGTGCGCTCGGGATTGCGCCACGCCTCCTCCTCGGCCCAATCTGGCCCCATTCGCCCTTGCCCCTCCCTCGGCCGTTCGATTCGCATCCGCGCCACCCGCGCCTCCCTTCCCCTACGGTTTTTAGTTATCACTATCACAGACGGTTTTTAGTTAAAAACCGTCTATAATTATCACCTATCACATACGGTTTTTAACTAAAAACCGTCTGTGATATTCTTTTCTACCCCTAAATCTATTTCTGTTTATTGGCTAGCCTCAGGAAATGCTAGCCATGCCCTCTGAAACAAACAGATAAAGATGTACATGTATACATACAATTTGCATCTCAATTCATTTCATAAACATTAAATATCCAATTCACATCTCAATTCATTTCACAAACATAAAACATCCAATTCACATCACACTTGATTTCACAAACATAAAGCATCCATTTCGCAAATCAATTAATTGAAATGAAATAAAATATCCATTAACAAATACACAATTACAAAAGATCTACATTGCATTTGCACTTAGATGGTAACATTGCATTTTTTATTGCTCTATCACTCCGGAATCGAGGTCTCGCGAAAGGAACAGATCCATAATCAACAAACTTGTGAGGCTGCATAAGCTATACTTGGATGGTGCAAGATTGCCATTCAAGTATTGCTTGTGCAGCTTACAAGTTCGTTGGTTATGGATCCATTCCTTTCGCGAGACCTCGATTTCGGAGTGATAAGAGCAATAAAAAATAATTGTGCGCAGTGGAACTCTCCATCTGATCTTATGACTTTAGACCACAAAAACCAAGCGCACTCTCCTCGAATTTTTGCAAGGTCCGGCTGTTTCAATGCAGTTGTAGAGATGGGCGTAGCCTGTCGATAGGAATATCAATGCGCGTACATATATAACCTGACAAGTATGAAATAAATGTAGAAAGATTGACAAACCTTAGAATTGGTGATCTTCGAGGATTCGAGGAGTAGCCTCATATGGTGGCAAACGTAGAATCCACACGTGTTGCCCATCTGCTGCTGGTGGCACTGCAAAAAATAGAATTTGTTAAATCAAGAGGCATTACTACTAAGTGTTGTATAGGATTAATTAATGTGTAGCTAGCGAATACCAGAAAATTGCGAACATGTTTCAAGGGCTTGGCCCCTGTCGTCAAGCCACATGTTTGTGCAACGTATGTGGTGAACGACCTTCGTTATTCGAAAAAGTTAGATTAGTCATTCGGAAGGAAAGAAAGAGTACAATGTAGTTATGTATGGAGGAAATGTACTTACCTATCGAGTATTTGGGCGATAGATGTGTACTTGGATTTGTTCTTACTTAGATAATCAAGGTATATAGCCTTGTTCCATTTTGGTATAATTACAATTAGAATCCAATGGAAGTACTCATTGTATGGCATAAGAACAAATTCCTTATCGCGGTGAGCCAGTAGTGATGATGTAATATAGCTCTCGACGAAGGATGTATTCTCGTTGATGGTATCAATGGCGACCAAGAGTGGATCCAGGAAACCAATTGGTGATTTCGATGATCTAGCTTGGGTCAGCATGAATCTATATATATATATACAAGAAAAGCAACAAATTGTGGCATATATCGGTATTACATGAACAGAGACTGTGATTGTACAAGCTTACAGCGTCCAGCATCGAACGAGTGAGACGTCGAGAGCGTTGAGCGTGAAAAGACCAAATATATCGTCAAAGGTCACCACGAAGACACATTCCTGAAATTCGTGCTGGAAATGATCCCGCGTGAATTTGACAGTGATACCTGAGCACCGTTCTACCTCTGACTTATTGGAATGTTCCATATACCAAGCGTGTAATGTTTGGCAACCAAGTCATAGGGTTACGAGGTGCTCTTCCAGGGTTATCATCGGCTCGCCTAGCACGAATTTGCAGGCCAATGGCAGGTACGGGATATCATCATCATCCTTCGTCTTTGATTTGCCCTGGCCACAGCCTCGACTGTAGGTCGACTTTATGGTAGTCGACTGTAATGGTAGCGCCGGTGCAAGTTGCTTTGGAGAGAATAGCACCCGTGGAGATATCACCGGTGCATGTAGCTCTGGTTCGCACTACCCTTGTGGAGATAGCACCAGTGCATTTAGTTCTGGTTCACACTGCCCTTTTGGTCCGGCCACCGGTGCAGAAGCCTCCAAGGAGATGTCTCTTTTGGGCCACTGGATGAATGTTCCAATGGCTTACCCTATAATCACGATCTCGTCATTGGGGGGCTTCGGTAGCGGGACAACCTCAAAATTGACATGCACACCATCCACATTAACTTTTGCGTAGCCTGGCGCTAAAGCTTGACCGTGCACCATGGCCCCGATAGCAGACGGATATGCCTGGCCCCAAGCAGCATACAAGGGAACGGAGGCATATCTCACTTGGAGCCTGCACTTCGTAGGCTGCTACATAACGATACAAAATTAGCTACTCCAATAGGCCTATCAATGGAGCAAGCATTCGAGAGATAATAATTATTACCTGGATGTCGTCCACAGGAAATCTAGCCTCGCTTTCCGTCGGATTGGACGAGCAACTACTCGGACGGTTGTGAGGGCTAGCTAGCACAGGAGCGGGGGCGGCGGCCTACTGACTTTCTGTATGTTTTCGTACCTTATCTCTGACATAATCAGCCAGCTCATCTTTCAGCTCCTCTCTAAGAGATGCCTTGATCTCTTCTCGTAGCCACTTCTCACGCTCGATTTTGGTTTTCTTCCTATGCCGATACATTTCGGAGTCATCTTGGAAACCATGTTTCCAAGGAACGTAAAGCCCAAGGCCTCTCATACGGCCCGGGTGCTCCTTGTTTCCTAGGGCCGCGGAGAGCATATCATTCTCCCTTGTTCCCTGGAATGATCCCAGGGTATATTCAAAACTCAGCTCTTCCTGCAAGAGCACGACATGTCATTTCACTTCGTACGAAGTTGTGGAGTAATTACAAGCTACGTAGTTCGATCGATTTCTTACCAGGCGCTGGGACACTTGCTGGTCTGCAGGGTTTGGAAAGGAGACGTCCCCCGATATTCTTGTAGATGACCTTGCTCTAATCCAATTTCGAGCGCGGTCATCCGGGATATTGGCAAATGGCGGGGTGATGTCCTGCAGGGCTGCCAGGTCATCCTCCCTCCTCCACTGCGGGATTTTACCCGCATATCCAGCTGTGCCAAGTCTGTGGGGGTGTGTGTTTTTTTGCCTGGAGGGCCTTGTGGGACGCACTTGTACTTTTGAAATCTTCGGTCGTCTTCATCGCCTTGAACTCTTCCCATTGTGGTTCCAGGAATGGGTATTTATGAAAAGGCGTTTCGTCCGTCTCCACGTATTTCTTGACAAGCGTGCTCTTAAAGTTCTTCCATGCTTTGCACGCCGCTAGCAAGGTTTGTCGTTGCACGGTGTCTTGGTGTTCTTCTGGGATCTCGAACTATGCCAAAATTTCGGTCAGCAGCTCACGTTTCCGAGTGTCAGGCACGCTCTTCCACAAATTGAATGTGATCTCAATTCATTCTCGTGCAACTATTCCAACCATTGTTCGGAATGCGCTTACTGCTTTGGGAGGACGGAGAGGGGTCCCAGATCCATGACCTCTGTGATGGTAAATCGGCCCTCAGGCTTCTTCGATAGCCCTCTTCCTCATCGTTTTGAATTCGGAGCGGACACATTCGGCGATGATGTTGAAGAATGCGCGGATGACATGTTGCTCAATTTGTGGGTCTATTAGGATAAGATAAGAAAGTGCTATACCATAAGATAAGAAAGTGCTCAATGTTAGGAAGAGAGGAGAGGAGTAGAGGGGAGGGGGAGAAGGGAGGGGGTGATGTGGACAGAGAGAGGGGGTGATGTGCCTATCTTAGCACCTATTTTAGTTGCTAATACTATATACTAACACTCACAACAAGCAAAAGACAATTTACTACAAGAAATGAACATTACAAAATTAACCAAAAGACAATTTACTACAAGAAATTAGTACAAGAAATAAACTATCATATTTAGTACATCATAATTTTATAATTTTGATTTTTTAATATTTGTTGTACTACATGTATTTATAATTTATGTCTACTGTGTTGTTATCTCGGTTGTACTTAGTATGTTGATATTCCTTCAGTTTGCTATGTCTATCCAAATGTAACAACTAACAGATATCATTTCTGCTTTACAGGTCAAATTAAGAAAGAAGAGAGTTAAACAGTTGTAAATAAATAATGTAAAGAGTTTACAAACCCATGTTTCTAATCGTAACTAAGGTACATTCGTATCACAAGCAAACATTTTGTCAATCTGAAATATATATCATTTTTACTCAATGTTTTCATGTATATCTGTAATTAACAGATCTAGTAAAAGGAAGATTGACTACTGTGGAATAATATCCAAGGTAAATGCCAACTGAAGTTGTGGAAGACGGTAGTGTACTTGCCGGCGAGGGGCTCGGGGGAGGCGACCGGCGAGGGGCTCGGGGAGGTGGCCGACGAGGGGCTCGGGGAGGCGGCTAGCGAGGGGCTCAGGGAGGCGGCCGACGAGGGGCTCGGGGAAGCGGCCGGCGAGGGGCCCGAGGGAGGGGGAGGGCGACGGCGGTGACGGAGGTGCGAGGAGGCAGCGGCGACGGTGGTCCGAGGAGACAGATCGGGAGAGCGGCGAGACTTAGATCTATAACTGCAGCATACGCGAAAAACCCTAGCCAGAGGGTATATATTGGGGGCTTATTGCATACGGTTGTACACTTAGAACCGTCTGTGATAAACATATCATAGACGGTTCTAAGTTTAGAACCGTCTATGATAAGTTAGAACCGTCTGTGATAGTTGATATCACAGACGGTTCTAACTTTAGAACCGATTATGATAAGCCTTTCCCCAACTGTGGTTATTCAGACAACACCAACCAGCTGCACTCATATACAACACCAACCAACTGCATTCACACAGTGTATTTCTTCATACATTTTAATGATATACATAAATGCAATTCACAAATATATCACACACATGCATTGTTGTATACATAAATGCCAATTCACATATACACCACACACATGCATTTCTTCACACATTTTCACATATACATAAATGCCAATTCACATATACATCACACACATGCATTGTTGTATACATAAATGCCAATTCACATATATGTCGCACATTCTCATTCTACTTGCTTATTTCCTTTCAAAATTAGCCCTTCATGATGATCAATGCGTACATAACTAGTTTCGTCACATTGTTCATTGTCGACCCTTATGCCATTTCCAAAAGGAGGTAACTCGTCAAATTGATTGTATTCTTTCTTGTCCACTACATTCTCTACTCCGACAATTCTCCTTTTTTCATAAAGAACTACATGGCGTTTCTTATTTGCCAGGTCGATAGAAAACTTGAACAACTTGATTGGCGGGTACGAATGGTTCGTCTTTGTACCCGACATGTTGGAGGTCCACGGTGGTGACACCGTACTTGTCAACCTTCACCTGTGGGAGATGCACCCAATGGCAGCGAAATAAGGGGATTTTGAAAACCACGTAGTCGAGCTCCCAAATCTCTTCTATGAACCCATAGTATGAGTTTCTCGACCCATCGGTACTGAACGCATCTATACGGACATCGCTGTTCTGGTTAGTGCTCTTTACATCCTGAGACTGTGTATAGAATGTGTACCCATTTATGTTATATCCTTGCCATGTCACAACTGTAAATGTTGGCCCTTTTGCCAACCATGTCAACGTCTCACTTGGCGAGCTCCTAGCAATTTGCTCCTTCAACCATTGGTTAAACCGACTGTTGTGTTGCCCCATGATCCCAACATCCGGCCGCTCCGGATTCTGTTGCCGAAACACATCCTTGTGCTGGTCGACATAAGGCGCCACTTCAGTCATGTGTTGCAAGACCGTGAAATGGGCTTGAGTATATGTGTCAATATCTGGAGTGATTGCTTTCCTTTCGATAGTTCCGATACCCTTCAGCCTCCTCTCATGACGAGATTGAGGCACACCTATCGGTTGAGTCTAAGCCATATAATCGACACAAAACTCAATGACCTCTTCGCTTGCATAACCTTCGACGATGCTGCCCTCCGGCCGAGATCGATTCCGTACATAGGACTTGAGAATTCCCATGAACCTCTCAAATGGGTACATGCTACGTAGGAATACGGGCCTGCATATTTTTATCTCCCACACAACGTGAACAATGAGATGGACCATGATATCGAAAAACGAAGGAGGGAAATACATTTCAAGATGACATAGAGTCATCACCACCTCGTCCTGCAGAGCATCTAGTCCTTCGGGATCGATGACCTTCTGAGCAATTGTGTTAAAGAAATAACATAGCCTCATGATTGTCTCTCGGACTTTGATCAGCAAAATATTTCTAATTGCAATAGGGAGCATCTGTGTCATCAGCACATGACAATCATGAGACTTCATGCCATTTAACTTCAAATCTTGCATCGAAACAAGTTTCTTCACGTTGCCGGAGTAATCAGATGGAACTTTGACACCATGCAAGCACTGGCACAGTTCTATTTTCTCAGCCTTGGACAGAGGGTAACACGCAGGGGGAAGGTACGTTTGTCCAATATCTGTTATTGTCGGTGCTAAATCAGGCCTGATGTCCATATTAGCCAAGTCAAGCTGTGCGTTGACGCCATCCTTTGTTTTATCACGAATGTTTAGTAAGAGACCAATCAAGCTGTCACACAAATTGTTTTCTACGTGCATGATGTCGATGCAGTGTCGAACATCTAGGTACTACCAATAGGGTAAGTCCCAAAATATTGATTTCTTCTTCTAGGTGTTCTTCTCATGAGCCCTCAATTTACGTCCCTTTTCGAGGACAACATCTAAATCCTTAACCATATCATAAACCTCGTGTCCCCTTAAATGCCTTGGAGCTGAACCGTCTTCCTTCTCTCCGTCAAATTGTTTCTTCATCTTGCGGTATGGGTGAGCCCTCCGAAGGAACCGGCGGTGACGCGTGTAGATAGTTTTGCGTGAGTGTCTCAGCTACACACTCTCGATACCATCTAAACAGTGGGTACAAGCTTTGACACCTTTTGTACTTTGGCCCGATAGGTTAGCAAGGGAAGGATAATCATTTATGGTGCAGAACAATAAGGAGCGCAAAGTGAAGTTCTCTCGTTTGTATGCAACCCATACCTGTACCCCTTCATTCCACAGTACTTTTAGATCTTCCACCAACGGTGCTAGGTACACATCGATATCATTCCCAGGTTGCTTTGGCCCTTGGATAAGTATCGACAGCAAAATATACTTTCGCTTCATACACAACCATGGAGGAAGGTTATAGATGCAGAGAGTCACGGGCCATGTGCTCAGTCCAAACCTTATATTCCTTGGTTCTGCACCGAAGTCTGCAAAACTCCTATCGATGTTTCTCCACTGGGCGGAATCAGCAAGGTGTCTTAGCATTCCATCCTTCTTGCGCTCCTCCGTGTGCCAACGCGGTAGTTTTGCCTCCTTTGGATTTGCAAAAAACCTTTTCAAACGGGGAATTATAGGAAAAATACCATGCCACCTTAGCAGGAGGTGCTTTCTTCGCCTCTGTTCCCTCGCCCTCATCTGATTGATTGTTACGTTTGTATCGGGATGCGTTCCACACCGGACATACATGCATGTTTGCATACTCTTTACAGTACAGCATACAGTCGTTCGGGCATGCATGTATTCTTTCTACTTCCATTCCCAACGGACAAAGAACCTTCTTGGCTTTATACGTGGTTTTAGGTAACTCATTTCCCTCCGGAAGCATGTCCGCTAAAAGACCTAGCAGCGCCGTGAAACTCTTGTCGGACCAACCATTACTTGCCTTCAATTTCAACAGTTCAAGCACGGCCGACAACCTCGTGTACTTTGACCTGCAGCACGTGAACAAAGGTTTCTCCGAGTCCTCCATCAAGCCCCAGAATTTAACATAATCTCTCTCATCATAGTCGTTCTCTTCTACATCGTGAAGCATCTGATCCAGATTGTCATCGCGCAACCTATCCGAATCTGAACCACAATCGACATCATCCGGCGGCATGTCATTCACTTCACCAGCGATGTCATCTGGCGGCATATCATTCACTTCACCGGCGATGTCATCCGGCGGCATATGATCATTGACTTCGCCATGACTGGTCCAACACGTATAACCCTTTTTAAAACCCCTCCGAATCAAGTGCGCTTCAATTTGCCCTCGGTTCTTAAACATCTTTAAATTCTCGCAGTCAGTGCATGGACAATACATATATTCCACCCCCTTATTCAGCATATCCTCCTCGGCAGCTCTTGCAAAAGTAGACATGCCATTAATATACTCTTCACTCACACGGCTCGCGGCATACATCCAGCTTCGGTCCTATGTTATGTATATATATAAAAACTTAGCATTAAAAATTAAATTATTTAATTATTACTACATATATATATACCACATGCATTCAGGCTTTGCTAGCTTAATTCATATTATAAACACAACAGTTATTATATAACCAACAATTTTGCAAACCATCTTCAATATATAACACTCACCAATTACTTACATCTAATTTGTAATGCAAAGAAAATAAATTTCATTACTAACCATATCTAGAGCAACCAGGAAAGTATGAATCTTCAAAGCTCAATCTCTGCTTCAAAGCTCAATCTCTGCCTTCTCCCACCAAATTAATTGGTCTGAAATCGCCTAGCTTGCCTCCTCAGCGAAAGAGTGAAGCACCGGCTAGATCTGGATCGAAATGAAGACAGATGCGGTTCTGAGCAGCGTAATAAATGCCTAGCGTCATTATCACAGACGATTTTTAATAAAAAACCGTCTGTGATAATTCCAGATTAACACAGACGGTTCATCGGAAAGAACCGTCTGTGATACTCGTTTTCTCCGACGCCACCAATACAGATGGTGTCCAAATTAAAACCGTCTCTGTTAGTGTCGATCACAGATGGTTTTGTCAAACCATCTATGATTGACCGTCTAGTATTAGCCTTTCTGTAGTAGTGGATTAAGGATCGGTCTGTGAGCTACTGTTGCAAAGTCCTATCGTACTACCACATGGCTGGTATAGGACAGCCCTGGCTGAATAATTTGCAAAGTCCCAACCTAAATTAAGTCATAGGTTGAAGGTGGGCGTGGTTGGTGCCATGTGAAGTCCCACTTGGGTGAGCGTGGTTGTAGCCATGAGAAGTCTCACTCAGGCTCAAGAGGGGGTCTCGGTCTGGTGGATTCCTTAATGGGGTGAAACCTTAGAGTTGGCTTGGCCAGGTTGAAGGCTTTGCATTGTAAAGGCCTTGTCACGACTCCTCGCCGCACACCTAAGGAAGTGTGTAATCTAGTGGCAAAAAGGGATGATCGTGTCTTGTGGTAAAGCTGTACAACCTCTGCAGAGTGTATAATCTATCCTAGATAGCCATGCCCACGGTCATGGGCATGCTGAGTAAAGTTTTTTCATGGATTAGACTTTGTTTTTCAAAAGTGTTTTTGAAAACCTTATGGGTGGATGGAATCCACAAGAGATGAAAACCTTGCGGATGGATGGAATCCGTGAGAGATTGAGACCTGGTGGAAGGTTGGAATCTATCAGAGTTGTGTAGTGAAAGCGTGTGGATGGATTGAATCTACGCGATCTTTTGGAAAAGATGGTCCGGGTGGGATGCCCATGAATAGGTTGGTGTTTGGTCGGAGCCTGCACTGACGGTATTATTTTCAACTACAAGTATTGTTTTTACATATTGTATTAAATTCAGCATTTTCAATCTATGTACTGTATTTCCCTAAACGCTGTTTTTTTTTTGCAAACTAACCCTATAAGCCTTCCATTGAAGCCTTTATCATTATGTTGCATTTGTCCGTGTGATTTGCGGAGTACAAGTTTGTACTCACCTTCAGTCTCCATACAGAGGAAGATGTCGACAACAACGGTGAAGATCTGGACGAGTAGGCCGCGTCTTACTGTCGTTTGCCTGTGGGCAGGCTTGGGCTTCGCTATTTATTTGTTTGCTTCCGCAGTTATTTGCTTTATTTATCTTTGCAATGGGCGTTGATGTAAGACTGAGCCATAAGGTCGTATCCTTTATTTATTGAAGTTGGTCATTTGTGCTTGCTATGTATATATCTTTGTTGTGCTGTGTGCACTAGCTGATCCTGGACTAGTGTGATTTACACAGAGCATCCAGGAGTCGTTAAGCCATGATGACACTAAGACATGACCGTAGGTAGAATAGAATGGACAGACCCTAAGGACTTATTTTTACTAAACAAAATTTTCAAAAATATATATATGTATATATATACATATGTATGCTTCTTCTTACCCCTCAATCTTTTCTTTCTCTCATCCCTCAACTCTTCCTCTTCCTTAATATTATCATTCAAAAACACATTTCTGACTTCCCTCTCCTTTCAAAACAATTGTAGATGGACACTTTCGATGTTGCACCCACTGATGGATGGAGTAGAGGCCTTCATCGACACTTCGTCGTTTGGGTTTCCGACGCCGAGCCTTCTACTTGCATAAAGAAGAACGCCATGGAGACCGGACGATGGGACATCACCTCCTCTATTCATCACCAAGCAAACTGGACAAGGAAATCTGCGTCTCCGCTTCAAGGGAAATGGACACTCGTTTGAGAAAGCCAGACAAGAAGCCTCTCGTAAAGCAGTTCTTCACCTCTGCCGCCTTTTTAGCCTCCTCATCGAGGGATCACGAGTTGTATCTCGAGAGCCATGAAGGATGTCTCCAAGACGACCTTTACCCCTTTAGGATGAGTTGTTAAGCTAGTTAATAAGACGTTGTTATGAGCTGTCAAGCTTTCTCTTTTGTCGACAGCCATAACTATAAATTATTATGAGATTAATAAAGATTTTAATAAAGTTGAAGTTTTTTTTGGGTTGCGCAAAATATCCCCTATTCCTCCCTTTTCCTTGAGTCCCCTCTCCCCTAATTCTTAAAAGCAACCAGCAGATGGTGAACACAAGGAACAACGGCAACGACAGACTCAATGGAGTACAAGGAAGTCAGTATGTTCCCACTTCCCCTCGAGCAAATGAACCTGATTGGGCTCAGATGATGGCAAACCAGAACCAGCTCATTCAACTACTGACGTAGACCATCAATAGTTCTACACAACCAGCTCCACTTGTACCAGCTCAAGCTCCCCAATCAAGACTATCAGAGTTTATGCGCTTGTGTCCCTCAACCTTCTCCAGCAGCACTGAACCCATGGACGCAGACGATTGGCTCAGAACCATTAGAAAAGAAGCTAGACATAATTCAATGAAGTGATCGAGAAAGGGTTTTGTTTGCTTCACATCAGCTGCACGGACCAGCATCAGAATGGTGGGACACTTACACTGCCGCCCAAGCCAATGCTCAAGCTATCACTTGGAACGAGTTCCTGTGGAACTTCCGCAAAGCTCATGTTCCCACTGGCACCATCACTCTCAAGAAAACAGAATTTCAAGCACTGCGCCAAGGAAGCCGCACAGTGAACGAATACTTACAGAAGTTCAACTAGTTGGCACGCTATGCACCTGAAGACGTCTCCACTGATGAAGCCAAACAGGAAAGGTTCCTAGAAGGACTCAATGATGACATATCGGTTCAACTTCTCTCCAGTGATTACGCTGATTTCCACCAGCTTGTCAGCAAGGCAATTCGCCAGGACTCCAAGCATCAGGACATTGAGAATCGGAAGAGACGGATGCATGCTCAGAATGTGAACCCCGACAACTTCTCCAAGGCTAGAAGAGCTCCCCCTCATGCAACAGATTTCAGCCGTCGTCATCAACCAGAGAGCTAGTCCCCATAGACCCCTCCCCCAACACTGAAGATAACAAGGTCTTGAAGGACCCAAATCCTGCAGCAGGAATTACTTGTTTCAACTGCCATGAGATGTGACATTATGCTAGCAACTACCCCAAGAAGCAGCAGGTGGTGAATAATGGGGCACCAACTGCCAACAGCCTGCAGGCAGTGAATAGAGGACCGAAGAAGTTCATGAAAGGATGCCTGAATTAGATATCAGCTCAAGCCATGCAGAGTAAGATCCAAACCAATTTCTTTGCTAGCCAACCCGAATCTCGGGGGCGAGATTCTTTTTAAGGAGGGCAGATTGTAACAGCCCAGGTTTTTGTTAAAATAAAAATAAATAAATAAAATCAATTAAAATAAAAATTAAAATAAGTATTTTTGCTGCCTAAATTTTATTTTTGCTTTGCCCTGATTTTCTGTCTTTGAAAAAGCTGAATTTGAAAAATATTTTATAAAAATATTATTAAATAAAATGATATTTTGATTTTCTATAAAAATCCTATTTCAAATTCATTACCTGAAGTTATTTGAATTTTATTTGGGTTTTCTGAGTTTTCTGGTGTTTAAAAATATATTTTTGAAATTAAAAAGTTTTTTTAGTATAAAGTTAAGTACCAACATTAGTTGGAAAATTTTTTTATTAAATCCAAAATGTCACCAGGAGCTTCTGTGAATTTTCCTACAATTGTTTGAAATAATTTCATGTTTTTCTGAGGCAAAATGAATTTCCCAGGATTTTCTGAAAAATCAAAATCAGAAATAAAAATCATTTCCCTCTCCCCTCCCCTCCGGCCGCCACGTGGACAGCTAGATTGCTCCTACGACATTGCCATCCGGCCGTCGCCCCCATCCCGCCTTCTTCCCCTCCCCGCTCACCACGTGTGCGCTCGGGATTGCGCCACGCCTCCTCCTCGGCCCAATCTGGCCCGTCCGCCCTTGCCCCTCCCTCGGCCGTCCAATTTGCATCTGCGCCACCTGTGCCTCCCTTCCCCTTTCTCTCTCTGCCGCCCGACCCCACCTGTCAGGCCTTCCCCTTTCCCGTCGCCTTCTTCCTCCTCGCGCAACTGCCACCCGCCCTTCCCGGCTTCCCCCAATTTCACGCGCGCGCCGCCCACCTCCCTCTCCTCCCCCGCACGACGCACGCCACACTCCCCCTCTCTCCGCACCCCCATCTCCCCCACCTTCCCCGTAACCACCGCCGCCCACTCCCCCACTCCGGCGAGCAATTCCCAGCAACCATCCCCTCCCCGGACCCTATAAAAGCCCCCACCGGCGCCGCCTCACCTCGCCCCATCTCCCCCTTCGCTCCCCTTCCCCTCCCGACCGCTCCACCGCCACCGCGCCGAAGCACCCGAGCGCCGCCGCCACCGTCCTCACCGCTGGCCTTTTCCCGGCTGCCTCCGGTAAGCCGCACCCCTCCCTCGAGTTCCCCTCGGCCTCCTCTCCCCATTCCCGCCCTCACCGCCGACAGCCGCGCCGCCGTTCACCGGCGAGCATGCCGCCCCCGTGCACCTCCGGGCTGGCCGGCCGGCCACCTTGCCCACGTGGCAGCACAGGTGGCAGCCATGTGGCGCCACCTCAGCGCCAACGCGGCGCCTCCCTCCCCGTCAACACCCCGCGCCACCTCGGCCGTTTCCCCTCTCTATGGACCCGGTCGATAGACCCGGGTCCCACTGTCAGTCTCTCTAGGTCAGGGCTGACGCCATAAATCTGATTTTCTTTTAGGAAAATAATTCCTTTAATCTCTACTGACGTCATAAATCCCTTTTCAGTAGGAAAATAATTTCAGAAATCAGTCTTTTTCTTTTTCCCTGAATTTAAACTTCCTGAAGTCCGTTCTCCTTCGTCCTAACTCCGATTGAGCCCATTCAACTTCCTAAATTCATCAAAAAATCCCCTCTATCCATTTCTAGCCTCAATTAAAATATTTGAAGTCAATTTGAATTTATTTGAATTTGGTAGGTTATTTTCACGTGTAGACCTTGACGATTCGGGAAAATTCAAAGACAAAGATTTGCACCAGTTTGAAGAGCAAGGCAAGTCACACTCCTTGCTAATGTTGATCCCAGTTTTCAAAATAAAATTATGTTGATTTAAATTATATTGCATGCATATTTTTATTCAACGTATTTCAATTCTGTTTTAAATATAGTTAATGCCTACTTGTTAATTCCTCCATTGATATTGAGTTCCTTATACCTTGTCTCCCTAGAGCAAACCCTAGTTAGTACATTAGTATTGGCTAGAGGGATTTTATGTCAAATGCTTAGACTGCTTAGATATAATCTTGGTTTTGGGATACCTTTTCACATAAAATGATGAACCTTTTTCACATAAAATGATATACTTTTGATATGTACTCTTGACTTTGGTGAGTCAAGGAGTGTTATGAAATATTTTGAAAAAACAAAATATAAAACCTGGTTTAGACTTAGGCAATTGGTTAGATTGGTGGGTGCAGGCATGCCCTGTTGGTTGGAGCCACAGTGGTTGATTGTCGTGCACACGGGTATGTGGTTGGGCCTAAGTCAGATTAAGGACCGGTCTGTGAGCTACTGTTGCAAAGCCCTATCGTACTACCACATGGCTGGTATGGGACAACCCTGGCTGAATAATTTGCAAAGCCCCAACCTGAGTTAAGTCGTAGGTTGAAGGTGGGCGTGGTTGGTGCCATGTGAAGTCCCACTTGGGTGAGCGTGGTTGTAGCTATGAAAAGTCTCACTCAGGCTCAAGAGGGGGTCTCGGTCTGGTGGATTCCTTACTGGGGTGAAACCTTAGAGTTGGCTTGGCCAGGTTGAAGGCTTTGCATTGTAAAGGTCTTGTCACGACTCCTCGCCGCATACCTGAGGAACTGTGTAATCTAGTGGCAAAAAGGGATGATCGTGTCTTGTGGTAAAGCTGTACAACCTCTGCAAAGTGTATAATATATACTGGATAGCCGTGCCCACGGTCATGGGCATGCTGAGTAAAGGTTTTTCATGTCCTTGACCGTGGACACGGCTATCCAGGATAGATTATTACTCTGCAGAGGTGTACAACTTTACCCACAAGACATGTCCTCTCGTTTTGCCACGCGATTTACACACTGCCTTAGGTGTGCGGCTGAGAGTTCATGACAAGGCTGTTCCAATGTTCCATTACCAAATTAGCTACGCCGCCACTAAGGTTTCACCACAACTCGAATCCACATATTGGAGCCCCCTCTTGTGCCATGTGAGACTTCTCATGGCCTACGCCACGATCACATTCAGCCTATAGCGAAACTAAAATGGAACTTTACAAATTACTTAGCCAGGTCTGTTCCATACCAGACTTGTGGCAGTACGGTGTGACTTTGTATTAGTAGTTCACAGACCGGTCCTTAACTGACTCAGGCACCAACCACATACCCCTTGTGCTTGGCAATCAACATTGTGTCACCAAACAACAATGCATGCCAGGAAGCACCCACCACTCTAACCATTTGCCTAAGTCTAAACCAAGTTTTCATATTTTATTTGAAAATATTTCATAATCCTTCTTGACTCACCAAAGTCAAGAATACATTTGAAAAGTTTACCATTTTATGTGAAAAAGGTATCCCAATATATGATTATTCTAAGCATGGCTAAGCAATTCTATAAAATTTTCTAATTAATACTAATGTACTAACTAGGTTTTCATCTATGGTGACAAGGTATGTTCGTTCAATAGCAAGATTGGCCTTACACAAAGGAATTTGGGAATAACTAAAGTTTAAAGAACATTTGAATTACTTTGAATAAAAGTACGCATGCATATAAATTTAAAAACAACATAAATAATTTAAATTACTGGGATCAACATGGTCAACGGTGTAACTTGCCTTGCTCGAAGTCTTGTTGTGATACGTCGAAGAAAAACTCTCCGGATTCATCGTAATCTACACACGAAGAGCCAAAAGAAATTCAAACAAAATTCAAAAATTCAAACAAAAATTTTAGAAGAATTTAGAAATTTGAACGGGTCAAATCGGAGTTAAAATGAAGAAGTTATGGCTTCCAGAAGTTTAAATCTAAAGAAGAAGAAAAAACTTATTCTCTGCAATATTTTTATACTGAAAATCATCTTTATGACGTCAGCACCAATTTTTATTTTTAGGCTGAATTATTTTTACATTGAAAAAGGCTTTATTTGACCGACAGGTGGGGACGGGTGTGCGGTGGACTGGGTTCACGGATCGGCTTGGTCCACCGTGGATTCGGTCCACGGTCGATGTGGCTTAGAGGGAGGAGGTGGCGGCCGGGTGCTGACGGGGCGGCCACGTGGCGCCACGCGGGCTGCCACACGTGCGCACGCTGACAGGACGGCGCCGGCCGAAGGCGGCGCTCGGGCGGTGCGGCTCGCTGGCGCTCCGGCGCCAGGCGGCGGCGGCGGTGATGCGCAACGGTAAGGGGGAAGAACGGTGCGCAACGGCAAGGGGGCCGGCAGCGAGGTCGAGCGGCGGCGGCGCACAGGTCTTCGGCGGCGACGGGGCTTCGGTGGCGGCGTCGCTCGGCAGAGATCGGGAAGGTGGTCGCCGGCGCTTGGGGGTCACGAAGACGTCAGCGGCGAGGCACGGGAGAGGCCGGGGCGACGGCGATTTCTCACCGGAGCTCGCACGGGCAGCGGAAGAGGAAGGCGCGGCACGGGGAGCTTGGGCGTGGGGAAGAGGGGAAATTGGGCTTCGGCGCACGGGCGGTGGCAAACGGAGGGGAGGACGGGCTCGAGGGAAGAGTTTTATAGGGCAGGGAAGGGGTAACGGCGGCCGGAGTTAAGGCGGTCGGAGGCGGCTTGAAACGGCGGGGGTAAAGACGATTAAAGGAGAGGGAAACGGGCGGGAGCAACTGAGGAGTGAAGGAGGCCATCAAATCGCGCATTAGCTCGGGGTTTAAATGCGGGAAACGGCCGAATTAAGAGCTCGGGTTGGCATTCATGGCGGCTCGGCTGGAGGAGGAAGAAGGGGAGGTGGGAGAAGGGCCTGACATGCGGGCCCGCGTGTCGGCGAGAGAGATAGAAGAGAAGGGGAGGGGCGGACGGCCGGATTTGAGCCACGCGTACAAAAAGAATATCAGGTCGTTGGATTCAAATTTGAAAGGGTAAGTGGATGGGGACGCCCCGGATTAAATCGGGCGGTGGGGCGGATGCGATCCGGGAGCGCCACGTGTCAGCCCGAGGGGATTTTGGCTTTTAAATTTCGTTTTAATTTTCAGAAACGCCAGATAGTTTTATAAATACTTAGAAAATAATAATTAATGTCTAAAAATTTCAGAAAAATCATAGAATAATCCTGGAGCTATGTTAGACGTAGGAAAAAATATTTTTAATTTCATATTTGCCTTTAATAATTTTATAAAATACTTTTTAGCACTCAAAATTGATTTTTAAATCCTAGATAATTCTCAGAAATACTATAATTCAAGGATAATTTAGAAAAAGTAAAAATAAATTCTTTTTGGCTTAATAAAAATTCTTAAAATGAATTTTCTTACTTTAGGCTTTTAAATAAAATCCAGATAAATCCAAATAAACTCCAGAAAATCAATAAAATGCAAATAAAATTTTTGGGATATTACAGTTGGCTTAACATGAACCGCTAGGTCGTGCTTGGGTCGCCTCCCTAGTTTGGTGTGCTAGTCTGGTATGGCATGAATAGCGTTAGGCCTAGCATGGCCCCGCATGGGCACAATAGGCATGGTGCGACCCGTTAGGCACGGTACCCTATTTAGGTTGTTAGGCACGGTTAGATTGTTAGACATGATAGCCGACCGTTAGGCATGAAAAATGGCCCGTTAGGCACAATTAGCCTGGTTAGCATGGTAGGTACGGTCTATTTAGAATGATTTCAACTCGTTTAGCCCGATAACAGTCGAATTTTTTGAATTTTCTAGCCATTTATGATCGTTTGGGAGTTTAAAAATATGATTTTTTTTAAAAAATAAACTCAATAGTTTTGTATAAATAGGCCACAAGACCTCCTCATTCAACCACACTCAAACCTGCAATCTCTTCTTTGAATTCTTTTGTGAAATTTTTGATACACTTTATGATAATTTGGTAGTACAACCCCGATAGTACAGTATGTAACTAGGATTATAATCCCAAGGTATCTCGAGAATCTCTTTACCATTTAATTGCCTTAATGGATCTACCTTTTGAACTTGGGCGAGTTTCAATTGTTCAAAACCTCCATTAGAACTGCTCATAATTCTAGATTTTTTTTCGGTTTCTAGATAGACAAAAAGTTGAGATTTAGTTAAATATTATAATAATGGTTGTGCTAAACTAAAAGAATTCTATAAGACCTATATATTTTCAGTGGCCTTGACCTTGGATATATTTGGGTCCTTGTGATACAAGGAATGTTTTTGAATTTTCTGGGATTTTTTCATATTTATTTGCTATTTTCTAGAGCTCAATTGAATCTATGTGAATTTCTGAAATTAGAAAAGTCTCTAAAATCCCTAAAAGGCCCTTCAGGCCGAAATCTTAAATTCTGGTTTAGCCCACCTAGGCCTTGGCCCATTGCCCTCTCCAGCCTATTCGTCCCAACCGTCCGATATGTGTCGTGCCACGTGTTGGTCATTCAGCCGTCTCATGCATCGACTGTCTAATTTGCTCTTGCACCACATGTTAAGCTTCGGAGTGCACATGCTCTATTCGTCATCTTCATTTGGGAGTCCGCCCACCACCTCCATTGGGATTCTCGACGTCCATGTCCGTCCTGACCTTGGTGTTCGTGCTTGCGTTGGACACCTCAGCGTCCATGCATAAAAGGTTGAGCCACCCTTGTTTCCTCGCATCCCGAGCTACCCATCACCTCACCGAGTGTTCCATCGCATTCATCTTTCTGCCATCACCACTGAGTTCGCCCGAGCCAACGTCAACATTCACCGTGCGCTATCTCTGCTGTTCGCCCTTGAGCCACTAACCTCACCGTCAGTAAGTCACCACCGAACCGACCGCCTTCATCGTCGTCAGCTCATCTCTGCCCATCCAGTCATCGTTAGCAGTCTCACTCCGCTGCTTCACTTTGCCCATGCACTCGCTGCTATCACCGCCTTAGTCCGTGTGCACCGCACAACCCTTCGGCTACCGAACCGTCACTCCGAGTAGTGTACCAAGTTGACGTCAGTGCTTACACCACCACGCACCGGCCGTCTCTTCGTCTCCTCCATAGATCTGATCCACTGTGAGCTGTGCCACTAACATGTGTGGCCTATCGAACAGAAACACTGTACCTTAGAGCCGTGAGCTGAGCCACACAAGCATCCACAACAACAGCCATGTCAGACAACATGTCATCCCTAGATCCACATGTCGGCCACATCTCAATGCCATGTCAGCCCTAATGCCTAGTCAGTCGCCATGTCAGCAAGCCGCGTCAGCACATCCACTATTCCATGCACCAGGTTCGTGGTAGATCGCACTATTTCATAGACTAGGCCCACAGCATAGTAAGTTTTTTCAATTTCTAGTATTTTCTCAGCCAATTAATTTTTCGAGAGCTCGTTCTTCTCCGCCCTAGCTCCGATTGACCCGATTATTCTCCCTAAATTCATCTAAAATCGAGTGCTATCTTTTGATTCTTGTTTTGCAGTTTTGGAAGTTTATTTGTATTTTATTTAAATGTATTTTTGTTTCACTCAGTTAGATAATGTCTTCGAAGGAGCAAAAGCAGGACCAGAAGTCGTGACCTTTGATCATGTTGAACCTAGTTTTTAAATATATTTATTTATTATTTGTTTTAAATTATCATGTATTGCTATTTTATTATAAACCTTTATACCTGTTAGTTATTCTCTAACTTGATTAACTCTACCTTAGTAATTGAATGCTATGATTCCATTGTCACCATAGGATGGGTATCTATCTAGTGATGCAATACTAGTTGTCACATGGGTTGTATGTTTAATATGCTTAGCTATGCTTGTAGTACGTTGGTCTCATCATCACATGTGTATTAATTAATTAATTAATTTTGACTTAATGAGATACTGAATCATGGTGGTCAGCCATAATTATGAAATTTGAGTACTATAACATGGATAGTGTCATTGGTGTTAGTTACACGAAATGGTTTTCACTTGGACGAGTGATCGTGTAGTAAAGGGCGAAGTGTGGTCAATACTTTTGGAATGTTGATGTCTCGCCTGAGTAATGTCTAAGAACTTAACTTAGTGTGCCATTGATCTGAGGCTTATCGTACAACCACATGTCTAGTATGAGATGGACCTGACTAATTAATTTGTAAGGTTTCAACCTTCATTTTGTCATTGAGATATTTTGTTAGCGCAAGAGGAGGCTATTCTAACTAGGCGGTTAGCCTACTCAGTAGCGATACCTTAGCGAGCAAGATTAGTTTGAGATTGAGCATTACAGAAGCCTTGTTGTGATCTTCTTGGTCAACATGCCCAACGAAGCGTGTTTCTCTAGTGCCACTATAAGATGATCATATCATGTGGGTAAAGTTGTACAACCTCTATAGAGTATAAAACTAATCGATGAATTATCTGCAAATTCTTTAGGTGGAACCGGGCACTTGCTACACACACTCAAAGATGTAAAAAACAAGGCATAGCCATAAGACAGACGCAGTTGCAGTACAACCCCGATAGTATAGTATGTAACTAGGATTATAATTCTGAGGTGGCTCGAGAATCTCTTTGCCATTTAATTGTCTTAATGGATCTATCTTTAAACTTTGGTGAGGCTCAAGTGTTTGAAACCTACATTTTGCTCATAACTCTAAATTTTCTTTAGTTTATAGATAGACAAAAAGTCAAGATTTAGCTAAATACCATAATAATGGCCGTGCTAAGCTAAAAGATCTCTTTGAGAATTGTACATTTTTGGTGCCCTTGACCTTGGATATATGGGGTTGTAGGGCTAGGGAGGATTATCTTATTGTAGTTGCGCAATATGTTAACAATGACTGGGGTAATGAAAGAGTGAATTATAGGCTTTAAACTAATTGATGTAGCACATACGGTTGAGAATATTGCATAATGTATTATCAAAGTCATGGAAGATTTTGGTCTTACAAATAACAATTTTTACAATTACCCTGGATAATGCTGCAATAAACCTAGGGCAATAGAGATTCTCACTTTGTTACTTAGTACGTACGCCAAATCCTTCTTACTACATCAACAGTGCGCCTATCATATTATTAATCTTATAGTTAAATATGGTTTAAAGAGGTTGGATCCGTATATTCAAGCTTTTCGCGATGCAATATCTTTTGTAGATCATTCTAACCAACAAATTGCAGCCTATAAGAACTTCTACATTGTGATGGGTGTACGTCCAAGAAAGTTCGGTTTGGACATGTTGGTAAGGTGGAACTCAACTTATCTGATGCTACAGAATATTTTATCCTATAAGAGGACATTTTCTGTATTTATTCACACACACTATCGCAGGCATGATAGCAACACACTATTGATTGAGCAGCATTGGTATATTGCTAAAACGTTACTAGTATTTTGGAACTCTTTTAGGATTCCACTGTTGCTTTATCGAGAGTGTATTACCCAACATCTCCTTTAATTGTGCATCATATTCTTGCAATTGCGAGTCACTTGAAATCTAATGAAAATGATAGTGTTACGGGAGGCTATGTGTGCTATGAAATCTAAATATTTAAAATATTAGAAAGAGATTCTGTATTATATACATTTGCATTTATTTTATATCCAAGAGATAAATTGAAGGATTCACTAATATTCTTTCACTTATGAGTGACACTGCATGGATAGATTATTCTAACTATTTTTTAGTTGTTCATACTAAATTGTTAGGTATTTATTAGAAGTACGAACAAAAGTTTCAAGTAGATCGCTTGCAATGATCTCCACCAGCACCCTCCATAGGTAAGAAAATAAATATCTGATGCAAAATCTTTGGTGCACTAGGTTTCTCTAGAAGATCAAGTTCTATAATATCAAATGCTAGAGCAATTCATACCAATAAAGAAATATCTACCTTTTTGGACAGCAATCTTGTGGATCACTAGGCAAAGCACTTCAACATTTTGGGATAGTGGCATGAGCATAAGCTAACATATCCAGTGCTATGCATATTAGCACGAGATGTGTTAATTGTTCCTGTCTCGACGGTTTCTTCCAATTCTACTTTCAGTCTTTCTAGAACAATAGTAGAGGAGAAAAGAACAAGTCTCACGATGAGATATTGGAAGTACTTCTCATAGTGAAAAATGGTAACAAGCTAACTCGCAAACTTAACACTCTGTAGGGAACATAGGGTTGACAGATACGTTCAACAATCTTTATCTAGACGACGACACTTAGAGCATCGATGTAAATTATACATTTTCTTATTTTTTACATGTATTGCATAGATATAGGTTGTATTCTTTTTTGTCAAGATTTTCTCAAGTTGAGTTTTTTTACTTGGTAAAGTTTTTAACGAGATAGACATTTAAATATTAATAAAGCCCATTATTATATTTCTACAATTTTATTTTGTATTTTTGAATTCTACATATTTTTTTTGAAATTATTCATTTTTCGGAATTTTTAGACCGAAATAGGCTAGACAGACCTCCTTGTCTGTTAGCTCTTTGAGCCATGCCAGGGTCAACGCCTCGGCCCACGGACTGGTATGGCATGGCCTATTTAGGATAGGGGTGCAAACGGTATGGGTTATTCCCAACTGATCCGGTACCGAATCCGGTCAATACTGAATATCAGAAGGTAATTTAGTATCCATTATCAAATCCTATCAGTACCAGATAATTGTTGCCGGATATAGTAGCGAAAACAAGAAAGCTAAAATCTGACCCAATAGTATTGGTAAATGGTAAATCGGATACTATCCGACCGGATATCTGACAAACAAGTTACTCCAACTGGCCTAGCCCATCAACCATAATTGGCACCAACAGACCTAGATATTACCCATCCACTCTAGCTAGTCACCATCAATCCTCTCTGTGTTATGCTGAACTTGTGTATAAATTTATCGGTTTTCAAACTTATGTATGAATTTATCGCTTATGTTAAATTTGTGTTGTGTCTGCTATCGTACTTAAGCAATTTAGATAAATTTATTACTGGTTGAATACTTGATGCGATGGTAGTATGGTTTAGTGTATATTCCTTTGTGTATGCATATATTATCCAGCTATATTATCCGTCTCTGATTCGAAATCGTCATGTATTTATCCTGCTGGTACCATATCCAAAACTCTGAATACTCTAAATTCGTATTTATATCTGGTTTTATTGTATCTAACTCTAAATTTAAAGAAAAAATATGGATTAGAATTCGATACAAAATAATGTTCAAATCCGACTGCACCTGTAGTTTTGCTGACGGACTGCCGCTGCGGCGGACGTGCCGCCGATTTGACCACCACTAGTTAGAGGTCGAATATGTGCACAAAAGTGAAGAAATTTCCACGCACTCTGCTACGGGAAAAAAATGCATTGGATTATAGTGGAGGACCCGAAAAAGTGACAGGAGGGAAGAACAGCGACTCGACTCCAGGAGGAGGCGGCCGCGCTCCTCTCCATCCGAGAACCACCCATCTGTAACAAAAATCGAATCACTTTTCCTTCTAGGTTCCATCTCCTCGCCTTCTCCGATCCGATTTGACTGTGGCGTGTTAGGATCGTTGGTTCCAGCGATGATTTTTGGGGGGTTAGGTGTTTCTGGGTGCGATCGGAGGCCAAAGTTGCCATCTTTGGGCGATTTGGCCCGTCGACTTTGCTCCTGGACCTGAAATTTCTGTTTTATTTTGGGTTTTGGGGTTCGGTTTCTTTGGGATCTTTCGTGTTTTCTTGAGGGCTTTGGTTTTAGGCCAGACAAAAAAAAAATATTTTCGATATTGTAATTTTGGGAGTTTTGTCTCGAGGGATGGAAAATCTTTCCGATTTCCCGGGTTTGTGAGGTGTAATTTCGTGCTGTTCTTCGGATTCTATTTATTGAAAGATACCTTACAAAATTCATGTGAGCTGTTGCTAGTTTATGGTATTTTCTGCATGTCGATCCATGATCCACTCCAACTTGTATTAATTCTTGAAAGTTATCATCATGTACTTCTTTGAGTAAATTAGCCCATAGTCCAGTACCAATTCGTGCTGAACTTCTAATTCCTGCAAGTAATTATTAGTTGTTACCCGGTGTTAATATATCCCTTTGTTTTTTGTGCATGTTTGACTGAACAGGAAGCAAATGGAAACTGTACAAGCAATGGGGGTTTATTATTAGCATTTCGGAGACGGCACCATGGCGTACTTCCCCGAGGAGGTGGTGGAGCACATTCTTGGCTTTGTGACGTCACACCGTGACCGCAATGCCGCGTCGCTGGTGTGCCGGGCATGGTACCGCGTTGAGCGCCTCAGTCGCCGGTCGGTGTTTGTATGCAACTGCTATGCAGTGCGCCCAGAGCGTGTACACGAGCGTTTCCCCTGCCTGCGGTCACTGAGCGTGAAGGGCAAACCGCACTTTGCTGACTTCGACCTTGTTCCGGCGGGGTGGGGTGCCGCGGCGGAGCCATGGGTGGAAGCCTGCGCCCGTGCATGCCCTGGCCTTGAGGAGCTCCGGTTGAAGCGGATGGTTGTCACTGATGAATGCCTCAAGCTGCTTGCTCGCTCATTCCCCAATTTTAAGTCACTTGTTCTTGTTAGCTGCGAAGGGTTCAGCACTGATGGGCTTGCTACTATTGCCACCGGTTGCAGGTGAGAATTCTACAAGCTTATATATTTTGTTGTTATGATATTATTACTCAATGCACGTCTTCCACTAGACTATGAATATACCAGGGATTGTTTTAGTTCATCCAGCATGGCCATTTCAATCAACTACAGTTCTTATTCAATTTAGTGTTAATATTTTTAATCTTCTTGCTGTTCAGTTTATGGCGTTACTCTCCATTTTGTACCAGATTATGGAAGCTTGTTCACGCTTGGTTGGATCTTGGTTATTAAAATATGTCTCCTATTTATTCATAAGCATCATTGACCTCTAATCCCAGATTGAATTATTATAATTTTTATGATATACTCCCTCTGTTTCGCAATATAATTCCATTTAATAGGGGTATGTGTGGTCCAATGTCATTAACCATTTCTTAGATTTTGTGCCTCCTTGGTCTGTGCATACAGTGGACATGGACTTATATTGCAAAACAGAGGAAGTATATATAGTTGTATCATCTTTAAGGCTAGAAATGGTAGTCAGTGCAGCATGAGGCACCAATGCTGGTATCATTCATAAACTCGATTACCTGGATAACCATTTAAACATTAGTACCTGACAACAATTTGCATACCTTAGAAGTTATGATCTCATACTTATTTTCTGTTGTATGAAGCTAAATTTATCTTCACCTCTCTTCTATCTGTTTAATTTTGCTACAGAAATGTTTTAGGTTAATCCAAGCCATCTTAAGTTATTTGTAACTCTTACTCTTTTAGGTTTCTCAAGGAACTGGACTTACAAGAGAGTCTGGTGGAGGATCGAGGGTCTCATTGGCTTAGTTGTTTTCCCAAGCCTTCTACATCACTAGAATCCTTAAATTTTGCTTGCTTGACTGGGGAGGTGGATACTCATGCATTGGAAAAACTTGTTGCAAGGAGTCCAAGTCTTAAAAGCTTGAGGATGAATCGTGCAGTTCCACTTGATGTTTTAGCCAGAATACTTTCTCGCACATCTAAGTTGGTGGATTTAGGTACAGGATCTTTTTCACAAGGCAATGCTGGTGCATACATCAGGCTATTCAATGCTTTCCGACAATGCAATTCGCTGAAGAGTTTATCTGGGTTTTGGGATGCTCCGGGCTTGTTCATTCCAGCTAATTGTTCTATTTACAAGAACCTAACATGCTTGAACCTTAGCTATGCTCCAGCGGTTCGGAGTGCTGATCTTATTGAAGTTATTCGTCCATGTCAGAAACTCCGATACTTATGGGTAAGGCTTCCTACCAGTATTGCTAGGAAATTTTGCCCCTCCCTTGTTATATTAAATTACTGAATGCAGTTTTCAGAGTTTTAATTTGTTGGTTGTATTAGATTGTCAACTTACCGAAGTTTCTAGGTGCATTTCTTGTGAGGTTTACAGTGTTTTCCTGTTGAGAAGTATGCTGTGCCTATGGAATGTCATGTAGCTGGGATATTGTTTACGAATTTGGAACTTCGCTTTTGGCAACCCATGTTCGACTGCAATTAGCAAGTATCTGGCTAATGTGCTTATCGTTTGAGTTGCACTTAGTAGGCAAGAATTTTGTATATTTGAACAAATCAAAATGCATTTCCTGTTCAACTTTCTATTTTTGTAGTAGTTGTTAGTTTCTTACATTTCAGCAGAGGTAAATTACACCTACAGAGTTTAATAATATCACACATTTGTTTGTTAAAATGTTGAACTAGTTTGTACAAGTATAGACATGTCAAAGTGTCACACCCCGCCAGTGCGGCAATATATGTTACTAAAATATCGACAAGATGAGGCGACTGTACAAATTTAAGAGAACTTTGAAATAACATTCTTCTCAACCTCTGTCAGGGGTGTGGGCCTTGGGCCCAAGGCCCAGTCGGGTTATTATTACGAATTAGAGATTGAGTTAGAGATTAGTTTCCTTGTGTTAGAGATATGATATTAGTTACTATATCTGTTAGAGTTATAATTGGGATTAGATTCTATCTGTTAGGGGGAGCCATCTATATAAGGGGGCTACCGCATGCTATTGTAATCAATCAGAGAATTATCATAGTCTTCCTCGCCTAAACATCTAGTCTCTCTCCCTCTCGTTCTACGCCGACGCCATCCGGCTATCTTCTTGGTGGTGTTTACCCCGGTTCATGACAACTTGGTATCAGAGCAGTCGATCCCTTCTCACGACTTCTGCTACCATGGTTTCTGCAGAGCACATGGATGACCGAGAGCGCTACAATAAGATGATATCCTTGCTGGACGATATGAAAAGGTAGTTGAATGAATTCATGGAATCCTGTGAGAATAGGATGAAGAAGCAACAAGAGAAAAAGATCCAGGCATATCATCATCCAGCACCAGATCCCCAACAAAATCAAGATCCACAGCCGCCGCCAGATGCCGACGCCCACATCGCCGCAGCGTCTCCGTCCAGCGCCTCAACCGCTGTCGTGATCGCCGCAGTGTCTTCTCCTTGCAGACCGGCCGCCACCAATCATCCGGTCCAACCGCTGCACTGCTTCCGGCGCGATTCCTCTGAGTCGGCCGATCTGTCCGCCGAACCTCAGCACGGTGCCCTCGTCTGGTTCCAGATCTCGGCCGTAGACCGCCACCGCTCGGGTCGCCGTTACCCGAGCCGTCGCCGTCCTCAGTCGCGGCCGGATCCGCCATCGCCGACGTCGGCCGCCACCCGAGCCCCTGCGCCTGGGAGCCGCCGCCACCGGATCTGGCGTTCTACGCCGCCGATTCGCCACTCCCCACGCCGCCTCTCCGTCTGCTCGGGCCACCGCCATCCGTGCCGCCGCCGCCTGGGCTGTCTCCATCCGAGTCGCCGCCTCCGCCGGGCCTCCTCCACCACGCCGCTGCAGCCGCCGCGAGGCCCCCAGGCGCCCGAAGCCGCGCCTCTACGCCGCCGCCGGGTCCGCATCCGCCGCAGCCGCTCCGCCGGCTGGCCGCTCCGCCTGCCACCACCCGACGGCCACCGCTTCAAATCCATCGGTAGATGCTCCTCCGGCCGCCCCGTAGGCCACCGCGTTTGGCGCTGTTGCCGGGGCCATCTCCGTCGGCGCCGCCGACTCCACCGGACCACCTCCGCCGCGTCGCAAACGCCGCCGCTCGGCATCCGAGCTGGAGCCCGAGAGCCGCCGCCCGGAGTCGCCGCCACCGCCGGATCTGCCGGAGTCGTCCTGCTTCCGCCGGCCGCCGCGGTCGATGCCGATCGGGGGGACCTCCACCCCGTGCGCCGCCGCTCCTTCGGTCGCCCTGGCCGACGACCTTTGGGTCTGATGCGGTGTGGATAGCGGTCGGTTTCTAAACCGACCGGTTACTTAAGTTCAAAAAAAAATCTTTTCCAGGAAAAAAAATATAAAAATAAAGTTTTCAAAAAAAAATCAAAAAAAGAGAGAAAATTCAAAAAAAAAGAAGCTTATTTTGCAGGCATTATATTCCAAAGGCGTTACACTTCGCCTAGCCTTGTTCCGCTTGGATCGGGCCGGTCGTCTCCATCCGCTGCAGCACCCTGCCACCGTTCGTCTTCTACATCAGCGTCAAAGGTCTTCCATTGGCCGCCGTCTAGCAGCTCGAGAACGAGCTGCATGTCCGAGAGGGGTGTAGTGTCAGGGGTGTGGGCCTTGGGCCCAAGGCCCAGTCGGGTTATTATTACGAATTAGAGATTGAGTTAGAGGTTAGTTTCCTTGTGTTAGAGATATGATATTAGTTACTATATCTGTTAGAGTTATAATTGGGATTAGATTCTATCTGTTAGGGGGAGCCATCTATATAAGGGGGCTACCGCATGCTATTGTAATCAATCAGAGAATTATCATAGTCTTCCTCGCCTAAACATCTAGTCTCTCTCCCTCTCGTTCTACGCCGACGCCATCCGGCTATCTTCTTGGTGGTGTTTACCCCGGTTCATGACAACCTCCCTTAGTATCTTCTATAATGCTACCATGGTTTATAGTGTTTAGTTTTGAATTGTTAATTGCACCATGCACAAGAAAAGTTGTCCCCTTCAACATTATGTCAACATGGTAGTGATATCTTGAGAATGGCAGTTGATGTTTTGATGAACTGTTATGGATCCGATTCATGTTAGGGAAATAGTGATGTCTAATGTGTTGGAATAGAGTGCCAATGTGAACTAATAACTTCAGTAGGTGACTAGTGCAGACCTCAAGCATAAGAGCAAATGTGGCCATGTGTGGGTTGTTTTAACAATTCTTCAAATAGGACTGCAAACTTAGTGCATTAATTGCAGTCGAATTGTCCTGAGAAATGGATCATTACTGTTAACTTTGTTGTTTATATGTTTTTTCATTTGCAATGTACTTGCTGGTTGCTGCTTGTTAAATAGTTTTAAGTCACTTAGGCTTAATCCTTGGTTGCAGGTATTAGATCACATTGGCGATGAAGGATTGAAGGTTGTAGCCTCTTGTTGTACGGAGCTCCAAGAATTGCGGGTATTTCCTGCGAATGCAGATGTTCAAGGACCCACTGCTGTGACAGAGGAAGGGCTGGTTGCCATATCTTTAGGCTGTCAGAAGTTGAACTCTGTGCTCTATTTTTGTGGACGGATGACCAATGCTGCACTGATTACCGTGGCAAAAAACTGCCCACGATTCATGTCTTTCAGACTATGCATTCTCAAGCCTGGGTCAGCAGATGCAGTGACAAGCGAGCCATTGGATGAGGGTTTTGGGGCAATCGTACAGTCATGCAAACACCTTAGGCGGCTATCTATGTCTGGCCTTCTCACGGACAAAGTGTTCTTGTACATCGGCATGTATGCTGAGAGGCTGGAGATGCTTTCTGTTGCATTTGCAGGAGATAGCGATAGTGGCATGATTTATGTGCTCAATGGCTGCAAGAAACTCAAGAAGCTTGAAATTAGGGACAGTCCATTTGGTGACACCGCACTTCTTGCAGGCATGCATAAGTATGAGGCAATGCGCTCACTATGGATGTCGTCATGCAACATCACCCTGGGGGGTTGTAAGTCTCTTGCAGCAAACATGCCAAACCTCAATGTCGAGGTCATGAATGAAGAGGCAAGTATCGATGAGGCAGATGAAGATGCTAACAATGCAAAGAAGGTGGAGATGCTGTATCTTTACAGGACAGTCGCTGGACCGAGGAGTGATGCACCTGAATTCATCTCGATATTCTAAACTATATATTTATCGTAGAGGAGGCTAAAGGGTTCCTCTAGACCTGCCTTTTGGATGAAGTCCTTTAATATCACCCTCTGCTATGTCTAATACCCTGGAGTGGTGCTACTCTTTTGGTTTGCCTTCAACATTACAACTCTCAAGTCCTGGTTGTATCTAGGCAGATTGATCATAACACAGCATAATATGTAAGCCTTTTCGGAAGCTCGCACTCTAGCTGGACCGTATGTCGTAACTGTGGTTCATGGTCATCTATTAAGGATTTCATGTTGGTGCTCTTCTGCAATGGCTGGGAAGTCTGTGACGTTGAATTGTTAATTGCCTGAGTTTAATAGGGTTGTCTGAAATCCTTATGAGAAGTTAAGGCTGGTCAAATCAAGTGGGTCAACCTTAATGTAGAAGCACTTGATTAAGTAGCTTGACCTTTTAAATTTGTATGACTTTGTGGCAATGACACAGTGGTTGAAACTTCCAATTCTCCAACTATATAATTTGCGATTACATGTTTGGAATTGGGTAGAACTCATACTGTTCCCTTCTTTCATTATGTTCCAGCCGTTTAAAGGAATTTTGCAGGTTTTAGTATTTCAAATACTACTAGCCACTCTGGTAAAAAAAAGACCTCTAGTGATCTTCGTAGTCTTCGATCTAAGAGATAAGTATGAATTTATGATTTATTTAGCATTACACAAGCTTGTATCACTTTATCATAGCTACTCTGAGCTCTTTAAAACTAGGTCCTCCGTATTTTCTTAGATACTATGCTAAGTCTAGAGTACAGAACGTTTTCCTTAATTTTGTTATTATGTCTATACCCATATAATCATAGTTGGTGACCCGGGTGGTTTCTTACCCTCACCCAACGCCTCATCCGATTGTAAAGCAGTCGTTGGTTGGAGCGGTCCAATTCTCACCCAACACTTCACTTGCACTGATATATGTGGCTAGGCTTACCATTTTTGGGTTCCATACCGGTCCTAGCTCCGCCTGCTATGGATCCACCATTTCTGGGTTCTATACCAGTTCTGATTTACTTCACCTAGTTATACTAGTTACCCATGTAGAGATAATAATAACATTGCTAGGTAACATTTTCTGCTCATCACAAGACGAGAAAATGGTTGACACTAAAAATACATTTTCCTGTCTGAGTGAAAGTTATTTAGTCTTTATATTATAAGCATATGTAGAGGGGGCCCAACTTGCACTTTTCTCTTTCTGATTAGGACACCCTCTATCCTCCTTTTATTCATAGCTTGCGGTCCAGCTACTCCTTTAAGCCAAAACTACTCTTTTCTCTTATCTCTTTTCTTTCTTCATGTATCCGCATTTCTTTGAAATTACTTTAATGCAATAGATAATAATATATGCTGTAAAGAATTTAGTTTTCTTTAGTAACATAACTAATTAAAGTGATCAAGGGTAAACTTGTCTTGGTAGCAACCGTGGCTGGATTAGTTCCCTCTTCCTGGCTTGGTTCGCCCTCTACATTATACAACATACCTTACGATTTAAAAAATCTAGTGAATGGGCAGATATTAAGTCCTATGGTAATTAGCTCTATTTAGTTGTGGCATTTATTAGGATTCATCTAATCTTATGATTCAATCGCACTCAATTAATTTCTTAACATCCTAGTCTATTTTTGTTCTCAC
Organism: Dendrocalamus latiflorus; assembly: GCA_017311315.1. NCBI lineage: Eukaryota > Viridiplantae > Streptophyta > Magnoliopsida > Poales > Poaceae > Dendrocalamus > Dendrocalamus latiflorus. Next base: position 6,370,771 of record CM029675.1, read on the forward strand.
CCCACTCCCTCTCTAGCCGGCCCATTGCACGCCAGCCCAACTTGTGGCCCACACGCATGCATGCTAGCCCAATACCAAGCCAGTCTACCCGTGGCCCACACATGCATGTAGCTCACACACGCACATATGCCACATAGCACACACATGCCACATGCCTCCCTTTATTTCTCTCGCCCTCTCGGTCACCTCTATCCCAGTTCCCCTCATAGCTCTCGTCTTTGCCTGCTCAATTCCCCATCGATTTGCTAGGCTCCAGCCACTACTCGACACTGGCTTCCTTCTCTTCCGTGCTCCCTGTGTTGCCTCTTGCCCCATGGCCCTACAGCTCCAGTGATGACGGGTTCGGGTGCATTACCGGCGGTTCAACATCGTTTTCGGTGGGGCACCACCGACTTCTCTCACCAGCTCCCCTACAGTCCCCACACCTTCTCTCCTCCTCCAGCCGGATCCAATGCCGATGGGGGTGGATTTGGCGCCGCTTTGCCGAAACGAGGATTTCCCCCTTTTATCATGAGCTAACCTCGACATACTCGATTTCCTTACTCTTTTTTATGGTTGATTTATTTTGATTTGCTTTACGCATGGTGTATGCAGTGGTGGTGATGATGACCATCGGTTGAGCCATTGTGACGGGACTTGGGAGCTCGCATGCTAGCTCGCCAAGGGTGCACTGGTGGACATTCGTGAGTCCCATTGTCATGAGCCGGCAACATGAGAGCTAGCTCCCCCCTCTACTATCCTCTTGTGCTGCTACTCTTTTTGACCGATGAGGCTTCTGTGATGTCTATGCTTATGCATGCACTATGGGGGGACAAAGAAAGGGACGAGTGGGGGTGACCTACTTGGTTTGGTCGGGTTGAAAATGGGATGGTGACGATAATGTTAGTGGTGCTCCCCACGGGCTTTCTCGGCTGGTCGACACTCCTCGTCTTTGGTCCCCTCTGGTTTCTTTGCTCTTGAGCAGCCATGGTCGCGGTTCCCTCCTCTTCGGTCTTCCTTGACTCCTCTAGAACTCCTTCTCCTACCTGACTCTCCTTTGTGGCGCCAACTCCCGAGTTTCTCTCTATCTCTCGCTTTCACCTCTGATGGGGAAAGGGTTGGGGAGGAGATGTGAAATGGGGGTTGAGTGGGAATGGTGAGTGAATGAGCTCTCACTCTGTTTTGGTGGCTTGGTTAAGCAGAGAGGGGATGTGGTCTCTCTCTCTCTCTACTCAATCTTATCTCTAGCCTCCTCTTAGGCTTTTGTGCGATGGGTGAATAAGGGTGACCCTTATGGACTGAAGGCCATTGTTGGTTTTCTGTCGTGCCCCGTGTAATTATCCCAAGGATAATCACACTTAAGCAAAGAATTATTATTCGCCTAATCAGTAAAACACTATTCCGGTGAATAATAAGCCTTTACTATAGTATTGCAGCAAAACAATACTATAGAAACTATACTTTTATTACAGTACTTGCCATAAGGGCTATGGTCTCAGTATTGGTACATAAATAGCAAAAGATACAAAACAGATACCCTATGGCTCTCCTGCTCAGTTCAGCGGGATGCCTACTCATCCCAACTGTAGTATAGGGGTCCCACGGCTCCTTGTAGCCGTTACCCTGCTCTCCCATGAACTTGACGGTGCTTGTTGTTCCCTCATCTGGTTCGGAGTACTCCTCGGTTGGAACAAAGTCTAACAAAAGGAGATTATAGCAAGGGTGAATACTAACGTACTCAGCAAGTGTAGTGATAGCAAAATGTACTGTATGCCTATATCATGCCTCTCTTCTTTTCTTTCTTTTTCTCCTATTTTCTTTTCTTTTCTCTTGCTCATCTTCTTAATCAATTTAATCTTTCAAATACATTTTTGATGCAATTATAACATAATGATATAGAACGTAATTTGTACATTTAACATAACTATATTTGTGATAAAAAATAGCTTGCCTGAGTAGTAGTAAGTGCTAGGATCAACTGCAGCTTGATTTGCTACCTCGGCTTGAATTGGCTTGATTTCTGCATTACATGTAGATGCTCTATTATAGTAAAATATTTATTTAGGATACTGCTAGATTAGAAAAAAAATCCCTTACCCTGTTTGGGTTTATTTCTATCCTATCCACGATGTTAGAGTTTTATTAGGCTTCTTCCTTCTTGCTATTGGTCCCTTGGTTGCACTGGTTCAAACCTACGGTCTGGCCCATTTAGCTCTAGGCCCATGGGCCCACTCTCGCCTCATCGGCTGGCATGAAACACTGCTCCCTTTGGCCCAAAACTCTTGGCCCAGCTCGGCCGAGACAAAACATCTCACCTCCATGGCTCAGCACACGCTTGGCTGCTACGGTTGCACAATGCCTCGCTTCCTTGGTCCTCATACGCTCAGTCGACACACTGGCTCCTCACCACCGCTCTCCTCCCCTTACTCCCCCTTCTTGACACCGAAGCTTGCTTCCTTCCTCCCTTCTTTCTCAAGGCCAAACGCTCTGCCTTGCTTGACTACTCGGTTCACCACCTCCATCTAGCTCATATATGGGTCGATCTACCTTTGCCTAGGTTGCTCATTGGATCGAGTGGCTATTCGTAGGATCTATGGGTACCCATAGGACCTAGGGCTACTCGGCGGATTCGACCAGTCCGACTACTCGGTGGGCTCTCCAGCTACTCACGACTACTCGGCTTCTCATCCTCTGGCTACTCCGGCTACTCATGGCTACTCGACTTCTCGGTTTCCTGCTACTTCGACTACTAGGCTTCCACTTGGTGGCTCCCTTAACCACCTCTTCACCCTCAAGGAGGATGCCGCTGGCTAGGGCGGATTTTACGATGGGCTTGGTTCTTGCTGGTGGTTGTGGCTGAGAGGCTTGGCTTCACCTTCTCTCCAGTTCTACCTCCTCCTCTACCTCTATCTGAGCTTACACATTTCAACTTTAGTTATTGTTCTTGTTATGATTGCACAAATTTTTACCACACCCGGTTCATGGGGGACTCTTGTGATCGTGTTGTCAGGACTCAACCTCTAGGGTTCTCACACCTGGGAGTGGTTCCCCAAATTTTAAGGGCGCTCACGGCGCTGGTGAGCCGCCGGTTGTTGTGGTAGCCACCGATTGGGCTGGGTTGTCTCTCCCTCCTTCTCAGCTACCTGGTTCAACTGGGATAGCTGAGGTGGAGTGGTGCCGAGCATTTGTGTGCTTAAGCAGGATGAATCCAAAGGGGGAAAAAGGGAGGAAATAATGGTGGAGAGAAAAGTGGGCCAACTTGTGTTGGGCTGAGAATGGAAAGCTCGCTGGTTGGTTGCGGTTATGGTGTGGCCCTCACGTGGTTGTGGATGTGGATGAAGGTGTGGCCAAGGCTTTTATCGCTGTCGGGGATGTCGTCTTGTGGTGGTTGTCGCCTTGTGGTGGTCCACCCAGTCGGTCTCCTTGTCCCTTGGTGCACGCTCTCCTTTGTCTTCCTCTACTTTCTGCCTTCTCTTCTCCGGCACTTCTCTCTTCTCATTGGCGGGTTGTTGGTTGTGGGTGGGATGGTGGCTCTCTGGTTTCAGCCATGAATGATGGTGGGTGTACTTTGGTTTTGGTCTGGCTCGGTGCGCTCAGATGTTCTTGGTTGTTCTTGATGTAAGAGGGGCTTGGGTGCTTTCTGTTGGCCTTGTGAGCTCTCGGCTGGTTTGTGTCCTTGGTGGTTTGGCAATGTGGTGGGCAATACCATTGGGGCTGGAAATGCTGGCTTATATGCATGGAATGTTTCGGCCTCCTTTCTTTCTCTCTAGCTCGACTGTGCATAGTTGGGAATGTCCAAGTTTATCCTCTGTTAAGTCTTACACTTGTGTGCCTTTGGCGGACCGAAGGTCCTAAATGTGGGTTGTTTACTATTTTTGGAATCCTTTGGGGCGGAGGTAAGTTGGAAAATGTGGGCGTAGGCTTTTTAAAATGCCGGATGATGAGGCCCACTGATGGTGAGAGGTGCTGATTGGCCTGGGGTGGTCTGGGAACCTCAATGAGCGCCACTTTATTTGGCTCTAAGAGCTTGAGGTGTTGTTTGATTTGCTCTCTGACTACAAAGAAAAGGAGGGGATGGCCGGCTTGGGATGCTAATGTTGGCGACGTGTGGAAGTAAGGCAAGGAAATGCAATGCAATAATTAATTTAGTCTTTAGCTTACTGCAATTGTAATTATAAATTAGTTTTTCATGTACGCACAATTCTTGTAACTAGAAAAGAGTTGTAATAGTTAATTTTAAATCATTTTCGAGGTCTAGTGTTAAAAGTTGTAATTCATTCTTGTAATAGTTGAGTTGTAATAATTTTAATTATCTTTTTAATTATTGCTAAATACATTGTTTAGAGTTAATTATTATTAGGGTTCTTTAGCCTTCCCCCCTTAGGGTGATTTCGTCCCCGAAATCGGGTGCTCACTTGAACAGGTTGGGGTACGCTTCGCGTAGCTCCTCCTCTTTTTCCCATGTAGCTTCATGGACTGAGTGGTTCTTCCATAGCACTTTGCAAAATCATATGGTCCATTTTTGTAGCTGTCGATCTTCAGTCTCGAGAATCCTCACTGGGTGTTCATAGGTTAGGTCATCTTGTGTTAGTCAGATGCTGTGAGGGCTCTCTTAAGCATTTTCGGAGTTGAGAGATATGAAAAACGTTGTGAATTCTAGACAACTGGCTTGGTCACTCTAGTTGATACACGAGGGTGCCCTTATGTTCTAAAATCCAAAAGGTCCCACATACCAAGGACTCAACTTCCCTTTTAATCAAAACGGTGAACCCCGTGCATCGAAGATACCTTTAAGTATACATAATCTCTAACTTCGAACTTTAACTCATGCATACACTGATCCGCATAGCTCTTCTGTCTACTCTAAGTGATTTTGAGGCACTCCTTGATAATCTATATTTTCTTATCATTCTCCCTTACCAGCTCAGGCCTAATAAGGGTCTTTCTCTAGTTTCATACCAGCATATAGGGGATTGGCACTTCCTTTCATAGAGGGCTTCGTATGGAGCCATCTGGATACTAGATTGGTAGCTATTATTGTAGGCGAATTCAGCGGGGGGTAGGTATTTGCCCCAGGTGTCTCCAAAGTTCAGTACACAGGCTCTTAGCATATCCTCTAGAATTTGATTGACTCACTCAGTTTGGTCGTCTATTTGGGGGTGATAGGCCGTGCTAAAATTTAGTTTGGTGCCTAAGGCCTTGTATAGGCTTCCCCAAAAACCAGAGGTGAATATCGACCATCTATCTGAAGTGATGGTTCTTGGAACTCCATGGAGGGAAACTATCCTTTCTAAGTATAGCTCTGCTAACTTGTTAAACGAGTATTTCTAGTTGGTGGCAAGGAAGTGAGCTGATTTTGTAAGGCGATCTACTATGACCCAGATGGCATCTTTCTTTTTGAGAGTTCAGGGTAGGCTGGTGATAAAATCCATACAAATGTCCTCCCATTTCCATTCTGGGATTTCTTGGGGTGTTAATAATCCAGCTAGACGTTGATGCTCTGCCTTAACCTTCTGGCAAGTATCACATTAGCCTACATAACGTGTGATTTCTTTCTTCATATTCGTCCACTAGAAGTTCTCCTTTAAGTCCCTATATATTTTTGTACCACTGGGATGGATAGTATAGGGGGTATCATGAGCCTTGCATAGGATGGTTTCTTTGATTTGGTTTTTATTTGGCACACAAATTCGATTTTGTCACCACAAATTTCTTGGTCATCTATCCTGAACTCTGATGGTTGACCTGCCTTGATCCTCCGGACCTCCTCTTCGATGAAAGGTTCTAGAAGTTGTTTCTCCCGTATTTGGTCCAGTAGGGTAGGGTGGAATGTTATGGCAGCTATAGTAGCTTCGGAGGTGGTGGCTTTAACTTCTATTCTCATTTTGGACAATTCCTAGATTAACTCAGAGGTGTGGTCTTCAATGGCGAGGTGATCACATTTGACCTTCCGACTGATGGCATCTACTACTACGTTGGCTTTTCATGATGGTAGCTAATGGTCAAATCATAGCCTTTGATTAATTCTATCCATCTCCTTTGTCTCATATTCAGTTCCTTCTGGGTGAAGATGTATTTAAGGCTCTTGTCATCACTAAATAGGGTGCACATGGATCCATATAGGTAGTGCCTCTAAATTTTTAGGGCAAACACTATTGTTCCTAACTCTAGGTCATGAGTAGGGTAGTTTATCTCATGGGGTCTCAGCTGCCTAGAAGCATAAGCTATAACTTTTCCCTCTACATCAACACACTCCCCAACCCATACTTGGAGGCATCATAGTAGACGACATACCCAATTCCATTTTTAGGCAGGGCCAGAATTGGGGTTATGGTTGATCTCTGCTTCAAAGCGTGGAAAAATTGCTCACACTTGTCTGTCCACATGTATGGCACATCTTTTCTCAGTAGCCTAGCGAGTGGGGTGGCAATTTGTGAGAAGCCCTTTATGAATTTGGCAAATCCAAGGAAACTATGGACTCTAGTGGTATTGGTAGGGCATTCAAATGTGGTGACTACTTCAATTTTGGTGGGGTCTACTTCTATCCCTCTCCCACAGATGATGTGGCCTAAGAATGCTACTTGGTCAAGCCAAAATTCGCATTTATTGAATTTGGGGAATAGTTGGTTTTCTCTAAGGATTTCCAAGGCAATAGTGAGGTGTTGAAGGTGTTCTTTCTCACTTTTCAAGTAGATCAGGATGTCATCGATGAAGACAACAACAAATTTGTCAAGGTACTTCATGAAGAGTTTGTTCATAAGGTTCATAAAAATGGCATGGGCATTAGTTAATCCAGACGGGACTACTGTAGACTCATGATGCCCGTATCAGGAGACAAAGGCTAACTTACTACTGTCAATAGGATTGACCTTGATTTGATGGTATCCTGATCTTAAGTCAATTTTTGAAAATACCCTCACCCCTTGAGTTAGTCAAACAAGTCATCTATTCTGGGTAGTGGGTATTTATTCTTGATGGTGACACAATTGAGCTCCCGATAGTCCATGCATAATCTCAATCCTCCATCCTTCTTTTCTGCAAATAGCACCAGGCCCCCCATGATGACGTACTCTCTCTAATTAAGCCCTTAGCTTCAAGATCATCTAACTGCTTTTTCAGTTCTGCTAACTCACGCGCATTCATCCTGTACGGTCTTTTTGAAATTGGTGTTGTACCAAGAAAGAGATTAATGACAAATTCTACTTCTCTATCAGGGGGCATTATTGGTAATTCTTTAGGGAATACATCCAAAAAGTCTTTTACTACAGATATATCTTTCACTTCCTTCCCTTGGATATTGGCTAGGATAGGAAGGGGTAACTTTGATCGAGTTCTGATTCCTAGATATGTTAATCTGGTTCCATCTGGCTTTCTAATGGAGGCACTCTTCGATTCACAATCTATGTTTACCCCGTGAGTAGATAACAAATCCATACCTACAATTACCTCTAGGCCGCTTAGGTCTAGCACATAGAGGTCGGCCAGAAATTTTGTATGGTGGATGATAATAGCTTGCTCCCTTGTTATGGATGACACTTCTATCATTCCTGCCGGCATACTAATGATCATGGATTTGTCTAAAGGTTCTGATGTTAAGTCATTTTCTGCTAGAAACCTTCTAGAAATGAATGAGTGGATAGCTCCTGGATCGAATAGTACGGTACTCATAGATGGTGGTAATAGCAATTTACCCATGATGACATCAGTGGATTCGTTCAAGGGCATTGACATGAACTTCCGGATAACGGTGCTAAAGGATAACAATTGCGAGCTTGCGGGGCCAGTACATAGGCACCGCAACATGACATTATCATATGTTATGGAGCTGGTAAGCCACCTCATCGTGGCAGATGTTGTAACATCCCAATTTTTGGAATGTTCGAAAAATGTGAAGAATTTAAAATTTTATTTGCATCTTATTAGCATTTGACATTTTTGCCGAAACCTTATTTGGATTTTCCAAGATTTTGTGTTGAGCAAAATAAAAAACTGGGAATAAAGTTCAAATACAAATAAGAATTTTGAGGATAAAAGATAAGAAATAATTTTGGAGAGTATAAAACTCTAAGAATCAAAATACCAAAAATCTTGGATTCAAATCCAAGTCAATAAAATGAAACCAAGAATTCCATATTTTAATTTAAATAACATACAAAAACCCAAGATTGGGCATTCAAAAATCAGTAAATTTTAATGCAAATTAAAGATCAAATTAAAAATCAAAATTTCAGAGCAGTGCCCTGGCATTTCTTTTACACTTCCAGGTGGGCCCCCACCCCTTCCCCCTTTCCTCCCTTTATTTTTCTCTTGCGCGTGGGCCCCAGCTCCTGCCCCCGCCTTCTCCCCTTTCTTTCCCCGTGCAGCACGCCTGCTGCTTCCCTTCTCTTTTTCTCCCTCCTCCCCTTCCTCTGCGGACGAGCTTCCTCCACGTCGTCTCCTCCATCCGCGTCTCTCTCGTCTGCTCACTGCTCTGCGCCGCCTGCTCCCACCTTCTGCGTCCTCTGCGTCGTTGCTCATCATCACGCCACCCCGTCTCGTCGGCATCACGTCCTCTCCGCAAGGACTGTCGTGCTGCCTCGAGCCCCTGTTGCCGCATGATGCGCTCTACGCCCTCGCTTGGCCACGCCCGTGAGCCACTACCGCACCTCCCTCTGCGCTACAAGAGCATCCGCCACCCCCATTTCCTCCCCAGCGCCGCCCCTCCCCTTCCCCTGCTCCTTCACTCCCGCTTCCGCCCGTGCGCAGGCCGCTGCGCCTCTACACCGTTTCGGCTGCTCCGACGAAGCCCCACCCTTCCAATCACCTCTCGGCGATCCCCCACTCCCCACCTCCTTCCCCTCCGGCCCGATGGGAAAAACGAGCGCCGATTTCGCCGGAATACCCATCTTCCTCACCGCCGGCCGGATGTGCCTCCACCGCCGCCATTGTTTCCATGGAGCTCCTCCAACCAATTCCTCGCCATAGGATCACCACCTCGGTGTCCCGACGTCATCGCAACCGTTGGCCGCAGCTCCCGCTGCCCGTGCGTCGTCGGCGCCGTGCGCATGGCCGCGCCGCCGCAGGCTCACGTCGCCGGCCCCCCTGGTGCCTCCCCGCCTTGGCAAATAGCATGGTGAGACTCCCCTTGACCCCGTGTAGCTTCTGCGCGCTCCGATTTCTTCCACCTCCCCTCCGGTCACCGCCTCCCCATTTCACCTCGCCGCCGGCCACTCAGGCAGAGCCCTCGCCGAACCGCGCCGTTCCAAGCCACGTCGCCTCCTCCACAAGATCCCTTGCTTTCCTGGGGTCTCGTTTTGTTAACCAATTCTGCCCCTCAGGCCTCCCCTCGCCGGAGCCCTGCCGCCGGCCGGATCTTGTCACCTCCCCTGTTCGGTTGGGATGGAGGCGCTGTTTGGGGACTCACTCCCTGCACCAACTTATATAAAGTCAATTTCCCCCTTTTGTCCCAAGCGGGAAGCTGCCCAGTTGGCCAGCCGAGTCAAGCCAGGTGCACCAACCCTCAAGTCCTGTGTTCGAGTCCCCTTCTCCCTCATTTTCCCCACTCTTTTGATCCATTTTGTTTTAATACTTTTCAGAATGGGAAAATCAGAAATTGTTCATAGAAACTAGTAAATTTAATTTAGGCGTAAATGATATTATTTAAGGTATAACATTAGATTAATTATCATGTGTGAACAGTTAATGAGCCTTTATTATTTCTAAACCTGAAAGTTTAAGATGGATCTTTTTGTGTAAATGTCTAAATATCGCAAGGACCTTAATTACAAGAAAATGACTAGAGGAATGTAGAGGATATGTATGCAGTCCATTAGAAAACATATTAGTAAATATGTTGCATTCACCTTAAGCCCTATTAGGAATGTAGACATCTTCATTGCCATACCACCAATCATAAAATCTTATAACAGCCTTGAATTAGTAGTGATGATGAAATGTAATCCTATGTAACGTGCTTCATCGGCCAAAAATAAGTTAAGATTAACGTAATACAAATGCTAAGGAATAAAATATCAATACCAGAAAATTTCCACAGCACCTCCAGATCAAAAGGTAAATATATATAAATATATATATCTGAACCATAAGCCCTTGCATATTAGAAGGGACCATAGAATTAACCAGTAAATGGTTTAGAAATACAACTGATGTCTAAGTTTTAGTGTTAGGTTTTGCTAAATAGCAAATATTGAAATATAACCTTTTACAACAAGCCTTGCTAGGTAAATAAATAAAGCTAAGTCTAATAATAATAACAAAGGTGTAGACAAAATGATATCGGTGCCACCAATTAAACCTCAACATTAGATTTAGTAAATAATAATGTCAAGCATGATTGAGTGTAGTAAACTACGACCCGTATAAATGTATCCTAATTTAGATTAAACTAAGCCCAGTAATAACTAAAGATACATAAAATACTATAAAACCGGGCTCTAATATTTATTTGGTAAACTCAAAATTATATACATCTCTATATGTAACATATGCCCTGAAGTTTAACGCTCGACAAAAACCAAGCTCAGCTAAAAACCTGTACACCGAATCATAGGTCTAACCTAGCTCATGGAACTTCCTTGATAAATATAAAAATAATAAAAAAAAGTTATTCAATAAAATAGAGTAAGCCATAGTATTCAATGGCCGGCCCAACCTTGCCCTCCCCAAATCTAAAGCAAGATAATCTCATTAATATTTCTGTGTCATAAACCCCTCCTTCATTGAATGCCCTGCTACCAATCATCGCTAGTTCGGCTCCGACAATAGTCCGCGTCCAATTAACCTCGTCTGAAATCACCTATTTAATTATAATAAGAATTAATCAAGTTCAATTGGGTTTATTTGGATTTATTTGGATCTCTTGAGTTATTTGTTTTTATTTGGATTCAGTCGCTTATCGCATAGTTAGAAACTGGCATCCCGAAGAATCAATGGATCAAGCGAGAACAAGATCAAGGAGGAGATAAAGACCAGAAGCCCAAGACCATCATATGAGATATCTTTGAGTGAGCTCAAGACCGCGGTAAACCGCGTAAGGCGAGTCAATACTTTGATCATGTTGAACCTACATTTTTTGCAAATTATTTTGGTTTAAATTATCAAATTGCATGCTGTTATGTTATGTGCAAATACATGTTAATTTAAGATTCTAGTTACATGCCTATTGTTTACCTTGAATAATATTACACCTCCTTTGGAATATTTGAATGTGTGAACCTTGTCGCCCTAGCAAAATTATAATAGTAACCTTTCGAAAATAAGTCTCTAAATATATGCCATGCTTAGTATTGTTTAAATACTCATGGGCGCGAGAGCGCCCAAGCATCACTTTTAATCCTGAGAAAAATTGGTTGGGCAGTCATGGTGGTAATGACTGGTGTATGTTGGATATGGCTATTTTATATTCCCAAAAACCTCGAATTGCTTATTTATCTGGGCGGATGGTTCGGGGGTATGGTGCAGGTGTGCACGAGAGTGTGGTTTGTGGTAGAACCGCCCAGATAACCCTAAGGACCGAATCTTGTCATGACCTCATGTGTAAAACAAGTACAACCACAAGTCTGTAAAGTACAACTTGGCCTAGTAGATTTACCGGACCCTGAAAGTCATCATCATCGGTGGGGGGTGAGGTAGTGCAAGCGGCTGTCTGTGTGGCGGGCTTGAATGGGACATCCGCGGAGGGTGAGGTTCTGCTGTGGCGTGCTAGCAGTGTGGGTAGCCAGCTGCTAGGCGTTCAGAAGGAGAACATCCCGCACAACGTATGGGACCCACCGCAAGTGGGAACGGCCCATAGGGTGAGATGATGGAAGGGGTGAGGTACTTTGAACGGTTACTGTAATGGTTCACCCAACCGCACTACTAAGGAATCGTGCGGGGCAACGAGTGAACTGTCTCTTGTGGGTAAAGTGTGCAAACTCTGCAGAGTCAAAACTATTCGAATAGCCGTGCCCACGGTTAAGGGCGGACATGGGAACTTAACTAGATATAGATCTATTTCAAAAATCTTGGCAATGGCAATGATAAAGGGTGTGGGAAGCCCTCTATGGTGTTGTCCTGGGCGTTGTCCCAGTGGTAATGTAAGCGGTTATAACGCTGAAATGTTAGCATATGGTGCGGATGCCTTGTAATGGTGGATGGAATCTGGATCGCTATTATTATTGCATTCCTTTACACATTATGTTTTTGTGCAAATCTGCTAGGTCTCAGGAAATTTTTATGTATTGTATTTTTAAATAATGATGGCACTTTTCACAAAATAAAAATGTCAGGAAATATAGATGGAGTCGTAAGAAAAGAAGATGGTTGTTGGGTTAACCGCATAAAGTTGTTGGTGGATTCATGTCAATTATAGTGGTGAAAATGATAGTGTGGATTCTGGGAGAAATAAATTGGTGGAGCCTAAATGAATATATAGGCTAGATAGATGATTTAAATGATTTTTGGAGATTTAGGGAGTGCAAAGGTAATTGCTGGATTACTAAACTGATGATTAATATAAATTCTTGGAAGATATTGGCGATAATGGGAATTAATAGGATTGGATTAAATACTATCTGGATGAATTGAATTTCTGAGAATATTGAAGGATTCATAACAATTAGTGGATTATAATATTGATAAAGTGTATTCTCGGTGGATGTATAGTAGTGAGTCGTAGATTTGATCGTTGATGTTTTTGGTGTAGGTATACTTGTGGATTTGTTAGTGATAGATAATGGAAAATGAGATTGATTATTGGAAGAATGAATTATGGTTTTGAATCAATAACAAAAGGATTAAATACGAATGATTTCAGTGGATTTAAAAGCAGTGGTGTTAGTTAATCACTGGAATTTAGAAATGAAGAGTAGATGATTAATAACCACAAGATTGGATGGTTAGGAATTTAGAATACAAAAGATATTGGCAGATCTAAAATAAAGGATGACACTCACTGCTTGGAGTCTTAGGCAGCAATTGGTTGGTGGATTGTATAATGGATGATATATGCTGTTTGGAGCTTTGACAGCACGGAATATAGAAAGTGTGGGTTCGGTGGATCAATTAAATGATGTCGCTCCCTGTTAGAATCTTAGATAGCAATCAATATAGAAAGAGTAAGATCGGTGGACTAGTCAAATGATGTCACTCGATGTTTGGAGTTTTAGACAGCAGTCAATAAAGAAAATGCATTTTCGGTGGATTAAGTCAATTATGGCAATTGTTGTGTGGAGGTTTAGGTACCAATAATAACACTATGGTTAAATAACAATAATGTTGCTAAAAGCGATTTTTGGCAAATAAAATGACCCGAGCCTCTCTTTTGACAAGCCATGCATACTATTTATTTGCATTCTGTGTATTGGCTCGCGGAGCACGGTGGTTTGTGCTCACACTCGCTTTCGCGACAAATTCATAATCAGGAATCAGATCACCTCGCCTCAGCAACACGATTGGACATGCTGGCAAAGAAGATGAAGATGTCAAGAGCTAGGTCGCGAACCTCTAGTTGGCTGCCTGTGGGCATGTCTTGAAGGTCCCACCTGTGTGCTTCATTCCGCTGCTGCAATTTATTGATTTCGGCCTAATCGGCCCATGAGTAAGTCTATTAATTTACTTTAGCTTCCGCATGATATGAAATTTGATATCCATGACTGTAACTGTGAGCATTATCTACTGATCCAGGGAATAGTGCGGTGGAATCACAGAGGAATCCGGATTGAAAAATCTGGGTGCTTGACAGATGTGTCTATTTCCTGAAGCTTCTAATGGCAGATGTAGCAAATATGATGGGGTTCGAAGTTAGCTACAAGAAGGTATGGCGAGCGAAACGGAAGGTGCTGTAGCGTATGTTTGGGACATACGAGGAGGCGTACAACCTAGTCCCAAGAATGCTGCATCAAATTGCAGAATCAAACCCAGGCACATACATTAATAGGAAGGAGAGGGTCATCCTACGCAGGGCCCGAATTGTTTTATTCTTGATAGAGTGTTTTGGGCCTTTCGTCAGGCGATAGAAGGGTTCAGGTGGTGCCGTCCAGTGCTAACGATAGACGGGACTTTCCTATCCGGCAAGTACAAGGGTACTGTCCTCACCGCAGTTGCAGCTGATGCAAATGACCAGTTACTCCCTGTGGCATATGCAATTGTGGAGAATGAGAATACTGATAGCTGGCTTTGGTTCCTTGCCAATGTGAAGCAGGCCGTAGTGCAAGATCACCCTGAAGTGTGTGTCATCTCGGACTGCAATGCAGGCCTGCTGTCTATGTTGCAAACGATGCAGAATGGGACGCATCCCCCCATCTAATGGAATGATCTAAAGAACTGTTGGTACATGAGGCATCTTGCAACGAACTTCCATAGAAGGTTCCGTAGCAATGACTTAATGAAGATGTTCAAGAAGCTATGTATGCAGAACCAGAAGTGGAAGTTTGAGACCTTGTGGAGGCAGCTCGATCAGGAGGCTAGCAAGCATGTGCTGCGACCCGACCAGACTAAAGCTGGGGTAGTGGAGGGAAGCTCCACAAGAGTTGGGGAGTTCACACAGTGGGTTCAGTCAAACACACCTGATTGGAGATGTGGTCTTTGTTACACGACACCAGTGGGGGCAAGGTATGGAATCATGACAACTAACATGCCTAAGGTGTACACGGTGTCTTGAAGGGCGTCAGATCCCTACCGATCATGGCAATTGTGGAGGAGAGTTGGAACCATTATATCAGGTACTTTGTCAATAAAGCCATGATGATGAAGAAGTACCTGGACGAAGATAAACAATACTTTGAGGTAATGCAGGCCTACATGGACAAGAAGATGGAGAAGGGTCGTTCCCACATTGCTCATACCATGGATGGCATAAGGAAGAAGTTCAAGGTCTACCTCAGGCAAAAGTACGTCACGGGTCACACTAGAGGGGATAGCAAGCAGGGTTGCACGGATTGATGAGAAAGCATCTTGCACTTGCAACAGGCCCTAGCTTCTACACAAGCCATGCTCTCATGTGTAGCGGCCTGCGTGGTATGGCAGCAGGCGTCGACACATTACATCTCAAAGTACTACGACATGCAGCACTTGTATAAAACCTGGACTGTAGAGTTCCATTCCTACGCGGTGGACATGCACTACAAGGAATTATGGCCAGGGCAGGTGAAGTGGGTACCCAACAATGCACTGAAGCATGTCGGCCATGGAAGACGACATAGCCGTCGCATCTGCAATGACAAAATAAGGCAGCTTTACACAGAGACATGACAAAACAGGGCAGCTTTGTGCAGTGACATGACAAAAGGGGGCAGTTTTGCACAGAGACATGACAAAGGGGGCAGCTTTGCCCAGAGACAAGACAAAAGAGGGCAGCTTTACCCAGAGACATGACAAAAGCGAGTAGCTTTGCGTAGTGACATGACAAAAGAGATCAGCTTTACACAATGACATGACAAATGAGGTCAGCTTTGCGCAGTGCCATGACAAAAGAGGGCAGCTTTGCCTAGTGACATGACAAAAGAGAGCAGCTTTGCACAGAGACATAACAAAAGAGGGCAGCTTTTCATAGTGACATGACAAAAGAAGACAGCTTTGCCCAGAGACATGGTAAAAGTGGGCAATTTTGCGTAGGGACATGACAATAGAGGCAGCTTTGCACAGTGACATAACAAAAGAGGACAGCTTTGCACAGAGACATAACAAAAGAGGGTAGCTTTGCCAGGTGACATAACAAAAGAGGGCAGGTTTGCGCAGCGACCAAAAATAAATCACATCATGCCTACCCTTTGGCTTATAAAATGAGGTGAAATGCATCTGTGAGATAATACTACACAACCGAACACTACACCAAACCTTCCTTCGCCACGTCGGGACGGACAAGAGGGAGAAGAAGCAATGGGACACAATGATGAAGCAATGGGAGGAGATCCGCAACCTAGCAAGGTCTGCTGCGGCTCGCGAGGAACAAGCAAGGGCTGCTACGACCAGGGCCAAACAAGCGGAGCGTGCCATGAGGTCACACCTCCCTAATGACGCCCCCCGTAGGAGCATGTCCATACTAAACATTCCAACTGAATGTTCACCACAACACCCCCCTGAGGGTGAGACACCGCCCCTCTGTTGGTATAGAGACCCATGCAAATTCTTCAAGTCTAAGCAGCGCCTCAGCCTTGGCATGCGTTATTGGGGTTGTGCGAACTACTCCTTTCACTATCCTGACCGCCATTTCGACACGATCAGCTATCAACAGCCGGTAAGGACCACTTACAATGTGTTCCCCACTATTTCTAACTAAAAGTATGCAATAACAAACTCTCTCGTCTGCCCACAGTCCCCCGAGCCGCTATGTGTCTACTGCAAGTGGATCGACCTAGAGATCCACCCACATAACCAGTGGACTCTGGACTTTGAGGAGTGGAACGACAAAAGGGCATGTGAGATCCATGAGGAGGCGCATTGTCAAGACGAGAAAACCGAGCATATACGTTGAGAGACAAAAGCTCATCTCGAGGCGTGCACACGCAGGCAGCGCGAGGCTCGCGACAGGAAGCGCGAGAAAAAAGAGAGAAATAGCGGCAGAGGCCAAAGAGGCATCTTAGGATTTCAACACCGAGCTGGCAAGGAAGGGAAAATGGCCTCGATCTACACAGTAGGTTAGGCCATTCCGCACTACTCTCCTCAATGTCTAATTTATTTCCATGCCAAGAATACACATATGTATCGTACGACTACTTTACTTTGTTACATCGTGCATGGTTTTGTTTCTTATGCACTGTAACATCCCAAAAATTTGGATGTTCAAAAATGTGGAGATTTAAAAAATTATCTTGCATTTTGCTGGCTTTCAAATCTTTTCTAAATATTTATTTGAATTTCTTTTAGAGTTCATGTTATGCAAATTAATAACCCAAGAATTTTCCAAGTGCAAATGATGATCCTAAAAATAATAAAGATAGAAAATGAGATTACATATCATTAATTCAAAGTGTTAAAAATATACCAGAGTTCAATCCAAGTCAATAGAATGAATCCAAAAGGAACATTAGAATATATCCCTAAATAATTAAACCAAAAATCTTTTCCTTCAATTCAATTAGCAAACCAAAGTCTAAGTCTGAATATTCAAAAACTAAATATATACAATTCATAACAAAATAATATAAACATCAAAATCGAGGGCAAATTAAATAACATAGAGAATAGGAAAATATTAGGTTTTGGTATCCAAATAAATGAAACAAGATTTGGAATTAAATTGAAATCAATAAGGTTAAATAGGAAATAGAAATTAAGTTAAAAATTAAAATCCTAGAACTATGCTTAAATTTTCCCCTCACTAGCTTGCGGGTCCCTCTCTATCTTTTTCCCCTCTCTTTCCTCCCTCCCATTTCCCCTCTGCCCGCTGGGCCCAGAGCCCCCGCCTCTCCCTTTCTTTGCTGCCAGCCGAGCCGGCCTGCCCTCCTCCCTCTCCTACTGCCGAATGGGCCCGGCCCCCACCATCTCTCTCTTTTCCCCCTTCTTTCTCTTTCTTCTTCCCTATTCTTCTCTTCCTCCCTCCACTTGGTCAAAGCTCCAGACCGGCTCACCCACTCCCCTGCTCACGCGTCACCACACGTACCCACCCGCTCTCCTGCGTCACCGTGCCCGTGCGCACGTCACCGCTCCGCCTGCCCCCGTCGCCTCACACGCCCCCGCCCACGCCCTGCGTGCGCCTGCCCGCCGTCCCGTCACACCGTGCCGGCCATGCCGCTGCCCCGACTCTCCACTGCACCCCCTCTCCGCGGCCATAAGTATCGGCCTCGCCTCCTCCCCCTCATCCTCCCACCACCGGGAATCGGCCCCTGGGGCCTCCTAGCTCGCCGACTGCCTATTTCCTCTCCGCCTCCGGCCACCATGTGACCAGTCACTAGAAGCCGCACCCGGTCAATTCTGCCGCACCGCAGCTTCCTCGTGGTGTTGCGAACTCACCCCCACCGTCTCTCGGGGCTCCCATCGCCCGTGGCCCGCTGGCGACGTGAAGCTCCGCGCACCATCACCGGCCGTCACCGTCGGCTCGCCGCAATGCATCCCCAATCAAGCCGTCACCACCGGTGAGATTCTCCCGGCCCCGTCGTGCTCACCCTCCTCTCTAATTTCACTCCCGTCCCCTCCGGCCCGCCGCCCCCGAGCCCACCTCGCCGCCGCTCCGATCAATTAGCCCCCACACATAGCTTCCCCGTCCCCCCAGGAATCCGTTTTATCGGTTGCCGCAGCCTCCCCGGCCACTGTCCGCTGCCGGCGACACCAACACCGAGCGCCGGCCGGCATCCTCTGTTTTGCCCCCCACTGCCCACTGTTCTTTTTATTTCGTGCGCAGTCTCAAGCAGCCCAGGCCGTCGACCCATTTGGCTAGCCCAGCGTGCGTTGAAGCACAGGCTACCGAGAGGTCCCGAGTTCGAGTATGCTCTCTGCACATTTTTACCTTCTTTTTATTTTTTCTGTTATTAATCCATTTTAATTTGGAAAAATTATGGAAAAATTTAGGAATAATCTAGGGAATGTAATAAATTTAATTAGGATGTAAAACTAGGTTACTTAACATTAATTAATATCTGATTATTTACTATATGAGCAATTAATATATCTTAAATATTTAACTAATGTCTAGTTACCAATTAAAGACATCAATAAAATATATATACATCCAAGTTAAATTTAAGAGGAATAAAACTTATAAATATAAAGGCAAGGTATTAAATTTAAGATTACCCTGGACCATAATTGAAGGTATGCCCTGACCTTTAACATGCTACCATTAAATAAATCTCAATGGTAGGTTTAATTAAATTAGGCCTCTTCATAAAATTAATTAAACAATAGGACGTGCCCATAAACATTTAAATTAGAAGGTCCTAATAAAATCCTTGCCATTAGCACGTCACCAATAAATAAATCTTAACGATGAATTTAGTAGGAATAATATTTGGGTATAGCGAGCTTGGTCCTATGTAAATAGAAGTTTAACTAAAACAGGCAAGATGCTAATGCAAAGATAAAATAACAATGACAGTTGGTCCTTAAAGTATGACCAAATGAAAAGTCATGTTAGTATATAGATGCTAAGGTATAGTAGCCCTAGGTTATCGGACATTGAGATAATCTCACCAATAAACAATCCCAAGAAACATGTAATACTATGACCAATAATAGCAGATAAGTAGCAAATAATAATACACTAAAAATTCTTATTAGACATCAATGAGGTAATTAAATACTCCCATGCGTTACTAAATTATTAAACTAATCATCAGGAGTATACTTTAAATAATTAGTAAACAGAATCCCATAAAATACTACAGCCTAGACTGCTAGGAATACAGGCTCTAAAGATTAATTTAATGAACTAAACACATGTGTCTGTCCGTAAGTCTAACCCAGTTCATAGAACTTCCTTGATAAATACGAAAATAATAAAAGAGGTTATTAATAAAAAGATTGAGTCATCGTATTCTGCCACCGACCCTGCCTCAAGTCACCAGAACCACCCATTAACTCGTAATAAAGCTAAATCGAGTTTATTTGGATTTTAATTGGACCTTTTGAGTTATTTTCCTTTATTTGTATTCAGTCATCTAGCACGTAATTTAAAAAGTGGAGTTCTGAAGAGTAAGGGATCAAGCGAGATCAAGAGCAAAGTGAAGATAAAGACCAGAAGTTCAAGAGAAAGCAATGTGTGCACTCAAGACTGCGGTAAACCGCGCCAAGCGAGTCAATACTTTGATCATGTTGAACCTACATTTTCTGCAAATTACTTTTATTTAAATTATCAAATTGCATGCTGTTATTTTATATGCAAATACATATTTATTTTAATATTCTAGTTATATGCCCCTTCATTTAACTTGATTAATATTACACCTGCTTTGGAATATTTGAATATGTGAACCTTGTTGTCCTAGCAAAATTATATTAGTAACCTTTCGAAAATAAGTCCGTAATTATATGTCATGCTTAGTATTGCTTAAACACAAAGGGGCGCTGAAATGCCCCAAGTATCATTATCATTTTCAATCTTGAGAAACTGGTTTGGGAAGTCATGGTGGTAATGACTGGTATATGTTGGTATGATTATTTTATGTTCCCAAAAACCCCAACATGCTTAAATATCTGGGCGGATGGTTCGAGGGTGTGTGTGTGGTGCAGTGGATGCACAAAGTGGGTTAGTGGTAGAACCGCCCAGATACCACTAAGGACTGAATCTTGTCATGACCTCCTATGTAAAACAGTGCAACCACAAGTCTGTAAAGTACAACTTGGCTAAGTAAATTTATCAAAACCCCCGGACTCATCTCACTGGTAGTGGATGGAAGTGGATACGCAAGGGCAAGGGGAGGCCTAAAGGGACACCGAGTAGAGGGTGAAGTTTTCCAGTCGTGCTAGCGCTGCGGGGAGTGGAGCCTGGGCTGCACTAGTATCCGTGGTGAACATCCCGTGCATAGATGGGACCCACCGCAAGTGGGCAGTTTCCCATAAGGTGAGATGACAAAGGGGACTAGATACTTTGAAAAGTCACTGTGATGGTCTGCTCAACCACATGACTAAGGAATCGTGTGGGGGCAACGAGTTGATTGTCTCTTGTGGTGAAAGTGTACAAACTCTGCAGAGTCAAAACTATTCGAATAGCCGTGCTCACGGTCATGGGCGGACATGGGAACTTAACCAGATATAGTTCTATTTCAAAAACTTTGTGGGTGGGAATTGGAAAAGTGTGGGCAGTGGAAAGCCCTGATTTGAATTGTCCTGGGTGTCGTCCCAGTGGTAAGTTAAGCGGCTATAACGCTGAAAGATGCTATATGGTGTGGATGCCATGTAACGGTGGATGGAATCTGGATCGCTATTATTATTGCATTCTCTTACACATTATGTTTTTGATCAAAATTCTAGGTCTCAGGAAATTTCTATGTATTATTGTTGTAGGGGTGGCCCCCACCTAAGCCCAGCAGGCCTGTTAGGAGGTTATAAGAACCAGAGTAACATGTGTAATGACATAAGTGCCCCCAGAGGGGATAACCAGACGTAAGGGTATAACTGTAAAAGCACTCC
The DNA here is from genome assembly GCA_017311315.1 of Dendrocalamus latiflorus. Classification (NCBI taxonomy): domain Eukaryota; kingdom Viridiplantae; phylum Streptophyta; class Magnoliopsida; order Poales; family Poaceae; genus Dendrocalamus; species Dendrocalamus latiflorus. Next base: position 6,391,792 of record CM029675.1, read on the forward strand.
TCATGGGTACATATATATGATTACAGTCCATGGGGAGGAGGCAAGAACACTCCCACCTCTCCACTACCATCTCTCTCTGTTTGGTCTGTAACCACAACAGTTGGCGCCGTCCGTGGGGAGGACAAGGACAAGCCCGAAGACCGAAGAAGAAGGATGGCACCGAAAAAAGCTTCATCAGCGGCGGCGAAGGGAAAGAAGACGGCTGGGTCGGAGCGGCGCGTGAACACCAGGGCTTCGGCATCGCCCGCTGAAGGAGCTGGCAGCAGCGCAGGCGCCGTGGTCGCGGACGTCAACGCTGGCACCACAGCGACCGACCCCGCCAGCGCCGCTACAACGACACCCAACCACGTCGCTGGCACCACAGCGACCGACCCCGCCAGCGCCGCTACAACGACACCTAACCCCGTCGTTGGCACCGCAACGACAGCCCCCGCCACCCTCGCCGGCAGCGCGGATCAGGCGGCCGGGGGTAGCCGCAATGAAGCCTCCGGCGGATCTGGAGATCGTGAAGCGATGGTCCCTGCACCGACCCGTCCGCTGGGCGTTCCGGCGGCCCCGACAGCGCCTGCGGTGGAAATCGCCATACTAGCAGCCCTCAACGCGTTCCAGCGGGAGCTGGGGGACCTTCGCGGAGCCGTCCGCGATATGCAAGAGGCTCGGAGCCAGCAGGCCGCGCCAGTAATCGCGCCCGAGCCCACGCCGGAGAAGGCGGACAGTCGCGAAGCCCCCACGTCTAGCCATGCGCCGCTGCGGCGCGTAGATCCGGAGTCCCCGCTTTCGGCAGGGCTGCAGCAGGCGGCGTGGCCTGAAGACTTCAAGTTTCCTAGCGCCATCGACTCGTACAAGGGCGACACGGACCCCCGCGAGTTCGTGCGCGTGTACAAAACTGCGATCGAAGCCGCGGGTGGAGATGACACCTCGAAGGCGAAGGGACTTCCCCTCACGCTGCAAGGGGTGGCGCTCTCTTGGTTCTTTACTATAGAGCCAGGCTCCATCTACGCATGGGAGCAGCTTCGCGACCGCCTTCACAACAACTTCCAAGGAAACTATGTCGAGCGAGTCAACGCGGACCAACTATTCGCCGTGAAGCAAAAACCCTCGGAGAAGCTCCGGGACTACTTCAAACGCTTCGCCAAGATTCGATGTCAAGTGAAGGACGTTAACGAAACCACCATCGTTAATGCAGCCATACAGGGCCTTCGTCCGGGCCCGATGGCCGAGTACAATGCGCGAAAGCCAATCAAGACGGTGGCGAAGCTCTTCGACAAAATGGAGGAATACGCCAGGGCGGAAGAGGACGCGCGGCGAAGGCAAGGTGACGACTCCGACACCAACCAGGCCGGAGCCTCGGCAAAAGCCGAAGATCCACCGAAAGGCGGCTCTTCGAAGGGAAAACGTAAGCAGGAGTCGTCCAGGGATACGCCCGACCGCAGGGATGCCTCGCACAAGGAGTCGTCCGATCGGCCCAAGCGCGGTCAACAGAGGTCGAGGCGAAACCGGTACATCCTCGACATCGAAGGCGGTTCCGACGAAGGCGCTCCCGCGGGCCGAGGCGGTCGGGGGCGCCGTGGCCGGGGGCGCGGCCGTGGCCGGGGCCGCGATGATAAAAGTCGTGGAGATTACGACGATCAGCACCAGGGACTCTGGTGCGTAGTCCACGGCCGCGGCAACCACGATACCCGCACCTGCACCTCCATCGCGGCGCTCCGTGATAGCGTCGCTAGGGACAGGAACCCGGAGACACGTCCGCCTGCGGTGGCCCACGTCCAATTCCCGTACGAGGCCCCCATGCAGGTACAAGCACAAGGGATGCAACCCCAGGAAGGCCCCTTACGGATCCAAGCTCACGTACAGCAGCCTCGGGAGGGCCTCCTGTCGCTGCAGGCCCCGGAGGCAACCCACCGCAGGGTCATTAACGTCATATCTGGAGGCTTTGCGCAGGAATTCGCCTCAGCACGGCAGCAGAAGGCCTATGCGCGAAGACTACATCACGTGGCGGCATACCCAGCGCAAGCACCACCGGACTGGGCGCAGCACGAAGTCGCATTCACACCCGACGACGCCCAAGGCGTGGACTTCCCTCATTAGGACCCCCTGGTCATCCGGGTCACGATTGCGGGATGCGACGTGGGGCGTGCCTTGGTGGACGGCGGTAGCTCCGCGAACATATTGTTTGCGGCGGCCTTCGACCAGATGGGGATCCCTCGAAGCCGCCTAGGGCCCTCAGGAATCCCACTGCAGGGCTTCGGGGGACAGCCCCTGCGGGCGTTGGGCCAAATAAGTCTTCAAGTCTCCTTCGGCCAAGATAACAATGTGCGGGCCGAAGATGCCACCTTCGATGTGGTCGACCTTCCGTACCCCTACAATGCCATATTAGGGCGCCCAATCCTCAAGTCCTTCAGCGAGGTACCACATCACGGCTATCTATGCATGAAGATCCCGGGTCCCCGGACCATCATTACCGTCTGGGGCGACTAGGATATGGCCCGGCGCATCGAGCCAGGTACCAGGTACCCGCGTCGCGAAGCCCAGCGGCGCTCTTAGAGCTGGCATCAAGCGCGGGGGTCCGCGGGGCCATTCAGGGGCGCCTTGGCGGGCCCTGCAGATGTCTAGCGACTAGAGGCTTCGGCCGCACCACGGACAAACGGTTAGTATATCCACCCCCTGTAATTGCTTACCCGCGCAAACGGGGATGTAATGAAGATCGCAGTTTGCCAACAATCTTTCTTCATCACGCGCAAGTATGCGGCGGAGGCGCGCGCAGGCTTGGCCAGCGCGCGCGTTTCCGCAGTATAAACAAAGACGCACGTTCGCGTGTGCACTCGCTGTAGCCAAAGGTGACGGGCCTGAGTATAAACAAAGACGCACGTTTGCGTGTGCACTCGCCGTAGCCAGGGGTACGGGACTGAGTATAAATCGAAGTCGCACGTTCGCGTGTGCACTCGCCGTAGCCAAAGGTGACGGGCCTGAGTATAAACAAAGACACACGTTCGCGTGTGCACTCGCCGTAGCCAGGGGTACGGGACTGAGTATAAATCAAAGTTGCACGTTCGCGTGTGCACTCGCCGTAGCCAAAGGTGACGGGCCTGAGTATAAACAAAAGACGCAATGGGGGGACGCCCTCGCGCGCACCAGTCTACGGACTTTAAATAAGACGTAGCGTCGAGGTCCGCCTCCGCACGCACCAGTCTACGGACTTTAAATAAGACGTAGCGTCGAGGTCCGCCTCCGCACGCACCAGTCTACGGACTTTAAATAAGACGTAGCATCGAGGTCCGCCTCCGCACGCACCAGTCTACGGACTTTAAATAAGACGTAGCGTCGAGGTCCACCTCCGCACGCGCGAGTCTCCGGACTATAAAGGAAGTCGTAGCGTCGAGGTCGCCTCCGCACGCACTAGTCAACGGACTTTAAATAAGACGTAGCGTCGAGGTTCGCCTCCGCACGCGCGAGTCTCCGGACTATAAAGGAAGTCGTAGCGTCGAGGTGCGCCTCCGCACGCACTAGTCCACGGACTTTAAATAAGACGTAGCGTCGAGGTCCGCGTCCGCACGCGCGAGTCTCCAGACTATAAAGGAAGTCGTAGCGTCGAGGTCCGCCTCCGCACGCACTAGTCTACGGACTCTAAATAAGACGTAGCGTCGAGGCCTACCTCCGCACGCGCGAGTCTCCGGACTATAAAGGAAGGCGAAGCGTCGAGGTCCGCCTCCGCACACGCCAGTCTACGGACTATAAAAAGGCGAAGCATCGAGGTTCGCCTCCGCACCCGCCCGCCTATGGACGGTAAAGAGGTGAGGTGCCAAGCACTGCCCCCGCAAGCGCCGTTCTAAGGAACCCTTGCGCGACTACTTCGCCAACGGCGCGCGTCGAACATGGAGAGCCCGTCCCCGCGCAGCATGTGGCGTACCGGTGAAGCCGAAGCGGCATCAACACACAGCGCATATCTTAAGATGACAGACAATTTGCATGTCGGACAAAACACGCAAGTACAAAGGTCCGGCAGCATCCTTGCCGTTCTAAGCCACTATCCCGCGGGCTCGTCCTTAACGCGCGCTAAAGCTGGGGCCTCGCTCGAAGAAGGCCGGCTTGCCCAAAAGTTCCACGACTCCTCGGCCCTTTGCGAGCCTCGAAGGCGCCGTCGGGTCGCAAGGCCAGACGCGAGCAGTCGCCCCCAGCAAGGAAGTTGCCCGGGATAAAGGCAAGTAATCAGTTCGTGAAGCAAACACGCACCTTATTCATTCAATTAAGGGGCAGACGCTACAATGCACGCCCACACTTAGCCGCATTGGCGCCGCACCTGTGAACCTTCTGCATCTTCGGAGGCCTCTGCGCCGCCCTCGTCACGCCGTGGGACTTCATCTAGAAATTGGCCAAGGCTCCCCCCACCACGAAGGGACTTCTGAAGCTCGACCTCCGTGGCGGCTATCCCGATGTAGTCCCAGATGCGCTCGTAGAAGAATTTGACGGGGCCGTGAATGGCACGGACTTCACCGGACATCACTCCGGCCCCGCCGGGCATCTCCAGCTGAGGGTTCTCGCAGCCCCGTGCAACCGCGGTGCACACCAGGGACGACGCCACATAGGCACAGTGGTCGCCAAAGGTCCTCGCAGCCCCGTGCGCAACGTCGGCGGCGTCATGGATCCAGCGAAGGGCCCGCACTAACTCCTTCGGCCCGAAGGCGTGGTCCGGCACTCCAGCCACAAGCCTTTGGAGGTGGACTTCCAGCATTTGCAGGGCGTCCCACGCAACCACCGAGGCGTCGCCAAGCGTCTGGTTACGCTCCGCTAGAGTCAAGGCAAGCTCGCCTTTTTCCTTCTCTAGCGAGGCGACCTGTTCCAGGAGCCCGTCGCGCTCCGCCGCAAACTTCTGTTGCGCAGCTTCCGCGGCCAACTCCCGCGCTGACGCAACAAGTCCCTCGGCACGTGCCCTCGCTTCGGCGCATTCCGTTTCCAGCTGGCGGATGCGGGCGTCCTGGGCACAGCGGGCTCCAGAAGCTTCGCGTAGCTCCTCCTCGGCGGCCCGCAGCCTATCCTCGAGCGCCTTTCGGCCACGAGCATAGGCCGCTTGCAAGGCCTGCCCCAGCACAAGTGTCTGCAGAAGGGAAGGACTTAGCAAGATCAGCCAGCACAGGCGTTGTCGCATGAGTACTTACCCTCACCCCAGACACCTCGAAGGCGTCTTCGAGGCGCCCGACCCCATAGGCTTGCAGCATTTGCGGGTCGACGCTGGTGGCCGCGTCGTTCACAATCCCGCGCCACGCCCTCAGCGTCTCCGAGGGCGGCACGAGGTCCGCGGGGCTTACGCGCGCGGAGGTCCCGTGGTCCGCCAAGTGCTCCCCCTCCGGAATGAGCAGCGCTGCAAACAAGGCTGCAGGTGAGCACCGCAAGGCATGAAAGAATACACCAGAGTAAGCTCAGCCACCCTACCTTCGGTAGCAGAAGGAGGGTCTCGGGGACTCGCCCCCTGATCCCCGGGCGGGGCGGCGGTGGCGTAAGCCCCCGCAGAAGGAATGGCCCCGCCGCGGGCAGAAGCCTCCGTGTTCGGGGCAGGTGGCGGCTGTCCCTGCGCGACGGGCGGCGTGGCCAGAGGGGCGGAAGGTGCATATGCCGCAGGGTCTCCGACATTTGCGCTGGAGTCCCACAAGCTTCTGACGCCCGTGGCCACGACGAATCCCCGCGTTGTCCGGTGGAGCTCCGGCCGCACACACGGCCGTTTAGCCGGGGCTGCCGGCAGCGATACTGCCCCCGCAGTCGCAGCTGGGGAAGCCCCCGCGGTTGCAGCGCCCGGGGGCGAAAGTTCCGCGGCGGCAATGGTCGCAGGGGGCACCTCGGTTTCTGCCGCCGTCGGTAGAGGCAGCAGGGCTCCGCGCGCCCCCGTGGAGGGCGCCTTCGGCACCACAGAGGCCATGGCCGGAGGCTCCACCTCAGCATCGTCGTTCAGCACGGGTTCCGCCCCGGCGACTTCGGTGGACGGCAAGACGCCCCCCTCCCGCTGCACGCAGCAAGCCTGCCGTCCGGGGCGCTTGCCGAAGATACCTCACCTTCGGCGTCTGCGCCACCCAAGCCTGAACCGGCATACCTCGCCGAGTCCGACTCCGCGTCCGTCGCACCCTCGGGAGCACTAGCAGCAGCAGTAGCACCGTCGTCTTCCGAGACGGCTTCTTCTTCTTCTTCGCCGCACCGTCGTTTGGAGCGACACGGTCCGGCACGGCAAGGCCCAGGGCCTCGCACACGCGGTTTATTCGCCCCAGCCCCGCCTCAGCGATAGCAAACGCGCGCTGCTCGTGCTCCCTGTCGGTGTACGGCCCTAGGAACACGTGCGCTGCTTGCTCCGCCTCCTCCAAGCAAACCCCTGAAGCAATGGAGATGGCATCAGCATATAGCGCATTTCGCGTGAGCGAAGGAGAGACGCGGTCCATGCTTACGAAGACTGGGGGGTGCCGGCAGCGAGCAGACCGATGGCGCAACATTGTCATCTCGACGCCTCTCGGCGGCAAGACGCCAGTCGCGGGCAAGCGGCACCACACCGTACATTACGTACTCTTCGGCGAGGTCACGCATGTTGAGGCGGGCGGCCACGCCTACGAGCCGCCGAGCCCTCCGCCTGTCCTCGTCATCGAGCGTCCGGCCGGGCGAGGGCTTGAACGCGATCGGTCGGCCTGGGCACTCAAGGCCGCTCCCGCTCTCCACACGGTGGTAGAACCACCGCTTCATCCAGTAAGACTCCCACTTCCCGCGAGTTGAGTTCGCAGGGAAGAGCTTCTTACACGACGGACGAAGAATAAAGGTGACGCTACCAAAGCTCGACAGCGTCCCGTCCTTCCGGTCCTTGGGCTGGCACCGTGCCTCGTGAAGGTAGGCGAACAACGAGGCGCTGGGCCAACACGCCCCCGAGCGCAAGGCCCAGCTGTACACCGCGAGCCGTGCCACGGCGTTCGGAGTCAGTTGCGCCAGCTCCAGCCCGAAGGTCCGCAGCACGTCGCCCACGATATCCGCCGCTGGGATGCGGAGTCCCGCGTCGAAAAAGGCAACAAACACGACCGCCTCCGACCTCTCGGGATGCGGTTCCGTCTCGTCAGTGGCGGGCAATCGCACCTCCTGGCGCTCGGACAACTTCCCCGTGCGAAGAAGCCCTTGGATCGTCTTCTCAGTCACGAGCGAGGGGCCTAGCTCGCCGGAGAACGTGCCTTCCTCCTTCGCCACCAGCCACTCCTTGTCCGCCGTCGCCGGGTCGCGCTCTTGGAGCGCGTATTTCACCTCCAACAGTGAAGACCGCCGGCGAATGCCGCAGACACCACCCGCCTGACCACGCTCGCCATCAGACGCCATTGCTTCTCCGGGAAGGAGACCAGCGGCACAAAAATACTATGCGGGTATGGAAGGCGGCGCAACCAGGAAGGGGGCGTACAACTGCGGGGGCACGGTCGAGGGGGCTACGGCACAAAAACCTTTACAGCGCAAGACCGCATCGCGAGATCTCGAGTCACCCCACGCGTGGCGATGTCCGCGACGCAAAGGCGCCAGCTCCGCTGCCACCCGTTCGAAGGGTAGGGGACGGAGCGCGCGCGTCTACTCCGGCTGGGCGGCAGCTCCGCTGCCACCTGTTCGGAGGGTAGGGGACGGAGCGCGCGCGTCTACTCCGGCTGGGTGGCAGCTTCGCTGCCACCCGTTCGGAGGGTAGGGGACGGAGCGCGCGCGTCTACTCCGGCTGGGCGCCAGCTCCGCTGCCACCCATTCGAAGGGTAGGGCACGGAGCGCGCGCGCGTCTACTCCGGCTGGGCGCCAGCTCCGCGGCCACCCGTTCGAAGGGTAGGGGACGGAGCGCGCGCGCGTCTACTCCGGCTGGGCGCCAGCTCCGCGGCCACCCGTTCGCAGGGAGGGTAGGGGACGGAGCGCGCGCGCGTCTACTCCGGCTAGGCGCCAGCTCCGCTGCCACCCGTTCGCAGGGTAGGGGACGGAGCGCGCGCGTCTACTCTGGCTGGGCGCCAGCTCCGCTGCCACCCGTTCGAAGGGTAGGGGACGGAGCGAGCGCGTCTAATCCGGCTGGGCGCCAGCTCCGCTGCCACCCGTTCGAAGGATAGGGGACGGAGCTCGCGCGTCTACTCCGGCTGGGCGCCAGCTCCGCTGCCACCCGTTCGAAGGGTAGGGGACAGAGCGCGCGCGTCTACTCCGGCAGGGCGCCAGCTCCGCTGCCACCCGTTCGGAGGGTAGGGGACGGAGCGCGCGCGTCTACTCCGGCTGGGCGCCAGCTCCGCTGCCACCCGTTCGTAGGGTAGGGGACGGAGCGCGCGCGGCTACTCTGGCTGGGTGCCAGCTCCGCTGCCACCCGTTCGAAGGGTAGGGGACGGAGCGCGCGCGTCTACTCTGGCTGGGCGCCAGCTCCGCTGCCACCCGTTCGGAGGGTAGGGGACGGAGCGCGCGCGCGTCTACTCCGGCTAGGCGCCAGCTCCGCTACCACCCGTTCGAGCGCGCGCGTCTACTCCAACTGGGCGCCAGCTCCGCTGCCACCCGTTCGAAGGGTAGGAGACGGAGCGCGCGCGTCTACTCCGGCTGGGCGCCAGCTCCGCTGCCACCCGTTCGAAGGGTAGGGGACGGAGCGCGCGCCCGTCTACTCTGGCTGGGCGCTAGCTCCGCTGCCACCCGTTCGAAGGGTAGGGGACGGAGATCGCGCGTCTACTCCGGCTGGGCGCCAGCTCCGCTGCCACCCGTTCGGAGGGTAGGGGACGGAGCGCGCGCGTCTACTCCGGCTGGGCACCAGCTCCGCTGCCACCCGTTCGGAGGGTAGGGGACGGAGCGCGCGCGCCTACTCCCGCTGAGCGCCAGCTCCGCTGCCACCCGTTCGAAGGGTAGGCGACGGAGCGCGCGCGTCTACTCCGGCTGGGCGCCAGCTCCGCTGCCACCCGTTTGAAGGGTAGGGGACGGAGCGCGCGCATCTACTCCGGCTGGGCGCCGCAAAGGCGGGTGTCTTATCCCGCAAAGTCTGCCTCGTTTTCCTTAATAGACCACCTACAGTGCATCAACGCAAAAGGTGATGCCGGCGGGCTCCATCAGAAACGCCGACTGTAGGTAGGCCTGTTAAGAAAAACAAGGCAGACCTTGCTATCGCCTGCAGAAGCACGGTGCGGGGGCAGGAAGCGCGGCTGATCGAGCTCCCAAGAAAAATGGACCTCCTTCTGTGCATCAACATTCCCCAAGCCGTTCAGCGTCACCCAGGAATGTTGATGCACGGCAGGGGCCCATTTTAGGGGAGCAGCTTCTATCACAATATACGCAGGAGCAGCGCCGCATCAGCGCCATATATATACCCCATCAGCAGGGGAGCCAACCGGCGGAAGGCCAATCGGCAGAAGTCCAACTGTCGGGAGTCTGCCGCCATATTAATGGTCACGACGCCTCAAACGCCCTTACCGCGCCAAGCACGCTTCACCGCGTGGACGGCCGGCAGACCAAGCGTCACGGCACGTCCCTTATCACTTAAGGCTCATACGACGAATCAGGGGCCCGCTACGCTGTCCTGTGCCGGGGCAACGCCCCCGGCGCGCGTCTACTTCGGCTGCAGCCCAGCCCCGGGTCAAGTTTGGAAAAGTTCACAGGCCGGGGGGACGGAGCGCGCGCGCATCTGCTTCCGCGCCAGCTCTGCTGTACTTCGACATCACCTTCCATCCCACACCTCGAGCTCCCCAACCGCGAGCTTGGAGAAATTCACAGGCCGCAGGGGACGGAGGGGGCCAAAGGACTCGGTGACATGGCTTCGGCCCTGTGAAGCCCTTCACCATGAGAGGCTCCTGTTGTAGGGGTGGCCCCCACCTAAGCCCAGCAGGCCTGTTAGGAGGTTATAAGAACCAGAGTAACATGTGTAATGACATAAGTGCCCCAGAGGGGATAACCAGGCGTAAGGGTATAACTGTAAAAGCACTCCTCATGGGTACATATATATGATTACAGTCCATGGGGAGGAGGCAAGAACACTCCCACCTCTCCACTACCATCTCTCTCTCTGTTTGGTCTGTAACCACAACAATTATATTTTTAAATAATGATAATACCTCTCACAAAATAAAATGTCAGGAAGAATAAATAGAGTCGTAAGAAAAGAAGATGGATGTTTGTGGTAAATATATAAAGTTGTTGGTGGATTCAGGTCGATCATAAAAAGGAAACGATAGTGTGGATTCTGAGAAAAATAAATTGGTGGTGTCTAAATGAATAGATAGGCTAGATGGATGATTTGAATGATTTTTGGAGAATTAAGGAGTGCAAAGGTAATTGCTGGATCAATTTTTGGGAGATATTGGTGATAATGGGATTAATAGGATTTGATCGATTACTAGATGAGTCAATTGAATTGTTGGGAGTTTGGAGATATGATAATTGGAGTATAAACTTGATCAATGATATTCTTGGTGAAGGTATACTAGTGGGTTAGTTAGAAATAGATAATGGAAAATAAGGTTGATTATTGTAAGAACAAATTATGATTGTGGATCAATAGCAAAAGGAATGTGTTGATAGGAATTTTGGAATACAAAAGATATTGGTGGATTGTATAATTGATGATATTCGCTGTTTGGAGTTTTAGACAGCACTCAATATCGGAATTGTGTGTTCGGTGGATTAATCAAATGATATTAGATAGATGATGTCACTAGCTGTTTGGAGTTTTAGGCAACAATTGATCGGTGGATTATATAAATTATGATACTCGTTGTTTGGGGATTTAGGAAACAATTGATTGGTGGATTGTATAGTTGATGTTATCTGCTGTTTGGAGTTTTAGATAGCAGTCAATAAATAAAGTATATGATCGGTGGATTAATTAAATGATGTCACTCGCTGTTTGGAGTTTTAGACAGCAATCAATATAGAAAGTATATGATCGGTGGATTAATTAAATGATGTCACGTGCTGTTTGGAGTTTTAGACAGCAATCAATAAAGAAAGAGTATATTCGGTGGATTAAGTAAATGATGTCACTCGCTGTTTGGAGTCTTAGACAGCAATCAATAAGGAAAGTGTGTCTTTGGTGAATTAAATCAATTATGGCAATCGTCGTGTGGAGTTTAGGTAGAATTAATAATACTATGATTTAATAATAATAATGCTACAAAAAACAATTTTTGGCAAATAAAATAACTCGAGCCTCTCCTTTGATAAGCCATGCATACTATTTAATTGCATCCTGTGTGTTGGCTCACGAGCACGGTGGTTTGTGCTCATATTCGCTTTCCCCACAAATCCAAAATCAGGAATCAAATCACTACGCTTCAGTAATACTTTTGGATCATGATGGCAAAGAAGATGAAGATGTCAAGAACTAGGTTGCGAACCTCCGGTTGGCTGCCTGTGGGCATGTCCTGAAGGTCCCACCTATGTGCTTCGTTCTTCCGCTGCTGCAATTTAATGATTTCGGCCTAATCGGCCCATGAGTAAGTCTACTATTATATTTACACTTCCGCATGATATGTATTTTTATATTCAGAACTGTAAACTGTGAGCACTATCTACTGATCCAGGGAATAGTGCAGTGGAATCACAGAGGATTCCGGATTGTAAAGTCTGGGTCCTGACATGCACGTAACCAAATCCTGTGTGCCATGTCATTCCCATGTTTATTATGAAGTATATTTTAATTACCAACATAAAATCTTCTCATCTTTTCGCATTTATTTTATCCACGTGTTCAATATCACTTTCCTTCCTTTCGTCTAATTGTTCATATCCCAGTTGTCCTCAAAAATATTTTCATTAAATTTCTTCGAATAAAACAACATAAGATGATCGCAAAAAGTTATTGCGAGTTGAATATATTTTTTACGGTCAACAATGTACGAAAATCACAAATAGATCAATCATTACTTCATACTATAACTTACCTCCGTAAGTACGAGTTGTTGAGACCTCAATGACTCGCACAAAATTCTTCTACAAATTTTTCGCACTGCAACAACAAACGACGATCACAATATATTACTGTCAATATAACATATTTCATATCATTCAGAATCTACAAAAGTCACAATCGGACCAGCCTACTCTTTATCAGCCCTTTTATTTCCACAATAATCTAAAAAATATTTCCTACATATATTTTCTACATTGCGTAACGAGTTTTTGAAAATACTTTTCAGAAAATTTTGCACCTCAATTTTCATATCACAAATTTTGTTCATACTCTACACATAAATACATTACCAAACAAAATTCTTAATTTTTGTAATTACAAAAAAGTTACACCAACAAGTAAACAAGACTCTACATAAAATTCATATTTTTCAAACATCATTTCGTATATCAAAAATAATTATATTCTACATATAACTCTATAAATACATATAAATTTTATACCCTACAAATTCAATATACAGAGCAACCCAAAAAAGCCACTTAATCATGCGCTCGGGCACCGCACATTCGAGCTACAGTGGAGACATGCGCTCCCTGAGTGTACAACCTCGTGCTACAGTAGAGACGTGTGGTCCCGGACCGCATGTTCTCGCTACAGTGCAGTCGTGCGGTCCCGGATCGCACAACCCGCCACGCGTCGGCGCCGGACGGTCCCACGGTCGGAACGGGGGGCCAGAAATGAAATTTCTGTACTCAGGGAGTTAGAATTGGAATTTGTGGTTCAAACAGTGCTAGAAACGTCCAAAATTTAAGATCTCCCTTGGAAGCTACTTGTACTAGTATCGCAACAGTTAGCTATTCTCTCCATTCTTTTTTATTATATATTTTTAATTTTTATGATCTTCAAGATGTGACTTTTATCATTACTTTTTATATATTTACAACAAAGATATGCTAATAAAATTATAATATTATAAAAGTATTTTTAACGATAAATCTAATTATATAATTTTTGTATAGAAAATATAGATAGTTTTAAGTATCTTAACACACAGTTTTTGTGCATTGTTTTGGTGGAAATGTTCTTAAACGTATGTATATCTTAACAAGCAGTTTTTGTGCCCAGTTACATTTCCATTTCAGTTTTGATTTATATACTATCAATCATTGAAGTAGAAGTAGAAGTAGAAGTATTTTTCTAGTTAGAGGTTAAAACTTAGATAACACCATAGTTTAGGGGTAAAGTATATTTATTCCTAATTCATATGTATGGATTTTATTCAGTTTTCAGAGCATGTTCTTCCTAGTTAATTATTCTTTGACAGAATTGAACTAATGAACACAGGAACATAACTAATCTGCACATATTCAAAGCACAGATTCAAATATCCTCACCTTATACAGTCTGTTCAGATTTCTGTATATTTCCTGTTTTTTCGTGCATCGCGCGCCATCACATTAATTTGCACCATGATGTATGTCCTGAAATTGTTTGTATTGCAGATAGACGTTTTGTTTTCATTGATCAGCTAGTACACCTCCTTAGTTAGTTCACGGCATGAGACTTTTGAGTGAGGAAACAACTTCGATAGCCATGCTCTGATTCTTCAGTTCAGTTAGTTCAGATGGAACAAATATAGTTTAGTTAATCTCTCCTTTGTTAGGACAGAAAAGAACGCCAAATCAGTCAACTTACACAAATTGTTTGACTCAATGTTCTCATAATCACGATAATCTGAAAGAAATAGTAAACTCTGTTATCTATTTCCTATAATTCAGCGTCAGGACAGCTTGTATCACTTTCTTTTCTTTTCGTTTGAGGCTCAATGATTGCCAATTTTCTTATGCAGCCCCTCCACTATAGAAACCTCGATCATTAACTTTCCATTAATTACCTTAACAATATAGATTATCAGCATGACATCTCACAGAGCAATCAGCTCGTTGTTACTCCCCTTAATCTCCAATTGTCATTCACAGTGAAAACAGTAGCAATTTTGGCAATGTTTTCTTGTAATACCTCATTTACATGGCAGAGTGTTTGATCATGATTGGTTTCTATAATTCTCTATGCGCTGATTATTTGGGGTATGATTTTACTCCACTGCCTGCTCATATTTATTCATCTTCTCATTTCCATCCTGGTTTGCAGCCTAATTCTCACCAGCATATGAAAAGTAAACTGCACTGATCTGGATTAATTTTCTCCTTGAGTTCACTATATTAACTCTGTTTTGATTGCTTGGCTCTTTTCTCCGTTATGTCACCAATGACGTTAATTGGAATCTAACCTGCTCACTGTAGGATTGCTTGGCTCCTTAACTCTGTTTTTTTGACTACTAACTGTAGGAATAGAAATTTAGTAGAGAATAACAGTCAACACAAAAAGAGTTCCAAATTCATGTAGGCAATCTGCAGGATATTAAGATTTATCACCTTTACACCATTGGTCACTGCTGAAGTACACAATGGGGATGCTTCTGGTGGTTGGTCACTTTTTGATTTTTTTGGTTGGGTTATTCATCATCTACCTTTCTAGTGGTTCTTGAGCTCTACATATTTTGACAATCATGTCTATATCTCTAAACAATTGCATTGATGCAGTAATGAACATATGTATTCATGTTATGAAAATTTATAACATTTACAATGTGTTACTGTCGTGATGAGCTGAACAACTGATGCATATGCCATTTTGAATGATTTTATTCAGGAGGAAGGAACAAATTGAGTGCAGTGCTCTAGCCATGGGAAGCTAAGGTCAATTCAAGCTATTCAGCGAGGTCAAGCCAAGCTTCAATGCAATGATAGCTAGGGACATTTTAGTGATGCTTGTAATACAACTTCAAATTTTTGTCACAATTAAAGTTGGTTTCATTTCAGATATGTGTAGCAAGAAATTCTATTTTGATATAATGATTTTACTACATCGGTTGATTCCAGTTGTGACAAACATTAATGGCGTTGCAATAATTCTTGTTGCTACTAAAGCAATGCGTTGCAATATACACTATTCCCTTCAACTTTTGGCGTGGCAATATATGCTATATCAACAAAAAAACAGCGTACCAAAAGAGTCTATAGCAACAAAAGATCAAGCGTGGCATTAGAAGCTATGGCAACGAAAATAGTAAGCGTGGCAATAGAGGCTGTTGCAACCAAAGTATGTGCGTGGCAATTGAATATATTACCACGAATTATTTGAGTGGCAATATCACTATGTCCTATTACCACGAATTCTTTGCGTGGCAATTGAATCTATTACCACGAATTCTTTGCGTGGCAATTGAATCTATTACCACAAATTCTTTGCGTGGCAATATAGTCTATTGCTACCACCAGTTTTCGTTGCAATTTAACTTATAACCACGAAATCGGTATGTTGCAAATGCTATCTACAGCAACGCCTCATTGCGTGGCAATAGATGTTTTTGCCACGCAATACATTGTTGCATAAACTATGTATTGCAATGCTTTATTGCGTTGCAATAGGTAAACGTTATTGCAACGAACCGAAATACCGTGGCCCAAACTTTAGATCACGCAACTTCTTGCCACGCCTCCCAACGAAAAGTTAGCGTTGCAATAGGTGCTATTGCAACCATTTTGGGCCTATTGCAACGTTTCGACGCCGTTGCAATAGGCCCAAAAATTAGTAGTGAATGTATTGATGGTTAAATAGATCTTTTTAACACAGATTCTAGAAGCTTAGTAAAAAAGAAGAGAAAATAGTATACGTTGACTGGCTGACGCTTTACACATTCATCGGCAAGGCATCACCTGCAACCGGCGATCGAAAAAGGAAGAGGACAGGTCAACGGACACTGAACAATTGAACAAAGCGGCCAAGCAGGTAAATTAAAGCAGGTGTTGATGGATGGATGCATTGGTGCGATCTGAAATCCCGGAGAACTGGACCGATCGATCATAGCATATTGATCGATCGGTCCTACCTACTTCCTCGACGACCCATCTGCATCTCCGTCAATATCCATCGTCCAGAATTATACGCACTGCGGCTGGAAAGGTGTTTAGTTCCAGGAATAGATCGCTGAGACGAGAACCTTCGTCTGATGGCAACTCTGAACCTAATCACACCCATGACGACGACGAGGTCACCGACGACGACCAGGAAGACGACGAAGAACAGTGGCTGGAGCCAGAGCTAGAGCGAGGATGCATGGGTCCGGACCTGTCTGCTGCTGCATGCATGGCCGGGTTGGTTATGTGAGGCGGATGGATTGGGTGGGTGGATGCCATCACTCGCGTCGGAACAAGGCAAAGCAGACGAGATTGGAAGGGTTGGCCGCAGCTAGCTAGCTAGCCGGAATAGTACGGGAAATGACCGGTAAAGTCAGCGCGTACCAGTGAACCATTGATCTTTACTGCTGCTAGGAGTAACCTTCATTTCATCGATCTTCCTGGGTGACACCAATTAATTTTACCAATTATTAACCTTTACTTTCAATTCGGAGGGCTATCTTCATCTATCTTTCAGAGAAATCATCACATGAACCAGCCATACGATACACTCCCTCCGTTTCATATTAGGGGGTGTTTGGGACTGCTCCGCTCCACGTTTTTCAGCTCCGCTCCACGTTTTTTAGCCAAACGGTTTCAGCTCCACGCACCCTGTTCGAGGAAAAAAGGTGGAGTTGTGAGAGCACCTAAAGAGGTACTTCACAAACTCCAGTTTTTTGTGGAGCTGCTCCACAGTGGAGTTTGTGGAGCAGAGTTTGTGGAGCAGTCCCAAACACCCCCTTAATGTAGGCTATATTCCGCTCTTCCCTTTTCACTTCTCTTCTCTTCGGCTGCAGTTTATATCTTATGATTTTTTGTTCTAGCACTGATATTTTTATAAATGAACCGAATGCTAATAAACTGTTTCAAAAAGACTGTTTCGATAAGCCATTTTGAAATAGTAGCAAAAAATTATTTAATTTATTTGTTCAAAAAAAATCAAAAATCATAAGTCAAAAAAAAGTTAACCACAGCACAGGTCCCTCGCAACAGAAATGAAGGGTGTAGTTAATAATGTTTTCCAGCTTATATAGCTATACCTCTGCTAAAGGCACGCTACTCATTCAAGAATCCTACGTACAGTGGTAAAACAGTGCAATGGACTGGGTTCGGCCCTTTCTCATTTTGGTTTATCAATGTCTGCTACAATAGCTAGTTTTCAAACGATACGTCTTTTTAAGACGTCTATAAATCAATTATAGTAGATACTGTACCGAGTTCAGATATACCAACAAAAATCATACGAGATTGTTTCTCTCTTCGTATTGTTTCTTGTGAACAGCCAGAATTCAAAACTTGCTATTGAAGTGCCTAGATGATTAGAGATCGATTTTAAGATATTATCTCCATCTCGTCCATATCCTTGGCACAGTGTAGGGGCCTAGATTTTACAACCCGGATTCCTCTGTGGTTCCACCGCACTATTCCCTGGATCAGTAGATAGTGCTCACAGTTTACAGTTCTGAATATCAAAATACATATCATGCGGAAGCATAAATTAATAGTAGACTTACTCACGGGCCGATTAGGCCGAAATCATTAAATTGCAGCAGCGGAAGAACGAAGCACGCAAGTGGATCCTTCAGGACATGCCCACAGGCAGCCAACTGGAGGTTCGCGACCTAGCCCTTGACATCTTCATCTTCTTCGCCATCGGGACCAAGAGTGTTGCTGAAGCGTAGTGATCTGATTCCTGATTCTGGATTTGATGTGAAAGCAAGTGTGAGCACAAACCACCGTGCTCCGCGAGTCAATACACAGGATGCAAATATATAGTATGCATGGCTTATCAAAGGAGAGGCTCGGGTTATTTTATTTGCCATAAATCCGCTTTTAGTAGCATTATTATTTAATCATAGTTCTATTGTTGCAACCTAAGACCCACACAACGATCGCCATCATATATATGTTCCACCGATCAACAATTTACCTTGCATTGTCTAAGAATTGCATCAATCATGTTAGAGTTACCAACTTTCATACGAAGTCACATTTTAACCACCAAATCATAGATCCAATCTCATATTCCTTTTACCACTTCGATCAGTTCCTCAGTTTAAAGAAAGTTCATTATACTTTATTTTAGATCCACCAATATCTTTTGTACTCTAAATTCCTAACAACCCAATCTTGTGGTTGTTATTCATCAACTTTACACTTCAGACTCTAACAATCATCCATCATAATTATTTTTAAATCCACCGATATCATTTTTTTATCAGGGATTTCTAACAATTCAATCCTTTTTGTTATTGATCCAAAACCATAATTCACTCTCCCAATAATCAATCTTATTTTCCATTATCTAATTCTAACTAATTCACTTGTATACCTCCACCAAGAATATCAGTGATCTAGTCTACGATTCACTATTATACATCCACCAAGAATATCAGTGATCAAGTCTATGATTCTCCACTATACGTCCACCAGGAATATCATTCACCAAGATTATATCCCAATAATTATTATCAATCCACCAGTATTCCAAAAAATTCAATTCATCCCTCTAGTATTTGATCAAATCCTATTAATCCCATTATCGCCAACATCTTCCAAGAAATTAGATTAAATATCAGTGTTATAATCCACCATTACCTTTGCACTTCCCAATTCTGCAATCCACCATTACCTTTGCACTTCCCAATTCTGCAGAAATCATTTAAATCATCTATCCAGCCTATATATTCATTTAGGCTCCTCCAATTTATTTCTCCCGGAATCCACACTATCATTTCCTTTTTATGATCGACATGAGTCCACCAATATCTTTATGTGTTTATCACGAACATCCATCTTCTTTACACACGACTCTATTTATTCTCTATATTTTATTTTGTAAGAACAGAAGTGTCATCATTTGAAATATAATACATAAAAGTCCCTGAGACCTAGCAGTTTTGACCAAAGACATAATGTGTAAGAGAATGCAATAATAACAGTGATCCAGATTCCATCCACCATTACATGGTCTCTGCACCATATGCTAGACCTTCAGCGTTATAGCCGCTTACATTATCACTGGGATGACACCTAGGGCAACTCAAAATAGGGCTTTACACTACCCTCCACTTTTCCAATCCCATCCATAAAGCATTTTGAAATAGAACTATATCTGGTTAAGTTCCCATGTCCGCCCTTGACCGTGGGCACGACTATTCGAATAGTTTTGACTCTGCAGAGTTTGTACACTTTCACCACAAGAGACAATCAACTCGTTGCCCCACACGATTCCTTAGTCGTGTGGTTGAGCAGACCATCACGGTGACTTTTCAAAGTATCTAGTCCCCTTTGTCATCTCACCTTATGGGAAACTGCCCACTTGCGGTGGGTCTCATCTATGCACGGGATGTTCCCCACGGTTACTAGCGTTATTCGGGCTCCACTCCCCTCAGCGCTGGTACGACTGGGAAACTTCACCCTCCACTCGGTGTCCCTTTAGGCCTTCTCTTGCCCTTGCGTATCCACTTCTATCCACTACCAGTGAGATGAGTCCGAGAATTTCAATAAATTTACTTAGCCAAGTTGCACTTTGCAGACTTATGGTTGCACTGTTTTACACAGGAGGTCATGACAAGATTCGGTCCTTAGGAGTACCTGAGCGGTTCTACCACACTCCACAATTTTGTGCTTCCACTGCACCACATACCATCCCCCAAACCATCCGCTCAGATATTTAAGCAAGTTGGGATTTTTGGGGCATAAAATAATCATGTCAAAATATACCAGTCATTCCCACCATGACTGTCCAAACCAGTTTCTCATGATTGAAAAATGATAATGAGGCTTGGGGCATGATGTGACCACGCCACCAACACGTACGACCATAGCGGCCAATATCAAGAATGAACTAAAGGTGAATTCGTTTCTTCAACTTCAACATATTTTAAATGAGAATATGATGCTACCTAATGATGAAAATATATATATTTGTAGCACCACATCACTTTGGAACCAATTGAAGCAAGGGTTCAAGTTGGACAGGTTTTGGAATCCAATTCGGCCTCCAGATCAATTCGGATTCAGCTTGACAAGCCAACTTCAAACGGCCATAACTTTTGATCCAGAAGGCTTCTCGGGGCCCGTGAGTACTCATTGGAAAGATCTTGGAGTCTACTTTCAGATGGATCTGGTCTCACCTCCAAACTCCACTCGAGCAGATCAAAAACTGCGAAACAATCCACATCACTTTTCCAGTCCAACTCAAAGTGGGCCGAGGGCCTTGTAACTTGGGCTATTTGGGCCGGTACTGTTCACGTGAACAGTACCACGCGCGTGAACAGTAACTAGGAATAGTACCACATCCCTTTTCATTAGATAAGTGTGGCTTCCCCCTCCCCTATTTAAGGAGGCCACACCCCTTTAGTTTTCCTTGGGTTTTTCTTAAGAGTTTATTCTGCTTAGCAGTTTCGCCGCATGTTCGGTTTGAGGAACCCCAACTTGTGAACTTAAACATTATTCGCAAATTCAGATTGCATCTTTTACTCTCTTGCTTGTGTTCTCGATTCGCTTGCAGGAGATAGCCTTCTTGGCGAGGTCAATCGTGTTCGGCACGGTTGATAACCAACGGAGCAGTGGTGTAGTGATTGCGAGGGGTTCGATCTGTTTTGGTCGGAGCCTTTGGATCATCAACGTCGAGATCTCCACAATCGACTTATCAGTACCTCTCGGAAGATCGGGCCATCGACACATCAGTTGGTATCAGAGCAACGGTTGCCCGTGAGGTAATTCTTGTATCCCTAGTTAGTAGATTGGTTTTTTATTTCCTATAGTCCAGAAAAAAAAATTGCCCCACAAAAAGAGTTAATTTCCGCTGTCCAAACCCCGTTGTGCCTTTCAATCTGTTAGTTTTGGTTTGCTAAATTGAATTTGTGTCCGTCATAGTATTGTCTAGTTGCTGGTCATATCTTTGTTCCATTGAAAATCCAAACAAAAAAAAATTCCCCACCCCAAACCCTAATTTCCAATTTCGGCTGATTTTTCCTTCCTCTGCAGCCGCCACCAAAAACATCATATCTTTTGATTCCGAGATTATTTTTGAGTGGGACCACCGCCATTAGATTCAAAAATTCCTTATCCATGTATCTGTAAAATTTCACGTCATTCCAGCCAGGCAGTTAAGAGATATGTGCGGTGAAAGTTGACCCAATTATCTGTTCTGAATCTGCAACAGTCAGCAGTTGTGATTTTTGTGCGAATTTCTGTGTTGGGATTCAGAAGTTGGCCCCAAAACAAAATCTGTAGAAAAAGCCGTCAGAAAACAGTAAAAAAAAGAATCAGTGAAAAATAGGCATCTGACAAAAAGTTACGGCCGAATTACCAACGTGCTGTCCAGTGGACAGAAATCTGAAGTTTTCAGTTTTGGGTCAATCCTTGTGTTCTTCAATTCCAGATTGAATTGGATTGAATTATCTTGTATTTACCACTCCTACACTTTGCCATACACTTATTCTTAGCCTTCTTCCATCCTTGGTTGATCAGCAACATAGGCTAAGTGCTAGATACGAACTATAATTCAATTCTATGCAATTCTGAAATGAACTGATTGTTCTCCATTGCTACCATATTGTGCCTTCCAAGCTACACCTACTCTTGATCAGAACAGGTTCCCTCTTGCAATCGTACCCACGCTCGACACGGTGTCACGAACCAGCCACCGGTTGTACCACCTGCTACATTGGTAAGAACACTTGTAAGAGTGTGATAAGACGCTTGAGAGTGTGTGATTCTACTTCTCGCCACCTAGTAGTTGATAGGGATAATACCTTTGTGTTGTCTTTTGTTTGCTACTAACCATGGCAGGTGAGACGTCTGATGCACAAGAGTGTGTTTTAAAGGGAGAGCTCATGACGCTTTTGGATGAACAACGCGCTGCCATTACTGATGACATCGATAGGAAGATGGATACAATGCAACTTTCCATCAATGAGAGCATTGCAACACTCACTACACGCCTTGAAAGAATGGTGAATCGGCCACCAAACAATGGAGGCCAAGATCATGAGGAGGGAGATGATAATGAGAGACAAAACCGTGACGCCGGTGCTGCACGGCCACGACACCATCCTCATCAGAACCGTCATGGTATGGGAGGTAACAATAATTTTCAGTATCACAATGCTCATGTTCATGATGACCCGTTTGCTAAAGTTAAATTTTTCATACCATCTTTTGCGGGTACCTATGATGCTGAAACTTATCTAGATTGGGAGATGACAGTTGAACAAAAATTTAATGCCCATCTAGTTCCTGAAGTGCATAGAGTCAGACAAGCTACTAGTGAATTTAAAGATTTTGCTATCATTTGGTGGACTCAAGTAGTTAATTCTGGCTTAGCCCCTGATACATGAGATAGATTGAAGGTAGCTATGCGTGCTAGATTTGTTCCTCCTGCTTTTAAACGTGAAATGCGTAAGAAATTGCAGCGCTTAGACCAAGGTAATAGATCTGTTGAGGAATATTATCAAGAACTGCAAATAGGCATGCTGCGTTGTAATGTTGAAGAGGATGAGGAAGATAAGATGGCTCGTTTTTATGGGGGATTAAGGCGTGAAATTCAGGACATAATTGATTACAAAGAGTATAATGATATCAATAGATTGTTCCAGCTTGCTTGTTTGGCAGAGAAAGAATTGCAGGGTAGACAACAAAGGACAAGGAGCAATTTTGGAGGTACGTCTACATCGAGACCAACACAGGAGCAACCCAAGACAGCCCCACCTCCTGTTTTTCGAGCTGCTGCCCCCTCTGTGAGTAGGGCGCGTTCAGCAGCACTGCCACCACCATCACGAGCACCCGAGGCGAGCAAATCTACTAGTGTGCAAGCACCAGCAAAGAGCTCTTCATCGGTTGCTTCCACGGGCCGTGCGACGGGCATTGTGTGCCACCGTTGTAAAGGGATGGGCCACGTCATGAGAGATTGCCCAAGTCAGCGGGCGTACATTGCGACAGAAGATGGTGGTTATGTAAGTGCTAGTGATGTTGAGGATGAATATGCTCTTGCAGCTAACCTTGCAGGTAGTGGTGATGAACATGAGAACAAACATGTGTTTGTGCCATTTTCTGTGACTAACAACTTGCAGGTAGTTGAGAACCATGCCAAAGAAGAGCATAAGCTGATTGAATCACTGACCCCATTGGTTGAGAATGAAGATAAGGAGATGGATGCACTTACATCATCTGAGGAGAGCCAAAAAGGTAAAGAACATGGTACTATCATCGCTCACGGTATTGATTTGGTGCTACAACAAGACATAGAGCAACCTTGTGAGTATATACCTGTTGTAGTGCAATCTTTTGATATTCCTTGTGTTGACTTAAATAAACCATGTGCTGATCTAAATTCTCATAATTTTGCACATGTTAAATTAATAACACATAAAGAAGTTTTGACTAGAATTTCTCCTGCTAATTCATTGTGTTACATCATGTTGGATCTACCTATGAAATTGTCACATGCTATGGAGAAAGTTTCTGAACTTGCATGTTCGAAATTCTTATTTAGTACCTACACCCCTGGATATAAGTTTAATTTGATTGGAGATTATGGTGTGGAAAATCAATTTCTTGTATATCGAATATGCATAACTTGTGATCACATAGATGAATTGAAACTTGTTGTTTGAGACAACAATTCTAGTATGCTGAATCATGTTGAATGTGAGAGGGAAGTAAAATTTAGTACTCATTCAATGCCTATGTGTTCATCTATTTTTGCACCATCTAGTATAGACAATCTGAATAAAGATGATGAATTATGGCCGAACATACAAAGCTCTTCACTCTTACTAGATGAATTTGCTATTGTTCGATTGAGATATGATTATATAGATGAACTTTGCTTGATTCCAAAAGTTGTAGTTTTGCCCATATGTGCCACCACTACAAGTTTACAAATTCAAAGATTTGAATTGCATAAATGCTTCACTTACATTTGCAAAACAAGTTGCAATAATTACTGTGTGAGAAATTTTGAATTGCTCATTAACATATATGATTACTTTTGGGTTAATAATACAACGAGCTTTTATGATCATTGCTGTTTTATAACATTAATTGTGCAACAACGAAGAACGGTTAAAACGGATGACATATACATATACCATGCATACACCTTGGCTTCTTTGTTACCATTTTTTCAGCTTATCAAAAGCCGAGGACGGCTTTGTTTGCAAGAAGGGGAGGATGATAAGAACATGAACCCTATGGATACAACCATATTTGCTCTACTTGTTGTTACAATTACAAGAGCTCCTACGCATCACTTAAATTATGAGGTGAGCTCGTTTCAAAGAGATTTTACTTTATTTGATAAAGAACTTATGATATTACATAATGAGAGTTTGTTGCGTTTGTTATCATACACCAAGATTTATGATCAAGATCATGCAATACGTGACACTACACATATGTTAAAACCGAGGACGGTTTTCCATCAAGAAGGGGAGGATGATGTGACCACGCCATCAACACGTACGACCATAGCGGCCAATATCAAGAATGAACTAAAGGTGAATTCGTTTCTTCAACTTCAACATATTTTAAATGAGAATATGATGCTACCTAATGATGAAAATATATATATTTGTAGCACCACATCACTTTGGAACCAATTGAAGCAAGGGTTCAAGTTGGACAGGTTTTGGAATCCAATTCGGCCTCCAGATCAATTCGGATTCAGCTTGACAAGCCAACTTCAAACGGCCATAACTTTTGATCCAGAAGGCTTCTCGGGGCCCGTGAGTACTCATTGGAAAGATCTTGGAGTCTACTTTCAGATGGATCTGGTCTCACCTCCAAACTCCACTTGAGCAGATCAAAAACTGCGAAACAATCCACATCACTTTTCCAGTCCAACTCAAAGTGGGCCGAGGGCCTTGTAACTTGGGCTATTTGGGCCGGTACTGTTCACGTGAACAGTACCACGCACGTGAACAGTAACTAGGAATAGTACCACATCCCTTTTCATTAGATAGGTGTGGCTTCCCCCTCCCCTATTTAAGGAGGCCACACCCCTTTAGTTTTCCTTGGGTTTTTCTTAAGAGTTTATTCTGCTTAGCAGTTTCGCCGCATGTTCGGTTTGAGGAACCCCAACTTGTGAACTTAAACATTATTCGCAAATTCAGATTGCATCTTTTACTCTCTTGCTTGTGTTCTCGATTCGCTTGCAGGAGATAGCCTTCTTGGCGAGGTCAATCGTGTTCGGCACGGTTGATAACCAACGGAGCAGTGGTGTAGTGATTGCGAGGGGTTCGATCTGTTTTGGTCGGAGCCTTTGGATCATCAACGTCGAGATCTCCACAATCGACTTATCAGTACCTCTCGGAAGATCGGGCCATCGACACATCAGGGCATTCCAGCGCCCCTGAATATCTATGCAGTACTAAGCATGACGTATAATTAGGGACTTATTTTCGAAAGGTTACTATTATAGTTTTGCTAGGGCGACAAGGTTCACACATTCAATTATTCCAAAGGAGGTATAATAATATTCAAGATAAACAATGGGCATATAACTAGAATCTTAAATTAAACATGTATTTGCATATAATATATCAGCATGCACTTTGATAATTAAAACCAAAGTAATTTGCAGAAAATGTAGGTTCAACATGATCAAAGTATTGACTCGCCTGGCGCGGTTTACCATGGTCTTGAGCTCACACAATGTTGTCTCATGCGAGGATCTTTAATTTCTGGTCTTCATCGACCTTGGTCTTGCTTGCTCCATAGAATCTTCAGGACTCCAATTTCTAGTTGCGGGATAAACGACTGAATCCAAATAAAAGTAAATAACTCAAAAGACCCAAATAAACTTGAGTAAACTCAATTTAGTTTTATTATGAATTAATGGGTGATTTGAGTGATTTGAGGCAAGGTCGGTAATAGAATACGATGACTCGATCTTTTTATTACGAACTTCCACTATTTGTTTTATATTTATTAAGGAAGTTCCATGAGTTTGTATGGACCTACGAATCAGGGTACAAGCCTAGCTGGGTATTATTTTGTCGAGCGTAAATTTTCAGGGCATATGATATATATGTAAGTAATGCTTGTAAATTTTAGCTTACCGAGTTAATCTTATAGCCTATGTTCATAGCATTTTGTGGTATAATATTTTATGTACCTCCTTTTATTATTAGGCTAAGTTTAATTTGAATTAGGGTTTATTTATACGAGTCCTAGCTTGTTATCTAAATTTAGGTTCGGTATCATTATTCATTTAAAACTAACATTAGGATTTAATTAGTGTTACTTTTATTATCTTGCATTTACCTTAGCTACTATTAGGCTTAGCTTCATTTCTAATTTTAGTTTAAACTTAGTTATCTGGGCAAAGCTTGGTATATAAGGTCATATTTCAGTATTTGCTATTTAGCATAATCTACGGCTAAAATTTATTTAATGGAGGTATGTTGAATATTGGGCATAGATTTTTGTTATAATTAATGGTGGTCTTTGTTAAATTTGAACATTTAACCAAAAGAAATTTTCTTTATTATTAATCCATTTATGCAAACCACATTAAATCTTCATATGTGATAGCTAGTCCAATTACTAGGGGCTTTATACCCAAATCATTTAATAGTCAAAAAGGGTTCTTCTAATTGCTTGGGGCACCGAGAGAATGGTTATGTTTTAAACCATGCTGTGGTTAATTCTATGACATTTATCAGTTTGCCACGGTTTATGATTTATTTATTTAGACTATCCTCATTTGTTAAGTCGTCATTTCATGTGAGCATGACCTAAACAAGATTATGGCTAAATTCCTCACTATGCCTATGAGCAATAAACAAGCTTTTAAAGTAAAGATTGAAGGCACATTAGTCATTAACATTTATTGATTAAATGAGCTCATTTATGTCCTAATAAAATTTAGCATCTTTTATTAATTATTTTGGATTTTCCTGATTTTCCTCCTTACTGTAGCAAAAACCTATCCTAAAAACCCTGCTTTATTTCGGCAGCAACGGGGATCGAACTCGGGCTGTCTGGGTGAACGCACAAACTGCTAGCCAACTCATCCTCGGGTGTTACTTGACCAGAAGGAGACAGCTATGCTAGTTGAGCCGAGGTAGGAGCCAAAGTAGAGGAACTTGAGGGCAGCACGGTCGGAGACGTCGCTGGCGAGGGGTAGCCTGAGAGGTGGCGGCGACCACTAAAATGGAATGCACGGAGGTTGGGGAAGCTGGTGTAGCGGCGAATTGGCCGGGGCGTCAGCGAGGCGGCCGGGCAGCGGAGGCCATGGGCGGCGCAAGCGTGCGCCCAGCGCCGGCGATGTACAGGCGGCGGGGGCTCCGGCCGGTGGTCGGAGGAGCTCCGGGGCACCGCGGTGAAGCTTCCACAGGAAGGAATTGGTGAGAGGGCGACCGAGGGGTGTCAGTGGCAGTAATGGCGGCGGCAGCCTACTACCGGCAGAGGAGAATAAGTGGTAGGGGGAAAACAAGGGATGGCGTAGGAAATGCGGGGAAGCCAGCGGAGAGCTGTGGGGGTGGCGGGGATTGTCCACCGGGCAAGGGGCCGCGTGGGGCTCGACGAGGTGGAGGCGCAGGGCTCAACGCGCGCAGCGGCCTCTGCGGTGGATGTGATGTGGCGAGCAGGGAAGAAAAGACCGCGCGGCACAGAGAAATAGAACGGGGAGACGCGGACGGCTTACGGCCGCAGAATGGAGGAAAGAGAAGGAGAAAAAGAAATAAAGGCGCGGGTGCTCGGGGGAGGAAAAAGAAAGAAGAAGGGTGTGCAGGGCCCTGGACCCAGCGGGCAGAGACAACGTTCGGGGGGGGAAGAAAATGAAAGGAGTTGGCACGGGTGGGGCCTGTCGGCCAGAGAGAGAAAGCGGGAGGGGTGAAGCGGTGGGCTGTGCCGGCCAAGCGGGAAGGGAGTTGGGTCAGGCCTTCGGCCGGCCTGGCTTCCCCTTTTCTTTTTTTTTGTTTTGTTTATTTATTGTTTGTATATACATTTATACAATTATATATATATACTTGGTGTGTAGGTTTGCATATATAGTTTCCTTGGCTCTATTTCTTATTACTAATGTTCTTGCATCCTTTTTACTCTTATTTTTATCTATGTGGTATGTATATTTGTGTATACGTTTTATGTTTGTTCATCTTGCCTGCTCACTAAATTCTAATTCCTCTCTCCTATATTATTAAACCCCTTTTTTTGTACAAGCCCAATTTTGTATATATATACATACACATGTATGTATGCATATGCTTGTATCCTATCCATTTACTTTTATTGCTATTTATACTACTAGAATATATTTTGAATTTAAGCTTATCTCTCCTTATGATGGATCATCTTTTCAGATTCGAATTTAAAATTTTGAGTTTCCTTTATTTGCATATTCCCATGTATGGCATTACTAATATTGATTTTGTTTTTGGTCTTTCTTGAACTTCTTTAACTTTTGGGAGCTCAATCAAAATTTAAGAACACCATGAAAATCCAAACTCAAATAGAATATTTGACAAAAATAACTCAAGGGCTTCATATTTTCCAGTTTAAAATTTGAGGATGTTACACACAGCAAGATCAAGAGAGGGACAGATGAGAAATCAAACCAACCGAAATGTAAGCAACTCAATCAACAGGAAGATATCAAGAAGGGATTAAGAGAAGAGAGGAAAAACCAACTCAAACTAGAGCAAACTCAATTAGACAAAAAGATACACAAAAGTTGGATCAAATATTGATATAGCTCACTTGAGATAATTCGTTTTACAGCCACTCCATTCAGAAGGACAGAGCTCTAAGTCTAGAGCACACACACTCTCTAACCTATCTTCCATCGGAGTGAAGAGAAGCTAGCCACCAAATCAATTAGCCAACCTTCTCAAACTCTAGCTCTTTCCTCCTCTCCACTTATATAGGTTCCCAACTTGAACCAAAATCTAATGGATCTACTCATTAGGCCAAACTGGGGATAACCTGTTAACCCCACCTAACACCAGGTTTTATTCACACACGCTTCTCCGGTATTGAGCAATTTTATCAAAATACCCCTATATCGCTTTTGACGAAGCTTCCCGCTTCTTTTTTCATGAAACATCACCTATACTTCGCCATCTTTTATGTAGCCCCAATGACTTGTTGTCAAACCTCTCACGAGTCCGGATCCCACTAAACCATCCTCGCATGCAAACGACCTAAGTCACATGACGGCATCCGGCTTCCTTGACCGTTTGGACCTCAACACCTTGTCGTTGCCCATCATGTCCACCACTTGTAGCTCCCGCTTCGATTCCTCATCATTCTAGTTTGCAACCACCCTGCAAGCCTCAGCCATCTTCAACATCTCCCTGACCGTTCTGGACCTCACCACCACCCTGTGTATAATCTTGATCCTTCTACGCCTCACCAGAACCTAGTTTTGAAGTCCTGCAGCCAACACCAACAAGCAAACCGTCACGAGCACCGCACGATAAACAAAGACATCAATTTGCGTAATTAATCCATACAATATGCCATTCAAAAAGTATGTAACCAAAATACTGATCCTAAGCTTAGGACCAGATAATAAACCCATGTTCACACAAGCAACAACACCCAGGTCAAACAATGACCCAAATTCTATGCACTCTAGAAAACAACCTTAGACCACCGAGACAAGCCAGTTTGGCCGCTAAGCATAGGCCAATCAAACCATTGACTGGTCTAACATGAGTACCCGGGTGCTCAAGCAATGAGGCACTCAATGCCAATGAGTACATACCCTGAAGCCTATGACCATCCCAACAAATCACAATGGCCATCACAAGGGTTTACGACTATCGATCACAAATGGCTTACGACTACCGATCGCAAAGGCTTACGACTACGAACACTGATCAAACAGTAAGCTACAACCATCAAGTACCGAGACTTCTCGACTACAGAGTACCTTCGGACTACTCAGCAAAAGGCTGATCAGAGCACCTGACAACAAAGTCGTAAACTTCAAATACTCTACTACTCACATATAGATTAGCAGTGGAACCGCATCCCCGATCTCCTTCCTTGCCTTGCCGCTGCCGATGTTGCACAGTTCGACCAATGCCATGGCCACCTGTGTGCCGGTTTTGGCCTTGTCGCTGTCTAGCGCGACAATGAGGTGGCCGATGAATCTGGCAGAGACAGCAATCTCAGTGATGTAGCGAAAGGAGGCCATGTTGCGGAGGAGCCCGAATGCCAGCGTGAGGCCCGGCTCATCGCCACAACTAGACTCTAGGAAGTCCTTGATGCAGCCGACCGCGCCCACTTGGTAGGCCTCGACCTTGAGCCACTGCCCCTCATCGCTGTCCTTGGCTGTCAAGTTCTAGAGGCAGCCCAGCGTGTGGTCCAATGCCCACGGGGTGCTGAGGGAGACGAGCTGTAGGAGAAAGGGGACACGCCCTCATCGCGAAACACTAGGAGGAGGTCTGGGAATGCGGCGAGGTTCCAGAGCACGCTTTCGGTGGCGGCCTATGCTGCGGGGGTGCCGGCAGCACAAGCAGCAAGGAGCGCAACCATGCCTCCGTGTGCTAAAACAGCCACCGCGGCTTCCACGATGTGGCAATGAGCTGGTGCAGCGCCACACAAGCGTGCTCAGTGCCGGCGCCGCTGAACTCGAGTGCGCGATAAAGGTGAGGAAGGACAATGCTTGACACCTGGGCCAACAACCAGCACGTAGTGTTCGAGGACGCGAAGGCACCGAGCACGAACACGGCCTTGTTGCAGGAGGCCAGAAGGAGGTCACTGGAGTCGAGAATCTCGACGACAGTGTAGACGGCGGCGGTGGCGAAGGATGCTAGCAGGGAGCCAACGGAGCCAAGGAGTGAGTCCAGCGCTATGGCATAGGAAGTGTAGAGCCGAGGCGGAGGCAGGGGAGCAGGCCATCAACACCATCACCACCCTCACCCCCATCGGAAGCAAGGGAGAAGAGCAAGCGTGCGTCAGCGGAGAGTTGGGAGAGCGAAGTGGAAGAGGAGGAGAGCAACGACACGGTCTGGAGGTGTTCGAACGGAGGGCCACTAGACACGGACAGTAGAGCGGAGAGCACGGAGGCGAGGGGCACGTGGAACGGTGGGGAGGCTGGGAAGGTGGGGTGGGCAAGGGAGGCAGAGAGCGAGGATAAGGAGCCGGAGATGGAGGGCCAGTGGCGGCGGAAGGCCGAGGAGGAGGCGGCCACGGCGGGGAGTGCGGCGAGCAGGCGGAGGCACTCCGCGATAGCGTTGCTGGACTCCAGCGGCATCTGCATGGTGCGGGGGAGGGAGGAGGCCGATGGGGAGGTGGTGGGAGGGAAATCGTTGGTGAGTGGAGTAGAGCAAGCGTGCGTCCCCGACAGGACGCGCTAGAAGAAAATGGAACAAAATATTTTATGTCCTCCTAACCTCTCTTTTAGGAACAATGAAAGCTACAAAATATCTTTTTAAAACGGATCTATATGTTAATTGTAGTAGACACTATTTCAACTCCATCCATATTGATCAAAATCGTTTATAAATATCTCTCTATGTACTCTCTCATACGAACAACCAGAATTTAAAAATTTAAACCATAAACCACGGTCTAAAAATCCATCATATATCATATTATCACTATCACTGTTTTGCTTGTGACACAATAGTTGCATGGCTCCTTGCAAGCTACACCCCATTCCAAATACGAATGCTTCTAACTTTTGGCTTGCTAAAGCTATTTAAAATGCGTTGGCTTTTTAATGTGGTTTTTTTCTTTTTTTTCTTTTTTGTTTTTTTGCATTATATGTAGAGAATAAAGTTGTTTTTACATATTTTTTTCTTTTTTAATTGAATATCTTTAAAAAGGCTAACCGTCGCTATAGTATTATTTCAACCAAAAACTAAAAACTACAACTATTTGAAACAGACCTTACACTACTCGTGTCATCAAGCAACTACTAGTGGTAAGTATTCTATAATATCCTGACAATAGAACTGTATCTTTCCATTATTTTTTCTGCCCAGGCCCATAATTTTTTTGGACCTGTTTGCAATAAAAATGGAAAGTTGGTGAGGTGAGGAAGGTGATAACATGAAGGAAAGACAAAAGAAAGTTGGAAACTGTAAAGTGGTTGGACCCAATTCCATATTGATGTGTGTTGTGGCTACAGACCAAACAGAGAGAGATTATGGTAGTGGAGAGTTAGGTGAGCAATGGCTTAGGGCCTTTTTCCCTAGCCTGTACCGCGTATACATATATCCATATGGGGGTGCTCTTACAATTGTACCCTTACACTCAATCATCCCTTTTAGGGGCATTTATGTCATTATACATGTCCCATTCTGGGCCCTACAACACTCTAAGCAGGCCGGCTGGGCTTAGCTGGGGGCCACCCCTACAACAGGAGCCTCTCATGGTGAAGGGCTTCACGGGCCGAAGCCATGTTGTCGAGCCATTTGGCCCCCTCCATCCCTACGGCCTGTGAACCTCCGTACTGCTTGGTGGAGCCTTATTACTTAGTATAATCTTCGCCCCGCGGCGAGGATCTAGCGTTGGGCGGGCTGTCGAAGTCGCCCTCCCATGTAGGGTTCGTCGGTAATGGGGGCGAAGTCGAGGTTGCCACGGGGACGTGCTCCTATCGGGGACTAGACGAAGCGCTTAGCGGGGTCAGATCTCGCGCTGGGTGTTGTAGCCGAGTGTTGGGGACTCCACCCGGAGTCGAGGATGCTGGCAAAGTTGAAGATGCCAGCAGAATTACTCAGGTGAGGCGGGAGCAGGGCAGGGTCGGGCATCTTTGGTGGTCCTTCTGGTGGAACCCGAGGTGTGGCCTCGTCCTAGTCGTCCGGGTCATCCCCGACCGTCGGTTCCTTCGAAGGGCGAAGTCGAAGATGAGGGAGGGCTAACTTCGCGCCACGGATTCTGCAGGGCCCAGGGTGGTTAAGGCCCTGGCGCGTAGAGTGGGAACCGACTCCGCGGTTGAGTCAGGTGAGGAGCTTCGCCTGGTCTTGTAGTGCGCTTTAATGGCGCCTGAAATCGTGCCGACCCTTGGGCTGCTCAGAGCAAGCTGCTGCAGCCGTACGCGCTGTCCCACTGGCAGTGTACGCATGGCTAACCGCGATTGGCTTGTCGTGGGCTGTCGTCAGTCGCACAACCGCGGCCATTCGCGCCTTCCCTAGAAGGGTGGGACGCATGGTAGGATGCCGTTGGCG
The DNA here is from genome assembly GCA_017311315.1 of Dendrocalamus latiflorus. Taxonomy (NCBI): domain Eukaryota; kingdom Viridiplantae; phylum Streptophyta; class Magnoliopsida; order Poales; family Poaceae; genus Dendrocalamus; species Dendrocalamus latiflorus. The sequence goes on from CM029675.1 coordinate 6,424,797, forward strand.
TGTCGTGCGCCACCTGCCCACCTACCGCGGCATGCCCCTTCAGCTGTCAGCGGTTGTGCTTTTCAATCGTGGGTAGCCGAACTGCTGGGGCTTCCGCCGGTTGCGCTTCGGGTCGTGGGGTAGGCAAGCGGGCTTTATAATGTATTGTTGCTGGCTTGGGGACGTTCTTCTCCACTGGTTGCTTGGCCCGGCCTTGTTTACTCTGCTGCTAGCGCAATTTGCCCCTGCTCTTGCTCCTTATTGCTCCTATCTTGGAGAAAATGGTTTGCCACGATGATCCCGCCCGGCGGCTCAGTGGTAGCACTTCGTCTAGCCGGCGCGAGTTGTCGCCTCCTCCGGGGGAGTACGCCCTGGTGCTGTGAGGGTTAATGCACGTCAACAAGCGGTGGGACACCATAGAGCACTCAGGGGGTCGCTTCTCCCGTGTGCTGGGGTGGAGTCATGTAACTGAGTAGATGCTCCAGTGACTCTTCCGGGAGAGAAAGATTGAGGAGTGCCACAGGGCTCGCCTGCCCAGTCCCGACGAGACGGAGCCGAACCCGGCAGAGACAGAGGCGATCGTCTTCGTCGTGTTTTTCGATGCCGGGCTTCGAATGCCCTCGACGGTCTTTGTGGGCGAGGTCCTGCGGGCTTACGGGTTGGAGCTAGCGTAGTTGACCCCCAACGCAATAGTCGCTTGGCCATCTTTGCCTGGGCAGCGCGAACAGAAGGTCGCCGTCCCAGTGCGAGCCTGTTCGCCATTCTGCATGATGCGCGTTGCCAGCCGAAGAAAGTTGAGGGAGGGGCGGTATCGAACTTCGGCAGCGTCAGCTTCGTGCTGAGGAAGGCGTGCGTGAAGCTGTTCCCCACGTTGGCTACGCAGGGGAAGTGGGAGTCCGGCTGGACGCGGCGATGGTTTTACTACCACGTGATGAGCACGAGCGGCCTGTTGTGTCGGGGCCAGCCGATATCGTTCAACAGCTCGCGAAACGTGAAGCTGAAGACCGAGGACGCGCAGAAGGCGCGGAGGCTTGCTGGTGTCACCTGCCGATTCAACATGCACGACCTCGCCGAGGAGTTCACCATGTACGGGGTGTCGCCACTTTCCGGTCGGTGGCAGTACGAGCGACGAGGCAGCACCCGGAAGGACGGCGTCAGTCCATCAGTGTCTTGCCTCCTAAAGCCCACCGCCCCTTGTAAGTCCCTCGGCCTCGGCTGTCCGCCCACTCGCGTAGCCGCGTGATCCTTTGTGACGAATGTCCCACTCGTTGTGCGGTGCCCCGGCTGGAAGATGCGGAGCGCGCGGTGGTTGCACTCCTCGGGCCATACACGGCCAAGGAGCACAAGCTGCGCGAGGCTGCGACCGCCTCGGCAAAGCAGGGGCGGATAAATCGGGTGTGCGAGGTCCTGGGGATTCCCGTACCTGAGCACGCGGTGCCGGCGGAGACCCCAAGCCGCCACGACGGCGACGGTCGAGTTGGGGCGTTGACCTGCTGGCGCAAGGCCCGATCTGACGCCGTCGTTTCCAGCCCGTCGGTCGTATCGCCAGCCAGCACCGTGGAGACGGGGGGCCCAACCGGTGTTGGGTCCGAACGCGCCGACTCGGGGGAACGGGTTGCCCCTGACGAGGAGGCCTTGAACGGCGGTGAGGCGACAGGCTCCGGAGTTGTCGCCTCTGAAGGCACGCGACCTGCAGCGGCTGCCAAGAACTTACCAAGCGTGCCAGGCATTGCGGCTGCTGGAGCAACTAAGGAAATGTCGCCCGCATCCCCGAGGGTGAAGCGCCCCCGGTTACAGTCACCCCCGCCTTCGAGGGGGCGATTCAACGTGGCGGGCCCGTCCTCAGGATCCTAACGCCTGGTGGGGAGGCTGTCGAAGCTGAAGGAGGAATCGCTCCTCAGGCCAGTGAATCTCCCGCACCCCGGGTGGAGGCTGGGCGGACACCTCCCCACGCCGCGGTGGAGGGTGTGGAAGGTAGGCGCGATTCCTTTTCCTCCCGCGACTTCGCGAAACTCTCTCCGATTTGCTCGCTCATTCCGTCGTCGACATCAGGCGAGACGAGGTCTCTTAGAGGTGGTGAAGGATCGAGCAATGGGGGTGTGCGCGAAGTCCCCAACCTTGTTACGCAGGGCGCTGCGCGAGCGTCTGTTGCGACCGAAGCCGCTGACACCGGGGGGCTGAGGCCCATCGTCTCTGACTTCATCCCATGACCGGAGATGCTTCGCGCGCTTAGCGAGTCCGCGGAGCGCGTCGGCAATAGCTTGGGTCGACAGGTGCTGTCGACGTGCGGGGGAGATCTTCTGGCGCTCGTGCTACGCGCCTCGCAGATAAGGGTAAGTGGCTAGGTTTGCGGCCTTCGCGGCTACCCAGTGCATCTCTAACCCTTGTAGTTTCTTCCAGACCCTTGTTATCAGCCAAGCCTTGGATGAGGCTCACATCCGCGAGCGAAGGGCCATGGAGGCCAACCTTCGTGCTGCGGACGAAGCACACGCCGCCAAGGACGAGCGCTTTCGCGCGTTGGAGGCTGAAAAGCGATGGTAGTTTCCCATGCGGAGGACACTGTGGCGGCGGCACGACCCGAGACGGAGAAAGTCCGACGCGCCGCAGCGGAGGAGCGCACCGCCTTTCTTTAGCAGATCTCCGCACTGGAGGAGGAGAAGACCCAGCTCGCCACATCCCTTGCGGAGAGGAACCGCGCCTTCGACAATGCGTCTGCGTCGGCGTTGAGGGCGATGGGGTCTTTAAAACGGGCCCTTCGGAACCTTTGCGTTGACGTGCCGAATGTTACGCATGGCGCTAAAGATCTGACGCAGACACTCGGGCTAATCGAAGAGGGATCGAGCGTCGCCCTCCGTAGCGCCAAAACCTTCGGCGAGCACTATGGTTTTATTAGTGCCTGCCTCACTCTTGCCATGCTCCACACTCATGGGTGTAGGCATGTCAACGAGTTGGCGAACCCTAAGCTGGATCTTCCTGCGTAGCCCGAGACGATGTCCGACGCTGTTGGATCGCAATCGGCGACAGAGGGGGGGTGAATGTCGACTTTTAAAACTTGCCCCCAAAAGTATCCACTTGCGAGTCTTCTCTCCAATAGCTATGAAAGACTATGAAGAGAAACATCAAAGGCTCACTGGTACTTCAAACTAACCAAACGAAAAGCGAGGCAAACAAAAGAGCCAAGAAAAGATCAAATCGGAGAGAACCAGCAAGGGGGTGGTTTGACTACAATGCATCGGGCGGTCAGACCGCCTCCCAAAGCTGGCCAGACCGCATCTTGTACTCCGGTCAGACCACCGGTCTGGGTCCGGTCAGACCGCCGTATAAAAACCGGTCTGACTGGTTCCCTGAATCCAGAAGCGCCGATTGAAAATCTGAAATCCGAGAAACTTACAGATTGCTGATTTTTGGGAAAAAAGAGAAATCCTCTTGTTCTTTTCAGACCAAGACTGCAATACCTTGAACTAAATAGCAATGGGACCTAATTCATCAAGTGAATTTATCCCTAGAGCAAGAAACAAGGATTTTTGCAAAAATCTGAAAATAGATCAGTGGAGAGGTAAAATCTCAAATTCCTCAACAATCCCAAGTCCTTTGATCCTGAGTTTTTGCAAGAACATTAGCAATGAACCTAGGACTCTAAAACTCAAATATCAGGCCAACCAAAAAGGGAATCAACAAGGGGCAAGAATCCATTGAGAGAAAACCCTAGAAATGAAGAACAGAGGAAGTGACAAAAGAGAATCTTTGATTCATTCGATTTGCTCTCGGGAAAAATCAATCAAATGATCTTGAGACCTATCCCCATCATTGAGCAACCCATTTTGCTACTCCTCAGCAATAAACAACACAAAAATGAAAAACTGAGAAATCAGCCAGAGAGAAGAACGAAGAACAAAACCAACAGAGAGAGCTCATGAACTCAATCAAACTCAAATAAAGCCATCTCAGATTGATATTGATGAAGAGAGATGAATGATTGTACAGGGATTACAACTCTCTCCTCACACAAACCTCTCAAGAACTCAGCACACCACTCAAACACACAGAGGGGGACAAGAAAACAATGAAGCTCTGCCTTCTCCTACCAACCCTCACCAACTAAAGAAAAAAGATACAAAGCAAAACAACCTCAAAGCTTGGAGACTACATGTAGGAATCTTCCTCCGTTTATAGCCTCCCACTAATGGGTTTGATGCTCTCTTTACCCACTAAGCCTCCACCAACTCTTGTGCTTTATCCAAATCCACTTCCTTTAGTGCAGCTTTGCAAAATTACCAAATCGCCCCTCCTGCACCTTCCGGGAAGTTTCCTCCTTTCTTGCCGCTCAAGCCTCGCAACCACCTCGCCGTCTTCGGCACACCTTGACCATTCTGACCTCGGCACCACCTGCGCCTAATCCGGTCCTCCGTGCCTCGCCATGACTCCGCCTCGATGTCCTGCAGCCATCACAGACAAGAAACACATCACATAGCACCGCTCGACACAAGTAAACCTCATTAGCATCAACAAATCGTACTTAAGCATAAAATGACCCAAAAGCTCAAACGGGAAGAAGAATACGCTTCAAGTCCGACTAACCAACCCCGACTGAGCCAAATGCCATCATGGCACGAAACGCACAAACCAAACTCAAACTTTCCAGAATACTTGTCCATTACTCATCACAAGCATGTGGTCACCTCCACATGGTCTCTCAGACGCCATCCGCTTCATCCAGCCCGGCCTCCGGAATTTCCATCAGCGGATCTGGGGTTACGTCGAGGAAGACGCGGCCAAGGTCGCGCTGCAGCGAACGCTGCATGACGAGGGGGACTTCCTCCAGTGGCTCGAGGAAGTTCCTTGGCGCAATGAAGGCGGCACGAACCCGTAGGCGCAATACCGGGGTTGGGTAGTTTTGGGTGTGTAGTGCGCCATGCACGCTTATTTGTACAATTGCACTGCAACTCCCTTTTATATGAATGAAGTAACACTTGTCCAGGGTCTTGTTGTTGGTTGTGTCATATAAGGTTCGGGTCCTCACTCAACTGCACCCGCGTGCCGACGGTGGTAGCCGAAGTAAACGTGCGAGCGCTCTGTCCCCTACCTTTCGAAGGGGTGGCAGTGGAGCTGGCACCTAGTCGAAGTAGGCGCGCGAGCGCTCCGTCCCCTACCTTTCGAAGGAGTGGCAGCCGAGCTGGCGCCTAGTCGAAGTAGACGCGCGAGCGCTCCGTCCCCTACCTTTCGAAGGGGTGGTAGCGGAGCTGGCGCCTAGTCAAAGTAGACGTGCGAGCGCTCCGTCCCCTACCTTTCGAAGGGGTGGCAGTGGGGCTGACGCTTAGTCGAAGTAGACGCGCGAGCGCTATGTTCCCTACCTTTCAAAGGGGTGGCAGCGGCGCTGGCGCCTAGTCGAAGTAGACGTGCGAGCGCTCCATCCCCTACCTTTCGAAGGGGTGGCAGCGGGGCTGACGCTTAGTCGAAGTAGACGCACGAGCGCTCCGTCCCCTACCTTTCGATGGGGTGGCAGCGGCGCTAGCGCCTAGTCGAAGTAGACGCGCGAGCGCTCCGTCCCCTACCTTTCGAAGGGGTGGCAGCGGAGCTGGCACCTACTCGAAGTAGACGCGCGAGCGCTCCGTCCCCTACCTTTCGAAGGGGTGGCAGCGGAGCTGGCGCCTAGTCGAAGTAGACGTGCGAGCGCTCCGTCCCCTACCTTTCGAAGGGGTGGCAGTGGGGCTGACGCTTAGTCGAAGTAGACGCGCGAGCACTCTGTTCCCTACCTTTCAAAGGGGTGGCAGCGGCGCTGGCGTGTAGTCAAAGTAGACGCGCGAGCGCTCCGTACCCTACCTTTCGAAGGGGTGGCAGCGGAGCTGGCGATTAGTGGAAGTAGACGTGCGAGCGCTCCGTCCCCTACCTTTCGAAGGGGTGGCAGCGGAGCTGGCGCCTAGTCGAAGTAGACGCGCGAGCGCTCCGTCCCCTACCTTTCGAAGGAGTGGCAGCAGAGCTGGCGCCTAGTCGAAGTAGATGCGTGAGCGCTCTGTCTCCGACCTTTCGAAGGGGTGGCAATGGAGCTGGCGCCTAGTTGAAGTAGACGCGCGAGCGCTACGCTGCATACTTACCTCGCGCGACCGAGGTATAGTACACTACGGAGGCAAGCCAATCTTTAGTTCATCTTTTTAAGACTCAAGGTGCGTGGGAATATTAACCACGTCTTATTTATACTCCGGAGAGTACGCACGAGGACAATGCCCACACGTGCATGGGATCTCCGCACCTTGTTTATACTCAGTACAGTGCGCAGGGACAACATCCACGTCTTATTTATACTCCATAGAGTGCGCGCGGGGGTGTCCCCCATTGCGTCTTATTTATACCCCGTAGAGTGCGTGCGGAGGCGGACCTCGGCGCTACGTCTTATTTATACTCCGTAGAGTGTGTGCGGAGGCGGACCTCAGCGCTACGTCTTATTTGTACTCCATAGAGTGCGTGCGGAGGCGGACCTCGGCGCTACGTCTTATTTATACTCCGTAGAGTGCGTGCGGAGGCGGACCTCAGTGCTACGTCTTATTTATACTCTGTAGAGTGCGTGCGGAGGTGGACCTCGGCGCTACGTCTTATTCATACTCCGTAGAGTGCGTGCAGAGGCGGACCTCGACGGAAGCCTGGCAGAAGGTCGGCTTTATTAATTTCCCATTTGCGTGGGCGAGCGTCTTACAATGGGTAAGGTGCCGATGTTGCTACATGCTTCCCCTTCTGTCCTAGACATAGTACCGCCATAGCCTGTCTGCGTTCCATGTATGGCAGAGTGTCTGCCCTTCCAACATGGCCAGGCGGTACGCACCCTTCTGCAGAGCCTCCGCGACGATGTACGGGCCTTCCCATTTGGATTCCACCTTGCCGACCGTCTCCGCATGGAGCGCCATTTTGAGGACGAGATCCCCAGGCTGGAATTCTCGCGGGTATACGGAGCGACCGCGAGCGCGCACCATCTGTCGTGCGTACTTCATGACGTGCTGAGTTGCGCTTAGTCGCTCTCCATCGAGAAGGTCCAGGGACAACTGGCACTCCTCCTCAGGCGCTTGGACAAGGACTCTTCTCGATCCGGCCTTGATTTCCTTGGGCGTCATTGCTTCATCGCCGAAGAGGAGCTTGAACGGCGTGAATCCTGTCGGTCGCGTCACCGTTGTGCGGAGGGACCAGAGGACACTATGGAGCTCACCTGGCCACTTGCCCTTTGGCAGCCCTATAAGGCGCTTTTTGACTCCAGCGGAGATGGCACCGTTTGCCCGCTCGACTGCTCCGTCAGACTGCGGGTGCCCAACCGAAGCGAAGCGGAGCGTGATGCTCATGCTGTCGCAGAAGTCCTTGAATGGGGCAGCGTCGAACTGCAGGCCGTTGTCGACGGTGAGCTCCCTGGGCACGCCAAAGCGACATATGATGCTCTGCCATAGGAAACGTTGCATGGCCGTCGAGGTTATCCTGGCTAGAGCTACAACCTCTGGCCACCTGGAGAAGTACTCCAAAGCGACCACTACGAACCGCAGGTCACCTGGGGCTCGGGGAAGTGGCCCTACAACATTGATGCCCACCGTACCAGCGGCCAGACCGGGGGAATGGGGTTGAAGCTCGTCGGAGGCCTGCGAATGACTCGTCCCATCCACTGGCAACCTTGACACCGGTGCACGAGGTCCTGGGCGTCAGCGATGGCAGTTGGCTAGTAAAAGCCTTGCCTGAATGCCTTGCCAACCAGCGACCTCGGCATGAGATGCGAGCCGCAGATGCCCGCGTGAATTTCTGCTAGGAGCGATGCGCAGACTCCTTTCTTGTACAATATTCCATCGAGCACCTGGAAGGATCTGGCGCGATGCTGCAGGCGTCGGATCTCGACAGGGTCGTCCGGCTCTGCGATGCCCTGCAAAAAACTAAAGATGGGCTCCCGCCAGTCACCCTACTGGGTGATCTGGTGGACGAGGGCTGCATCGCGATTGTCCTACGCGATGGCAGCTGTTGGTAGGACCTTGTAAAATGCCCCCTCGGGAGTTGGGAGCTGCTGATTGGCGACCTTTGCCAGGACATCGGCTTGCTTGTTGTCCGCCCGAGGGATGGCTTTTACGGTGACACCCAAGAAGTGCCGCTCCTTCGCTCTTACGGCCGCTAGGTACTTGGCCAGTTCCGGGTCCTTGGCCTGATATGACTTGTCTACGTGGCCCGCAACCAAGCGCGAGTCAGTGCGGACCAGGACTCACCGCGCACCCAGCGCCTTAAGCTTTGCGAGGCCAAAGAGTAATGCCTCATACTCAGCAGTGTTATTGGTGGCGGGAAACGCGAGTCGCGCTGAGTACAATAGGCGGTGCCCCTCAGGCGTGGTGACCACCGCGCCCACGCCTGCACCCGCGGCTCTGTAGGCTCTGTCGGTGTTGAGCATCCACATCGGATCCTTCAGCTGCTGAGCAGGCTGGGCCGACGGGGTCCACTCCGCCAGGAAGTCTGCAAGGACTTGGGATTTGATCACTGTTTTCGAGGCATACGTTAAGGAGAACGGGGCGAGCTCGGCCGCCCCCTTGCCAATTCACCCTGTAGACTCCTTATTGTGCAGCATCTCCGCCAGGGGAAATGAGGATGGCACCGTGATGGGGTGGGCTAGGAAGTAATGTTGGAGCTTCCTCGAGGCCATGATCAGCGCGTAGGCGAGCTTCTCGAGCTCTGTGTATCGCGTCTTAGCGCCCTAGAGGGCTTCGGAGACAAAGTACACGGGGCGCTGGAGGGCGCCTTCTTCGAGTGTGAGGACAGCGCTGACCGCTGTCGCTGACGCGGTGAGGTAGAGCAGGAGGGGAGCCTCTGGTGCCGGAGCGACTAGGGTGGGGAGGCTTGCGAGGTGTTTCTTGAGGTCGTCGAAGGCCTTCGCACAATCGTCGTCCCAATGGAACCCGTCGCAGCCGCGAAGGGTCTTGAAAAATGGCAAGCCCCGCTCCGCTGCCCTAGAGAGAAAGCGGCTCAAAGCAGCCATGCGGTCGGCGAGCCTCTGGACCTCCCTTGTTGTCTTGGGCGGCTCCATGGCAAGGATTGCGTCGACCTTGTCGGAATTCTCCTGGATGCCTTGTCCGGATACTAGGAAGTCCAAGAGCTTGCCCGCTTCCATGCCGAAGTCACACTTGTCCGGATTAAGCTTCATGCCTGCCTTCCTAAGGTTGTCGAAGGCTTCCTGGAGATCCTTTTCGTGAAAGGTGAGCTGTCTGGTTTTGACTACCACGTCGTCGATGTAGGCCTCCACGTTCCTCCCGAGCTGAGCGGCCAGTGCCAACGCGACGAGGCGGGTGAAGGTTGCGCCCGCATTCTTCAACCCGAAGGGCATCCTGACGAAGCAGAAAGTCTCGACCGGCGTGATGAAGCTGGCCTTGTCCACGTCGTCCTTGGACATGTAGATCTGGTGATAGCCAGAATACGCGTCCAGGAAGCTCATGAGCTCACACCCCGCGGTGGCATCGACCAGTTGGTCTATGCGCGGTAACGGGTAGTCGTCCTTTGGGCATGCCTTGTTGAGGGCGGTGAAGTTGATGCACATACGCCAGGCCCCGCTGGCCTTCTTGACCAATACCGGGTTGGCAAGCCAATCCGGATGCTGGACTTCACGAATGACCCCGACCTAGAGGAGCTTCGTTACTTCCACCTTGGCCGCTTGCTGCCGGTCCATGGACATGCGCCGAAGCTTCTGCTTGACCGGCTTGGCATCGGGACGGACCGTCAGGTTGTGTTCGATGAGGGCGCGGTCCACGCCTTTGATGTCCTCTAGGGACCATGCGAAGACGTCCGCGTTGCTCCGGAGAACCTGGAGCAAGTCTTGCTCCACCTCTGGGGGGGAGGCCTTCACCGATTGACACAAATTGCCCTTCAGCCTGGAGGGGCACTTTTTTGACCCCCACCGTCCAGCCGGGGCTTTGGCGTCCACCCTGGAGCAGATGGCGCGTCCTCCTTCAGCTTGTCAATGAGGATGTGCACCCTGCGGTGTGGCCCTCTGGTGCCGACTTCCATGCGCCTGGCGAGATCCTGGTCGCCGAAGATAGTGATGACACCCCGCGGGCCCGGAAGCTTCATGCACAAGAAGGCATGGTGCGGGTCGGCCCAATATGGCGTTGTATGGGTGTGGGGTGTCTACCACGTCGAAGACCACGTCTTCGCTCCTGGCATTATCGCCTTGAGAAAAGGAAACTTGGAGACAAACCTGACCCAAGGCGTTCAGTGGCTGGCCCCCGAAACCTTGAAGCGGGGTCCTCGACGACCCCAAACAGCCCTGGGGGATCCCCATGTGGTTGAGGGCTCCCACCGCCAGGATGTTCGTGGAGCTGCCTCCATCGATGAGGACACGCCTGACGTCGCAGCCTGCAATGTCGGCCTGGATGACTAAGGGATCCTGGTGGGGGAACTCCACGCCCTGGGCGTCGGCCAGCGCGAAAGTGATGTGCAACACGGCATTCCCGGAGGCGGCTACGCCGAGGTCCCTGGTGAAGAGCCCCCGGAGATGACGTTAATGATGCGATGATGGCTTCCCTCTGCGGCTGCAGCTTGTGGGGGACTTCCTGGTGGCTGCCGCACGTGGGCTATGGCAGGGGGCCTCGCTTCCAGGGCCCGGGTTCTGACAGCTGCTTGCCGCAGCTCCCTGACCGTGGTGCATACCCGCGTGACATGAGTGCTGTAGCCATGCACTTCGCACCATCGGCCGTAGTCCATGATCTCCTGTTCCGCGCGCGGTCTCTCATCGGGGGCGTCCTCCGTGCTAAGGACGTGGCGAGCCTTCTGGGACCTGCGCTGGTTACGCCGGGGATTGCGCCTTCCGCTTGGCAAGCTCTCGCGTCCCCCAGCGTCACGACTTTCAGGGGCGTCTCCCGCGGGCTTTTGCTTGCACTTTCCTATTGGGGAGTCACCTCCCGTGCTTGCTTCTTGCAACCACTCCTCCACGGGGTCGAAGTCGTCGCCCTCACGCCTTCGCGCATCCTCCTCCGCCCGCGCGTACTCTTCCATCTTGTCGAAGAGCTTCGCCATCATCTTGATTGGCTTCCGCGCGTTATATTCGGCCAACGGCCCCGGGCGAAGACCATGTACCGCTGCATTGATGATGGTCATTTCGTTGACATCCTTGACCTGGCAGCGTACCCTCGCGAAGCGCTTGAAGTAGTCCCGGAGTTTCTCCGAGGGTTTTTGCTTGACTACAAAGAGCTGGTCCGCGTTGACGCGCTCGACGTAATTCCCTTGGAAGTTGTTGTAGAGCCGGTCGCAGATCTGCTCCCACGTGTAGATGAAATTTGGCTCGATGGTAAAGAACCAAGAGAGCGCCACCCCCTGCAATGCGAGGGGGAGCCCCTTCGCCTTCATGGTGTCGTCCCCACCGGCGGCTTCGATGGCGGTCTCATAGACGCGCACGAATTCCCGTGGGTCCGTGTCACCCTTGTACGACTCGATGGCACTCGGGAACTTGAAGTCCTCCGGCCACGCCGCCTGCTGCAAGCCTGCGGAGAGTGGGGATTCCGGGTCGACGCGCCGCAGCGGGACGCGACCACACATCGAGGCGTCTCGGCTGTCCGCCCGCTCCGGCGTGGGCTCTGGCGCGACCGTTGGAGTCTGCTGGCTCCGAGCCTCTTGCATATCCCGTACGGCCTCACAGAGATCCGCCAACTCCCGCTGGAAAGTGCTGAGGGCCGCCAGCAGGGTGTTCTCCACCGTGGTCGTGGCCAGAGTGCCCGATGTACCTGGTTGCATGGTCGGAACAGCGGGGATCACGGTCTGCACTCCTGGATTACCTACCGTGGTGGCGTGGTGGACGTCGGAGTCGACGACGAGGCCCATGTTGCCGCCGGGGCCGCTTGCCGCTTCTGCACCGGGCGGGGGGACGACGGCCGCGCCGACGTGGGCGCCGACGCTGCCACTCCCGGCCACCCGGTCGACGGTTGTCACCGCGCCTGCGGTGAGACCTCCCACCGTACGCGGGGCGGTGTCGACCGGCGTGGCGGCGATGGCGGGGTCAATCATCGTGGCGGTGGTGGCAGGGTCGATCGTCATGGCGTGCTCGCCAGCGTTCGCTGCCATCGCGCCCGCGTCGCTACCTGCGCCCACAGCTGCCGACGCTGAGGCTCTGGTGTTGACGCGAGACTCCGTCGCTCCTACCTTCTTCTTCTTCGCCGCCGACGTTGGAGCCTTCTTCGGTGCCATCCTTCTTCGGATCTTGAGGCTTGCTCTCCGTTCCTCCCCACGGACGGCGCCAACTGTTGTGGCTACAGACCAAACAGAGAGAGTATGGTAGTGGAGAGTTAGGTGAGCAATGGCTTAGGGCCTTTTTCCTTAGCCTGTAACGCGTATACATATATCCATATAGGGGTGCTCTTACAATTGTACCCTTACACTCAATCATCCCTTTCAGGGGCATTTATGTCATTACACATGTCCCATTCTGGGCCCTACAACCCTCTAAGCAGGCCGGCTGGGCTTAGGTGGGGGCCACCCCTACAACAATGTGGTTTGAGGCATTGAGACATGGCTGTTAGGGATGAGAAATAGTAAATGATAATCAGTTTTATCTAATATTAGTATTCGAGAAAACATGAATACGGTATGTAAAATCCGTATTTGAGCATGTTTGTATTTGTATGTGAGAACATTCGTATCCATATTTGAGAATGTTTGTATTCGAGAATGTTTGTTTTCATATTCGAGACTATTCGTTCCGTTTTCATCCTTGTCAACCTCTCTAGGGATGATTGTTGGAAGCAATTTTCTGATGTACCAAGGTTCACAAGTAAGAAGTGAAAATTACATTGCATAATTTCCAATTCTATGCACTACACTGCTAGCTCGTGTAGATATGTAGTTATGTTACATAAATTTGTTCTAACGAGATTTGTTACAAAAGTTTTAGGATATTTGTATTCGACCGAATTAAGTATATGTTCGATTCAAATTTATATTCGTTACGACATTTTCAAATCCATATTCGTTTTAAAATAAAAATTTATATTCGTATTTATTTTAAAAATATAGATTTGTATTTATATTTGAGACTATTAAATTTATGTTCGATTCGTTTTTATCCCTAGTGGTTGTGTGGTTCATCTGTTAATGTGCCATATGCCTCGAGCTTGCCCAAGGCATGTTTGGATCATGCGAGGCTAGCCAGGCTCGGAGCTAGCTAGCCAGGGAAACAACAAATTAGGACATGAACCAAATATCTCCGGTATTAGACACGCCTCGGAGCTCATATATTGGCAAAATCTTGCCTACACTTTAGAAATATAACTTTCAAGACTTATTTAGAAATAAAATTTTTTACAGTAAACAGTTTAATTCGAGATCAATTAACAAACCAGCTGGACAAGCACACGTAAGAGGTGACAGAATTGTCATAGCTCATTGACGGTGAGTTTAGAGTTCGTTTTGATTAATTGTGACAATGGCTTTGACCTAGCTAGCTTAGTTACTGGTTAGCGTGATCAAGCAATCGCCATAATGTTCTGAGTACCATTGTCCTACTGTAGTAGGCACGGTTTGCATTGGATGGATGGCTTGACCCCATTTCGGTTCGAGAGGCCATAAGGCCGTATCTTTTTATTTAATATAATTAATTAAATGTGTTTGGTATTTATCTTTATTGTACTGTGTGCACTAGCTGATCCTGGACTAATGCGATTTACACAGAGGATTCAGGAGTTGTTACTCCGAATTCCAACACTTTGACCTAGCTAGCTTTAGTTACTGGTTAGCGTGATCAAGTAATCGCCATAATGTTCTGAGCACCATTGTAGTAGGCACGGTTTGCATTGGATGGACCCCATTTCGGTTCGAGAGGTAGACATTATTAATTCGTGGTCAGCCGATTAGTTACACTAGTGACCGAAGCAGGTGCATATAGGAGATCTGGACAAGCAAGATTAATTTTGACCAAGTGTACACTAGCTTAGTCATAGTAGAAGACGTTACATGACTAGTTAAGGACTAGTTACATTAATTTGGATAATGCAACTTGTTAAACTTTAATCCGACTTGCCAAATAGATACTTACTGGCAACATTAATTTGCCACAGTAGCGTAACTTCGAAAATATGCACATATATATAGCACTAAAACATACAAGAAACTACATACCGTACCCTGAGCAGCAGCAATCCAACACCGGATTTAATTATTAAGTAAATTTATTCAATGCTATCGCAAATCGTTCCTAACTTACAAAATACCATCGCAAAGGCCCAAACACCTGCAAAATACCACTACCGTGACATTTTCCGTCCTGGTGCGAAATGACCATTTTATCCTCATTCTTCCTTCTTCTTTTCTTTCTTTTCCCTTTCGTAAGGACCGGTAAGTCTCCCCAAATTGAACTAAGTCAAAATTAATTTTCTTCCTCTCTCCCTCACTCGCCCTCTCTCTGTCTAATGGCTACGACAACGATTCTACCAGCAGTAAGGCTTGACTAAGGTGAGGGAAGGCATGGGGCAACGTGGGATAAGCTCATAGCAATGGTGGCACATGGCCAAGACAGGGCAACGATGGCAACAGCGTCCAGCGGTACGATGGACCAAATTGGGGCATGCCGATTCCCCATCATCGAAGTATCGCCCCAATTTGTTCTACCTAACCCTGGGCCCCGTCCAAGCTCCTATACACCAGTGCACCCTCGCCGTATTTGCCTCCCTCTTCCTTGCTGCCCGCTCATCACCAGCACACCATCATCCACCACAGCTCCATGTTGATACCACCAGAGAGAGCGTTGACTCTCCCTTAACATGTTTTTACTGCTACTGGGGCTTATCCGTGGTCCTTTACCTCCAGTGAGAGCAGCACGTAGCTCCTCAATTTTCTTTAACTAGCTGAACAGAGTAGAAGAAGGTCATAAGTGCAAAACAGTCATTTATAATTGCTTCTCTTGCTAAAAAGAAAGTTAACAGAGCAAATGGACAGAAAATGTCATCGCAATGCATTTTACATATTTTTAGACTTTTATGATTGTATTTTGCAACTTCTCTCCTTTTCGATGGAATTTCATAAGTTGCCAACGTATATGATGGTACTAAACAAATTTACTTAATTATTTGTCGAAACAAAAGTAGATATACGTACGTCCTAGCTGATCGAACACAAGTGACAGGGACGAACAGTACGTCTGTTTAGCTGCATGCATATGCACAAGAAGGCAATCGAAATTGCAGAAGCAACGAGGTATAGGGCCTGTTTGGGAAAGCTCCACCACTGAAAACGTGGATCTGGAGCAGCAGCTCCACCATGGAGCAGCTCCACCGTGGATCTGGGATCCCATCATGGAGTGTTTGGCTTGTACAGCAGCTCCAGATCCACGAAATTGAGGTTTTGGTGGGAATTGCCACTTTTGGTGGGATGGGGTGTGTAACCAGTGGCATTGGTGGATAATTACCACCCAACCCCACGGTGGAGCACCCCTTGAGGAGCTCCAAGAAATCCGTGGATCTGGCCCTCAGATCCAGGATTTTGGTGGATCCAGATTTCGCAGAGCTGGAGCGTTTGGGTAAAATTTCGTGGAGTGGAGCTGTTTTTCGTGGATTTAGAGCTGGTGGAGCTCTCCCAAACAGGCCCATAGTGTACTTGCTAGATTAACGATACGTACGAATACGCGTACACAATACATTACACCCACCAGGTTTCCATAAGGAAAAGGAAAATTCTGAAAAACACTGACAAAATTAAATAGCCAACATGAACGAATCCTAGCTCCGTTCTTATAACCTGCTCTTCGTCACGAGCATGGATTCTAGCTTGTACTAAGTAACTTGCACTACTACAGAAAACTGTATTACAGACGGTTCAAAAATA
This sequence comes from Dendrocalamus latiflorus, assembly GCA_017311315.1. Lineage (NCBI taxonomy): Eukaryota > Viridiplantae > Streptophyta > Magnoliopsida > Poales > Poaceae > Dendrocalamus > Dendrocalamus latiflorus. The sequence continues at coordinate 6,440,577 of CM029675.1, forward strand.
TCATCACAGACGGTTTTCTGAACCGTCTGAATTTATGGGTCAGTGATAATCGAAGGTTATCACAGATGATTTTCGAACCGTTTGTGGTGTAAATATCACAGGCGATTTGTAAGTAAAAAATGTCTGTGATAGGTAATAATCACAGACGATTTTTAGTCTGTGCTATTCTCTTCTACCCCTAAATCTATTTCTGTTTATTGGCTAACCTCAGGAAATGCTAGCCATGCCCTCTGAAACAAGTAGATCAACATGTACATGTATACATCCAATTCACATCTCAATTTATTTCACAAACATAAAACATCCATTTCGCAAATCAATTAATTGAAATGAAACACAGTACACATTTTATTTTTATTAAGATTAGAGCCTACCATTACAATATCCCAAAACAACAAATAGGTTGCCCATCTAGCTAACACAAGAAGAACAGAGAAAAGCAAAGATCCTCTATGCCTAGGCCTTCTCGCCCCTGATGCAGCGCACGAGCTGGATGTCTTTGATGCCCACCATCGTCGGCGTTGATTGAGCGCTACTTTGTGCATCATCTGCTTCGTGGGGCTATTATGGTATGGGTCAAGGAGGAGGAGGAGAAGAACAGCAAAGAGGAGGAGAACAGCAAGAAGAACAGTAAAGAGGAGGAGAACAGAAAGGAGGCTTGGTTCTGGTGATTATTTATAGGGGAGGGAGTGCGAAATGCTTTGTAGCGGGGACGGAGAGGCAAAGCTACGATCCGTAGGGTAAGGATTGGTGGATTTTTTATTGGCTAGGATTGGGTTGAGGAGGATCGACGGGCTCAGCGGTCAGATTATCACAGATGGTTCTATATATATAACCCTCTGTGATGAATGAATATCACAGGTGGTTCTATATATAGAACCGTCTGTGAATTAGAGCACACAATTTTATATACCAATGCAATATAAACAATTAGTCTGAAAAGATAAAATAGCAAAGTTTTATATAGCTTATATACACTCATTTGAAAGGTTTCGATGAGATCTACAACTTTTCAGTTGAAGCAAAATCCAAATTCCGAAAGGAAGACCAACAAAAAGGGCAAAAACAGAAACCAAAAACTTGCGACGCAGGTTTAGGTCCAAAGATGGCCGATTTTCGGGGTCTTGGAGAGTGACTACCGCAAGCTGGTCATTTGTTTTGCATCGGGCTCGTCGTTAGCTTTCCAACGAGTACAAGAACGTCGAAAACGGACACCGTATGCAAAAGTTATGCCCGTTTTACTGAAGGTGTCTCAAAACTGAATCCTACTCGAACTCAGCCGGAAAATTATGAAATTTTGGAGAATTGCAAGGCGGGAAACATATCACAGACGGTTTTTAATACGAACCGTCTGTGATAATTTCAGATTATCATAGACGGTTTTCCATCTAACCGTCTGTGATAATAAAAAACCGTCTGTGATAATTCAGATTATCACAGACGGTTTTAAATAAAAACCGTCTATGATACTGTAATATCATAGTCGGTTCATCGGTAAGAACCATCTGTGATACTCGTTTTCTTCGACGCCATCAACACAGATGGTGTCCAAATTAAAATCGTCTGTATTAGTGTCGGTCACAGACGGTTTTATCAAACCATCTGTGATTTGGCGTCTAGTATTAGCCTTTTTGTAGTAGTATTGTATCAACTGAAGGGCTTGATGGTAACAGATTGATGGTCTAATATCTTTAACTTGTTAGGCACCTATGCATAAATTTTAACCTCGCTTTACAGTATGATATGACCTTTCATTTTTAAAGAAAAAGAAAGAAATGCATCGCTTGCTAAGAAGTTGGTTATTATATGTTCCATACATGTGTCCCGGTCATGGGGCTAATTCTGGACGATGCACTGCGGCTGGAAAGGTGTTTGGTTCCAGGAATAGATCGATGAGACGAGAATCTTCGTCTGATGTTAACTCTGAACCTAATTATACCCATGACGAGGACGAGGTCACCGACAACGACCAGGACGACGACGAAGAACAGTGGCTGGAGCCAGAGCTAGAGCGAGCTAGCTAGCTAGCTGCCGCCGCATCGGGGGGGGGGGGGGGGGGGGGGGGGGGATGCATGGGTCCGGACCTGTCTGCTGTTGCATGCATGGCCGGGGTGGTGGTTATGTGAGGCGGACGGGTTGGGTGGGTGGTTGCCGTCACTCGTGTCGGAACAAGGCAAGAAGACGAGAATAGCAGGGTTGGCCGCAGCTAGCTAGCCGGAGCAGTACGGGAAATGACCAGTAAAGTCAGCGCGTACCAGAGAACCATAGATCTTTACTGCTACCAGGAGTAGCCTTCATTTCATGGATCGTCCCGGGTGACACCAATTAATTTTACCAATTATTAACCTTTACTTTCAATTCGGAGGGCTTTCTTCATCTATCTTTAGGAATCATCACATGAACCAGCCCTACGATACACTCCCTCCGTTTCATATTAATATAGGCTATATTCCCCACATCCCTTTTCACTCCACTTCGGGTGCAGCTTATAGCTTATGATTTTTTGTTCTAATACGAGCATTTATGTGAACGAATCGAATACTAATAAGCTGCTTCAAAAAAACTATCTCTATAAGCCGTTTCAAAATGATAGCGAAAAAACTATCCTATTTATTGGTTTAAAAAAAATTATAAGTCATAAGTCGAAAAGCACAAGTCCCTCGCAGAAATGAAGGATGTAGTTTGTAATATTTTCCACCTTATATACCCCTGGTAAAGGCACACTACCCATTCCAACCTCCTACGTACAGTGGTAAACAGTGCAATGGGCTGGGTTCGGCTCCATTTTTATTTTTGTTTGTCACTGTATGCTTCGATAGCTATCTTTCAAATGATATGTCTTTTTAAGACGGAGTCTATAAGTTAATTGTAGTGGACATTGTACCAAGTTCAGATATACTGACCAAAATCGCATGTGAATGTTTATCTCTTTGTATTGTTTTCTGTGAACAGCAAAAATTCAAAAATTATAAGCCAAAAGTCACAGCTACAGCTCAAAAGAACCCACCCTATCAAAATGAAGGGAGCACCGAACTAGAGAGAGATGTCAAACCATTAGTAATATCTGCACGTACTTTGGAATATCTTTTCTATTTGTAGTTAAATCTAGAATTAATCTAAAATATTTTCTAAAACCTTAAAGCAAAGATATTATGCCGAGAAAAAGCATAATTCCAGCAGCAATAAAATGACATGAGCATCAAATAAATGCCGAGAAGCACACATATATTACTTCTGTCAAATAAACAAGATATTATGCTATACAAAGCAAAGAAGTGTGCTGGTTCAATTAACATAATGTTCAAATGGAAGTTAATTAAGTTTGCTCTCAGAAATCGGACTGCACAAGCACGAAGCAAGGCCTCCTCACCACTAGTGGTCTAGTCTGATCACTGATTATATACAAAATTTTCTAAGTAATAAGACAGGCTTAGAGCTTTAATACTACTTACTAGAATATGACAACATATAGCAATTTAATAGAACAAGTAAAATAGCTCTAACAGCAAATTACAAAAAACAATATATGGCAAGTAACAAGACTATAAAAGACAACAAGATAGCTCAAAGCCCAGCTTATGTTTGCAAATTATCACGGTAATCTCACTATGACGAATATCCTCAAGCAATGTAAATCCCATGGTCTATTATGCTAAGTCACCCAATACCAGTGCTACTTTAAATATGAGAGATACATAAACTGAAATTTCACTAGTATGGAACACTAAGCACAATAGATATACAGAAGCTGAAAATACTCACTGAATTGATGGCACTCAAATCCACTAAGACATCAAGACAAGGCACGTCGATGATGTTGTCATAGAAATCTTATCTCCACTACTATGTTGTGGTGTAATTAGTGTGGTTCATGGAGATACAATGCCCTTGTCCATAATAAGGGGCACACCAAGTCGTGGAATCGAAGTTCAAGGGTTGCCACACTAGACAATAGAGAAATGTGCGCTGGCCAAGTGTACGAAATGAAGCAATCTCACACCAAAATCATAGCCAACCATGACTCCTATCACAATCAAAATCACAGCCATGACTGCTATCACAAGCAAAATCACAGCCAACTAAGACTGTGAACAACAACACCACCGCTAAGACCCTCACCACACACAAAGGACTTCTGGAATCCGTCAAATTGCCAGCGGAAATAGCATCTAGACCTGGCGCCCTCTAGCTCCGCTTTCCACTGAAGCCCAGTTGCTACCACCAACTAAGTAGATGGCACGCTAGACTGCAAGTTGTTGGAGGAGGAAGCCAAGCCACTGCCACTGCCGTTGACCAAGTCAATGTTGAGAGCACTGGATCCAGTTGAAACCAGCGATTCAAAACAACCAGTGGTAGAGGATGAGATGGGAAAAAGATTGAGTTCTCTGGAGGCAGAGAAGAGGAGGGCGAGGGCATCGTATTTGAAGAGAAGGATCAAGGCAGCGCTGCTAAACGGCTGTCACCGGAATCGCTGAAGCATTGCGTGGGGAATGGATTGATCCCCACATTCTCCATTGTTAGACCATGTGGCTAGGTCTATAATTTTTTGGTGATGAATAATTGATAATGGTTAATTTATGATGATGAATATTTGATAATATTGCTTATCGATGTTATGCGAGACGTGTGGCATGTGTGAACTAATGTTAGTCATGTTGGGACAAACTTGTGCTAGAAAAATATTTTTTAGCCTTTGCATGTGTAGTTTGAGCATGTAGGCAATCATGGTCAGTGACGAGATGGACAAGGACTAGGATGGGAGATCCAAGGCTCAGACGGCCAAGGAGGTCATGAGATGGTCGGGCTCATGCTTGGGGCACATAGAGATCAGAGATGGATGATACGTGTTGGAGCTACGGAGGTGCAGTCCGGAGGCTACAACACGTGATGGATGATGTGTGGATAAGCTACAGGAGGTGCAATCCTGGAGCCTTCGACACATGACAAGTTAAATAAGTTTGAATTTTGAAAACCCCGTGTTAGGAAGGGTTTCGAGTCTCTTTGTTGTTGGAATTGAATTAGAACTCGTGGGCTTAGGCTCAACCTATGTTTTGGGCCCTATACTATAAATACAGATGGGGTTAGATGCTAACCTTGTGGTTTTTAGAGAAACTAATTTTGTGCTAGGTTTTAGGGGTGCTAGGAGGGTACTTCGTAGCCACCATAATTTAGAAATAAAATTACAGATCAGTTCCGAGAAAAAAAAAATTACGGTGATAGCCGCGCATCTTGTTTTTATTTTGATTGCTTCGTTCAGCAAAGGTGTTTGGCTCAGCTTTGTCACGTGCGACATTTTCATTGCCTCAACTGGGTGTGGAATCTTGATACAGCGACGTCCACGTGTTGTCTTCGTTGCAATCGATCCTGCGTAGCATGTGATGACTTCGCGCTCGATCACACGGCGTGAACACATTGTCGACATCGTTACTCGCCTCGGTCCTCATGAGTAAAGCCAGCACATCAAATCCTCATTGTTTCGTGTCTTCGGTTTTGTTTCAGTCGAGCAGAGACAACTCAGCGTCTTCGGGTCAGCCTTTTCATAGTAGCAACATCTTTTCTTGATCTTCATACGAGAGAAACAAGCACCAGCATTTTCTTAATTCACGTGTGCATCATTCAATTGATTTGAGTACCAGCGGGTCCCACTCAATGACAGCAGTAGTTACTCTTTTGGCTCGTCGTGTAAATTTTGTTGGATTATGTGGGCCAAGCCCATATAATAAGAATAATTTCTATTAAATCTCAAATGTCCACTCATGCAAAGAAGGTATGCATGTGACCTTTAGTACCATATTGCTAGTTCTAGGAGAGGAAGACCACCTTAAAAGAGATGGTGCACTCCTAGCTACTTGAGGCATGTGTGGGAGAGAACTAGAGGATAACACACGCGCGCTCGCTCGCCTCGCCTCGCCGGGCCGGGCGGGGGGCGCGGGCGCACGGCACCTGCGTGAATGGTCCGCCAAAATCGGCTCCAGGTGCTTGCGCAGACGCGGCTTCCTTTTGCTGTTTTGAGTGGCGGTGAATCCGGATCGGTTACGCGTGACTAATCCGGTTCGCTTACGAGTTATGGAGAACGTGCAGGCGTCTTGATCACGCGTCCTGGTTTTCTATAAATACGGAGTCGCCGCCTCCATACAGCATATGCAAAAATCAATCTAGGGTTTTGCCTCCTCCATCCATTGTGCTGCGCCGTCCCACGTAGTCTACTCCGTCCCGTCTGCCGGCGTGCACTGCCGTTTGGGAGAGCAGGTCTCCGGAACCGTCGCCTTTGAAGTCCTGCACCGGGAGAGGGCGAATAAGGTTTTTGGGAAGCGCTCTGCGCGACTGCTCGCTGTAGCTCTGGCTCGTCTTCCTCGTCGTTCGGCTTCGGCGAATCGACATCGACTTCGTGTCATCCTCACCGTGCCTGCGGCGTCTACATCGGCAAACCGATCAGAACAGAACCATCGGTACGTAACAGTCATGTTCTCCGTATTAGATCTGATCATGTACAGTTTCCTGGTTTACATGTCTAGATCTTTTATGCCTGTGATGGTTCTGTTATTTTGCGTGCATGATGTCATGATTTATTTATGGAATAAATTGAACCTACATGTGCTTATATTTTCAACAAATTTTGGTTGTTTCATTATCTTGTGTTTGATCTGCATGCATATTGCTCATAGAGAACAACAGTGAGTTTAGTTTTTTTTAATCCTTGTCTTTCATGATTAGTTATTTCACATGGCTAGGTGTCTCATACAGTTAGCAAGAAGCAATTAGTCTTTACTTTTGTTTTTAATTAGTTGCTACAGCAACCCCAAAAAAAATATTTCCTTACTATTTTTTTGTGATTTTGAGAAAAAACTCCCACTAGACGTTGCAATCATTCACCACCCTTTGATTGCCATCGACAATCCTACAAGTGGTATTAGAGCCCGGTTCTAACATCTCTGACCCCAATAGACACTAGTGTGTGAATGCATGATAGATTGTGACCTTGAGGGACTGTCGGTGTACGGTGAAGGGACCCTGAGTGTCGGAACCCGGAGTAACGACTCCTGGATCCTCTGTGTAAATCGTACTAGTCTAGAATCAGCTAGTGCACACAGTAACAACAAAGATAAATACCAAGCACAAAATGACTAACTTCATTAAATAAAGGGTACGGCCTTATGGCCAAGTCTTACATCAACGCCCTTTGGCAAAGATAAATAAGGCAAAGAACTGTGGAAACAAACTGATAAATAGCGAAGCCCAAGATAAATAAGGCAAACGACAGTAAGACGCGGCCTACTTGTCCTGATCCTCACCGTTGTCGAAGGCATCTCCCTCTGTATGGAGATAGCAAGGTGAGTACAAACTTGTACTCCACAAATCACACGGAGAAATGCAACATAATGATAAAGGCTTCAATGGAAGGCTTATAGGGTTAGTTTGCGTAAAACAGCATATAAAGAAATATGGCAAATAGATTGAAAATGTTGAATTTAATATAGTAAATAAAAACAATACTTGTAATTGAAAATAATACCGTCAGTGCAGGCTTCGACCAAACACCAACCTATCCACGGGCATCCCACCCGGACCATCCTTTCCAAAAGTTCACGTTTGGATTCCGTTCATCCACACGTTTCCAAACACTCGTGGATTCCATCCATCCACATGCTTCCAATCTCTCTCATGAGTTCCATCCACCCACAAGGTTTTCCTTCTCTCATGGATTCCATCCATCCATAAGGTTTTTAAAAATCATTTTTTGAAAACAAAGTCTAATCCACGAAAAACCTTTACTCAGCATGCCCATGACCGTGGGCACGGCTATCCAGGATAGATTATACACTCTGCAGAGGTTGTACAGCTTTATCCATAAGACACGATCATCCCTTTGTACCACTAGATTACACACTTCCTTAGGTGTGCGGTGGGGAGTCGTGACAAGGCCTTTACAATGCAAAGCCTTCAACCTGGCCAAGCCAACTCTAAGGTTTCACCCCAGTAAGGAATCCACCAGACCGGGACCCCCTCTTGAGCCTGAGTGAGACTTCTCATGGCTACAACCACGCTCACCTAAGTGGGACTTCACATGGCACCAACCACACCCACCTTCAACCTACGACTTGACTCAGGTTGGGACTTTGCAAATTATTCAGCTAGGGATGTCCTATACCAGCCATGTGTAGGGATGGCAATCGGGCGCGGCGGGTACGGGTAGTGCTCGCCTGTCAGACCCAGATTTTACAATCCGGAATCTACTGTGTTTAGCTGCACTATTCCCTGGATCAGTAGATAGTGCACACAGTTACAGAAATGAACATCAAATTATATATCATGCGGAAGCATAAATAAAATAGTAGACTTACTCATGGGCCGATTAGGCCGAAATCAATAAACAGCAGCAGCGGAATGAAGCACACAGGTGGGACCTTCAGGACATGCCCACAGGCAGCCAACTGGTGGTTCGCGACCTAGCCCTTGACATCTTCATCTCTGTAGCGTAGTGTTTTGATCCCTGATTCTGGATTTGTTGTGAGAGCGAGTGTGAGCACAAACCACCGTGCTCTGCGAGCCAACACACAGAATGCAAATAAATAGTATGTATGGCTTAACAAAGGAAGGCTCAGGTTATTTTATTTGTCATAAATTGCCTTTGAAATACCATTCATAGAAACATCCTGAGACCTAGCAGTTTGAACTAAATCATAATGTGTGAAAAGAATGCGATATTCATAATAGTGATCCAGCTTTCCATCCACCGTTACATGGCATCTGCACCATATGCTTATCTTTCAGCGTTATACCTGCTTAACTTATCACTAGGGCGACACCCAGGGCAACACAAATTAGGGCCTTTCTCTGCCCTCCACTTCACCATTTACACCCACAAAGATTTTAAAACAGAACTATATCTAGTTAAGTTCCCATGTCCGCCCTTGACCATGGGCACGGCTATTCGAATAGTTTTTGACTCTGCAGAGTTTGCACACTTTACCCACAAGAGATAAATCTACTCGTTGCCCCCACATGATTCCTTAGCCATGTGGTTGAATAGACTATCACAGGATCGTTACATTGCATAGTCCTACTGTGGTTATGCCCGCTAAGGTCTATCTTCCGTAGGATGCGCACATCCCTCGGGAAGGGTCCCTCGGGAGCCATCACGGGCAAAGGTGGGGATGAGACCATCCATCCCTTTGCTCGTGGTCATACCTTCACGTAACCACCTTAGATCCACACAAATTAGTAAACCCTGCCTAAACTTTGCCAGCTTGTGGTTGTACTGTTGTACCTTGGGAGGTCATGACAAGATTCAGTCCTTAGTGGTATCTGGGCGGTTCTACCACTAACCCTTTTGTGCTTCCACTGCACCACACACCCACACCCTCGAACCATCCGCCCAGATAATTCAGCATCTTGAGGTTTTTGGGAGCATAAAATATCTATAACCAAATATACCAGTCATTTCCACCATGACTGCCCAACCAAGTTCTCATAATTCAAAGTGATGCTTTGGGGCAGTTTTGGTGCCCCCGTTTATCTAAGTAGTACTAAGCATGGCGTATAGATATGGACTTATTTTCGAAAGCTAACCATTATAATTTTTCCACTAGGGTGACAAGGCTCACATGTACAATATTCCAAAGAGGGGTGTAATACTAATCACATTGAACAATAGGCATATAACTAAAGTTTTGAAATCAAACATATACTTGCACATAAAATAACAACATGCAATTTGATATTTTAAACAAAAGTAATTTGCATAAAATGTAGGTTCAACATGATCAAAGTATTGACTCGCCTGGAGCGGTTTACCGCGGACTTGAGCTCACACGATGCGTTCTCTTGCACTTCTATTCCTTATCTCCACTTTGCTCTGACCACGCTAGATCCGTGAAATCTTCAGGACTACGGTTTCTAATTACGCGACAAACGACTGAATTCAAATCAAAGCAAATAACTCAAAAGATCCAAATAAGTCCGAATAAACTCAATTGAGTTCTATTATGATTTAATGGGTGATTCGAGTGATTTGAGGCAAGGCCGGTGGTAGAATACAATGACCTGATCTTTTTATTAATAATCTCTTTTATTATTTTTTGTATTTATTAAGGAAGTTTCATGAGTTAGGTTAGACCTATGAATCAGTGTGCAAGATTAGCGGAGCTTTATTTTGTCGAGCGCTAATACTTAGGGCATATGTTATACAGAAGTGGTATATACAATTTCTAGCTTACCAAAATAATGTTAGAATCCGGGTTGGCAACATTTTGTGGTGCGACATCTTATGTACACTTAGTTATTACTAGGCATAACTTATTCTGAATTAGGATCTATTGGTTCGGGTCCTAGCTTGCTACACTTACTTATACCCAACACTATTATTTACTAAATCTAACGTTAAGATTTAATCACTGGCACCTTTATCATTTTGTCTACACCTTTGTTATTATTAAGCTTAGTGTTATTTTTAGTCAAATTTATTTACCAAGGCTTGTCATACGGGTTCATATATTAATATAGCTACTTACTTAAATCGACCATGGAGATTTGTTTAACGACGGTATGTTAAATGTTAGGGCATGCATCATAATTAAGTGAAATCTTTATTAAGTTTGAATATTTAACCATAGTCATATTTCTTTACTATTGCTTTGAGTTAGTAATTAGCCTCTTAGGTGATTGCTCAACCCATATTAATTATACCTACATGAACTAGTCCAAATATAAATATTAAGTAGTCCCATCTACATCCTAGTAAATTTTTATTAAATTCTCTAATTTATCCTCTAATTTAATTTGAGTATTATAGTCGACAAAAGATTTTCATTACTGCTAGGATATAGGGTTATGTTTTAACTATGTGGTGACTAGTTCTACAACCTTACTATCATGCAAGGGTTTAGGATTCATTCTTTACAAAATCTCCATTGGCTAAATCGTCATTTCATAGGTATTTGGACCTAGACTACATCCCTTCTAAATTGCTCACTATGCCTAACAATGAAGCTCTCAAAACAAAGATTAAGGCACATGAGTTACTAACACATAGTAGCTAATCCATAATTAAATCTCTAATGACCTTACCTTGCACATTGCTTTATTCCATCTCTATAATTAAATTTTTATCTTTTATTTTAAATTTATGTTAAATACTTATATCTCACATAATTATTTCCAAGGTTTATTCGATTGTATACTAGATAATCTCTAACTTAAATTTCAATCATTTAAGTATTAGTGAGCTAGTACTAACTATTTCTCTTAAGCACTTAATTGCTCTATGCATATAAACTTCATATTCTGAGGTGTATATAAACTTTACTTGATCTTAAATTAATTATCTTAGCTGCCTGGGATTATTTCTAAATTAATTGTTTTACCGGATTTTCCTTTACTAATACTAATTAGCAAAACGACTACTAAAAACCTAATCTAATATACTACGGAGAGGGGAGTCGATCTCGGGCCGGCGGGGTGGGAGCGCGCTCAGCTAACCACCTGGCTACTCGGTCTTTCGTGACTTACCAGAGGGGGCGATTGCAGTTATGCTGAGGAGGTGGTGCCCCAAACAGAGGAGCTCGGGGGGCGGCGGTCTGGCGGCGGCGTTGCCGGCAGGTGGTGGTCGGAGGGGAGCCAGGGAGGGCTGAAATGGAACGCTGGGAGTGCTGGGATGCCGAACGAGGTGGCGAAGGGGACCGGGGAGCGTCGAGGCGGGCCGGTGGCGTGCGGCGGCGGCGACTCGGGGAGGGACGTCAGCGCCGGCAAGGTACGGTCCACGGGGTGCGCGGGGAAAGCCGGGAATAGATTCATGGAGTTCCGGGGATGGTGTGGGTAGCTGAGATTAGGCTTTTATGGCGGGAGTCGGCGGGGAGGCCGGAATTGGGGAAGAAGGGCGGTGTCGGCAGAGGATATAGCATTAGAGCTCGATTGCCTGGAGGGAACTGGAGTGGGGAGTGTGTGGAAGGCGACGGCGGCTTCGGCTGCTCTTATAATCGCGCAGGTGGGGCTGGCCTCGGGACGGCGCCCGTGTGGTCGTGTCGGCGAGCAGGAAGCAGACGGCGGGTGCAGACAGCGGTGTGACTGATGAAACAACGGTGGCAGGGCAGGGTAATGATGGCGCCGCGCGTGCTGAGCGGCAGAGGGGTAGCGCGCGTGCGAGACGCGACTGAGCGGAGCGACGAAAAAGCCGGTCGGGCGGCAGGGCCAGGGTGGCGGGACAGGGGCAACGGTGTTGTCCGTTGGTCCAGACGCGGCAACCGCTGGTCCGAGCTACATAGGCGGAGTGAGGAAACTGGACTGCGGCGGCCTGGAAAGGGAAGAAAGAAAGAGAGCTCAGGGGGAGAAGACAAACAGTGGGTAGGGGTGTCGTTCGGCAGGGGAATGAGGAAAAAGGAGGTGGGCCGCGTGCGGTAATGGGGAAAAAGAGAGGTGGGGTTGTGCTGACTGGCCTGGTCTAACCCCTTCTCTTATTATATATCTATATCTATGTATATATATATATATATATATATATTAGGTGTTTGCTCATTTTCTAAACCTTTTTGCATATATATATTTTTACTGCCCAGTGTAATTCTCTATCATTATAAAAATGTTGTATTTCAATTCAAATTTCTTCCTCCTTTTATGGACCATCTTTTTAGATTTCAATTTCCTATTATTTGAGCATGTTTGTTTCTTCTTGCACTTTTAAATTTTTGGAATCTCAACCAAATTTTCAAAAAAATACTATAAACTCCAAATTCAAATAAAATATATTACGAGAATAATTCAAAAGCTCCACCTTTTCAAATTTCAAAATTTTGGGATGTTACATCGCCCATACCCATACCCGCAATCCCGATTTACGCCCGCGGGCATACCCGCGAAGGACCACGGGTAAAAAACCTCGCCTATACCCGTCGCCCGCGGGCATACCCGTTTACCCGCGAAATACATCACCAATGCTTTAAGTATAACAGCATACAGGGGCGGATTTAGGCCCATGGCAAGGTGGGCTTCAGCCCGGGGCGTGAAAATATTAGTAGTGTCAGGGGCGGATTTAGGCCCATGGCAAGGTGGGCTTCAGCCCGGGGCGTGAAAATATTAGTAGTGTATAGCCCAGTCTAGCCCGAGGTGTAATTCTGAGGTTCAGCCCAGGTAGAAAGCCCAGCCTGGCGTGGTTTCTGTCACTCCTGCCTGCGCCATACGCACTCACTTGCTCCCTGCCTGCGCCTCACGCGCTCACTTGCTCGGCCCATTCGCCTCACGCCCTCACGCGCTCGGCCCATTCGCCTCGCCCTCGCCTGCGCTGCTCACTTGCTCAGAGGCCAGAGCCTCAGAAACCCTAACCCCTCCCGAACCAAAAAAAGCCGCAGAGGCGCAGAGCCAAAAAAAGGCGACGCCGACGCCGCCGTTCGTCGCCTCGCCAGCTCGCCGACGCCGCTGCTCGTCGCCTCGTTCCGGCGCCGCCCATCTTCCCGGCACTGCCCCGCCTCCCGGCGCTGCCCCTCTTCGGATCTTCCCGGCGCCGTCCCGCCTCCCGTTGCCGGCTTGCCGCCCCGTAAGTCTAACAATCAAGAATCAACTGAAACTCTGATAATCTGATTTGATTTGATTATGGAATTAGGCTGGCTATGCATAGATGATAGATGAGTATTTACTACTGGAGTACTAGATGACCGGAGAAATTATCTACTTCTGAGATGCACTATGTAAAAGCTGCTTAGCTGTAGGTTGTAGTTCAGTATTTCTTGATCTGATGTGTAGTAGCAAAGAGACAGAGAGCGTGAATGGTTACTAGAGATTAAAATTGTCTGGTTGTTGTTTGTTGCTAGTGGCTCAATGTATAATTCAACTTGCAACTAGTTATGTATGCAGTATGCACAACTAAGGATGCCTCTGAGGCCCTGAAATCGGCTATTTGGCTTTAATTACATAGACAAACACTCTGTTTCGTATATGCAATGGATGATATTCACCATAATGACAAACATTTGATAAGCTGTTGATGATATTCATCGTGTTGTTCGTATTTACTTACACACATGTTTGATTTACTCTTATATGTTGTGTTTACAGGTTCTGATTCATGTCCAACTATCAATGAAGAAATGACATGATAGAATAGAGAGCAAATCTTCGTAATTTAGGTACTCAAATTATCTCTGTCATGTTACATTTTTTATATTTTGATATTACGCTATGTTTTTCTTATTATGCTTTATGTTTACTTGTTTAGTATTGAACTCAAGTTTCATATCAGTAATGCAATTAACCGCAATTAGCCAATTATGATATACTGTTATTATAACGTGGTATGGGTATAAATTGGCGTTAGTTTTAGGTTGTTAGAGTTCAGCCCGGGGCGTAGCTAAATCCTGGTTCCGCCACTGACAGCATACACTACGCAATAACCAGCAAAATTGTTATAACAATCAATGTATTCGTGTTGAATTGGCATGTCTCGACCATAATGTTACACATCCCAAAATTATATGGCCAAGTCAGCTAGCAGTTCTCAATCAACATCAGCACTCAGCAGAGACTTCTTTCTATGCTTATATAACATATTTTACTAAAATGTGCATCACCTGATTTATGTAGCTTAACTTTGAAACACCAGATACCAAGCTAGCAACATCATTCCCAAACTGCTCCTCTATGCTCTTCAAGTTCTCAGCTGTATCATCAATAACATCATGAAGAATGCCAGCAACAACTGTATTGATTGCCTACAAGAAATGCAACAATGGGATTAGGGAAGAAAGAAGAAAATCATTCATCAATTAAAGCCTGTGAGGAATCAGTGAAGCAGTATGCATATAGAAAATGAAAGACAGAGAAACCATACTCTTTCTCCAGTGGATGGGACCAAGGCAGCTAAAATTTTCCCAGTATGTATGCAGTGTGTAACATATGGATCTCCTGTTTTCCTAAATTGCCCAATGTGGGCTGTACATGCAAATACAACTGCTTTCTGCACCTGTATCACAGGATTAAGAATGTCAAATTAAAGAGTAAAAATGATGTTCTGCATACTTAGTACATACATTCTCAAATGTTCTGCACTGTATATTTCTCTCGAATGCTTGTGAGCTACAATTTACTTTTGAGTGTTCTGTTGTATTTGTTCATGATGTCCACTTTGACTGGTTCACAAATCACAACTCAATAGTTCTTGCCACAAACTCTGAGCTAACAAACGAAACTCTGAACTGAAGGCAATCATAAGTGACCAAATCAACAAGAAAATGACCTTGACCACATACTCTATATGTACGGCTGCATGAAACAACAATCATAGACCTCTACACTTGGAAGTATGAGGATATAAGTGGCAGCATTTACCATTATGTCTTCACGCCAATTCTTTTGGTACCCTGTCAAGCAAATGTGAAGGGATTCACTACCCGGTATGCCATTCAAATCTCTCGCTGGCCTATATAGTACCTGTCAAATCCAAACATGAAGCTTGACATCAGCAAACTAATCGGCAGAAAATACTAGTGCACTGCATTAGATCCAAATATAGCAGATAGCACTCGGTGATGAGGAAGAAAGGAGGGAGGACCGGCAGTCGCGGCAGGCGGCCGGATCTGGACAACAGGCGGCCGAATCTGGTCGGTGGAGAAAGAGGCGGCGTCTCGGCGGGGAGACCTTCGTCGGGGGCGCAGGGGAGAACTTCACCGGTGGCAAGGGTGGGCTCGCCAGTTTCTGAGGCGAGGGCGAGGGAGATGGCGACGCCGCCGGCGGAGGAGGCGCCCTGCGTGGGGTGGGGGTCGAGAAGTCCGACCGCGGGGACTCGGATGGCCGCGAGGAGCGACGGTGCGAGGGCAGCAAGAGCGAGAGCGGGGACTCGGACGGAGGCAGCGGTGAGGGAGGAGGGGGATGGCGACCGATCGCGGCGGTGCACCGGTGGAAGAGACGGCGGCGGTGGGGAGCCCCGGTGGAGGAGAGGGTGGTGGTGAGGCAGGAGGCAGATGGTGGCGGGAAGGGAGCTCAGAAGATGGCGGCTGGCGGTGGTTGGGCGCCGGTGGGAGAGAGGGCGGTAGTGGAGAGAAGCGGTGGTGGGGCGCTAGCAGAGATGCGAGCCAGATCTGGATCTCGGGAGTCGGCGAGGAAGGAGACGAGGGTGAGGCGGCGGCTGGGGAGTGGAGTCGGGACTCGGGACTGGGTATTTTCGGAGTCGGGACTGGGCGATGACGCGTGGTATGGTTAGGGTTTTGTAACTTTTGTTAGATGGCGGGTAAACGGGTGAGACGGGTATGGGTAGAGCTTACCCGTACCCGTGCCCGTTTACCCGATGGGTAAAGAATTTCCCCCATTTTCATACCCGTGGGCAGAAAATACATCCCATACCCGGCTCCATTAGGGTATTTACCCACGGGTACACGGGTAAACAGGCACAATTGCCATCCCTAGCCATGTGGTAGTACCATAGGGCTTTGCAACAGTAGCTCACAGATCGGTCCTTAATTGACTTAGGCCCAACCACATACCACTGTGCATGACAATCAACCACTGCGGCTCTAACCAACAGGGCATGCCTGCACCCACCAATCTAACCAATTGTCTAAGTCTAAACCAGGTTTTATATTTTGTTTTCAAAATATTTCATAAACCACCTTGACTCACCAAAGTCAAGAGTACAGTTGAAAAGCTTATCATTTCATGTGAAAATGTTCGTCATTTTATGTGAAAAGGTATCCCAAAACAAATATTATAACAAAGCAGGTCTAAGCATTTAATATAATATTCTCTAGCCAATACTAGTGTACTAACTAAAGTTTTAATCTAGGGTGACAAGGTATAAGGGAAATTCAATGTCAATGGAGGAATTAACAAGTAGCCATTTACTAGATTTAAAACTGAATTGAACTACGTTGAAATAAAAATATGCATGTAGAATAATTTAAATCAACATAGTTTTATTTTCAAAACTGGGATCAACATGATCAAGGAGTGTGACTTGCCTTGCTCTCCAACTTCGTTTGAATCTTCGTCGAAGAATTTTCCCGAATCGCGAAGTCTACATGTGAAAATAACCCACCAAATTCAAATAAATTCAAAATAAATATAAATTGACTTTAAATATTTGAATTGAGGCCAGAAATGGATAGAGGGGAATTTTTGATGAATTTAAAATTTTGAATGGGCTAAATCGGAGTTAGGACGAAGAAGAACAGGCTCCGGGAAGTTTGAAATTAGGTAAAAAGAAAAATCAGGATTTTTGGAATTATTTTTCTAAAGGAAAATGGGTTTATGGCGTCAGCATTGCGTCAGCCTTGAGATTTTTATTTGGGCCGAAACTGACATGCCTGCCCGGGTCCATGTGGACCGAGTCCATGGACTCGGGCGGGGCTGAGGTGGCGTGGTAGCCGGGCGCTTGCGTGGCGCCTGCGTGGCGACCACGTCGATTGCCACCTCACCCTCGGCGCTGACGTGGCAAGCGCCGGCGAGGGGAGCTCGGGGCTACGATGGCGGCGGCGCTCCGGCGCACGGCGGCCGGCGGCGAGGGGTGGAACCGAGAGAGGTGGAGATGGGGAACTCGGGGGTGGCTCGGGGCTTACCGGGGAAGGCCGGGATTGGGCCGGTGGCGAGTGTGGAGTGGCGGCAGCTCGGGTGCTCCGGTGAAGACGGCAGTGGAGCGCACGGGAGGGGATGGGGAACGGAGAGGAAGGAAGTGCGGAGAGAGGCGGAGCCAGGAGTGCCTTTTATAGAGGTCGAGGAGGAGGGAGGTGGCGTGAATTGCTCGCCGAAGTGGCGCGGCCATGGCGGCGGTTACGGAGGAAGTGGGGGAGATGGGGGCGCGGAGAAGGCGGGGGAGGAGGTGGGGAACGGGCGCGCGGATGACGGGGGAGTGGGCGCGTGGGGACGGCGTGCGCGGGAGAGAGGAGAGGCGCCGGTTAGGGCGGGGCGGCGCAACGGCCTTGCGGCGGCGCGGCCGGGGAAGAAGGGGCGGGGGTAAGGGACGATACTGACAGGCGGGCCCGGCCTGTCAGCCGGCTGAGAGGGGAAAGGGGCGGGCGGTAGGGATGGCGGCACGTGGCGCCGGGTGGATCGGGCAGCCGAAATGGAAGGGCGGGGCGGACGGGTGAATGGGAGCGAGGGGGCGGCGCGGCGCGGATCGGGCCGGCCAGGTGGCAAGCTGGGAAGGGGGCTAGGCGGGATCGGGCGGGGCGTGTAGGCTGATCCCGGCCGTTCACGTGGCGGCCGGAGGGGAGGGGAGAGGAAATTATTTTTATTTCCTGATTTTAAATTTTTCACAAAGCCTAGAAAATCCATTAAAGCATAGAAAAATATGAAATTAACTCCAAAATTTCCAGAAAAATTCAAAGAATCTCCTGGAGACATTTTGGACTTATTAAAAATATTTCCAACTAATGTTGGTATTATATTTTTATACTCAAAATACTTTTTAATTTCAAAATTAGATTTTAAACTCCAGGAAACTCAGAAAAACCAAATAAGAGCCAAATAAGTCCAAATAATTATTTTTAATTAGGATTTTTATATAAAATCAAAATATCATTATATTTAATAATATTGTTAGGTTTTTACTTTATTTACTTTTCAAATCAGGCTTTTTTCAAAAACAGAAAATCCAGGGCAAAACCAAAAATAAAATTTAGGCACAAAAATACTTATTTTAATTTTAATTTTATTTAATAAAAACTTGGGCTGTTACACTGAGGAACCGTCAGTACACGATGAAGGGGCGGTGAAGGGCTGAGAGACACCAATATGTGAAGGGGGAGTTTGTTGGAATAGTCCCACATTGGTTGTGGAAAGGCAAGGGACCTAACTTAAAAGTGGAGAAATCCCTCACCTCATTGGCTAGCTTTTGAGGTGAAAAGGTCCTTATGATCCAATAAGTGGTATGAGAGCAAGGTTGCAATGGCATCAGATCGGGATCGCTTTTAAGGTAAGCCGCTGTTTTTTGATGGATCAGATTATCTCTATTGGAAAACACGCATGGAGGTTTTCTTCAAGCACAAGGTAATTCTATTTGGCAAAACGTTAAAAATACATATGAAGTGCATCCTATTGTTACAACTGAAAATTCCTCTGATGTTGAAGCTAATGCTAAGGCTAGAAATATCTTGTTGTAAGGTTTAAGTAGAAACGAGTCTGTCAGAACTGCTCACCTTAAATCTGTAAACAAAATTTAGACCACTCTAGCGGATTATCATGAAGGATCTAAATCTGTTAAAGGTGTGCATCAGAATCAATTAAAAAAGGAGTATTCTAAATTTGAGATGAAACCTAGAGAATCAGTAGATGGTCTTTTGATCGCTTCAATAAAATTGCTAGTGATTTGCAATCTGTAGATCTCACATATTTTGATTCTGACAATGCTCGTCAAATTTTAAATACTTTGGATATGTCTGTTTGGAATGTGTTAGTCACTACTATTAATCATTCTGTTAATACGAAAACACTCAGTTTGAATTATCTTTATTCTAAGATAAAAACATATGAGATTGATGTTTTGGCCAAGATAAACAAGACTAATTCTTTAGAATTAATTATTAACCAAGCTGATAGTTCTTCTAATTCTTCTATTATTTCTTTTTCTGCATTGTACTCTATTTTAGATGAACAATTAGAGGAAACTCCAGAAGAGCAGCATATACTTCTCTCCAACAGGGTGATCAAGGCAATTAACAACATTAGATTAAGACGAAGAGGAGCTCCAATCAGATGCTATGAATGTAATGAGCTAAACCACATTAAGATGAATCGCCCCAAACTCAGGAGCAAGGAGGTTAAGAATGACAAGACTCCAACTCATCGCTCTCAATTCAAGCTTGACCCAAGCAAGAAGCGAAATTATCGCAGGGCGGTTAACAAAGTACTTTCAGTATTTGAGGAGATTGATTTGAGTGATATTGATTCAACAAGCGACGATGAGGACAATGGCAAGAAGTCAAAGGAGGTGGACTTCAAAGGGATGTGTTTTATGGAAAACAGTGAGGAGCTCGACAATGATGATCTCTACAGTGATCCTGATGAGGTAAAACCTTCTTATACAGATTATCTCGTGATGTGCATAGATTGATAGATGAGCTTAAGAAGTGTAAAAAGAAAATTAAAAATCATAATTTGGTTGTTGAGAGCTTAAATTCTGAAATTAGTAGACTTAGAGCATCTATTTCTGATGATGAATCTTGTAAATTTTGCCAAGTTTTACATACTGAGTTGGAGTCTGCTAGAATAATTAATGCATCAAACCTAGTTCAAATTAGTGATGTAACTACTAAACTTGATAAGTTAAGATTGTCGCATGACTCATGTGATGAAAAGTTAAAACTTGCAAATAATAATATTAAAAAAAACTCAAGTCTAATTCTTCTACACATTTAGAGTCAAGTATTTGACATGCTCAATCTAAAACTTGCTCTAAATGTGAATTGCTAGAAGCTATACTTAATTCATCTCAGGAAACAATTCAACAGATGCTTTATCATGAGATATCTTTTTACTCTAACTATCCTAAGTTTAACAAAGAGATAGAAGCATTGACTAGATAACTTAATGATATTGCTGAAAAAGAAAGATTAGTTCAGTCTAGTACTTCTAAAAATCATGTGAATGAACTTGTTAAATGCACAACTTGTCCCACTCTAGCTAAAGAGAATGAGTACCTGAAAAACACTTTAGAGATAGTTTCTTTTGGCAATAAAAATTTGAATATAATCCTAGACAAGTCAAAAACAAGTGTGAAAAGTTATGGTCTAGGATTTAATTTTGTTGAGCATGCCAAGAATAATCCTCCTAAGGTTATTAAGCTTCTTGAACTTAGAAAAATTGAAGTAAAACTTGAACCAAAACAAACTGTGTTTAAATCTACCGGTTTTGTGCAAAAATCATCGAATAATCCTGTAGGTGCTAGCTCATCATCTCAAAATAATTCTGGTTATGTTAAATCTCATTGCACCTACTGTGGAAGATTTGGACACTTGTATGAATTTTGCTTTAGACATGCTAAGAAAGAGAAGAAGAAAAGATTGAATGCTTTAAGATAAAAACGTGCAACCTTTTTTGTTAGTAGAACAAATGCGAAAGCAAGGTTTTTAGAGAACATCTATGGTGGCTTTAAATCTTCTTTACATGCTAGATTGAGATTTAATTCAAATAATTCACGTTCTTTTCGGCATTCTGATCACCCACATGCATGTGATTTTGGTTCAAGCTTTGTTGCTCCTGTTCATCATGTGTCTAAGTACTGGATTCCTAAATCTTATTTTACTAACCCTAGTACTATGAAACCGATGTTTCCTGTGGTATAGGTACAGCTGATGAGGAAAGGGAGAACGTGGCTAGTCAATTCAGGTTGTTCCAAGCATATGACCGGTGATTCAAGATGGTGCTCCTCCCTCACTAAGGCATCCAGTGATAAATTCATTCTAAAGGATGTTGATTTGGTGAGTAAATTGAAGTATAATTTGCTTTTAGTTTCATAGTTGATAGACGATAACCTTGAGGTGAGCTTTAGGAAACATGCTTGTAGGGTTTTAGATACTTCTGCGATCTTGTATTCAATATATCTCAATTGGGAAAAGTCTTTAGAGTTGATTTTGATCATACATTTTCACCTGATGTTAGATGTTTGGTAGATTCTGAATTTAGAGATATTTTCTTTTGGCACCGTAAATTGGAACACATTGGTTTTGATCACCTTACACAAATTACTGGGGATGGATCTCATTAGGGGGTTACCTAAGCTAAATGGTGATAAAGATTTGGTTTGTTCCTCTTGTATACATGGTAAGATGGTAGCTGCTCCACACCTACCTCTTTCTATAATCATCACAAATGGCCTGGTCAATTGTTGCACATGAATATTGTAGGTCCTTCTAGGGTTCAATCTGTTGGAGTAAATGTTGTATATTGTAATTGTTGATAATTACTTTAGATATTCTTCGGTTTATTTTATAGTGTCTAAGGATGATGCTTTTAGATGTTTTAAGGACTTATTTCTTAGACTCCATAATGAATTGCCAGGTGTTATAAAAGCTATAAGGAGTGATAATGGTACTGAATTTAAGAATTTATCATTTGCTTCTTTTTGCTATGAAAAAGGTTTAGAACATCAATTTTCGTTCCCTCGTGTCCCATAGCAAAATGAGGCTATAGAGAGGAAAAATAGAATCTCAGTTGAGATGGCTAGAATATGCTTGATGAATATACTACTCCTAGGAAGTATTGGGCTAAGGCTATTTCCACTGCATGTCATGTTTCTACTAGAGTATTTTTGAGAGCCTCATTTCACAAGACTTCTTATGAGTTAAGATTTGGGCGTAGGCCTAGTGTTTCTGACTTCAGAGTATTTGGATGTAAATTCTTTATTCTTAAATATGGTAATATTGATAAATTTGAATTTAGATTTTTAGATGGGATTTTTTTGGTTATCCTGCTCAATCTCGTGGTTATCATGTACTCAACTTAGAGACTAATAAAATTGTTGAGACTTGCGAGGTTACTTTTGATGAGACTAGTTCTGGTACTAGACACGACATTTCGGGTACATAGGTTCAGGGAGTCAGAAGGCATATTTATTAATGAAGAGGAAGATCTTGACTTTGGTGATGTCTTTCCTCCCATGCCACCACCTGCACCAGCTAAGGATCTTATAACTTCTACTTTGACTCCAGTTGGAGACACTACTATTTCTGATGACCCGCTATCAACTAATGGATCACCTACAAACGAGGTTGATAATGTTGGTACCACTTTAGAATCTTCTGCACCATTGCATATTCAGCGATGCCATCACCAAAAACTGACTCAACTTAGAGACTAATAAAATTGTTGAGACCTGCGAGGTTACTTTTGATGAGGCTAGTCCTGGTACTAGACTCGACATTTCAGGTACACGGGTTCAAGGAGTCAGAAGGCATATTTATTGATGAAGAGAAAGATCTTGACTTTGGTGATGTCTTTCCTCCCATGCCACCACCTGCACTAGCTGAGGATATTACAACTTCTACTTTGACTCCGGTTGGAGACCTGTTATTTCTGATGACCCGCTATCAATTGATGGATCACCTACAGAAGAGGTTGATAATGTTGGTACCACTTTAGAACTTTTTGCACCATTGCATATTCAGCGGCGCCATCCCCAAAAACTGATGATTGGTGACATTCAAGAAAGGGTAACACATTCTAGATTTACTTCTCCTAACTCACATGCTCATTCTGCTTTTGTTATCTCTTTTGAGCCCAATGATGTAAGTAACGTTTTATCTAAAGAGTCTTGGATCAATGCCATGCATAAAGAATTAGAAAATTTTGAGCGTAATAAAGTCTAGACCTTAGTTGAACCTCCTCATGGACATAATGTGATTGGAACTAAATGTGTTTTTAAAAATAAACAGAGCGAGGATGATGTTGTGGTTAGAAATAAGGCTAGACCAGTTGCTCAGGGGTTTACATAGGTGGAAGGTCTTGATTTTTGTGAAACTTTTGCTCTTGTTGCCAGATTAGAAGCTATTAGAATTCTCTTAGCATTTGCTACATTTAAAGGTTTTAAACTATATCAAATGGACGTTAAGAGTGCCTTTCTTAATGGCTATATTGAGGAGGAAGTTTATGTTTAGCAACCGCCTGGTTTTAAAAATCCTAAATTTCCTAATCATGTCTACAAATTGTCTAAAGCGTTGTATGGCTTGAAAGAAGCTCCTAGAGCATGGTATAGAAGACTCAAGTCATAGTTGTTAAAGAATAATTTTCAAATGGGCAAGGTAGACAAACTCTTTTCATACTTAAGTATGGCAATGAATTTTTACTTGTTCAGATTTATGTGGATGATATCATTTTTGGTGGCTTCTCTCATGCTTTGGTTTTTAAGTTTTCAGATACTATGAGTACAGAATTTGAGATGAGTATGATGGGGAGTTAACTTACTTCTTGGGTTTACAAGTAAAATAGATTAAACAGGGCACGTTTAGTCATCAAACTAAGTACACAAAGGATCTGCTTAGGCGTTTTGATATAGCAACTTGTAAACCTATTTCTACACCAATGGGATCTACAACTGACCACCAGCCGAATGGCCTCCACCTTATCCTCACTCTTCCTCTATGACACATGGGCCCCACCAGATCTCTCTCTCTCTCTCTCTCTCTCTCTCTCTTGAGAAAACAAAATTGGGAAATTCCCAGAGAGCCCTTGAATACTGTAATACGGCCACATTTAACAAGATATAATATAGACAGAGCATCATGCATCGAAAAATCTTGTAAAAAGCTACCAAGATTTGCAAAAGGGGAGCTAGAAACGAAGCGAAGAATAGGATAGCAAGTGAACTGTTCCTTTCTCAGTTGCTCCTGTGGTCCTTGTTTTCCCATGCGAAGTTGCGACATCCATTAGATCACGATGCATGAGGACCTGACCTTTACACGGCCTAGCCAGCTTTCCGTTACACCTTCCACTACCGAAAGCGATCGGTCTCTTGCTAATTCGATCCAAGGGTCGTCAATGCATGTCAGCTGTTGCCTGTTGCATGGCCTGGCGTTCGACGTCCTTTCCTTTTCTCAAGCCAACAATTTGTTGCCTCTTGTTTCTACTTTAATACGTCGCTTTACATGCAACAAGACTAGCTACACTGGTAGCTACCAGCTTTGACTCTTAACCTGTTGTTCTCATGCGTAAAATTAGCCCCATGTCCGGGACACATGTATGGAACATATATATAATAACCAACTTCTTAGCATGCGATGCATTTCTTTCTTTTTCTTTAAAAATGAAAGGTCACATGATTTGTATTGTAAAGAGAGGTTCAAATTTATACATAAGTGCCTACCTTACAAGTTAAAGATATTAGACCATCAATCTGTTACCATCAAGCCCTTCAGTTGATACAAGTTAGTTAATTAGTACAAGCTAGAATCCATGCTCGTGACGAAAAGCAGGTTATTAAGAACGGAGCTAGGATTCGTTCATGCTGGCTATTTAATTTTGTCAGTGTTTTTCAGTATTTTCCTTTTCCTTATGGAAACCTGGTGGGTGTAATGTATTGTGTACGCGTATTCGTACGCATCGTTAATCCAGCAAGCACACTATACCTCGTTGCTTCTGCAATTTCGATCGCCTTCTTGTGCATATGCGTGCAGCTAAACGTGCGTACTCTTCGTCCCTGTCACTTGTATTCGATCAGCTAGGACGTACGTATATCTACTTTTGTTTCGACAAATAATTAAGTAAATTTGTTTTATTACCATCATAAACGTTGGCGACTTGTGAAATTCCATCGGAAAGGAGAGAAACAACAAAATACCACATGAAGGTCTAAAAATATATAAAATGCATTGCCCGTTTTCCGTCCATTTGCTCTCTTAACCTTTTTTTGGCGAGAGAAGCATTTATAAATGACTATTTTGTCCTTATGACCTTCTTCTACTCTATTCAGCTAGTTGAAGAAAATAGAGGAGCTACGTGCTGCTCTCATCAGAGGCAAAAGGAGCACAGATAAGCCCTGGGAATAGCAAAACATGTCGAGGGAGAGTCAACGAGCTCTCTGGTGGTATCAACATGGAGGTGTGGTGGATTATGGTGTCCTGGTGATGAGCGGGCGGCAAGGAAGAGGGAGGCAACTACGGCGGGGGTGCACTGGTGTACAGGAGCTTGGACAGGGTTTAGGGTTAGGTAGAACACATTGGCGCGATACTCCGACGATGGGGAATTGGCATGCCCCAATTTGGTCCATCGTACTGCCGGACGCCATTGCCATCGTTGCCCTGTCTCGGCCATGTGTCACTATTGCTATGAGCTTGCTCCACGCCGCCTCATCTCGTGTTTGAGCGCATAAATCGATTCCCCATGCCTCCCCTCACCACAGTCAAGCCTTACTGCTGGTAGAATCATTGTTGTCACCATCGGACAGAGAGAGGGCGAGTGAGGGAGAGAGGAAGAAAATTGATTTTGACTTAGTTCAGTTTGGGGAGACTTACCGGTCCTTACGAAAGGGGAAAAAAGAAAAGAAGGAAGAATGAGGATAAAATAGTCATTCGCACCATCAGGATGGAAAATGTCACGGTAGTAGCATTTTGCAGGTGTTTGAGCCTTCACGATGGTATTTCGCAAGTTAGAAATGATTTACGATGGCATTGAATAAATTTACTTAATAATTAAATACGGTGTTGGATTGCTGCTTGCTTATTTTCGAAGTTATGCTATTGTGGCAAATTAATGTTGCCAGTAAGTATCTATTTGGCAAATCCGATTAAAGTTTAACAAGTTGCATTATCCAAATTAATGTAACTAGTCCTTAACTAGTCATGTAACGTCTTCTACTATGACTAAGCTAGTGTACACTTGGTCAAAATTAATCTTGCTTGTCCAGATCTCCTATATGCACCTGCTTCGGTCACCAGTGCAACTAATCGGCTGACCACGAATTAATAATGTCTACCTCAGTGGGGTCAAGCCATCCATCCAATGCAAACCGTGCCTACTACAGTAGGACAATGGTACTCAGAACATTATGGCGATTGCTTGATCACGCTAACCAGTAACTAAAGCTAGCTAGGTCAAAGCCATTGTCACAATTAATCAAAACGAACTCTAAACTCACCGTCAATGAGCTATGACAATTCTATCACCTCTTACGTGTGCTTGTCCAGCTGGTTTGTTAATTGATCTCGAATTAAACTGTTTCCTGTAAAATTTTTGATTTCTAAATAAGTCTTGAAAGTTATATTTCTAAAGTACGTAGGCAAGATTTTGCCAATATATGAGCTCCGAGGCGTGTCCAATACCGGAGATATTTGGTTCATGTCCTAATTTGTTGTTTCCCTAGCTAGCTAGCTCCGAGCCTGGCTAGCCTCGCATGATCCAAACATGCCTTGGGCAAGCTCGAGGCATATGGCACATTAACAGATGAACCACGTAACAACTAGGCATAGAAATAGGTCAAATATGAATTAAATAGTCTCAAATATAAATATGAATCTATATT
Source organism: Dendrocalamus latiflorus (assembly GCA_017311315.1). Taxonomy (NCBI): domain Eukaryota; kingdom Viridiplantae; phylum Streptophyta; class Magnoliopsida; order Poales; family Poaceae; genus Dendrocalamus; species Dendrocalamus latiflorus. The sequence continues at coordinate 6,467,503 of CM029675.1, forward strand.
TTTAAAATAAAACGAATACGAATTCTTATTTTTAAAATGAATATGAATTCGAACATTTTTTAATACAAATCGAATGTCGTAACGAATACAAATTTAAATCGAATATGTACTTAATTCGGTCAAATATGAATATCTTAAAACTTTTATAATAAATATTCGTAGAACAAATTTATGTAACATGACTACATGTCTCATGAGCTAGCAGTGTAACGCATAGAGTTGAAAATTATGCAACGTAATTTTCACTTCTTTTTTGTGAACCTTGGCTCGTCAGAAAATTACTTCATACAATCATCCCAAGGGAGGTCGACAGGGATGAAAATAGAATGAATAGTCTCGAATACGAAAACGAACATTCTCGAATACAAACATTCTCAAATATGGATATAAATGTTCTTGCATACGAATACAAATATTCTTAAATACGAATTTTACTTACCATATTTATATTTTCTGAAATACAAATATTAGATAAAATTGATTATGCTTTATTGTTTCTCATCCCTAACAACCACATCTCAAAGCCTCAAACCACATCCATATGGAATTGGGTCCAGCCACTTTCCAGTTTCCAACTTTCTATTGTCTTTCCTTCATGTTATCACCTTCCTCACCTGACCAACTTTCCATTTTTATTGCAAACAAGTCCAAAGAAAATTGTTGGCCTAGGCACAAAAAATAATAGAAAAGATGCAGTTCTATTGTCAGAATACTGTAGAATACTTACCACTAGTAGTTGCTTGATGACACGAGTAGTGTAAGGTCTGTTTCAAAGTGTAGTAGGTTTTATTTTTTTAGCTGAAATGATATTATAGCAATGATTAGTCTTTTCTATGGTGTTCAATTAAAAAAGAAAAAAAATATAAAACACATCTCCACATATAATGCCAAAAAAACAAAAAAGTGAAAAAACCATATTAAAAAGTCAATGTATTTTAAATGATTTTTCGCAAACCAAAAGTCAAAAGCCTTCGTATTTGGAGCAGGTTGTAGCTTGCAAGGAGCCATGCACCTATTGTGTCACAAGCAAACTAGTGATAGTGATAATATGATATATGCTGGTTTTCCTAGACTGGTTTATGGTTTAAATTTTTAAATTCTGTCTATTCGTGTGTGAGAGTACAAAGAGATATTCATAATTGATTTTATCAACATAGATAGAGTTAAAACAATATCTACTATTATTAATTTACGTAGATCTATTTTAATACGATATTTTGTAGCTTTGGTTGTTCCTAAGAGAGATTAGGAGGACGTAAAATATTTTACTCCATTTTGTTTTGGCGCGCAGATTCAGCGCAGTTTGGCACTCCACTCACCATTTCCCTCCAGCCACCTCCCCATCGGCCTCCCCCCTCCACCGCACCATGCAGAGGCCGTAGGAGTCCGGCGACGCCCTCGCGGAGTGCCTCCGCCTGCTCGCCGCGCTCCCCGCCGCGGCCACCTCCTCCCCGGCCTTCCGCCGCCACTGGCCTTCCATCTCCGGCTCCCTCTCCTCGCTCTCTGCCTCCCTTGCCCACCCCGCCTTCCCGGCCTCCCCGCCGCTCCTCGGGCCCCTCGCCTCCGCGCTCTCCGCTCTGCTCTCCGTGTCCAGTGACCCTCCGCTCGGGCACCTCCACACCGTGTCGTTCCTCTCCTCCTCCGCTGCTTCGCTCTCCCAGCTCGCCGCCGACGCGCGCCTGCTCGTCTCCCCTGCTTCCGGTAGGGGTGAGGGTGGTGATGGAGCCGATGGCCTGCTCCCCCGCCTCCGCCTCGGCTCCGCCGCTTCCCGCGCCGCGGCGTTGGACTCACTCCTCGACTCCGTCAGCTCCCTGCCGGCGTCCTCCGCTGCCGCTGCCGTCTCCGCTGTCGCCGCGATTCTCGACTCCGGCGACCTCCTCCCGGCCTCCCGCGACAAGGCCGTGTTCGTGCTTGGCGCCCTCGCGTCCTTGGACGCCGCGTGCCGGTTCTTGGCCCAGGTGTCGGGCACCGTTCTCCCTCACCTCTGCCGCGCGCTCGAGTCCGGTGGCGCCGGCGCCGAACACGCGTGCGTGGCGCTGCACCCGCTCACCGCCGCGTCACGGGACGCCGCCGCGGCCGTTTCGGCACGTGGAGGCGTGCCTGCGCTTCTCGCTGCCTGCGCCGCCGGCACCCCCGCAGCGCAGGCCGCCGCCGGCACCCCCGCAGCGCAGGCCGCCGCCGCGGGCGTGCTCCGAAACCTCGCCGCGTTCCCGGACCTCCTCCCGGCGTTCCGCGACGAGGGCGCGCCCCACTTGCTCCTGCAGCTCGTTTCCCTCGGCACCCCCCGGGCGCAGGAGCACGCGCTGGGCTGCCTCCAGAACCTGACGGCCAGGGACAGCGACGAGGGGCAGAGGCTCAAGGTCGAGGCTTTCCAAGAAGGCGCGCTCGGCTGCGTCAAGGACTTCCTGGAGTCCAGCTGCGGCGACGAGCCGGGCCTCGCGCCGGCGTTCGGGCTCCTCCGCAACATGGCCTCCTTCTGCTACACCGCCGAGATAGCCGTCTCCGCCAGCTTCGTCGGCCACGTCGTCGCCGCGCTGGGCAGCGACAAGGCCAACACCCGCACGCAGGCGGCCATGGCGTTGGCCGAACTGTGCAATGCCGGCAGCGGCAAGGCAAGGAAAGTGATCGGGGATGCGGTCCCGCTGCTAATCTGGATGCTGGAAGCGAAAGCCGTGACCGAGCGGGACGCCGCTGCGAGGGCGCTGGCCGCGCTCGTCGCGGCGAGCGGCTGCAGGAAGCTGTTCAAGAAGGACGAGAGGGGCATCGTCAACGTGGTCCAGCTGCTCGACCCGAGCGCCCAGGGCGTCGACAAGCGGTTCCCGGTGTCGGTGCTGCTCGCCGTCTCTCAGTCACGGCGGTGCCGGAAGCAGATGGTGGCCGCCGGCGCGTGTGGCTTCCTGCAGGGCCTCCTTACCGCCGAGGTCGACGGCGCCAAGAAGCTCGCCGAGAGCCTGCGCAGGGGAAGATGCTCAACGTGTTCCCGCGGGCATGACGGCGATCAAACCGAGCTCGAAACGCCGATTTGCGGAGGAATTCAGAGTTCTTGTGGTGATCGATCTTGCGCTGTATGTATTTGCTTTAACCTCTCAACTTACCTCCTGCTTGCTCTTTTGATGATCTTGTACATGTCAACGTGCGTCGGTCTGTTCCATACCTTAAGAGTGCTACATAATGAGTGTTTTTAGTGTGCTTAAATCAATAAGAACACGCCAAGCTTGTATTTAATCTTTGATCCGAAGAAATGAAGCTTCATTTCCCAATGCGCATTACTCCTCCATACCAAATGACCTGTTTTTTTAGTTTGATGAACAAATGATTTTGAGAGCATAATATGCATCTGATGTCATTGTTTAGGTGCTGTAGTATGAAATGCATTATACCGACGATCGCGTCGTTAGAATTAGTTGCTAACACTTTTGGTTAATCTCATCATGTTGGGGTCAACATTACATTGTCTTCCTTAATTATGAACTGATTGCAAGCGAGGGTACAGGTCTGAGACGGTTCATTACTCATAATTCAATGTGTGGACATGGTACCAATTGAAGAACAAGGGGTAAGCCTTGTACACACGGTACAAGTTGGCAAAGCCTACAGTAAGTTCCAAAGAGAGATGGATGTATGGTTCTTCGACACCCATCCCCTCATGTTTTTCTTTCCCGATTTTGATCATTGGTAAACTGGTAGTTTCCTGCCTTGACTGTAACTTTGAGCTTATCAGTAAACAAGCTTTAACCATTTCAGCTAATTGTTCAAAGTTACGGGAAAACTACGTTTAATCTTAGTTCATATTCGGACTCTTCTGTGCTTAGCTTCATCTTTAGCTTATGGGTTGTTTATATTTCATTACTGATTTCGCATTGTGAGACCATGTGAAGGTCACCTCATGGTTGTGTTGACTAATTGATTTTTTGGATTAGAGTTTTTGTGGAGTTTGAGTTTTGTTGGACCGAAATGGCGACAGAGGGGGGGTGAATGTCGACTCTAAAAACTTGCCCCCAAAAGGATCGACTCAAATCTTCTCTCTGATAGATATATAATCTATGAAAAGAATGATTTAAGTTCACTGAAAAATCTTATAGGACCAACATGTAAACACCAGAGAAAGACCAAGAGGAACAATAGGGAGGACAAGGCATGAAAACCAAGCACTAAAAATACAAGACCTGCAGGAGGGCGGTTTGACCGCAGCTGAGAGGCCGGTCTGACCGCTATGTAGCCGGCGGTCTGGTCAGACCGCCACTGTCTGGCCGGTCAGACCGGTTAACGGCTGCCGGTCAGACCGCCTTGAGGGATCCGGTCAGACCGGATACTCTGACCAGACAGCAACGCAAGATTTCTGAAAATTCAGATTCTTGCCAAAATTAAAGGAATGAGGGAAAAACTTCCATTCTTTTCAGCCCAAAACACCAGGGAACTATTCCAAATATTACAGAGGCCTTAACCAACAAGGGAAGCAAACAAAAACACAAGAATTCCAGAAATTAGCCTTAAACTGAAAATAACAGAGAGCAGCCCCAAAAACTCAAATTCCCATTCAACCTTAGATCCTATGGCCAAGAAACTTTGTAGATATATTAGCAATAGCCACAGGACTAGAGAGTCCAAATCTCAGCCCACTTCATGAAGGAAATCAAAAGTTTACACCAAACCCTAGAAAGAACTGAAAAACCTGCAGAGGCAACAACAAAATCCTAATTCCTCTTTAATCATTGCAACTTTGATCATGAGCTTTTGCAGCTAGATTAGCAATGGTCACAGGATTCTTCAGACCAAATCTCAGGCCATCTCAAGAGGGGAAACACGAAATCCACCAAAACCCTAGAAATGAGGAAGATGAACAGAGGAGGCCAAAATGCAAGAACTGGAATTAAACTTGATTTGCTCTCGGGAAAATCGATCAAATGACCTTGAGGCACTATCCCATCATAGAGCAACCCATTTTGAGCCTTCCCAACAAGAATCAACAAGAAACTCAAAAAGTCAAGAAATCATCAAATGAGGATAAACGAAGAACAGACAGGCACGAACAGAAAAACTCAGAAATTTTATTCCAATCAACAAGGATTACAAGGAGTCCCCAAATGCATGGACATTAGAACAAGAGGAATGATTACATGGGTCTCATTCATCCTCTCCCTCTCCAAAATCAAGAAACTCACAAGAACTCTACATCCTGGAGAGGAGACACAACGTGGGAGACACTCACAGAGGGGACACAACCCTGCCCTTCTCACCCACTTCCAACCACTAAAGAGCAATGGTAAAACCACCTCCTAAAGACTCTTTTGACCAAGGCAAACCCTAACTCTCTCCAAAAGCCATGAGGGGGCATGCAGCCACTCTCTCCTTTATATAGCCCTTGGCTAACGGGTCTCCACCCCGTTACGCCCGCTAAACCCGAACGGAGCCCGCTCCCGCTTGTACAGCCTCGCGAAATTACCATTTCGCCCCTCCCGCACCTTCCGGGAAGTTTCCGCGCTCCTTGTCGTCCAAGCCTCGCAACCACCTCGAGTCTCCGCTGTCTTCGACACATCTCGACCGTTCTGACCTCGACATCGCCCGTGTCTAGTTCGGTCCCCTCGTGTCTTGCCACAACTCCGCCTCGACGTCCTGCAGCCATCACAGACAAGAAACACATCAAATAGCACCGCTCGATACATGTAAGCATAATAGTATCAAAAAATCACACTTACGCAAAATAGAGTCCAACCTGTCGAATCATCAGAATATGCATCCTAAGCCTTTTGACCAGGTTTGATCAAGTCTGACCGAGCCCGATTGCACCACGCAACGACATGGTCCGAACCAACCAAATCAAACTCGACTTTCCTAAACCGATGTCAATTACTCATCACATACATGGGATGACCTCTACATGGTCTCTCAAGTTTGGTTTTTAAGGATTTTGCAAAAGATCGCTTTTATTTGACGACTTCATGGTTTTCGAGTTTCTGGACTGCGAGTACTAGAGTATTCAAAGTTTACGATTTTAAGTCAGGCGCTCCGATCAGCCTTTTGCTGAGTAGTCCAAAGAGTTAGTCCGAAGGTACTCTGTAGTCGAGAGGACTCGGTACTCAGTATTCGAGAGGTCTCGGTACGCGATGGTCGTAGCTTACTGTCTAATCAGTGTTTGGTAGTTGTAAGCCTTTGCGATCGGTAGTCGTAAGTCATTTGCGATCGATAGTCGTAAGCTGTTTGCGATCGATAGTCTTAAGTCTTTGTGATCGGTGGTCGTAGCGATCTGTTGTGATGGTCGTAGTCTTCTATGTGTACCTTAGCTTTGCCATGCTAGCTTTATTAAATGTAAATAACTTGAATTAAATCATGTCTTGTTGGATCGTGTGACTAGTTAGCCTCTAGTGATCCTTTTATGATTCATGTTATGTCAAATAAGCTAAGTTGAGTTTTGAATCTGCATTGAGTTTTAGATTGTGCTATGCTAGTTCATTAGTGAAGCATGAGTTAGTATTAACTCTTTGTTCTTAAACTAAGTCAAGAAAATGCAAAAAGATCTCTTTTGTGCGAAAACTGATCTCACCAATATTATTTATGGCGGCGGCGGATGTCTCCTTCATAACTTCTTGTAAAATATTATTTGATAGATGAAGATGGATTTCAGATAAGACCTTACGATCTTTACGTTGCTTCTCATTAGCGCACAATGTCGATCCTCATATGTGTATCATCCAATCAAGTTATCATAAAACAGCTAGTATCTTGACTTGCCATAGAAAAAACCTTGTGTCGCGACCCAATAGCGGAAGATCATACTTCAAAGTCGCCATGTGGAAGAAAACCAAATTTTACTAGTACGAATTTATGTGTACTTAGCAAAATTCTCGCAATCTGAAAATCCTGGTACACTTGTGTGTGCATTTAGAATTTCCACCAAAAAATCCTAACCAAAGCTTCTCTGGACACTTTTTTCAAATTCTCGCAATCTGAAAATCCTGGTACACTTGTGTGTGCATTTAGAATTTCCACCAAAAAATCCTAACCAAAGCTTCTCTGGACACTTTTTTCTTTCTTTTTTCTTGCGTTGGAGATTTGAACGGCCTCTTCTGATTGCTTTATCTGCGTCTTTCCCTTCTGCTCTTTCTTTTCTCTGTCTTCACGTGTGCTGCTGTGCTACCGTCGCCCACAGAGTCAGGCGACGTGTTGATGGTTTGTTTTTGGATCGGATTCGATGACTCGGCGACGCTCAGATTGGATTGGACGAAAAAAATTTCCTTGGATTTAAGACTCTAAATTATACCACTTATTACAAATAATACACAGAAAAATAAAAACAAGAGATACGAATTTTTACGTGGAAAACTCTTGCGGGAAAAAACCACAGGTGCTCAAAGGCAAATCACTATAATGATAAGAGTTTACAATGAAGCGCTTGCTCTTCCTATAGGCTATTGGGATACATATTTATAGCGTGAGGGAAAAGAGTCACACACGAAGAGGAAACCGAATCAGAGTTGATTGCTACAGATTGACACCACGTTTGATACAACCTGTGCATGCACCTGCCATACCACGTCTGATATGAGGCGATGAAGTGTCCTACACGGACACGATACAAATTCATATCAACTTTAACAATTGTTATCACAGAAAGAATAAGTGAATACTAGGGAAAACATTTAAGGCACCGTTCATACCTCTGTTGCCATTTTCGGTCCTACACACGTATACATTACAGTTGATGGTCTGGTCAGTTACAAGCTTGGGTAAAGAATTACATTACCTTGCTACAAGGTTAAAATCATTGGCAAGTTACCTATAGATTCACATGGGATGGGGTAAACTGAGGCAGCAAATCGACCACCCTGGTGCTTCATGAACCAGCTTAAATGTTACAATGGGCATTTTTGCTTAGGAGATCTGTTGCGCCAGATTCAGATTTGAGACTTGAACAAGTCAACATCCATGCATGCATTTTGCAGTCACTAATCATGGAGGAATCATATCATTGTTGTTAATACTGGCCACCATTCTGTTGAAGTTTGTTGATACGCCATATTCTTCCAAACTGCATGTACACTCACATGGCCACTCATGGGCTTGATGTAAGCAGAACACTAAACAGTCTCAGATAATGGTTCCAAAGAAGCATGTCATGTTCTCCCTGTAGGCTGTAGAGAATGCATGCCCTGAACCTTCTCTGATATCTCATCATCGCCGTTTGTTGTCGCCTTCTGATCATACATTGCGCACAATCATGATCTGAACATATGGCTCGTGTGCTGATATGTTTGACATTAGGTTATTTTGTGACTCTGGAGTTTTAGGTTCTTGAACTGAACGGACTGGACCGGTTCCTTCAAGTTGGTTGACTGTTACTTCCATTGAAATTCACTCGAAGTTGAAGTGCTTAGCTGTTTTTCTACCAGCAGCATCGCCGGCTTTTTTGAGCATGCAATTCTTTGCTCTGTTCGACCACTGGAACTCAACTCACGGCATGTTGCGACTACAACCCATGTTCTTCTGAACATGTACCAAGCAGAATAAAGATTCTAGTTTATGAAACCATACTGGCAGAGAGATCGGGGCAGGTCGCCCTTCAGGTGTTTCTTCTGACTAGCAGGGGCGGAGTCAGGAATTATATATAGTGGGGGCCGGATAAGCAAATACATATAGTATACTATAAATTTCAATGTATGTATGTATGTATGTATGTATGTATGTATGTATGTATGTAGGAAGGATTCGATCATATATTGAAACACCAAAATCTCTATTAAATCATTAATTATGCATGTTGTGACAATTTTGCGATGAAAAATATAACAATAAGCATAAATGGTTAAAAGAACTAATATGTTTTAATTAAATTAGCCAATTAGGCATTAGCTCTAAACCGATGGACATAAAAAATTAGAACATACCTGAACGGATGACGATGCCGCGACGTGGAACCGCAGGCGTCCGCAGCCGGCGTCTCGTGAAACAGATGCGCGTGCGTGTGGGTGCGACGGCGCCGCGGCGGCAGGATCGTGATCGCCTTCGGACGGCCAGGCTCCAGAACTCCCAGGTAAACAGACGGTTGGACTACTCTCTACGTACGTGGGCTTGGGCCATATGCACAGAAGTAATTTTTTGCACCAAACATTGGGTGGGGCCATGGCCCCTGCTGGCCCCTCCCTCCCTCCGCCACTGCTTCTGAGAGCATCAAGTCTCTACATGGAACTGAACTTGGCAATGGCAAATTGCACTGTAGCAGTACTAAGCATGAAGCTGCCTGTGCTATGATGGAATTTGGAGGAATCTTGTCATCTTAACACCTACTTGTGTCTCTTGGACGGACGCTAATGGTTTTTTTTTTTGGCTCTTGAGATAAACAAATGACAAATGATGGGCCATTAAGGGGTGGTTGAGGAAGGCTGGGGAAGAAAGTCTCTCCGGTCCCGCTCCTTCCAAATGTTCCTGCACTTATGCGAAATCCCTTTTGCGTGCCTTTGGAATTCTACTTTCTCACAGCTCCCAAATGGAACACTTGCGAATCCAACTGCGTGCAAGCGAACTTAGCACAACATTTGGCTCGGTTTTGCCACTGTAGCGAGGCCGGATTCCTAGCTTTGATGTGATTTCTGTGTTAGTGGCGACCGTCGTGGCTTTCATTTTAACTGATTTCATAGGGAGAGCTGTGATCAACTAGCCCAAAATTCTTCAGAAAAGAAATGCAGAAGCTAGTAGCTGCCTTCTGTTTAATCGTGGGCCGGGCTATTAGAGCATGTTCAGGCATTTAGAGAGTTGCTTAGTAAAAAAAACTGATTTTTCTTGTCACATATAATAAATAAGGTGCTTATTTTAAAGCATCGATGCTTAAATAAATACCGGTGCTTAGTAGGTGCTTATATGTATAACTATATCTATTAATAGATAATATAACATCTAAATATCTATGGAAGAGATGCTTGCATTGGAGAAATAACTTTTGCATAGATGCTTGATGATGTGGCTATATTCTCTCGCTTTAAGCACTTATATATAAGTATCTTGCATTGTACATGCTCTTAAGGGCTCTGATAACATGGGACTGGGCTAAAATTTTCAAACTTCAATGCGTTTATTAAACTTGGTTCTGAACTGGGCTTAAAAATATTTCTTGGCCTATTTTTTTCCTGTGCATGGTCAAGCCAACTAGTTAATCTGCACGCACGTAGATGCGGACGGACAATATGACTATGGCTTATGGATTTTAATTTTAACATGAGTATTTATGTAAATAAACTGAATGCTATAAATTAATAAGCCGTTTCGAAATGATGACAGAGAAATAGTCACATTTATTTGTTCGAAGAAAGCCATAAGCCGTAGGGCTTGTTCTTTTAGGCTATGGATTATAACTTTTAATTGTGGCTTATTAATCTAACAAATAGTAATTGCTGAGATAAACCAAAAACCGCTGAAAAGCCGAAAGGAATATGACCATAAGCTAAAAAAACTAGATCATAAACGATAAACTGAAAATAACTACCCTTGTAACACTGAGCATGAGTCTACGACGGGTGCTTCTTTAGCTAGTTCTTTTTTATTTTAGTTTTAGCTTATCACTTTTTGCTATAGTAACTAGATTTTAAATAATGTATCTTTTTAAGACGGGGTCTACAGTTAGATCATAGTAGACATTGTACCAAGTTCAGCTATACCGGTCAAAATTATATGCGCCTGTTTTTCTTCACGTATTATCTTTTATGAACAGTCAGAATTAAAAATATAAGCCAAAAATCTAAAACTACAATTTAAAAGGACCCACCAAAGAATTACTCTCTTTTTTACCACTATGGAAGTCTTTTAACCTTTTTGCTTCTTTAAGCTTTTTAGCACGTCTGAGTGACTTCCATGGACCCGTGACCATCCACATCAGTTCTCTTTTTGTGTTTTCCTACATGCAAAATGTAGGGTATACTCTTTCTATTTTATAAGAGTAAATTATATCACAGGCATATAAACTTATGAAGTAGATATATCTGCGTCAATGAACTAAGAAACTATGCATCAAGTCAATGAACTTGTTGAATCAAGTAATGGAGGTCCAACGGTGGTTTCACCTACTAACATGGCTACCACGTGGAACTAGAAGATGATGTGTCCTGATGTGACAATTCCTCTCTTTTTCTCACCCTCTCCTCCCCCTCTATATTTCTCTCCCTCTCCTGCACTAAGAGGCCGATCCAACCGGTTGCTGGCTTATGGCTTCGGGCTATGAAAAGCTAATAGCTAGTTGGAGCAGGGTGGCTTTAGTTGCACATTACGGAAGTCGCTTCGGGGTTGCTCAGATAAGGTGGACGCCCTGACTTCCCCTTCATACGCAAACTGGTCCGATCTACTTTCCCCACTCACACAGCACATCTACCTCCTAAGCAAATCCGCCTCTCGTCCATGGCGACGGCCACGGCAACCACATCCATGCTAGCATTTTGGCCCACCCCCTCCACACCAGCCTCTCGTCCCCCTATCCATGTGGGCTTGGCCATCCTCCTTTCGCAGATCCGGCGCTATCCATAGCTGGGCCTGATCCTGATTATGGACGTGCTCCAACAGCTTGTGCTCCGGTGGGCAAGAGCATGAGCTTCAGGTAGGTGGCATCATCATCCGTGCCTTGTCTGTCCATTGGAAGTCATCATTGTGTGAGTTCATCAGTGGGTCATTTGTGAAGGTTGCGATGAGCTTTTGCCTACAACTACCCCGCGTGCATGAAGGTATGGCCGGTTCCCTAAAGAGTACTCCACTAGTGTTTGTCTGTCTATTGATGGATGAGTTCGTTTGGTATGGTTTGTCGGTGGAAATTTTAGCTTCCTTGTTTTTATCCACATGTGTATGAACCTTCTTTTCGCATTAGTTGGTCGAGCTTGCATATGTTGTCATTGCCATGGCTACAAATGGACAAGGGCAAGGGCAAGGGTGCATGGAGTAGTGAGGTTACATGCATTTTCTTGGAAATTTATAGCGAAGAGGTGATCACCGAGAACAAGCCGTACCCTTGCTTGAATAGGTAGGGCCGCAAAATGTTTGAACACACTGGCTGTGTCTACACGCGCAAGCAGCTGAAGAATAAGTGGGAGAGTCTAAAACGTGATTATGGCCATTGGAAGTCCTTGACACAACGTGCAACGAGCCTCAGCGTGGACCCTGAGATGGTCTCCATCATCGCCGACCTCGCCTGGTGGGCAAAGGGCACTATGAAAAGTTGTGAACCAGCTCCTATATGTGTTGAATTCATGTGTGGCATGCATAGTCCAAATGGTGCACTAATAATTTTTTTTCTATCTAGGGACATATTGGGATGTCAAAGTTCAAGGATGCACCCCTTGCAAATGAGGACCTCATGGATCTTGTCTTTGCCAATGCTACCAACACGAGTGAGTATGCATTCGTGGTGGGTGTGGACTTGCTGACTCCAAAGATGTTTGCGCCGACTAGAGTTAGACATAACTACTCGAGGTGCTTCCGAATACAATTCTTCATCGTTATCTTCTGAGACTCTGTTCCATCTTTGAGCAGGGTGTTATTCTCGTCTCTGAGTAGGCTAGTGTTCTAGTTTCCGAGTATGTCTCTATTTTCATTACCGATTAGGACTTTGTTTCTTTCTCGTTTGGGACTCCTGTTCGCAATACTATTTATATCCCTATAAGCCTCATGATAATGAACACACTATAAGTTATCTATACATATAATATGCCAAGAGCGTTTATAACTTCTCCTCACCAAAGGCTAGACTTCGGTGCGAAGATTTGGTGCGAAGATGTGGTTTCCTAAGAAGATAGTGTCCCAAACCATTGGTAAGTCTAATTAGTATGACACCCGGTTTGCTAGTTAAAGGCTAGACTTCGGTTCCAACTATCTTCTTATTGGATGATTTATTTATGTGGATTTTCTGGGGATTGATCCTGTAACATTTTGGAGCTATGTCTTAAGATAACTATTTGTTAACCAATTCCACCTCTTTCTCAAAAAATAAAATATTTGTCAAGAAATGCACTGTATTAAATTTGAATGGCATATATTAATATGGGTTGCTCGTATCGTTAGGAGATGAAATAGCATGAGTGCAAAATGGAATAATGCAGGATGTGTATTGAAAAATGTTGGTGGCTTTTAGGCTCGGTTTGGTACTGCAATCGCTTTTCGGTTTTATTGATCATATATCCTCCCCTTAGATGGAAATTCAGGATTTACCTTCCTGGCCTACGCGTCAGTGAATTATGATGACCCCACATGTCACTGAGGTGGGAGGGTAAATCCTGAATTTCCCAACTAAGGGGAGGTTATATAATCCAATCCCCCATTTGTATATATGAACTATTCACAAGCATCTTTGATTAAACCATAAGTCCATAACTGCAAAACGTTACTAGCATCAGTAAAGATTCATGTAACTATCTAGGTTCCACCACGGAATGCATCACGTTAACTGTTGGGCTGCCGTGTCTGACGAGCTCGGCAGAGCCAAACGGCGTGGCAGGCGGAGGTGGAACCTAGCGCGGTAGGTGGACAGGCCCATGAGCAGCTCAGCTCCTGGCGGTGCACTGGGAGCAGGTGCGGGCGCGAGTGTGATTGGCTTGTAGATTTGATTGATTTGATGGTGGAGATGACCAAACAGTCATGCGCATCATGATGATGACCAGATTTGGGGAATGTGAATGTGGCAGCCAGGCAAGTCAACTACGCATGGGTTGGATTTCACTTTGCTGGGTATGTGTTGGCTCAGTGGTACTAATTTTTTATCTTTTGGATGTGTACTGTGATATCTTATCTAGACTATTACAGAGCCATATGGAATAATTAATTGATCTTATTATGAAACACCATAAACTAAGCGACACGAAAAGGATGTTAATTTGGTGAGTTCAGAGCATATGCGGGTCACCATGTTGCCATCAGGTAGCTCAAGCACAGCTACACAAGCATTATCTGGGTTACAGAATGGCCATGTAATTAATGTGGATATACTGTTCATTCTCCATTTTATTCTCAATGGGCAAGGCATTACTGCTCTGATCAGAAACGAGAGCTGCACCTACATTGACAAGGCAATCTGCTGGTAGCCTGGTACTCTTCCTAGCTAGCTATTCGGCTGTTCCTTCTTCATGGACTGAAGAAGTGCACCAAACATTATTGTTCAACCCCACCCTACGCTGCTATACATGCATGGCTGCATCAGCTTTGCTTCTGCAGTCCAATGGAGAATTTTGTACGGATAATCCATTTTTTATTCGAAATTACAGAAATATACCGCGGGAAATTGTTTTACAAAAATAGCCTCCAGTCGCCCAATTGTTAGAGAATTGGAGCCTTTCGCCCAACCCAACAGCGACAACTGGAAAATGTCCCAACTGTTGGGCGATTAAATTGCAGTCGCCCCACCGTTGGGCGACTTTCCTCCAGTCGCCCTCCCATTGGGCGACTTTCATGCAGTCGCCATTGGGCGACTTTCATGCAGTCGCCCAATGGTTGGGCGACTGCATTCAGATCTTCGCCAAAAATAGTGACAATTGGTGGAGCTGTTCTTCATACATCCAAAAGTCTCCAGAAAAAAATTTGAGCAATTTCGGCCACGGGATCAAAAGTTATAGCAGTTTCAATCGAGGCCGAAACGAATTTGAGTCCGTTTCCGACACACCTTCAGTAAAACGGGCATAACTTTTCCATACGGTGTCCGTTTTCGACGTTTTTGTACTCGTTGGAAAGCTAACGACAAGCCCGTTTATGTTCATTATATATTTTAGGTGTGTAAAAAAATTTGGAAATTTTTTTTAAGAATGATTGACCGTAGAACGATCGGTACATACGATGGTAAATGATATTTTTGATGTTACTGAGAATTCGTGTCTCTGGGCTAGGGTTGGGTTGAGGACATCGACGGGCCCAACGGTCAGATTATCACAAACGGTTCTACATACAAACCGTCTGTAATACTCCCTATCACAAGTTTTATATACCGATACAATATAAACAACTAGTCTGAAAAGATAAAATAGCTAAGTTTTATATAGCTTGTATATACTCATTTGAAAGGTTTCGACAAAATCTACAACTTTTCAGTTGAAGCACAATCCAAATTCTGAAAGGAAGACTAAGAAAAAGGGCAAAAACAGAAACCAAAAACTTGCGACGCAGGTTTAGGTCCAAAGATGACCAATTTTTGGGGTCTTGGAGGGCGACGGGCACAAGCTGGTCATGTTTTTGGATTGGGCTTATCGTTAGCTTTCCAACGAGTACAAGAACGTCGAAAACGAACACTGTATGCAAAAGTTATGCCCGTTTTACTGAAGGTGTGTCGGAAACAGACTCAAATTCGTTTTGGCCTCGATTGAAACTGCTATAATTTTTGATCCCATGGCCGAAATTGCTCAAATTGTTTTCTGAAGACTTTTGGATGTATGAAGAACAGATCCACCAATTTTCACTATTTTTGACGAAGATCTGAATGCAGTCGCCCAATGGGAGGACGACTGGAGGAAAGTCGCCTAACGGTGGGGCGACTGCAATTAATCGCCCAACGGTTGGGAGATTTTCCAGTTGTCGCTGTTGGGTTGGGTGAAAGGCTCCAATCGCCCAACCATTGGGCGACTGTAGCATATTTTTGTAAAAAAATTTTCCACAGGTATATTTCTGTAATTTTGAATAAAAAATAGATTATCCGTACAAAAAATTCTCCAATGGAAGAGAAACGAATCTAGTTCAAGGCATTAAGTGTAGGAAAGTATGAGGATAAATAGAATTGTATCGCAACTAATTTGATTCGATTCTGTATGTATAGAAGATAGGATCAATTAGTATCTTATTTTGTTGTCCTGATTCTCCTCTCTGTAGCGATAGCTTTCTATTGTCGGTTGACAACACATATATAAACACTCATCAGGCTCCTCCATTGTTGAGGGCTTCCGATCCTTTGCTTCTTCCTTCTCGTGTGATTCTTTACATGGTATCAGAGCCATTGTGATTCACATTACCACCACCACCATAACCATGAATAGCTCCTCTTCTGCCAGTGTTCTATCATGTAGCCCCTCCTCCAACAGCAGCATTCTGCCGATGCCCTCAGTGCTCACATGTTCAACATCAAGTTGACTTGTGAGAATTACCTGTTATGGAGAGCACAATTCATGCCCTATCTTAGGAGTCAGCAACTCTTGGGGCATGTTGATGGCACAAAGAAGTGCCCGCCGATGCTCATCAACCAGCAAAGCGAGAATGGCGCAACTCAAGTTCTAAACTTTGAGTATCAGACTGGCTTCTGTAGGATCAGATGATCCTTAGTGTCATCCTCACATCCCTATCTAAGGGGGTCCTTGGGCAGGTTCTGTTCCTAGGCACTTCATACGAAGTGCAGACTGCTCTAGAAAGGATGTTTTCCTCTCAGTCTCGAGCACACGTGATGCATATCAGAGTATAATTGGCGAACATGGAGAAGAATGACCTCCCAAAGGCGGACTACTTCAACAATATCAAACCCTCGCTGACACCATGGCCTCAATTGGGCATCCCCTGAAAGATGACGAGGTGACCTCATACCTCTTGGCTGGGTTGGACTCCGACTAAGACTCATTGGTGACCTCTCCATAACCACTCGTGTTGATTCCATCTCGATGACTGATCTTAGGATGCAACTTGCTCTAGCTTTGACTACATTGAATCGTCAAGCGGTGTGTCATATGTTTAATGCTTGCGCTTTGTCCATTCCTTACTTCCATACTCATTATTGTATAGCATTTGAGAGTGTTAGCGTTTTTAGATAAGTTTAGAGTGTTTTGAGTCACACCTTCTGGTTTGTTCTTTTCTTAGGCATTTCTTTTCTCTACTAGGTTCTCTAAGATCTCTTACGCTATTTAGGTTGAGATTGCTTCTTCTTTCACTAACGTCTTGTAGTAGGGATATCTACAATGGTTGATTCGCTCCTTAGCAATGCGTTTTCCTTGGGCTAGAGGCCATGTGGAGTAGAGGCTTCCTATTCTTGCAAGTGGTTTTTCTTACTTTTAGTTCTTGTTTTTTTTGCAATTGGTTCGTGTAGTTAGGGAGAGTTTTATTTTCTTTCTTCCTTTTTGCATCATGCATACGTGGCATTGCATCGTAAGATATGTATTTAGAAGCTTTGACTATTTCTCAATTATGATGTAATTCTAAATTGATATTACTCATTGCCATGTTATACCTACTTAGGTAACGTTGCCATATTTTTATATATATGATTAAATCTTTGCCATGTTAGATTAACTTGCCAAATGAATTAAGTTTTACAAGTGGTATGAATTTCTACAATTGGTATCTTTTAAGTTTGCAAGGATAGATTTTTTGATTAGTTTGCTCTCTACTAATCCTTATATAATATATGCTATGTCAAAAATACTCCATTGAATCTTGAGTCTAAAATTGAGCTTTATTTAGTGCTATGTTAGTTCTTTGGTGAATAATGTCTTGCTCAATGAACTACTGACTAATTTGGATAAATTATGACTTTTATGCCGAATCATGAATTTCAATAATTCGTCTTCATGAGATAGCTTGCCATTGCACTTAGTATAAATTTATAGAGAGTTTTGTATGAATAAGATCATTCTTTTAAGTGTAATTCTTGAGATGGTCAACAATAGCTTGAGATCAATAAAAATAAAATGATCTTTAAAATGTCAAGTTTGGTTTTAATCAAGTTCTTAAACATAATTGGTTAATATTAAACTTTTAGCACTTTGATGATTCAATTTGAGCTTCTTGGTTATATTTAACTTTCTTGATATAGCTTAGCTCATATTTGGATACCTTTAGTTAAACTTGTCATTTTTGAAGCTTTGCTTAACTCGAAATCAATATGAATGCTTTAAATTATGCTATCTTGCCTAGATTAGTTTTATATGCCTCATTGTGATCTACATAGCTTTACATATATTCTATGGTTTCAAGTGGTATCTTTTTAATTTGATCCTCACTTAGATAATTTTCAAAACTCTTTTAGGTTATGCATTTTTGTTCATGCATATGTGCTCTTTCTTTGCTCCCTTGAGTTTTACACATGGTATCATGCATCATTTGAGGGAGAGAATTAAAAAGAGGGAGTTTTAGTGAGCTTGTATAGGTCCTTGACCCTTAATGACTATTTTGCCAAATGGGGCGGGGGGGGGGGGGGGGGGAGCAAAATAAACTAGTGAGTGAGAAAAATGCATTTGAAGGGAAGCTCATTTACATTGTATTTATTCTATTATGCTATTTGGGTGCTTTGTCTTGTTATGGAAAATTGTCATGATAAACAATTGTTGTTTTATTTGGACCATGAGCAAGACAAATTACTTTAATCGACCAAATTCAAACTCAAATTCTTGCCTTTTGGGATATTTTTTAAATTACTCTTCAAGGAGGACATTGTGAGACCATGTGGAGGTCACTCTATGTGTGTGATGAGTGTTTGGCTGTGTTTGCACTTCATTGTTAAAGTTTGAGTTTGATTTTGTGTCATTTTCTCTCTAATTTTGCTATTTTAGAGACAACAGTCTGACTAGCCTACAAAGGTTGTTTGACAGCTGTGTGGAGGAGGTCTGACTGGCTTGCAGAGGTGGTCAAACCGGCTAGCGGTGTGACTGGCTAAGGGAGATGGTCCAACCAATTGTGATAGGTGGTTAGACCAGAGTTGTGGTAGTACCGGCCCGTCACTGCCGATAGCTATTGTTCAGATAGATGCTTGTTGTGTTGCATGAAGTTTTTGGGAGTAGTACGGCTGGAGGGAGTCAGGCGGTTTGATTAACATGGATGTCGTGGTCAGATCAGTCCACCGTTATTGAGAGGAGTTTAAGTCAGTTGTTGGCGGTCTAATTGGCAATAACATCTTGATTTTTAGTGGCTTTTTGAAGCTTTTAAAATAAAAATAACCATTTGAATGTTTCTTGAAATAATTAAAGCTTAATATAAATTTTCTAAAATAAAAAATATTTAATATAAGTAAAATAAACTTCATTTGATGAAAAACCTTTTTATTTTGGTTCATTATGCTTCAAGGAATTTTCTAGAATTTTTTGGGTTTAACTGCTATTTTCTAGAGCTCAAAAGAATTTATCTCAATTTCTGAAATTAGAAAATCTGCTAGCAATCCCTAAAGGCCTAGTGGGTTGAAGCCCAACCCGTTCCTCCTTTGACCCAGTCAACCCGAGCCACCGCCCTTGCCGGCTGTCGGCCATCAGCGCCTCACCCGCGTGCATCATGGTCGTTCATGTGTTGGCTGTCCCCGCATTGTCTTCCAAGTCATCCCAATCGGGACTCTGTTGGATCAAAATTGGCAAGAGAGGGGGGGGGGGGGGGGGTGAATGTTGCTTACAAAAAATTTTAACCCCCAAAGTATCCACTAGAGTTTTTTCTCCGATAGCTAAACAGTTATGAAGAACAAGCGTTCAAATCCACTAGCACCTTAACCAAACAGAAGAGTAAAACAGAAGCCTGAAATAATAGCGAAGCAACCAAGGGACACAGCATAACAAGAAGGACAATCAGCTAGAAAACAGGAGACCACTCAGGCTGCAGGGGCCGGTCTGACCGCACCCTGGCCGCCGGTCTGACCGCCCTTATGTGGCCGGTCTGACCGCCCGGGTCTGGTCTGACCGCTTCGAATGTGCGGTCTTGATACGGGGAGGGGTCCCGATCTTCTCAGTGAGGAACCGTAGATAGTTGATGCGAAGTAGACGATGTCGCTAGTTGAACACTCGCGCCAATGCATGAACCCTCAACTCTTCGAAATGCGCCCAAAACATACCGGATAATTGTTCGTCGCGAGACCACAAACGACGAACGCCAAGTCCCCAATTCCCAATGGAACGACGGCTTGACCTTGAATTGCAGAACGAACAATGGATCGCCTAGTTCTCTCTCAAAGTCCTCGCATGAACTCTGGTGTTGAAAGAACAAGCAATAGCTATGTTTCAATCTTATGCATAAAGTTGGTCTCCCTCTAAAGGCTGCCAATACAAGGCTTATATAGCCCCTTGGGACATCCATATGGTCCCCAAACCAAGTACAACTCAACCCTATATGGTTTTGGATACGAACTCTCACAAAAAGGAAACTATATTTTTCACCCGTCATATTGTTTCGGTCATAACTTTTTATTCGTGATGAATTTGATGGTGGAATCAGATCCATTGCATATCCCTTGAAATTATCTTTTCAACGAGTACAAGAACTCCTGAATCAGACTCCGTTTGTGAAAGTTATGGCCTTTTTAGTAACTGCCTGTTAGGCTGTCCCGAACCGAATTCGAATTGAATTCTGAGTTGAATCCGAGTTTGAATTGGGTTGAGCACGTGGGAAGTCCGAATTTGGCTTGAAAATCTTATCCAAAACTTGTAGTTTAAGACCTTCGGCTTCTCCCCTTTTGCTCTCCCACTGCATGGGCTTCTTTCCTCCTTGATCAGCTGCATGGGCTGCTTGGCTTTCTCCTTTCCATTCCCATTGGTTTTGAGCTTTTTGTTCTTGGTAGCAAATATGATTAACCTCCTTGTGCTTCTCCGTTGCTTTGGCCCCGGAATCATCATAATATTCAAATTAATCATGTGCATATCCGCATCAGGTCTGACCGCCATGTGTTCTCCGGTCAGACCGCCTAGGAAGGTCTGGTCTGACCGCCCCTCGAATTTCTGAACAAGCAGTAGACTGAATTTTCAGAGCAAACTCAAGATTCCACACAGCAAGGAAAAATTGAGATTTCCCTCTGGATTTCTCAGTCCAGAACTGCAAGACTACAACCAAAATAGCATATAGAGCCTAACAAAATGAGAGAATCCAACTCAAAAGGAAGAATTAAGGATCTTGGCCAAAAACTGAAATCTTACAGAGAACTACATTAAATCTCAAATTCCCAACCAAACTTTGATCTTTTGCTCATGAAACTTGGTAATCATATAAGCAATAATATCAGAACTTAACAACTCAAATCTTATGCCATCTCATGAAGGGAAATGAGAGATTCCATCCTGCCTTGACAAGGAAACCCTAGAAAATATATAACAGAGGTAACATGACGAAGCTCAAAGAGAAAAGGAAAATTAGTGATTCTTCCATTTGATCTTGAAAATGGAATGCTCAAGGGACCTTGAATCTTTTCCCTTCATAAAGCAATCAAGAACCACCCCTCAGATCAAAGATTCAACTCAAGAACGTAAGAAAACAAGTGAAGAGCAGAAAAACTGCAGAAGCTGAAAAATAAAGGATATCATAGAGAGATAGAAACCCAGCTTAAAATGATTCATTCCCATGAATGATTTACTACAGAGGAATGGTTACATGGAGTATCAACTCATCCCCTTTCTCCCAAACTCAAGAACTCCTTACATCTCTCCAACACACACAGGGAGAAGAAGAACAACGTGCTCCTACTCTCACCAACTTCTCAACCACTAAAGCACACACAAGGAGACACAAAGCAAAAGCCTTAACTACTCTCTCAATCACACCTCTATGTAGGAGACAACCATCTATTTATACCCTTGGTATAATGGGTTCACATTTGCTTTGCCCATTAAGCTTTTGAGCTTTATCCACTAACTCTAACCAAATCCACCTCCTTTAGTGCAGCTTTGCGTATTCACCAAAACGCCACTCCTGCACCTTCCGGGAAGCTTCCTCATTCCTTACCTTCCAAGCTTCGCAGCCACCTCGAGTCCTCGCCGTCTTTGGCACACCTCGACCGTTCTGACCTCGGCACCGCCTGCGCCTAGTCCGGTCATCCGTGCCTCGCCATGACTCCGTCTCAACGTCCTGCAGCCATCACAGACAAGAAATATATTACATAGCACCGCTCGAAACATGTACTCTCAATTAGCATCAATGAACCGTACTCAATCATGAAATGGCCCAAAACCCATCGAATCAAGAGAATGGACATCCTACGCACCTCAACCATGTTTGACCAAATCCGACCGAATCCGATTGCACCGTGCAACGACATGGTCCAAACCACATAAACCAAACTCGACTTTTCTATACTGATGTCAATTACTCATCACACACACGGGGTCACCTCCACATGGTCCATCAATCTCCCCCTTGATGAGTATATTGGCAAACCTAGAAAAAGCATAAAGTTGAGATGAAAATGAAAAAGAGTCAAACATGGTCCAAAAGAAATCAAAGAAGCTTATGACTATGTCGACAAAGGAACACTAGAGCCACAAAAAAGAGCAAATTGTTTTCCAAAGCTCTAGAAAGAGCAAATTGTTCTCCAAAGCTCTAGAAAGTTCCCAAATGGCTTTTTCTCCGCTATTCTCCACCTTTTGGCAAAAAAATCATCAAGGATGCAAAAGAGAGAATAAGGCATGATGTTGGATGAAATGGCTGAAGTTTGTTTATTTGAAGCATTTAGAGCCATGAAGATTGTCTAAAATGACCTTGAAGTATTACACCAAGCCATAACTAATAAGAATGCCAACAAGATCATGACAAGACACGTATAATCAAGCTAAGCCAAATAAGTCATAATCTGAAATTTAGTCGAATTCATTAGCATGTCAAGTCAACCATGAGTGTAGTCTAGCTAAAGGTATCCAAAGATAATGCAGGCCATGTCAATAAGCTAAGTGGAACCAAGAAACTAGTATTGAGTCAATTTAGAGTCCTACATGTTCAAGAATGAGACATTTGTTTTAAGTACTTGTTCTTTGAGGAATTAAGCAAATTGAGCACAATTGATATGTTTTTCATTATAAATCAAGAATGAGACATTTGTTTTAAGTACTTGTTCTTTGAGGAATTAAGCAAATTGAGCACAATTGACATGTTTTTCTTTATAAATCTCACGATTGTTTCCAACCAGATTTTTGTGTAGTCATGTGCTAGATCTCAAGCCTTATGCGACCACTCCAAGCTAGAAGCTTAAGAAGATAGTATTGGTCATCCAAAACCCCCCTTGAGTTTATGCCTAGTGCAATGGCAAGCAGTCTCATGAGAAAGAATTGGTGAGATCAGTTCTTTCGCACAAAAGAGATCTTTTTACTTTCTTAAAAGGTTGTACTAACTCATGCTTCATCAAGAAACTAGCATAGCTCAATCTAAAGCTCAATAAAGATTCAAGACTCAACTTAGCCTATGTGACATGGCATGAATCATAAAAGGATAACTTAAGAGAAACTAGTCTCAAGAGCTAACATGACATGAATTAGTTCAAGTTGTGCATTTTAATCAACTTCTCATGGCAAAGACTTGACTACACATACAAAGTCATGATAAATCTAGCAAGTAAGCACAGATCATGGCAAGATGTAATGCATTGTAAACATGTCATAAACGGATAATAATCAAGGCTCCATATAGTTATATTGCAATGCAAAATGTTGAAATGAAATGCAAGTAAATCCAGCTCCCCCTCAACATGAGATGCACTTTTAGTTCAAGTTGAGTTATGTCAACATTAAGATCTAGAAGCTCCCAAATGAACTCCCCCTGAAACAAAGCAATAAATACGAGAAGCTGGCAATAAAACAGAAAAGGCAGTCCTTAAAGCATAGACAAGATATAGAAGATACTATGGCTCAGACTGACTCTCATCTACCCCATATGACTCTAAGACTATCAACTGATCATCTAACACACTAAGGAGCAAACACGTATCCCGTCTACCCGAGGGTGGCCCAACCCTCGCTAGAATCTATAAGTGAGTGAGCTCAACCTAGTGAGAAGATAAGAAACAACTAATAAGCAGCATCCTAGAATCACAAGATGAGAGGAAGAAGTCTAAACAACTAGACAAGAGAAACACTCTAATCTATGCTAGAAGGACTATTCCAATGCACCCGCATGCAGTACAACAGAAAGGAGCATGAGCATAAAAATATAATAAGACAGTAAAGCACAAAGCTCCCCCTCACAACAGTCCATAAGGACAAACCACCCCAAGCTCTCCTCGCAAAGCTGAAAACCTAGAGCTATCCAAAGGCTTGGTAAAGATGTCAGCCAACTGGTGGTCACTCTCCATAAACTGGAGCACTATGTCACCCTTCTCCACATGGTCTCGAAGGAAGTGATATCGGATATGAATGCGCTTGGTCCGAGTATGTTGCACTGGGTTCTTAGCAATGTTAATGGCAGAAGTGTTATCACAAAAGTGGAACACTGTCGATAACTAACCCCAAGTCCCGCAGGGTCGAGACCATCCAAAGTACCTGATGCAACAACTGGCGGCAGCAACGTACTCGGCCTCTACGGTGGATTGTGCAACACCGGACTGCTTCCTAGAAGACCAAGAAACAAGAGAAGTGCCAATGAATTGGCATGTGCCAGAAGTGCTCTTCCTATCTATCCTACAGCCAGCAAAGTCTGCATCCGAGTAGGCTCTAAGGGAAAGACAGGAAGAGGAAGAGTACTAGATACCGTAGTCAATGGTAGCTCGAAGGTACCGAAGAATGCGTTTCACCACCTGACGGTGAGATACGCGAGGAGAAGCCTGAAATCGAGCACAAAGATACACAGAGAAGTGTATGTCCGGTCTCGAGGCAGTGAGGTACAAGAGGGAGCCAATCATGCTGCGATACTCCTTTTGATCAACTGGCTCGCCGTCCTCATCTGGGTCAAGTGAAGCTGTGGACGCCATGGGAGTTGACACGGGCTTACCATCACTCATGTCAAAGCGTCTCAGGAGGTCGCGAGTGTACTTGCCCTGATGCAAGAAAGTACCGTCCCGAGTCTGCTTGATCTGGAAGCCAAGGAAGAAGGTCAACTCGCCCATCATACTCATCTCAAACTCGGTGCTCATGACATCTGAGAACTGTGAAACTAGAGTATGAGAAGAGCCGCCAAAGATGATATCATCCACATAAATCTGGACGAGTAGTAGGTCAGTGCCATGCCTACGAATGAACAAGGTCTTATCCACCTTACCCATCTCAAAACCATGACTCAACAGATAGGACTTAAGCTTCTCATACCAAGCTCTAGGGGCCTGCTTAAGTCCATACAAGGCTTTGGAAAGCTTGTAGACATGGTTTGGGTATTGGGGTTCTCGAAACCTGGAGGCTATCTCACATAGACCTCTTCCTCAATAAACCCATTGAGGAAGGCACTCTTGACATCCATCTGGTAAAGCTTGAAACCCTTAGAAGCCGTGAAAGCAAGCAGGATTCTAATGGCCTCAAGTCTAGCTACAGGGGCGAAGGTCTCCTCGAAATCTAGACCCTCAACCTGGGAGAAGCCCTATGATACCAGTCTAGCCTTGTTTCGAATGACAACCCCATCCTCACTCTGCTTGTTTTTGAACACCCACTTAGTCCCAATGATATTGTGACCTCGAGGGGGCTCAACAAGCGACCAGACCTTGGTTCTCTCAAAATTTTCTAACTCCTCATGCATGGCATTGACCCAAGACTCATCAGAAAGAGCATGATAAGCGTCCTTGGGCTCGAATGAGGCAACAAAAGCATAATGGAGATAGAAAAGTGACATGCCAGATTTTGAGCGTGTGACTCGCTCAAAGAGGTCTCCAATCATCTGCTCGGAAGGATGGTCTTTCTGGATATGTCAGGGAGGTCCTGAATGAGATGAAGAAGTGGCCTCTACCTCATGAGCTGATGAGGTAGGAACAGAGCCACTAACTCCAGAGGAAGCAGAAGGCATGGGCTGATCACCTGGAGGTGCCGTGGACGAAGGCACCTCAAGTGGAGGATGAGGAACTAGATCGGGTAGACAACCCTCATCTCCATCCTCCTCATCGTGCACAAAGATGGGCTCGGACTGCTCTAAAGAACATGAGATATCGGGCTTAGTCCCAGACTGGCCTCGTCGAAGGTCACCTCACAGGTCTCTACCAACTTACTGGACTCGCAGTTCCAAACCCTATACGCCCGCGAAGAAGTCGAGTAGCCTAGAAAGATAAAATCACAAGAGCGTGACTCGAACTTATCTAGGTTCCCGGACTTCAAAATGAAACACTTGCAACCAAACACACGAAAATGAGAGACATTGGGCTTTCGCCCATATCTCAGCTCATAGGAAGTGCGATGCAAGTGTGCCCGAAGAAAAACTCTGTTCGAAACATGGCACGCGGTCGCTATAGCCTCAGTCCAAAACTTCCTAGGCATAGAATACTCATCAAGTATCGTCCTAACCATCTCGACCAAGGTACGGTTCTTCCTCTCCACGACGCCATTTTGCTGTGGGACGTGCGGAGAAGAGAACTGGTGCTCTACACCTGTCTCATCACAGAATCTCTCAAAGTAGGAATTCTTGAACTCCGTGCCTTTGTCACTGTGGATCGCTCATAAGGCACTCGGGAGCTCTACAGAAAGCTTACTGAAAAACCTCAAAAATGTGTAAACGTCTCATCCTTCGAGGCTAAGAAAAACACCCAAGAATACCTCGAGAAGTCATCGACCACAACAAGAACATACCACTTCCCCCCTGCTGACTGCACTCGAGCTGGTCCAACTGTATCCATATGGAGCAGCTATCCTAGTGCATCGGTCATAGTCACTGTGACTGGAGGGTGAGAAGCGGCAACCATCTTGCCGTGTAGGCAAGGAGTGCAAATAATATCTTTGACCATCTTGAGTTTCGGTAGACCACGAATGAGATCGTGGCCGCTAACTCAGGTCAAATGGTCAAATCCAATATGACCAAGTCTCCTATGAGAGAAGGTAAGGTCACAGGACTCAGACGCAACTAAACACCGGAGAGGATCACCAGAAGACTCAGAAAAATCAGCATGAAAGATCCTCCCATAACAAGAAATCCCGCAAACCAGACTACCCGAAGAATCAAGAATTTTGCAAGCGTTTTTCTTAAAGCTCACCTCAAAGCAGTCATCGGTAAGCTGAGAAACAGAAAGCAAATTATACTGCAGCTTACTAACCAAGGCAACATCTTTCAAAATAAAAGACTCATTAACGTGCACTGTAACTTTGGCGATGACGCGCCAGACGAAGCGTCTCCGAAGGTGATCATCTCATCACCTGGAGCACGAGCTAGGGAAGAGAACCAACGAGAGTCTCCGATCATGTGTCGAGAACACCCGGAGTCAACGAGCCAAACCTCTCTCTTCCCTGCCCGGCGAACCTGAGTCAACGAGAGAGTAAAGTCTTAGTACTGGGGTAAATCAACATTGATTTTGGCACCCAATACTGAGTAACACGTCGAGTAGAAGAAGTAGCCACACACGACTGACCTCTAGCTACCCTACGCTCTGTGTCGCTCAACAAGTTCGAAGGTCTGTGTGCAGACCTGAAGCTGTTGTTGGGCTTGACTGCTACGGAGGAGCGAGTCAAGACACCAGCAACATGCTGATCACGCCGCGGGTAGCTATCTCAACGGGGGAAATGAGATCTACCCTCAGGATGGTGGATATCACGAGCAGAAGCAGACCGAGGACAACAATCAGAAACACCGGAAAAGCCAAGTCCTCGATACTGCCTAAAACCCTCAGAGTGATCAACCCTAGACCTCGTGTTAGTCTTAGGTGCACTCAAGGTCTGGGGCTGACCCTGAATACTCCTAAGATCACGAACACGATCTCTCCACGCAATCTTGGCGCGCCTAAAGCATCGCTCGACCAAGTGTCCATCCTTCTGATAGAAGGTACAGTGACGCTTCACCTTTTGACAGGTAGAAGCAGCACGATGAGGCTTTGCCTTTTGAGAGGCCGAAGCAACAAGCGGAATCACCTTGCTGTCAGAAATCCCTTGGACAAAGCCCGCTGACTTGAATTGAACTTTTTTAGTTCTGGGCTTGACCTCGATCACACCTGCGGCTATGGATCTGAGCACAGCAGGTGGATGCTTCCTAACATCCTCAAGAAAATCATATCCTAGACCTTGATTGAATTTGTAAATCTTGGACTGGTCCAGAATAAGATTTAGCTTCTTCTTGGCTCCTACAAACCTCTCGAGAGTGTTCATAAGGTACTGACACTCCCGAAAGAGAGAGGTGCAAGAAGAGCAGGGGAAGAAGAGACAGCATCAGGAGAAGAGGAAGAACCAACAGCAGAAGAAGGAATGGCATGTGCATGCACAGCCGCCTCAACATTGAGGTCTTCGCAAGGACTAGAAGGGACAACCCTACCTCTAGCTGTTTGGTCATCGTGCCTAAGCGTCTCTACTCCTTTGGGCTTCTCCCCCACCGTGGCAATCACATCACAATCAGTTGATGACTTCTCTAGAAGATCCTTAGTTAGCTTCACGTATTTTTCATTCAAGGCAACGAGTTCAAGTTTTAGTTTTTCACAACTAATGCATGGTGAGCTAACAGGGTCCTTAGTCGCATACTGAGCCAATTGTTGTTATGATCAACCATTTCTTGGAATTGCTTAGAAACAGACTAAGTTCAGCAGTTAATTTTGGACAGTTCATACATGAAGTAATTGGCTCGAGCAAAGAAGCATGCAACTCAGCAATCTTATGATCTGCCCTTTTTAGGTTCAATTTCAAGTTATTGCAATTTTCACATGATTCTGGCAGATCAAGGAGCATGGTATAAAGACATCTAAACGCATTGTCCTTATCCTCACATGTGGTGCAAGATGTAGTCTCAACAACAGTAGATGAAGGAGTAACAATCCTACTCATCTCTAGTTCAGCCAAAAGACTAACATTCTCCACCTTAAGCATGTCAAGCTCAGAAGACAGACTATCATGAGAGGTCCTTAATTTCTCCATGTCATCAAGCAAGGCAGAGCATGTATCACATTCGTCACAGGAGGGAGCAGATATAAGTGAAGTAAGCTCCCGTGACAATCTATCTACTTCCTTCTCCAACTCGCTACACCTAACCCTAGACCTAGCATGGAATTTTTCTAGCTTAAGAAAAGCATCATTAAGCTGATCATAGGAGGGGTATACCTCATCGGAGTCGGAATAGAGCTCGCTGTCGCTCACTTCGCCCTCAAGGGCCATGAAGCACATGCCGGAGAAGTCGTCGCCATCCTTGGGTTCTTGATCACCCGTCCCATCATCGTCGCTCCATCCCTCCACCTCGCTGAGGTCGAGGTCGTCGAAGGCAGTGAGGACGCGGTGGAAGAGCTTCTTGGCTTTGCCAAGGTCGCGGAACTTCTTCTTGCCTTGAGCATGAGCCGGGAGCTTCTTGTTGCGGTTCTTGTCGATGTAGTCATTCTTGTTGACACCGTCGTAGTCGTTCTTTCCCTTCCCCAGCTTGGGGCAATTCGCCCGAATGTGGTTGGGGCCAATTCGAATCAAATGATCGGGCCACTCCTCTTTCGATCTCTCACCCTCTTGTACACGTGGAAAAACTTTTTGGCTAGAAGAGCTAACTGATCCTCCGGTCCGGTAGCTGCTCTAACTGATCATCAGTTACGTCACAGAGAGTAGCTAGAGAGAATCCACAAACTGACTCGGAAGTGAAGGAGAACAGGTAGGCTACGCTAGCTACAACATTTGATTTTGTACCGCGTTCAACCTGAAAACATGCATGTAAGGGAGTCATGGATAGTTACCACTAGATGCGCTGCGCAGAAGAAGAAGAGTTGGAGCAGCCCGGTCCAACGTAGATGCGCGTTGATGAAGAAGAAGCGGTCGATCGTTTCATGAACCGAATGTCTCCTCCTCGCGTCTTAGCAATAGCCTTACACTTCTCGCCGATCAGCACAGCAGCAACAGCAGCGGCGCCTCCACGGAGTCCACACGTTCGGGATGGAACGCCGTGCGCTAGTGTGCTAGCACCGCGCGCCCGGCTATGGTTTTGGGATACGGCCAAGGGGAGGTGGCAGCCAGGGTTTTTAGCATAGTAGTCTATCTCACCTACAGCCCCGCCTCCACATATTTATAGAGCATGCTAATGGGCTTCCACGCTGTAGGCCCATTAGAACCCTAATCCCATATGGATCAATATCCCTTTTAGCCTATAAAACTGAATTGTTTATGATTGCCTCTTGGGCACATCACTAACAGGAAGAAGGTCCAGAAACCAGACTGGGATCGGTGACTAAGGCCATCGACTGCGACTTTGACCTACGAGAGACTTTGTCAATCTCGTGAGTCTTGAGGCGTGAGTACAACGCGTCAAGAGTCAAGGTCGAGAGATTGGTGGTGTCCTTGATGGTACTCACCTTTACCTCCCAAACACGCAAATCAAGAGCTACGAGCATTTGACGAGCATTATCCGAGTCGGGGTATGTGAGACCGACCGCTCGGAGGTTGCTCAAAATCTTGTGGAAACGCGCAAAGCACTCATCGAGGGACTCACCAGTGAGCATTTCAAACTTGTTGTAATCTTGCTTGAACTGGTTCTGTCGAACTGTCTTGATCTGGGTGGTGCCCTCATGGTACGCATCGAGGGTCACCCAGATGTCGAAGGCCGACGTCAGATGAGAGATGCGATCGAACTCGCTTCTGCTCAGACCCTGAATTATGATGTTCCTCGCCTTAGCATTCGCCTCAACATCAAACATGTTTCCAGCGTTGATGTTCTCATCGGCAGGAACAACATATCGTGTCTTGAGCTTCCTCCAGATGGCATAACCCTGAGCCTGGATGTAGGTCTCCTTCCGGCTCTTCTAGAAGGGATAATCGATGCCATCAAAGACCGGAGGCTTGGTCGAGTACTTGTCTATCGCCATGGCTCTAGAGACCGGTTAAGATCTACGAGGAAGAGCTAACCGGCTCTGATATCAATTGTTGGATTGAAATCGGCAACAGAGGGGGGTGAATGTTGCTTACAAAAAATTTTAACCCCCAAAGTATCCACTAGAGTCCTTTCTCCGATAGCTAAACAGCTATGAAGAACAAGCGTTCAAATCCACTAGCACCTTAACCAAACAGAAGAGTAAAACAGAAGCCTGAAATAACAGCGAAGCAACCAAGGGACACAACATAACAAGAAGGACAATCAGCTGGAAAATAGGAGACTGCTCAGGCTGCAGGGGCCGGTCAGACCGCACCCTGGTCGCCGGTCTGACCGCCTGGGTCCGGTCTGACCGCTCCGAATGTGCCGGTCTGACCGCCATGTGTTCTCCGGTCAGACCGCCTAGGAAGGTCCGGTCTGACCGCCCCTCGAATTTCTGAACAAGCAGTAGACTGAATTTTTCAGAACAAACTCAAGATTCCACACAGCAAGGAAAAATTGAGATTTCCCTTTGGATTTCTTAGTCCAGAACTGCAAGACTACAACCAAAATAGCACATAGAGCCTAACAAAATGAGAGAATCCAACTCAAAAGCAAGAATTAAGGATCTTGGCCAAAAATTGAAATCTTACAGAGAACTGCACTAAATCTCAAAATGCCCCTCTTGCACCTTCCGGGAAGCTTCCTCATTCCTTGCCTTCCAAGCTTCGCAGCCACCTCGAGTCCTCACCGTCTTTGGCACACCTCGACCGTTCTGACCTCAGCACCGCCTGCGCCTAGTCCGGTCATCCGTGCCTCGCCACGACTCCGTCTCGATGTCCTGCAGCCATCACAGACACGAAATATATTACATAGCACCGCTCGAAACATGTACTCTCAATTAGCATCAATGAACCGTACTCAAGCATGAAATGGCCCAAAACCCGTCGAATCAAGAGAATGGACATCCTACGCACCTCGACCAAGTTTGACCAAATCCGACCGAATCCAATTGCACCGTGCAACGACATGGTCCAAACCACATAAACCAAACTCGATTTTCCTAAAACTGATGTCAATTACTCATCACACACACGGGGTCACCTCCACATGGTCCATTAGACTCCCTTGGTGTCAGTGTCCCCATGAGCCAGAGCAGGTGAGGAGGTCTAGTGTACCAGTCAGAAGTGACAGTAACCGATCGGCAGTTGGTGCTACAGTGCTAGGTCAGTACTTTGTAGTCTGCAGTTGGTGTTATAGTACTTGGTAGGTACTCAGTCGTTGTTGCTACAGTGCCTGATCGGTGATGGGTAGCTGTGGTCTTTATGATCGATAGTCGTAGACTTAGCAATTGACTATCTTAAACGAATTACGATCGAGTAGTCGATACTTGAAGGTATAGTGACTAGTTGATGGTTGGTAGTGAGAGACCTTGTGGAGGTGACCCCGTGTGTGTGATGAGTAATTGACGCGTGTTCTGGAAAGTTTGAGTGGTTCAAACCAAGTCGTTGCATGGTGCAGTCGACTGTGGTCGGACCAGGTCGAACGCGGTCGGATATGCTTAGGACGCCTATTTTTCTTTCGACCGGTCGTTGAGCTATTTTGGGTGTAAGTATTTACTTCTAATACAATTTTGTGTTATCTGTATCTCGAGCGGTGCTATGTGATGTGTTTCTTGTCTGTGATGGCTGCAGGACATCGAGGCGGAGTCGTGGCGAGGCACGGGATGACCAGACTAGGCACAGGCTGTGCCGAGGTCAAAGCGGTCGGGATGTGCCAAAGACGGCGAGGACTCGAGGTGGTTGCGAGGCTTGGACGGCAAGAAATGAGGAAGCTTCTTGAAAAGTGCAGGAGGGGTGTTTTGGTAAAAGTGCAAAGCTGCATGAGGAAGCGGGTTTTGGTTTTTGTGTTAGCGGGTAAAGCGAGTGAGAAACCTGGTAAGCAAAAGCTATAAAAAGGAGGGATGTCTGCTGGTGGCTGCATGTCTTGTGAGAGGGGTTAAGACTTTAGAGGGGTTAGTTTTGCTTTTGAGGAGCTGGTGAGGAAAGAGAGGTTGTTGTGCTTTCTGTTCTCCAACTGCGTATGGGATAGCCTGCGTGAGTTCTAGTTTTCCCTTCCTTGAGTTTGTTGCTCAGGAATGTGAATCCATGTATGAATTGGCTATAGGTTCTCTCAATACAATCATTCATGTCTCTGTTTCCATCTTTGAGAAGCCTCCTTGTTGGACCAAAATGGTGATAGAGGGGGGTGAATGTCGACTCTTAAAAACTTACCCCCAAAAAGTACTTACTTGCGACCCTTCTCTCCAATGGCTACAAGAAGCTATTAAGTGTTGGGACCCCGGATTTCCGAACCCGGACCCTCTGTGTATTACTGCACTAGTCCTAGATCAAAGCTAGTGCACACAGTTAAACAGAAATGAATACATCACCAGCATCGTGTTATTACAATAATTGAGAGTACTGACCGAAAAGGTCTCATTATTACAATTGAGGTTTCAAGACCTCGCACACATGAAATAAAGCGGAAGCAAAAGATAAACTCGAAGAAGGCCCATCAATACGCCACAGGCAATTGACTGGGGAAGCGCGACCTAGTACTCCTGGAATCCTTCGTCGAAGCCACCGACGAAGTAGTCGTAGTCTCCTTCTTGGGCTTCGTATTCCTCTGATATTTGTTTTTGAGTGCAGCATGTGAGTACATAAAGTACTCCGCAAGTCTTGGGAAAAATGCAATAGATGCAAGGCTTGACAAAGGAAGGCTATATGGTTCTCTTGCACAAAGCAATATTTTAATTTCAATTACTACTAATTATTTTCAAAGGCATCAATTTAATAAAGTAAACGTTTTAACAGAACTATCATTAACTTTCTAGTGAAGGTTCCATCTACCAACACTAGCTAACCAATTACAATTGATCAAGTTTAAAACTGCGGGTTCCATCCACCCTCTCTGGCTCCAACTGCCAAGATACCCTTCCGAGAGTTCCCTCCACTCTCGGAATACAAAAACTTTGATTTTAAAACCAAAACCAGAAATCTACCATGTGAATGCATTTCTTGCCCGCCCTTGACCGTGGGCACAGCTATTCGAAGAGTTTGACACTCTGCAGGGGTTGTACAACTTTACCCCCAAGAGATAAATTATCTTAATAGTCACCATGCTTCCTTTGGCATGAGACATAGATAAATTATCACAAAGCCTTTACCTCACTTTAGACTAGCTAGACACCACCCGCTGAGGTTTCACCGCAGAAGGGTTAAATTTGCCCAATCCGAAGCCCCCTCTTGCGCCATATGAGTACAGTAAATCCTTGTCCCTCACTGTGAATAACCAGTAAATCCTTGGCACCCATTTTCCACTAGTGGCACCTAAACTAGACTATCATGAGTTAATCAGCTAGGTCGTACCCATATAGACTTAGGGTTGTACGGTAGTGCTCAGTCTGGACAAACACAAGCGTCGGTCCTTAGTTGACTAGGGTGGAACATACACTTTACAAGATCTCGTGCTTCCTGCACCAATCCAAACCAACCATCCACCCTAATCTAAACCAATTTCCAAATTTTTATTTTATTTTAAAGGATTAGTGGCAACTCCAATCACCACTAGACTTTAGAAACACAAGTTATTACAACAATTCATAATTTCCCAATTTCAAGATTTCAAGGGTATTACATAGCATGACTAAGCATTATACTACCATTCTATTATTCGCAAAAGATTATAATACTCTCATTATTGAGACAAAGGAATTTCTAGGGTGACAAAGGTACATGGCATTCAACTCAATTGAGGGCATAACAAAGTTGGATTAACTAATACCTTAAGATTTGAACTAATCTTGTATGTATATAGCAATGCACATAATTTAAAATAATTAAAATATTTCAAAATCATAGGTTCAAGATGATCAAAGGAGACTTGCCTTCTTGCACGCTCTCGAGGTCTTCCTGCTGCAGAGTGGAGAGGTCTTCAACAACGTTGGAATCTACGCAAGAAAAGACGAAGCAACAAAACAAATAAATACAAATAAAAATTCAAATAAACTCAAAAATTTAAATAGAGGCCATAATTGGATATATTATGATTTTATAAGAATTTAGAAATTTGAATGGCTCAATTTGGAGTTAAAATGAGAAAGTTATGCTTGTTTTAAGTTTTCAGTTTGAATAAATCCAGAAATTAGGAAATTTCTGACAGGTGGGGCCCATGGAAGTATTTAAATTTTTAATCTTTTATTTTTATGCTGAGATTATGACAGGTGGGACCCACTGGTCGGTGAGCCCACGGGATCAGCCTCTGACATGTGGGACCCACTGGACAGTGAGCCCACTGGCTCAGCCTCTGACATGTGGGACCCACTGGACTCCAGGCCCATATGTCAGTGACCAGCGCAGACGGGTGGGGCCCAGACGGCAGTGGCCAGCGCAGACGGTGGCCGCTGACGTGTGGGGCCCAGCTGTCAGTCTCGGGAAAATAATAGAAAGGCTCAACCTCAGCGTGCGGAGCCGGGGGCTCGAACGCGCGCCGAGGGAACCGAGGGGGAGAAGAGAGTGCGCTGCTAGCCAGTCGGACAGGGAGGCTTTGCCTACCCATATAGGGCAAGCTATCCTTCTGAGGTCCCTGCCGGAGGGAGCCGGGGAAGGTGGCCGGAGGCAGGGGTGCCGGCGGTGAGGGGTGGCCGGAGAGGTTCTGGTGAGGTCCAAAACGGGGTCCTGGCGCGGAGTAGATGCCGACGGCGGGGTCTGCGGGGTTCGACGAGGAGCGGAGACGGCCGGCGACGAGGAGGAGCAGTGGCGCAGCACTGGTCCTCCGGTGCGACGGTGCTCCGGCGGCGGGGAGAGGCGGCCGAGGCGTCGGGGAGGTTCGCACGGGCGCGGGGGTGCTCGGAGTGGCGGCGACGGGCTCTGGGGAGGACCGCGGCGGCGGGGATTGCTTGCCGGAGGGAGGCGGCGGCGCTCGGAGATGGGGCGCACAGTGGCCGGGCGCTACGGGGCTCGGGAAGGGAGGTGGAGGGCGTCGGAGGGAGGCGGAGCCTAGGGGGTATTTATAGGGGCGGAGGGAGAGCCGGGGCGCGGCAATCGCTCGCCGGTGCTGGCGGCCGAAAAAGGAAGGGAAAGGGGGAAAAAGGAAATAGGGGCCGCAGAAGGAAGGAGAGGCGCGGGGATTTGGGGATTCGGTTGCGGCGGAGCTCGGGGATTCCAAAACCAGAGGGCGGCAAGGAAGGAAAGGCGGAATCCTCGGGGGACTCGGCCGCCGGCGCAAAGAAGGAAAGGGGGAGAAAGAAGGAAGGCGGCTCCGCGGGGAAGACGACAGCCTGACAGGCGGGGCCCGCGCGCAGTGAGAGAGGAGAAGGAAAGAGCGGGCGGTGCGGATTGAGCCGCGTGGCCGGGGAGGCTGATCCAACGGTGGGCGTGGTTAAGTGAGATGGAATGGTTAGATGGGCCGGGCGCGGGGACGCGGCTCATCCAGGCCGTCCACGCGTCGGGCGAGGAGGAGGGGAAGGCGGGGTGGCTGACGGGTCGGGCCCGCGAGACAGCGAGGGAGAGGGGAGGTGCGGCCTGGATGGGCCAGGCGGCGACGTGGGCGGATCTGGGCCGTCCACGCGTCAGCCGGAGGGCGAGGAAGGGATTTCAAATTTTAGAATTTGATTTTTTTATTTTCAGAAAAGGCTAGGAAATTAATTAGGCCTCAGAAAAATATGAAAATACATCCAAATATTCCAGAAAAATTCACTAAAATTATTTCCAACTACTGTTGATATTAAATTTTCATACTATAAAATACTTTTTAAATTTTTAAAAATAGGTTTTAAACTCCAGAAAATCAAATAACAGCCAAATAAAATCCAATTACTTTAAAATAATTAATTTGAATTTAAATTTTTTCCAGAAAGCCAAATTTTGGGATGTTACATTAAGAGAAGGTCTTAAGCTCTCTGGAACCTCAAGAAACCAAAGTAGAGAAAAGTGGTTGAACCCCAAGAGAAAAACCAAGAAGACAACCCAAAACACAGAAAGGCCGGACTTAGCTAAAAGCACTGGGCGGTCAGACCGCTGGCATCTGGCCGGTCAGACCGGTCCAGTGCCGCCGGTAAGACCGCTCCAATGAGGCCGGTCTGACCACAGGCTGAGGGGCGGTCTGACCGCCGGTTATATACCGGTCAGACCGGTTAGCTCTGTCTAGAGCATGTGCAGCCCGAAAACAAGCCTGACAGTCTGCAATTTCAAAGATAGGACAAATCCAAAAAAATAAGAGAAGGGGTTCTATTCTCCTCAGGATTTAAGACCAAGAGAAGGTTCTAAATAGCAAGAGGAGTCGAGAAACCAAGATAACCCAACTTGAAAACAAGAATTTCAGAATTGGGCAAAAAACCTGAAAACTTACAGAGACTCCACCAAAAACCAAATTACTCCTCAATCGTTGATCCTTTGGTCATGAAACTTTGAGGGAAGCTACTTAATAGTCTCTGGACTCAACATGCCAAGTTTCATGCCATCTCAAGAAAAAAATCGCGATTCTCACTAAAACCCTAGAACTGAAAATGAAGAACAGAGCAGCCCAGAAAACAAAAACTGAGATTAAACAAGGTTTGCTCTTGGGAAAATCGATCAAATGATCTTGAGGCAACATCCCAACCTAGAGCAACCCATTTTGGGCCTTCTCAGCAAGAAACAACTCAAAACTCAAAAAGTCAAGAAATCAACAGAAAGGATGAACGAAGAACACAGGGCTAGTACGAGAGAGAACTTCTGAGATTTCATTCCTGGAAACAAGAGATACAAAGAACTACGCGCCCATACGCATGGACATTAGAACAAGGAAGATTACATGCTCATCACTCCAATCTCCCCCTCTCCAAAATCAAGAAACCCTCACTACATGCTTGGAGGAAGGGAGCCACTCAAGAACACATCGAGGGAAGGACAGAACAACACTCTGCCTTCTCCACCCACTCTCAACAACTAAAGCCTAAAGCCAAAACCACCTCTCAAAGGCACTTTTGACTAAAGCAAACCCTAACTCTCTCCCAAAGCCATGAAGGGGCATGCAGCCACCAACACCTATTTATAGCCCCTGGCTAACGGGTCTCCAACCCGTTATGCCTGCTAAACCCGAACGGAGCCCGCTCCCGCTTGTGCAGCTTCACGAAATTACCATTTCGCCCCTCCTGCACCTTCCGGGAAGCTTCCGCGCTCCTTGTCGTCCAAGCCTCGCAACCACCTCGAGTCTCCGCCGTCTTCGACACATCCTGACCGTTCTGACCTCGACACCGCCCGTGTCTAGTCCGGTCACCTCGTGTCTCGCCACGACTCTGCCTCGACGTCCTGCAGCCAACACAGACAAGAAACACATCAAATAGCACCGCTCGATACATGAAAGCATAATGGCATCAACAAATCATACTTACCCATGATAGAGCCCAAACCTGTCGAAACAAGAGAATATGCATCCTGAGCACTTTGACCAGGTTTGACCAAGTCCGACCGAGCCCGATTGCACCACGCAACGTCAAGGTCCGAACCAACCAAAACAAACTCGACTTCCCTAAACCAGTGTCAATTACTCATCACACAACCGGGGTCTCAACCACATGGTCCATCAATCTCCCCCTTGATAAGTATATTGACAAACCCAGAAAAAGCGTGAAGTTGAGTTTGAGAACGAAGTCAAACATGGTCCAAAGGAATGAGCAAAAGAGGCTCATGACCATGTCGACAAAGGAGCACTAGAGCTACACAAGAAAGAGCAAATTTTTCTCCAAAGCTCTAGAAAGCTTCCCAAATGGCTTTTTCTACCACTATTCTCCCCCTTTTGGCAATAAACACATCAAGGATGCAAAAGAGAGAACATGACGTGGAAAAGGATGAAATGGCTGAAGTTGGTTTATGCTAAGCATTTAGAGCCATGAAGATTATCCATAATGATCATAGAGAATCACATCAAGCCATAATATAGAAGTATGCTATCACGATCATGACAATGTATGTATAGACAAGCTAAGCCAAATAAGTCATAATCTGAAATTTTAGTGCAAATTCTTAGCATGTCAAGTAATCCATGATCATAGTCTAGCTAGAGGTATCCAAGGATGATGCAGGCCATGTCAATAGTCTAAATGGAACCGAGAAGCTAGTATTGAATCAGTTAGAGTGCTACAAGTTCTAGAATGATACATTTGTTCAAGTACTTGTAATCTTTGTAATTTTAGCAAATTGAGCACATTTAATAAGTTTTTCTTTAGAAATCTCATGATTTTTGCCAACCAAAATTTTGTTTTATCATGTGCTAGATCTCAAGCCATATGCGACCACTCTAAGCAAGAAGCTTAAGGAGATGATCTTGGTCATCCAAAACTCCCCCTGAGTTCATGCCTTGTGCAATGGCAAGCCGTCTCATGAGAAAGAGTTAGTGAGATCAGTTTTTTCGCACAAAAGAGATCTTTTTGCATTCTTAAATGATTGTACTAACTCATGCTACATCAAGAACTAGCATAGCTCAATCTAACGCTCAACAAAGATTCAAGACTCAACTCAGCCTATTTGACATGGCATGAATCATAAAATGTGTTGGACTGAAATGGCGATAGAGGGGGGGGGGGTGAATGTCGATTCTTGAAAACTTGCCCTTCTTGAAGAAGTTCACAAGAGGTTTCTTTTCAATAGCTCTAGGAAGCTATGAAAAGAAGAGAAACAAACTCTCTGGAAAAGCCACAGCAAGCATAACATAGAAAGGCAGTAAACACCCCAAAAGAAAACAAGAGGCAGCACCAAGCGCACAGGGGGCCGGTCAGACCGCTGTGCCCAGGCCGGTCAGACCGCCGGCTCAAGGCCGGTCTGACCGCCTCAGTGCGGCCGGTCTGACCGCCAGCCGGTCTGACCGCTGGGAGACCTCCGGTCTGACCACCATAGACGTAGCGGTTTGACCGCCATGTTGCGGTCGGTCTGACCGCCAGCCGGTCTGACCGCTGTGGAGAGACCGGTCTGACCGCTCTGCTGAACCCAGCAGCCCGAGAGAACTCTGAAAAATCTGAAACTCGGGTATAATTTTAGATCTTTGAAAAACAAGGAAAACAGTGGATTTCTTTCATTCTTTTTGGCCAAGAGCATCACTACAACAAACCAAATAGCAAGGGAGCTTTAGGAAACAGAGAAATCAAACTAAAAAGCAAGGATTTCAGATTATGGTAAAAATCTGAAACTTTGCAAGAACTGAGCCAAAAATCAAATTACTCCTCAACCTTTGATCCTTTGGCTATGAAACTTTGAGGGAAGCTAATTGATAGCCTCAGGACTCTAGAAACCAAGTTTCAAGCCATCACACGAAGAGAATCAAGAACAACACCAAAACCCTAGAAATGCAAATGAAGAACAGAGAAGGCTCCAAAGGGAAGAATTGAAATTAAACTTGGTTTGCTCTTAGGATCAACTAGCCAAATGGCTTTTGAGCATCTCCCATGTCATAGCAACCCATTTTGGCACTCCCCAGCAACAAACAACAAGAAATCAAGAAAGTCAAGAAATCACCAAAGAGTATGAATGAAGAACATAGGAGCACGGGAGAAAATCTTCAGAGATTTCATTCCAACGAAAGAGGATTACAAAGGAGTCCCGATACGCATGGACATTAGAACAAGAGTTATGATTACAAGGGTCTCAATCCATTCTCTCCCTCTCCTCAACTCAAGAAAACCTCTCAAGAACACTCAAGAACACAGAGGGAGACAGAGAGCTACGGGAGACACACTCTGCCCATTTCACCCACTGTAACATCCTGAAAAATCTGAATTTTAAAAATATGAATTTCTTGAGTTATATTGCAATTTATTCTGTTGAAATGTGGATTTTGTGGTGTTTTACCAGATTTGGATGAGATTTCAAAAAAAATTGAATAATTCATAAAAGGTGAAGACAAACATTAGTGATACCAAAAAGGGAATATGCAAATAATAGAAAACTAAAGTTTTAAATAAGAATCTAAAAGGATGATCCAGTCTAAGAAAAGAGAAACCTGAAATAAAATGTAAGATTTTATTTTGAAAATAATGGCATAACTAGCAATAAAAGTACATGAATAAAAATACAAATGCATATATATGTATGTATAAATTGTGCAAGAAAAAGCCTGTTAAGAATAGCAAATAAAAAAAAAGAAAGAGGGGAGTTAGACCAGGCTGCCTCGGCCCAGCCCGACCCCGCCACCTCCCCTCGCTCC
Organism: Dendrocalamus latiflorus; assembly: GCA_017311315.1. Lineage (NCBI taxonomy): Eukaryota > Viridiplantae > Streptophyta > Magnoliopsida > Poales > Poaceae > Dendrocalamus > Dendrocalamus latiflorus. The sequence goes on from CM029675.1 coordinate 6,508,231, forward strand.
CTGCCCGCAGCACCCCCCGCCCTGTTCTTCTTCTCCCTCCCTCCTTGCTTCTTTCCCTTTTCTCCTGTCTTTTCCACGCGTGCTCCTTTTCCCCTGCGACTTCACAGCGCCCTCAGCACCCGTGCTCGCCCCGTCACGTCGCCACTGCTCTGCGCCGCTCCCGCCCATGGCTAGCCTAGCCCTGCCGCCCCCCTGCCACGCGCCGCTCGCCTGGTCCAATCACCACCGAGCCCCATGCTGGTCCAAGCCCGGCGGACCTTCCCCGCCACCCGGTCGGTTCGGCCTCCATAAGAGGGAGGGCGTGCCCCCAGCAGCTTCACCTCATCCCCCTCGTCCTTCCACCGCGGTGAATCGCCCCAACCACCGAGCTAGCCGGAGCAATCCTCTTTTCCCCCCCAAATCCCGGCCGCCGCCGCCATTTTCCCCGCCGCCACCTCCTCGGTTGGCCGTTTTCCGATTCATTGCGGAGGGAGTACCCTCTCGGCGTCCCGAATCGCCCCCGAAGGCCGGGCGGAGCTACCATCACCGGTACGCCGCTGGCACCGCACGCCACCGCCGCCTGACCCCGCTCCTCGCCGCCGGTCCGCCTCAAGCCCCCTCCAGTGCGGATGACGACACGGTGAGACTCCCCAGGGTTCCCTCCTGCTATCGCGCAACTTGGTTTGCCCCTTCTCCTTTCCCTCCGACGCCGCCACTCCTTTCCACCTCGCCGCCGGCCACTTCAATTCACCGCCCGCTCACCTCGCCGCCGTTCCGGCCGACGCACCGCCGCCTACGGCTTCCCGACCCACTGGGGATTCCGTTTTGGTAGACACCAACACCTCCCCGGCCGCCCTTCGCCGGCGCCGCCGCAACCCAGATGCGCCGGCGGATTCCTTTGCTTCGGGCCCCGCTGCCGCTCCGCTCTTCTGCAATATTTCCCCATCCATATCAGGTAACGCTCGGTGCTCAGTTGGCTGGCAGCGCTAGCGCTCGCTTCGGCCGCCTGTGTTCGATCCCTTCCCCGCGCAGTATACTTAGCAGTAGGTTTAAACTTTTTTTGCAGAGTGACACAATGAAGAAAAAGTTAGGAAAAATCAGAAGTGGTCCAGAAAAAAATGCTAAAAAAAATTATTATCCAAGGTAAAATGAGCTTAGTAAATATTTAATCACGGACTAATTGTCATGTGTTAATGAATAATATGCCTTGCGCAATTATTCTAAATATTAACTATTAAAAAGGCTTGTTAGAGGATATTATTAGGTGTATGCGAATACTTGCATGGAACGACAACCTAGTAAATAAAGGTTTACTAAACAATAAAGGCATTAATAGAATGTGCTTCATTGTTAGTCTAAGGTTAATAAAAATCCTAATTAAAAGTGCATTTAAGATTAAGATTAATAAAAATGAATACTATGTTTACCTATTAAAAGCAAGATAATCTCATTAATATTTTTGTGTCATAAACCCTCCTTCATTGAATGCCCTGCTACAAATCATCGCTAGTTCGGCTCCAGTAATACTCCACGTCCAATTAACCTCGTCTCAAATCGCCTATTTAATCATAATAAAAATTTATCAAGTTAGATTGAGTTTACTTGGGGTTATTTGGATCTTTTGAGTTATTTGCTTTTATTTGGATTCAGTCGTTCGTAGCGTAATTAGAAATTGGAAGTCGTGAAGATTCAACGGATCAAGCAAGATCAAGCTCAAGGTGAAGATAGAGACCAAAAGATCAAGATAAAGCATTGTGTGAGCTCAAGACCGCGGTACACCGCGCCAGGCGAGTCAATACTTTGATCATGTTGAACCTACATTTTCTGCAAATTATTTTTGTTTAAATTATCAAATTGCATGCTGTTATCTTATATGCCAATACATGTTTAATTTAAGATTTTAGTTATATGCCCATTGTTTGCTTGATTAATATTACACCTCCTTTGGAATCATTGAATATGTGAACCTTGTCGCCCTAGCAAAATTATAATACTAACTTTTGGAAATAAGTCCCTAATTATATGCCATGCTTAGTAGTGTTTAGATACTCATGGGCGTGAGAGCGCCCAAGCATCACTTTTAATTCTGAGAAAAATTGACTGGACAGTCATGGTGGGAATGACTGGTATATTTTGACATGATTATTTTATGCTCCCAAAAATCCCAACTTGCTTAAATATCTGAGCGGATGGTTTGGGGGCTGGTATGTGGTGCGGTGGGAGCACAAATTGTGGAGTGTGGTAGAACCACTCAGATAATACTAAGGACTGAATCTTGTGATGATCTCCTGATGTAAAACAGTACAACCACAAGTCTATAATGGGTACGACCTAGCTGAATAACTTGCAAGGGTTTAGTTCAGATATCACCGAGGAAAGTGGGTGCCAGGGTGTACTGGTTTACTCACAGTGAGGCACAGGGTGTACTGTACTCGCACGGCGCAAGAGGGGACTTCTGACTGTGGTGGTGTAACCCTTCAGCGGTGAAACCTCAGCGTGGGTGGTGTCTAGCTAGATCGGGGTAAGGTAAAGGCTTTGTGATAAATTATCTGGGTCTCATGCCTAAGGAAGCATGTTGGCAAAAAGGATAGTTCATCTCTTGTGGTGAAAGTGTACAAACTCTGCAGAGTCAAAACTATTCGAATAGCCGTGCCCACGGTCAAGGGCGGACATGGGAACTTACTCGAGATAGTTCTATTTAAAAATGTTTGGAAAATGGGAATGGAAAAGTGGAGGGCAGCGGAAAGCCCTGATTTGAGTTGTCCTGGGTGTCGTCCCAGTGGTAAGTTAAGCGGCTATAACGCTGAAAGATGTTATACGGTGTGATGCTGTATATATGGAAAAATTATGGTGATATTAGGCATATGGTGTGATGCCATATGTATGGAAATTCATGTTAATATCCCTTGAACATTATGTTTTGTTCCAAAGCTGCTAGGTCTCAGGAAATTTTATGTATTGTATTTCGAATAGTGGCATTACTAATCTTACAACTTAAAATATGGGTGGAATAAACAGGGTTGTGGGTAAAGGAGATGGATGTTTGTAGCATGTACTTAAAGGTATTGGTGGATTCAGGTCAATCATGAATAAGAAATGATAGTGTGGGTTCTGGGAGAAATAAATTAGTGGGGTCCAGTTGAATAGATAGGTTAGATAAATGATCTAATTGAATTTTCAGGAATTTGGAAAAATAATACAAGTATTGGAGTATAATTCTTGATTAGTGATATTCTTGGTGGATATATATAATAGTGAATCGTATACTTGGTCAATGCTATTCTTGGTGGATGTATACTCAATGATTTTGGAGAATTAGGGAGTGCAAAGGTAAATTGCTGGGTTACTACACTAATGATTAATATAAGTTCTTGGAAGATATTGGTGATAATGGGAATTAATAGGAGATGATCAATTACTAGAGGGATGAATCGAATTTCTGAGAAGATTGGAGGATTCATAACAATTAGTGGATTATAATCTTGGTAAATTGAATTTTCGGAGGAGGTATATTTGTGGATTAGCTAGTGATGGATAATGGAAAATGAGATTGATTATTGGATTATGGTTTTGAATCAATGACGAAAAGGATTGAATACGAATGATATCGGTGGATTTGAAAGTAATTATGTTAGAGAATCATTAGAATTCAGAGGTGAGGAGCTGATGAGTAGTAATGACAGGATTGGATTATTAGTAATTCAAAATACAAAGTATGATCGGTGGATTAAATAAATGATGACACTTGCTGTTTGGAGTTTTAGACAGCAGTCATTAAAGAAAGTGCATTTTCTGTGGATTAGGTCAATTTTGGCCATTGTAGTGTGGAGTTAGGTAGCAACTATAACACTTCAATTGAGCAATGGTAATAATGCTACTGAAGGCGATTTTGGCAAATAAAAATAACCCGAGCCTCTCCTTTGTTAAGCCATGCATACTATTTATTTGCATTCTGAGTATTGGCTCGCGGAGCACGGGGTCGGAGTGCTCACGCTCGCTTTTGCGACAAAATTCAGATTCAGGAATCAAATTATCTCGCCTCAGCAACAAGATTGGCAAGCTGGCCGAGAAGATGAAGATGTCAAGGGCTAGGTCGCGAACCTCCAGTTGGCTGCCTGTGGGCATGTCCTGAAGGTCCCACCTGTGTGCTTCGTTCTTCCGCTGCTGCAATTTAATGATTTCGGCCTAATCGGCGCATGAGTAAGTCTACTATTAAATTTACGCTTCCGCATGATATGTATTTTGATATTCATTACTGTAACTGTGAGCACTATCTACTGATCCAGGGAATAGTGCAGAAAATCACAGAGGAATCCGGATGGTAAAATCTGGGTCCCTACACCCACTCTCCACCAACTAAAGCTCAAAGGCAAAACAACCTCTCTAAAGTTTCTTTTGACTCAAGCAAACCCTAACTCTCTCCCAAAGCCATGAGGGGGCATGCAGTCACTCCCTCCTATTTATAGCCTTTGGCTAACGGGTCTCCACCCCGTTACGCCCGCTAAACCCGAGCGGAACCGGCCTCCACTCGTGTAGCTTTGCATTTTTACCGAAACGCCCCTCCTGCACCTTCTGGGAAGCTTCCGCGTTCCTTGTCATCCACAACTCACAACCACCTCGAGTTCACACCGTCGTCAGCACACCTCGACCTGCACCTAGTCCGGTCCTCCGTGCCTCGCCACGACTCCGTCTCGACGTCCTGTAGCCATCACAAACAAAAAAACACATCAAATAGCTCTGCTCGATACATGAAAGTGTAATAGTATCAACAAATCATACTTACGCATAAAAGAATCCAAACCTGTCGAATCATCAGAATATGCATCCTAAGCCCTTTGACCAGGTTTGACCAAGTCCGACCGAGCCCGATTGCACCGCGCAACGTCAAGGTCCAAACCACCCAGACCAAACTCGACTTTCCTAAACCGATGTCAATTACTCATCATTCACACGGGATGACCTCCACATGGTCTCTCAAAAGGATAACTAAAGAAAGACTAGTCTCAAGAACTAACATGACAAGTTTTAATTCAAGTTGAGCAATTTTAATTAACTCATCCTGGCAAAAGCTAGTCTACACATATGAAGTCATGATCAATCTAGCAAAGGAGCACAAATCATGGCAGGACATAAAGCGATGTAAACATGTCATGAAAGGATAATAATCAAGGCTCCATGTAGTTATATTGCAATGCAGAATGACATGTAGGAAATCCAGCTCCCCCTCAACATATGATGCAACTTTTAGTTCAAGTAGAGTTATGTCAATATTAAGTTCCAGAAGCTCCCAAATGAACTCCCCCTGAACCAAAGCAATAAAATCAAGAAGCTAGCAATAAAAATAGAAAGGGCAGTCCTTTAAAGCAAAGACAAGATATAGCGGATACTATGGCTCAGACTGACTCTCATCTACCCCATGAGACTCTAGGATTATCAACTGATCATCTAACACGCTAAGGAGCAAACACATACCCTGTCTACCCGAGGGTGGCCCGACCCTCGCTAGAACCTATAAGCAGTGAGTGAGCTCAACCTAGTGAGAAGAGGAATAGCTAATAAGCAGCATCCTAGAACCACAAGATAAGAGCAAGAAGTTTGAATGCTAGACAAGAAGACCACTCTAACCTGTGCTAGAAGGACTAAACCCAATGCACCCCGAATGCAATGCAACAGAAAGGAGCAAGAGCATAATCAATATAATAAAGCAGTAAAGCACAAAGCTCCCCCTCACAACAGTCCATAAGGACCAACCACCCCAAGCTCTCCCCGTAGAGTTGAAAACCTAGAGCTATCCAAAGGCTTGATAAAGATATCAGCCAACTAGTGGTCACTCTCCACAAACTGGAGAACTATATCACCCTTCTCTTCATGGTCTCTAAGGAAGTGATAGCGAATGTCGATATGCTTGGTTCGAGAATGCTGCACTGGGTTCTTAGCAATATTAATTGCAGAAGTGTTATCACAAAAGAGTGGAACACTGTCGATATGAATTGGCAAGTGCCAGAAGTGCTCTTCCTATCTATCCTACAGCCAGTAAAGTCTGCATCAGAGAAGGCTCTCAAGGAAAGACAAGAAGAGGAAGAGTACCAGATATCATAGTCAATGGTAGCTCGAAGGTACCGAAGGATGCGCTTCACCGCCTGACGGTGAGATACGTGAGGAGAAGCCTGAAACCGAGCACAAAGACACACGGAGAAGTGTATGTCCGGTCTCGAGGCAGTGAGGTACAAGAGGGAGCCAATTATGCTGCGATACTCCTTCTGATCAACTGGCTCGCCGTCCTCATCTGGGTCAAGTGAAGCTGTGGACGCCATGGGAGTTGACACGGGCTTACCATCACTCATGTCAAAGCGTCTCAGGAGGTCACGAGTGTACTTGCCCTGATGCAAGAAAGTCTGGGTCAAGTGAAGTTTTGGTTTGCTAAATTAAATTTGCATCCATTTTAGCATTGTCTAGTTGCTGGTTATATCTTTGTTCCTATAAAAATCCAAATAAAACAAAATTCTCCCACCCCAAACCCCAATTCCAATTCGGCTGATCTTTTCCTTTCTCTACAGCCACCACAAAAAATGCCATAACTTTTGAATCTGAATCTTATTTTAAGTGAATCTTGTGCCATTAGATGGATCTTCCTTATCCATCTTTCCCAAAAATTTTGCTTCATTACCATAAGGCAATTAAAAGATATCTGTGGTGAATTTTGACCCAAATTTCTGAATTAAATCTGCAACAGTAGGCACTTGTGATTTTTGTACGAATTTTTCAGTCGATTTCTAGAACTTGGCCCCAAAACAGAAGTTGTAGAAAATCCATCAGGAAACGAAGAAAAAATGAATCATTGAAAAAAAGTCAACTGAAAAGAAGTTATGGTCAAAATACTGACGTGCTGTCTAGTAGATAGAAATATTCAGTTTTTAGTTTTGGGTCAATCCTTGTGTTCTTCAATTCCAGATTGCATTCGATTAAATTATCTTGTGTTTACCATTCCTATGCATTGCTATACACTTATTTTAGCCTTCTTCCATCCTTGGTTGATCAATAACATAGGCTAAGAGTTAGATATGAACTATAATTCAATTATGTGCAATTTCTAAAATTAATTGATTATTCTCCATTGTTACATATCAAGCCTTCTAAGCTACACCTTATACTAACCGAGCAGATCATGTCGAATCGTCCCTTGCAATCGCTTTACTCATCATTTGAGTCAAGTTTATCATGAACCAGCCATCGGTTGCACCACCTATTTGCATTGGTAAGAACTTGCCAGAGCTTTGTAAGAGCTTGAGTGTAAACGACTTTGAGTCTCCGGACCCTCATAGTTGATAGGAACATATACTTGTGATTTGTTTTCTACTAACTATGGCGGGTTCACAGGATGATTATGAGATAATCCTCACTTTCTTCGAGCTATTAAATGAGAGCTCAAGAAAATTCGCGAGGAAGATGCACGCTTGAGACAAGCTTCTTCACCACGGGAGGCATATGATCATGATAGTACATCCGGTAAAACTAAAATCACTTTTCCATCCTTTACTAGTAAATTTGATTCTGATGCCTATATTGACTAGGAGATAGCACTATATAAAGAATTTGAATGTTATAATTGGTCTAATAGGAAAAAGATTAGAACTTCCACTAGTGTGTTTTATTGATGATGCAATACTTTGGTGGAAGTATTTTGGTAGACATGGTCAAGTGACTCGAACTTGGAACACATTAAAAAAACTTATGAGAGATGAATTTGTTCCTAAAAACCATGCTGATTATTTGCTAGCTAGATTGCAACATTTAAAACAGCGAAATAGAACTGTAAGGGAATATTATCATGAATTAAAAACTCGTTTATTGCATTATGGCTTAGAGGAACATGCTGAAGTTACAGAGAATCGATTCTTACGTGGGCTTAATAAAGAAATTCAGGACATTCTTATTCACAAAGAATATAATTCTCTCCCTCATTTGTTTATACTTGCTTGTAAGGTTGAAAGTCAGATTGAAGAGAAATTGAGATTTCTTGATGATAAGAAACATGAGTACAAACTTGTGTTTGTGCCTTCTTCTATGACTCACGACTTACAGGTAGTTGAGAACCATGCCGAAGAGGAGCATGAGCTAATTGAACCATCGACTCTATTAGTTGAGAATGAAGATGAGGAGGTGGATGCACCTACATCATCTGATGAGAGCCGAAAAGGTAAAGAACATGGTGCTATCATCACTCATGGTGAGTATGCTTGTGAAGAACTACAATTATCCACTATTCAAGCTATTTTAGAGCAAAACTTAGTGGAAGACGATTTTGACACGCACATGTTTCAAGTAGAGAAATCATACTGCATTGACTTGAGTGCACCATGTCATAAAATAAATAAATTGCCTGCTGTTTTGAGTGTTTCATGTGATGAATTAATCGCATACAATGATCATGTGGCTTTGGTTAGATATAAAGAAGTTTTGACTAGAATTTGTCCTGTTAATTCGTTGTGTTATATCATGTTAGATCTACCTATGAAATTATCACATGTTATGGAAAAAGTTACTAAACTCGCATGTTTGAATTTTTTGTTTAGTGCCTACACCCCTGGGTATAAGTTTAATTTGATTGGATATTATGGTGTAGAAAATCAATTTCTTGTATATCGAATATGCATAACTTGTGATCACGTGGATGAATTGAAGTTTGCTATTTTGGACAATAATTCTTGTGTGCTAAACCTTGTTCAATATGAGAGGAAAGTAAAATTTAGTACTCATCCAATGCCTATGTGCTCATCTCTTTTTGCACCATCAAGTATGGATAGTCTGAATAAAGATGATGAATTATGGAAGAACATACAAATCTCTTCACCCTTTCTAGATGAATTTGCTATTGCTCGATTGAAATCTGATTGTATGGATGAGCTTTGTTTGATTCCAAAAGCTGTAGCTTTGCCCATATGTGCCACCACTATAAGTTTACAACTTTAGAGATTTGAATTGCATATATGCTTCACTTACAATTGCAAAACTAGTTGCAATAATTGCTGTGTGAGAAATTTTGATTTGCTCATTAACATATATGATTACTCTTGGATTAGTAATACAATGAGCTTTTATGATTGCTGCTGTTTTATAACATTAATTGTGCAACAACGAAGAACTGCTAAAACAGATGATATATACAATACCATGCATACACTTTGGCTTCTTTGTTACCATATTTTCAGCTTAACAAAAGCCAAGAATGGCTTTGTTTTTAAGAAGGGGAGGATGATGAGGACATGACCCCTATGAATACAACTATGTTTGCTATGCTTGTCGTTCCAATTACAAGAGTTCCTACGCATCACTTAAATTATCAGGTGAGCTTGTTTCAAAGAGGTTTTACTTTGTTTGATAAAGAACTTATGATATTACATACTGAGAGTATGTTGTATTTGCTGTCATGTATCAAGATTTATGATCAAGATCATGCAACATGTGAGGCTACACATCTGTTAAAACCGAGGATGATTTTCTATCAAGAAGGGTAGGATGATGTGATCATGCCACAAACACACACGACCATAGCACCCAATATTAAGATTGAACTAAAGGTGAATTTATTTCTTCATCTTCAACATATTTTAAAAGAGAATATGATGCTGTCTAATAATGAAAATGTATATTTGTGCAACTATACAAGGAGGATTGCATCAACACTATGAACTCGTGATTGGGGTCCACCTAAAGAGAAGCCAACCGGCACATCAAGACCAAGTTGATGTTTTTCCAACTCTTTGTCAAGGTCACCATGTCACTTTTGATCCAAGTAAAGTAAGAGCTCAAGTCGGCTACGTTTTGGAATCCAATTTGACCTCCAGATCAATTCGGATTCAGCCTGATAGGCCCAACTTTAAATGCGCATAACTTTCACATATGGAGTCCGTTTGAGGTCCATGAGTACTTTTTGGAAAGCTTTTCTCATCCTCTTTCTAATGGATCTAGCCTTACCTCTAAATTTCTTATGTGCATACTGTAATCATTAAAAGAATGTGCTACATCAACTGTTTAGGCCAAATTGGGCCTTATAATACTAAGGCCCAAGGGGAAGACACCCCCTCTCTTAGCCTGTACTATTCACAGCCACACTATTTATGTGAATAGTACCATAAATAGTACCACCCCTTATTTCTTAGTTTTGTGCGGCTTTCCCTCCCCTATTTAAGGAGGCCACACCCTTCTAGTTTTCTTGGATTTCGTTTGCTTAGTTTTTCAATTGTGAAAACTCTTGTTCTTCGCTTGTGTCAACTAGGCCAACCGTAAAGAACCTCTGCGGAATCCCACCTTTTTGAACTCAATTTATATATTTGCAATTCAGATTGCTTGTTATCTTGTTCTTACGTGTTCTTCAGTTACATGCAAGAATAGACATTTGTGGTCAGGTCAACCACATTCTTGGCATGGTTGATAACGACTTGAAGTGTGGTTTAGCGATTGCTTGGTGCTCTGATCATGGCCAGTTAGAAGCCTTCATCGTCAAAGTCATTCTCCTCCAAATCAAAGTTATCATTCTATCGGAAGATCGGGAACTCATTACCTCATCAGGAGCCTCAACTATATAAGCCCTTGTGTGAGTTGAGAGATGCAATGAAGTTTAGGGTTTGTGAGAGTAGTGTTAGGGTTTCTTGTGTTGGAAACTTTATGTGTGTGTGCTCTAGGGTTAGAGCTCTATCTTCATGAGGGATTGGCTGTAAATCATTCCTCTCAAAGTGAAATGAACATCCAAAGTTTGTTCAAGTGAGTTGTGCCATGGATTTCTCCTTGTGCTTTTGATTTACTTGTCATTCTTATTTGGATTTCATCTCTTCTTGATCTTTTCTAGTGCCAAGAATGTGTAAGAGGTAGAGATATCTCTTGGAGATCAGATCCCATCCATCTAGACACTTTCTAGGGAGAGTTCTTGTGTTTCCCCAGTTTTCCTCAAGAGCAAGGTGATTTTTACAGTTTGATCTTAAGGGTGATTTGGCTTGAGTTCGTGCTGTGATGTTGCTTGATATGACATGTGAGAACCCATCTAAGGTCATGTAGATCATCAAAGATTCATGAGCAAGAGTAGATCAAGGTTTCCCTCTTTTGCTTGGTTTTGGTGCAACCTTCCTTATTTTGAATAAAGATCAGGGCTTTGGCATTAATCTTCATGATCCATGATTGGAATATGTTCCTAACATCCTAGGGAGGAGTTGTATCAATTTCCAGTGTATTTGCATCAATGGTTTAGGACTTAGCTGTTTTCTTGGATTGCATACAATGTTGTTCTATGCATATGCCTCGATGAGCAGTCAGATTGACTGATCTTGGTTAGACTGGTGACCCAGAGGTTAGACTGACCGGTAGTCTAACCACCCCTTGGCTGGCAGTTAGACCGGTGAGATAGAGAAGTCTCTATTGGTTTATGTTCTTTGGCTCTTGGCTTTGATGAACATGTGAGTTTATGTTTCTGCCGCATTGGGTTGATAATACTAGGGGAAGATTTTGAAGAAGTCATTCACCCCCTTTCACTTACTATACCGATCCTACACCTTTCTTAATGGCTTCATAGAAGAAGTTTTTGTTAAGCAACCTCCTAAGTTTGAGAGTTTAAAGTTTTCAAATTATGTTTACAAACTATTGAAAGCCTTGTATGGTCTTGTGCAAGTCCCTATAGCTTGGTATAATAGGCTTAAGTCATTTCTGTTGAAAAATAATTTTCAAACGGCCAAAGTAGACAAGGCACCATTCACCCTCAAGCTTGGTAGTGATCTTCTCTTGGTTCAAATCAATGTGCATAATATCATGTTCACCTTCAAGCATGGTAGTAATCTTCTCTTGGTTCAAATCTATGTGGATGATATCATTTTCCATGGCTCATCTCATACTTTAGTTTCTAAGTTTTTAGACACCATAAGCAGGGAGTTTGAGATGAGCATGATGGGGAAGTTGACCTACTTCCTTGTATTCCAATTCAAGAAGACGAAACAAGGTACTTTTGTGCATCAAGCCAAGTACACCAAGGACCTACTTCGATGCTTCAACATCAGAAGAAGTAGAAAGCCAATCTCTACATCGAGTTTGGATCTAGATAAGGACGACAAGCTTGATGATCAGAATGAGTGCAATAGCATGATCGGCTCCCTCTACTTCACGACGTCGTGGCCGGACATACACTTCTTAGTATGTCTGTGCGCCTGAACTCAAGAGTGGACTAGAGGTACCTAAAGATGTGCTTCACTGCTTGGTATTGTGAGATACAAATTTTGGGGATTGTAGGATAGATAGAAAGAGTATCTTGAGCACCTATAGTTTCTTAGGCACTTCTCTCATCTCCTCGTCTTCTAGGAAGTAGTCTTCTGTTACACAATTCATAGCTAATGTTAAGTATGTAGCTGCTACTAGCATTTACTCTTAGATTCTTTTGATCTCATCTACTCTCAGGGACTTTTGGTTAGATTATGTAGTGTTCCACTCTTATGTGATAACACTAGTACATTAATGTAGCTAAGAACCCAATGTAGTATTCTAGGACCAACCATGTGGAAAAGAGGATGTTATCCTGCACGTTGTTGTGTTTGAAATCTAGCTTGCGGATATTTTCACAAAACCTTTGGATTCTTCTCATTTTTCCTTCTTGCCAAGAGAGTTGGGGGTTATTCATCATACGAGAATGATTTGAGGGGGAGTTCACTTCATTTGTACGCGTGTGTAATATACTGCATATTTACCTTTTGTTATTGCATTGTAATATAATCTAGAGCTTTGTTTATTATTCACGATCTTTTTATGTTTCCAGTCATGTCAGCTTTAATGAGTTTTTCTTATCATATGCTTACATGTGTTGCTTAGCATATGTCATGAATAGCTTCATAAAATTGCTCAACTTGAACTAAAAAATGTCAATGCTGAATCATTTGCATAGTATAGTTTTAGTGATCCTGTTCTAATTCCTACCATAGCAAATTACATAGTTGAGTTTTGAGTATGAGTCTAGCTTTGGTAAAGCTTTTTAGTTCCCTTATGAACCATTTAGTAGCTCTTGCCTTTTCATTGCTTTAGATGATCTAAATTGTGCTTTTAATTGCATCTCAGCATTGTTTCTTAAGAGACTACTTGCCAATGCACTTGACATGAACTCAGGGGAGTTATGTATGACCAATACCATTTTTAAGCTCTCTACTTGATATGGTTGACAATTGCTTGAGATCAATCAAATTGACTAAATGAAATTAATTTAAATTGGTTGAAGCTCAGGAGGCAATTATAGATGAGTAAGTGTCTGGGACTTGCTTTACTGAGATAGACCATACAAATATGAGTTACAATTTTGTTGAAGGTTACAAGGAAACTGTAGATGACTCCTAGTATAGGACTTGCTTTACTGAGATAGATCATACAAATGTGAGTTACAATTTGGATTGAAGCTTCGGGGGTAGTTGCTGATAGATCATAGTCTAGGACTTCCTCTACGAAAGTACGTCACTGATCTACTCAATTGCATTGTTCAAATAGGCTTTTAGCTTAAGTGAGTTATTTTTAGAGCCCTTTAACATATTTCTTGCACGACTTAGAATCTTAGCTTATTTTGTACTTTGCCTTGTCATGCCTCAGAATAGGATATTTCTAGAAATACTAGTGATTTTGAGACATCCATGACATGTTGTTAATCCATGTAATCACTTCTAGCTAGTTTTGGTTTGCTTTTCTATATATGTTCTTACATAATTCTGCAAGCTAATTAGCAAGTCTTGGTGAAATACTTTCTAATTGACTTGGATAATTTTCAAAGCTCCCAATCAAACTAAAATATGAAAATTGCCAACAAAAGTCATTACTACCTCTTAGTCTTCATTAACTCTTTCCTTTCTTTACTTGATGAATTTATTGTCAAAGGGGGAGAAAGAGTGCAAAAAATTCATGAATTGGGCTATGGGGGAGAAAATGAGGGAATCATTGTTTTTTGAGCTTTATTGCAAATTCTTGATTTGCTTAGGTCAAAATAAATAACTGTTCTTTCATATGTTTAAATGGTTTTGGAGTGCATTTGTTGAAAATTTGCTCTTTCTAGTATCTTCACTCCATTTTCTAGCTCACTTGGTCATATTCAACTTCTATTCACTTCTTGAACCAAGTTCAGTTCTCTTTTGCAAAATTCTCTTGTAAATGCTAAAACTAACTCACTTTGGATTTTGGAGAATTGCCAATATGTTCATCAAGGGGAGATTGAGAGGCCATGTACAAGGTCTAATACATGTTTGCGATGAACAATTGTCACTTTGGTTGAGTTCAATTTGAATTTTGCAATAGTTTTAGAAAATTCAATTTGTTGTCAATGTTTCTAGTTGGACTGATCGGTGGGATTGGTCGGACGTTGGGAGCCAGCGGTCGGGCCGGCTTGTGAATGGTGGCTTTACCAGTGGTCTCATGTGACCGGATTTTGGGAGTGGTTAGACCGGGGAAGAGGTATAATCAAATTCTAGTTGGTGGTTGCCTTTTTCCAGTGAGTGGATTTTGGTGTTGGTTGCATGTGATCGGATTGGCCATGGTCAGTGGCCAAACTAGGGTGAGTTGGACTGTATGACCGGCATTGAAAATACGGTCACATCAGGTGACCGGTCAGACCAGAGGTTGGTGGTCTGAACGGGGCTGTCCAATCAATGTGGGAAGAGTGGTCATGTTGGTGGCTATGGCCAAAAAATAGGTTGAGTTGAGCTGAGTTGATTTGAGGTTGGTTCACGGCTTGGGAGATATGAGGGTTTGTGCTGCATTGCATGATACATGTGTTTGACTAACATGAGTCTAGTGCATGGAATTTATGCTCGATATGGTTGCTTGGTTTTTGGATGTGCGGTGACTTGGAGGACAGTGGTTGACGGCAATGGATAGGGACTAGGCAGGGGAGCTAAGGTCAAAGCTATCATGTATGTCTGGGTGAGGCTATGTGGCTCAAGCAGGAAACACAAAGAAGATAACGATCATGAAGAGGCAAGTTGGTGTATATGGTGAGCCAAGTGACGAGGCCAATACACGTAGAGACAATTCGGGGGAGTCCAAATGTGTGAATACACAGATATGCTTTGAGGTGAAGGTGAAGACGGAGTTAAGGGAAGATGCCCAAAGCTTCATCGAGGGTATTTTGGTAGTTGAACAAATAACGAGTTGATGCCTTGATCAAAACCATGGTGTAGAGGGGCACAAATGAGAAGTGATTTAGGTCAATGGGAGTTGGATTTGACAAGTAGATCAATCATTAAATAGTTAGCAGGTTGAGTTTTGTAAACACTTTGAGAAGCATGCGTGAGTGTGTAAACCCAAGTTAGTGGGTTGATGGGTTTCCTCGGTAAGCTTAATAGGTTAGAACAATTAGGGTTGTGGTGGTTATTTAGAGGGGAGGAGAGGAGGTGGTAGATTCACTAGGGTTTAGTGTTTGCTCTACCACCTTATATCCTTCCATGGTTGTGAGAGGGAACTTGAGAGAGAAAACAATGGTGCTTTGGCCCCACCTTGTAATAATTCATAAATATGTAAACCACATCCTCCACTGAAATAGATTAAAACTTTATCTCGATCATGTTCCTGGTTGTGTTCTTGCTTAGTTTCGCTGGTTTGTGGTAGATTTATGACTTCGGGTTCATGGGATTTCTATCCTAATCACTTGCTTAAATTACATTTCTAAACATGTGAGAATAGATCTGGGAGACTTCCTCATTAGCAAGAAGTAATATGAGTGTTAGAGTTGTAATCTTGTTTTTCAGTTTAGAAACCACGGTCAGTAGTCATGGTCACAGTCGAGGTTATGTACAAGTGGTCGAAGTCATGTACAAGTTTGATCGTGGTTGTATATGAGTCCGCTTCATAGTTGTAGCTGAGTTTGAGTCATAGCTGTAGCCGAGTTTGAGTCGAAGTCATAGAGCAGGGTATAAAAGGTAGAACCATGTAACTGAGAGAGCAGAGCAAGAGGAGCCAATGCGATCGGTGTAATCAAGATGCAAGAGAGAGAGAGAGAGAGAATGATCAGGGTGATCATAGTGATCGGTGTGATCGAGAGAAAGAAATAAAGAAGAGAAGAGCAATTTGGCTATGGAAATCTATCGAGTTCATCGTGTGTTCTCAGACGTGGTCATAAACAACATATGACCACGGTGAGCAGGGGATTGCAGCAGGAGCAGCAGACATGGTCATAAGGAGTCACGACCACGGTGACGAGCGAAGGTGTCCACAGGTGCTGAAGATGTGGTTGTAAAGGGGTTGCAACCACCGTCATGGAGCAGAAGCTGTGGTCGTAGAGTGTTACAACTACAGTAGTCGACAGAGCCTTCGACATGGTCGACAGAATCACTGCGTGGTTGTAAGGAGCTACGACTATGGTAATTGATTGTGGTCGAAGGGAGTGTAGCGTAGCGGCAATGAATGTGGTCGTAACTTTAGTTGAATTTTATGACTACGTGATCAAAGCAGTGAGGCATGATCGGAGATATCGCAACATGGTCGTAACGACTGTCAGCGTGGTCAGAGAACCAGTAGAGCAGTCGTAGCAACCCAAGAGGTGGTCGTAGCCTCTTGATTGTGGCCGTACGGCTACAGGAGTTGGTCATAGAGGCCAGAAGGTGGTCATAAGGTCCTGGGAGCAGTCATAAAGGCTGTAACAAGTTGTATCAAAGCATGGGTGACAAGGCAAAGGCTTAGGGTGGGCTAATCTCCCTCCAGTACCCTCTCCTGATGATCGACAATTACCTGGTGTGGGCAATGAAGATGAAGGCGAACATGCACACCCAGGAAGTCTGGGACACAGTTGATCCAAAGGGGAAGGAGGTGGACCACAAGGTGGATCAGGTGGCTTATCTACCAGGCGGTGCCAGATGCGATGGTGCATCAGCTCATCGGCAAGGAGATGGCATGGGAAGCATGGGAGGCGCTTCAGACGATGCATGAAGGAGTTGATCGTGTCAGGGAGGTGCAGCTCTAAATTTATGGAGCGAGTTTGAGATCCTGAAGATGGAACAGATCTAGTTGGTGGACGAGTTCACTGGCAAGTTGTGTTCGTTGTACAATCAGATTAACTCTCTTGGCGACAAGATAGAGGAATCTGTGGCGGTGAAGAAGTACCTGTGCGTGCTTTCGGAGAAGTACATACATGTTATCACAACACTTATGTACTCCCCTGATCTGTACAAGAAGAAGATCGAGGAGATCACCGGCTCTCTAAAGGCATATGAGGAGTTACTGAAGGGGTTTCAGTTGCGCAAAGAGCAGGGATCTCATAATGAGCAGGCGTTGCTAGTAAGGGAAGACCTGAGAGACGGTTGTGGCTCATCAAACAACCGTAGGAGGTGGCGCGGTCGAGGCGGCCAGAGTGGCCGAGGCGGCAGGGGTGGCCGTGGAGACAAGGTTGGGCAAGGCGGTGGTGAGAGATCCCATGATACATCACATGTCAAGTGCTTTGAATGTGGCGAATATGGGCACTACGTGATGAGATACCGCAGTAATAAAAAGTGCTTCAACTGTAATGAGCTTGGGTACTTTGCATTGGATTGCAAGAGTAAGAAGAAGGATGGGGAGGTGAACTTTGCCAAAGACAAAGAAGAAGATGACAGGGAGCTAGTACTTATTTCCTCATATGTTGAAAAGGAGTCAGTCATGGTGGAACTGAATGAGGAGAACGTAGCTCCAAAACTACACACAAAGGAAGGAAGCCATGATCACACAGATCAATGGTACTTGGATAATGGAGTGAGCAACCACATGACAAGAGATCGCTCCATGTTCCACAAACTCAATGAGAAGGTTTGGGGCAAGGTCAAGTTTGGCGATGGCTCCATAGTGGAGATAAAGGGAAAGGGACGATGATGTTGCAATGCAAGAATGGAAATAAGAAGTTATTGATAGGAATTTATTATATACCAAGTCTATGCAACAACATACTTAGTCTCGAGCAGATGATAGAGAGAAGGTGCAGGGTGGTGCTGCAAGATGAGTTCTTGCAAGTGTATGATAAGAACAGAGATTTATTGATGAAGGCGAAGAGATCTCCAATCAGTTGTACAAGATTCCTTTGAAAACTTGTAAACAGGTTTGGGTGGAGAGAGGCACAAATGGATGAGGTGCAGAGACAGCAAGAGGCAAGATTCGCACACATGGAGTCGACACAAGTACGGAGACCGAGTTGGCAAAGTAAGATGGGGCAGAAGGCACAGGAGTGCTTGCAGTCGTAACAAGAAGCGACCTCGGAGGAGCATGCAGTGGTCGTAGCGAGCAGCGCAGGAGGTGTGCACAGGCACGCAGCTGAGTTTGGACGAGTGCATGCAGGCTGAGAGAAGCGAAGCGATGGCTTGGATGGTTGGCTCAGACCACATGCAGCAGGCATGGTTGTAGCGAGTAAGGGCTTGGGAGGAGCTCTTATGCATGCAGCAGAAGGCAGTCATAGACTTGGAGCATGGGTCCCAAGGTGGCGGGAGGAAGCACAACGTGGAGGGTAGTGGTCGAAAGCAAGAGCACACGATAGAGAAAGAGTTGGTGCTGGTGGAGGAAGCATGAGCAGGTGCTGCAGGTGGAAGACGACCAGAAATATGGCTATGGGAGTAGGTGCTCTAGCCCAAGCAGGCATGCAAGGAAGAAGCAGCAGCAAGAGAGGAGATTGGTGTGATCTAGAAGAAAAATCAAGATTAAGGAGGTGATTGTTAGAGTTCTAATATTCTTTTTTAGTTTAGAAACCATGGTCGGTAGTCGTGGTCATAGTCGCTGTCATGTACAAGTGGTCAGAGTCACGTACAAGCTTGGCCGTGGTCGTATACGAGTCCGCTTCATAGTCATAGCTGAGTTCGAGTCATAGTCGTAGCCAAGTTCGAGTCGAAGTCATAGAGCAGGGTATAAAAGGCAGAACCATGTAATTGAGAGAGCGAAGCGAGAAGAGCCAATGCAATTGGTGTGATCGAGAGGCAAGAGAGAGAGAGAGGACAATCAGGGTGATCATAGGGATCGGTGTGATCGAGAGAAAGAAATAAAGAAGAGAAGAGCAGTTTAGTTCTGGAAATCTATCGAGTTCATTGTGTGTTATCAAACATGGTCGTAAATGACTTACGACCACGGTGAGCAGGGGATCACAGGTGTGGTCATAAAGGAGTTACGACCACAGCGATTGGGCGGAGGGCGTCCGTAGGAGCAACAGACGTGGTCGTGGGTGTTACAACCACGGTGACAAGCGAAGGTGTCCGCAGGTGCTGAAGACGTGGTCGTAAAGGGTTTACGACCACAGTCGTGGAGTAAAAGCTACGGTCATAGAGCGTTACAACTACAGCAGTCGACAGAGCCTTCGACGTGATTGATAGAATTATTGCGTGTCGTAAGGAACTACAAGTATGGTGACTGACCGTGGTCGAAGGGAGTGCAGTGCAGAGGTTGTGAACGTGGTCGTAACTTCGGCTGAAGTTTACGACTACGTGATCAGAGCAGCTAGGCGTGATCGGAGAGATCACAACGTGGTCGTAACAGCTGTCAACATGATCAGAGAACCAGCAGAGCGGTCGTAGCGACACAGGAGGTGGTCGTAGCCTTGTGAACGTAGTCATACGGCTACAGGAGGTGGTCGTAGCGGCCAGAAGGTGGTCGTAAGGTCCTCGGAGCAGTCGTAAGGCTGTAACAATGAGATTTAGGGTTTTTGGTGTTCTTATGAACTAGATTTGATTGTCTTCAATTTGCTAAGCTGACATGCGTCATTTTTATATATAATTACCTGCCATTTTACCCT
Source organism: Dendrocalamus latiflorus (assembly GCA_017311315.1). NCBI lineage: Eukaryota > Viridiplantae > Streptophyta > Magnoliopsida > Poales > Poaceae > Dendrocalamus > Dendrocalamus latiflorus. The sequence continues at coordinate 6,527,948 of CM029675.1, forward strand.
CTTATTTTTTCGCATTTTGGGACCATTTATCATCATTTACACGCTTTTATATATTTAATTGCTCGAAATGGACTGGTTTACACTTTTTTGTGCTTTTCCACAGGCTAGCGCGATCTAGGCGCATAAAAGACAAATTTGGGCTGCTCCGTACAAATGTGCGCATCGACACGAATCCGTAGGATCAAACCGCGCTGAAAACGGAGTCTCTGAGGGCCAAAACAGAAGAAATCACATTAGGGGAAGGACTTAGATGCAAACCCTAAATTATTTGGGGACCAAACCGCAAAAAGGCCGAAATCCCCAATCCTCAAAGCCTTCGGCCGCCGCCTGTGTTGGTTGAGCCCGGTTCCAATTTCTTCTTCCTTCCCACCGATTGCTTCCCCTCTTCTCCACCGTCTTCTGCTCCGGTCGCCGCCGTGGCCGGGCCAAACGCGGCGGCGCATCACCAGCTCCCCCCTGTTCCTCCTCTCGCCGCTCATCTCCCTACCGCGCCTCTCTCTCTTTGTGCCTCTCCCTCCACAGCCGACTTCTCCACAGCCGCCAGCCCCTTCCTCTCCTCCCTCGGTCGCCTGCCTGCTCCTTCATCCTCCTCCGCACCCACCGCGCCACCAGCGCCGTCTCCCGTGCGCGCCACCTCTCCCCATCCGAGCCTCCTCCACAAGGCGCCGCCGCTCCTCACCTCTTCCCCGTCGCCGCACCTCTCTCCGCCCTCCTTCTCTACCTCCGGTCGGCGCCGCCGCTCACTTCTTGCCCTTCTTCTCCGCTGCTCCTCTACCGCCTCGCCCCTCTGCTCTCCTTCTCCACTCGCCGTTCCCCACTGCTCACCGAGTCCAGCGCCGCCACCTCCTCATCTGCTCCTCAGACCAGATCGGCGCCGGCTGTCATCTACTGCATCGATCTCCACCGCGGACTCCTCCTCCTGCGAATTCTTCACCGACGGTCCTTGGCGCCGCCTTCCACTTCAACGCCGGCTGCCCATCCTCGACGCCGCCTCCAGTTCTTCCACCGGCAGCACTGCTTCCTCTTCTTATTTCTCGGTTAATCCATCTGATTTCCCTTTACTTTTCTGTTTAAATTGTTACACTGTTCTAATTTTGCAAATCTTGAATGAAATGTCACCTGTGATGTATGCATGAGTTCAGTGAATTTGTTATTGAGCTCTGTTTTATTATGGTGAATTATGCACTGTGATGAATGCTGGTTGCACTGAGATGATATTGTGATGAATCTATTCAGTGGATATGTTCATGAGCCCTGTTAATTTTTAGTTCTGTTATTGTGATATTTGTTCTGGTATTGTGACAATTGTTCAATTTTTGTTCTATTAGTAGTATGGTCAGTGTGTGTGCTTCATGTGTATCGATGTCGTGTTGTTAGCGTAGTATATGTGTATGCTTGAGAGTCTCATCGAATTAGCTAGCCGGCGACCGTTCCCCTCCTTGTGCTGTCTCAACCTTCCCTTTGCTGTCTCGACTCTCTCCTTTCTTCTCTCTGCGGTCTGTCGATAGTTAAGTCGTGCGCTCGTTGGTTGCAGTTGTTGTGTTGTCGTGTGCCGTCGTCGTCTAGTTAGTCGTCGACCGTCTTCCCCCTTTTTTCTCTCTCTCGACTCCCTCCGTGCTTCTCGACTTCCCCCTTTCTATCTTGCGGTCGGTAGTTAATTAGGTTGACGGTCGGTAGTCTCGTCTATCGTTAGTCGTGTTTGTCCATTTAGTCGTCGTGTCATTCGTGTCGTCGTTTGTGCGTCATTCGTTTAGTCTATCGTCGTGTTGTTCGTTCGGTCGTACGACGTCCATTCGTACGGTCGTTCGTCCAGTCGTTGTTAGTTCGTTCGTTTGTTTAGTCGTTCGTCGTTTTGTTCGTGCGAGTTAGAGTACATTCTGTAGTTCGTTCGTTCGATTGCTTCAGTAGTCGTTGTAGTTTAGATTCTCCCCCGTTTCGATTGACCTAGCTTTAGCTGAGCACCGGTAGCCTCAGTCTAGTCCCTGTGGAGAACACGACACTCGCCGCTATTTCAGTGGCAACCCGTGCACTTGCGGGTGTGCTATTTTTGCACGATCAAGCATAAGCTTGAGCCCAAGATCCTTGTGAATTTTAGTTGGTTTGGGTTCCTATTGCTTTGAACAAGTCTCATGCAAAACTCATATTTGTTTGGTAGAGAATTGGGCAAGTTCTTGAGATTTGAGCTTTTGCCTTAAGAGGTTTTCAGGTCTGGGAACATGAGACCGATTGGACTGGCTCCAATCCTGCAGACAGATGGACCTATTGGTTTGACCTGTTATAAGCTAGCAGTCAGACTGGCCAGTGGTCAGACTGGCCCTTCAATGGTAGTCTAAGCAGCTTGTAGGATGCTACTGGTTTTGTTGCCCTTATTTCTAGTTTTATTTTGCTTAGCCGTGTTGGTGTGATTTGAACTTGGTGACTATTATTGTCACTCGAGTGAAGATTTTTAATACCTTAGGGCGAAAAGTTTTGAGAATCATTCACCTCTTTAATTGTCGGCATCGGTCCTACATTCTCAGTGTTGGTATGTAGATTCTGAAAGGTATGGATAGTGCATCCAGGGATCAAATCTTGCCGTGGTATTGCCTGAAGAGATTTAGGGCCTGTTTGGGACTGCTCTGCTCCAGTTTTTCCAGCTCTGCTCCACCAACTCCACCATGGAGCAGCTCCACTGTGGAGTTCCTGGAGCAGGTGGTCCTGTTTGGCACGCAGTTAGCTCCAGCTCCAGGAATGTGGGGTTTCCTTGAGAAAGGTCCAATGTGCCCCTGAATGATGTTTGGTGTATGTTTTGATGTCTGCAGAGCATATGTAACTGAATTTTTTTTGTTGCCAATTGAAATATGATGTAAAATATTATAATCGCAATTAATTTATTCGAGAAAATCAAAAAACAAATATTTTGGTCAAATAATTCCATCCTTTTGTCCACAGTACGATCATTGCCAAAAGATGATTAGCTGTTCAATTGCCAAAAAAAGACAAGGAGGTAGAGTTTCAAACTCGCCCAAAAGATATGTACATTACATAAGCCCTATAAATTCTTTCCAGCTCAAACTCAAAGAAAAGCATTGAAGAGAGACGTAGACTAGCAAAATAAGAACAGAAATGTTAAAATATCATTGTTGCCTTGTCACCCACTTCCTTCCCACCACCCCATCGAGCACAACAGCTTCACCACCCTCTCCCTCAGTTCCCATCCTCACATTTCGGTTCCCTCTCCACTCCTCTGCCTTCACTACACATCCAGCACAGAAGCCCAAATTGTTGGAGATCAAGTCAATGCAGTTTGCCATTTATAACTCAATTCCTCACCAACTCTGCTCTCTTGATCTTCACCTTCTGCCATTTCTTAGTTAAAACCAGCTCAGAGATCATCACCAGGGGAGGCAGAGACAAGTTCCTGGTTGCCTATATAACAAGGTGACAATAGTTAAGGGCATTCGGACTGCATGAACTTCACAGGAATTTTGCAAGGAACACTACAGTTCCACAAAATTTCCTGCTCAAACCCTCCAAATGGGCCCTAATCACCAGGGAGGCAGAGACAAGTCCCTGGTTGCCTATATAACAAGGTGACAATAGTTAAGGGCATTCGGACTGCATGAACTTGATAGGAATTTTGCAAGGAACACTACAATTCCACAAAATTTTGGCATATGAATTAGCAGGCACTTGCAACTTAACAGTTGGGGCTGATGCAGGATTAGCAGCAATAAAAATAACCAGCACATTTTGCTAGCGCTAGAGTTCATTGTATGTGGATTTTTGCTTACTTGTAACTGAAAACATCACTGCATGAATACTGCACAAATTTGGCACTGTGTTAATCCCTTTGGATTTCCAAAAATCAGCCCAACAAATCATTGCAATTTGTAGAATGTGGCATATGAAAAGCTATGAGTTCATTGAAATCTTAATTTCAATGTTTCAAGATAATCTAATAAACCACAAATCTTTCTTAGCAATTATTGTGCCTTCCAAGCAATCATACCACAAACAACATATGCACTACAGTTCGATAATTTACCACACTCTAATGTATTAAAACATGAGATTTGACAAAGGGAACAAAACGCAAGGGCAGCTGGATAAACAAGGTTTATTGGCATCTTGCATGCCAAGTCCAATCAGTTTGACAAAGGAAGCACAACACACCTTTCCATCCATGCCGGTGATAGCAGCTGCAGCTTGGCCAAAGCCACCCCCCTGCTGCCCTGCACTTGGCATACATGTCCACCAACCCGATGACCACCACTCCCGAATCGAACACTTCTGGCTGCAGTGCCCTCCTGGCAACCCCATGCACTGCTTTTGCAGCCCTCAAATCCCCCAAGCCAGCGCACGCACCCAGCAACGCCATGATGGTCCACCCATCCAGCCGGAACCCTCTCTCCACCATAATCCTGAATACCCCGAACGCGTCGTCAATACAGCAGGACTGCACATATGATCTGATCAGAGTGTTGAACGACATGGTGTTTCTCGTCGACATTTCATCGAACAGCTTGCGTGCGAGGGAGGGGAGGCCTAAGGATGCGTAAAAGCGGAGGAGGGAGTTGGTGGCGAAGAGGTCGGAGGCAAAGCCGGACTTGAGGAGGAAGGCGTGGATGGAGAGGCCGGGGGAGGGGGAAGCGTGGCGGGAGCAGGCGGCGAGGGCGACGGAGAGGGAGTGGGAGTTGGGGACTGTCTCTTGGGAGGCGGTGGGCGACGGTTTCTGGTCACGTAGGAGTTGGAGGAAGAGGCGGAGGGAGGCAAGGGGGTGGCCAGAGCGGAGGTGCAGGCGGAGGAGGCATGAGGCGGCGGGGGCGGGTATCGGGAGGCCGAGAAGCAGGAGCTGCGCGTGCGCCTGGAGGGAGGGGCGGCGGTGGAGGGAGGCGAGGAGGGAGAGGCGGAGGAAGCCTCTTGGCGCGGCGGCGATGGCTCGGCCGGCGCGGCGCAGCTTTGACAGGCGGCGCATGGCGGGAGGCCTCGGGGTGGATGGAAGAGCTCAAGCGCAGGTGGGTGTGGAGAAGGAAAAGAAATCGAAATGGTACGTGTGAAAGGAATTGTGTAATGGCAGTGGTGGGTAATTTTCCACCAACTCCATGAGGAGATACAAAACTTCAATTTCTGGAGTACCCCTTGAGGAGCTCCAGAAAAAACATGGAGTAGGTCTTCAACTCCACCTTTTTCTTGGAGCAGAGTTCTTGGAGTTGGACCCGTTTGGCTAGACAAGTTTGGAGCAGAGTTGAAAAAGCTGGAGCGGAGCAGTCCCAAACAGGCCCTTATTTTGATCTTTTTGCTTTTGTTGCTCAGAACTGCTGGAAGGTAGAGTTTGTTAGTACAAATGTGGAGCATGTACCACTCATAACGTGAGTCGATGCAGATGGTGAAGTGACTTACAGGAGTGTGTATGAGGCAACAACAGCTGATGGAAAGATATGTATGCTACCTGATGAGGAATACGCACCTTTGGTTATCAACTAGAACAAAGTCTACACAGAAAACATTGGAACTATTTTATAAGAAAACCACTGTTGTGGAATGGATAGAAAAATATGTGCGTGTGAAGACTGAAGATTCTTACTCTACATGAATATGCACTCACAGTAGAGAAAGCTCTGCGAGAGAAAAGTTTGGTTTTTGCTTTGACGCACTTCATCTGTCACTTACATACAGAGAATTACATGCCTGAATGGAGCTTAAAGCATATATGCAGCTTAGTACCTATTGTGGATAACTGCGGGTGTGTCGTTGCTACAAGAAGCGCAGTTCTTATTCCAGCTGAAGAGAGAAAGTGGGCTGCATTGCTGGGTAAAAATCCATGGTGATCTCAAAACTATGTTGAACTTGGAGATGGTCACATGTCTGCTGGAAATTTCTTTGGGGATCATACATATGAAGATTAGTTTTTGTCATTTATCAAGACATAAATGCAATGCGCTGATGTGCCATTTCTGGTTCCTCCAGATGCTGGTTGTCCTTCTGCATCATTTCCTTCAACTATGGAGAATGCACTTCTCCATCTAGAGTGTGTTGCAAAATAGAGAGACAGGGTGTGGGGACCCCGATTTGACAATTCAAATCTCTAATGTATTCTGAGCTTGTTCTTAGATCAATAGCTAGCTCACACAATAACATTATCAAATATCATATTCATACATGTGAATAAATAAAAAGAGTACTTGATATTACATAGGCAACTATAAATAGATCTTATGACCAAGTTTCACACAATGGGCCAACAGGCCAAATGAGATTTTTCATAACAAAGTGGTAGAATAGTAAATAAACTAAAAGGGGCCTCCATGATGTGCCACAGGCATTCAACTAGGGTTAAACCCAGTCCTGGCCTTTGTCTTTCATGTCATAGCCGGTGGTATGGGTGAATCCATATACAAGGTCATCACTTCCATCATCTAAAACCACATATTAAGCAACCATGTGTACAAAAGTACTCAGTAAGTCGCTATAGCAGAATGTAACTACATATACATCTACGTGCAAGGTTTAGCCAAGTGAAGGTGTAACATACTCAAAATTGGAATACTGAAAATGTGCAAAATTCCAACTTTGGATTTTGCATCTTGTTGGCATTGGAGTTTTTGGTTTTGGATTGAGGTTCCTAGGAAACAAAATGCATAAAAATAGAATTTAGAAGAAAAGTGCAAATTATGAAATTGAAATTTAGTCAGAATATGAATCAGAAAAGATGATCCAGAAAATATGTGGGAAGGATTTACAGTAAAAAGAAAACCTTGCTAAGACAAGAGTCAAGCTTAAAATTGAAATTTAAATGTAAAATACAACTTAATGAAAATAAGCCACGAGTTAAAACCTAAAACAAGTTAATGAGAAAGGTGTGCGAAGGCATGGATTGAGGATTCAAAAAATCAAATTCAAAATTGAGAGCCATTTCAAAGTCCAAACCAAACCAAAAATCAACAAGAGTCCAAACTTGAAATTTATGGTTCGGTAAATCAAATGCCATCCAAAAGCTTTATTGGGCCATTTAGTAAAACATGGGATTAGTGCAAGTTGAATTTAGGTTTAAATTCAAACACAAATTGGCCTTGGCTTAACATTGAAATTCAAATGAAAAATCAGAGGAAAATTGGAACATTAATTGGGCATGGCCTACCTAGCTTGTATGGCCCACAAGTCATCTGGCCCATCCCAATTTCTAGCCCCTCTGCTCCTGGCCCAACCCAGCCGAGCCAAAGCATGCACAGCGCCCAAAACCCACACACCAGTTGTGCTCACGTCGTGCCAGCCACACCACTACCCGGAGGTACTCACCATCCAGTCATGTTGGAGTTGAGCTAGCACACACACAAGCTTCGCCTTGTCCTTGCTGACAGTGGCGGACCCAGGATTTTATCAAAGGGTATGCCGCAGCAAAATTTTCATATGTAATTCGGTAAAACCATTTGCCAATTCGATAAATAATTGTAAAGTTTACACCGTAATTCGGTATACAGACACTAAATAATATGATAAGTCTTAAATTTAAGGATTAAGTTGGAAACTTGCACAAATTACAATATAAGAAGTTCTTGTTGACGCCAGTTTCAGGTACTATCATTCACACTGTATATCTTGCACTCCTAGAATGGTGTGAGTGCGAGTGTGCGACCCTACCATAACAAATGTGGCTTCTAGCAAACTGCATAAGCTAGAAGATCAATACCATCTCAATGATTTTGACACACACATAAAACACATTAGTTGATAACCAAAACATCACCTATAAAGACTAAAATATGTACTCAAAACTTTTTGTTGTTACATTAGCCTAGAATCCAAAAAAATAGCAACATCTGCATACTAACAGAAGAGGCAAACATGAACTTCACGCTTACAAATCTACCATGAAATCAGCGCAATCAATCAAATTGAACTGCATTAGACCTGCAATGTGCCTCGTACGAACACTATTTCCCCAATCACACGGCCATGGTCCGCGTCTCAAAACTGAACTGGACAACAAAGAGGAAAAGCAATGCATCTCACCTCGAGCACACCTATTGCTCGTGACATGCCGGCCCTGACGAGCCACCGCATGGCATCGGGCTCGAACATGAGCTCCACCGTCTCCTTGAATGCTTCCACGTTCTCCACCCCATCCACCTCAATCCTCTTGCCCCCGTTGCCGGCAGTGGCCTCTGGCGGCGCCATGGTGACGAAGAAGGCGCTACTCTCGCACAGCACCGTGGAGTCCAGGTCCATCACCACGCACCCTCCGTCCCTCCCCCGCAGGCATAGCCTTAGATCTAGCCCCCTCCCCTCCTCCTCCTCCCGCACCGCCACGAACGGGACCAGCGCCGCCTGCTCCCTCGGTGCCTCCTCCTCCACGGCCGCCCTAACAGCCACCGCCGGCGAACCATCGGGGTCGATGGGGGAGACACGGCCAGGGGAGAGGATCCGACGGGGGTCGATGAGGCCCGCGAGCTTGGACGACGGCGAGCTGTGGAAGGATGACACCGAGGGCGACTTGGGCGGGAGCTTCCGGACGCCGCCGCCTGACCGTCAGCAGGGTGCGTGACGCGAAGTCGCGGCACGTGCGGCAGGCCGACTGGCGCCGGTACTGCGGCTGGGCCGCAGGGTATGCCGTGACCCACCCGGCATACCCTGTGGGTCCGCCCCTGCTTACTGATCTTCTACCACGCACGCCGATGCCAGCCCTGCTCCTCCCATGCAATGCACCAAGTGTGCAACATGCTGGCCATGTCCTAACAGCCTTGCCGCACTTTTTGATCAAAGCACTACTGCCTCACTCGCATTCAGACAACTTTGGCAATGCTGTCTACAGCATTAAACTGCACCGTGATGCCCTCCATCGCACTAGCTCTGGCCATGTCCTAACAAGCTCGTCGCACTTTTTGATCAAAGCACCACTGCCTCACTTGCATTCAGACAACTTTGGCTATGTCGTCTACTGCATCACCATGATGCCCTCCACCGCACTAGCTCTGCCCTGCCACGCCATCGCATCACATCAACTGCCACGCTGAAGGCTCACCGTGTGAGTAGCTCCGTGACTTGTGTTGCCAAGCCTTATCCAGCTTCCTCGTTGCCCGTACAAAGTCCTCTCCTAGCCCTTATGGCCATCCCCATGTTTGAGTCGGCCATCAAAGCTTGTCGAGACAGCTCACTACCACTGGCATGATTGGCCCATGCCGCCCCATGTCCCTCTCCCTCCACATAATTGCTCCCTGCTAGCCCGTAGTCCACCAGAGCCTTCTTCGTCTCCAACTCTAGCCAAGATGGGTGTCAGACCTAGATTTTACAATCTGGAATCCTCTGTGATTCTACTGCACTATTCCCTGGATCAGTAGATAGTGCTCATAGATACAGTACTGAACATCAAAATACATATCATGCGTAAGTGTAAATATAATAGTAGACTTACTCATGGGCTAAGCAGGCCAAAATCAATAAAATGTAGCAGCAGAAACAAAGCACACAGGTGGAACCCTTAGGATGTGCCCACAAGCAGCCAACTGAGGGTTCGCAACCTAATTCTTGACCTCTTCATCTTCTTCACCATCATGGCCAGGTAGATTGCTGAAGCATAGCGATCTGACTCCTGATTCTGGATTAATTGAGTGAGCGAGGGTGAGCACAAACCACTGTGCTCTACAAGCTAATACACAGGATGTAAATAGATAACATGCATGGCTTATCAAGGGAAAGCTCGGGTGATTTTATTTGCCATAAATTGCTTTTAAAATATGATACATAGAAATTTTCTGAGACCTAACAGTTTGAATTAAAACATAATATGTGAAAGAATGCAATAATAATAGCAATCTAGATTTCATCCACCGTTACAAGGTTTTTGTACCTGTTGTAGAGGTGGCCCCCACCTAATCCCAGTAGGCCTGGTAGAAGGTTATAAGGCCCAGAATAGGCCATGTGTAATGACATAAGTGCCCCTAAAGGGGATACCCAGATGTAAGGGTATAATTGTAAAAGCACTCCCCATGTGTATATATATGGAATACAGGCCATGGGGGACCCAGGCCATTACTATCACTCTCTCCCAACTCTCCACTAGGATCTCTCTCTCTGTTTGGTCTGTAACCACAACAGTTGGCGCCGTCCGTGGGGAGGACAGGAGCAAGCCTAAAGTCCGAAGAAGGATGGCACCGAAAAAAGCCTTGTCGGCGGCGGCGAAGGGAAAGAAGGCGGCTGGGTCGGAGCGTCGCATGGGCACAAGGGCTTCGGCATCGGCTGTTGCGGGCACGGGTGACGACGCAGGCGCGGTGGTCGAAGACGTCGACGCTCGCGCTGCGACAACTAACCCCGCCACTGGCGCTGCAACGACCGACCCCGCCACCGGCGCTGCGACGACCGACCCCACCACCGGCGCTGCGACGGCCAACCCCGCCAACGGCGCTGCTGCGACGACCGACCCCGCCACTGGCGCTGCGACGGCCAACCCCGTCAATGGCGCTGCTGCGACGACTGACCCCGCCGGCGCGACAGCAACCAGTCTCGCCGCCCTCGCCGCAACGCTCGCCGGCAGAGCGGACCGGGCGGTTGGAGGTAGCCACAACGGCGCGACCGGCTGGGTCGGAGCGTCGCATGGGCACCAGGGCTTCGGCATTGGCTGTTGCGGGTGCGGGTGACGACGCAGGCGTGGTGGTCGAAGACGTCGACGCTCGCGCTGCGACAACTAACCCCGCCACCGGCGCTGCTGCGACGACCGACCCCGCCACCGGCGCTGCTGCGACGACCGACCCCGCCACCGGCGCTGCTGCGACGACCGACCCCGCCACCCGCGCTGCGACGACCGACCTCGCTACCGGCGCTGCGACGGCCAACCCCGCCAATGGCGTTGCTGCGACGACCGACCCCGCCACCGGCGCTGTGACGGCCAACCCCGTCAATGGCGCTGCTGCGACGGCCGACCCCGCCGGCGCGACAGCAACCAGCCTCGCCGCCCTGGCCGCAACGCTCGCCGGCAGCGCGGACCGGGCGGTTGGAGGTAGCCACAACGGCGCGACCGGTAGCTCGGGAACTCGCGAGGCGATCGTACCCGTGCCGACCCGCCCGCTAGGCGCGCCGGCGGCCCTACCAGCGCAGGCGGTGGAAAGCGCCCTGTTGGCGGCCCTCAAAGCGTTCCAGCAGGAATTAGAGGATCTTCGTGGGGCTGTCCGAGACATACAAGAGGCTCGGAGCCAGCAGGCCACGCCGGTGGTTGCGCCAGAGCCCACGCCGGAAAGGGCGGACAGCCGCGACGCCCCGACATCCAACCGCGTGCCGCTGCAACGCGTCGATCCAGAGTCCCCGCTTTCGGCAGGGCTACAGCAGGCGGCATGGCCCGAAGACTTCAAATTCCCCAGTGTCATCGAGCCCTATAAAGGCGACACGGACCCCCGCAAGTTCGTGCGCGTATACAAAACTGCAATCGAGGCCGCGGGCGGAGATGACACCACAAAGGCGAAGGGACTCCCCTCGCATTGCAAGGAGTGGCGCTTTCCTGGTTTTTTACCATAGAGCCAAACTCTATCTACGCGTGGGAGCAGATCCGCGACCGCCTTCACAACAACTTTCAAGGAAATTATATTGAGCGGGTCGACGCGGATCAGCTCTTCGCCGTGAAGCAGAAACCTTCGGAGAAGCTCCGGGACTATTTCAAGCGCTTCGCAAAGATACGTTGCCAAGTCAAAGACGTTAACGAAACCACCGTCGTTAATGCAGCTATACAGGGCCTTCGCCCGGGCCCGATGGCCGAGTATAACACACAGAAGCCAATCAAGACAGCGACGAAGCTCTTTGACAAAATGGAGGAATACGCGAGGGCAGAAGAAGACGCACGGCGACGACAAGGCGACGACTCCGACACCAACCAGGCCGGCACCCGGCGAAAACCGAAGATCCACCGAAGGACGGTCCATCGAAGGGAAAACGTAAGCCGGAGTCGTCCAAGGACACGCCTGAGCGCAAGGATGCCCCGCACGAGCCGTCCGATAGGCCCAAGCGCGGCCAGCAGAAGTCGAGGCGGGGCCGATACGTCCTCGACATCGAAGGAGGTTCCGAAGAAAGCGCTCCCACAGGTCGGGGCGGTCGGGGGCGCGTCCGTGGAGATTACGACGACCAACACCAAGGGCTGTGGTGCGCAGTCCACGGTCGTGGCAACCACGACACGCGCACGTGCAGCTCTATCACGGCGCTCCGCGAGAGTGTCACCAGGGACAGGAACCTGGAAGCACGCCCGCCCATGGTGGCCCACGTACAGCACCCATACGAAGCCCCTGTGCACATCAAGGCACAAGGGACGCAGCCCCACGAGGGTCCTCTGCGGATTCAGGCCCATGTGCAGCAGCCTCAGGAGGGCTTTCTGCAGCTACAGGCTCCGGAGGCCACCCACCGCAGGGTTATCAACGTCATCTCCGGAGGCTCCTCGTTGGAGTTTGCCTCGGCACGGCAGCGGAAGGCCTACGTACAGAGGCTACACCACGTGGTGGCATATCCAGCACAGACACCGCCGGACTGGGCACAGCATGAGGTCACGTTCACCCCCGCCGATGCCCAATGCATGGAGCTTCCTCACCAGGACCCCCTGGTCGTCCGGGTCGTAATAGCGGGATGCGACGTGGGACGTGCCCTAGTCGACGGCGGCAGCTCCGCGAACATTCTGTTTACGGCAGCCTTCGACCAGATGGGGATCCCCGAAGTCGCCTCAGCCCATCGGGAGTCCCGTTGCAAGGCTTCGGAGGACAACCTCTACGGGCGCTCGGCCAAATATGCCTTCAGGTCTCCTTCGGCCAGGATGACAATGCAAGGGTCAAAGATGCCATATTCGACGTCGTCGATCTCCCATACCCTTACAATGCCATACTGGGGCGTCCGGTCCTCAACTCCTTCGGGGCGGTACCGCATCACGGCTATTTATGCATGAAGCTCCGGGGGCCGCGGGCCATCATTACCATTCGGGGCGACCAGGACATGGCCCGGCGCATTGAGCACGACACCAGATATCCCCGTCGCGGCGACCAACGGCACACTTAGAATCGGCACCACAGCGCGGGGACCCACGGCGTCATCCGGGGACGGCTCGGCAAGCCCTACAGCTAGCGCAACTACTAGAGGCTCCGGCCGCGCCAGAGACAAGTGGTTAGTACCTCCGCCACGTGTAATCGCTTACCCGTGCAAACGGGAATGAAATAAAGTTCCGTTTGTCGCCATCTGTTATCACTGTGCAAAAATACGCGGCGAGAGCGCGCGGAGGCTTCGCCTACGCGCGTACTCCCGAGGTATAAACCAAAGACGCATGTTCGCGTGTGCACTCTCCGTAGCAAGGGGTACGGGTATGAGTATAAACCAAAGACGCACGTTCGCGTGTGCACTCTCCGTAGCCAGGGGTACGGGTATGAGTATAAACCAAAGACGCACGTTCGCGTGTGCACTCTCCGTAGCCAGGGGTACAGGTATGAGTATAAACCAAAGACGCACCTTTGCGTGTGCACTCTCCGTTGCCAGGGGTACGGGTATGAGTATAAACCAAAGACACACGTTCGCGTGTGCACTCTCTGTGGCCAGGGGTACGGGTATGAGTATAAACCAAAGACGCACGTTCGCGTGTGCACTCCCCGTCAAAGACACGGGCATGAGTATAAACCAAAGACGCACGTCCGCATGTGCGCTCTCCGTCAAAGACACGGGCATGAGTATAAACAAAGACGCACGTTCGCGTGTGCACTCTCCGTCAAAGACACGGGCATGAGTATAAACAAAGACGTGTGGGGGGACGCCTCTCCACGCACTCTACGGAGTATAAATAAGACGCGGATGTTCTCCCTGCGCACTCTACTGAGTATAAACAAGACGCGAACCCCGCGCACGCCAGGGACTTCGTCCCTGTGCGTACTCTCCATAGTATAAATGTGACGTGGATGTCGACCCCACGCACTCTACGGAGTATAAATAAGATGCGGATGTTCTCCCTGCGCACTCTACTGAGTATAAACAAGACGCGAACCCCGCGCACGCCAGGGACTTCGTCCCTCTGCGTACTCTTCGGAGTATAAATGTGACGTGGATGTCGACCACACGCACTCTACGGAGTATAAATAAGACGCGGATGTTCTCCCTGCGCACTCTACTGAGTATAAACAAGACGCGAACCCCGCGCACGCCAGGGACTTTGTCCCTGTGCGTACTCTCCGGAGTATAAATATGACGTGGATGTCGACCCCACGCACTCTACGGAGTATAAATAAGACGCGGATGTTCTCCCTGCGCACTCTACTGAGTATAAACAAGACGCGAACCCCGCGCACGCCAGGGACTTCGTCCCTGTGCGTACTCTCCGGAGTATAAATATGACGTGGATGTCGACCCCACGCACTCTACGGAGTATAGATAAAGTGCGGGTGCTCTCGGTGCATTCCGCGGAATGCAAGGAGGGCATGGACATCAATCGCGCATCACGACAGAGCGTCGAGGCTCGCCTTCGCGCACCACGGGAGGTGAACGCGAGGTGCGCCACCGAAGTCCAATCCCAAGAGTTCCAAGGGGGTGACATAGCGCGAGGTACACCAGAGGCTACCCCCGCCCTGGAGGGTAGGGGAACAGAGCGTGCGCGCACTTCCGCCTCCGCACGCGCCAGTCTATGGACTCTAAACAAGTCGAAGCGTCGAGGTCCGCCTCCGCACGCGCCAGTCTACGGACTCTAAACAAGTCATCGTGTCGAGGTCCGCCTCCGCACGCGCCAGTCTACGGACTCTAAACAAGTCGTAGCATCGAGGTCCGCCTCCGCACGCGCCAGTCTACGGACTCTAAACAAGTCGTAGCGTCGAGGTTCGCCTCCGCCGAGGAACAAGGCCCCGGGAGTGCTCGCGTGCCCACTTCGGCTAGGCAGGCGGGGCCCCCACACAACTACTGTCAGACCACCCGAAGCACAGCGCGCAGGGCATATCCTAATTGCCAGCAGATATATACATCGGGAAAATTTTACAAGTACAGAGGCCCGCCATCATATCTGCCTCTCTAAGCCATTATTCGGCGGGCTCGTCCTTAACGCGCGCTAAGGCCGGGACTTCGCCCGAAGAAGATCAGCCCGCCCAAAAGTTCCGCGACTCCTTGGCCCTTTGCCAGTGTCGAAGGCGCCGCCGGGTTGCAAGGTCGAACGCAAGCAGTCGTCCCCAGCAAGGAAGCTGCCTGGGGCACAGGTCAAATAGTCAGTTCGTAGAACAAGCGCGCCTTTTATTCACAAAAAAGGGGCGGACATTACAACGCACGCCTACACCTAGCCACCTCGGCGTCGCTCCGGCGAGTTCTCGGCGCCTTCGGAGGTCCCAACGCCGTCCTCGTCGCGTCGGGGGACCCCGTCCAGAAATTGGCTGAGGCTCCCCCCGTAAAGGGACTTGCGGAGCTCGACCTCTGCGGCGGCCACCCCGGCGTCGTCCCAGATCCGCTCGTAGAAGTACTTTATGGAGCAACGAACGGCGCGGACGACGCCGGACATTACTCCAGCCCCGCCGGGCATCTCCAGATGGGGGTCCTCCAGCCCAGCGATGTGCGTGAAACCACGGTGCCGTAGGAGCGCGCACACCATACACGACGCCACGTAGGCACAGTGGTTGCCGAAGGTCGTCGCGGCACCACGCACAGCGTCGGCGGCATCTTTGATCTAGCGAAGGGTCCGCGACAGCTCCTCCGGCCCGAAAGCGTGGTCCGGCACTTTGGCGACAAGCCCCTGGAGATGGCTCTCCAGCGTTTGCATGACATCCCATGCAACTACGAAGCCTCGCCAAGCGTCTGGTCATGCTCCGCTAGAGTTAAGGCGAGTTCGCCTTTTTCCTTTTCTAGCGAGGCGACTTGTTGTAGAAGGCCGTCCTGCTCCGCCGCGAACTCCCGCCGCATCACCTCCACGGCCGACTCCCGCGCCAAGGCGGCGAGTCCCTCGGCGTGCGCCTTCACCTCAGCGCACTCCGCTTTCAGCTGGCGGATGCGGGCATCCTGGGCAGAACGGGCTCCCGTGGTTTCGCGCAGCTCCTCTTCGGCGACCCGCAGTCTATCTTCGAGTGCCCGTTGCGCATGAACATAAGCCGTTTGTAGGGCCTGCCCCAGCACCAGTGTCTGTAGGGCAAAACGACTTAGCAAGCTCAGCATAGCCAAGCATTGTCGCATAAGTAAGCACTTACCCTCACCCCCGACACCTCGAAGGCATCCCCGAGACGCTCCACCCCGTAGGTATGAAGCACCTGCTGGCTGACGCTGGCGGCCGCGTCATCCACGATCCCATGCCACGCCCTCAGCGTCTCAGACGGGGGAACAAAGTCCGCTGGACTGAGGCGCACGATGCTCGTGCCGCCTGCACCAGGACCCTCGTGTTCCGCCAAAAGCTCCTCCGGAATAAGCGATGCTGCAGACAGGGACGCTGGTGAGCACCGCAAGGCGCAATGAACAAAACACCAGGGAAGCCAAACCACCTTACCTTCGGTAGTGGAAGGAGGGCTCCGGGGATCCGCACACTAGTACCAGGCGGAGTAACGGTAGCGCAAGTCCCCGCGGAAGGCGTGGTCCCGCCGAGAACGGAAGCCTCCGCGTTTGAGGCTGGCGCCGACCATTCCTACGCGACGGACGGCGCAGCCTGGGGGGCAGAGGGAGCACGCGCCGCAGGAACTTCGGCATATGTATCGGAGTCCCAGAAGCTCCCGATGCCCGTCGCCACGACGAATCCCCTCGATGTCCGGTGGAGCTCCGGCCGCAGACACGGCCGCTTAGCCGAAGCTAGGGGCGACGACGCCACCCCAGCAGCCACTGCCGGAGAGGCCCCCGCGGCTATAGCACCCGGAGGCGAAGCCCCCTCCGTGGCAACCTCTGCGTGGGGCAACTCGGTTTCGGCCGCTGCTGCTGGTGAAGACCCAGCTCCGTGCGCCCCCACGGAGGACGTCTCCGGCGTTATGGCGGCCACGGCCGAAAGCTCCACCTCAGCACTGCCGGTCCTCTCGGATCCTGTCTCAACGACCGCCGCGAGTGACGAGACATCTCCTCTTCGGCTGCTCGTGGCGAGCCCGCCGTCCAGGGCATCCGCTGAAGATCCTTCGCCCCCGGCGTCCGCGCCATCCAAGCCCGAGTCGGCGTACCTCGCCGAATCCGACTCCGCGTCTGCTGCGCCCTCGGGAGCGCTGGCAGCACCAGTGGCGCCTTCCTCCTCGGTGCGCCGTCGTCCTGGTGCTGCGGGGCCGGTTCAGCGCGGTCCGGCACGGCAAGGCCCAGGGCCTCGCACACACGGTTTATCCGCCCCAGCCCCGCCTCGGCAGTAGCGGACATGCGCTGCTCGTGCTCCCTGCCGGTATATGGCCTGAGGAATACGCGCGCGACCTGCTCCGCATCCTCCAAGCGAATCCCTAAAACAACGCACGAGATAGCATCAAAAGGTAATGCACTCTGCGCGAGCCAAGGGGAGGGATGGTGGCGGCTTATGAGGACCGGGGGCGCCGGCAGCACACAAACCCATAGCAGAACGTTGTCGTCTCGGCGCTTCTCGGCGGCGAGACGCCAGTCGCAGGCGAGCGGCGCCACGCCGTACATCGTGTACTCTTCGGCGAGGTCGCGCATGTTAAAGCGGGCGGCCACGCCTACGAGCCCCCGGGCCCTCCGCCTATCCTCGTCGTCAAGTGTCCGGCCAGGCGAGGTCCTAAACGCGATCGGCCGGCCCGTACACTCGAGGCCGCTCCCGCTCGCCGCACGGTGATAGAACCACCGTTTCATCCAGTGCGACTCCCACTTCCCGCGAGTGGAGTTCGCAGGGAAGAGCTTACCGCAGGTCGACCGGAGAATAAAGGTGACGGTGCCGAAGCTCGACAGCGTCCCGTCCTTCTGCTCCTTGGGCTGGCATCGTGCCTCGTGCAGGTAGGCAAATAACGATGGCTGGGCCAGCACGCTCCCGAGCCCAAGGCCCAATTATACACCGCCAGCCGGGCCACGGCGTTCGGAGTCAGTTGCGCCAACTCCAGCCCGAAGGTCCGCAGCACGTCGCCCACAATCGCCGCCGCCAGGATGCGGAGCCCTGCGTCAAAGAAGGCAATGAACACGACTGCCTCCGACTCCTCGGGGCGTGCTTCCGTGTCGTCGGCGGCGGGTAATCGCACCGCCTGGCGCTCGGACAGCCTCCCCGCGCGCTGTAGC
The DNA here is from genome assembly GCA_017311315.1 of Dendrocalamus latiflorus. Taxonomy (NCBI): domain Eukaryota; kingdom Viridiplantae; phylum Streptophyta; class Magnoliopsida; order Poales; family Poaceae; genus Dendrocalamus; species Dendrocalamus latiflorus. The sequence goes on from CM029675.1 coordinate 6,546,074, forward strand.
CTCTGGATCGTCTTCTCGGTCACGAGCGAGGGGCCCAACTCGCCGGAAAATGAGCCTTCCTTCGCCGCCAGCCACCGCTTCTCCGCCACCGCCGGGTCGCGTTCGCTGAGCGTGTATTTCACCTCTAGCAGTGAAGACCGCCGGCGGATGCCGCAGGCACCGGCCGCCTGGCTACACCTGCCGCCAGATGCCATCACCTCTCGCAAAAGGAGTATAGCGGCGAGAATACTACGGGAATATAGAAGGCGATGCAAGTGAGAAGGGGGCGTAGAACTGCGGGGGCGCGGTTACGAGGGCTATTTCAAGCCACCTCACCCCGATGCTAAAACGTCGCGATGGTCCGCGTGCGGGACGTAACCGCAATCGCACAGAGGTCCGTCCCGCACAATCCCCCATAACCGAAGACGGAGAGGCGTGACCACGGCGGGAAGGACCGTCAGAGCACGACGCTCCAATGGCCTCCCGCCGCGTGGCAAACCCCGCACGAGATAGCTGGAGTACGCAAGGCCAGGCGTCGACACGACTTCAGCCGCCATTAAAAGCGCATTAATGGGCCACGGGAGCACAACAGCTTCGACGCCGCTCCATTCCCCGCCCGCCCCGTGTCCCCCTTCCCTAGGGAAGGGGCGAGCAGCTACAATCACGCAACCGCTCACATCCCGCCGCGCACCAGTTACAAGCCGCCGCGTGCCCTACACGCGCCGAGGTGAGTTGCACGGCTCCAGTCCCAGCCTCGGCTTCAAGGATCGCGCGTCTACTTCGGCTAGGCGCCGGCTCCGCTGCCACCCGTTCGAAGGGTAGGGGACGGAGCGCGCGCGCGTCTACTTCGGCTAGGCGCCCGCTCTGCTGCCACCCGTTCGAAGGGTAGGGGACGGAGCGCGCGCGCATCTACTTCGGCTAGGCGCCAGCTCCGCTGCCACCCGTTCGAAGGGTAGGGGACGGAGCGCGCGTGCGTCTACTTCGGCTAGGCGCCAGCTCCGCTGCCACCCGTTCGAAGGGTAGGGGACGGAGCGCGCGCGTCTACTTCGGCTAGGCGCTAGCTCCGCTGCCACCCGTTCGAAGGGTATGGGACGGAGCGCGCGCGCGTCTACTTCGGCTAGGCGCCAGCTCCGCTGCCACCCGTTCGAAGGGTAGGGGACAGAGCGCGCGCGTGCGACCACTTCGGCGCCAAGGCCCGCGCGACAACCTCATGACCTAAACTGGCATGGATTCAGGCGCCTGGATGTTCCGTATTTTGGGAAGGCAACGGAGGATGTGCGGCAGGTTTTGACGGGTTCTCATAGACAGATAAGCTTCAGTACATCAACGTTCCTTGATAATAGCGCCAGTTGGCACAATCAGCGGATGCAGATGAACTCAAGCATATCTGTCTACGAGAACAGGTCAAACCTTGCCATCTTCATACGGGAGCATGACGCGCGCGTAGGAGGCCGTCTTCTCGATCGCCACACCAACTTGGCCGCAGCCGCGGCTTCGGCCTGGACCCTGGATTCGAGGAGCGGACCCGCGCGCATGAACTCGCCCGTTGGCACCTCCCACACATGGCAGAAGCAAAGGTCATGTCGTGCAAAGTTTGGCTTGTTCTCCTTAAAAGGCCACCTTCAGTGCATTAACATTTTTTCAAAGTAATGCGGACGGGCTCCATCAGGAACCCCGACTGAAGGTAGGTCTGTTTAGGATAACAGGGCAAACCTCGCCGTCGTATGCAGAAATGCAGCGTGAGGGCAGAAAGCATGGCTGGCTACCGATAGCCGACACTAACCAGGCTCCCAAGAAAAATGGACCTCCATCTATACATCAACATCCCCCAAGCCGCTCAGCGTCGCTAGGGAATGTTGATACACGGAAGGGGCCCATTTTAGGTTAGCAGCCTCTATCCAAGGACACGATGCAGGAACAACGTCGCACCAGCGCCGTATATATACCCCATCACCGGGGGAGCCAACCGGCGGAAGTCCAATCGGCGGGGGAGCCAACCGGCGGAAGTCCAACTGGCGGAAGTCTAACCACCGGAAGTCCGTCGCCACATTAAGATGGCCACGACGTCTCAAGGCCTGCACCGCGCCAAGCACACTTTGCCATGTGGACGGCCAGAAGAAGGAGCGTCGCAGCGTGTCCGCTATCACTTGACGCATGTACGACGACTCAGGGGCCCGCTATGCCTACCTATGTCGGCGCAACACCTCCGACTCGGCCCGGGCAACCCCGATCCCGCCACGACAGGGGTGAAGGAGCGCGCGCGCGCGCCTACATCGACCAGGTGTCAGCTCCGCTGCCACCCGCTCGAAGGGTAGGAGAGGAGCACGCGCGCGTGCTTCGATCAGGTGCCAGCTCGGGACGGAGCGCTCACGCATCTACCTCAACCCCCAATCCAGGCGTCAGGTTCGGCTACGGCCTCAACCCCCGGTTAAGTTCGAAAAAGTTCACAGGCCGCAAGGACGGAGGGGGCCAAAGGACTCGGTAACATGGCTTCGGCCTTGTGAAGCCCTTCACCATGAGAGTCTCCTGTTGTAGGGGTGCCCCCCACCTAATCCCAGCAGGCCTGGTAGAAGGTTATAAGGCCCAGAATAGGCCATGTGTAATGACATAAGTGCCCCTGAAGGGGATACTTAGATGTAAGGGTATAATTGTAAAAGCACTCCCCATGTGTATATATATGGAATACAGGCCATGGGGGGACCTAGGCCATTACTATCACTCTCTCCGAACTCTCCACTACGATCTCTCTCTCTCTGTTTGGTCTGTAACCACAACAGTACCATATGCTAACCTTTCAGCATTATAACCGCTTACCATGTCACTAGGCGACACCCAGGGCAACACAAATCAGAGCCCTTTTCTATCCACCACTTTGTCAATTCCACCCAAAAATATTTTGAAATAGAACTATATTTGGTTAAGTTCCCATGTCCTCCCTTGACTGTGGGCACGACTATTCGAATAGTTTTCACTCTGTAGAATTTGTACACTTTACCCACAAGAGATGATCCGCTAGTTGCTCCACACGATTCCTTAGTCATGCGGTTGAGTAGATTATGACAAGGCTGTTACAATGCATCGTCCTAATGTGGTTACGCCCACTAAGGTTTATCTTCTGTAGGATGCGACCATCGATCGAGAAGGGTCCCTCTTGAGCCAACACGAGCAGAGGCGGGGATGAGACCATCCTTCACTTTGCATGTGTTCACACCTTCACGTTATCACACTAGGGCAACGCAAATTAGTTAGCCCTGCCTACAATTTGCCAACTTATGGTTGTACTGTTATACACTAGGAGGTCAACACAAGATTCGGTCCTTAGGGTTATTTGGGCGGTTCTACCACTAACCACACTCTCGTGCACCACTGCACCACACCTCCCAACCATCCGCCTAGATATTTAAGCAAGTTGGGGTTTTTGGGACCATAAAACATCCATGTTAGAATATACCAGCCATTTTCACCATAACTTTCCAAATTAGTTTCTCATGATTAAAAGTGATGCTTGGGGCATTTTGGTGCCCCCGAGTATCTAAACAGTACTAAGCATGGCAAATAACTGTAGACTATTTTTGAAAGCTTACCATTATAAATTTTCCTAGGGTGACAAGGCTCAAATGTTCAACAATTCCAAAGGAGGTGTAATACTAACAAGTCAATTAATGGGCATATAACTAGAATCTTAAAACAAACATATATTTGCATATGAAATAACAGCATACAATTTGATAATTTGAAATGGGAATAATTTGCAGAAAATGCAGGTTCAACATGATCAAAGTATTGACTCGCTTGACATGGTTTACCGCGGTCTTGAGCTCACTCAAGCTTTCTCATTCGTTGGTCTTGAGCTTCTTGTCTTTATCTTCACCTCGATTTTGGTCTCGCTTGATCCACTAATTCTTTAGGACTCCAATTTCTAATTATGTACTTGTTGTAGGGGTGGCCCCCACCTAATCCCAGCAGGCCTGGTAGAAGGTTATAAGGCCCAGAATAGGCCATGTGTAATGACATAAGTGCCCCTGAAGGGGATACTCAGGCGTAAGGGTATAATTGTAAAAGCACTCCCCATGTATATATATATGGAATACAGGCCATGGGAGGGCCCAGGCCATTACGGTCACTTACTCCCAACTCTCCACTACCATCTCTCTCTGTTTGGTCTGTAACCACAACAGTTGGCGCCGTCCGTGGGGACGACAGGAGCAAGCCTGAAGTTCGAAGAAGGATGGCACCGAAAAAAGCTTCATCGGCGGCGGCGAAGGGAAAGAAGGCGGCTGGGTCGGAGCGTCGCATGAGTACCAGGGCTTCGGCATCGGCTATTGCAGGCGCGGGTGACGACGCAGGCACGGTGGTCGAGGATGTCGACGCTCGTGCTGCGACGACCGACCCCGCCACCGGCGCCGCGACCGCCACTGGCGCTGCGACGACCGACCCCATCACTCGCGCTGCGACGACCGACCCCGCCAGCGGCGCCGCGACCACCACTGGCGCTGCGACAACCGACCCCGTCAATCGCGCTGCGACGACCGACCCCGCCACCGGCACCGCGACCGCCACTGGCCGCAACGCTCGCCGGTAGCGCAGACCGGGCGGTTGGAGGTAGCCACAACGGAGCGGCCGGCAGCTCGGGAGCTCGCGAGGCGATCGTGCCTGTGCCACCCGTCTGCTGGGCGCGCCGGTGGCCCCGCCCGTGCAGGCGGTAGAAAGCGCCCTGCTGGCGGCCCTCAAAGCATTCCAGCAGGAGCTAGGGGATCTTCGTGGGGCTGTCCGCGACATACAAGAGGCTAGGAGTCAGCAGACCGCGCCAGTAGCCGCGCCAGAGCCCACGCCGGAAAGGGCGGACAGCCGCGATGCCCCCACATCCAGCCGCGTGCCACTGCGACGCGTCGATCCAGAGTCCCCGCTTTCGGCAGGGCTACAGCAGGCAGCGTGGCCCGAAGACTTCAAGTTCCCCAGTGTCATCGAGCCATACAAAGGTGATACAGACCCCCGCGAGTTCGTGCGCGTGTACGAAACTGCAATCGAAGCCGCGGGCGGAGATGACACCACAAAGGCGAAGGGCCTCCCCCTCGCGTTGCAAGGAGTGGTGCTTTCCTGATTTTTTACCATAGAGCCAAACTCCATCTAAGCCTGGGAGCAGCTCCGCGACCGCCTTCACAACAACTTTCAAGGAAACTATGTTGAGCGAGTCGACGCAGACCAGCTCTTTGCCGTGAAGCAGAAACCTTCGGAGAAGCTCCGCGACTACTTCAAGCGCTTCGCAAAGATACGATGCCAAGTCAAGGATGTCAACGAAACCACCATTGTCAATGCAGCCAAACAGGGCCTTCGCCCGGGCCCCATGGCCGAGTACAACGCAAGAAAGCCGATTAAGACAGTGATGAAGCTCTTTGACAAAATGGAGGAATACGCCAGGGCGGAAGAGGACGCACGGCGAAGACAAGGTGACGACTCTGACACCAACCAGGCCGGTGGCTCGGCGAAAACTGAAGACCAGCCGAAGGACGGCTCTGCAAAGGGAAAGCGTAAGCAGGAGTCGTCCAAGGACGCGCTTGAGCGCAGGGATGCCCCGCACGAGCCGTCCGATAGGCGCAAGCACGGCCAGCAGAAGTCGCGGTGAGGCCGATACGTCTTCGACATCGAAGGCGGTCCCGAAGAAACCGCTCCCGCGAGTCGGGGCGGTCGGGGGCGCCGAGGCCGGGGGCGCGGCCATGGCTGGGGCCGCGACGATAGAGGCCGTGGAGATTACGACGACCAACACCAGGGGCTGTGGTGCGCAGTCCACGGTCGCGGCAACCACGACACGTGCACGTGCACCTTTATCGCGGCGCTCCGCGAGAGCGTCACCAGGGACAGGAACTTGGAATTACGCCCGCCCGTGGTGGCCCACGTACAACACCCATACGAAGCCCCCATGCACATCCAGGCACAAGGGGCGCAGCCACACGAGGGTCCTCTGCGGATTCAGGCCCATGTGCAGCAGCCTCAGGAGGGCCTCCTGCAGCTACAGGCTCCGGAGGCCGCCCACCGCAGGGTCATCAATGTCATCTCCGGGGGCTCCTCGCTGGAGTTCTCGTCGGTACGGCAGCGGAAGGCCTACGTGCGGAGGCTACACCACGTGGCGGCATACCCAGCGCAGACACCGCCGGACTGGGCACAGCATGAGGTCAGGTTCACCCCCGCTGACGCCCAAGGCGTGGAGCTTCCTCACCACGACCCCCTGGTCGTCTGGGTCGTCGTAGCGGGATGCGACGTGAGACGTGCCCTAGTTGATGGCGGTAGCTCTACAAACATTCTGTTCGCGGTAGCCTTCGATCAGATGGGGATCCCCCGAAGCCGCCTCGGCCCGTCGGCAGTCCCGTTGCATGGCTTCGGAGGACAACCTCTGTGGGCGCTCGGCCAAATTTGCCTACAAGTCTCCTTCGGCCAGGGCGACAATGAAAGGGTCGAGGACGCTATGTTCGACGTCGTCAATCTCCCATACCCTTACAATGCCATATTGGGGCGTCCAATCCTTAACTCCTTCGGGGCGGTACCGCACCACGGCTATTTATGCATGAAGCTCCCGGGGCCGCGGGCCATCATTACCGTCCGTGGCGACCAGGACATGGCCCGGCGCATCGAGCACGGCACCAGATATCACCGTCGCGGCGATCAACGACACACTTAGAATCGGCATCATAGCGCGGGGACCCACGGCGTCATTCAGGAACGACTCGGCAAGCTCTACAGAGTGGGGGGACGCCTCTGCAGGCACTCTACGGAGTATAAATAAGACGCGGATGTTCTCCCTGCGCACTCTACTGAGTATAAACAAGACGCGAACCCCGCACACGTCAGGGACTTCGTCCCTGTGTGTACTCTCCGGAGTATAAATATGACGTGGATGTCGACCCCACGCACTCTACGGAGTATAAATAAGACGCGGATGTTCTCCCTGCGCACTCTACTGAGTATAAACAAGACGCGAACCCCGCGCACGTTAGGGACTTCGTCCCTGTGCGTACTCTCCGGAGTATAAATATGACGTGGATGTCGACCCCACTCACTCTACGGAGTATAGATAAAGCGCGGATGCTCCCGGTTCACTCCGCGGAATGCAAGGAGGGCATGGATATCAATCGCACATCACGATAGAGCGTCGAGGCTCGTCTTCGCGCACCACAGGAGGTGAACGCGAGGCGCGCCACCGAAGTCCAGTCCCAAGAGCTCCAAGAGAGCGACATAGCGAGTCAGAGGCTGCCCTCAGCAGGGACGCGCACGGAGCGCGAGGTACACCAGAGGCTACCCCTGCCCTAGAGGGTAGGGGAACGGAAGCGTGCGCGCACTTCTGCCTCCGCACGTGCCAGTCTGCGGACTCTAAATAAGTCGTAGCGTCGAGGTCCGCCTCCGCACGCGCCAGTCTGCGGACTCTAAACAAGTCGTAGCGTCGAGGTCCGCCTCCGCACGCGCCAGTCTGCGGACTCTAAACAAGTCGTAGCGTCGAGGTCCGCCTCCGCACGCGCCAGTCTGCGGACTCTAAACAAGTCATAGCGTCCAGGTCCGCCTCCGCACGCGCCAGTCTACGGACTCTAAACAAGTCGTAGCGTCGAGGTCCGCCTCCGCACGCTCCAGTCTGCGGACTCTAAACAAGTCGTAGCGTCGAGGTCCGCCTCCGCACGCGCCAGTCTACGGACTCTAAACAAGTCGTAACATCGAGGTTCGCCTCCGCCGAGGAACAAGGCCCCGGGAGTGCTCGCGTGCCCACTTCGGCTAGGCAGGCGGGGCCCCCGCACAACTACTGTTAGACCACCCGAAGCACAGCGCGCAGCGCATACCCTAATGGCCAGCAGATGTATACGTCGGGAAAATTTTACGAGTACAGAGGCCCGCCATCATATCTGCCGCTGTAAGCCATTATTCGGCGGGCTCGTCCTTAACGCGCGCTAAGGCCGGGACTTCGCCCGAAGAAGATCGGCCCGCCCAAAAGTTCAGCGACTCCTCGGCGCTTTGCCAGCATCGAAGGCGCCGCCGGGTTGCAAGGTCGGACGCAAGCAGTCATCCCCAGCAAGGAAGCTGCCCGGGGCACAAGTGAAATAGTCAGTTCGTAGAACAAGCGCGCCTTTTATTAACAAAAAAGGGGTGGACATTACAACGCACGTCTACACATAGCCACCTCGGCGTCCCACCTGCGAGTCCTCGGCGCCTTCGGAGGTCCCAGCGCCGTCCTCATCGCGTCGGGGGACCCCGTCCAAAAATTGGCCGAGGCTCCCCTCCCCGTAAAGGGACTTCCGGAGCTCGACCTGTGCGGCGGCCACTCCGACATAGTCCCAGATCCGCTCGTAGAAGTGCTTTATGGAGCGACGAACCGCGGACGGCGCCGGACATCACTCCAGCCCCGCCGGGCATCTCCAGATGGGGATCATCCAGCCCGGTGATGTGCGTGTAGCCACGATGCCGTAGGAGCGCGCACACCATACACGACGCCGTATAGGCACAGTGGTTGCCGAAAGTCGTCGCGGCACCACGCGCGGCGTCGGAGGCATCTTTGATCCAGCGAAGGGTCCGCGACAGCTCCTCCGGGCCGAAGGCGTGGTTTGGCACTTTGGCCACAAGCCCCTCGAGATACCTTTCCAGCGTTTGCATGGCATCCCATGCAACTGTCGAAGCCTCGCCCAGTGTCTGGTCACGCTCCAATAGAATTAAGGCGAGTTCGCCTTTTTCCTTTTCTAGCGAGGCGACTTGTTGCAGAAGGCCGTCCCGCTCTGCCGCAAACTCCTGCCGCAGCACCTCCGCGGCCGACTCCCGCGCCGAAGCGGCGAGTCCCTCGGTGTGCGCCCTCACCTTAGCGCACTCCGCTTCCAGCTAGCGGATGCGGGCATCCTGGGCAGAACGGGCCCCCGTGGTTTCGCGCAGCTCCTCCTCGGTGACCCGCAGTCTATCTTCGAGCGCCCTTTGGGCATGAAGATAGGCCATTTGCAAGGCCTGCCCCAGCATAAGCGTCTGCACAACAGAAAGGCTTAGCAAGCTCAGCAGGCCCAAGTGTGGTCGTATGAGTACTTACCCTCACCCCCGACACCTCAAAGGCGTCCCCGAGACGCCCCGCCTCGTAAGTCTGTAGCACTTGCTCACCGACGCTGGCAGCTGCGTCATCCACAATCACGCGCCACGCCCTCAGCGTCTCCGGCGGGGGCACGAAGTCCACTGGGCTCGGGCGTGTGGTGGTTGCCCCACCGGCACGAGGACCCCCATGTTCCGCCAAAGGCTCCTCCTCCGGAATAAGCGACGCTGCAGACGGGGACGCAGGTGAGCCCCGCAAGGCACAACAAAGGAAAAACCATGGAAGCCAAGCCACCTTACCTTCGGTAGCGGAAGGAGGGCTCTGGGGGCCCGCCCCCCTAGTACCGGGCGGAGGGACGGTGGCGCCAGTCCCCGCGGAAGGCATGGTCCCGCCAAGAGCAGAAGCCTCCGCGTTCAGGGCCAGCGCTGACCGTTCCTGGGCGGCGGATGGTGTGGCTTGGGGCGTCAAGGGGGCATGCACCGCGAGGACGTCGGCGTGCGCATCAGAGTCCCACAAACTCCCGATGCCGGTCGCCACGATGAATCCCCTCGACGTCCGGTGGAGCTCCGGCCGCAGACACGGCCGCTTAGCCGGGGCATGTGGCGACGACGCCGCCCCAGCAGCTGCTGCCGGAGAGGCCCCCGTGGCTGTAGCACCCGGGGGCGAAGCCCCCGCCGTGACAACCTTTGCGGGGGGCAACTCGGTTTCGACCGCTGCTGCTGGTGAAGACCCAGCTCCGTGCGCCCCCACGGAGGGCGTCTCCGGCACTAGGGCGGCCACGATCGAAGGCTCCACCTCAGCATCGTCGGTCCTCTCGGATCCTGTCTCGACGACCGCCGCGAGTGACGAGACTTCTTCTCTTCGGCTGCTCGTGGCGAGCCCGCCGTCCAGGGCATCCGCCGAAGATCCTTCGCCCCCCGCGTCCGCGCCATCCAAGCCGGAGTCGGCGTACCTTGCCGAATCCGACTCGGCACCTGCCGCGCCATCAGGAGCACTAGCAGCGGCACTGACAGCTACTACACCAAGCACGGCCGATGCTCCGCCTCAGCCCCTCTTGCGAGACGGCGCCCTCCACCTCGTCGCGCCGTCGCCTTGGTGTTGCGTGGCCGGCTCAGCACGCTCGGGCACAGCAAGGCCTAGGGCCTCACACACGCGGTTTATTCATCCCAGCCCCGCCTCGGTGGTAGCAGACACGTGCAGCTTGCTCTGCATCTTCCAAACGAATCCCTAAAGCAAAGCAAGAGATAAGACTAACATGTAACACATGTCGCGTAAACGAAGGGGCGATACGGTCGACGCTTACGAAGGCCGGAGGGTGCTGGCAGCAGGCAGACCCGCGACGAAACATTGTCGTCTCGACGCTTCTCGGCAGCAAGGCGCCAGTCGCGGGCGAGCGGAGCCACGCCGTACATCACCTACTCTTCGGTGAGGTCGCGCATATTAAAGCGGGCGGCCATGCGTACGAGCCGTCGGGCCCTCCGCCTGTCCTCGTCGTCGAGCGTCCGGCCGGGCGAGGTCTTGAACGCGATCGGCCAACCCGTGTTAGTGATATGCCCTAGATGCAACATGGAGATGTTATATATATCACATACTATGTTTATGATGCATTAGTTTCTTCCTTGAAATAGACATTATCATTATTGATCAATGCGTATGTGACTTATTCATGAGACTCTTAATGCCAAAATATTGCTATTTCTAAATGATCCCTGATTATATATCATATGAGGAACAAATATGATTCAAAGATCAGCATATGTATTGATTGATTATCATGTCTCATGGATCATGGTATGGAGATACCAAATCAATAATATGGACATGTGTTAGTGAACATATGTTGGATAGACCCGCCATGAGACACTGCAGAGATTCCATGTGTCATCAGTTGGTCTTAAGTAGTGTTTATGTGGAATCCTTAGACTTGAGATTATCATGGTTCCCAACATGCGTAGTAGCATATTTTGGGACTACTAAACACTACTCCGTAACTGGGTAGTCATAAAAGTAGTCTTTGGGTTTGCCATGAAACATGTAGTGGGATGTGAATGATCAAGATAGAATTTGCCCCTCCTTGTGGGAGAGATATCTCTGGGCCCCTCGATGTAATGGATTATGAAAGTGCATGGCCATGCCAAGGTGATTGAGGAGTCAATCACGAGTTTATAATCCATCACGGAATCGAGAGAGTGATTGAGCTATTAAGTGGATGACACAGGTCTCGCCTTGAGCTTAATCTATATCGTGAGGCAAAGGGATTCGTATATGAGAACATTACAGGTTCAGCCGATATGATCTTTACGTATACTTTGGGGTTAATATGTCTTACTAGAGGCCGCTATTAACAGGGTGACCGGAAAGGCGTTTCCGGGTCGCGACCAAGTATACGTGAACCTACAGGGTCGCACACTTAACGGATTGGAACACTAATTCGAATGTGATTCGAATGTGGGCTCAATTCGGATAGAGATCCGGATAGACTCCTATTGGGCCTCGGTCCACGAGGCCCAAGTGAGGAGGTCTATATATATAGAGGCGAGGGGCTGAGGGATGCATGCTTCTGTTCCTTCCGAGCAAAACCCTAGCCACCACCTCCCGAGCCAAACCCTAACCGCTCGCGAGTGCTGGTACACTCGCGATCGGCGTTCCAGCCCCGGACGTGTGGATACCGGTGGAGGCGCTGCTCGTTGCGGCGTTGATCGGCATCAACAACCTACAGATTGGATCTGTTCGTGGTGTGGTTGATCGCGTGGAGGAGACGATCTGTTCGGGACGATCGACTACTTCCACTACTACCTCGACACGCGTGGTTGGATCGGCTTCTCCAACTCTTCTTCCGCTGCGCTGCACGTCTAGTGGTAACGATCCATGATCCCTCCTTAAGCATGATGTCCTTGTGTGCGCGGTAGAAAAGTTTTGTTTTCTGCTTTCGTACCCTACGCGCAATCCTTCAGTGGTATCAGAGCCATCTTGCTTAGTTTGCGATCTGGATCAGCGCATATGTTGATATGCGGTTGTAGTAGATTGGATCTATTACAGTCTAGATCAGTCGGTTCATGTGATGAATCGATGGTAGCACGGGTTGATGAGATCAATCGGTGAATATGGGTTAGATGAGGCGCAGATTGTATCACTACTAGTGCCCTAGAGATTGTCTCGGATCGGCATAAGGTGGTTATGTCGAATACTAGTAGGATATGAATCTGATAGCCTCGGGCCAATGGAAAAACTAGTGTCCTAGAGAATGTCTCGGATCGGCATAAGGTGGTTATGTCGAATACTACTAGGTTACGGATCTGATGGCCTCGGCCCAGTGGAAAAACTAGCATCCTAGAGAATGCCTCGGATCGGTATAAGGTGGTTGTGCCGAATAGTTTTTCCCTTGCGATTTCATAGATTGGACCGCTGTGCGTACCCGCCTTGTATAGCGTCATGGGTTCACATCGTTAGGTAGAATACGATTCTACGTCTAACTTGTTTTTGCAGGGAATGATGTGAATAGTATGGCCCTATATCTTATTGGAATGTATGAGATGTATGTGATGCATGTAACATTCGTTCATGGCCTGCGTGTCATGATTATTTCAGCTATTGTTAGCTGTCTATATTGTATTTAACGACGTGCGTGTCGACCTTAATGCTTGAATTTATCTTTGTAATCTTCAATTTCTTGCTATTATAGGTAGTAGCCTAGTTTTGAGGTTACAAGCTTTCAAGCATGGTGGCCTAAAGGAGTGATGTGGAGGATGGAGATCGTCTACACCTACATGGAGATGGAGATCACCATTTTTTGGGCCATACTACTTCACAGTTAAATGTGTTTATCTGTGATGTTATCTATCTTATTCTTATGCAATGATATTTGTGATATGTTGCTATGGTAGGATAGAATCCCTCATAAAATTAGGTGTTCATGCCCTTGCATATGTTGCACCAAAAGATAATGATCACCGTATGGTAGGTCTACCAAAGTAGAGTGCCGTCGGTTATCATCATTATTTGGGGTAGATGTCGGACATCTACATGCGGAAGCATTTGGTTTACTTAACAAGGTTATCAAAACAGTTTTGGACCTTGGGGCATAGGTTGGGGCCGGGGCATATTGATGTCACCTAACAAGCAAGAGTCACATAGGGATGTGATTAGCAAGGTGTTGCTTACCCATGTCACTAGTTTTCTAGCCGTGATGCCAAAGTTCACTAGGAATTAGTGAAATGAGGATCTTGACCCACTATGTAACTTAGAGGGAGTTTTGTTGCAAAAAATATAGTGGGAGTCTTTTGTTAAATAGTTTAATAAAAGATGAACATAAACATAGTGCTAAACTTTGCATATTCTTTGTTGTAGATCATGTCAACTAATGCTGCATCCAGTTCTTTTAATTTGCGATCTATTCTTGAGAAAGAAAAACTCAATGGAACGAACTTTATGGATTGGTATCGCAACTTGAGAATTGTTCTCAAGCAAGAGCGCAAGGAGTATGTCCTTGAGTCTCCTTATCCTGATGACTTGCCTGATAATGCTACTGCGGCTGCACGAAGAGCTTATGAGAAGCAAACGAATGATTGCCTTGATGTGAGCTGTCTCATGCTTGCCACAATGTCCTCTGAGCTTCAGAAGCAATATGAGAACACAGATGCCTACAATATCATTGTGGGGTTGCGTGGTATATTTGAGAACCAAGCAAGGGCTGAGAGGTTCAACACTTCAAAGTCCTTGTTTGCGTGCAGGCTTGCAGAAGGGAATCCCGTCAGCCCTCATGTGATTAAGATGATTGGCTACATTGAGAGTCTAGAAAAGCTTGGTTTTCCCCTTAGCCAAGAGTTGGCTACTGATGTGATTCTCCAGTCACTCCCCCCGAGCTTTGAGCCATTCATACTGAACTATCACATGAACAACATGGATAAGACCTTGGCTGAGTTGCATGGGATGCTAAAAGCTGCCGAGGAAAGCATTAAGAAAAGCAGCAATCATGTGATGATGATGCAGAAAGGCAAGGGCAAGCCCAATGTCAAGAAAGGCGTGGTCAAAAGAAAGTTAGCTCCCGATGAGATCACGAGCAGTTCTAAGGCCAAGCAAGTCAAGAAGGGCGCTGCTCCTAATGCAGATTGTTACTACTGTAAGCAATCAGGACATTGGAAAAGGAACTGCCCAAAGTACTTGGAGGATCTTGAGAAGAAGAAGGGAAGTACGACTTCCCCTCCAGGTATAAATGTTATAGAGATCAATCTTGCTACTTCATCCACTGATTCTTGGGTATTTGATACCGGATCGGTTGCTCACATTTGCAAATCGTTGTAGGGGCTAAGAAGAAGTAGAAGTTTGAGGAGGAGCGAAGTGGATCTTCGTGTTGGCAATGGAGCAAAAGTTGCTGCGGTGGCTGTTGGCACCATGCCATTGTCTTTACCTTCAGGATTAGTTTTGGAATTGAATAATTGTTATTGTGTTCCATCTCTTTCCAAGAACATTATTTCTGCTTACATGCGAATCTTGTTTACTTGGCAAGATGACAAAGGCACCTTTCACCGGTCAAGGTGAACGGGCAAGTGACTTATTGGCACTCGTACATTCTGATGTATGTGGACCAATGAGCTCAACAGCCAGAGGTGGTTTTCAGTACTTCATAACTTTTATTGATGACTTTAGTAGATATGGGTATATCTACCTGATGAAGCATAAGTCTGAATCCTTTGAAAAGTTCAAAGAATTCCAAAATGAAGTGCAAAATCATTTAGGCAAGACAATTAAGTTTCTACAATCTGATCATGGAGGCGAGTATTTGAGCCATGAGTTTGGCAATCATCTGAAGGATTGTGGAATTGTTCCACAATTGACTCCGCCAGGAACACCTCAATGGAATGGGGTATCTGAACGGAGAAATCGCACCTTATTAGATATGGTGCGCTCCATGATGAGCCAAAGTGATCTTCCGTTGTCTTTTTGGGGGTACGCTCTTGAAACAGCCGCTTTCACACTAAACAGGGTTCCATCAAAATCAGTAGAAAAGACACCATATGAGATGTGGACAGGACAACGTCCTAGCTTGTCTTTTCTTAAGATTTGGGGATGTGAGGCTTATGTAAAACGTTTACAATCTGATAAGCTCACTCCTAAATCTGATAAATGCTTCTTTATCGGGTATCCTAAGGAAACAAAAGGATATTACTTCTATAATCAAGGAGAAGGCAAAGTGTTTGTCGCCCGGCATGGTGTCTTCTTAGAGAAAGAGTTTCTCTCAAGAAGGGATAGTGGGAGCACGGTGCAACTTGAAGAAATTCGAGAAACACCTGAAAACGTTTCAGCTCCTACAGAACCACAACAGGATGAACAAATTGTTGAAGAACCTGTTGTGGACACACCGGCACCACGTAGGTCAGAGAGGTCACGTCGTGCACCTGAGAGGTACATGTTCTTGACTACTCAACAACGGGACATATTGTTGTTAGACAACGATGAGCCTAAGACCTATGAAGAAGCGATGGTGGGACCAGACTCTGAGAAATGGCTTGAAGCCATGAGATCTGAAATTGAATCCATGCACAGTAATCAAGTTTGGAACTTGGTTGATCCACCTGATGGTGTTAAAACCATTGAGTGCAAATGGGTTTCCAAGAAAAAGATAGACATAGATGGAAATGTTCACATCTATAAAGCGCGATTTGTGGCCAAAGGTTTCAAGCAAATTCAAGGTGTTGATTATGATGAAACTTTTTCGCCCGTCGCAATGCTAAAGTCTATTCGGATCATTCTAGCGATTGCTGCATATTTCGACTATGAAATATGGCAAATGGATGTCAAAATAGCTTTCCTTAATGGAAATCTGAGTGAGGATGTGTACATGACACAGCCCACGGGTTTTGTCGATCCGCAATCAGTTGGAAAGATATGCAAGCTGCAAAGATCCATTTATGGATTAAAGCAGGCATCTTGGAGTTGGAACATTCGTTTTGATGAAGTAATCAAAGGGTTTGGTTTCATCAAGAACGAAGAAGAGCCTTGTGTTTACAAAAAGGCTAGTGGGAGTGCACTCGTGTTTCTGGTCTTATATGTGGATGACATATTACTGATCGGAAATGACATTCCTATGCTCGAATCTGTTAAGTTTTCATTGAAAAATAGTTTCTCTATGAAAGACTTAGGAGAGGCGGCATATATTCTGGGCATCAAGATCTATAGGGATAGATCAAGAAGGCTAATTGGATTAAGCCAAGATACGTACATTGACAAGGTGTTGAAAAGGTTCAACATGCAGGATTCCAAGAAAGGCTTTCTACCTATGTCACATGGTATAAATCTTAGCAAGAATCAGTGTCCTAGTACACCTGATGAGCGGGATAAAATGAATGTGATTCCATACGCTTCGGCTATTGGGTCCATTATGTATGCCATGCTTTGTACACGTCCAGATGTCTCGTATGCTTTAAGTGCTACAAGTAGATACCAGTCAGATCCAGGTGAAAGTCACTGGATTGCCGTAAAGAACATCTTGAAGTACTTGAGAAGAACTAAAGATGTGTTCCTCGTCTATGGGGGTGAGGAAGAGCTCGTTGTAAATGGTTACACCGATGCTAGCTTCAAAACTGACAAAGATGATTTCAGATCGCAATCTGGATTTGTGTTCTGCCTGAACGGCGGTGCGGTGAGCTGGAAGAGTTCCAAGCAGGAGACGGTTGTTGATTCTACAACAGAAGCCGAGTACATAGCAGCTTCTGAAGCTGCTAAAGAGGCTGTTTGGATCAAGAAATTTGTTTCTGAGCTTGGTGTGATGGCTAGTGCATCCAGTCCAATGGACCTCTACTGTGACAACAGTGGAGCCATTGCGCAAGCCAAGGAGCCTAGATCGCACCAGAAGTCGAAGCACATTTTACGGCGATTTCATCTCATCTGCGAGATAGTGGAGAGAGGCGATGTGAAGATATGCAAAGTACAAACGGATTTGAACATTGCAGATCCGTTGACAAAGCCGCTTCCCCAGCCAAAGCATGAGGCTCACACTAGGGCAATGGGTATTAGATACCTACATGGTTGACTCTAGTGCAAGTGGGAGACTGTTAGTGATATGCCCTAGATGCAACATGGAGATGTTATATATATCACATACTATGTTTATGATGCATTAGTTTGTTCCTTGAAATAGACATTATCATTATTGATCAATGAGTATGTGACTTATTCATGAGACTCTTTATGCCAAAATGTTGCTATTTCTAAATGATCCCTGATTACATATCATATGAGGAACAAATATGATTCAAAGATCAGCATATGTATTGATTGATGATCATGTCTCATGGATCATGGTATGGAGATACCAAATCAATAATATGGACATGTGTTAGTGAACATATGTTGGATAGACCCGCCATGAGACACTGCAGAGATTCCATGTGTCATCAGTTGGTCTCAAGTAGTGTTTATGTGGAATCCTTAGACTTGAGATCATCATGGTTCCCAACATGCGTAGTAGCATATTTTGGGACTACTAAACACTACTCCGTAACTGGGTAGTCAGTAGTCTTTGGGTTTGCCATGAAACATGTAGTGGGATGTGAATGATCAAGATAGAATTTGCCCCTCCTTGTGGGAGAGATATCTCTGGGCCCCTCGATGTAATGGATTATGAAAGTGCATGGCCATGCCAAGGCGATTGAGGAGTCAATCACGAGTTTATAATCCATCACGGAATCGAGAGAGTGATTGAGCTATTAAGAGGATGACACAGGTCTCGCCTTGAGCTTAATCTATATCGTGAGGCAAAGGGATTCGTATATGAGAACATTACAGGTTCAGCCGATATGATCTTTACGTATACTTTGGGGTTAATATGTCTTACTAGAGGCCGCTATTAACAGGGTGACCGGAAAGGCGTTTCCGGGTCGCGACCAAGTAAACGTGAACCTACAGGGTCGCACACTTAACGGGTTGGAACACTAATTCGAATGTGATTCGAATGTGGGCTCAATTCGGATAGAGATCCGGATAGACTCCTATTGGGCCTCGGTCCACGAGGCCCAAGTGAGGAGGTCTATATATATTGAGGCGAGGGGCTGAGGGATGCATGCTTCTGTTCCTCCCAAGCAAAACCCTAGCTGCCACCTCCCGAGCCAAACCCTAGCCGCTCGCGAGTGCTGGTACACTCGCGATCGGCGTTCCAGCCCCGGACGTGTGGATACCGGTGGAGGCGCTGCTCGTTGCGGCGTTGATCGGCATCAACAACCTACATATTGGATCTGTTCGTGGTGTGGTTGATCGCGTGGAGGATACGATCTGTTCGGGACGATCGACTACTTCCACTACTAGCTCGACGCGCGTGGTTGGATCGGCTTCTCCAACTCTTCTTCCGCTGCGCTGCGCGTCTAGTGGTAACGATGCATGATCCCTCCTTAAGCATGATGTCCTTGTGTGCGTGGTAGAAAAGTTTTGTTTTCTGCTTTCGTAGCCTACGCGCAATCCTTCAACCCGTGCACTCAAGGCCGCTCCCGCTCTCCGCACGGTGGTAGAACCACCGCTTCATCTAGTAAGACTCCCACTTCCCGCGAGTAGAGTTCGCAGGGAAGAGCTTGCCGCAAGTCGACCGAAGAATAAAGGTGACGCTGCCGAAGCTCGACAGCGTCCCGTCCTTCCGCTCCTTGGGCTGGCACCGTGCCTTGTGCAGGTAGGCGAACAACGAAGCACTGGGCCAGCACGCTCCCGAGCGCAAGGCCCAACTATACACCGCGAGCCGGGCCACGGCGTTCAGAGTCAGTTGCGCCAGTTCCAGCCTGAAGGTCCGCAGCACGTCGCCCACGATCGCCGCCGCCGGGATGCGGAGCCCCGCGTCAAAAAAGGCGATGAATACGAGCGCCTCTGACCTCTCGGGGCGCGGCTCCGTCTCATCAACGTCGGGTAATCATACCGCCTGGCGCTCGGACAGCTTCCCCGCGTGCAGCAGCGCTTGGATGGTCTTCTCGGTCACGAGCGAGGGGCCCAACTCGTCGGAGAACACGCCTTCCTTCTCCGCCGCCAGCCACCACTTGTCCGTCGCCGCCGGGTCGCATTCTTTGAGCGAGTACTTCATCTCTAGCGGTGAAGATCGTCGGTGAATGCCACAGGTAATGGCCGCCTGGCTACACCTGCCGCCAGATGCCATCGCCTCTCGCAAAAGGAGTATAGCGGCGAGAATACTACGGGAATCCAGAAGGCGAGGCAAGCGAAGGGGGCGTCGAACTGCGGGGGCGTGGTTACGAGGGCTATTTCAAGCCACCTCGCCCCAATCCTGAAACGTCGCGACGGTCCGCGTGCGGGACGCAACCGCAGTCACACAAATGTCCGCCCCGCACAATCCCCCATAACCGAAGGCGGAGCGACGCGCCCACGGCGGGAAGGACCGTTAGAGCACGGCGCTCCAGTGGCCTCCCGCCTCGTGGCAAACCCCGCACGAGGTTACTGGAGCACGCGAGGCCAAGCGTCGACACGACTTCAACCGCCATTAAAAGCACATTAATGGGCCACGGGAGCACAACAGCTTCGACGCTGCGCCATTCCCCGCCCGCCCCGTGTCCCCCTTCCCTAGGGAAGGGGCGAACAGCTGCGATCACGCAACCGTTCACATCCCACCGCGCACCAGTGACAAGCCGCCGCGTGCCCCACATGCGCCGAGGCGAGTCGCACGGTACGACAACCTAGCTCGAGCAAATCGGGGGCCGGCGCGATTCCAGGAACCTTTACAGTGCATTTCCGCATCGTGAGGTCGCAATCACCACACGCGTGGCGGTATTTGCAATGCGAAGTTGCGGCTCGGAATCACCGCTGAGCCTCTGCCACGATAGGCTCCAGTCCCGGCCTCGGCTTCAAGGATCATGCGTCTGCTTCGGCTGGGCGCCAGCTCCGCTGCCACCCATTCGCAGGGTAGGGCACGGAGCGCGCGCGTCTACTCCAGCTAGGGGCCAGCTTCGCTGCCACCCGTTCGAAGTGTGGGGGACGGAGCGCGCGCGCATCTGCTTCGGCTGGGCGCCAGCTCCGCTGCCACCCGTTCGCAGGGTAGGGCACGGAGCGCGCGCGCGTGTACTCTAGCTAGGGGCCAGCTTCGCTGCCACCCGTTCGAAGGGTAGGGGACGGAGCGCGCGCGCATCTACTTCGGCTGGGCGCCAGCTGCGCAGCCACCCGTTCGAAGGGTAGGGGACGGAGCGCGCGCGCATCCGCTTTGGCTGGGCGCCAGCTTCGCTGCCACCCGTTCGAAGGGTAGGGGACGGAGCGCGCGCACGTCTACTTCGGCTAGGCGCCAGCTCCGCTGCTACCTGTTCGAAGGGTAGGGGACGGAGCGCGCGCGCATCTGCTTCGGCTGGGCGCTAGCTGCGCTGCCACCCGTTCGAAGGGTAGGGGAGGGAGCGCACGCGCGTCTACTTCGGCTAGGCACCAGCTCCGCTGCCACCCGTTCGAATGGTTGGGGACGGAGCGCGCGCGCATCTACTTCGGCTGGGCGCCAGCTCCGCTGCCGCCCGTTCGCAGGGTAGGGCACGGAGCGCGCGCGCGTCTACTTCGGCTAGGCGCCAGCTCTGCTGCCACGCGTTCGAAGGGTAGGGGACGGAGCGCGCGCATCTGCTTCGGCTGGGCGCCAGCTCCGCTGCCACCCGTTCGCAGGATAGGGCACGGAGCGCGCGCACGTCTACTTCGGCCAGGCGCCAGCTCCGCTGCCACCCGTTCGAAGGGTAGGAAACGGAGCGCAACCTCGACGGCAGCCTCGGCGTGAGCTCTGCCTTCCTCCATGGGGAAAGCGCAGGCGGCGACTTCAGCGTCACGGCCCGCGCGACAACCTCATGACCCAAACCAGCAGGGATTCAGGCGCCTGGGGTTTTTCGTACTTTGGGGAACGCAAGGGCGGATGGGCGGTAGGTTTTGGCGGGTTCTCCTAGACAGATAAGCTTCAGTACATCAACGTTCCTTGATAATAGCGCTAGTTGGCACAATCAGCAGATGCAGATGAACTCAAGCATATCTGTCTACGAGAACAGGTCAAACCTTGCTGTCTTCATACGGGAGCGCGACGCGCGCGTAGGAGGCCGTCTCCTTGGTCGCCGCACCAACCTGGCCGCAGCCACGGCTTCGGCCTGGACCCTGGCTTGGAGGAGCGGACCCGCACGCCCGAACTCGCCCGTTGGCACCTCCCACGCATGGCAAAAGCAGAGGTCATGTCGCGCAAAGTTTGGCTTGTTCTCCTTAACAGGCCACATTCAGTGCATTAGCAGTTTTTCAAAGTAATGCGGACAGGCTCCATCAGGAACCCCGACTGAAGGTAGGTCTGTTTAGGCGAACAGGGCAAACCTTGCCGCCGTATGCAGAAGCGCAGCGCGGGGGCAGGAAGTGCGGCTGGCTACTGATAACCGACGCTAACCAAGCTCCCAAGAAAAATGGACCTCCATCTGTACATCAACATCCCCCAAGCCGCTCAGCGTCGCTAGGGAATGTCGATGCACGGAAGGGGCCCATTTTAGGGGAGCAGCCTCTATCCAAGGACATGATGCAGGAACAACGCCGCACCAGCGCCATATTTATACCCCATCACCGGGGGAGCCAACCGGCGGAAGTCCAACTGGCGGAAGTCTAACCACCGGAAGTCCGTCGCCACGTTAAGATGGCCACGACACCTCAAGGCCTGCACCGCGCCAAGCACACTTCGCCACGTGGCCGGCCAGAAGAAGGACCGTCGCAGCGCGTCCGCTATCACTTGACGCATGTGCGACGACTCAGGGGCCCGCTACGGCTAGCTACGCCGGCGCAACGTCTCCGACTCGAGTGCGCGCGCGTCTACTTCAGCTAGGCGCCAGCTCCGCTGCCACCCGTTCGAAGGGTAGGGGAAGGAGTGTGCGCGTCTACTTCGGCTAGGCGCCAGCTCCGCTGCCACCCGTTCGAAGGGTAGGGGACGGAGCGCGCGCGCATCTACTTAGGTTGGGCGCCAGCTCCGCTGCCACCCGTTCGGAGGGTAGGGCACGGAGCGCGCGCGCGTCTACTCCAGCTAAGCGTCAGCTCCGCTGCCACCCGTTCGAAGGGTAGGGGACGGAGCGCGCGCGCGTCTGCTTTGGCTAAGTGTCAGCTCCGCTGCCACCCGTTCGAAGGGTAGGGGACGGAGCGCGTGCGTCTACCTCGGTCGCAATCCGGGCATCGGCTTCGGCTACGGCCTCAGCCCCGGGACCCACTGCGCATCAAAGCTCCGCAAGTTCGGAGAGGTTCCCAGGCCGTAGGGACGGAGGGGGCCAAAGGACTCGGCAACATGGCTTCGGCCCTGTGAAGCCCTTTACCATGAGAGGCTCCTGTTGTAGGGGTGGCCCCCACCTAATCCCAGCAGGCCTGGTAGAAGGTTATAAGGCCCAGAATAGGCCATGTGTAATGACATAAGTGCCCCTGAAGGGGATACTCAGGTGTAAGGGTATAATTGTAAAAGCACTCCCCATGTATATATATGGAATACAGACCATGGGAGGGCCCTGGCCATTACGGTCACTTACTCCCAACTCTTCACTACCATCTCTCTCTGTTTGGTCTGTAACCACAACAGTACTAAACAGCTGAATCCAAATAAAGGCAAATAACTCAAAAGATCTAAATAAATCCAATTGAACTTGATTAATTTTTATTATGATTATGTGCGTGATTCGGGGTTGGGTTGATTGGACATGGAGTATTGATGGAGTCAGAGGGGTTGGAGCGAAGTGATAAATGGCTAAGGAAAATTTGTTGAGATGGGTGCCAATGAAGGTTTGTAGTGAAGGAATATTCATGGAAATATTCCTCTTTCGGTTCAAGGATGGCTAAGTATTGCCGACAATGGAATACCATAACTTGATCTTTTAATTTAATGACTTCTTTTATTATTTATATTTATCAAGGAAATTCTATGAGTTGAGCCAGACATATGGACAGGTGTATGTGTTGTGGCTACTGACCAAACAGTAAAGTAGGAGAGTAGTATAATGGAGATGATGGATGGACAATGCTTACCCCTTCCCTATGTCCAGAGCATGTATATATATTTCCATGAAGTTTATTTTACAATTCTACCCTTACATTCATGTGCCCTCCATAGGGGTATCTACGTCATTACACATCCTATTTTGGGCTTTACAACCCTTTAGTAGGTCGGATGGGCTTAGGTGGGGGCCACCCCTACCACAGGAGCCACTCATGGTGAAGGGCCTCACGGGCCGAAGCCATGTCGCCAAGCCATTT
Organism: Dendrocalamus latiflorus; assembly: GCA_017311315.1. Lineage (NCBI taxonomy): Eukaryota > Viridiplantae > Streptophyta > Magnoliopsida > Poales > Poaceae > Dendrocalamus > Dendrocalamus latiflorus. Next base: position 6,569,298 of record CM029675.1, read on the forward strand.
GGCCCCCTCTGTTCCAGTGGCATGTGATCCTTTGCATTGTTGGGTGAACAAGATGATTTTGCTGGTGCGGGCCACTCGCTTGCCACGGGCATTGGCCCGCTATACGGCCCCACGGCCCACGTTCCATAGCGGTGTGTGATGGCACTGAGATTCACTCCGTCCGTTGGTGGGCGACAGGAGTTGCAGGACGGTAGTGGTGCGTCATGGGATGTCAGGCGGCAGGTTGCCTGCGGTCGTGCACCGATTCGCGAGGTTGTGGGACACGTGTGCGAGCACTATTGGTCGGTTGGCTTCGGCTTCTACCTGTTGAGCTTCCAGATCATGGGGGAGGTGAGGAGGCTTTATATACACTATTGCCATCATACCATTGTCCCTCCGCGCTCACTCACTATCGCCATATTGCTTCCTTGTTCTTGCTTCCGTGCGTACTGCTCCCGCATCGTTGCTGTCGCCACCACTTGCCGCCGCGCCCATACGCTCCACAGTGCACTTGGAGAAGAAGATGGCCCGCTGTGACGACCGTTTTTGCCTGGCCAGTGGTGGCACCTCATCCAGCAACGGCGCCTTCTCCCACCGGTGTAGCTCCTTGACAACGGAAAAGGAGTACGCCCTGGTGGGGTGCGACCCGTCCCTGGCAAACAAACGCTGGAGCGCGGAGAAGAAGCTCAATGGCATTTGCTCAAACGCACTAGGGCAGAGCCTTATGACGGAGGAGACCATCTGGTCTCTTTTACGTGAGGGGAAGCTGTCGGACCGTAGCGCGGTTCGTCTGCTCGCTGGCGATGAGACGGGGCAGCACTCGGAAGAGTTGGATGCGGTCATATTCATCGCGTACTTCAAAGCCGGACTCCAAATTCCGTCGGCCATGCTCATCGGCGATGTTCTCCGGACGTACGGGCTAGAGTTGGTATAGCTGACTCCGAACGCGATAGTGCACCTAGCTGTCTACTCCTGGGCATCGTGGATAGAGGGGGCCTGACCTAGCACCTCTCTATTCGCGTTCCTCCACGACGCATGTTGCCAGCCGGAGAAGCTAGATAGGGGGAGTACTCCAACTTCGGAAGCGTCAACTTTGTGCTGCGATCATCGTGCATGCAGATCTTCCCCGCGAATTCGACTCGAGCCAACTGGGAGTCGAACTGGATGCAGCATTGGTTCTACCATCGTGTGGTGCGCGGTAGCAATCTTCGGTAGACGGGTCGGCCCGTGGCATTCAACACGTCGCCCTTGGTGCCCCTTGACCGTGACGATGAACACCGGGCACGAAGGCTTGTGGGGATTGCCCTCCGCTTCAACATGTGGGACCTCGTAGAGGTGTACGTAATGTACGGCGTGCCCCCTCTTCCCTGGCAATGGCACATCCAGCCTGGCCCCGTCCGCCCTGACGGGGTCCACCCATCAGTATCTTCACTGCTGAAGCCCTCCAATCCTTGTACGTTCTTCAACCGCATATTGTGCACAAAATAATGTTTGTATTTTGTTGTAACCTTCACTTGTATGTTGTTATCTTATTAGCAGAGCTCCTCCTTGAGGACGCGGAGCGCGCGGCAGTGGTGTTCCTTGGGCCGTACGTGGGCAAGGAGCATAGCCTTCGCGAGTCCGTGACGGTGAAGCTCGGGCAGATAAACCGCGTGTGCGAAGCTTTGGGCACCCCCGTGCCAGAGCGCGCCATGCCATCTTCAAATCTTGCTTCAACTCCATCGAAGGTGCAATCTAACAAAAAAGAAAAACCAAATAAAGCACAAATAAAATAAAATAAAATTCAAAATGAACTTGAAAAATAGAACCAAAAGGTATAGTTTGATTATAGATGAATTTAGGAAAAAGAATCAGATAAATCAGAGCTAGGACGGAGAAGAACGGGCTCTCGGAAGATTGGTTCTAAAGAAAATACTGGAAATTAGGAAATCCTACTATGCTGTGGACTCAGTGCATGGAATAGCTAGTCTATGGTGGACTCGGCTCATAGAATAGTGCACACGACGACTAGGCGGCTGACTGGACCATTAGGCTGAAGTGGCACTGACACATGTGTACTAGGGCTCACGCGGCGATGATGTGGTAGGATGGCGTGGCAATGGCGCGTGGCACAAGGAACAACTCGGGTGCTAATGTGGTAGACACTTGGCATGACATGTCAGACTAGGGTTGAGGTGGCAATTGATGTCTGCAGTTGACTCGGCTAGGTGACGATGATCGGATGGCCGAGGGGTGACGATGATCCGATGGTCCGAATGGTGACGACGATCAGACGACTGATGGGTGATGACGATCGAACAACCAAGGATGATTAGACAGTCAAGGACGATCAGAGTGGCTGAGGATGATCAGACTGGTCAAAAGAGATGACGTGTGGCATGCGGCGGTTGGCTGCTGGCGGCAAAGCGTCGGTGGTGGCCAAGTGGATCAAGGCGGAAGAGATGGAATGGGGCTTGTTGTAGGGGTGGCCCCCACCTAAACCCAGCAGGCCTGTTAGAAGATTATAGGGCCCAAAATGGGACATGTGTAATGGCTTAAATACCCCTGACAGGGAGGTATCGATGTAAGGGCACAATTGTAAAAGCACAGCCCGTATGAATATATATATAAAGGAAGGCTAGGGGAGAGGGGATCACTCTCTCCCAACTCTCCACTACCACATCTCTCTCTGTTTGGTCTGTAACCACAATAGGGCTCGATGGTGCAGAAACTCATCGGTGGTACAGCTTGGCAAACAGTGGTGGCGAAGCAACGGTGCCAGAGACGAAGGTGGAGGCGACGGCTCGGACAATTTTGATGGCTCGGACAAGTCCGCGGCGAAGTCGGCATGGACGATGAGACATTTTTTACTCGAACATGACTCGAACCCATCGTTGACAAAGCACAATACGTACCCCTCCTAATGATTGACATGTGTCAAGGGAAGAATATCGGATGGCCGGCGTACAATGCACAGATAAATAGTGCCTGCCACGCTCGGACAAACCGAACGAGGTGGCTGATCAGACGGCTCGGGACGTGCGGTGTGCGACTGATGGATAACATGCAGCGGTGGCCATCGGACTGGTCGGAACGGCGTGGGAGAATTTTTGGGGATTTTCAATTTCAGAAATTGGATGAAAATAAACTAAGCTCTAGAAAATAGCAAATAAATCTAGAAAAATCCAAAAAATTCCTTGAAGATCAAGGAACTCTAATAAAATACTTTTAGTAATTTTTAAAGTTTAAATTAGTCAGGTTAAATCCTTTTAATTACTAAAAACTCAATATAAGCTTGAATTAATTCTAGAAAATTTCAAGTGGTGAATTTTCTTTTAAAAGCTTCAAAAGGGCTTGGATAATTAGGATGTTATATAGGGGTACTTGTGAGCATTTTCGAAGATGGCCAGAAGTGGGTCGGCAACGAGTAAAGGTGGCTGCGCAAACTGGGGCTCCAACGAGGAGGTGGCCAAAGTTCATCTCATCGCGGCGAAGTTGAAGAAGGCGGTAGCGAGCTTTGGGGAAGAGCAGTGCTCCAGCGATTTCTCATCGGCATTCTGACCAGCGAAGTGGAGGAGGAGAGTGGCGTGGGGTGTCTCTATGCTTCAGGAGAGGAATTCGAAAGTGGAGTGAAGTGGTGTGGAATAAGGGGGTCTCGGGGGGTTTTATAAGGGCAGGGGTGGCATACGTTGGGCTAACAACCTACACGAAAATGGCAGCAACGGTAGTTGCGGGGAGATAATGCGGGGCATGCGTGAGGAGTGGGGGAAATGGGTATGAAACATGTGGGATAGGGAAGGAATTAAAGTGGGTAGCGCACGCGCGGGAAGGGAGAGGTGGCCGAGTAGGGTGGAGCGGCCGAACGAGCTTGGCGGTGGGCACCCGGGGAAGAAGGAGGGGAACAGGAGGGAGGGAGAGAGATGGGAAGGGCGGTGGTGGCCATTAGATGGAGATCGGACAGTGGTGTAACGCGGAGGGAAAGGAAAGTAAATATAGGCGGCTCGAAAGCGCTCAGGTGGCGACGTTGGCATATCCAGGCCATCCATGCTTCGCTCGAAGGTGAGGGTAGGAAGTTGTAAATTTGAATTTTCATTTTTGATTTTTATAAAACCCAAGAAAAGAAAATAAAGATTAGAAAATAGTAGATAAATCCAGATAAATCCATGAAAATTCCTATAAATTCCAAAAAATACAAGGAATCCAAAATAGCAATTGGCAAGAGAACTTCAGGGCAAAATATAATTGGGAAAGTGAAAGAGGGCAAATGATCAAAGGCAGCCAAATTGAGGAGCAAAGTATCAATTATCCCTTCAAAATTTAAGCGGGACTTAACAATTGTGGCAGGAGGACATCAAAACTTGTAAAAACTGAAGCCAATAATACGTGCGTTGGAAATTCCCCAAGTCCACCATCGCCTCTTCTCATTCTCCCTCTCCCCATGTAGATTCTAGACATAAACTAGCTACTCGATCATCTCCCGTAACATGCACATCCTCTCTCTCACTCTCCTTAGAAAATTCCCAAATCCAAGTCTGCATCTCCCCAGATCACTCCTCTCTTCAAATCCCTTGAATCCCAACATCCCAGGTGGTTGTGGTGATCTCCAGTGAGTATTTTGGCTCTAGGTTTAGTTCATTGTTTCTATTAAAACTTGTATATTTAGCCAATTCCTTGATGGAATTCTAGATCTTTTGTCTTTTGGGTGGCCTCTAGTAGGGATATTAAATGAGTTTTTTATAGCTAGGGAAAGTTGCTTTGTTTTTGGACTACATCTAAGCTAATGCAATTGTTACTTTTGTTGTTTAGACATAGTGATTGGCACAAGGAGTAAACTGAGGAGGAGGCTTCAGTGAAGGTGGTTGCATCGAGTTGCAACTATCCCATTGTTGGTGTTATCCTGGTGGGTTAAGATTTGATATGCTTTACACATATTAGCTAATTATCATAATATTTTTATGATCTTGCAATTTTTCGTTAGCTACACATAACATAACTAGCTACCTCAAGCAGTCCAACATAGAGGACATGGGGACTACACCTAAGTCTGATACATTAACTATTTTGTCAATTAAGTACTTTTCTACTAATCTATGTTAAGTAAGTATTTTCTATTGCCATTTACTAGCAGCACAAAAAATGGACAAGAAATGGATGCATTTACCTAGGCACATGGTCGAGTACCAAAACGGCATCAAGAAATTTACGGAGTATGCATTTTCCAAGTTAGGAAGAGCCGACATAATCCGTTGCCCCTACAACAGTTGTGCAAATTTATATTGGTTATATAAGAGTACAGTGTATGATCACCTAATCTATAATGGCTTTGTGGTAGGATATAGTGAATGGATGTTTCATGGTGAGGATTTGTTTTCTTAGCCTTTTGATAGCTCAAATCCACAAGTGCAAACTGATCTGGATGATGGAATAGATGCTATGTTTAGGGAAGGACTTCGGTTTTTTGATGATAGTACTAGAGATGTAAATTGTAGCGGTGACGAGAGAGAGCAAGATGTAGACACAAAAACATACTATAGGTGGGCCAATGAAGCCAGCAAACAGTTGTGCCTAGGTTGTGAGAGGTTCTCAAAGCTACAATTCATTGTTAGACTTCTGAACATAAAAATTTGTGGGGAGTTAATGCCAGTTTTGAGGAACTTCTTGCACTTCTGAAGGAAGCACTTCCTAAAGGTGAAAGTTTACCCAAAAGCTGTCATGAGGCTAGAAAATTTATCAAAGATGTAGGTGTTGGATACATCAATATTGATGCTTGCATAAATGATTGCATATTATATAGGAAAGAGTATGCCAATGCCTCTTCATGCCCAACTTGTGGCACTTCTAGGTGGAAATCCGAAAAAGTTGGTCTAGATGGAAAGCATGTGCATAGAGTTCCTATAAAAGTTGTTCACCATTTTCCACTTAAAAGAAGGCTACAAAGAATATTTATGTGTCCAAAGACAGCATCTGATGCAAGATGGCATAGCGAATGTCATATGAAGGATGGCTTACTAAGGCATCCAGTAGATTCTACTACATGGAGGGACTTTGACTTTAGACACCTATAGTTTGGTTATAAATGTTGCAATATTAGGCTTGCTTTGGCAACACATGGTTTCAATCCATTTGGAACTTGTAGTGTAGCACATGGCTTGCAATTTTGATTCCATACAATTTTCCACCATGGATATGCATGAAGCCATCAAATTTCATTCTCTCTTTACTAATCTTTGGCCCAAAATCCCCTAGAAATAATATGGATGTTTATCTCCAGCTAGTAATTGAATAACTTCATTACTTGTTTTGTAAATGTGTAAGGACATTTGATGCATCTTGTTCAGAATGGTTCACTCTACGTGCTACAGTACTATAATCAAGGCTCCATGTAGGTATATTACAATGCAGAAATGAAATGCAGAAAATCCAGCTCCCCCTCAACATGTGATGCAGCTTTTAGTTCAAGTTGAGTTATGTCAACATTAAGATCTAGAAGCTCCCAAATGAACTCCCCCTAAACCAAAGCAATAAAAATGAGAAGCTGGCAAGAAAATAAAAAAAAGCAGTCCTTAAAGCACAGACAAGATATAGAGAATACTATGGCTCAGACTGACTCTCATCTACCCCATATGACTCTAGGACTATCAGCTGATCATCTAATACACTGAGGAGCAAACACGTACCCCGTCTACCCGAGGGTGGCCCAACCCTCGCTAGAACCTATAAGAAGCGAGTGAGGTCAACCTAGTGAGAAGTGAAGCAGCTAATAAGCAGCATCCTAGAATCACAAGATGAGAGGAAGAAGTCTAAACAATTAGACGAGAGAAACACCCTAATCTATGCTAGAAGGACTAACCCAAATGCACCCATATGCAATGCAACAGAAAGGAGTAAAAGCATATTAAACATGATAAAGCATGAAGCACAAAACTCCCCTCACAACAGTCCATAAGGACAAACCACCCCAAGCTCTCCCCGCAGAGCTAAAAACCTAGAGCTATACAAAGACTTGGTAAAGATATCGGCTAATTGGTGGTCACTCTCCACAAACTGGAGCACTATGTCACCCTTCTCCACATGGTCTAGAAGGAAGTGATATCTGATATCAATGTGCTTGGTCCGAGAATGCTGCACTGGGTTCTTAGCAATGTTAATGGCAGAAGTGTTATCACAAAAAAGTGGAACACTGTCTATGACTAACCCAAAGTCCCGCAAGGTCGAAACCATCCAAAGTACCTGGCTGCAGCAACTGGCGGCAGCAACGTACTCGGCCTCTGCGATGGACTGAGCAACACCGGACTGCTTCCTAGAAGACCAAGAAATGAGACAAGTGCCAATAAATTGGCAGGCGCCAGAAGTGCTCTTCCTATCTGTCCTACAGCCAGCAAAGTCTGCGTCCGAGTAGGCCTTAAGGGAAAGATAGGATGAGGAAGAGTACCAGATACCATAGTCAATGGTAGCTCGAAGGTACCGAAGGATGCGCTTCACCGCCTGGCGGCGAGATACGCGAGGAGAAGCCTGAAACCGAGCACAAAGACACACAGAGAAATGTATGTCCGGTCTCGAGGCAGTGAGGTACAAGAGGGAGCCAATCATGCTGCGATACTCCTTCTGATCAACTGGCTCGCCATGCTCATCTGGGTCAAGAGAAGCTGAGGACGCCATGGGAGTTGACACGGGCTTACCATCACTCATGTCAAAGCGTCTCAGGAGGTCACGAGTGTACTTGCCCTGATGTAAGAAAGTACCCTCCTGAGTCTGCTTGATCTGGAAGCCAAGGAAGAAGGTCAACTCGCCCATCATACTCATCTCAAACTCGGTGCTCATGACATCCGAGAACTGTGAAACAAGAGTATGAGAAGAGCCGCCAAAGATGATGTCATCCACATAAATCTGGACGAGCAGAAGATCAGTGCCATGCCTACGAATGAACAAGGTCTTATCTACCTTACCCATTTCAAAACCATGACTCAACAGATAGGACTTAAGCCTCTCATACCAAGCTCTAGGGACCTGCTTAAGTCCATACAGGGCTTTGGAAAGCTTGTAGACATGGTTTGGGTATTTAGGGTTCTCGAAACCTGGAGGCTGTCTCACATAGACCTCTTCCTCAATGAACCCATTGAGGAAGGCACTCTTGACATCCATCTGGTAAAGCTTGAAACCCTTAGAAGCTGCGAAAGCAAGAAGGATTCTAATGGCCTCAAGTCTAGCTATAGGTGAACCCATTGAGGAAGACACTCTTGACATCCATCTGGTAAAGCTTGAAACCCTTAGAAGCTGCGAAAGCAAGAAGGATTCTAATGGCCTCAAGTCTAGCTATAGGTGAACCCATTGAGGAAGGCACTCTTGACATCCATCTGGTAAAGCTTGAAACCCTTAGAAGCTGCGAAAGCAAGAAGGATTCTAATGGCCTCAAGTCTAGCTATAGGGGCAAAGGTCTCCTCAAAATCTAGACTATCAACCTGGGAGAAGCCCTGAGCTACCAGTCTAGCCTTGTGTCCGAATGACAACCCCATCCTCACTCTGCTTGTTTTTGAACACCCACTTAGTCCCAATGATACTGTGACCTCGAGGGGGCTCAACAAGCGACCAGACCTTGTTTCTCTCAAAATTCTCTAGCTCCTCATGTATGGCATTGACCCAAGACTCATCAGAAAGTGCATGACAAACGTCCTTGGGCTCGAAGGAGGCAACAAAGATAGAATGGAGACAGAAATGTGACATGCTAGATTTTGAGCGTGTGACTCGCTCAAAGAGATCCCCAATCATCTTCTCGGAAGGATGGTCTTTCTGGATATGTCGGGGAGGTCCTGGATTAGAAGAAGAAGTGGCCTGTACCTCATGAGTTGAAGAGGTAGGAACAGAGCCACTAGCTCTAGAGGAAGCAGAAGGCATAGGCTGATCACCTAGAGGTGCAGTGGAGGAAGGCACCTCAAGAGGAGGATGAGGAACCAGATCGGATAGACAACCCTCATCTCCATCATCCACAAATATGAGCTCGGACTGCTCTAAAGAACCTGAGATATTGGGCCTAGTTCCCGGACTGGCCTCATCGAAGGTCACCTCATAGGTCTCTACTAATTTACTAGACTCGCAGTTCTAGACCCTATACACCCGCGAAGAAGTCGAGTAACCTAGAAAGATACCATCATAAGATCGTGACTCGAACTTGTCTAGGTTCCCGGACTTCAAAATAAAACACTTACAACCAAACACACAAAAATGAGAGACACTGGGCTTTCGCCCATATCTCAGCTCATAGGAAGTGCGATGCAAGTGTGCCCAAAGAAAAACTCTGTTCGAAACATGGCACGCGGTCGCTATAGCCTCAGCCCAAAACTTGCTAGGTGTAGAATACTCATCAAGCATCATCCTGGCCATCTCGACCAAGGTACGGTTCTTTCTCTCCACGACGCTATTCTGCTGTGGGACGTGCTGAGAAGAGAACTGGTGCTCTACACCTGTCTCATCGTAGAACCTCTCAAAGTAGGAATTCTTGAACTCCATGCCATTGTCACTGCGGATCACTCGTAAGGCACCCGGGAGCTCAACAGAAAGCCTACTGAAAAGACCTCAAAAATGTGTAAATGTCTCATCCTTCGAGGCTAAGAAAAACACCCAAGAGAACCTCGAGAAGTCATCGACCATGACAAGAACGTACCACTTCCCTCCGGCTGACTGCACTCGAGCTGGTCCAACTGTGTCCACGTGGAGCAACTGTCCTGGTGCATTGGTCATAGTCATTGTGACCGGAGGGTGAGAAGTGGCAACCATCTTGCCGTGCCGGTAAGGAGCGCAAACAATATCTTTGACTATCTTGAGTTTCGGCAGACCACGAATGAGATCGTGACCGCTAACCCGGGTCAAATGGTCAAATCCAATATGACCAAGTCTCCTATGCCAGAAAGTAAGGTCACGGGACTCAGAAGCAACTAAACACCGGAGAGGATCACCAGAAGACTCAGAAAAATCAGCACGAAAGATCCTCCCATAATGAGAAATCCCGCAAACTAGACTACCCTAAGAATCAAGAATTTTGCAAGCGTTTTTCTTAAAGCTCACCTCAAAGCCATCATCGGTAAGCTGAGAAACAGAAAGCAAATTATACTGCAGCTTACTAACCAAGGCAACATCTTTTAAAACAAAAGACTCATTAATGCGCATTGTACCTTTGGCGATGATGCACCCAGACGAAGTGTCTCCGAAGGTGATCGTCTCATCACCTGGAGCATGAGCTAGGGAAGAGAACCAATGAGAGCATCCAGTCATGTGTCAAGAACACCCGGAGTCAACGAGCCAAACCTCTCTCTTCCCTGCCCGGCGAACCTGAGTCAACGAGAGAATAAAGTCTCAGTACTGGGGTAAATCAAGAGTGATTTTGGCACCCAATACTGAGTAACACGTCGAGTAAAAGAAGTAGTCACAAACGACTGACCTCTAGGTACCCTACGCTCTTTGTCGCTCAACAAGTCAGAAGGTCTGTGTGCAGACCTGAAGCTGTTGTTGGGCTTGACTGCTACGGAGGAGCGAGTCAAGACACCAGCAGCATGCTGATCACGCTGCGGGTAGCTATCTCGACGGGGGAAATGAGATCTACCCTCAGGACGGCGAATATCACGAGCAAGGGCAAACCGAGGACAAAAATCAGAAACACTGGAAAAGCCAAGGCCTCGATACTACCTAAAACCCTCAGAGAGATCAACCCTAGACCTCGTGTTGGTCTTAGGTGCACTCAAGGTCTGGGGCTGACCCTGAATACTCCTAAGATCGCAAACACGATCTCTCCACGCAATATTGGTGCACCTGAAGCATCACTCGACCAAGTGTCCATCCTTCTGACAAAAGGTGCAATGATACTTCACCTTCTGAGAGGTAGAAGCAGCAGGATGAGGCTTCGCCTTCTGAGAGGTCGAAGCAGCAGGTGGAATCACCTTGCTGTCAGAAATCCCTTGTACAAAGCCCGTTGACTTAAATTGAACTTTCTCAGTTCCGGGCTTAACCTCGATCACACCTACGGTTATAGGTTTGAGCACGGCAGGTGGATGCTTCCTAACATCCTCAAGAAAATCATATCCTAGACCTTGATTGAATTTACAAATCTTGGACTGGTCTAGAATAAGATTTAGCTTCTTCTTGCCTCCTACAAACCTCTCGATAGTGTTCATAAGGTACTGACACTCCCAAAAGAGAAAGGTGCAAGAAGAGTAGGGGGAAGAAGAGACAGCAACAAGAGAAGAGGAAGAACCAACAGCAGAAGAAGGAATGGCATATGCATGCACAACCGCCTCAACATTGAGGTCTTCGCAAGGACTAGAAGGGACAACCCTACCTCCAGCTGTTTGGTCATCGTGCCTAAGCGTCTCTACTCCTTTGGGCTTCTCCCCCACAGAGGCAATCACATCACAATCAGTTGATGACTTCTCTAGAAGATCCTTAGTTAGCTTCACATATTTTTCGTTCAAAGCAACGAGTTCAAGTTTTAGTTTTTCACAACTAATGCATGGTGAGCTAACAGGGTCCTTAATCGCATACTAAGCCAATTTGTTGTTATGATCAACCATTTCTTGGAATTGCTTAGAAATAGACTCAAGCTCAAGGGTTAATTTTGGACAATTGGTGCAAGAGACTATAGGCTTAAGTAATGAAGCATGCAACTCAGCAATTTTATGATCTGCCCTTTTTAATTTCAATTTCAAATTATTACAATTTTCACAAGACTCGGGCAGATCAAGGAGCATGGTATAAAGACCTCTAAACGCATTGTCCTTATCCTCACATGAGGTGCAAGATGTAGTCTCAACAACAGTAGATGAAGGAGTAACAATCCTACTCATCTCTAGCTCAGCCAAAAGACTAACATTCTCCACCTTAAGCATGTCAAGCTCAGAAGACAAACTATCATGAGAGGTCCTTAATTTCTCCATGTCATCAAGCAAGACAGAGCATGTATCACATTCGTCATGGGAGGGAGCAGATATAAGTGAAGTAAGCTCCCGTGACAATATATCTACTTCCTTCTCCAACTCGCTACACCTAGCTCTAGATCTAGCATGGGATTTCCCTAGCTTAAGAAAAGCATCATTAAGCTGGTCATAGGAGGGGTATACCTCAAGGGCCATGAAGCACATGCCGGAGAAGTTGTCGCCGCCCTTGGGGTCTTGCTTGTCCGTCCCATCGTCGTCGCTCCACCCCTCCACCTCGCTGAGGTCGAGGTCGTCGAAGGCGGTGAGGACGCGGTGGAAGAGCTTCTTGGCTTTGCCAAGGTCGCATAACTTCTTCTTGCCTTGGGCATGAGCTGGGGGCTTCTTCTTGCGGTTCTTGTCGATGTAGTCATTCTTGCTCATGCCGCTGTAGTTGTTCTTGCCCTTCCCTAGCTTAGGGCAATTCGCCCGAATGTGGTTGGGGCCACCACACTCGAAGCAAATGATCGGGCCACTCCTCTTTCGATCCCTCACCCTCTTGTACGCGTGGGAAAACTTTCTAGCTAGAAGGGCTAACTGGTCCTCTGGTAGCTGCTCTAACTGATCATCAGTTACGTCACAGAGAGCAGCTAGAGAGAATCCATAGATCGAATCAGAAGAAGGTCCAGAAACCAGACTGGGATCGGTGACTAAGGCCATCGACTGCGACTTCGATCTACGAGAGACTATGTCAATCTTGTGAGTCTTGAGGCGTCAGTACAACGCGTCAAGAGTCAAGGTCGAGAGATCAGTGGTGTCCTTGATGGTTTGATGGTAGTCACCTTCATCTCCCAAACACGCAAATCAAGAGCTACGAGCATCTGTCGAGCATTGTCCGAGTCGGGGTATGTGAGACCGACCGCTCGGAGGTTGCTCAAAATCTTGTGGAAACACACAAGCACTCATCGAGGGACTCACCAGCGAGCATTTCAAACTTGTTGTAATCTCGCTTGAACTGGTCCTGTCGAACCGTCTTAATCTTGGTGGTGCCCTCATGGTACGCATCGAGGGTCACACAGATGTCGAAGGCCAACGTCAGATGAGAGATGCGATTGAACTCGCTTCTGCTCAGACCCTGAATTATGTTGTTCCTCGCCTTAGCGTTTGCCTCAACATCAAGCATGTTTCTAGCGTTGATGTTCTCATCGACAAGAACAACATATCGGGTCTTCACCTTCCGCCAGATGGCATAACCCTGAGCCTGGATGTAGGTCTCCATCCGGCTCTTCCAGAAGGGATAATCGATGCCATAAAAAATGGGAGGCTTGGTGGAATACTTATCTGTCGCCATGGCTCTAGAGACCGGTTAAGATCTATGAGGAAGAGCTAACCGGCTCTGATACCAATTGTTGGATCGAAATCGGCAATAGAGGGGGGGGTGAATGTTGCTCTTTAAAAATTTCCCCCAAGAAGTACCCTCTTAACACTTTCTCCGATAGCAGTTGACGCTATGAAGAAGAGGTTATGCTTACTGGAAGTCTACACTAACTGAGAAAGAGACTTAGGAAAGAAACACGACAAATGAAATAAGATCACAGGGAACAAAACTGCAAAATCCACCTTGGGCCGGTCAGACCATAGTGTGCTGGCCGGTCAGACCGCTCGCACCAAGCCGGTCAGACTGCTGGTCTGAGTCTGGTCTGACCGCTGGCCGGTCTGACCGCCTCTTACCGGCTGGTTTCACCGGTTAGCCTGACTGAAAGCGCAGAAAAATCGAGCCCGAAAACTGAAACTCCTGAAGGACTAGAACCTGCAGATTTCATGGGATTTTGTGAAACGCAGATGTTCACTTCAGACCAAAAGCTCATGAAGTTGTTCCAAATATCTCAGGGACCTTTGGAAACTAAGGATTTCATCAGGAGAGCCACAAGTCAAGAATCTGACAAAAGGTCTGAAAATCCTACAGAAGATTGGATATTTTCCAGATTGCTCATCATACATACACCTTCTGCTTATGAGCTTTTGCAACTATCTTAGCAAAGAACTTAGCACTTAAAAGCCCAATTCTTAAGTCACTTAAAGAAGGGAATCAAAAAAACCAACCCTCCCCTGACATGAAACCCTAGATTTTGCAAGAACAGGGGAAATGGGTGAAAAGGAATCTTTGAATTTTCTGTTGTGTTCTTGGGAGTTTATTTGATCAAATGATCTTGAGGCATCATCCCAACATAGGGCAATCCATTTTACACCTTCTGGGCAAGTGACAACTTCAAATCACAAAAACAGAGAAATCAACAGAGCAAAGACACGAAGAAGAAAACAGGAGGGCAGGAGCAACTCAAATCAAATTGATTCATCCCCATGAATGATTGAATCCAGATGAATGATTACATGGAGTATCAACTCATCTCCTCCCAAAACCCAACTCACAGCTGAAGGAAGATCAAAGAACTCATCTCTCTCTCTCCAAACACACGCAGGAGGGGACATGAACCAACAGACTCGTGCTCTCTCCTCCAACAACTAAAGCACAAGGTAAACAAGCTCTAACCCCTGCTACCTCAACTACTCTCCAACAGAAAGAGAAAAGCTCAAACAGGAGGAGGGAAACCAAAAACCCTTGCTCTCTCATGTCTACCCCTCTCCTTTTATAGCCTCTACTAACGGGTTTAAAACACACTTCTACCTGTTAGCTGCAGCTACTCTCCGCTTTACCCATTGTCTCGAATCGAACCCACTTCCTCGAACCTGAGTCAATTTTACCGAATTGCCCCTCACGCTCCTTCCCGAAAGCTTCCTCATTTCTTGTTGTCCAAGCCTCGCAACCACCTCGAGTCGTCGCCGTCTTCGACACACCTTGACCGCTTTGACCTCGGCACCACTTGCGCCTAGTCCGGTCATCCGTGCCTCGCCATGACTCCACCTCGATGTCCTGCAGCCATCACAGACAAGAAACACATCACATAGCACCGCTCGAAACATGTAATCACGATTAGCATCAGAAAATCGTACTCAAGCATGAAATTGCCCAAAAGACCAATTAGGAAGTAGAATACGCCTCAAGTCCATCTAACCAAAACCGACTATGCCAAGTGCCGACATGGCACGAACCACACAAACCAAACTCAATCTTTCCAGAATACTCTCGTCAATTACTCATCACAAACATGTGGTTACATCCACATGGACTCTCAGTATTTTTATTAATGAAAGATTTATGTTGCAAATTCATTAACGTGTGAAAGCCTTGGATCTATGTATTTATTTCGGATTATTTTGAGCGTTGAAGTCTAATTCCTCTCCTTTCTGAAAGGAGTGTTAAAACCCTTTGTGGTGTTTTGCTGTGCTTAAGTGGGAGGTGGTAATCATATAAATTAATTCATAAGGTATAAATTATCAAGTTGAGATGTTAGCGTGGTGCATAATTAATTTCAACTAGCATCCTTGGAAATATAGTTGATTAATTTGATGTCGCCTTATAATAGTTTCATGAAGAATTATGATTAATAATTTGTCTATACATGATTGAAACTCAAGGAGTTATTGAGGAGTGTGTAAACACAATTGGTATGATTATTATGATTGTTTAAATTTCTATCATGTTGGATAAATTGAATAATTTTTGTTTTTAGTAATTAATTTGACCTTTGGGGATGATTAAGTAAGGAGGTGTTGGAATATTGCCTTAGTAATATTAACCTTTAATCTGTCCTTTATTTAGATACTTTATTAGCATGTACAACTGCTAGGTTCATCTATCTTTCACCATGCTACTTTGTTGAAATATGTATAAAGAAATAGAAGAAGGTTAATATATTGACTTGTAAAACCTTGTCTTATAGAGCTTATATTATTGAAGTTTGAAGATATTTCGTTCTAATTACTGAACATAAGGTGGAATGTTGGATCTATGCTCATAACGGTTTTTGAGATTGTCATGTTCTAGTACCAGCTGGTTAAAAAAGTTTTGTTTTAATATTGTGGCTTCTGCACTAGGCTTTTTCTAGATCAAGTAGTTACAATCTTATTTAGATAATAGAAACATGATGAAGTGATTTATTGTGTTCCTTTTGCAAAAGTTTATGAAGGACATGGGGATATGATGATTCTTGTTAAGAGTGTATTATTTTGATGTTAGTATGATTGTCAGTGTGTGGTTGTGATGATAATATTGAATGTTCTATAAATAAAAGAATTTGATACCTTCCATGATACTATTTAAATCAAAAGTTTTGAGATTTGCGTACGCGATCTTTTGGAGCTCATGACTTATGTGGTAGCTGAAATTGTTTGAGCAAAGTGGCGCGTTGAGAGGTTTTATTAGTTCTTAAGGGATTAATGTGTTGTGCTTCTCAAATCTCTTTGTTGGAATGTTCAAGGCAATACTATAATCAAAGAAAGTTGTTCTCTTTGTTAAAGGAAAGAGTGTGGTAAAAGTATTTGAGGTTGGAGTCAAGTTGTGTAATTTTTAGAGGTGTGCTTGACTTCTTATTTTCACCGCATAAGAGTTTCTTGAGTTTAAATGGCAATACTGTATTCTTATTGGTTGAGATTTGATATTTTCTTCTTGAGGGGCATGTCCCTTCAACTATGATCTTATCTTTTGTTTTCCAAGATTATTGCTATTTCCCTTGGTCTGCTGTCTATTGCGAATGGTAACATCTCACTATGTGCTGAAATTTACTTCTTTTTGCCTCTTCTAAGAAAGGGGTAACCGATTTGGGTTGCAAAGTCCTTTAGGATGTGTATGGCAGCTGGTTGGTATGGTCATGTGATTGATTTTGGTGAGATTGTGGGTGTCAAGTTGTTTGAGATTCATGGAGTGATAAATTGATTCATTGGAATAGTTCTCGGTGAGGATTTGATTTAAAAAAAGATGTTTGTCTTTGGAGCTAACTGGTTACATTGTTGCAACTAGAAGAACCTATAACAAATTCTGGTTCAAGAATGTTTCATTCATTTTGAGGGAACATTAGAATTATCGAAAGTATGAGAATCTTGAACAATTTTATTATAGTATCGTGATTGGGTACTTTGCAAGGTTTAGTAGGAGGATTATGATGGTGTAGTTAATGAGATTATAATTGTGAAGAAGTCTAACTATTATGGAAATTATTGGGATAGTAGGGATTGTTGAATTATTGCCATGTATGACTTGGCTTCAGTGAGTAACCCTCCAGGAGTTAGAATCTTCCTAAAGATAATTAGGTCGAGAATATGTTTTCATGTGGTTGTTAATGATTGCGTATGTTTAGATTGTGGAATTTTAGTTACCGAATTCGAGAGTCTTCGTATCAATTATATCGAAGTACATATATAGGAGCCCTGGAGATGGAAATTTTGGTTTGGTTTTCTATGCTAAAAACTTGGAGGCTAATGATGTTGTGTGGGAATAGTGGAATAAGTGGATTCTAAATAGTGTGATGCTCCTTGATAGTATCCTTTGGGTGTAGTAAATGAGTGTGTGTGCTGAGAATTTCAAGTTGATTATCCTTAAAGGATTGTGGTGAAGTGATTGTGGGTGAAAACAATGATGAGGTGCATTGGAAATTATTTATCAAAGTAACCCTGTTGGTAGAGGAGTTAGCTAGAGTATGTTATTGCGAGGTCAGTAGAGTCTCTCTACAAAGGTGTGGTTGGTGCACTCAGTTTGAGCATAGTGTTGATATTGCCAATTTAAGAGAAATGAGTTAGTGTGGCATGCGATGATTTGGGATCTCATGATTCGAGAGAGTTTATTCCTAAAAGAAAAAAGTGAGGAAAAAACATTTTCTCTGGAAGTGAAATGCTCTCTTTATTCTTGTTGAGCTGTGTGATTATAACAAAAAGTCTTTTGCGGTTTGAGTTGACTTTATGTTGGCATGTGTGGTTTTTCCAGTTCAGGAAAACAAAGGAAGGGTTTGACATTTGAGTGATTCTCCTTTGACTTATGTGTTGTTTATTTGCAAACTACCTACTTGGAATGTGGAGAGGTTCTCGTGTTGATTCCTCGATTTTGTTTTGATTTGACTCTTTTGGTGGGGAGTTGGTGATGTGTGGTTGCGATGAGAATCATTTATTTTCAGTTGGATTCTATTTGTAAAAGAGTTTGTTTACAATGAGCACTTTTGTACGTCAGTGGTTAAAGGAGCTGCTCCTTGTTAAGGTAAAGAGATTGATTGAGAGTTGGAACAAGAGTTACATGTGTTGTGCAGGTTGTGTGGGTTAGTACCAAAGGGAATGATAACCCAAGGTATATTTAATCACTTCTGTTAGTTGCGGGGATTACGAAGTTGGCATAGCACTAGGACTGTCTCGAGTCCTAACGCGGGTACACAATGATTTGTACGACCCGGTGTCAAGAGGGAGTGCTTGAAAGATCTGGAGTATGGGGTTTCATTAAAGCCGTTGACCAACAAGTAAGACTATATTTTCAAGTCCTGACCAGTGCGGGTTCTGGAGGAGTTAGAGCGGATTATGAGGAACAAGGCACTGAAGTGTGTCAAGATTCTTTAGTCACATCAGTCCGAGCGGAAGGCGATGTGGGAGCTTGAGGATGAGATACGGAAGAAATACCTAAGCTTTTCGAGGCTGGTGATCACTCATAGTTGTTGTTTATCTTTGTTGCTTCCTCTTGTTCGTACTTTTGTTCTCTGGTTCTAAGGTGTTAGATTCGAGGACAAATCGTTTTTAGGAGGGGAGCATGTAATGCTCTAGACATCATTTTGACGTTTCTGGAAATCTTTTTCTAACGGGTTTGTGGAGTTCTCTTTTTCTTCCGTGGAATTGGGAAGGCAGTTGTGAGCTACGAATTTGACAGGAAAAAAGATTTGGTGGGCTATCCAGAAAGGGAGGCCAGGCCTTTCTCTCTCCCACCCTGGGCCCAGGTCAGGCCCTAGGCCCAAGCCGCTCCCCCTTTTGGGCCAGCCGCCCCCTTTCCCCTAACCCTAGGCGCCCCCACCGCTTTGTGGCCGCCCCTCTGTTTTCCCCCACTACCGCCCCTCCCTGCCCTACTTTTCCGTTGCTGCCCTGCTGGAAAAGAGAAAGCGAGAGAAGGAAGAAGAAGGGCAGGGAAGAAGAAGGAGAAGGGAGGAGAAGAAGGAAGGAGGAGAAGAAAACCTGCGTGGGCAACCTAGGTAAGAAATTCCCATCTTTTACCCTCTATTTTAGAGTGATCGTAGGCTTTTGGTTTGTCGTTAGAGGTGGATGATCTAGGGGAAACCGTTTATTAGCAATTTATCAGTGTTCTGCGCATAGTCAGATTGGGCAGCGTGTCTGTTCGGGTGGTTTAGGAGGTCAAAATGATTTTTCCCAAGGAACCCTTGAACACAAAAGCTGTAGAGGCTGCAGAGATCTATTTTCTGTAATTTGTTCAGAATTTTTGGACACGGGGTTTGGGCGCAACAGGGGATTGAAGTTGACTGTGCAGCAGAGCTGGATTCAGAATCCAGTTTCTGATCATGGACTGATTCAGAGGTCCTAATGAATTTTATGAGTTACCTCATACTAACAAAAGTACTCAATAACATCTAGAACTAACCTCTGGTATAATTTTATAATTTTTTGAGCAGTGGGCTGTCGGCGGTGGTCTGTGGAAGTTGCTGGACAGAACTCGAAGGCAAAGTTTGTTCTCTATTTTGTAGTGAGAATTACGTCCTTAAAACTATATAATAAAATTTTGGTGTATTCATGAAATTTGTAGCTTTTGTTCTGAAGATTTCAAATATGTTAGTTTTGTTGTTGTTTGATTAGTAGATTAAAAGATATGGAAAAATCAAGTAGCGCTGCTGCAGAGAACAGAGTGTGCGAACAATTGTTTGAGAGGGAGTTGCAGGTTTTGGGTGTAGAGGTGTTTACTTCTCAGTTGTGAATGTTGTATTATGGTTTTGTGCTGAGTATTGCCTTGTGAACAGGTGGCTTCAGTTCTGACCGTGCTTGAGCCCTTCGTCTCTTCAGTAGAGGGAAGTAAACGTAGCGGTTGTTGCTACAGTTTAACTTATTAATTTTATTGCCTTCATCGTAATTCCTGAGGTTGGTAAATAACTTACCTTTAAACAAAGATGTCATTATATGCTTTATGCCTTGTTATATATATTGTGGTTCATGTGGTTACAATCCTAAGGAACCAGCTCATGAGTGTTATTTGTGGCGTGGGATATTTTTCTTGTGGTATAGCATAGATGAGGAGAATCATATTTATGCATCCCATGAGGATAATCTTAATCTAAGGTTTTAAGAGGTTTTGGCTCATTAGAGTCAGTCGTGATATGTGGTATTATCTTATGGTGAAAATCATTTGTGGTTTGTAGTATTGCCTTGTGGTATGTGGTATTATCTTATGGTGAAAATCATTTGTAGTTTGTGGTATTGCCTTGTGGTATATGGTATTATCTTGGTGAAAATCATTTGTGGTTTGTGGTATTGCCCCGTGGTATGTGGTATCATATTATGGTGTAAATCATTCGTGGTTAGTGGTATTGATTTGTGATTGTGGTTTTGGATATGAATGAGGTTGCAGTGTGGCTGAGAAGAGCTATTTGATATTGCTTTAACCTTGTACCGCGTGATGTTAAATGGATGCTTAACCATCCGAAGTTTAATTAATTTGTTAAACAGTTTGCTTGCGAGATTTTATCTCACCCTTGTTTTCCCTCTTCCAGGTGAACCTTGAGCATGTGTGGGAAGGCTAGAGCAGCACGACACCATTAATCAAGTCTTCATGAATTTTGTTTTATATGTTAGAGGCTTAAATTCTTAAACTTTTGCTTCTATCCAATCGTTGAATACTGTAACTTAGTTATGCCTCAATAACTGCATGAGCTCTAAACATGTATTGACAAATTCTTAACCACAATTCTTCAAGAAACTACAATAGGACAAAATCATATTAATCAACTTCACTTCTAAGGATGTTGGTAGAAATTATTTATGCACCACTCTAGCATCTCAACTTGATAATTCACAACTTATCAAGTATTTACATAATTGCCACCTCCTACTTAGACAAAACAAAACATCACAAAGGGTTTTAACACTTCCTTTTAGAAAAAAGAGGAATCAAACCTCAACACTCGAAATAACCCCAAAAAAAGCATAGAGCCACGGCTTCCACAAGTTAACGAACTTCCAACAATAAGCTTTGATTTTTTTTAAAAAAATGTCAAACGAATAAATGAGCCATGTTTCTCAATAAGAAAGATAGAAACAACAATGAAATATCTATCTCGCAAAATAACACTACTCACGAGCAACAAAAGCAACTCATCACTAAAAAAGAAACAATATTTGTCTCAAGGACAATTAAAGCCTACTGGCACCCAACAACTGCAATGAACCGCTAACTCAAGAGAAATTCATTAACCGCAATAGGCCAAGAATTGGCCAAAATCAACTCAAGAAAGATAACAACTTTTCTAAAGAAACTCGCTCACAACACCTGCAACTAAGTTACCCGAGGTAACTACATCGCTATCCCCATACCGCGAAAAGTGGTACAAACTGGCAATGCCAAGGCAGCAACTACAACCTCTACATCTTATCATTGACTATCCTCACTCATAACAGTCATAGGAGCAAATCATATTCATACAAGATCATCTCATCAATACAACATGTCAAAAGCATAAATGCAATGCTTGACCCATCCCATCCTACTGTGCACTAGTGTGTCAATTTAATAATTTAATTACCATGGACCTAACACCCGCTCTGATACCAACTGTAACACCCTAGGACCCGCATTACCCTGGGATGCCACTAAACCACGCTACAAGCTAGCCAATTTACTTTACAAGGTAACATAAACTGGCAACAATTTCTAAATCATGTTAAGCTAAGCGGAAGCATAGTAAAACAAAGGTAAAGGAACACTACTAATTAAAGAACAATCGCTAATAACTTTAACCAATTAAAGCGAACCACAACCTAACTTTAATAATTAAAAGTGATCGGTAATATGAGATAAAAATGAATAACTAGAGATGCACTTATTTATTACAGTATGAAACATGATATGGTGTGTGTTAGTGATGTGCCGCTCTACTCGTCCCATGCATGCTTGAGAATCACATGGAAGAGGGGTGGGGAAACAAGAGTGAGATAAAAATCTCAACAAACAAACTGTTTAACAGGCTAGTTAAACTACAACAGTTTAATCATCAACATTTATTTTCCACAGTGACCACGTTTATATCCTCAACCTTAAATCACCACCGAAGACGGTAAAACAGTAGCAAATAAACCTTGTTTGACTACTTTAAAACCTCAACCACTACCACTACCAAAGCCAATAAAGCATTATCATGTTTTACCTCACTACTTTATTATTTCTCACATCCACAACTACTATCAACAGTTACTACAAGAGAAAAGAATCTCATGCCACAATCACAACCCCTACCATACCACAAGGGACGAACCCCATTCCACGACCATAGCCACATTCCTCATACCACAAGTATCTCACATGAGCCAATTCCACATTACAACTATAAAGTTGTATTTGACTACAAAATAACTTCACCACAATACATTGCATAGGTATGCAAATGATCTTTCCACAATGCAATGCATATGAATGCGTATGATCCACTGCAGCCTTACCCAACAAGGTAAGAGTGTGCATCGTACTACGGCAATGTACGATGCTGTACCGGTACGGTCGCGGCTATAAGTGGTGACATCCACAATGCAAATACGGTCGCGGCTATAAGCGGCGACATCCACAATGCAAATGTCATGACATGTTATGAATGATATGATAACCATAAACCACAAGAATTTAACCATGAAGGTCAACAACCTATTCATCATGAATACTTCCTCATAACCCACCTGTGTCTCGTTAAGCACAGTACCAATGTTTCATAAGATCATTACCACATAACCTACATTCGGTTCACCAAGATCATAATCTATTGATCTATGGGGAATTCTACCACATAGACCACAACATAATCATCAAGAATGCTACCACCACAACCACAAATATTCACTAAGAATACTACCACCTAGACCACAATATGCTCGTAAAGTATTCTACCCCACAATTCCACATATCCACAATTAAACCATCAAGGTCATAAACAATTGAATCCTTAAAATACTACCACATGGAACACATTAAGGAAGCATGTAACAATGACATAGCACCTCAAATTAAGAGAATTCATTAATGCGAATGTAGAATAATTAACGAGTTAAACAGTAGCACAACCGCTACGTTTACTTGCCTCTACCGTTGAAGCGAAGCAATCACGTGCGCTCAGGAGCAAAACCACTGTCCAAAAGTATCTCTTAGCACAATACAACAGCAATGAAAACACATCTTAAGAAGTAAAGATATCGCTAAACCCCAAATCCCCCCAACATCCCTCTCCGCTTAACGGTTCTACACTCTGACCGCTGCAGCAGCGCTGCTTAATTTTTTTTGTATCTTTAAGATTATTAAACCATTTACAAAGACAGATATATTTCTAGATTCCTCACTTAAATACCTTCACTTTTCATGTAGATCACTTATTTTTATTTCGTTACTATCAAGGTGTAACTTAACACGCAAAACAGAGGACGTTCTCTGTTCTGGCAATCTGGGCAGCCAGATTCTAACGCATCCCAACCACAGTGTAAGGCTATAAAAATTATGATTTCTATACATTAGTTAGATTACTGAATTCCCTGCATTTTGCTCAATTGTGACCAAAAACATAAAAAATCATATACTACTCCTAAATCACACCTGAACAGCAATCTGCTCCAGTCTACACCCCTGACAGACAGCGAGGTTCCCCACCCTACTACACCTAAATCCCGTGGCCAAAAATTCTAAAAACACTACAGTAGGTAGATCTCGTCGTCCTCTACAATTTTCCTTTTGGGCATACCTGCAGGAAAAATAGTTTCGTGGGTCAAAACTATGCAAATAGTCGCGCTGCGCGGATTGATCTATAGACGGACAGCAGGAATTCCCTAATCGGAGAATCTAATTGCTAATCCCCACCAATTCCTAGGCTAAGAACCCTAATTACAGAAAAATCAGAGGGATTTGGGATGAGGGAGAGTTACCTAGGGGATCCCCTTGGGATCACCGGTCTTCTTTCTCCTTCCTTTCTTCTTCTTCCGTCCCTTCTTCTTCCTTCCTTCTCGCTTTCTCCTAGCACCAAGGGACAACAATGGCCAATGGGGGAGAGGTGGAGGCGCAGGGAGGAGATGGGGGTGGTGGCCAGGTGGGGAAAAAAAGAGAGAGAGAGGCCAAGGGAGGGGGTTTATAAAGGGGGTGCTAGGGTTTGGGAGGGGGGTACGGCCCCCTTTTGGGCTGGCTAGCCCAAAGTGGCTGGCCCACCCATCCGGACATCCCAAAATATCCAAATTAATTGTTTTAATTTATTTTTTTATTTTGGACAATTCTGCAATTTAATTTTCACCTCCCGCGATTTACCCAAAAAATTGGGAAACTCCGCGATTATTTTAGAAACCTACGCCGAATCGACATTCATGATATTACATGCTACCCACATACCCCTTGTGCGTGGTATCAACGTTGTGTCACCGAACAACAACACATGCCAGGAAGCACCTACCACCTATCCAGTTGCCTAAGTCTAAACAAGGTTTATATTTTGTTTTAAAATATTTCATAGATTTTCTTAACTCATCGAAGTCAAGAATATATTTTGAAACTCGTCATTTTATGTTAAAGGATTATCCCAGCCTAAAGTTTGTTTCTAAGCATGTCCAAACATTTGCTACAAAATTCTCTAGCTAATATTAGTGTACTAACCAGAGTTTTATTCTAGGGTGGCAAGGTATCTGGGAATCAATATCAACAGAGGAATTAACAAGTAGGCAATAACTAAGTTTAAACTAAATTAAAATGCGTTGAACACAAATATGCATGCAGAACAATTTAAAACAACATAATTTTATTTGTAAATTAGTGAGAACTGTCATTGAAGATTTCATCGGAATCATCACAGTCTATAGATGAAAATAACCAGCAAACTCAAATAAAATTGAAATAAATCCTAATTTTAGATAAGGAAGATTTGTATATATCTTAATTTTAGATGAATTTATAATTTGAACAGGTTCAATCGGAGTTAGGATGAAGGAGAACAGGCTTCTGGAAGTTTAAATCCTAAAGAAATAGATAAACTACGATTTTTTGTTGTTGTCAAAATCTACAGTGGTCGGAAGCTTACAGTGGTCGGAAGTTATAGTGGTTGGAAGCTTACAGTGGTCAGAAGCTACAGTGGTTGGAAGTTTACAGTGCTTGGAAGCTACAATTGTTGGAACCTCCGAGAGTGGTCATGACCGCCGAGACTGGTCGTGACCCCCAAGAGTACTACAAGAGATGTGCCATCTTTTGACGTTGTATTTCCGTCATAATTTCTGGGATTTATGTCACTGAACAACGTTTATGACGCGCGCGTGACGAAAACACCTGCGTCACCGATCAAACGTCTCTAACCACTATCGGTGACGTTTGTGGAATTTGCGTCACAAGCTAATGACATTACGATAAAGCGTCATTAAGTTTAGTGACGTCTGCTTTTCGTCATAGCCCCGTATGCCATGCCACGTAGGACACTGCCACATAGGATCCAAAACGTCATAAGAGGTTGACGTGGCGCATGAAAAAAATGTCATTAACCTGATTTTGGTCTGCTAAAGCCCATGCTGTAGGCCAGAGTAAAATGGGCCAAGCCCATGAAAAAACGTCATAAAACGAGGTGCTTTTTAGCCCATCTCGGCCCAAATGTTGTTTCGGCCCAACTCTTAATTCCCATTTTGAGCCCACTGTATAATTCAGCCCACAGATTTTTTTACCAGCCTGTCCAGTTCATGCTGGGCCAGCCTGGTTACTTTTTCAGTGCACTTGCTTTTTTTTGGGCCAGGCAGCACTGTTTCAAATTGCTGGGCCAACCCAGATTTCTTTTTTCATACATGCACAGCCATTGTACAGCAGATTTATAATCAGCACATTCATAATCACAACTCAACATACATAAACCCATACATAACTGAACAGCTTTGAAACTCATATATTCACACATCAAGTCTGAATATTATTACATCCATTGTCCATCACAGATGTAGCAGTCTCAAATTTAAAACTTAACTTGCACAGACCAAGCATTCACAGATTGAAAGCACGACGACAACTAAGCTCAAAACAGGGTTCAATTTGAATGAAAACATCCCTGCAAGTTTGCAATTAGAGCATACAGATAGGCAAAATGCAATACTGGTCACAGCACAAGCCAGTTGCTACTCAAAAAACTGTTTCTGCCATGCACACGTGCCGTGCACACGAGCGTCCAGAGGTTCACGTCCGCATCAAAATGACAAGCGCTATCTCATTTATTATATGTACTTACTGTTCACCATTAGTTGCAGAATTGCCGCCAAGCAGACGACGAAGTAAGCTGTGGATCTCGTCTCCTTGCTTCCTCAACTTTTCTGTCTCTTCTTCCTGCTTCTTCATTGCCTCCCTATCCTCCGCTGCTTGTTTCTTCATTTCACCCAACTCAGATCGAAGTTCCGATGATTCTTGCCTCTCTACAGTTAGTTGACTCTCAAGCTCCTCCACACGCCTTGTAGCTTTGGTGCTTCTCGCTGGTGATGTAGACTCGATGCCAACATTTTGAAGGAACTTTGATTTTGGCAAAACTTCAAGAACAGCCTGGGTAGGATTCTTTGCAACATGGTCTTCTCCTGGTGGTGCAGAAATGATGGCCTCCATTTCATCCTATCAAAACCCATAAAATCGATTCATGAATGTTTGTATCGCAGCTAATGTTAATAGAGTACAGAGGAACAGAGGAACAAAGTAAGAAGTACTCACAATAGCATTTTTTACATTCTCACTAAAACCTGTTTTGCTGCTGCAATGAGTCTCCTTGAAAAGGTCAATAGCACTTGGTGGTGCATCCTTATATTTAGTTTGCTTCTGAAATTTAATGCAAACAATCAATTAATAACAGATAAAGATGGTAGTACAACTGTAAAAAGCAAGTGTATTATTAGTAGTATATTTGATATAGCACGGCATGAAATCATTTCTTAAATCTGATATACGCAAATTGTTTCTCATCCTCAGATCTGAGGTGAAATCTTGAGTACGTTGATGGCTTTGCATTGTGCTCACAAGAGAACAGAGAGCCTGCTCAAACTAGTATGCTAGCAGTAGTAGCAAACGTCAAGTGATTTGACTAATCTGATAGAGCTATAAATTTGGGTGTGCTTAATGTGCATACACTACTATAGAAAGGCTAATAGTAGACGCCAAATCACAGACGGTTTTGTGAAACTGTCTGTAATGTACACTATTACAGACGGTTTTAATTTGAAGGCCGTCTGTGGTATTTGTGGCGGGAAAAAGGAGTATCACAGACGGTTCTTACTGCTGAACCGTCTGTGATACTGGAATATCACAGATGGTTTTTATTAAAAACCGTCTGTGATAATCTGGGATTATCACAGACGGTTTTTTATTAAAAACCGTCTGTGTTGTGTCGACTATCACAGCCGGTTGTTGTTATGAACCGTCTGGGAATGTTCACAGACGGTTTTTCACAAGAACCGGCTGTGATGTCCCTTTGTCTGTCATATTCTAGATCAGAGGTTAATATATAAGTACACATTGCTTCTAATAACTTAACTACAGAACTACTGAGACAAGAGATCACAAATTAAAGGCAAATTTATTAATTTCAATTAGAGGCAAATTTATTACAAAAGTCGCACAGGTAAAGAGTTTCCCAGATTGTATTCTTTTGGGCTTCGTAAGCTTCTTCTTCAACTTGGGGACTTGGAGGATCAGCCGCTAAATTCTCGAACGCCGTTAAGATTGCCCTTGTCCTCAGCATTTCCTCCTGCAGCCTGGGCAAATGATCAGTAGCATCCATAATGTCGTAGAGGATAGCATGAAAAGATTCCTCAGAATCTACCGTTTCTGCTTGATCGGCAAGGCTATCCATCAGTCTCTGCAATGCGTGTAGAGCTTCTTCCGCATTGCGCACATTGTGGAGAAGAACCAGGGTGAGGGCTGTATCCCTTTCTTGAGCGGCAGCGAGACGCCTCCGTCGACGGCGGAGGATCAGGTCAAGCTGACGGATGCAAGAAAGTCGGGGAAGGAGAGCAGGGCGGGTGCGGAGAAGCTGCTCCAGATGCAAATTGCTTGCCGCCTGTGTAAGGTTCCGGCCGAACAATTCATGATGAACAGATGAGAGGAAGGAGATGATCACAAGAACAGTAGTAGAAGCCATGTTGTATTGTATATTGTATTATACGTACGTAGAGGAGACCTGGATTAGGAGCGCATATTTAACCTTTAGCACAAACGGTTCATATACCCAAACATTAATGATATAGACGCTTCGTATAACGATCGAGAGACATTAATTAGACGATCGAAACACGAAGCGTTCTGGCATCGAAACACGCGCGAAGCATTCTGGTATGAAGCTTATCACAGAAACCGTCTGTGATAATTTTATTACAGACGATTTTTTATTAAAAACCGTCTGTGATAATGACTAAGGCATTTATTGCGCTGCTCAGACCGCATCTGTCTTCATTTCGATCCAGATCTAGCCACTGCTGCGCACTTTTTCACTCGGGAGGAAGCTAGGCGATTTCAGGCCAGTTAATTTGGTGGAAAGAGGCAGAGATTGAGCTTTGAATTAAGATTCAGACTTTCCTGGTTGCTGTAGATATGGTTAGTAATGAAATTTATTTATTTTTAATTGCATTACAATTTAGGTGTAAGTAATCCATGAGTGGTTATTGAAGATGGTTAATTTGCAAAATTGTTGGTTATATAATAGCTATTGTGTTTGTAATATGAATTGAGCTAGGAAATTAAGTCTCAATATAATAAATGTGGCCGGTATATATGTAGTTATAATTAGTTATTCTAGATTTTAATACTAAGTTGTTATATATGTACGTAACGTAGGACCGAAGCTGGATGTATGCTGCGAGCCGTGTGAGTGAAGAGTACATTAATGGCGTTTCTGCTTTTATAAGAGCCGCCGAGGAGGATATGTTGAATAAGGGGGTGGAGTATATGTGCTGTCCATGCATTGACTGCAAGAATTTGAAGATGTTTAAGAACCGAGGGCAAATTGAAGCGCACTTGATTCGGAGGGGTGTCAAAAAGGATTATACGTGTTGGACCAGTCATGGCGAAGTGAATGATCATATGCCGCCGGATGACATCGCCGGTGAAGTGAATGATATGCCCCCGGATGACATCGCAGGTGAAGTGAATGACATGCCGCCGGCTGATGTCGATTGTGGCTCGGATTCGGATAGGTTGCACGATGATAATCTGGATCAGATGCTTCGCGATGTAGAAGAGAACTATGATGAGAGAGAGTATGTTAAATTCCGTGGCTTGATGGAGGACTCAGAGAAACCTTTGTACACGGGCTGCAAGTACACGAGGTTGTCGCCCGTGCTTGAACTGTTGAAATTGAAGGCAAGCAACGGTTGGTCCGACAAGAGTTTCACGGCGCTGCTAGGTCTTTTAGCGGACATGCTTCTGGAGGGAAATGAGTTGCCTAAAACCACGTATAAAGCCAAGAAGGTTCTTGTCCGTTGGGAATGGAAGTAGAAAGAATACATGCATGCCCGAACGACTGTATCCTCTACCGTAAAGAGTATGCAAACATGCATGTATGTCCGGTGTGCAACACATCCCGATACAAACGTAACAATCAATCAGATGATGGCGAGGGAATAGAGGCGAAGAAAGGACCTCCTGCTAAGGTGGCATGATATTTTCCTATAATTCCCCGTTTGAAAAGGTTTTATGCAAATCCAAAGGAGGCAAAACTGCTGCGTTGGCACTCAGAGGAGCGCAAGAAGGATGGAATGCTAAGACACCTTGCTGATTCCGCGCAGTGGAGAAACATCGATAGGAGTTTTGCAGAGTTCGGTGCAGAACCAAGGAATATAAGGTTTGGACTGAGTACAGATGGAATGAATCCTTTCAGTAGCATGAGCAGCCGACATAGCACATGGCCCGTGACTCTTTGCATCTATAACCTTCCTCCTTGGTTGTGTATGAAGCGAAAGTACATTTTGCTGTCGATACTTATCCAAGGGCCAAAACAACCTGGGAATGATATCGATGTGTTCCTAGCACCGTTGGTGGAAGATCTAAAAGTACTGTGGAACGAAGGGGTACAGGTATGGGATGCATACAAACGAGAGAACTTCACTCTGCGCTCCTTATTGTTCTGCACCATAAATGATTATCCTGCCCTTGGTAACCTATCGGGCCATAGTATAAAAGGTGCCTAAGCTTGTACTCACTGTTTAGATGGTACCGAGAGTGTGTGGCTGAGACACTCACGCAAAACCGTCTACATGCGTCACCGCCGGTTCCTTCGGAGGGCTCACCCATACCGCAAGATGAAGAAACAATTTGACGGAGAGAAGGAAGACGGTTCAGCTCCAAGGCATTTAAGGGGACACAAGTTTTATGATATGGTTAAGGATTTAGATGTTGTCCTTGGAAAGGGACGTAAATTGAGGGCTCATGAGAAGAACACCTGGAAGAAGAGATCAATATTTTGGGACTTACCTTATTGGGAGTACCTAGATGTTCGGCACTACATCGACGTCATGCACGTAGAAAAGAATGTGTGCGACAGCTTGATTGGTCTCTTACTGAACATCCGTGATAAAACAAAGGACGGTGTCAACGCACGGCTTGACTTGGCTGACATGGACATCAGGCCTAAGTTAGCACCGACAAGCACTGATAATGGACGAACGTACCTTCCCCCTGCGTGTTACACTCTGTCCAAGGCTGAGAAAATAGAACTGTGCCAGTGCTTGCATGGTGTCAAAGTTCCGTCTGGTTACTCCGGCAACGTGAAGAAACTTGTTTCGATGCAAGATTTGAAGTTAAATGGCATGAAGTCTCATGATTGTCATGTGCTGATGACACAGATGCTCCCTATTGCAATTAGAAATATTTTGCCGATCAAAGTCCGAGAGACAATCATGAGGCTATGTTATTTCTTTAACACAATTGCTCAGAAGGTCATCGATCCCGAAGGACTAGATGCTCTGCAGGACGAGGTGGTGATGACTCTATATCACCTTGAAATGTATTTCCCTCCTTTGTTTTTCGATATCATGGTCCATCTCATTGTTCACGTTGTGTGGGAGATAAAAATGTGCGGGCCCGTATTCCTACGTAGCATGTACCCACTTGAGAGGTTCATGGGAATTCTCAAGTCCTACGTACGGAATCGTTCTCGGCCGGAGGGCAGCATCGTCGAAGGTTATGCAAGCGAAGAGGTCATTGAGTTTTGTGTCGATTATATGGCTCAGATTCAACCGATAGGTGTCCCTCAATCTCGTCATGAGGGGAGGCTGAAGGGTCTCGGAACTATCGGAAGGAAAGCAATCACTCCAGATAGGGACATGTATACTCAAGCCCATTTCACGGTGTTGCAACACATGACTGAAGTGGCGCCTTATGTGGACCAGCACAAGGGTGTGCTTCGGCAACAGAATCTGGAGCGGCCGGATGTTTGGATCATGAGGCAACACAACCGTCGGTTCAACCAATGGTTGAAGAAGCAAATCGCTAGGAGCTCGCCGAGTGAGACGCTGACATGGTTGGCAAAAGGGCCGACATTTACAGTTGTGACATGGCAAGGATATGACATAAATGGGTACACATTCTATACGCAGTCTCAGGATGTCAAGAGCACTAACCAGAACAGCGGTGTCCGCATAGATGCATTCAGTACTGATGGGTCGAGAAACTCGTACTATGGCTTCATAGAAGAGATTTGGGAGCTCGACTATGTGGTTTTCAAGATCCCCTTATTTCGCTGCCGTTGGGTGCATCTCCCACAGGTGAAGGTTGACAAGTACGGTGTCACGACCGTGGACCTCCAACGTGTCGGGTACAATGACGAACCATTCGTACTCGCCAATCAAGTTGTTCAAGTTTTCTATGTAACCGACCCGGCAAATAAGAAACGCCATGTAGTTCTTCATGGAAAAGGAGAATTGTCGGAGTGGAGAATGTAGTGGACGAGGAGGAATACAATCAATTTGACGAGTTACCTCCTTTTGGAAATGGCATAAGGGTCGACGATGAACAACGTGACGAAACTAGTTACGTACGCATTGATCATGATGAAGGGCTAATTTTTAAAGGAAATAAGCAAGTACAATAAGAATGTATATGTGAAAATGTGTGACAATTTTGAGATGTATATGTGAAAATTTGTGATGTAGTCAATTTTGAGATATATATGTGAAAATGTGTGATGTAGTCAATTTTGAGATGTATATGTGTGATGTATTTGAGAATGACAAAATGTATCGGCATTTATGTATATGTGATGTATATGTGTGATGTATTTGAGAATCAGAAAATGTATCAACAAATACACTGTGTGAATGCAGCTGGTTGGTGTTGTATATGAATGCAGCTGTTTGGTGGTTGATATGAATGCAGCTGTTTGGTGGTTGATATGAATGCAGCTGTGTAGTTATTGGTGTTGTCTTAATTGCAACAGCCGGCAAAGGCTTATCACAGACGGTTCTAAACTTACAACCGTCTGTGATAACATATCACAGACGGTTCTAAACTTAGAACCGTCTGTGATATTAATCTCCCTACATATACCCTCTCGCTAGGGTTTTCTGTGTGGCTGCAGTTATTCGATTAGATCTAAATCCCGAGCCCGTCGTCGCCGCCGCCTCCCCGAGCCCTCGCCGGCTGCATCCCCCAGCCCTCGCCGGCCGCCTCCCCCAGCCCGTCACCTCGTCCTCCTCCGTCGCCGCCGCCTCCTCCTGCGTCGCCGCCTCCTCCTCCTCCGTCGCCGCCTCCCCAAGCCCGTCGCCTCCTCCTCCTCGTCCGTCGCCGCCGCCCCCCGGACGAAGACGTCGCCGCAGCCTCCTTCTCCTCCGTCGCCGCCTCCCCGAGCCCGTCGCCTCCTCCTCCTCCGTCATCGCCTCCTCCTCCTCCGTCGTCATCACCACCTCCTCCTCCGCTGCCGCCGCCTCCTCCTCCTGCGTCCCTAAGGTCACCAAAATCCTAAGGTCATCAAATCCCTCCCCGAGCTTCATGCTTACTGTTAATGTTTAGGGTTGATGCTTGATGCTTCATACTGTTATGGTTAGTTGCTTAGTACATATTTAGGGTTGATGCTTCATGCTTACTGTTAGTGTTTAGGATTGATGTTTGATGCTTCATACTGTTATGGTTAGTTGCTTAGTACATATTTAGGGTTGATGCTTCATGCTTACTGTTAGTGTTTAGGGTTGATGCTTGATGCTTTATACTGTTATGGTTAGTTGCTTAGTACATATTTAGGGTTGATACTTCATGCTTACTGTTAGTGTTTAGGG
Source organism: Dendrocalamus latiflorus (assembly GCA_017311315.1). Taxonomy (NCBI): domain Eukaryota; kingdom Viridiplantae; phylum Streptophyta; class Magnoliopsida; order Poales; family Poaceae; genus Dendrocalamus; species Dendrocalamus latiflorus. The sequence continues at coordinate 6,602,525 of CM029675.1, forward strand.
TTGATGCTTGGTACATATTACATTGGTACATTGTTTACTGCAGTAGCTTAATTAGTTTGCTATTTGGTACATATTACATTGGTACATTGTTTACTGCAGTAGCGTAATTAGTTTGCTATTTGGTACATACTACATTGGTACATTGTTTACTGCAGTTGCTTAGTTTACATTGGTACATATTACATTGCTTGTTGTGTTAGTATATAGTATATAGTATATAGTATAGGCACATAACCCCTCTCTGTCCACATCACCCCCTCCCTTCTCCCCCTTCCCTCTACTCCTCTCCTCTCTTCCTAACATTGAGCATCATGTATCACTTTTCTTACTTCCTCATCTTATCATGTGCAACCCTACAATTTGAGAGCACAAATTAACCAATCAAGGAAGAGTATATGATCAAAGGGCATGAAGCAAGTAACACATTCTAGTGTATCCGGAAAAAGAAATCTTGCGATTATTGCAAAAGATACATTGACCATTTGGGTGGAAAGAAATACATTGTGTCGTCAGGCTCATGACAGCCAATTTGAAGCATAGCATAGCATCCGAGGCACATCCGAGGCCTGCAGCTGTGTCTTGAAGAATGCCAAGAGCTGGTCTTCAGATGTGGCATTCCTCAAACTATAAATTATGAATCTTATTCTCATAACCCATCTGAATACCAGCTCTTGGCATTCCTCAAGACACAGCAGCAGGCCTCGGATGTGCCTCGGATGCTATGTTATGCTTCGAATTGGCAGTCATGCGCCTGACGAAACAGTTGATCTTTCCACCCAAATGCTCCATGTATCTAGACAAAAAACAGCAAATGAAGCAAGTGACATACTATAGTGTTCCCGTTCAATGAACCGGATACACTAGTTTGTGTCATTTGCTTCATAGACCTTTGTTTAGGGACTTTGCTATTTGGTTTATAGTATTAGCAACTAAAGTAGGTGCTAGGATAGGCACTTTGTTTAGAGACCTTGTAGTAATAGTATTACAAAATTCAAGGAAATTTTAGTACAGAAGTTCAAAAAAAAAAGAAATTCCCAGATTCTTCGGTGAGCAGCCGATATAGCTGACTTCTTCGGTGAGCGACTATCCATCTGCTTCTTCCCACTCCTTCTCTTCATCTCTGATCTCTGGATCACGTACGCAGTAGCGATGATTCAGTTAGATGAATCATCGCTACTGGCGTACGTGATCCGGAGACCAGAGATGAAGAAAAGGAGTGGGAAGAAGCAGATGGATAGTCGCTCATCCAAGAAGTCGGCTATGTCGGTTGCTCACCGAAGAATCTGGAATATCTTTTTTTTTGCACTTTTGTAATAAAATTGACTTTAATACATTGGTAAGATAGGCACATCACCCCCTCTCTATGTCCATATCACCCCCTCCCTTCTCCCCCTCCCCTCTACTCCTCTCTTGTCTTGCAATTCAATATGATTACTTTCTCATCTTATCTTAATAGACCCACAAAATGAGCAACATGTCACCCGCACATTCTTCAACATCATCGCCGGAGGCGTTTGCTCCAACATCAAGACGCCAAGGAAGAGGGCTATCGAAGAAGCCTGAGGGCCAACAGATCATCACAGCGGTGAATGCATCTGGGGTCCCTATCCTTCCTCAAAAAGCAGTAAACGCATTCCGAACCATGGTCGGAGTAGTTGCATGAGAACGAATTGAGATCACATACAATTCGTGGAAGAACGTGCCTGACACTCGGAAACGTGAGCTGTGGACCGAAATTTTGGCATCGTTCGAGTTCCCAGAAGAACACCTGGACGCTGTGCAACAACAAACCTACAAAGCGGTGTGCAAAGCATGGAAGAACTTCAAGAGCACGCTTGTCAGGAAATACGTGGAGACGGACGAAACGCCTGTTCATAAATACCCATTCCTGGAACCACAATGGGAAGAGTTCAAGGCGATGAAAACGACCGAAGATTTCAAAAGTACAAGTGTGGCGCACAAGGCCCTCCAGGCAAAAAATACACACCCTCACAGACTTGGCACAGCTGGGTATGCGGGTAAAATCTCGCAGTGGAGTAAGGAGGATGAGCTGGCAGCTGCACAGGACATCGCCCCGCCGTTTTCCAATATCCCGGATGACCGCGCTCGAAATTGGATTAGAGCAAGGTCATCTACAACGACATCAGGGGACGTCACCTTTCGAAACCCTGCAGACCAGCAAGTGACCGAGCGCCTGGTAAGATATCGATCGAACTACGTAGCTTGTAATTACTCCACAACTTCGTACGAATTGAAATGACATGTCGTGCTCTTGCAGGAAGAGCTGAGTTTTCAATCTACCCTGGGATCATTCCAGGGAACAAGGGAGAATGATATGCCCTCTGTGGCCCTGGGAAACAAGGAGCACCCGGGCCGTACGAGAGGCCTTGGGCTTTACGTTCCTTGGAAACATGGTTTCCAAGATGACTCCGACATGTATCGGCGCAGGAAGAGAAACAAAGCCGAGCGTGACGCACAGCTACGAGAAGAGATCAAGGAATCTCTTAGAGAGGAGCTATTAGCTCAGATGGCTGATGTAATCAGAGATGAGGTGCGAAAACAGACAGAAAGTCAGCAGGCCACCACCGCCGCTCCTGTGCTAGCTAGCCCGCACAACCGTCCGAGTAGCTGCGTGTCCAATCCGACGCAAACCCAGTCCAAATTTCCTGTGGACGACATCCTGGTAATAATTATTACCTCTCGAATGCTTGCTCCATTGGTAGGCCTATTCGAGTAGCTAATTTTGTATCGTTATGTAGGAGCCTACGACGTGCAGGCTCCAAGTGAGATATGGCTCCATTCCCTTGTACGCTGCTTGGGGCCAGGCATATTCGTCTGGTATCGGGGCCATGGTGCACGGTCAAGCTTTAGCGCCAGGCTTCGCAAAAGTTAATGTGGATGGTGTGTATGCCAATTTTGAGGTGGTCCCGCTACCGAAGCCCCCCAACGACGAGATCGTGAATCTAGGACAAGCCATTGGAACATTCATCCAGTGGCCCAAAACCGACATCTCCCTAGAGGCTTCTTCACCGGTGGCAGGACCAGAAGTGCAGTGCGAACCACAGCAACTTGCACTGGTGCCATCTCCACACGGGCAGTGCGAACCACAGCTACCTGCACCGGTGCTATCTCCACGGGTGCTATTCTCGCCAGAGCAACTTGCACCGTCTATACCATTATAGTCGACTAGCATAAAGTCGACCGACAATCGAGGCAGTGGCCAGGGCAAATCAAAGACGAAGGATGATGACGATATCCCGTCCATGGCATTGGCCCGCAAATTCGTGCTAGCTAAGCCGATGGTAGTCCAGGAAGAGCTCCAAAAACTAGGACTTGGTTGCCAAAGATTCCACCTTTGGTATATGGAACAGTCCAATAAGCCAGAGGCAGAACGGCGCTCAGGTATCACTGTCAAATTCAAGCTGGAACATTTCTTGCACGAAGCTCATGACTGTGTCTTCGCGGTGACCTTTGACGATATATTTGAACTTTTCACGCTCAACGCTCTCGACGCCTCACTCGTTCGATGCTGGACGCTGTAAGTCTGTACAATCACAGTCTCTGTTCACGTAATACCGATATATGTCACAATTTGTTGCTTTCCTGTGTTATAAATAGATTCATGCTGACCGAAGCTAGATCATCGAAATCACGAATTAGTTTCCTGGACCCACGCTTGGTCGCCATTGATACCATCATCGAGAATGCATCCTTCGTCGAGGACTATATTACAAAAGCACTGCTGGCTCACCAAGATAAGGAATTTGTTCTTATGCCATACAATGAGAAATTCCATTGGATTTTAATTGTAATTATACCAAAATGGAACAAGGCATACCTTGATTCTCTAAGTAAGAACAAATCCAAGTACACAGCTATCGCCCAAATACTCGATAGGTACATACATTGTACATTGTACTCTTTCTTTCCTTCCGAATAACTAATCTAACTTTTTCGAATAACGAAGGTCGTTCGCCACATACGTTCAACAAACACGTGACTCGACGACAGGGGCCAAGGCCTTGAAACATGATCGCAAGTTTCGGGTATTCGCTAGCTACACATTAATTAATCATATACAATACATAGTAGTAATGCCATTTGATTTAACACATTATATTTTTTGCAGTGCCACCAGCAGCAGCCGGGCAACACGTGTGGATACTACGTGTGCCACCATATGAGACTACTCCTCGATTCCACCAAGATCACTAATTCTAAGGTTTGTCAATCTTCCCACATTTATTTCATACATGTCAAGTTTTATATATGCGCGCGTTCATATTCCTATCGACAGGATGCGTCCATCTCTACATCTGCATTGAAACAGCCGGATTTTGCAAAAATTCGAGGAGAGCTCATTTGGTTTTTGTGGACAAAAGTCGTAAGATCAGATGGAGAGTTCCACTGCCCAGAATGATTTTTTATTGTAATTCTAAGTGCAAATACAGTGTAGATCTTTTACAATTGTGTATTTGTTAATGGATATTTTATTTCAATTCAATGAATTGATTTGCGAAATGGATGCTTTATGTTTGTGAAATGAAGTGCGTTGTCAATTGGATGTTTTATGTCTGTGAAATGAATTGAGATGTGAAATGTATCTGAAATGAAATGAGATGTGTGAATTGTATATGTTTTATGTCTGTGATTATCTGCTTGTTTCAGAGGGCATGGCTAGCATTTCTTGAGGCTAGCCAATAAACAGAAATATATTTAGGGGTTGAAGGGAATATCACAGACGGTTTTGACTTAAAAACCGTCTGTGATAGCTGATAATCACAGACGGTTTTGACTTAAAAACCGTTTGTGATAGCTGATAATCACAGACGGTTTGGAGTTAAAAACCGTCTGTGATAGCTGATAATCACAGACGGTTTTTGAGTTAAAAACCGTCTGTGATTATCAGCTATCACAGAAGGTTTTTAACTCCAAACCGTCTGTGATTATCAGCTATCACAGACGGTTTTTAACTCAAAACCGTCTGTGATTATCAGCTATCACAGTCGGTTTTTAAGTCAAAACTGTCTGTGATAGCTGATAATCACAGACGGTTCAAAAACCGTCTGTGATGACCTTCGATTATCACTGACCCATAAATACAGACGGTTCACAAAACCATCTGTGATGACGATTTCGAACCGTCTGTGATGACCTTTTCTGTAGTAGTGATAAACAGCACTACTTAAAGACTTGGGAATGCAGTACAGGCAAGCGAGCTCATCACTACTTAAAACAATTGCTCCCAACAGAAAAAAGATAACCTTGCAGTCATACTACACGAAGATCATCCGTACAGAAATTAAATATCATAATTATAGTAACAAACCACAGAACACTAGAGCACAATGCTGTTGAACAAGACTTTAAAGAAAAAAGGTACACAGTTTAAGAAGGGAAAAAAGAAGATTCACAGGCTTTGCAACACCGCCATCCACCAAGCAAAAACACATAAAGAAGCTATCTAAATAAGAATTACCTCTCAGACCACCAAACATTCAAGTAACAGAAAGGATAAAAAGTCAATCATAAAGGATGCAATGTTGACATAACTAACATGTAAATCCACCAGCACAGCCACAGCAAGCACAACAAATCTCATAAATTTATACTATCGGATTTCTTAAAAAAGATCAAATAACATGTAAATTAACTTTTCAGTTGGCAAAGATGGCGAGCAATTAATACGCAGGCATAGACAGCACATCCACATCGAGCACATTAAATGACAAAAAATATATAATCTGATTTGCTGTTAAGAGAGATCAAATGGCATGTAATGTAACTGTTTTAGTGGGCAACTACGGGGAGAAATTGACCAGATCAAGTTTATTATGTCTTACCGCGACATAGCACTGAGCGATGAAGCACCGCGATCCTGTCCTTTGCTGGTACCGAACTTGCTCACGACTGTCCTTATTTTTCAAACACTTTTCCTACAGAAAGGCATACATTAGTGGGACAGGCGTATCATTTTCTTAAAGGCAAATTTTGTGAGAAATATACATGTAGGATACCTTGTGCTTTGGGTTAGACCACATGTCCACAAGTTGTTTCCACTGCATGTGACTCATAGTGGACAATGGTGAAGTTATTCTGACTTGGTTTGCAGGTATGCCATTAAAGAATTTCTTCTTTAACTTATACCTCATTTGGCGTTGTCCACCTCTGAGCAAATCAGTGCATGCAGCTCTGACCGGCTTACTGGTTGGGTCCATGGTGAATTGACTCTGTAGAAGATACGGTAGCAGTGATATGATTGAGTCCCAAATAGCTAAGGTAGCAGTGATAGATGGAAATAGCTAAGGTAGCAGTGATAGATGGAAATAGCTAAGGTCCCAAATTGCATGTCACATCTGGAAAATAAAATTGCTAAGGTAGCAGTGATAGATAGAAATAGCTACAAATTAATTAACTGATGATATGATTAAGCTGGTCTATGTGTGACTCTGAGTCCCAAATTACTAAGCTGGTCCCAAATTACTAAGGTAGCAGTGACTAAGCTGGTCTGTGTGTGTGACTCTGTGGATCGATGATACACTACCGCTGAATCTAGCGAGCTACAATTAAGCTGGTGCTGTAGCCGAGATGATCGAGCCGGTAATGTAATAATGATACTAGGTACTACAAGTACAACAGCCACTTGTGATTTCTGATGAACTGGTAGTAGTGAGTGTTGTGGAGAGACTGAAAACCACGTACGAGCTAGCAAATCAATAAATAGATATTAAGAATTAAGGTGCGTGTATTGCTAAACTAATAAATCAAAAGCCTAGTTCCTGTGTGATTGAACATAAACATGCATATATGGTGATTAAGGTAACATTAACAATTCAAATCAGCCTACTCATTTTACTTAAGAAGGCAGTAGCATGTATTTAGAAAGGATGCTGCTGTCCCATTGGGAAAGGCCGGAGGTACTTACCGCAATTTTGCCCATGTAGTTTGTCACTAGAGCCTCATCCTTCTTATACTCCTTCCAGTGTGGGAGTATTGGGATATGGTCCCGTAGGACAATTCCAGCCTCAGCCGCTAGTTTAGCAGCTTGCATAGGTGCTTCTGGTCGCCAGTTCCCTTCAGCAATTTGCACTGGAATCTTAGCGCACAACCCTCTTGAAATTCTGTCCAAATCTCTGCCTACGTTCCTTCCTATCAACCATCCATCTAACATGAATCGTGGTTCACACAATTAGTGGAAATCATATGATTAGAACATCAAATATTTAATAGAGGAGAGGAGGTACAGTAGCTTGCCTTCATCAGCTACGCTGTTCTGGTTGTTGGGTTGGCTGGTCTGGTTATTGGCAGGGATCAATGCATCTTCTGAGGAACCATCTTGTGGGTCAGTTGTTGGAGCATGACTATCTTCAAGTGCTGAAGATATTTCCCTGGTTCGCTGCCTTGTAATTCTTGTGGGTTGGTCTTCCTCCTGGACAGCCATAACTCTCTTCGACTGTCTTGATCCTCCAATGCGCGTGGTCTCATCCCTTAACAAATTGGTAGTAGGTTCAGGCTCCAAATCCAGCATGGCTTCCTGCATTATACAAGAATCTAAAAAAATTAATAAATCTGCATATTGAACTAAGAAAAAATAGGTTTAGTTTATTGAACAAAAACAAAATCAAAGGTAGTCGCTGCCTTGCAAGGACAAAAAGAAAGGAGCGCTCTCAACAGACAGTACCTACAAAAGCTTCTCTAACCTTAAAACTAGCATTCATATTACTACCAAGTGAAGTTTGATTAACCAAGTAAGTTAGTGGATAAGCAAGGATTAAGTCTATCAAACGTAACATTCCATACTAGTATAGTGTCCGTGCTAACGCTACGGTAAAATACAAAACAAGATAAAAATTCGGATAAAAATCAGCAAAGCAATCAAAACATTGGTTAGATTTTGATTTTAGAAAAATTTAGAAATTTGTTTCATTCAATTCGGAGTTAAAATGAATTAGTTATGGTCGGTTGAAATCCTCTGTTGGAATAAATTCGGAAAAACATGAAAGTCTAACAGGCGGGACCGTCAGCCGAAGGCAAGACGACAGCATGGTCGTGGAGATTACGTGGTCGAAAATCGACCGCATGGCTGTGAGTTCAACCGCCGGCCATAAACGATTACGTGGTCGGAGGGACTTACGACCACGACAAATATCGGCAGGCGTGGTCGAAAGGTGTTCGACCACGGTAAAATCCCAGCAGGCGGGATCGAGAGGCGCCTACGACCATGGCAGAGGAACAGTGATTTTATGACCACGTGGTAAAATCACTGACGCGGTCGAAAGGCGATCGATTGCGGCAAAATCGATTGATCGTGAGGTCAGGAAGCAAAATCGGCAAAATTATATTGCATAGGCCATATATGGAAACAGAGCTGTGCCTAAAACAAAAGCAATGTAAATCAACGCTACTTGCAGGATGATGATTTCGTAAACAACATAACGTAGCTAAACAACCATCTGAATTAGGCAACCGAATCCGAAAGTTTCTTCATACCTAATCGATCCCCACCATTTGAAAGAGACTCTCAGGTGGAAGTCAAAACTGGAACCAAAACAATAACTGTATCAGGCGATACATCTTAAGGAATATAAATGCAACATAAGAATGAGCAGATATCTGAATCCATCAAAAAACCACCCTTATAGTATCAGCATCTCAACTTTATGAGTGATTACATGTCTGCAATGTTAGAAACATATTCATCATAGATTTTGCATTAATCAATAATACTCGGATTATAGACATCTAATGCTGTAAAGGTAGGCTCCACCTATTTCTTTATTCTGTTCATGTCCAAGCAAAACCGATCAGATTATAATAACTTGTAATTATGAAAAAAAATATTTCCAATATTTTTTATGTTTTCTCTATTACATTGAATATGAGTACTGATATCTCTTGTTTAGTATGCCATACGAACACTTGCATCAGTGGTTAGAATTTGACATTCTATTCATGTCCAAGCAATATTGATTAGATTATAATCACTTGTAATGGATTACAGAACCAAATCTAAAGCAGCGAAGGCAAGCCTACCCTGCTTCTGGCCTCGCAGCAGTAATAAATAGCCTCGCAGCAGTAAAAAATTTATGAAATGGGAAATAATCATAGTAATAATCAGATTCATTCGCAGCAAGAATCTGAGAAGAAAAGTACATGGCAGAGCAACCACTAAAGTTGGTAATGCAGAGTATTACTTGATCTCTAATTGACATGGATGCAACCTGATGAGCTATTAAAAAAACTCATAAGTGTGTATATGCACAGCAGAAAGTGAGAACATGCCGTTTGCATAAATAAGAAGTATATGAGCAATTACCGAAGCTTTGTCATATGTGCTCAGTCCAACACCAATGGCAAATATTGGGAGGCCCTGGCAAAGGAAGAGGAAAATGTAGAGTATTAAAACAGTTCATTAAACTTACATGATTACATTTAATTACAGGCTGGACGTGAAGACTTGTATGGCATCAAGACCCATAAGGTCTCGTTGGTAAAGCACAAAAGATGGAAATGTCAAGTACATTAAGAAATGGGAAATATAGTTTAATGAAGACTTTGGAGCCTTACTTTGCAAGTGTTGGATATTTTATACATTCTCGCAACATGTTCCCACAGTTCAATGCAACTTCCAAGTTCTTGTAGCTGGAGCAACATGATTAATTAATAAAGCAAAAAATATATTAGAATGATATATATAGACATGAAAATACACAAAAAAAAGAGTAAGGATAGATGGGGAAAATATATCGAAAAGTCTCCAACTCTGTAAACTGAAGATATCAGGTTGTTATGTCCCCCCAGAGGGAGGAACCAATGGCTAGTTGGCTACTGACCAGCAGCAGTTCATGACTTCATGACCAAACACAACAATCATAGAAATTCATGAAGAGAATAATGAGACTATAAGGAAAGGAAAGGAACAGGAAGCAGTTGGCTACAGGCACTAAATAGACAGCTTCTAAATGGTGCCACAATTGCACTACCACCAATAAATAAAATCAACATTTACGGATTGATTGTTGCCAAGAGTAATGTGCCTGTAGTAGCAGTACATCACAGCAGATCGTCAAAAATGACAGTTCAGACTTCTCAAACAACAACCACGCAATAGTAGCACCAAATATAACACCAACTGTAACACGTCTACACTTCCATAAGATGATATCAGCAGCTGAAAGATAGGAACAACATCGTGAAGCATGAACAAGACAAACAGAAGGAAGCATGAACAAGACAAACAGAAGGCCAATTGAACTTTGAGACAAAAAAAAGAGGAAGAACCAAAGAATTAGTAAACTTCAAAGAGAAATCAAGCTTATAACATGTATATTATCAATTTATCATTATCAGTGCAGAAGAAAGATAAATAAATACCATATCACTTGAAGTTAAGCTGATCAACTAAATTTATCATATGATAAACACAAGAAATAGGCATCTGAGCTAAGTGTAGCAATCATTTAGTATGCAGTATGACAGGATACAGGACCCAACGCTTTGGTTAGTACTCCTAAATGGTTGGTCTCTTATTTGAGTAGATTGGTACTAACACCGTGCAAAAATAAATTTAAAAAGGAAAAACTTAACAACATCTAAATTATTGATTCTATATTTATAGGCGGCCTTCATTTCAAGTTTGGTTGAGTTATAATCGCAGGCATTTCAAGGCTGGTTGAGTCGATAAATATCAAGTAGAATTCCAAACAAAAATCCAAAACTCCGTCGCATAATCTCAATTCTATGCGCCCATTCACATCCCGGCACAATACACGCATTCGTGCACGCGTATTTCTGCTACCCTACAAATCGAAAGCCAAAAGATCAACCAACCACCTTTACTCAACCCTGCCACTACTACTGCAAATACGATTGCCGCGTCTTGACTTGTCGAGTGAAACATCACAACCACGTGACGACCTCACGTATCCGCCCCATCACCAATTCGCGTATATAATCACAGTATCACACTGCTGTAACAACTAACAGCAAGTCACACCAAATTTAGCACAAACTGGAGTTGGGAGGTTGGGGGTAGAAGAGTACCTTTCCCGCCGCCGACGATCTGTTGGACGGAGAGCCGGTAGCCGTCGACAGCTCGCGGACGGATCACCATGGCAAGAGCTGCAAGAGTTCCAGCCAGAGTGATGGAGCTCATCGCCTACATGGGTGACCGGGAGCCTGTGGATCACTTGGGAGTATGTAGGGGAATTGGGGTCCACGTCCACCGTAGCCAGGTAATCTGGCTTGTGAATTCCAGTACCTGCACACAAGTTCATACATAACCCATTAACACAAAATTCCTAACACCTACAAGACCGAACGCTCCTACATCTCTCCCCATCTTCACATGGTTTCTTCTGTGATCAGAAACTCTCCCATCTCGTACTATGCCTAACACAACAAAACTACTCCAACCTGTTAAATTAAGAGAACAATTGTCAATCGTGAAGCATTAGTATGCGAAATATTCATCTCAAGGCATATGAATTTCCAAAGTCGCATATATGCGGCACTCAAATAACTAATCTAAACAGCAATTAGACCGCAAAATATAGCTTAACACAATCAGCCACATTCAAACTACTGATGAGCAGATGCACGTTACATCCAATACGCCCCGTTAATCTACCCAAACCGATGGGCAACAAAAACTGGCAAACCTACCACACCGGACCTCAAATTTCCCAACCACCATACCCTAGAAGAGGATCTTATCATCGTCATGAACGGTAGCGTACACGGGGATGGCACTAACCTTGCATCTCCTTGGCGACCTTGGCCTACATCTCGCGGAGGGCGGCGGCCTCCTCCTCCATCTCCTTGAGCCGACGCTTCATCTCGTCGAGCTCCTGCAGCTGCATACGCCAACAGGGTCAGCACCGGAGTTAGGGTTAGGGTTGGGATTTGGGAAGAGGAGAGAAAGCAGCAGCGGCGGCAGATGCGGAAGGAGATGCGGGGATGGGGAGAAGGAGATGCGGGGTGGGGAGGGAAGGAGGCGGCGGCGGCAGGTGGGGAGGGAAGGAGGAGGCGCCGGCGCGTGGGGGCGGAAGAGGCGGCGGTGCTAGATGGGGAGAGGGAGATGCGGGGTGGGGAGGGATCGAAATTCTCCCTGAAGGCGGCGGAGGCGGCAGCCTTCGGGGGAGGCGGGGGAGGCGGCGGCCTACCCAGGAGACGAGGAGACGATCCACGGGTCTACCCAGGAGACGATCCGCCGCGGCGGCCTTCGGGGGAGGCGGCGGAGGCGGCGGCCTTCGGGGGAGCGGCCTTCGGGGGAGGCGGCGGCCGGGAGTCGATTCGGCGGAGGCGGCGGCCTTCGGGGGAGGCGGCAGCCTTCGGGGGAGGCGGGGCCTTCGGGGGAGGCGGCGGCCGGGAGTCGATTTGGGGGAGGCGGGGGAGGCGGCGGCCTTCGGGGGATGCGGCGGGGGAGGCGGGGCCTTCGGGGGAGGTGGCGGCCTTCGGGGTAGGCGGCGGAGGCGGGGCCTTCGGGGGAGGCGGGGGAGGCGGCCGGGAGTCGATTCGGGGGAGGCGGGGGGAGGCGGCGGCCTTCGGGGTAGGCGGGGGAGGCGGGGGATGAACGATCCTGACGCGGGAGGGGTACTGCAGATCCATTGAAGGATGACCGTCGGATATGGTTGAGTAAGGAGAGAGAATGGAGGAGAGTTAATCTGGTGCGGACGTTTTTAGGATGGTGTAATTATGGGTGCATATTGTGGTGTAAACGTAGTTAAGGTTATGACTGTGGAGCAGGTAATTGTTGGGTGGATGTAGGATAATTTTAACTGGTGGTTTATAGGGGTAGATATACCTTCTCAACAACACCTTCATTGTCGTCCTCAGGTTCAGGTTCATACAATGAGCCCAAGTCTGCACGAGCAGCAACCTTGGGCTTTGCACTGTTCACCATTTGAGCTAAAGCTCCTACTCCGAGCCGCTGGAACATCTGATTGTTACGTAACATGTTCTGCACTCTCTTCCTCTCATAGTCCGTCATTTTCGGCTCTGTATTTGCACAACATAGATGATGTGAATGTATGAAACATAAAGATGGAAGTAATGTCTACCAGGAACAACATGGACTGTAATCACAATTTAAACAGGCATATATGTCCTACGTGCAACTGAACACAGCCCCTGAATTATGTGTGTATGTGCTCATACAAAGTGGTAGCCTTATTGTATTTCCAACATCCTAGCAGATCAAAACCAAAACATTCTGATAAAAAACATTCTAACAGCCTTATGATCTAGTTGAGCTAGAACAGAACAAAAAATACCCTAACAGATGAAAACCAAAACATGCTGACAGAGGTATCTTGCATCTCGAACATCCTTAAATAAAACAAATCCAAATTATATACCCAAAATGACCTAGATCAGAACATCAATACCCTAAACCCTAAACTGAGGATGGCCTAAATCACATCCTAACATATTCCCGACCACATGGAAGGCAAAGTGACAGATATGGGTGGTAGTTCTTTACCTACTGGTTGCCTCCTGGAAGTGTTGCGCTCCCCTCCCTTCTTACCAGGTGCCATCTTGAAGCGGAGTCGAAGGGCTTGTCGGGGCGACGGGTGCTGTCCGGGCGACGGATTGCGTCGGGGGCGGAAACCCTCGTGAGGGGCTGCGGGGCTTGGTCCGGGCGGCGCAAGGTGTCGGCGACGGGCGGCCTCGTCGGACGGGGTGGTGGAGGCGGACTGCGTCGGGGCGGAGCTGAAACGAAGCAGGTGGACTGGCTCCGCGACGGAGCTGAAGGGATGGGCGGTGGAGGCGGGGGCGGCGGTCGACGCGGACGGGGGCGGCGCTGGACGCGGACGGGGGCGGCGGTGGAGGCGGACGCAGACTGAGATGTTTCGATTTAGGGTTGGGGGTACAGTGATGTGAATAGTTGGAGGAGGGTGCGATTTGACTTTACTGCCCTTGGTTCCACTGAAGGTAATCTAGAAGTTTCCTGGATAATTTTGTCCTTTCGCCTGAAACAATTGAGCGTGAGGGAGGTGCCGGCCGAAATCTCAGCCGCCTAGCGGCCCGCCCAGCCCTTGTTTTTGCATACTAGTCCTTAAAGAATTATCAATTTCGAAGTGTTTTCAGTTGTGTCTTGGTAGACTTCACTAAACCCCGAAACTACAACAAGATATGCAATTATACCCTTGGATTCCAAAATAAGGCACATATTTCTATAATTATAATTATCGCTACCGCACGGTTGGATTCCAATAAAATGAGGTGGGGTGGATCTATACCTGCGCACTGGTCGCCGGTGGTTGCCGCCCGCCCACCGTCGGCTACGCCCAGGCTGGTGGCTGCCCCTTCCTCTTCCTGCTGGTTCGGCTCTGGTGGGTCGGTCTCCTCAGCGGCGGTTGGGTCGGCGAAGTTGAGTGCGGTGACGGGTGGAGCGGAGGCGGCGAGAGGGGCGAGGGGGAGGCGGCGGGTGGAGCGGAGGTGAAGGAGGCGAGGGGCGGCTTGGTCGGCGAAGTCGTGGGCGGCGGCGGGTGGAGCGGAGGCGGTGAGAGGGGCGAGGCCGCGAGGGGGAGGCGGCGGGTGGAGCGAAGCTGCGGAGGTGAAGGAGGCGAGGTATGGGGGTTGCTGTGAAAAATCAAGCCCTGGCCCAAGCCAGGGCTTGCCCTATTGAGCGCTCCGCCGCTGCATATACATACCTCACATGTTCATATATCTTATATGTTCACATACCTTATATGTTCACATACCTTATGTGTTCACATCCCTTAATGATGTAGTGATATGAACAAAGGATGTAATGTTTAAATTTTTTTTGCGACAAATAATCTTAAATATAATTGGTATGAAAAAGCCATGTAAGACATCACCTTATATGTTCACATTAAGTTGTGCCTCAAAAAAGACAAGACATTATTGCCACTAACATGTAAATAATATTCTTAAAAAATCTTAAATATATATGTAAGGATATAACCTTACATATATGTAGTATAAAAAATAAATTATGTTAGTGGGAAAACAACTTGGTGTGCAGAAGGCATTGATTCAGAAAATAATTGCAAAAATGAAAAATATGAAAAAAAAATGGTTGCAACCCGGATTCGAACTCAGGATGCAGAGTTTCAAATGCAGGGTCATCTACCATTGGGCTATGTACGAATGTTCGACATGGGAGAGGTATTAATTTATATGAATACATGTAGTAGTCTTGGAATATATGTACCGAATCAGCAAGCCTGGAGCCCCCCTCTCACACACTCCGCCTCCTCCCATCCCCATCCCCGACTCCGCGAGCGGGCACATCCGCGCGCCCGGGTGGTACCTCGATGGCCGTCGCGCTCGCGGGCTCCTCCGCGCGCCCGGGAGAGCCCTCGACTGCGGTCACGCGAGGGGTGTCGTCTGCGCGTGTGGGGGGCCCTCTTCGCCCGTAGCGCGAGCCGGTTCGTCTGCGCGCCCAGGGGGCTCGTCGGCCGCCGCTCGGGGGGCCTCGTCGTCGCGCCCGGGGAGGTCCTCAGCTGCCGCAGAGCGCGGGACCTCGTCGACCCTCGCGCGTGGTGGTGCTCGGGAGGCTCATGGAAGGCCGCAACGCTCGGGGTGGGGCATCCCTGCGAAGAAGAAGAAGGTGAAAACTTTTCTTTCTTACCTACAATAGTTGAAGTTCTGTCTTCCGTAGATGACAAGCTAAGCCACATCCTCAAGCGTCCATTTTCATTATCTACAAATTTACTGTCCATGGTTATGTGACCACTACTTACTACCAGTAAGGAATGCTGTCCAGCTAAGCCTAGTAAGGAATACTATAAATTGATAGTTGTCAGTGAAATGCTCTCCAAAGCTAGCTGTCTGAGGCCTGAGGGTGTTATTTAGGTTCAAAAATTACTAAAGGCTTGTTTGTGTTTGCAATACAGGAACC
Source organism: Dendrocalamus latiflorus (assembly GCA_017311315.1). Classification (NCBI taxonomy): domain Eukaryota; kingdom Viridiplantae; phylum Streptophyta; class Magnoliopsida; order Poales; family Poaceae; genus Dendrocalamus; species Dendrocalamus latiflorus. The sequence continues at coordinate 6,618,399 of CM029675.1, forward strand.
AGCCTCCCCAATTCGCTTGTACATTCAGATGGTCTATGAGCTAGCTGATGAGGTGCACAACCTGCCTCGACAGCTCAAGAAGAAGTGATGAACAGCAGGATGAACAGCCACCTTTTGGGTGACTAATCTAGATCATGTCAATGGCTGTGTAGTAGATGAATGGTTGTCAACCTCTCTATGGCTGTGTAATAGATGTTTGGTTGTCAACCTACATATATATGTGTATGTGTCCTGAACCTTATATGGGCTGATGCATGTGTTCTGAACCTATGTAAATATGCCTGGAATGGCATGGAACTTGTTGGTTATGTCTGGAATGCTTGTCAATTTTAACTGTTGATGCTCAAGGTCACTTGTATGAGGATTTAACAGCTTACATAATTAGCAAGAGAGTTCAGAGAGGACTTATACAGATATTAAAACCAAAGGTGGACGCCCTTGTCTATGACTTATACACATAATTAGCTCAAGAAGATATGTGTGTGTGTAATATATGAACTGATTTATATATATGTGTGTGTAATATATATGGCTGTGTAATATATATGTGCTGACTTAGCTTACATAATTAGCTCAAGAAGATATGTGTGTGTGATTTATATATAGAAGGTAATCAACCTCTCTATGGCTGTGTAATATATGTGTGTGTGTGTGTGTCCAGAACCTTATATGGGCTGATGCATGTGTTCTGAACCTATGTAAATATGATTGGGATATGAACCAAGATGCTGTAAATATATCTCTGTTACAGCCATGAGCACAAATGACACATATGAACTGCTCTCAAGCACAGGAACAATGATATTGCAGAAATTGCAGAATTTGCAAGAACAATATGTTCAACCACAAATGGAGTTTATATTTTAAAATAATGTTCAAACATTCATGAGCAACACTACTACAGCATGTTCTAAAATGATTGGATGGACCACAAATCAATAGAGCAACCAAGTTCATAACACACACAAAAAAGTCAATGTAGCAGCTCAAAGATTATTACTCCTAATCGCTATCATCATCGAGATCATCCTCAGGAGTGATTCTTCGACCCTCATCATCGGTCACATATTGGAGTCCAGCATCATCTTCCTCATCACTTGAGTCATTCCATTGCACTTCCCCTTCCCTATTGCTACAGAGTTCATCAACTAAAATAGCATCTACATTAGCACTGCGTTCAATGACAGGATCTTCATTGTCTAAACTTGCTGCACTTTGAACTTGAACCGCTTCACAATCATCATCTTGGTAAGACATAACCACTACGTTGGGTACATCATCCTTGTCATTTTCAGCCACACTTCACAAATGCCTATGTGAAAACTTTTGAACAACTCTCCAATTTTCGCGATACTTGGTGTGTTCAAGGTAAAATACCTTTGTTGCCTGAGTTGCTAAAATGAAAGGATCATCCTTGTACCATAAACTACCTTGATTTATGCTTCTAAAAATTCCATCGTCTTTCATTTTGCATTTCTTCCCATGAGTGTCAAACCAATCACATCGAAATAGAACCATTGTCCGGTGACCACCCAAATCTGAGTTATACCTTAGCTCAATTATGTCCTTCAAGCAACCATAAAACTCAATATCCTGGTTCGCATGTGTGCCCTCAACCATAATTCCACTATTCTGTGTTCTTCGATTCATCTCACGGTCTAAAGTGTGGTATCGAACACCATTAACAAGACATGCTGAAAAAATACAAACCCGCAAATCAGGCTCACATGACAATGCCAATAACTCATCATTTATCTCTTCTCCTTCAACGTAATGGAGTGTTGCAATCCGAAGGAATATTCAGCATGATTAATACCAATACAACTGATTATATACGGCAAAAGTAATGTAGTGGACATCACACTCACATGCTCCTTAACCAGGATGAAAATTGCTTCTCAAGAGTTTTTTCAACATTAGAACATCCTGCATCCTCCAACTCCTTCTTATGCATCCTGAAATTGGTAGTAAATTCAAACATTATGCATATGCATTAGTTTATTTGAATAACTTGAAGGGGTAAAAGGGATGACATACTCAATATACTGCTCAATCTCCGGGCAATTGTTTAGCACAAACCAAACCATTTTTTGTAGTCATGTTGAAGATACGTAATCTTTGGTGCTCCAAGAACATGAACTCCGTGTTGGAAAACAGAGAGGTCACCTTTTGACAAATCAACACGCTCTCTGTTCCCGCCCTCCTGTCTCCACATCATCATCAAAGTATCTCGAACAAATATTCAAGCACTTTGCTGCAACATATGCTTCAGCAATGGATCCCTCAGGTCTTGCCATGTTTCTCACAAACCGTTTCAATGTTAACAACCTTCTTTCAACTGGGTACATCCACCCATACTGTACTGGACCTCTAAGAATTGCTTCTTCAGGTAAATGAACAGCCAAGTGCAGCATCACATCAAAGAAAGAAGGAGGAAATATTTTCTCAAGTTTGCATAGAATGATTGGGATTTCATCTCTCATCCTTTTCAACACATCTAACTTCAAGGTTCTTGCACAAAGTTGCTGGAAAAAGTTACCTAATTCAGCAAGTGCTTCATATATGTCCTTGTGCATGATTCCACGAACATCTGCAGGTAAGATCCTTTGAAGTAGAATATGGCAATCATGCGTTTTCAGTCCTTGAAGGTTGCATCCATCAGCGGTAACACATGTTGCTAAGTTGGAAGCGTAGCCATCTGGAAATCTTACACTTCTCAAAAATTTACAAAACTCAAGCTTTTGGGCTTTAGTCATTGTGTAGGGGGCATGAGGAACACTATATGAATTTCCATCACGGATCAAGTGCAAATGTTTCCGTATGCCCATGTCTTCCAAATCAAGCCTAGAGTTTATAGTGTCCTTTGTCTTCCCAGACATGCCTAGAAATGTACCAAGGATGTACTCACATATATTTTTTTCAATGTGCATCACATCTAGATTATGGCGCAGCTTCAAACTTGACCAATATGGCAAGTCCCACAAACATGACCTTCGCTTCCAACATTGGCCTTCTTCATTCCACTTTCTCTTCTTTCCTTTAGGATACTTTCCTGGTCTAACATCCTTGACCATCTCTAGTTGCACCATCAGCTCATCCATAGTAAATTGCTCTGGCTTCTCACGGTTTTCTATTTTACCATCAAATCCCTTGTTTCTCATCCATGGATGATCCCTTCGAAGGAACCGCCGATGCCCAATGTAACATAACTTATTCCTTATCTTTTTGGAGCAAGGATTTTTGTCACAATGCACACAAGCATAATATCCTCTCGTGACTCTACCCGACAAAGTGCTCAAAGCTGGATAGTCATGAATGCACCATATGACTGCAACATGTAGATCAACTGATTGCATCCACAGTAGGGACTCCTTTCCATAGCTCTAGCAACTCCTCAACAATTGGTTCCAAGAATACATCGATATCTTTTCCTGGGCACTCTCGACCAGGAATAAGTAGGCCCATGATGAAATTGGATTGCTCCATGCATTCCCACGGAGCAAAATTGTAAGGGATGAGAAACACTGGCCACATGCTGTGCGATGAGCTCATTTTGCCAAATGGATTGAAACCATCCGTAGCAAGGCCAAGTCTGATGTTCCTTCATCTTTTGCAAACCACCCATACTTTGTGTCAAAGTCTTTCCAAGCCTCACCATCAGCTGGATGGCTGAGCTCATTCTCCTCTGCTCTCCTCTTCAACTTGTGCCATTGCACATCCTCCGCCATCTTTTTTGAAGAAAACATTCTCTTCAGCCTAGGAATCAACGGAGTTGTCAATTATGGAGGTCTTCATATACACTAGGGATGGCAAGCACCAACAACACACTTTAGAAGCCTGCACAAGAGGAGCACTGCTACTAATGCTCTTTAGGATGCCGCCTGTCTAGCCTCCACACATCTCTGCGAGACCATGAGGCTACCCTACTATCGTCTCCATTCTGTTTCTACCCATCCTGCCGGGAGGGAGCACACCACAATGAGACCTTTATTCCAGTAGCTTAGGATCATCCGATGCTGACCCATTAGGTTCAGCTTACGCAGGCTATGGGGCCTACTTACAACGAGGCACTAGATGGGATCACTGACCTCCATTAGCTCCTGCTCACTAGGTACAGCTAGGTTGAGACCCTTTGGGAGCAGCTTGCCAAGTGCGAAGGCACTCACGCAGTGGAGAGCGAGAAGGCCGCTCCCCTTGTTGAGCTTTAAAGAACCATGGTGGTAGCCGCAATACATGCTCTAGCACTTGTCGGACCTGCCATCATCATCCTACCCTAACTCGCCCTTAGACTGGTAGACTCCACTTGATGATCACCACACGCAAGAGTGTGCGGTTCCCCAGCCGCTAGTGACTGCCACTCTTGGTGGTAACCGCCATGGGAATAGTCATGTGACACCATGTGGAGGTCACCCCATGGTTGTGACGAGTAATTGACTTTTGGATAAGAGTATGTGTGGTGGTTGAGTTTGGTTTTTGTTGAATTTGCAAAAGATTGGTTCTTAGCCTGTCAGCTTCATTGTTTGTCTCGAGTTAGTCCAGCTAACGACTTCGTGGTTTATGTGTTTGTCTGTCCGCAAGTACCAGAGCTTTTGCTATTTATGACTTGGTGATCGGTAGATCTAATCGGCATAGTGACCATGGGGTGGTTGAAAGCTTCAGTGCCTGAACGACCATGTGTGATCGATAGTCGTAGTAGGTGATTGATGGTCGTAGCTCTGCCTGGTCGTGATCGGTAGTTGTAGCCTATGTGAGCGGTGATCATGGCTATCGGTTGTGGTAGTCGTAGATCGTAGTGACCTGTTTTGTTAAGTTATAGCCAATGTGAGCGATAGTGGTAGCGATCATTGCGGTAGTCATAGTGATCTATGCGATAGTCGTAGCTTGTGTCCTCGATGGTCGTAGCATTCTATGTGGTGGTCGTAGCGGTCTATTGTCTGGTTGTAGGCTGCTGGTAGGACCTCGTGGGCTACGAGTACCTCATCTCTTGTGCATCAGGGTACTCATAAGTCATATTGGACCAATCGGTGAGCTAAGGTTGTTCACTGGATTTTTGGTGTTCTGATTAGGGTTGACCAGGGTGTTTGTTACTAATGTGCTCATGAGTTTATTGCTTGGTTCTAGGACTAGAATCGGTAATTTGGGTGCATACATTTTGATTGTGCAAATTGATGATCTTTATATATCGTGTAGTGCTATGTGATGGTTTGCTTGTTGGTGTTGGTTATAGGACTTTGGAGCTAGGTCATGGTGAGGCATGGAAGGACCGGGACTAGGCATAAGGAGGTGTCGAGGTCCAGAACGATCAAGGAGTCACCGAAGATGACTGAGGCTTGCGGGGTGATTGTAAGCTGGGACGACGAGGAACCAGAGCGGAAGCTACCATTGGTGGACATGACGGGCAACAGCGAGGTGGACCGGGACTTGGCTCATGGAGGAGTTGAGGTCCAGACGGTTGAGGAAGTTGGGTGCCATCACACACGAGAAGAAGTGTGCGTGAGTAAAACCCGGTGTTAGGTGGGGTTAACGTGTTATCCCTGGTTTGGACTAATGGCATGATTCATTAGGTCTAGGGTTCATTGGTGAGCCTACAAAAAGGGAAGGGTAGGCAAGAGCTAGTGAGAGAGATGGTTGGTTAGGTCTTGTGGTGGCTAGCTCCTCCTCCCTCCCATGTGAGTTAGGTTAGAGAGTGGGTGTGGGCTGTAGGCTTAGAGCTTGGCCCTCGTAACGGGAGTGGCTGTGAAACCAATCATCTGAGCAATATATCAATTTTCAATCTACTGCATGTGTATCTTTTGTCTTGTTGAGTTGCCTTAGGATGTTTTGGTTCTTTCTCTGTTTCTTTTCTGTTCTCTGGTTGTTCCTTTCCCTTCTTGACCTGAGAGGAAGTTCTTGCTTGTCTTGTTGATGATCTGACTTGCTAGGCGTTGTGGAATCATACTCAAAGCCATCTTGGCTATTCTATTCCCACGGGCATGTTCTGATTGTCTTCTCGATCTGGAAGTCTAGGTTTTGTGCACACTCGGTTAATTTGCAAAAAAGGCCTCAATTTGTTTGCTAAGTTTTCAATCAAAGATTAGAGCAGCCACTTGAGATCTTTACCATGTTGTGTACGAAGTTTCATGGCCAGTTGATCTTTTAATCAAAAGTTATGTGGAGTTTAGATCTTGCGATCGTGCATTGCTCTATCTTCTGAATTAGTTATGACCGCTTCTAGTTTTGACTACGATCGAGATTCAGATCACATTGCGCTGTCTGTGATCATGTTCAGATCTTTTGATTCCTTTGTGTTCTTCTGTTGAATCGAAACTGAGGCAATCGGTAGTCAGTGCACTCTCCGGAACATCGATCAGCTTTATGACTACATTAGTTTCGACCACGATCAAGTTCTAGATGGCATTGCACCAGTTTTGATCACATTCATTCTTCTGACCGCTTTGTTTTTTCCTACCACATGGGGTTTCTGACCACCCATGGTCCTCGTTTTCTCTGGTTGGATTGAGTTGAATCATTCTCGCTGGTCGTAGATCGTTCATTGGCCTTCAACCTCGTTGGTTATTCGACCACCTATTGGTTTGCGACCATGTTGGTTATGACCACATTAATCATTCTAGTTACAGTCTGGTTCTGACCACATTGGTTGTTCGACCATCTCATAGGCTTATGACCATGTTGGTTAAGACCACGTTGATTAGTTTGGTTGCCGACTGGTTCTGACCACACTGGTTGTTCGAACACTTGTTGGTGTTTGACCACTTTGTTTATGACCACGTTGATTTTGACTGTACTCATTTTCAATCACGTTGGTTTTGGTCTCAGTGGTTATCGACTACGGTGATTTAAATTTTGTAGTCAATTTTCGATCATGTTGTTGAATCTTCACTCACATTGTCAGCTTTCGAACACGTAGTCGAGTTTACAACCACATTGTCAGCTCTTGACCACATTGTTAATTTACGACCACGTTGTAAATTTTTGACCATGTTGTCAAATTTTGACCACGTAGCCAGCTTCCGACCATAGTGTGTTTTCCTATTGTATTCTCTTTGTTGCTATGGTTTTCATGTTGGTTTTCAACACTAATCTTGATAGCTCTATAGCTATCAGATAAAGGGGTTAAGTGAATACTTGGGGTCAATTTGAAGGCATCATTCACCCCACCCTCTATTGCCTGTTCGGTCCTATAAGTCATAGTCACTCTCGTTCCTGTTGTGACACATCTAGCCTTTGTGGTAGTCATTCCTGCTCCTGCTCATCAAGATACAGTCCCACTTGCCCTAGAGCTAGCTTCATGGAGGAGTAGATAGATAGGACTAGTAGAGTGCTTACTTGGAGTAGTATTTTGGTAGTAAACACAAATCCCTGTAGTAGTAGGGGTGGTAGTGAGTTGTACCATATAGGGTATTGTACCTGTACTAGATGAAGACGTGTGATTTATGGTATTGTATTGTAACCACTTACTATAAATGGCGTGTGGCCATAATGGGCCTTGTATTGTACTTCTTTTTATCGTTTATTCTGCTTGAATGGTTTTGTCATGTTTTCAAGGGCGAATAATCCATCTACTTTGTTCGTAGTGCTGAGTAAGTATATTCTTCGTAGATGGCTAGGAGAGTCACTAGGGCTCAGGCTAATGCCAACCCAGAATTACAAGCCAACATCAACCAAGACACCAACAAAGAAGCACCACCCGTTGGTCATGGGAGAGGCCATGGTCGTGGGCTCAATCTTCCACCCCCACCGGTCAATCCCACCATTGCATAGGTCATGGCGAAACAAACCCAAATCCTGCAAGCTATCCACACTAACTAACAAGCAAGTGCCAGCAATCGTAGCTCCAATTGGTCAACTTCCTAAGAACTTAGCCTTTAACCTTTTCTTTTGCCGATGAGCCGCTCGAAGCTAAAGAATGGCTTTTGTGACACTGAGACGAAGCTACAATTTGCCAAGTGTGCCAAGGAGGACAAAGTAGTTTTTGCCACTCATCAGCTCAAAGGGGTAGCAGCTACCTAGTGGGAACAATATCTAGCCACCTGAGGTGAAGAAAGCCCCGTGGCTGAGGAAGAGGCTGAAGAGCAAGAAGAAACTGAGGAAGTGGCAGAAGAAGAGGAGGGAGAAGTAGCTGACCAAACTAGTCATGCGATTCCATGGAGAGAATTTAAGATTGATTCTCGGACTAAACTTTGTGCCCATAGGGATCATGTCGATGAAGAAAAAAATGAATTATGTACCCTAAAGCAAGGGAACATGTCAATCAGTGAATATTCCACAAAGTTTAACCAACTAACCCGCTATGCACCAAAAGATGCGGTGAATGAGGAGAAGATTGATCATTTCTTTGAAGGCATGAATGAAGATCTATTCATGCAGTTAATCATCCAAGACTTCTTTAGTTTTCATCACCTTGTTAACAAATCTCTCATTCTTGAGAATGAGAAGAGGAATTTGAAGCTAGCCACAAATGCAAGCAAGCTGTCCAAAGGCCACATGAGAGATCCATTCCGAGGTTTTTTTAACAACCCTTCCATCTCAAGGCCAATTCAACCCCCAAGAACTCCCACCTCAGCACCACACCCAAGTAGCAGTACATTCCAAACTCCATATCCTATTAGCTAGTCTACTGTGATAAACCCTGCTTCCCACATCAACAGCTATAGTTGTGGAGAAAAAGGGAATTTCACCAACTGATGTCCATATAAATAGATAACACCTGTGAAATTTAATCTGTGAACCACTCCAGCCTATGATCAAGCTTCAACATTCGGTAAGGGATATCAGACCCCTCTGGTCAACAAGTCGGCTTCAATCCCCAATTATGGCCATGTGAACCATATTACTACCAAGAAGCCCATGAAGCAGCATGAGTTCTGATGGGTACGTTCTCTGTCAAAACAATACCTGTACAAATTCTCTTTGATTCTAGGGCCTCACATTCTTTTATAAAAAGGAAGTATGTGAATAAACTTAAGTTTTCCACTTGTACGTTAAAGAAATCGGTGATACTTATTTCACCTAGAGGGTTTACTACTACCACCCTAGTAAGCCCTAGGGTAGAAATTTCCATAGAAAATTTTGGATTCCTAGCAGACATGATAGTGCTAAATTCATAGACATTAGACAACATACTAGGAATGGATTGGCTAGGAAGACATCAACATGTAATAAACTATGCTATTAGAAGAGCGAGCTTGGCCAAGTGCCCGAGATTAATAATAGAAGTTAATGTACACCATCCATATCGCTGGTGTCAGACAATTTATCATTTGGAAGATGTTCCCCCTGGAAGGCATGCTTGCAATACAAGACTACCCTAAGGTCTTCCTAGAAGAATTACTAGGCATGCCACCTAATCAGAACATAGAATTCATCATTGACTTGAAGACTGTAAAAGCTCCAATTGCTAAGCGGCCATACAGGATGTAGTTGATGAACTTGAAGAATTAAAGAAGCAAATCTATGAGTTATAGGATAAGGGCTTTATTAGACTAACTTCCTCACCATGGGGCTCGCCAGTTCTGTTTGTAAAGAGGAAGTATGGCACAGCTAGAATGTGTGTGGACTATAGAGCCCTGAATGAAGTAACTACTAAAAACAAATATCCTCTGCCATGCATAGATGATTTATTTGACCAACTCTCTAGAGCCATGATATGATGTTTTCCAAGATAGATATGCGGTCAGGAAATCATCAGCTAAAAATCAGGGCTGAAGATATTCCCAAGACGGTGTTCACCACCTGTTATGGCCTATACAAGTTTATGGTCATGTTCTTTAGACTAACAAATGCTCCAGCCTATTTCATGAACCTCATAAATAAGGTGTTCATGGAATACCTGGATAAATTTGTGGTGCTATTCATTGATGACATTCTTATTACTCTAAGAATGTCGAAGAGCATGCTAAGCACCTGTGATTAGTATTAGAGAAACTTAAAGTATTAGTTATATGCCAAGTATACGCTGTAGTGTCATGCGTCCTACTCCATCGCCACCTGTGCTCATCGCGACCACCATGTGAACCAAATTGAGCTACAAGACATGGCCCAGAGGTGCGCGCGGTGATGAGAAGTCCACATTGGGCATGCTCACTAGCCGCTGCCCATTCCCTCACTGATGGCGAGCACCGCTCACTTAGACGGGAGGAAGAAAAAATTGCAGTGTGAAAATTAAGTCTATACCATAGTTATTTAAAGTAATTGGCTGTCACTTAATTTGTTAAGTTCTCACTGATGTGTCAGCCCCTATTAGTTAGTTCAAACGTTAAGTCTATGACATATGGGCCCTCTAAAGTTTACAAACTCTTTTAAAAATCAGTTGAATGACCAAGAGCCACTGATATGTGGGCCTCAATCACTCTGGCTATAGTGCATGGGTCCCACCTATCAGTCATAGCAACTCTATTTAATTTAGAATTAATCCCAAAAGGAAATTAAAATTTGTGGACCCCACCAATCATGCACCGCAAATTTTCAATAGAAAAATAAATAGAGAATGAAATTAAAACCCTAGTGGGTCCCACCTGTTAGTGAGAGAAACTCTCTCTTGCTTTTTATTTTCTGGAATTTATTTGAAACCTAAACTTCAAATGACTCGTTCTCATTCATCTTAAGTCCAAATTTAACAAACTTTGTTTCTAACTTATTTGAATTTAATTATATTTTGTTAGTATTTATTCAAATTTTTGCACAATCATTTAATAGCTTAGAAGGCCAAGAAGAAGAGGAAGCCGAAGCAAGCTAGCACCCGCATGATCAAGCTAAACATACATTTGATCATGCTAAACATATATTTTATACAAATTGTTTTTGTTTAATTTATCAAATGGCATTCTATTGTTTATTAAATAAATTTATGTTCACCGTAAGATTTTAGTTATATGCCTATAAATAATTGCTATATAATTAACGCCCATTCCATAAGATAATTGAAAAATAAATCCTTGCTACCCTACAAATTATAATGGTAACATACTAGTGGTAAGTCTAAATTTAAATGCTATGCTTAGTACTGTTTAGATACTCGAGGGCATTAATGCCCCACCGTCATTTCAACATGAAATATTGATTTGGGCAATCATTAGTGGAAGGTGGCAGGCATGTTGTAACATAGTTATTTCATGCTTCTAAAAACCCCAACATGCTTAAAACATCTGGGTAAATGGTAAGAGACATTGGTGCAGTGGATGCATGAGAATGTGTGGATTGTGGTAGAACCATCCCGATAACCCTAAGGACTGAATTTGGAAATGACATCCCAATGTAAAATAGTACAGTAACAAATCTATAAAGTACAACTTGGCTAAGTAAATTTACTACACCCTGGAGTCATCTAACTCGTGGGGAGTGAAATAGTGCATGTGCGGACAAAGATCCAACATGAATGGGACACTGCGTAAAGGTTAAGTTTGCTCGCTGCGCTAGACGGTGTAGAAAGTTGTAGTCCAGCTGCACTAGTCAATGGGGAGGAAGATCCCACATAATTTATGGGACCCACTATGTGAGGGATAAGCCAATATGGGTGAGATGACAAAGGGGCGGGGTATTTTAAAAAGCCTCATGACGGTCTCTTCAGTCTACATGACCAAGGAATCATGTGGAGCATATCGGGTTGATTGTCTCTTGTGGGTAAAGTGTACAACCTCTGTAGAGTGTAAACTATTTGAACAGCCATGCCTACCATCATGGGTAGGCATAGGAACTCACTTTGATATAGCTCTATTTACAAAATGAACATGTGGGTAAAATGGAAAGTGTTGGGCAGTTGAAGCCATGATTTGTGTTACCCTAGGCGGTCAACCGTAGTGATAAAGTTGAGCGAATGTACCACTAGAAAATTAGCATATGGTATTATTATTGCAATCTATCATGCAATTTAGAAAAACCTATTTTGAGTTAAAATGGCTAAGTTTTAGGAATTCCTAATTATTGTAATTCTCAACTAGGTCATTTGGCAAATAAAATAATCTGAGTCGTCCTTTGGTAAGCCATGCATCTATATGTTTGCATTCTGTGTGTTGGCTCAGGGAGCATGGTGGTTTGTGCTCAGACTCATTCAATAAAATTAGAAACAGGTGAGCAAGATGACTATGCCTACAACGACGCACCCAATCCTGATGGAGGAGAAGATGAAGGGAATTAGGATGAACTTTTGTAGTCTCCTATCCCATCTAAGTAGACTTTGATGTAGATTATGTGCACATATATTCTCCAAAATTAGATAATATCTATTATTCATATTTTACCCCCCCCCCCCCGGTCGCTTGCTTGTGGATATTCATGGTCCTACCTTTTGGTTCACTATTTCTGCTTCTGCTTTGTTATTTCAAGTATTTGCCTTAATTGGACCATATGTAAATGATTACCTGATGTGGTGTAGTTATACTCTGATATGTAATATTAATATGGTCATGCAATGTGTGAAATAATTTAGCAATGTATTGTAAGCACTATCTACCGATCAAGGGAATGGTGTGGTGGAATCACTTAGGGCTCTAGATTGTAAAATCCAGGTCTAATAGAAGGTCTTATGTCTCTTTTAGCATCAAGTCACTTTTTTAAATGTACTAATTTAGTTAGATTCTAAACCTGTGACTAAGCCATTTTTACATTTAAAACCAATATCCATTTTTTAGCCAAGTTTATCATGATAGCGAAACCCCCCTGCTTTCAATTCTATTCAAATTAAGTTATCACTACCTTTTTGAGGTAACCATTTATTATTAATTTATGAAAACTACGCAAGTGTAATGTTTCTACACTTTTGTCAATGCCTAGTGGTACGACTATTCGAATAATTTTTAACACTATATAGAGGCTGTATAGCTTTACCAATAACACCTTAATGTCAGCTACTACATGCTTTTGTAGGTGTGTGACTAAGAAAATTATAGCAAGGCTTTTACAATGCTTAGCTGTGATGCTTACTCCTACTCTAGGGTGAATCCTCGACACTGACAACAGTGACCATTTCCATCCCAAGTTACTCTTCACCCCTAGTGAGGGACACAGTTGTTAGGGAGTATATGCCCTTCTCAACAAAATCCACAAGGGCAGTGACCATTATGGGTCACTCTCACAAAGCACATTAGAAATCCAAATATCTATGTACCAATCTAAGAGCGCAGGATTCATAACGAAGCTAAGCAAATTAGTGGGCTAGGTTTGTCCCATAACCAGAATTGTGGTTGCTTGATTTGTGTGTAGAAAAGATGAGTACAAGAATTCGGTCCTTACACGACTCAAGTGAGACCAAGCAAATACCTAGAGCTAGTACAATCCCTGCATAACTATTCAAGAAAGGATATGTGCAATCCCTGCACGGCCCATCCAAAAATGATATGTGCAATCCCTATACGGCCAATCCAAATATGACATATGCAATCCCTACATTGCCAATCCAATATGTGCAATCCCTGCACTAGTCTCCAACCAACCACTCGCCTGAGTCTCTATTATTTTAGAAAATATTTTTCTATTTCTACTGGTAACCCATGTTACCATTTCATCATCATGTTTTCATGTTTAGTTGGCAATATTTGTGTCGTATTTTTATTTTAGCACTAAGACATTTCTAAGCACAACCATAATTTAGTAGAGTGTAACCAATGGTGGAGTAATCATTATTTATAAGTATCCTAGGGTGACATGGCAAGAGAATATCAACAATCAAGGAAGGGAAATACTAGGCATCAAGTGCATGGTACAACTACGCAATCAACCTTTAACATAGCATTTTAACAATTATCCATAATAAGCATGTATGTATATTTGAAATTAAAATATTGTTAATTGAAAACTAGGTTGAACATGATCAATTATCGGGACTTGTCTTGATCAAATGTGGCTAGGGTAGTAATAGGGGCATTTGAAGAGTCAAAGTCACATGTGAAACCACCTACATTCAATCAAACATTCAAATAAAATTTAAATCACCTCTAAAAATTTTGATTTTGGTATTGTTGGATAGGTTTTGAATTTAAAAACAAAAATATTTGGAGTTATTTTTCTTAAGAAAATCTTTGGTGGCTAACAAGTGGGGTTAGCTGGGGATTTTTCCATTTATTTTTCTTAAGGAAATCATATAGTGGCTCACATGAACTTGGTACATGCAGCTATTTACTAAGAGGGGCCTCACATGTTGGTGACAGTGGTCCATGGGCTTAGTCTAAGTGATGTAATACCCCAAAAGTGATTCGAGAGTTAATTGATTAATTGGAGGGAAGGACCATATAGAAAAGAGTTAAATAAAAATTTTTAGAGGGGAAATTTCTGAAAATCCTGGCAATTTGGGCCTGGGCCTTGGCCCAAGAGGTGGCTGGCCAAAAAGGGGGGAGGCACCTCTCCCCCAAACCCTAGCCGCCACCCCCTTCTCCCCCTCTCCTTTCCCCTTGTGGCTGCCTCCTCCCTGCCCTTGTGCCGCCCCCAGCAGCCCCTCTCCCTCCCCTCTCCTCCATTAAAGCCCTCTACCGGTGAAAAAGTTCTCCATTCGCTGTCGGTCGAGCGGAGGAAGGAGATCAATCGCAACGAGGTGTTTGGATCCGGAGGAAGGAAAGAGGAAGGGAAAAAAGGGAAAGGAAAAGAGAAGGAGTTCATGGGGTGTTCCTCGTGTTCTACAGCAATTCGTCAAGGGTAACCCCTGTTTTCCCCCAATTAGATGTATATTTTAGTTGTGGTAGCAATGTTGGTATTCTGGACTGCTAGGACAGATTTCGTTGGACGGCTGTTTTGGGGTAGTTTCGTGGGGATTCAGATCTGGACTTCTCCTAGAGAGTTGTAGAGGACATCGTTATATTTCCATGAAGTGCTAGAACGCATCAATCGAACCTTTGTAGCAGAAGTTATGATTTTTCTTGTAAGACTATTCTGCAGATCGGGAGATTTCTGTCAGATTTTGGTAGATTGGTTTGGGCGATTAGAAAACGGGAGAATCAGAGGATCTCCATATTATAAATGTTGTAGATAATTGTCTTAGATTTCCAGTAAGGTCAAGAAATCATGATTCTGACACTCGGGCTGGAAGTTATGGCATTTTTAGTGCTCTGTCCAGAGAACCCGATGTGAAATTGATGTTTTAGAAAATTGGATGGTGCGGGTAGAAGATGGCCGAATCAGGGAGGTGCACCAACTAGTTTTAGTTAGATAATTTAATTATATTTCCAGAAAGTCTAAGAACACCCTATTATAACTCCTGTACCAATAGATATGAATTTTCTAAGTTGACTGTCCACAGATGGGGGGCGGGATGACCTGTATGATTTGGGAATTGGAACCAAGTTAGACTAATTTACTAGTTCATGATTGTTTTTATTTGGGAAAAGGTCCGCTACTGTTATCTTAGCAAATATTATAATTATTATTCAGGTGGAGGACGGATCCCAGAGGCGGCACCTTCTACACGTCCCCCGTTTTCTCGCGGTTAAGGCAAGTATAATGATGGTTTAAAAATTGATAGTGTGGAATGTCGATGTTTGATCTATAATATGAATATATGTGTTCATGGTTGTGGTAAGGATGTATTGGTGTTGTTTATGGGTGATTGCAATTTACCGTGTTCATGAGTATTTCTGGTGCTTGGATAATGTGAATGCAAGATTTATTTTATTGAGACATTCACGCATATGCATCATGTTGATCTATTGAAGTCTTGGTCATGAGATGACTAAGCGCCGAGGTCCCCGTCACGTTGATGACATGACGGGCTAAAGGTCCCCATACTTGTGGAGTATGGACAATTGGTCCCTGTACCAGATGGTACAGGCATGGGTGTGCATCGACGGATGCACACTTTGCATTACCGGTAAAATGCAAAACAGAAAGAGATAAAGAAATTTTTGATCATCTTGCATAGCATGGCTTATTTATATGGTTGATGGATGAATGTGTGAAGTGATGTTCATGAATGTTCTTGTTACTATCTATTATATTTGCTGAGTCATTGGACTCACTCTTGTTGTTGCTGTTTTTTTAGGTACCGTTATAAGGTCGGCATGCATGGGGAAAAAGAAGGATTAGTCTTGTTGCACTTGCACGTTCCACCCATAATAGAAATAAAGGAAGAAAAATTAAATATAAGACGCAATGACTATTTAAGTACCATTTGATTATTACCCTTGGATTTTAATTGTGATAAGAGTTTAGAATATTTATGATGCTCATGGTCTTTCTCTAGGTATTATATCCATGAATGGTTTAGTAATCTTTAATCTATTTGCTTAGCATTGAACTTATTACTTGAGGATTGTCTATTATAATCGATACTGCTTGTGAAATCTCTGATTTAGAAAGATAAACAAAGGAGGCTCTACCGAAATTTTTTTATAACGCAATTAGTTAACATTGCTTTACTTCTAGTTGGGTAGCATTCCAGGTCATTGATTGGCTGGGGTGTTACAAGTGACTAGTTAAAGGATGTGAAGCCTATATGCCAATGAGTAATGAGTTTAAATCATTGGTTAATTCGGATCCCTAATCCATAGGGCCCACATGTCATACTAATATTAACTGCTCAGGGCTAACTAATCTACTTGTTAAGCTAATTACTCTATCGTGTGGAACCCACTTGGTAGCAACCTATGATTGTCTTCCTCCTTAGCCAATTAGGGGATGGCCGTGGTGGCTCAAGCTAAGCTATGTGCCAGTAGTGAAAAGCATGACATCCTTCCGCGATGGGAAAAATGGGATGCAGCAGTCATTACGGTCCCACTAGTGGTGACGACAAGGCTAGAGATGGCCCGAGGCTATGGCACGATGGTGAGTGTGGTGGCAGTGCCATGGTGCACAAGAGCAACTACAATTGCTAGCTCAAAACTCAAAAGTGAGGTAGGCGTAAGCTTCTACATGGTATTGTAAGGCTAGGGGTGGTCTTGGCTTTATAGGGGGCAGCATTGAGCAGAGCTCTCCATGATAGCCAAGGGCGGTGCGGCGAGGGCGACAATGTGGGGAAGCTATGAGGAACTACATGCCTCATAGGCTATCCTATCGTGTTTGCCATGTTTTGAATGTCATGAGAATGGAGTGCTTAGCAGAAGACAGGGCAGAGGGGAAGATCAACGGTGGTGGGGTCAACAGTGGAGCTGTGCACAGCGGCGAGGTCATGGCTTTGGCGTCCCTATGGGCAAATGAGCACAAGGAGGTGAGCGTGGGGTGCAGAACAGACAAACACGAGAACCATGTTGGCATCGGCGGGGACTTACCAGAGTGGTGGAATTTGTTGGTGGAAGCAGCGGCCAAAGTTAAGGTCAAGGGCTCGATTAGCTTCAACTAGAGGTGAAGAGAGGGGGAAAGCTCAGGGGAAATGGAGAATGAGGGAAGGCACACTTGGTGACACGATTGGGCATGACTTATATAGAGGAAAGGAGGGTCAATGAGAGGAGGGGAAGCTCAGTCATGGCATGGCATCTGAGTAGTGGCGCAAGGCTCAACAAGAGAGGGGTGGTAGGTGTGACAGGCCTGCAATGCTTGCTTCGTAGTTTTATTCGGGTGATGCAGAGAGTGAGTAGAGAGGGCTCAGCCTACAAGCATGAGAGAAAGGTGGAAGAAGAACAGTAAATGGGACTGACAGGTGAGATCGTGGGGCTCGGTTGTAAGCGTCGGTGCAGGAGGGGTGAGTTGTTGGGCTGGTGGGTGAGTGTCGCATGGGAAAAGGTAAGTGGGTATAGGCCGGTGCATTGCGCAGACTGGCATGGAGTGGAAATTGAAGATGGGCTAGGCCTGTGAGTGGGATTTGGTCCGAAGGCAAGGGAGGGAAATGAATAGAGTTTAAACTTTAACTTTTGATTCCAATTTGAGTTTAAATTTCTAATTTGAATTCCTAGATGAATTTGCAGATGAAAATTTTAGCAAAAATTATTCAGCATCCAATAGACTTTAAGAAAGTTTGGTGCCACATTTTTGAGCTAAGGAGTTTATTTTAAATATCTTAAACTCCAACAAGTATTTTATAAATTTTTAAAAAAATGCACCATAATTTGTAGAAATTCATGAAAAATTATGCATGTTTATTTAGAAGCTAAAATTGAGCTATTGCAAAGGAAGACACAAATTTAATCATCAAGGAGTCTTCTTTTATATAACTCCATCGTACTAGCTTCACTCACATGCCCTAGATGCATATGCCTAAGATTTGTAGCATCTGAATCATATGTTTTATTTGAGGGAACAACAATATTATATAGTGCTTCATAGATGATATAGGTTAGCAACCTTCATATCACCCTTCATCGCAACAAGAGAACCTTTGAAGACCTTTAGAACTCCACCTCCACCTAAATACTTATACCCTTTAGCATCAAAAGTACACAATGAAATAAGATTTTAATTCAAATTTAGAATGTGTCAAACATCTAACAAAGCTCTAATGGCGCCATCAAATATCTTGATCTGGATAGAACCAATGTCTACAATCTTGTACGATGAACTAGCACCCATCAACATGGATCCACTTAGCGTAGCTTAATAGGTAACAAACCACTTGTGGTTTGGGCTCATATGGAGAGTACAGGCTTAATCAAAAATCCACTCATCACTGGTAAAGGCGATGAGAATATCTCCATCAAAACCTTCTTTGGTAAATATGATGACTCTAGCTTCATCATCTTATTGATCCTTCTTGAAATTGTTATTTATCATCTTCTTGTTTTGCAACTACTAGTAGTGGGATATGTGATGACCATTCTTCTTCCAATACTTGTAGAACTTCCTGTTCCTGGATTTAGTTCTGCCTTTGTATGTGTTCGAGCTTCTGCCTCTAGAATTACCATTTGAACCCTTCTCATGTTGCCTACAATGGACAGACAGACCTTCTACATGCGTACTTGAACTTTCACCAGAAACCATAAGTTTCATCTTTTCTTTTGCATGCATGTCAAGACTTGAATTCTGGATCTGAACCCTCTATGTATTACCGCACTAGTCCCAGATCAAAGCTAGTGTACATAGTCAAACAATGATGATTAGGTAACCAAAGATGATATATTACAATAATAGTGTACCGGCTTTAAAGCCACTTAGTATCAAAGAGGCTGCAAAAAGTCACTAAAATACTAAACTTAAAGTATACTCCAAAGATAGCCCATCAATTCACTATAGGGAATTGACTAGGGAAGCTAAACCTATATTTCTAGAAAGCCTTCGTCAAATCCGCACGCAAAGTAGTCAAAGTCTCCTTCTACGTCTTTGTACTCCTCTGAGATAATTTGTAGATTGTAAGGTGGGTACATAGCATACTCCACAAGTCTTGAGAAGAATACAATTATATAGAGGGTTTAACAAAGGAAGGATATATGGTTCTTTTGCACAAAGCAATATTTTTAGTTCAATTACCGTTACAGATTTTCAAAAGCACCAATTTAACAAAGCAATTGTAATAAATGAAACTAACATAAATTTTCTAGAAAAGATTCCAACCACCTAAACTGGTGGATAGGCTTTAACCGCCAAGGTTCAAGACTATGGCTACCATCCGCCGGCAATGGCTCCATCCTCCAGGACACACTTCCGAGAGTTCCAACCCTCCTGAATTCCCAAAACTTTTACTTTGAAACCAAACCAAGATCTAACATGTGAAAGTGGACATTGCCCTCTCTTGACCATGGGCACAACTATTTGAATAGTTTTACACTCTACAGTGGTTGTACAACTTTACCCACAATAGATAATCAACTTATGTTGTTGGCCATTACATGCTTCCTTTGGTGTGCGACTATGTGATCATCACAAGGCCTTTACAATGTGCTAACTCAACTGGACTCTGCCCATTGAGGTTTCATCGCTGAACGGTTAAATCCACCCAGTTAGAAGGCCCCTCTGGTGCTGTGTGGGACAACTAATTTGATAGATGAAGATAAATCTAAGATAAGGCCTTACGATCTTTACATTGGTTCTCATCAACGGACAATATCACTGGCATCTTATTAATCTCCAAAAGTGCATCAACCAGTTCAAACTGTGATAAAACAATTCACATCTTGATTTGCTATAGTGAATGGCTCATAGTCTAGGATTTGCTTTGCTAATATAAGACCTCACAATGATCTTCAAAATTTCAAGTTTTGCTTTAATTAAGTGCTTGAGCATAATTGGTCAATATTGAACTTGTAGCACTCTAATTTGATTTAATTTGAGCTTCTTGGTTTCAATTAGCCTTCTTGGCATGACTTTGCTCATATTTGGATATCTTTAGATAAATTTATCAATTTTAAAGTCTTGCTTATCTTGAGCTTGATTTGAATGCTTTAAATTGTGTATCTTGCCTAGATTGATTATATATGTCTCATCATAATCTAGATAACTTTGTATGTATTCTATAGCTTCAACTAGTATCTTTTTTAATTTGAACCTCACTTTGAATAATTTTCAAAGCCCTTTTTGGTTATGCATTTTCATTCATGCATACATGCTCATTCTTTTGCTCATTTGTGTTTTTCTTATTTGCATGCATCATTTAAAGGAGATAATTAGAAATAATGAGTTTTAATGAGTTTGCATAGCCCATTGACCCTTAATAATTATTTTTCCAAAGGGGGAGAATGATTAAGGCAAAATTTAGTTTTAGTCAAAAAAGGGAAAATATTGAGAATGATCTTAAAAGGGGGAGAATGCTCCTAAAAATGAATAATGAACTAAAAATGTGAAAAGGAGTATTGTGAGGTTGAATGAGAGAACAATGACCTATTGAGTGAGAAAAATACATATTGAGCCATAAATGAGATCTTCAGTTGAAGAGAAACTCATTTACATTGCATTTGTTCTATTTTTGCTCTTTGGTGCTTTGTCTTACTATGAAATATCATGTTGAGCAATTGCTATTTTTTTGGACTATGAGCAAGATTTTGGCTTTTGATAAGCTTTAGGTATGGATTAGAGCTTTTGTTGAAAATTTGCTCTTTCTTGGTCTTAGCATCATTTCATATCTTGCCACATTGGTCATGTTTGTTTCTTTCTCTTGAAAATGGACCATGTGTGGCTTTTGTGACTTGTCAAAATTTAAACTCAAATTCTTGCCTTTTAGGGTGTTTATCAAATTGCTCATGAAGGAGGAGATTATGAGACCATATGCAGGTCATCCCATATTGTGTGATGAGTATTTAACTTTACTTGCACCTCATTATTCAAGTTAGAGTTTGATTTTGTGTCATTTGCTCTCTAGTTTTTGCTGTTATGTTGGTAGTAGTCTAATCGGTTTGCAAAAGTAGTCAGATCGGACATGTAATGGCGATCCGATTGGAGGTTGTTGGGTGGTCTGACTGGTATGGTTGCCATGGTCAGACTGGTCCCCTGTTACTAGGGCTGTAAAAAAAAGCTCGAGGCTCGCGAGCTGCTCGAGCTTGGCTCGTTGTAGGATCGATTCGAGCTCAGTTCGAGCCGTTAACGAGCCGAATTCGAGCTTCGGCATAAGTTCGCGAGCTTGAACGAGCCGAGCTCGAATAGTTCGAGTAGGCTCGCTTCAGCTGGTCACAGACCTCTTAAGTCAGTCGGTCTCGGTCATCCGCTCGAAATCTCGAAAAGTTGAGGAGCGCATGCAAATCCGCAATCCCTAAATGCCTCCCGCACCCCACTTCGCAAGACCGCCTTCGGCGCCTCCACGGCTCCGCGCCTCCGCCCCTACTCTCCTCGACTCCTCCCAGCCGCTGCCCGCCTCCGGCCCTCCTCTCCTCCCACCCGCCGGCCGCCTCCGTCCAGATCCACCGCTCGCGGCCCCTCCTCGTCACCCCCGGCACCAGCCGCCTCCGTCCCTCCTCTCCTCCCTACCGCCGCCGCCTCTGGCCCTCCTCTCCTACCACCCGCCGGCCGCCTCTGCCCAGATATGCAGCTCGCGGCCCCTCCTTGTCCCCCCAGCTCCGGTTGCTCCGCCCCTCCTCTCCTCCTATCCGCTGGCCGCCTTTGCCCAGATCCGCCGTTCGCAGCCCCTCCTCGCCCCCCCGGGCGCTGGCCGCCTCCGGCCCTCCTCTCCTCTGAACTGCCAGCCGCCTCGGCCCAGATCCGTCGCTCGCCGCCGACGCCGTGTTCCTCTTCTGCAAGGTCTACCGCCGACGGCCCCAGATCTGACATCAAGTCGACAGCCCCAGATCTGCCGCCGATGCCGTGTTCCTCCTCTGCAAGGTCCCCGCCGTGCTCTCTTGCTTCTGATTTGTGATTCATTGTGTTGATTTAGTATATAGATTCAACACTATATGTATGTAAATTCAAAACTATATGCAGATAGTTCTCAGTTGCTGATGATACTATATGAACACATTGTAGATGTCTGAAAATCCACAATCAATAGAACAATCTAGTCATGTTGGATGCAAAGTTAATGATTTGGTAAGCTGTTGATGTAGTGTTAATTTGCATGTGTTCTGAATGCAACCAACTCCTGTCAGCTGTGTTAATTTGCTAATGATACTGCATGTTTTGTTCGGCTGTTGGAGAGTTTGACTACACTTTACGCTTAACGATCCTCGACGAGCTTTGTCGAGCCGAGCTCGAGCTTCGTTCGAGCCGAGCTCGAGCCTAGCTCAAAGCTTGACCAGAATCTTGGGCTTATTCGAGCTCGAGCCTGACAGGCCGAGCTCGCTCGAGCTCGGCCCGTTTACAGCCCTACCTGTTACCTATCAGACCGGCCTCTAGAAATTGAGTGAGTTCAGTTGGTTCAGTTGTTTTAGTCATAGTGTGAGTCCATGCAAGTATTAGTCATGCACTATAGTCCATGCAAGTGTTACGACGGGATTCCATGCATTGTGGGCATCTTGATGTGGGTGTCAAATGGTGTATGTTTGCATCGGTTTTGTTGATGAGAGTCAAGTGTATATCACTCGTGCTTGTGACGGTTGCTTGTTCTTTGGTGTGTAGGGATCGTGGTGATTGCTGCGATTAACGGTAAGATTGAGGTTAGGGCAGGTGCCCTAAGGCCATAGAGGGCATAAGTTTGGGTGGAGCATCATCTCAAGTGGAGAAGTGAGAGACCATGTGGAGGTATCCCCATGTTGGTGATGAGTAATTGACGGTTGGTTTAGTGAGTTTGAGTTTGATTCGGGTATTCTAGGGTTGAGTACCTTTACTTGTGCTTATGTTGATTATGTTGTTTCGTGCGGTGCTATGTGACGGTTTGCTTGTCTGTGTGACTGCAGCATTTCGGAGCTAGGTCATGGTGAGACGAGGAGGATCGGGACTAGGCACAGGAGGTGTTGAGGTCTAGACGGTCGGTGATGTCGAAGATGATCCAGGCTGGTGAGGTGGTTGCAAGTCGGGAGATGAGAAACCGGAGCTGGAGCAACCGGTGACGGACACGACGGGCGACGACGGGAGAACCGAGACTAAGCTCAGGGAGGAGTCGGAGGTCCAGATGGTTTGGAGGTCGGTTGCGGTCGTACATGACGGAACAGACCCGGACTAGACTTAGGTGGAGTCGGAGGTCTCGGTCGGTGTCGGGTGGACGAGACAGGCAGCGGCAAGTGGACCAGGACTAGGCTCAGGAAGGAGTCAGAGGTCCAGACAGTCAGGATGCCAGGTGCGGTTGTGTGCTAGGAAGCGGACCGGACTAGGCTCAGGGAGGAGTCGAGGTCCAGTCGGTCAGAGGTCCAGTCGGTCAAAGGTGCCGGATGCAAGAAGCTTCCGGGAAGTTGCTTGAGGGGCAAGTTGGTAAATTGACTCAAGCAAATGAGTGGAGGAGGTGTTTTCCCTCCAAAATCTGGTCATGGTGACTTTGACCCTTGCCTCTTGTGTGTATGGAGCAAGGGGAGTGTGTTTGGTATGACACTTCTTGTTTTTCTCCTTTGGTGTGTGGGATTGGAGATAAAAGAGGTGGTGTATTCAGGTTGTATGGTATCCATCCATTCCTTGTGAGCTCATTCCTGTGCATTCAGTGGTAGAGAGAAATGAGAGTGAGCAGGAGGTGTCCCTGTGTGTGTACGTGAGTGTGAATCCCTTCTCAAGCATGTAGTGAGAGGGATGTGACCAAATCCTTTGTAATCATTCATCTCTCTGCCTCTAAATCAATATGAGAAAGATTATGTTGGGTTGTTTGCAATTCTTGCTCATTCTCTTATGGTTTCAGTTTTTCAGTTCACCCCTTCTGTTCTTCTCTGTTGAAGATAATCTTGAGTTGAATGTTTGCTAGAACAGCTGTTTCTTGGTTGCTCTGTGAAGGGAATATAATCAAGGCCATATGACCAATCCGTTTCCTAGAGCAAATGAAAGATTCAATGTCTCTTGTGATTTCTGAACTCTTCGCTAAAACTTCCTCTGTTTATGGAATCTAGGGTTTCCTTGACAGGGGATGTTGGGATCTTTTATTTCCTTTGATAAGATGGCTCAAGATTTGTGTTTCCATGTCCACTTGTCATGGCTTAGCTGATTGCAGAAGTTTGTAAGCAATGGACAAGAAAATCCTGAGAAATATGAGATTTGGACTCCCTCCAATTCATTTTTCAGATTTTAGCTCAAAACTTTGATTTCTTGCTCTCTTTGTGAGTTCCTTTGTTTCCTAGAGTCCTGCTACTATTTGAATCAAGTTCTTGCTCTGTTGTTTTGAAAAGATCAGGAGATTTTATCAAATTTCATTAAAATGGCCAAGTTCTGAAGTTTTCAGCCTGCTGCTCGAGGTCTGTCTGAGCCATGGCCGGTCAGACCGGGTGGCTGCCGCCGGTCAGACCGGTGCCTTGAGGGCAGTCAGTTGGTTTGTTATACTGTCTACTTAGTTTTTCTCTGCCTTTTAGGCTTATGCTTTCTCCTCTGTTGTTTATGGTATCAGTAAGTATGAACGCTCCTCCTTCGTAGCTTTTTAGCTATCGGAGAGGAGATTCGCATGTGGATACTTTTGAGGGGTCGTTTTTAAAAGAGGCACTATTCACCCCCTCTGTTGCCATTTCCGATCCTACAATTGGTATCAGAGCCGGTTAGCTCTTCTTGATAGATCTTTAACCGGTCTGTGAGCCATGGCAACAGATAAGTATTCCACCAAGCCCCCGATCTTCGATGGGATCGACTATCCCTTTTGGAAGAGTTGGATGGAGACCTACATTCAGGCGCAGGGCTATGCGATTTGGCACAAGGTTAAAGTTCGCTTTGTTGTTCCTGCCGATGAGAACATCAATGCCGGAAACATGGCTGATGTTGAGGCGAATGCTAAGGCAAGGAACATTATCATTCAAGGTTTAAGCCGAAATGAGTTTGATCGCATTTCTCATCTTTCATCGGCCTTCGATATTTGGGAGACCCTTGATGCTTACCATGAGGGCACCACCCAAATAAAGATGGTGCGACAGGACCAATTCAAGAGAGATTACAACAAGTTTGAAATGCTCACTGGAGAGTCCTTGGATGAGTGCTTTGCGAGATTCCACAAGATCTTGAGCAACCTCCGAGCAGTCAGTCTCACATACCCTGACTCGGACAACGCTCGTCAGATGCTTGCGGCTTTAGACTTGCGCGTTTGGGAGATGAAGGTGACCACCATCAAGGACACCACAGACCTCTCGACTTTGACTCTTGATGCGTTATACTCACGCCTCAAGACTCACGAGATTGACATTGTCTCTCGTAAGTCGAAGTCACAATCGATGGTGTTGGTCACTGATCCCAGTTTGACTTCTGAGTTTCCCTCCAATGGTGTTTCTGGTTTTTCTCTTGCTGCTGTTTGTGAGATGAGTGATGACCTAATAGAACAGCTTCCAGAAAACCAGCTAGCCCTCTTAGCCAGAAAATTTTCTCATGCTTACAAGAGGGTTAGAGAGAGAAAGAGAGGAGGAGGAAGAGTGATTTGCTTCGAATGTGGTGGTCCCAACCACATTCGGGCAAACTGCCCCAAGCTGGAGGGCAAACATGACTTCGGCGGTTCGAGCAAGAACTTCTACACCAACAAGAACCGCAACAAGAAACCGCCAAGCAAAGACAAGAAGTTCCGCAACCTTTTCCATCGTGTCCTCACCGCCTTCGACGACCTCGACCTCAGCGAGGTGGAGGGTGGAGTGACAACGATGGGAAGGATGAGCAAGACCCCAAGGGTGGCGATGACTTCTCCGGCATGTGCTTCATGGCCCTTGAGGGCGAAGTGAGCGACAGCGAGCTGTACTCCGACTCCGACGAGGTATACCCCTCATATGACCAGCTTAATGATGCTTTTCTTAAGCTAGGTAAATTTCATGCTAGATCTAGAGTTAGGTGTAGCGAGATGGAGAAGGAAGTAGATAGACTATCACGGGAGCTTACTTCACTTATATCTGCTCCCTCCGATGACGAATGCGATACATGTTGTGCTTTGCTTGGTGACATGGAGAAATTAAGGACCTCGCATGATAGTTTGTCTTCTGAGCTTGATATGATTAAGGTGGAGAATGTTAGTCTTTTAGCTGAACTAGAGATGAGTAGGGTAGCTGCCTTTTCATCTACTGTTGTTGAGACTGCTTTTAGAGGTCTATATACCATGCTTCTTGATCTGCCCGAGACTTGTGAAAGTTGCAATAATTTAAAGATGAACCTAAAAAGGGCAGATCACAAAATTGCTGAGTTACAAGCTTTTCTACTTGAGCCTATTGCTTCATGTGTGAATTGTCCCAAGTTGACTGCTGAACTTGAATCTGTCTCTAAGTAGTTTCAAGAATCAGTTGATGACAATAACAAATTGGCTAAGTTTGCTTCTAAGGAACCTGTTAGCTCACCATGCAATAATTGTAAGAAACTAAAATCTGACTTGATCGCATTGGATGAAAAATGTTTGAAGCTAACTAAGGACCTTCTAGAGAAGCCACCCTCTGCTTGTATTGTGTGTGCTGGTGTTGGGAAGGAGCCCAAGGGTAAGGTAGAGACGCCTAGTGACATGAACCAATTGGCTAGCAGTAGGACTGTCCCTTCTGAGTCGGTCGTGCGTGCACAAGCCATTGTTTCCTCTGCTGTTGGTTCTTCTACTCCCTTACCTTCTGCTGTCTCTTCTGCCCCCTGCTCTTCTTGCACCTCTCTCTTTCGGGAGTGTCAGTATCTTATGAACACTCTCGAGAGGTTTGTAGGAGGCAAGAAGAAGCTAAATCTTATTCTAGACCAATCAAAGATTTGCAAATTCAATCAAGGTCTAGGATACGATTTTTCTGAGGACATGAGGAAGCATCCACTTGCTGTTCTTAGACCCATAGCAGCAGGTGTGATCGAGGTCGAGCCCCGACATAAGAAAGTTAAATATAAATCAGCGAGCTTTGTCCAAGGGATCACTGACAATAAGGTGGTTCCACCTATTGCTTCGACTTCTCAGAAGGTGAAACCTCATCATGCTACTTCTACCTTTCAGAAGGTGAAGTACCATTGTACCTTCTGTTAGAAGGATGGACACTCGATGGAGAGATGCTTCAGGTGCGCCAAGATCGCGCGTAGAGACCGTGTTGAGGCACTTAGGCGTATTCAGGGTCAGCCCCAGACCTTGAGTGCATCTAAGACCAACACGAGGTTTAGGACTGTTCAGCTTGATGGGTTTGGGCAGCATCGAGGACTCGGTTTTTCTGAGTTTTCTGGTTTTCTTCCTCGATATGCCCCTGGTCATGACTTCTGCCGTTCTGAGGGTAGATCTCGTTTCCCTCGTTGAGATGGCTACCCGCGGCGTGATCAGCGTGTTGCCGGTACTCTGACTCGCTCTCCCATAGCAGTCAGACCCAGCAACAGCTTCAGGTCTGCACATAGACCTTCTGCTTCTTTGAGCGACAGAGAGCGTAGGGTAGATAGAGGTCAGTCATGTGTGGCTACTTCTTCTGCTCGACGTGTTACTCAGTGTTGGGTGCCAAAATCACTTTTGATTTATCCCAGTACTGAGCCTTTACTCTCTGTTTGACTCAGGTTCGCCGGGCTGGGAAGGGAGAGGTTTGGCTTGTAGACTCCGGTTGTTCTCGTCATATGACCGGAGACTCTCGTTGGTTCTCTTCCTTAGGCGTGCTCTAGGTGATGAGACTATCACCTTTGGAGACGCTTCATCTGGGCACGTCATCGCGAAAGGTACTGTGCGCGTTAATGATTCATATATTTTGAAAGATGTTGCATTAGTAAGTAAGCTGCATTATAATTTGCTTTCAGTCTCTCAGCTTACCAATGACGGTTATGAGGTGAGCTTCAAGAAAACAATTGCAAAATTCTTGATTCTTCAGGTAGTCTGATTTGCAGGATTTCTCGTTATGGGAGGATCTTTCGTGCTGATTTTGTTGAGTCTTCTGGTGATCCTCTCCGGTGTTTGGTTGCTTCAGAGTCCTGTGACCTTACTTTCTGGCATAGGAGACTTGGTCATATTGGATTTGACCATTCGACCCGAGTTAGCGGCCACGACCTCATTCGTGGTTTGCCGAAACTCAAGATGGTCAAAGATCTTGTTTGCGTTCCATACCGACACGGCAAGATGGTTGCTGCTTCTCACCCTCCGGTCACAGTTACTATGACCGATGCATCAGGACAACTGCTCCACATGGACACAGTTGGACCAGCTCGAGTGCAGTCAACAGGAGGGAAGTGGTATGTTCTTGTCATGGTCGATGACTTCTCGAGGTATTCTTGGGTGTTTTTCTTAGCCTCGAAGGATGAGACATATACCCATTTTTGGGGTTTGTTTAGTAAGCTTTCTATTGAGCTCCCGGGTGCCTTACAAGCGATCCGCAGTGACAATGGAACCGTGTTCAAGAATTCTTACTTTGAGAGGTTTTGCGGTGAGACCGGTGTAGAGCACCAGTTCTCTTCTCCATACGTCCCTCAGCAGAATAGCGTTGTGGTGAGGAAGAACCGTACCCTGTTTAAGATGGCCAGGATGATGCTTGATGAGTACTCTACACCGAGGAAGTTTGGGCTGAGGCTATAGCCACCGCGTGCCATGTTTCTAATCGAGTTTTTCTCAGGGCACACTTGCATCGCACCTCTTATGAGTTGAGATATGGGCGAAAGCCCAGTGTATCTCATTTTCGTGTGTTTGGTTGCAAGTGTTTCATTCTAAAGTTCGGGAACCTAAATAAGTTCGAGTCACGCTATTGTGATGGGATTTTTCTACGTTACTCGCCTTCTTCGCGGGCTTATAGGGTCTGGAACTGCGAGACTAGTAAAATGGTAGAGACCTGTGAGGTGACCTTCGACGAGGCTAGTCCGGGGACTAGGCTTGATATCTCAGGTTCTTTAGAGCAGTCCGAGACCATCTTTGTGGATGATGAGGACGATGGAGATGAGGGTTGTCTACATGATCCAGTTTCTCATCCTCCCCTTGAGGTGCCTTCTTCCACTGCACCTCGAGGCGATCAGCCCATGCCTTCTTCCACTGCACCTCGAGGCGATCAGCCCATGCCTTCAGCTTCCTCTGGAGCAAGTGGCTCTGTTCCTACCTCTTCAGCTCATGAGGTAGAGGCCACCTCTTCATCTCATCCAGGACCTCCCCGAAACATCCAGAAAGACCATCCTTCCGAGCAGATTATTGGAGACCTTTTTGAGCATGTCACACGCTCAAAGTCTGGACTGTCTTAGTTCTATCTCCATTCTGCCTTCATTGCCTCCTTTGAGCCCAAAGATGTTTGTCATGCCCTCTCTGATGAGTCTTGGGTCAATGCCATGCATGAGGAATTAGAGAATTTCGAAAGAAACAGGGTCTGGTCGCTTGTTGAGCCCCCTCGAGGTCACAATGTTATTGGGACTAAGTGGGTGTTCAAGAACAAGCAAAGTGAGGATGGGGTAGTCATTCGGAACAAGGCTAGACTGGTAGCTCAGGGCTTCTCCCAGGTTGAGGGTCTAGATTTTGAGGAGACGTTTGCCCTGTAGCAAGGCTTGAGGACATTAGAATTCTTCTTGCTTTCGCAGCTTCTAAGGGTTTCAAGCTCTACCAGATGGATGTCAAGAGTGCCTTCCTCAATGGCTTTATTGAGGAAGAAGTCTATGTGAGACAGCCTCCAGGTTTCGAGAACCCCAAGTACCCAAACCATGTCTACAAGCTTTCCCAAGCATTGTATGGACTTAAGCAGGCCCTTAGAGCTTGGTATGAGAGGTTTAAGTCCTATTTGTTGAGTCATGGGTTTGAAATGGGTAAGGTGGATAAGACCTTGTTCATTCGCCAGCATGGCACTGATCTTCTGCTCGTTCAGATTTATGTGGATGACATCATCTTTGGTGGCTCCTCTCATGCTCTGGTTTCACAGTTCTCGGATGTCATGAGCACCGAGTTTGAGATGAGTATGATGGGTGAGTTGACCTTCTTCCTCGGCTTCCAGATCAAGCAGACTCGGGAGGGTACTTTCTTGCATCAAGGCAAGTACACTCGTGACCTCCTGAGACGCTTTGACAAGAGTGATGGTAAGCCAGTGTCGACTCCCATGGCATCCACAGCTTCTCTTGACCCATATGAGGATGGCGAGCCAGTTGACCAAAAAGAGTACAGAAGCATGATTGGCTCCCTCTTGTACCTCACTGCCTCGAGACCGGACATACACTTCTCTGTGTGTCTTTGTGCTCGGTTTCAGGCTTCTCCTCGCGTATCTCACCGCCAGGCAGTGAAGCGCATTCTTCGGTACCTTCGAGCTACCATTGACTATGGTATTTGGTACTCTTCCTCTTCCTGTCTTTCCCTTAGAGCCTACTCGGATGCAGACTTTGCCGGCGGTATGATTGATAGGAAGAGCACTTCTGGCACCTGCCAATTTATTGGCACTTCTCTTGTCTCTTGGTCTTCTAGGAAGCAGTCCGGTGTTGCACAGTCCACTGTAGAGGCCGAGTACGTTGCCGCAGCCAGTTGCTACAGCCAGGTACTTTGGATGGCCTCGACCCTGCGGGACTTTGGGTTAGTTATAGACAGTGTTCCACTCTTTTGTGATAACTCATCTGCTATTAACATTGCTAAGAACCCAGTGCAGCACTCTCGAACCAAGCACATTGATATTAGATATCGCTTCCTTCGAGACCATGTGGAGAAGGGTGACATAGTGCTCTAGTTTGTGGAGAGTGATCACCAGTTGGCTGACATCTTCACCAAGCCTTTGGATAGCTCTAGGTTTTCAGCCTTGCGGGGTGAGCTTGGGGTGGTTTGTCCTTATGGACTGTAGTGAGGGGGAGTTTTTGTGCTTTACTGCTTTATCATATTTATTATGCTCCTGTTCTCATTTTCTTGCATTTGCATTCAGGGTGCATTGGGTTAGTCCTCCTAGCATAGATTAGAGTGTTTCTCTCGTCTAGCTGGTTAGACTTCTTTCTCTCATCTTGTGATCTAGGATGCTGCTTATTAGCTGTTCCTCTTCTCACTAGGTCGAGCTCACTCACTTCTTATAGGTTCTAGCAAGGGTTGGGCCACCCTTGGGTAGACAGGGAACGTGTTTGCTCCTTAGTGTGATAGATGGGCAGTTAATACTCCTAGTGTCATATGGGGTAGATGAGAGTTAGTCTAAGCTATAGTATCCTCTATATCTTCTCTATGCTTTAAGGACTGTCTTTTGTGATTTCTTTGCCAGCTTCTCAGTCTTTAGCTTTGGTTCAAGGGGAGTTCATTTAGGAGCTTCTGAAGCTTAATATTGACATATTGTTGGTGGCCGGAAACGCGAGGCGCGCCGAGTACAATAAGCGCTGCCCCTCAGGTGTGACAATTACTGCGCCTACACCCGCGCCCGTGACGCTGTAAGCCCCATCTATGGTGAGAGTCCAGACCGGGTCGTCGTGCTTCTGAGCGGGCTGAGCCGGCGGAGTCCATTCTGCGAGGAAGTCGGCGAGGACTTGAGATTTGATTGCCGTCCACGAGGCGTATGTTAGGGAGAACGGGGCGAGCTCGGCAGCCCACTTGCCGATGCGCCCCGTGGACTCCTTATTGTGCAACATCTCCGCCAGGGGAAATGAGGAAGGCACTGTGATCGGGTGGGCCAAAAAATAATGCCGAAGCTTCCTGGAGGCCATGACCAACACATAAGCTAGCTTTTCAACCTCCGTATATCTTGTCTTGGCGCCTTGGAGGGCTTCGGAGACAAAGTACATGGGCCGCTGTGCGGCGCCTTCCTCTAAGACGAGGACAGCACTAACCGCCGTGACCGACGCGGCCAGATAGAGCAAGAGGGAAGCCTCTGGTGCTGGGGCGACCAGAGTAGGGAGGCTCACCAGGTGTTTCTTGAGCTCGTTGAAGGCCTCCGCGCAGTCGCTATCCCACCGAAATCCGTCGCACCCACGGAGTGTCTTGAAGAACGGCAGACCCCGCTCTGCTGCCCTAGACAGGAAGCGGCTTAGGGCCGCCATGCGGCCCGCCAGCCTCTGGACCTCCCTCGTCGTCTTGGGCGGCTCCATGCCTAGAATGGCCTCAACCTTGTCGGGGTTCGCCTGGATGCCTCGTCCGGATACAAGGAAGCCTAGTAGTTTGCCCACCTGGACGCGGAAGACGCATTTGTCGAGGTTGAGCTTGATGCCGGCCCTCCTGAGGTTGTCGAAGGTCTCCTGGAGGTCCCGGCCATGCAAAGCGAGCTGCCGGGTTTTGACTACCACGTCGTCAACGTAGGCCTCCACGTTCCTCCCGAGCTGGGCGGTGAGGGCAAGCGCGACGAGGCGGGTAAAGGTAGCGCCTGCGTTCTTCAAGCCGAAGGGCATTCTGACGAAACAGAAAGTCCCAATCGGTGTGATGAAACTGGTCTTGTCCTCGTCGTCTTCGGCCATGTATAACTGATGATAACCGGAGTAAGCATCTAGGAAACTCATTAGTTCGCATCCGGCGGTAGCATCGACCAATTGGTCGATGCGTGGCAGGGGGTAGTTGTCCTTTGGGCACGCCTTGTTGAGCGCCGTGAAGTCGATGCACATACGCCAGGCCCCGCTGGCCTTTTTGACCAGTACGGGGTTGGCAATCCACTCTGGGTGATGCACCTCGCGAATGACCCCGGCCTGGAGAAGCTTCGCTACCTCCACCTTGGCCGCCTGCTGCCGATCCATGGACATACGGCGAAGCTTCTGCCTGACCGGCTTGGCGTCAGGGCGGACCGCCAAGCGGTGCTCGATTACTGCGCGGTCTACGCCCTTGATGTCCTCCGGCGACCATACAAAAATGTCAGCGTTGTCCTGGAGTACTTGGAGTAGATCTCGCTCAACCTCCGCAGGGAGCCCCTCGCCAATGGACACAAACTGCCCCTCTGTCTGGAGTAGCACCTTGTTGACCCCACCTTTGGGCCGAGGCTTAGGTGTCCATCCCGGAGCGGAGGGCGTGTCGCCGGGCGTACCCGAGAGGGCGTGCACCGGGCGGTGCAAGCTCCGGCTGCTGAGTTCGACGCGCCTGGCGAGGTCCTGGTCGCCGAAGACAGTGATCACGCCCTCCGGGCCTGGGAGCTTCATGCATAAGAAGGCGTGGTGTGGGATCGCTTCGAGGGAATTGATAGCAGGCCGTCCCAATATGACGTTGTAGGGGTGCGGGATGTCTACGACGTCGAACATGACGTGCGCGCTTCGGGTGTTGCTCCCCTGGCGGAACGTAACTGGAAGGGACACATGTCCTATGGCCTCCAGCTGTTGGCCTCCGAAGCCTTGAAGTGGAGCCCCTGACTGCTCCAGGCGGCTTCGGGGGATTCCCATACGTTCGAGGGCCCCTGCAAACAGAATATTCGCAGAGCTTCCCCCGTCGACGAGGACGCGTCTGACGTCATGGCCTGCGATGTGAGCCTGAATGACTAGAGGGTCTTGGTGAGGGAACTCCACACCCCTGGCGTCATTCAGGGTGAGGGTGATGTTGTAGAGCGGCACCCACGGTAGCGACCGCTCCACAGGGGCCCCTAATAGGGAACCTCCGGTGATGACGCTGACAGTGCGGTGCTGTGTGTCTTCCCTGTCGGAGGCTTGCGGGGGACCGCCTCTTGGATGCCGCTCATGGACTTCGGCAAGGGGCTGAGAAGACGAGGCCCGAGCTTCGGCCACCACCCGTCGCAGTTCCGTGACTGCGATGCACGCCTTCGTATAGTGATCACCGTAACCATGCACTTCGCACCACTTGCCGCGATCCCGAAGCTCTTGCTCCGCTCGGGGCCGCTCATCATGACCAGGTCCGCCTTCAGATCCCCAGCCTTCTTTCCACAATATGGAGGCAGGCTCCCGAAGGGCATTTCCACTGCCGAGGACATGGCGGGCCTTTTGTGGTCTGCGCCGGTGACGCCGGGGCTTGCGCGTGCTCCTTGACGAGCCTTCTAGCTCCCCGGGGCCATCGCTTTCGGGAGTGTCCTCCCGGAGTTGTCGACTACGGCCCTGCTTCGGGGAATTGTCGCCCATCTCCTCCTTGCATGGCAAGCGCTTCGCGTGGGCGAGGTCGGGAGCGGGGGCGTTGCGTCTCTACGCATCTTCCTCGGCCCGCGCATACCTTTCCATCTTGTCGAAAAGCTTGGCGACTGTCTTGATAGGCTTGCGCACGTTGTATTCGGCCAGGGGGCCCGGGCGGAGGCCCTGTATGGCCGCGTTGATGACGGTTGTCTCGTTGACATCCTTGACCTGGCATCGCACCTTTGCGAAGCGCTTGAAATAGTCCCGGAGCCCCTCCGAAGGTTTTTGCCTTACGGCAAAGAGTTGGTCCACGTCGACTTGCTCAGCATAGTTCCCTTGAAAGTTGTTGTGAAGGCGGTCGCGGATCTGCTCCCACGCGTAGATGGAGTTTGGCTCTATGGTAAAAAACCAGGAAAGCGCCACTCCTTGCAACGCGAGGGGGAGTCCCTTCGCCTTGGTGGTGTCATCTCCGCCCGCAGCCTCGATTGCGGTTTCGTACACTCGCACGAACTCGCGGGGGTCCGTGTCACCTTTATAGGGCTCGACGACACTGGGAATTTGAAGTCTTCGGGCCACGCCGCCTGCTGTAGCTCCAGCGGCGGAGTTGGTTGTTGCAGCGCCAGCGGCGGGGTTGGTCGTCGCAGCGCCAGCGGCGGGGTTGGTCATCGCAGCGCCGGCGGCGGGGTCGGTCGTCGCAACGCGAGCGTCGACGTCTTCGACCACCGCGCCTGCGTCGTCACCCGCGCCCGCAATAGCCGATGCCGAAGCCCTGGTGCCCATGCGATGCTCCAACCCAGCCGCCTTCTTTCCCCTCGCCGCCGCCGACGAGACTTTTTTCAGTGCCATCCTTCGAACTTCAGGCTTGCTCCTGTCCTCCCCACGGACGGCGCCAACTGTTGTGATTACAGACCAAACAGAGAGAGAGATGGTAGTGGAGAGTTGGGAGTAAGTGACAGTAATGGCCTGGCCTCCCCCGTGGCCTGTATTCCATATATATATACACAGGGGGAGTATTTTTACAAATATACCCTTACATCTGAGCTTCCCCTTCAGGGGCACTTATGTCATTACACATGGCCTATTCTGGGCCTTACAATCTTCTACCAGGCCTGCTGGGATTAGGTGGGGGCCACCCCTACAACATACACATTATAGAGCTGATCTGCCAGAACAGTAAGAATGCAGCCAAGAGCAGTATTGTTCGCATTTTCAAACTACATGTACTGCTCAATCATAAATGGATACTGCGGGTGGATAACCCACCACAGCCCCAAAGACATGAGCCAAAGCTTGGCTCTAGTCTGCCATCTACGAAGTTATGACCAGAAAACCTCCCAGGTTTCATCACATCAGAAGCACTAGCCATTGTTGTATTGCAACAAAATTCACAATAAGGTTTCCGGATTGTTGAACATGTGGGCAATATTTTAATTCCAAATTTTACTAGGAGACAAACATAATAAACTAGTGATGCAAAGCTTACTACTAACAACAAGCTACTCATCATATTTCAGAATATACTCAAGAAAATACAGTAACAAAGTCGAACGTGCTCGCGAACGACTTACTTTTCCGCCTGATGAAGAACAGGAAGCCACGCAGGCTTGACGCAGTGGAGAACGCGGATGATGCAGTGAAGTGAGCGGTCACGCAGATGCGCTGCCCAGAAACCTTATTGCCACCCCGTGCAGGTACTCCATGCGGCAACGTTCGGAGATAGCCGCTCTCTCTCCTTCCAGGTGCACGCCGGGAAGAAAGGTGGACGAGTTTCAGATGGCACAGCACAACAACACAAGAGCAGAAAGTAGAGGAAGAATGGAAGTGCAAAATTCTCTTTTTTTTCCTGGACGTCTCCAGGCCCTTTTAAGGGCGCTACAGTTACTACTCACTAGTAGCTGCTGCGTTTTAAATAGAATTATGCACTGGTAACTGCCTCATCAAATCACAAATTAAGCAGTGTAAATTCACATGTAACTGCCTCATTCAATTGTTTGAATCTCATTCAAACAGAGAGAGAGAGGTGCAGAGTTTAGGAAAATAAAGAGACTTGGTCTGACAAGTGGCGCGGCACGTCACGGCACGGTCGCGCATCGCAAGTCACAATCACACGATTTTCACATGAAAATACGCGAATGCTCACGCGCGTGTGACTAGACAGAACCCTCCTCATACCATCTCTATCCATATTCAAGGAGTGGTGATGACTCCACCTTATAAATCGGTCTTCCTCACCTTGCTTAGCAATATGGTACTAAACCATGCATGCTTTCGAATTAAAGAAATAGGCCATAATTAAATGGGTCAATTTCTAACAATTTCATCTGCCAAGACGATACCATCACTGCATGTCTAGCTATCTCCGCTCATTCGCAAGTGTCCCCCTCACAATATTAACTTGCCTATCGTTCTCTCTGGTATTCTCCGAAATCACTCTCGCATGCATGGGGCTAAGTCACGGGATCTTCGATCAAAAAGGTATGGGTTACCATTGTGATGTAACTTAAATGAGCCTCGTTCTCTTGTCCATAGATGCAATGGAAATCGCTTTCCGTGCTAACCCCTTTGTAAAAGGGTCTGCCAGATTTTCTCTGTGTGAATATAGTTCACAGCAATCACTCCGAAGTTTCTCAATTTTCTAACAGATTTAAGCCTACGCTTCACATGTCTAGAGGACTTCATATTATCCTTTGTACTTGTGACTCTGGCCAACACTGTTTGATTATCACAGTACATCAGGATTGCAGGTATTGGTTTCTCAACCAATGGCAAGTCCAATAGAAGCTCTCTCAGCCATTCAGCCTCAACTGTGGCTGTGTCAAGTGCTACAAGTTCTGCTTCCATGGTTGACCTCGTCAATATGGTCTGTTTGCAAGACCTCCATGAAACTGCAGCACCAGCTAAAGTGAATACATAACCACTTGTAGCTTTGATCTCATCCGTATCAGAGATCCAATTAGAGTCACTATATCCTTCTAATACAGAAAGGTGTCCAGTATAATGTATTCCAAAAGATGTTGTGCCTCTCAAGTAGCGCAACACTCTTTCAAGAGCCTCCCAGTGATCATCTCCTAGGTTAGAAGTAAACCGACTTAATTTGCTCACAGCAAATGAAATGTCAGGTCTTGTGGCACCAGTAAATACATAAGTGACCCAATAATTTGTGAATATCTTAATTGATCTTTTCCTAACCCCTGGTTCTTTCGAAGCTTAATGCTCGCATCATAGGGTGTTACTGAAACTTTACAGTTTTCAAAACCAAACCAGCTTAATATTTTCTCAGCATAATGTTTGAATCTCATTCAAACTGAGAGAGGTGCAGAGTTAAGCAAAATAAAGATACACTTGGTCTGCCAAGTGGCACGCCACGTCACGGCACGGTCGCGCGTCGCAAGTCACAAGTCACACGATTTTCATGCGAAAATACGCGAATACGCGCACGCGCGTGTGTGACTAAACAGAACCCTCCTCATACCTTCTCTATCCATATTCAAGGAATGGGGAGGACTCCACCTTATAAATAGGTCTTCCTCACCTTGCCTTAGCAATATGGTACTAAACCATGCATGCTTTTGAATTAGGGAAATAGGCCATAATTAAGTGGGCCAATTTCTAACAATTTCATCTGGCAAGACGATACCATCACTGCATTTCTGGCTGTCTCCGCTCATTGGCAAGTGTCCCCCTCGCAATATTAACTTGCCTATCGTTCTCTCTGGTATTTTCCGAAATCACTCTCGCATGCATGGGCCTAGCTGGCCAATATTAATTCTTGGTAGTGAATGCTGGTTCTGTAATGCCTGTCACATCTAAATTACCTGATGCAAGCAGCATTAATTCTCTGCTCCATGCCATGCAAAATGAATGCCAACTACGTGTGTTAATTTGAGCACTAGGCAACAAACAACCAAAAACAAAACCACTCAAGCCACTCTCAACAGTCGTTTCTACCTGTTACTATAGCTATGCTACATCGGTCTTTTGATGATGTGGAAAAAAGACATAGAAGATAGAGAATGTGTACGTTACTCATGCTAGTAGTGAACCTTTCGAAGGACTAAGAAATTAGGACCATCGCTCTCCAATTTAGTGTACCTCTCTCCTATACATAGATGTTTTAGTAACAAGCTTTGTTTTAAAGCATGGCAGGAATGCTGCCTATTTAATTAAAGAGGGAATAGAAGTTACAAGAGAAACAGAGGTGTTGCAAAGGGTGGTTACAGGACTGGCTGAAAAACGCCAGACAAAGGTTGCTAAGTTTGACTATTAGAGAACTGAGTGGCAGCTCTGCCAACCTCATGTCTCCCGCCATGGCCCAACATGCTGCCTTCTCCTTTATGCGTACTAACAGTGACATTGTGGTGCTTTTCATTGAGCAAAAAATCTGTGCATTCCTTTCCTTCTAATTTCCCACATGACCAGTATGACGAGCGACACTCTAGCTTTTCGTGGAGCCCCGTGCGAGAGAATGGCCGCCTCCCACCAACGTCTGATGGTGTAAGGGAACTGCCAAGTGGCTGGATTTAGGGATGGACTCATCGTCTAATGCACAATGGTCGCCTAGATTCTTTTGGAAAAGCAACATTCGGCTAGGAGATGGATGACAGACTCTAGCATGTGTCTACAAAGGGGACACAGAGGCCGATTGGGCCACCCATGATGGGCTAGCAGGTCTGCTGTCCAAATTCTATTATGAATAGTTAGCCAGGCGAAGATTTTGCATTTTTTAGGTGCCCAGGTCTTCCAAACTAGCACGTTCATGGTTGTGGTTGTGGCTCCAAAGAACTGAGCTCTGTATGCAGAGGATACACTTTAAGTTCCATTCGGAGAGAACTTCCAAGATAACATGTCCTCGTGGTCAGCCTAAAGGGCATCAAGGAAAGAAGGCCCCAAATTGTGATAAGTTATTATGTTAGATTTGCCGTGAGCCCAGAAGACAAATCGAGGTCCTGGATCCATCTGTTGTCCACCAGTGCCAAATAAAAGGTACATTTCTTGCCTTTTGAAGCATCGAAGATGGCCAGCGCGATGTCACATAGCCTATTTTTGGTGAGCCCAAGGCTTATTCTAGAAGGATGCCCTTGTCCCATCCTTGATCGTCACCGTGGTGGCTGCCGCAAAATGCTCCTGATCTAGGCCATCACACGTTGTCTCCATCGCTTGCCAATATCTAGCCAAGGGGGCCAGTTGTGCCATAGCCATCTGAGTCTGAGGGCCCTGGTGAAGCACTTGAGGTCTAGGAGGCCAATACCACCTAGATGAGTTGGTCTGCAGACTGTGTTCCAATTCACTTTACATTTGCTGCCCAACAATTATCTCGATCCAATCTAGAGCAAATGACATATTGCTTGTTGAGAGATTTTAGCACTCAATTTGGTGCTTTGATGGCCGTTAGGAGGTATGTGGGCTATGCCGTTAAGACAGACTTGATAAGGGTTCTCCTACCTACAAGAGTAAGTAATTTGTCGTGCCATCCAGCAAGGTGGTTGGCATACCTATCTTCTAGTACATGGAAGTCCACCTAATGGAGCCTCTTTACAGCCAGGGGAAGGCCTAGGTATTTTAACGGAAAGGATGTAAGCACCACTAGCAAGTCCTGTAAAGTGACTTGGAGGTCGATCTGATCACATCTGATTAGAGCCACTCAACTTTTTTGTAGGTTAGTTTGCAGTCCCGTTATGTCGCCGAAGTGTTATAGGATATGTACCAGATTGCAAACGTCTTCCTTTTGGGGTGCAAGGAATATGGTTGCATCGTTTGCATATAAGGACATTCTCAGGGAAGCCATTCGGCCTCTGAGCTACTACTGGAGGCCCATTTCCATTGCAAGATTGAGGATTTTTTTGGAAAGGATCAATCGCTAAAATGAAGAGAAAGGGGGTGAGTTGGTTACCGTGTTGTAATCCTCTTTGGTGTTGTACCTTGTTGCCTAGGACCCCATTGAGGAGGACTAAGGAGGAGGTGATGGAGAGGAGGCATGGGATCCACTCTCTCCAATGCGGAGTGAAACCTCACTTTTGTAGTAGGT
Organism: Dendrocalamus latiflorus; assembly: GCA_017311315.1. Taxonomy (NCBI): domain Eukaryota; kingdom Viridiplantae; phylum Streptophyta; class Magnoliopsida; order Poales; family Poaceae; genus Dendrocalamus; species Dendrocalamus latiflorus. The sequence continues at coordinate 6,658,594 of CM029675.1, forward strand.
CTAAGAGGTAGTCCCAGCGAATGGAGTTAAAAGCTTTTGCTATGTCATGCGTTAGCAGGAGGGCCAGGATGTTGTTATGATGGAAATAGCTTGCCAGATTGCGGACATAATGGAAGTTGTCTTGGATGCATCTGCCCTTAATAAAAGCACTTTGGCATGGAGAGACCAGATTATTCATGAACAGAGCTAGTCATAGAGCTACGATTTTGCTGATGATTTTAGAGAAACTATGGATGAGGCTAATCGGTCTGTAGTCTACCGTAGTTTGGCTCCTTCTTTTCTTGGCAACAAGACTAGATTTGCAGTGTTGGAGTGAGGTAGGTGAGTCGTTCTTAGGTTTAGGAAGCCCTGTAACTCTGTCATGAGACCTAACTTAATGATGTCCCAGCATGCATGGTAAAAGTTTCCATTAAAACCATCAGGGCCTAGTGCTTTGTCTGTAGGTAACGCTAGTATGACGCCTCGGACCTCCTCTTCTGTGAGATGGTTGACTAGGGTGTGAAGGTGAAGTTGTGGCAGCTGTAGGTTTTCTAGTTGAAAATGACCGTTGCCGATGGCGAGAGGCCAAGGACATGGCCAAAATGTTCAAAGAGCAAATCAGCTTTATCGTCATGAGTGAGGGCAACATCTTGGTACCTAACTAGCTGGTGGATAGTTCTTCCACCTATGGGAGTTGATTCAGATGTGAAAGAACTTTGTGTTTGCATCTCCATTTTTGAGCCATTTTATTCATGAAGCCTATTTCTTTTGGGATTTTTCAACCACTACTAAGCCCATGACACTTTTTTGAGGCGTTCCCAGAGCTCAGGCGTGCTCGCTAAGAGCAAGTGACTCTCCTGTGCTATCTCTAAGTGAAGGATGATCTCTTGGGCCATATGAAGCTAGAGCCTAGCCCACAGAAATAATTATCTACTATTGGCCCGAAATCATGTGGTGGTGGATTTCAGCCTTTTGTTTAGGTGAAGAATTAGGTCTCAAGCTGGCATTGGTTCCAACCAAGCCTGTTCTACTACCTCACTAAACCCAGGAAGCCAGATCCAAAAATTTTTGAAGCAAAAGCATCTTGGGGATCGTGGTCCACTTGTGTTAGCATGGAGGAGGGGTTAGTGGTATGAAATGGATGTGCCCAAAGATGCAAGCTGTGACAATCAAAGGTGGAGTTCCATGTGTTGTTATAGAAGAGTTTGTCCAACCGGACTAGCATAGGGTTTGCTCTCTCATTACTCCAAGTGAATTTTCTATTTTGAAGGTGGATCTCCTTTAGCTTGCAGGCATCAAGCGTGTTGTGGAATTGATTCATGAGACGTTGGTTAAGATTGTGGTTGTTTTTGTCACTCGCTTTGTAGATGAGATTGAAGTCCCCTAGGAGTAGCCACTTTGTGTCATTCAGTGGTTGTAGGAGACAGAGCTCTGCCAAGAAGCTTACCTTCAGAGCTTGACTTGAGGGGCCATACACTATTGTCATCGTGAAATCCATGGTACACACCTTGATTTTAACATCCACCGTTAGAGATTAGGGACTGCAACAGTTTGAGACATCAACAATATCACTGTTCCAAAGAACAAGGATGCCTCCACATGTGTTTTCCATCGGCATGAAGTGGAATTCTTGTAGCCTATTGCCTGCTATGGCTCTAACCAAGGATTCGTCTATTGTGGCCAATTTCATCTCTTGTAGGCAAGCTAAGTGACACATGTCATCATTGGGAATCTCAAAAACAGCCCCCTAACATTCTAGGAGAGTATTGCCAGGGAAGGACAAGACATTATAGAGACTTGCACTCTAGGTGACCCTTGGAGAAGAGTGCTACGTGTCCAAAGGGCAGATGAGGAGGGTGGCCGCCAAAGATGGTGATGTAGGGGGCATTTTAAGAGCAATAGTAAAAGAAGTGATAGACATAGCAGGGGTGCAATCCATAGATGCATGTTGCCATGGTAGCATAGGAGTACACTTGAGTGATTAAGTTGTTACGTACATGCCCAATGTTACATCCCAAATTTTCAAAATTTTATTTTCAAGAATTTAATTTTTGTTTCATTTCAAGCCTAGAGTAAAAAATAGTAAGATTTGGAAGAAATTGTGTTCAAAATGGGTTTGGTTAATTTTATTTGAGTTCCTTGCATTTTATTAGAATTATAGGAATTTTCTGCGATTTATTTGGATTTTCTTGCTAATTTTCAAGCTTTATTCTACTTTCTCGGGTTCTAAAAACTCAAAAGAAAATAAAATACCTCTTTCCTCCGGCTGACGTGTGGACGGCCCAGATTGAGCCACGTCCCATGCGCCTCGGCCCATCCCCGCTGTCCGCCCACCCTGCCTACCCTTCTTCCCCGCTCGACATGTGTGCGGCCCGGATTTCCCCGCACCCCGCCCCGGCTGATCTCACCAGTCAGCCACCACTCCCTCCATCTCTCCACGCCCAAGCATGCCTATCGGACCCTTCTCCCTCCCCGGTTATCTCCTTCCTCGCGCCGCAACCGTCTCCGCCCTTCTCGGCCTCCTCCCTCTCTTCCGCACCGCACGCCGCCCACGTTCTCCCACAACTGCCGCCCCACCTCCCCATTTCCGCGCTCATCCACAATTCCAAAATTCTAGTTTATTCATTTTCTTTGATTTTAAACTTCCGAGAGCCCGTTCTTCTTCATCCTTGCTCCGATTGAGCCCATTCAAATTTCTAAATTCATCAAAAATTCCCCTCTATCTACTTCTGCCCTCAATTCAAATTTTTGTTATTGTTTTAAATTTATTTTGAATTTATTTGAATTTGGTGGGTTACTTTCACGTGTAGACTACGACGATTCGGGAGATTTCTTCGATGATGACTCTCACACCCACTGCAGAGCAGGGCAAGTCACACTCCTTGATCATGTTGATCCCAAGTTTCAAACAAAATTTATGTTGTTTTAAATTAATTCTACATTACTTTTATTCACTATATTTCAATTCAGTTTTAAAATCTAGTTAATGCCTGTTTGATATTACCTCCTTGACATTGTAAACCCTTTTACCTTGTTACCCTAGGATAAACTCTAGTTAGTACACTAGTATGGCTGGAGAATTTTGGTAGCAATTGCTTAGCCCAGCATTGATATAACTTAGGTTTGGGACACCTTTTTCATATGAAATGATAAGCTTTAAAATATATTCTTGACTTCGGAGAGTCATGAAGGATGAAAAAATATTTTTGGAACAAAATATAAAACCTGGCTTAGACCTAGGCTAATGGTTAGGTGGTGGGTGCAGGCGTACACTGTCGTTCGGAGACACAATGTTGATTGTCATGCGCATAGGTATGAGGTTGAGCCTGAGTCAATTAAGGACCGGTCTATGAGCTACTATTGCAAAGCCCTATCGTACTACCACAAGGCTGGTATGGGACAGCCCTAGCTGAATAGTTTGTGAGTCCCAACCTGAGTCATGTTGTAGGTTGAAAGTGAGCGTGGCGTAGGCCATGAGAAGTCTTACTCAGCTCAATAGGGGGTCCCGGTCTGGTGGATTCCATACTGGGGTGAAACCTTAGAGTTGGCTTGGCCAGATTGAAGGCTTTGCATTGTAAAGGCCTTGTCATGATCTCCTTACCACACACCTAAGGAAGTGTGTAATTCGTGTGGCAATCCGGGATGATCGTGTCTTGTGGGTAAAGTTGTGCAACCTCTGCCGAGTGTATAATCTATCCTGGATAGCCATGCCCACGGTCACGGGCATGCTGAGTAAAGTTTTTTACGGATTAGACTTTGTTTTCAAAATGGTTTATGAAAACCTGGTGGATGGGTGGAATCCATGAGTGGTTGGGAACGTGTGAATGGGTGGAATCCACACGAGATCTTTTGGTAAAGATGGTCCGGGTGGGATACCCGTGGTTCGGTTAGTGTTTGGTTGTAACTTACACTGACGGTATTAATTTCATTTACAAGTACAGTTTCACTTACAGTATTAAATTCAGCAATTTCAATCTAGTTACTGTATTTCTTTAAATGCTGTTTTATGCAAAATAACCATAAGAGCCTTCCATTGATGCCATTATCATTAAGTTGCATTCTCCGTGTGATTTGCGGAGTATAAGTCTGTACTTGTTGGACCGAAATGGCGACAGGGGGGGGGGGGGTGAATGTCGACTTCAAAAAATTTCGTCCCGCAAAAGTACCCCAAATGGAACTTCTCTTCAATAGATACAAAAAGCTATGAAAAGATAAATTCAATGCTTCTGGAACCTCAAAAACACAGAAGAAATAAGCACTGCAGACAGAGGGATCAAAAGGAGGCCATAAAACTCACAAAAATTCCAAACAACCCAGGCTACCAAGTAGGGCCGGTCTGACCGCCTTATGTGGGCCGGTCAGACCGCTCCCTGGCCGCCGGTCTGACTGCCCACATAGGGCCGGTCTGACCGCCACTCTGCGCCCGGTCTGACCGCTTCCAAATGGGCGGTCTGACCGCCCCTCGGACAAATCAGCCCAGAAACCCTGAATTTCAGACAGTTAAACTGCAACTTCAGAAATGAGGCTACTACCGAGAAATTAAAGATTTCCAGAGGGATAAAATGGCCCAAAACATCAGAGAAACAACTGGAATAGTTAGAGGGACCATAAGCACCAAGAGAAAACAACTTATGACAAGTAATTTCAGATTTGAGCCTAAATATGAAAATTACGGAGAGCTTCGACAAAAACTTAAATTCGCACCAAATCTTTGATCCTTTGGCCCTGAAACTTTGAGGATAGCTACTCAATAACCACAGGTTTTATCATGACAAATTTTAGGCCATCTCAAGAAGGGAAACACAGATCACACCAAAACTATAGAAACAAAAGAGATGAACAGGGGAGCCCAAAAAGTGAAACTTGAGATTAAATGAGATTAGCTCTTGGGAAAATCGATCAAATGATCTTGGGGCACCATCCCATCAAAGAGCAACCCATTTTGGGCCTTCCCAGCAAGAAACAACTCAAATCTCAAAAAGTCACAAATCATGCACAGAGAAGAGAACGAAGGAAAACATGGCACGAACAGAAAATGAACTTCAGAGATTTCATTCCCAAATCAACAAGGATTACAAGGAGTCCTGATACGTATGGACATTAGAACAAGAGGAATGATTACAAGGATCTCAATCCATCTCCAACCTCTCCTTCTCTCAAAATCAAGAAACCCCACTCAAGAACACACAAGCACTCAGGGAGACATCGAAGGGGGACACAACACAAACACCCTCTGCTGCCTTCCACCCACTCTCACCAACTAAAGACTCAAAGGTAAAACCACCTCCAAAGCCTCTTTTGACTCACAAAACCCTAACTCTCTCCCAAAGCCATGAGGGGGCATGCAGCTACTCCCTCCTATTTATAGCCCTTGGCTAACGGGTCTCCAACCCGTTACACCCGCTAAACCCGAACGGAGCCCGCTCCCGCTTTTGCAGCCTCGCGAAATTACCATTTCGCCCCTCCTGCACCTTCCGGGAAGCTTCCACGCTCCTTGTCGTCCAAGCCTCGCAACCACCTCGAGTCTCCGCTGTCTTCGACACATCTCGACCGTTCTGACCTCGACACCGCCCGTGTCTAGTCCGGTCACCTCGTGTCACGCCACGACTCCGCCTCGACGTCCTGCAGCCAACATAGACAAGAAACACATCAAATAGCACCGCTCGATACATTTAAGCATAAATGCATTAATGAAATAGCCCAAACCTGACAAGTCGACATAATATGCATCCTAACCATTTTGACCAGGTTTGACCGAGCCCGATTGCACCATGCAACGTCAAGGATGGAACCAACCAAATCCTTTTTTTATTCGAAATTACATAAATATACCCGCGGGAAATTTTTTTACAAAAATAGGCTCCAGTCGCATAATGGTTGGGCGACTGGAGTCTTTCGCCCAACCATTAAGCGACACATAAAGAGTCTACCAACCGTTCAGCGATTAACTGCAGTCGCCCCACCGTTGGGCAACTTCCATGAAGTCGCCGAACCGTTGAGCAACTGAAATTCAGTCGCCGAACGGTGGGCGACTGGAGGTGGGATATAAAACCGCGCTCGGCCACCGTCGCACCGTTCGGTTCATTCGGCCGCGCGCAGAAGGGAGAAGAGAAGGGGGAAAGAAGGAGAGGGAGAGGAGGAGAGGAGGAAAAGAGGAGGGGGAGAGAAAGAGAGGAAGAGGAGGAGAAGAGGAGAGTGAGTGTGCGATTTTCAGGTAATTTTTTGTTGTTATATTTTTTTGTTAGTGTAAAAAATTAGTTTAGAAAATGTAGTGTAGAAAATTAGTTTATAAATATAGTTTAGAAAATGTAGTGTAGAAAATTAGTTTAGAAAATGTAGTGTAGAAAATTAGTTTAGAAAATATAGTGTAGAAAATTAGTTTAGAAATTTAGTTTAGAAATTAACTTTAGAAATATAATTTAGAAATTTAATTTTCAAATTTTGTTTAGTAAATATAGTTTAGAAATTAAGTTTATAAATTTTGTATACCATTTATAATGCATTATTGTACAAAATATAGTATTTAAATGTACATGTACAAAATTTAATGTTGAAATTATTGTACAAATTTAGATGTAGAAAATTTAATGTACAAAATTTAGATGTAGAAAATTTAGTGTAGAAAGTTTAGATGTAGAAAGTTTAGTGTACAAATTTAGATGTAGAAAATTTAATGTTGAAATTATTGTACAAATTTTGCAGGTATGACTCGTGCTGGACGTGACTCCGACTGCCTGTACGCGCTGTTGGACGAGCACGTGGACCGCTCTCATCGCGCTTCCCATCTAGTGCCGTCACCGGGGAGCACGGACGAGCCGCCAGGTCAGCTGGGAGTGGTCCGGACACGCACACCTCGCGTGGCCTGGGGACTCGACCCTCGTTGGACTGCCAGGTTTGCACTACTCCAGCGTTTAGTGCGACCGTAAGTTCATTCCGTGCTGACCTTCACTTTGTTTGCAGGCTGCGGGATGCCGGGCTACTCCCTCTTGCCCGGATAGTGCAGGCCACGGACGAGGATGGAGCGGCTGGCGGGGACGAGGGTGGGGACGAGGTGGGCGGGGAGCAATCACGACGCTTTCCGTTCGACCGTTCCCTGCTGACGGCTTTGGTGGACCGTTGGCGGCCCGAGACGCACACTTTCCACCTCCCATTCGGGGAGATGACGCCGACCCCGCAGGATGTGTCCCTGCTCCTTGGGCTTCCGATCGCGGGAGACGCTGCCTTCCTACCGGAGGCCCCGGCCGACTGGCGCGCTGACCTGCTAGGCAGATTCGAGGGTGTCGTTCCACCGGCCGCTGACGACCACATTTTCGGAGGGGATCAGACCCATGGGCCGACACTGAGGTGGCTTGCACAGTACCGGGTACGTGGTTACAATCGATCGTGTCTTCGAAGCTCTTATTTGTGGTATTACGTACTAATAACAACTTATTTGCATTCAGGTGGAGCGCATGGATCCACAGGCAGACGATCACCAGGTGTCACGCCACTTGGAGGCGTATGTGCTGTGGCTGTTTGGTTGGGTGCTTTTCACCACCAGCCACGGCAACTCGGTGGATGCGCGCCTTATCGCTTATGCGAGGGCGATCGCTGACGACGAGCCCCACCAGGTCAGTTGGGGATTGGCCGTACTTGCCGCGACGTACCGCGCGTTGTGCGATGCGTGCACGAGGATCAAGGCGAACTCGATCCTCACGGGCTATCCCCTGCTACTGCAGTTGTGGTCGTTCGAACGCTTAAGCCTCGGACGACCTGTGCTAGACGACATGGGTCCGTACGGGCCCGAGATGTATCCAGGGGGAGACGTCGACCGACCGACGATGGGTTCTATGTGGTGCCGTCGTCGAGTAAGTATTATCACAGTCAACTATTTCTTTCTTATTGACGATCGTCATTCTAAACAACTTGTCTTTCTTGCAGGTACAGTTCGCGCATGTGCAAGTCATTTCAAAGATTCCCAAATGGTAATGTCGTTTCGATGATCGACCATTTCATGTCTTTGTGTCCAGGCTGACGTCGGTTCTGCCCTATGGGCCGACTCCGGCGCACTACTGGAGAGGGTCGCCACTGGTGCGCAGCTGACCCATGAGGAGGGCGTCAGCTTTGCGCGTCGGATGCACGAGGGGTATAGACGTATTGTTAGCCTACTATCCTGCACGAGGCTACCGGCGATCTCCACGCCCACCGCTCTGACTGCTCGTCCACCAGTGCCACCCCGACCAGCGTGGCACTACTCCGGTGCACCTACGTGGACACGTCCTCCACCACCTCACCCGGAGCAGCCAGGGGGTTCAGCCTGGGCAGGGCCTCCTACACCGGTTCACTTCACGCCTCCTACGCACACCCCTGTCTTTCCCACCTCGATGGCGCCAGCTACGGGTACGCAGAGGGTCTTATATCATGTTTATCCGAAGACGACATGCAACGAACTAACGATATTAATATTGCAGGTACTTACCAGCAGCACGGCGTCTCCCCAGGCCAGGACGAAGTGGACCAGTTTTTCGCGGAGTGGCCCGGGCAGTTCTTCGACGCAGCACCGGAGGTTCTCTCTGGCAGTGCCCTCCCCGGTGCACCGGAGGGCACACAGCCAGAGGTGCAGCTGACTCCACCAGCGCAGGGGCGGGATAGACACCCTCCTGCTCGTTTTACTTTTTCGGATCGTCCTAACCCGTTGCACCGGAGGAGGGCCAAGCGAGGCCGTATGGGAGGACGCGGGCGCGGTGACGGGGCACACCAGGGTGGCGACTGAGGCGTGCTGCAGATGCTATATATGTTATACATGTAATGACAAAACATGCCGCATGTTACTCACAGTTATATTATGAAGTTTATTTAAATTTACATAAGTCTATCATCTCTTCTCCGCACATAAACTATCTCACTTAACAGTGTATGTATCGATCGTTCTCTACTCAATCTTTCATAAAAAAAATTTTAAAAACTTTTTACGCGCCTACAATATACAATGAACATAAACTTGTATTACAACTTCACCGTATTTTTTACCGGTTCAACATTACAAAATTCACAAAATCTAAAACAATCACGGGGGCTACATGTAGTCGCCTAACGGGATGGCGACTGCATGCTAGTCGCCTAACGGAAAGGCGACTGCATGTAAGTCGCCGTACGGAGGAGCGACTGGATGCAGTCGCTCTACTGTGTAGCGACACAAATTTTGTCGTTTAATGGTTGGGCGAAAGGCTTCAGTCGCCCAACCATTAGGCGACTGGAGCCTATTTTTGTAAAAAATTTTCCCGCGGGTATATTTATGTAATTTCGAATAAAAAAAGGATTATCCGTACAAAAAAACTCGGAAATCTCCGCCATCCAATTAAGGCCTGTTTGGTCTGAATAATGTGTTTGCTACCATGGGTTCGTCGCGTAATTTTTGTGGGAAGAACCATATTCTCATCTTCCGTTAGTATTGTGCTGATGTGGTATAGTATAGTGATGGGTCAACTCATGCCATTCTTCGAACCAAACAGAAAAATTAGGTTCGGAGTTAGGATCAAGTGATACAAGGCCAACTCATTTCTGAAATGAAACACCTCGTTAGAGGTGGGATGGCTTTCATCCGACAGTACCCATTGCACAATATTTGCCCTTTTTTAGACATCACAAATGCAATAGATTTTAATCTTGAAATTAAATTTTGTATAGAGAAAGAACAAGTTTTTTCCTTACATATAATACTTTGAATATTTTTTAGAAAATTGACATTTAATTTTAAAATGATTTTCAATTAAATCGTATGCTTCCCCTTAGCTGTCTGGCCTGGAGGCAACCAATGGTAGTTGCAGGCAACCAACAAAAAATTAAGCGTTGCTTCACATTTAATCGTATGCTTCCCCTTATCAAAAGCACAATCATTCAGTATCACCTCCTTTCTTTCCTTCAATGATAAGTTTTTTAACTTCACCCAGCTGTATACGATTGTGATTGGCATTTAGTGATGCACGTACACATCAACTGTCCTTAGTTGTCACTGTAACCATAGATTTTGTCCGATTGCCCTCTCCTTAGTATTTTAGAGTAAATCTAATTGCCGTCGATCTCCTCAATATGTCAGAGTAAAATAATAAAATGGAGAGGAGATTTTTTTTTCCATACTTGGAAGTACGCGTAGGACCGTTCATTTATGGCAATCTCTGGAAGCCCAGTGTAAGAGGTAACTAATGGAAAGTATTTTAGAGTAAAACTAATTGCCGTCGATCTCCTCAATATATCAGAGTAAAATAATATAACGGAGAGGAAATTTTTTTCCATACTTGGAAGTACGAGGACCGTTCATTTATGGCAATCTCTGGAAGCCCAGTGTAAGAGGTAACTAATGGAAAGAATTTACGCTGTGGAAGAGACACTGCTATAAAAAAAAGTTATTACAAATAGTTCGAAATTATTATCACAAACGGTTTTTTGAACCGTCTATATTTATGTGTCAGTGATAATCAGAGATTATCACAGACGATTTGTGAGCTGTCTGTGATAAAAACAACACAGACAGTTTGTAATTAGAACCGTCTGTAAAGAAAACTATTACAGACGGCTCAAACCAAAAACCGTCTGTGATACTCGTCAATCACAGACGGTTGGTAAACAGTTTGTGATTGGTGAGTATCACAGATGGCTTGTATATAGAGCCGTCTATGATAGTCCTTCATAGACGGTTTATAGCACAAATCATCTGTGATAGTTCATTCTATACCTAACATTTTTTCTGTTTTTTGGCTAGCCTCAAGAACTAATGTTACCTATGCCCTTTGAAAATAAGCAAATATAATGGCAAACACAATATCACATTTCATTTCCATTAAGATTAGAATCCACCATTACAACATAATAAGATAACGAACCCAACTCTTTAACACGGTAAGAATATATAAGAAGCAGAGATCCTATCAGACAATAGAAGCTGGATGCAGCGCAATGTCCTTGACGGCTGCCATCAAGGAAGAGAGGGGAGGGCATCTGATGGCGGCTGGATATCATTGGCAATGGAGAGGCGGCGGTAGCGTTACCTTTGTGTCACAACAGAGGCGCTAGCTCTTGGTGGTAGTCGGTGTCATCGAGAAACAAGCTAGGAGTGGATGAACTAGCTAGGAGTAGTAGTGCACTGTGGTGTCACAGCAGGAGGCGGAGGATCTAACTCATAGTGATAGTCGGCGTCGTCGATGGGAAGATGTAGGAAGCTAGTAGATGAACTCACGTATGACTACCGATGGAAAGGGAGAGGTAGAGTAATTAATAAGGGCTAAGCGGTGAGAGGAACCGGTGCCTGCCTTTCGATGTGAAGAGAATTGACGGGTGAGATCGAAATACTAAGGGATACGCCACAGATTGGTGACGTGTCATTATCAGGAACGGTTTGTTATATGAACCGTCTGTGATAATGCACATATCAGAGACGGTTTGTTATACGAACTATCTATGATAAGTCACATATCAAAGACAGTTTGTTATATGAACTCTCTATGATATTAATATCAGAGACAGTTCGGTATACAAACTGTCTGTGACAACGCTTAAATATATGCACCCTAATCCAGCTCTTCTAAACTGTCCTCTTCCTCATCTTCTTCACTAGATTTCTCAATAATGACATTTAATTTCTTTTGATCTCCTTCCTCTCATCTATCTATTATGAGTTGTTCAGCCGCAACCGTACACAGGCGGCCAATAATTTACGTCTGGAGTAGCTTCTCTGCTCATGCCCTGCTCTGATTCCTCGACTCGCTTCTATCCATCAGCTGGACCACATCATCCACCGTCGACGGAGGTGTCTTGTTGCCACTCAGGAAAGAGAAACCGCCCTCAGCCTCGTTCTTCTCTGCAATGTGCACAAAGCGGAAAAAACTCTTGCGGCAGCGGAGAGATACATAGATAACATTGCCGATCAAGCAAAAACGGCCGATTCTGAGGAAGCTTATCATGGCATCCTCTTTGAGATTATGGGCCATACTAATGATTTACCCAGGATATAGGAGGAAGTGGAGAGGGCAAAGACAATCTTCATGGCATTTGAGAACTCAGCGACTGATCCTCTAGCTCTAGAAGTCGAAGAAGAAGTATATGAAGCCCAGAAGACTAAGATCTGGGAATCTCTTTTTGGGACTTTTGTAACAAATTTGCCTTGAATTTGTCTCTTGTCTCAGTAGCTTCTGTAGTTCATACGACAAAGGATAAAATACAGATGACTGTAAATAAAAACCGTCTGCGATAGTTTTATAGACGGTTCTAAGTAAAAACTGTCTGTGATAGTGCATATATCACAGACGGCATTTAAATCTAACCGTCTATGATAGTTTCAGAGACGGGTTTAGCCATGAACCGTCTGTAATAATTAAAATACAGACGGCTTTATACGAACCGTCCGTAATAAGATGTTCAGTATAGTTTGTTTTGTAGTAGTGAAATAGTGATTTTAAAATAGAATGGAAGGCTTGATGTGCAACATGGTACGTTCATTAAAACTACGAGACTACCGGTGGTGGTTATGATTCCGCATTCTAATCAAGGTCAATGGCGAAAGGTTACAGTGATGCATGGCACCTGCAACTATGCCATATTTTATTGCAACCGCATATGCATAATATGTAAAATTTATTTATGTGGTGTTTATATTGGTTTCTATAGATAGGTTTAGCTGTAGTTAGTGGTTTTTGGCTGAAAATAAAGTAGCGATCGAAAGAAGTGATTTTTAAAAGGAGTGGTGAGCGGTGGCAAAAGTTAGGAAGAGCTACGTGTGCAAGATGGGAGTGAGAGGATTGGATGCATAATGCGCCCGTTACCCCTTGTTTTATTCTTGGAGCGAGAGGAATGAAGAAACCGTTTTGTAAAACCAAAAATTTGTATTAATTTTTGATTTCTTTAAATAAGCCAATACGAATATCTCCATATCTTAGATATGGTGGTGGTAATCAACACAGTGCAGAGGATTTAAGAGCTGAGCATGTAATCCAACCAACAACTTAGCAGAGAAGCGCTCGAGCGACGTCAATGTCTCGAGGGCTGGGCAATTGCAGCATTCGCATGTACACGCTCGCGTCAATGGCACATTGACTGCTCACCGTGCGGCATTATATATGAAAACAGCAAAAATCATGAAAACCAGGTTGATTATGTTGAGTTAGTTTGAAGCCAGTTCAATTGGAATATCTTAGAGACCATGAGAAAGCCAATAATGGCGGAGAGAAATAAATAGAATTTGGCAAGCAATGATTGATTTATAACAAGGTCAATAATTACTAAAGCTCCAAATACCCTTTTTGTATTTGGACGGCTAGTGTTTTTGTGGCGGAGGTACATATCACATCACCTAACAACGAAACTATCATTAATTAATTGTGGGATCAGTAGGCCAAAAGAAGTCTAAAAGTAGACTTTTTAAAAAATAAAGCTAGAGCGCTGTCATTCAATTAAACAAGAGTAAAGTCCATTACCGGTCCTTAAATTTTTTATGCTGTGTCATCCTGGTCCATAAACCTTTAAAGTATGTCATCTCGGTCCTTAAACTTTCAAAGTGTGGCAATTTCTTTTGAAAGTCTATGGACTGGGATGACACAGCATAAAAAGTTCACTGCTACAACTACATAGGATATTACCACACTTTGAAAGTTTAAGAATCGAGATGACATACTTTAAAAATTTATGGACCGGGATGACACAGCATAAAAAATTTAAGGATCGGTAATGGACTTTACTCATTAAACAACGTAAAGAGTTTAAGCCCCGGTGGCCAATCCGGTAGCGGCCTAGTTACAGCGTGAATATGTTACAGAGGGAAACGAACAACAAGGAGTGAGGGCTGCTCAGCTCTAGCCTCTAGCAAGCCTCTCCTCTGTTCAATAGCCCCCTTGGTTTTTAATGCGACATCTTGTGAAGAGGCCGTTTCGTTTTGGAAAATTCTTCGGTTTCTTCACTCCCAAATATTCCACATGACGTAAATAGCCAACCCATTAAGATCCCTCCTAAAGTCTTTGGGCGTAACGGTGAGCGACGCTGGCAATCAGAAATAGTGAATAATTTTTAAAACTTTTCCTTTAAAATATTTAAAATCTTTACTTAAACGACTGTGATACTCATCAAGTTCAGATCACACCAAACAGATTAACACGTAGCGTATTTCCAAAAGCTGTTTTTTTTTGTTTTTTCTATAGTGACTAGTTTTCAAACAGAATGTCTTTTCAAAACGGGCACTATAATTTAATTATAACACACACTGTAGCGAATTCATTTATATCAGCTAAAATAGTACGCGAGTTTCTATTACTCCTTATTCCCTCATAAACAGACTAAAAACCATAAGCCGAATATAAAAGAACAGACCAATAGATCTCTATCATTTCGAGCTTAAGCCTCAAGACGTATATCCCTATCAGTTCGAACTGAAGTCTCCGATCGACATGATTGAACACTTCTTTGGGTAGGTTGCATCTCCACGGGCGTGTCATGGTTGCCGCCTTGCCGACGTCGAGCTCCTAGCTTCCTCCGTGCACGCAACACTTTCGCCTTGGGAGCGCGTGATGTTAAATGGCGTCCGAGGCAGCGAGCCATACATGCGTCCCAGTTCCCATCCGACACGGGCAATGTGGACTGAGGCATACTCGTGTATGCGTACAAATAGACATCATAATTTAAACCTTGCTGATAAAGTCGCACACTTGTAACTCCACCACCCTCCAACAGGTAGTTACCTTTCAGTATTTATATCGATTTCAGCACTTTTACAGGCACATATTAGACAGGGATTAATCCTTTAGCTAATGTTAATTAAACGAGTATTTGTGCACCGGCCTTGAAAGGAGAATACACACACCGGAGTAGCATAGCAGAAGCAATGCAAGGGTACACCAAGGTGAAAGATGTAATACATAGCAAGTTCCAGACTGACAAACATCTGGAGTAGCTTCGCAATTCCTCCGCTGCAAGATATTTTTACTACTTAAAAAAGATGAAGCGGTGGTCATAGTCGTGTGTAGTCACGGTGGTACCACCTCCTAAAAAAATTGTAATAAAAATAGAAACAATGATCTACCGACGAACAAATTTGGAGTTTCATGTACCAATTCAGAGTTTCCGCATTTTTGGTACGATACGTTTTCAAATTCAAAAACTTACCTTACAAACTTTTAAAAACTCATCTCATCGTTGGTGGAGTTGTTCGTTGGTTATGGTATTCGGAGTTATGTCAGGCTTCTCTCCCTACCGGAAGGGTCCCAGATGAAGGTGAAAGACTTCCAGCGTGCTGGAGGAGGGCATGGGGACTATTAGCACCACGAATTCGCCTACGTATTTGTGTTTGGCGTTCGATGGAACTTGCTACTTCGTTTTGTTTGGACTTCCAAGAGGTGAGCTAGTTGGTATGTATTGTTTTGTTTCTTTCAGAACCGCTATGTATTACATTTTTCACCTTGGTGTACCCTTGCATTGCTTCTGCTATGCTACTCCGCTGTGTGTATTTCCTCTCTAAGACGAGGCTTTACTGGGTAACGAGCTGGAAGATTACATATACAACCAGGTGGTTGGTTTGCCATCGCATTCAGATTAAAATCATGAGACCCTGGATACCATCATTAACAAGGACAAAGGAGCTGAGCATTTTTAATTAGGCAATCAGCCATGAAACTACAGCAACCTGACAAGAGATAACACAGTTTATACCCTAGTTGTCTGCCCCTCTGCTCATTGGCAAGTGTCCCACTCACAATATTAACTTGCCTATCGTTCTCTCTAGTATATTCCGAATTTTGGACGCATCTAGCCCCCCAATCACCCGAAATTCCAAAAGTAGCCCCCAACGCAAAAAATTCCGCATTTGGCCCCCTCCTGACCGCACGATCGCCGCGTTGCGCCACGTGCCCCCGGTCGTGCGGTGTGGTACCGCACGACCGCACTGTTCACGGGTCGTGCGGTACCACACCTTGCCACCCCGTCTGCTGACCGCGCCACCCCGTCTCCGACCGCACGACCGAGCTCCCAGCGCGCAAAGCTGACCTCTTTTGTCATCTCACTGAGCAAAGCTGCCCTGTGTTGTCATGTACGTGCAATGTATGTGTTGTTTCGTGTTGTCATTGCCTGATGCCTTCTTATTCTGTGGTCTTTGTGCGTGAGGCTGCCCCCCCACACAGCCTATAAAAGGAAGCCATTCCTCACCTACTCCCTTGCCTTGTTAGCACTCACCTCCTGAATTAGTTGTTCCCAATCTGTGTAGTTTTCTTTCGTGCTCACTCCCCCAGACTAGGCAATGAGTCACCTCAGCACCTCATCATCGGCACCCACGGTGATTTGCCCAAAATGCAACACGGTTGTTCGACGTAAGACCTCACAGACGGCCGCGAATCCTAGGCGGCACTACTACAAGTGCCCTATCACTCGGTGAGTAAGATTATTTCGCGTTCATTCAAATCGTGGTGGTATGTTTAAAAATCTTGTTCTCATGGAATCGCAAGAAGCCCCTAGTGGTTGCCGATTCTGGGTGTGGGAGGATGAAATGGGCAGTAGGACAGACAATGTTTGCCATGAGAGAGTTGTCGTGGGGGTTGCGACCCCGTCGGGATGCGGTATCATTTTGATAGACTGGAGTGGAAGATAAATTTAATGTTGTGTGCTATTTTCTTTCTTGTGTTTATTGTTATCGTCAAGTTGTAGTGCTGGAGGTTCTCGTCGTATATATTGGTAATGTTTTATGCTGTGTTATACCTTGTGTTTGTTGTTATCGTGTCTTCTCCCGCTCGAGAGTTAATCTATGTATGTGTAATGCATGCTGTAAGTTACAGTTCCCACATGCGTGCATACTTGTCATATTGGAATGAAGCCTTAATTGTAGTTCAAATAATTTCATAAGCACAGAACAGTACGAACACAGGAAACCATGCGACGTTACACAATCTGAAGTACAATAAACTCATTATGAATCTCGTCGTCGTCTCCTCGGACGTCGTATGTGATCCTCCGAGAAGGTGAACCGGGTAGGTGAGTGCGGTGCATCTCGAAGGTCATACTGGGAGGCCTGCGTCCGAGGTGGTCCTACCCATGATTGCAAGTCTCGCCCACGATTGCCGTGATCGGCAGGGATCTCACGCCCTTCAAAACACCATTGTAAACCTCGGACTTGTTGGTTGTCATGATCCCATACCTTGCCCCACCGGTGTCATGCAACAAAGACCACATTTCCAAGTCAGGTGCATTGGACTGAACCCATTGTGTGAATAGCCCAACTCTTGTGGAGCCCCCCTCCATGGCCCCTGCTTCCGTATGCACATGTTTGGTAGCCTCCTGATTGAGCTGCCTCCACAAGGTGTCGAACTTCCGCTTCTGTTTCTGCATGCATAGCTTCTTGAACATCTTCATTAGGTCCTTGCTACGGAACCTTCTGTGGAAGTTCGCTGCAAGATGCCTCATGCACTAACGGTTCTTCACATCACTCCACTGAAAGGGGGCTGCGTTCCATTCTGTAATGTTCGCAACGCAGACAGCAAGCCTGCATTACGGTTGGAGATGACACACACTTCAGGGCGACCTTGCACTACGGCATGCTTCACATTGCAAAGGAACCAAAGCCAGCTATCCGTATTCTCGTTCTCCACAATTGCAAATGCCACTGGGAGTAACTGGTCATTTGCATCGGCTGCAACTGCGGTGAGAATAGTACCCTTGTACTTGCCGGATAGGAATGTCCCATCTATGGTTAGCATTGGACGACACCACTTGAAACCTTGTATCGCCTGATGGAAGGCCCAGAACACTCTGTCAAGAATGAAACAATTCGGGCCCTCCGTAGGATGAACCCTCTCCTGCTTGTTTATGTACGTGCCTGGGTTTGATTGTGCAATTTGCTGCAGCATTCTTGGGACCAGGTCGTACGCCTCCTCGTACGTCCCATACATACGGTGCAGCACCTTTCGCTTCGCCCGCCATACCTTCTTGTAGCTCACTTCGAAGCCCACCGTGTTCGCTACTTCTGCCATTAGAACGTTCGGGGAAATGGACACATCCGCTTGGATGAGGTGGGTGACCAGCTCCGCAACATACGATGATGTCATGTTGCGGTGCCTATGTACTGGCCCCACAAGCTCACAACTGTGATCTTGCAGCACCGTTATCCGGAACTCCGTGCCAACACCCTTGTACCGCTGCGCACGAACTTTGCCAGGACAGGACCCGTCGACACACTTCACAATGTACGTGTCTGGGTTCGACCTGTGCACCCGATACATCCGGCTTATGTTGATGGCTTGTCTAGCCAAAGCCTGCTGCACATCACTCTTAGTACGGAAGCACTGCCCCAAATTGAGTGCGGCCTCGCTGAACCCCCATTGTCCCTCCTCTGCCTGTGGCAGAACTAGGGCTACCACTGCGTTGTCGTCCAGTCTGGACGACACTTACGCACTGTCCGTGGTCACAACATGACTTACCACCCCTCCAGTTGCACCTTCGCCATCCTCGTCCTCTCCAGAACTGCCTGTTTCCACCTCCTCGTCCTCCTCGCTGCCCTCGTCTTCCACCTGGTCCCCAAGATACTCATGACAGTCAATACGTGCGGCACACCACCTCTGGTCCACACCTTCGTTGGCCTGGAAATTCTCTGCACGTCTCCTGAGGTCTTCATCACCCACTTCCTCGCCCACATGTTCTCCCACAGAAGCGTCTTCATGACCGGCGGAGATGAACCCAGTCTCACATCTCCACCAGCGGCATCAGAACCAACCATGGCGGATGATTCTACCCTCTCCACGAACTCGACATACACCATTGGCTTGGCATATATCGCAGGATCAGGGTTGCACACGACCTCCATGTAGTTTGCCCATGAGGCGTCATTGGTCACCTTCAGAAGTTGCCATATGCTCTCCCTTCCATCACCCACCATTGAGCCATAGACTGCCTCGATCCGTAACTTCTTCCTTGCGGTGTGCCGATCGAACGCCGAACGGACACACCTCCGTAGCTCAAACAAGCTCATGGTGTTCAAACCGGGTGCCCGGATCACGGTCCAGTCGCAATTTAACAGGTCCGCCCCATACGCCCCATCGCGTACGAGATCACTCCCATAAAACACGAACAAGTCTTGAATGCCAGCCATTGCGTACCTAACATAAGTGCATAATCGACTATTTTAGTACGCAGCATGTAACAATCGAACCATTAAACAAATTCTAACATACATAAAATTACATATTCATTTCATTTTTATTTGCATTGGTCTTATTTATAAATCCTACTTTCCAATTCGTAAAATTTTTTCGTTAAATTTTACTTAACGACGGCTTCCACTAACCAATTTCAATTCCATTTTTACCCGATTACTGCAAAATTTCCATTACTTAATTTTCTTCCTAATGCGGCTTTCACTTATAAAATTGTACATAAATCAACAAAATAAATCCTTGTAATTTCATGTCCTCAGTTTATTTATTTTTACTATACCTTCGTACTACTTTCCTGGTATTTCTATTATAATAATCCAAATTTATTCCCAATTTTAATTTTACACGTTGTCTTCGCGCATTCACTAAGCCTACTAATTATCCAAATTGTCTCTAATCTAACTATTGTTCCTATCACCTACAAATGCTCCAATATAAATATGTACTTTTTCAACACCTACACATGTAAGCACATATGTTCACCAAAAACTAACTACATTACAATACGTAACTTCAACATAAAATAAACATTATCTACACTACAAAAAAGCATGCATCATATGTGGATGTTTACCTACAGATATACACCGTATGACACATTGGCTTATAATACATATGTTCACATAAAGCTTACCTACAAATACATAGCGTACCAAATATTGACATGGCGTATCAAACATTGACATAAAATAACATTACCAAACGATGGTTTTTCTGCTAATGGACTAATTATGCACTAATGACATACATAAAATTTTAGTTCCGTGGGCACAATACTAACCACTTCTTGAAGCTCACGATGCAATCAACAACTTTTATACTTGCAAAATCCGCTGATTCCAAACGAAAACAACTCAAATCTACGTGTTTTCACTCCTCACTTCCCTTCACTTTCTCCCTCGCTCTATCTTCACTTCAGCTGCAAATGAACTTCCTGGCTTCAACAGCAGCTCTTGTTCCGGTCTTTTAAGTATGCATTCAGCACTCATGGAAAGGAGAGCGGGTCGTTCCTGCGCTGAAGACTCGTGTGCGAGCGGACGGGAGAAAGCAATGCGCGCAGTGCTACTTTCGGCGGACAGACGGGACGCGGAGTCATGCGCTCGCCGAGAGGGAATCGCGCGGTCGGGCGGGAGTCACGCGGTTGGCAAAAAAGATTCGCACGCTGGGGGCTCGGTCGTGCGGTCGGAGACGGGGTGGCGCGGTCGGCAGGGGTGTCGTGCGGTGTGGTACCGCACGACCCGTGAATAGTGCGGTCGTGCGGTACCACACCGCACGACTGGGGTCACGTGGTGCAACGCGGCGATCGCACGGTAGGGAGGGGGCCAAATGCGGAATTTTTTTCGTTGGGGGCTACTTTTGGAATTTCGGGTGATTGGGGGGCTAGATGCGTCCAAGATTCGTATATTCCGAAATCACACTCGCATGCATAGGCCTAGCTAGCCAGTATTAATTCTTAGTAGTGAATGACTGGTTCTGTCATATCTGTCACACCTGAATGACCTGATACAAGCAACATTAATTCTCTGCTCCATTGTGACAGCCCAATTTTGGTGCATTTTTAAGTTTTTTCCAAAGCCTTGTTGAAGTTTATGATTTTTAAAATAATTTTTTTGGCCCAAAAATATGAAATTAAAATTTCTAAAAGTCAGATGGATGCTGAGAATGTTTTCCTAAATTTTTTTGTGCAAATACCTCTTGGAATTCAAATTACCAATTCAAACTCAATTCAAAAATAGAATTAGAGTTCAAACCAAATAATTTCCCTCCTTCCCTTCGGAAAGAATCTAACCAGCTAGCCTGGCCCAATTCCTCTTTTCTTCTGCCGCTAGTTAGTGCACCATGCCGACCCATCCCCTCTCGCCACAGCCTAGCCAAGCCAGGCCACTCGTGCGCTCGCAGCCCAGCCTACCATCTCGCTCTCACTGCTATGTGGTCCTAGTGCCACACGTCAATTGGGCACTGTGCTTCTTCCTCCTCTCTTCTCTCTTGTGCATGCCTGAGCTCTCCCCACCTTGTGTGTGTTCGCGTGCAACAATGCATGGAAGAGCTCTGCATCATGAGTCTTGCAGGGCCATGCCATTATCCCATCACCGTGACCTTATCATGTCACTAGCTAGCCCTCTCTCGCCCTCTCGCATGTTCCTGAAGCCAAGCCGTGACACCTATGCCCTATCTCTTGGCTCGCCCCTATTTAAGCCGACCCTTTCATGTCAAAACCTTTGTGCTCACTCGCTCGTTACTTCCCCTAAGCTTCCATGCCACCATTGCCCTCGGAGAGGAAGAATTTACTTTCTTCTCCAATATCGGCTACAAGCTCCTCTTCTCGATTTCTCAGTCCAGGGAGTCTTCGACGATTCCATTGTGTGCTTTACTTTGTCTCATCCCCCTCACCTATTCATGCCCATTTTCCTTCAGGAAGTTCGAAGCCGACACCCTCACCACTTTTCCCAGCACCAACATGTCTTTGCCCGAAATTTGCATTCTAACCCCTATATGTTTACCGTGCTACTCCCATGATCAGTGGCTAGCACACACTTTCAACAACATTCGTATTACATCCATACATGATAAATTTAAAAAAGGTAGTGTATATAAGTAGCAATTGGACATAAGCCTGCACGGTAAAGTTTATAGCACATGGGTCAATCAGCCAAATAGTATAATAAAAATAGTTTAGCAGAAGTAGAGAGATAAAAGAGGCATTCAAAAACCAGCAAGTATGCCTCAACCCATGCATAGCCAACTGACTGGGATACAACCCTAGATATCAGTGTCCTCATTGCCAAAACCTACTATGTAATAGTAACCATAAGATGGATCTTCTTCTTTATCCTCTGAATAAGGTCAATAAGCAGTAGTGAGTACAAAAATTGTACTTCACAAGACATATAGCAAGTGTATGTTTAGTATGCAAATTGAGTCAAATGTAGTTGTCTAGTCTAGTTCAGTTTGCGAAAACATGCTTTCAATTGAAATAATGTACAATAGATTGAAACTATCATCGGTACGAATCCAAATAGTAAACTTAGAAATACCTCCAGTCAAATTCAGAGACCACCGAGGATGCGAAGGGACTCAAGGAGAAGCACTCAATCACCAAGTGTATTCAATATGGTATCTATGGTTACAAAAATGGCCTCCGCTCCCATTAGAAAGGATCCTATTTATAGGGGGAGAGAGGTAGACGAGTGAAGTTAGAAGTTTGCCATTGGAGCCTAGCTTACTCCTAGGAGTATCTACATCTTTTGCCCCACAGAGGCGTCATCGTGTTTGGGACTACGAGGTTGGTTCGTTGTTGGCTTCAGACTCTGTCTGGGTTGGTGCATGCCCAGGACTCTGGATTGGTTCGTGGCTGGCTACGAACTTCGTCTGGGGTTGGCCCCAGACCCTCCTGGGAACGTTGCATGCTTTGCCCGGAGTAACCCTCCCTTTTTAATCCATTTCTTTATTACCCCAGAGGGGCCCGCCCTGGTGGGACCGAGAGAAAGAAAGGACGGGGGGCCATGCATGGCACTTCTCAACCGTGTCTTCGAGGGACAGTTGAATGAGTAACTCATTAATGCTGCCGAGTCAGACGAGCAACCCCTCGTGGACTGGTCTTGCACACCTTACCTGGGTTGGCCTTGCATGCCTCCGAGGTTGGTCTTATGCACCTCGTCGGGGGGTTGGCCCTAGATGCCTCCGAGGTTGCTCTTGTGCACCTCACCCAGAGTTGGCCTCAGATGCCTCCGGGACTGAACTTGTGGTCTTCGCTTATGATGTCTTGTGGACTTAGCTTAAGGTAGGCCTTCTAATGTGTGTCATCACTCCAAGGTGGTCGTGTGCTCAGGGTAGCGTGGGGACCCTCCGATAATAATAGCCCCTCACTGATTTGGGCGGTCACTAATTGCCCACAATAGCCGGTGCACTGATCTAAGGAAGGGGTCAGCGTGCAACCTTAGGGCAATGGACTACCCTTGGCCTATAAAAGAGCTCCCCTTGTCTAACTTCCCCTTCCCCTCATTTGTATCCACTCCCCACTTCTCACTTCCTCTCCCCACTGCATTTCCTCTTGCCACTTCTCACTTCTTCCCACACCACCTTCAGATCCGCTCCTCCCCGAGGGCTCAGCTCCCCGGGTGTTCTTCGGCCATCCCTTTGTGCCTTGGCCCCCTGCGACCACACTGTCCGGGCCACCACCCCTGGGACCTTTGGGCTCCTCGCTGCATCCTGGACCCTTGGGGCCTTCACGCCCCCAAGACATCTCCCATGGGTGACTACTGCATGCTAAGGATTGCCCTCCTCCACCATGGCTAGAACCTAACCTTCATGGAAGGCAAGGTGCCGAGGAGCATCTGAGCCTTCTAAGGCTTGACCAAGTCATAGTGTAAGTTTCCACGAACCTTACAGTACTATGATTACTCGGCCCCTAGCCGGCCCTCTTCTAATCCCTACTTGGGCATCTAGGCTTGATGATCTCGCAGGTGGAGAGGGCAGTGGTGGTCTTACTAGGCCGTGACACAAGGGTGAGCACAGTGTCATCGATGACCTGACCGTGGGGGCTCACTGCAACCACGCATGAAAGATGTTTGGCGTGCCCATGCCTGCTTGCCCACCTTTCAATGAGGATGGCAGGTCTAGGTGGGGGTGAAGTGTCGTCACGAGGTCTTGGGGGACTTCTCAATATTTTAGAATAATATCCTGCTATGGTCATGATATCGGAATAAAGTTCACTCGTAACTCTTTGTTAGAGGTATCCTGCTACCCTGTCTCCCATCAGAAAAAGGTTGGCGGTCGAGATGAAGCTCACGAGAGGCACTTTACTTAGGAAGGTAAGAACATCACCGTCTCCCATCAAAAAAACTTGATGCTCGAGACGAAGTTCACGAGCAGCACTTCACTTTGGGAGACGAGAACATCACTGTCTCCCATTGGAAAAAACTTGGTGCTCGAGGTGAAGGTCATGAGTGGCATTTCGCTTGAGGAGGCGAGAACGTCACTATCTCCCATTGGATGAAACATGGTGCTTGAGACAAAGCTCATGAGTGGCACTTCGCTTGGATAGGTGAGAACTGTCGAGACCCGAGTATGCAAATTTGAACCATCCTGTGTATTTACACTAGTCCAGGATCACGCTAGTGCACACAATGGAAATATAGATGAAATATCGAGTAGTGGCAAAAAAAAAAGATAAGTGTAGTATCCATTCAAGATGCTCATAGGCAATCAACTAGGGAGAAAAGTCCTAATCCATGTAGATGTCTAAGTACTCCTCTATTACCTCTAGTTGAAATGGTTCTTCTTTAATAACTAAGCAGCAAAGGATATAGCTATTAGTACATAGAGTACTTAGCAAGTCATTTGTAACAAGATGTAATATATAATGATGTAAGACTTACCAAATGATGGATAAGTGGTTATTTTGCATAAAAACAACAATTTAGAGTAAATATAATAAATAGATTGAAAGCAATCTTTGAAAACAAGCATAAGTAATTAAGTCAAAGGAATTGAATAATCCACATGTGCACTGACCATTCACCCAATGAATCACCTGTGAATTAACCATTCACATAATGAACCACCAGTAAAGTAACCATTCACTTCCCAAAATAACCCAACTAGGTTTTCATGAAATATCTACCCTTCGTGTGAAATCACCAAGCAATGTTCATAACCGGGGACATGGCTATTTGAATAGTTTTACACTCTGCAGAGATTGCACAACTTTACCGACATGATATGACCATCTTGTAGTGTCACTGATATCACACGCTTCCTTAGGCATGTAGACCAAAAAGATCACAACAAGGCATTTATAATATTCAATCTCAAACTAACCTTGCTCACTAAGATTTCACTACTGAATAGCTAACCACCTAGTTGGGGAAGCCCCCTTCTTGTGCCAACATAACATCACAATGGTGACATCAAGGTTGAAACATTACAAATTGATTAGCCAGGTCCATTCCATACTAGACATGTGGTTGTACGATAAGCTCAGATCAATGGTACACAAAGGTAAGTCATTAGACATTACTCAAGCAAAACATCCACATCCCAAAAGTACTAACTACACTTCCCTCTTTATTGCACGATCACTGGCCCAAGTAAAAACAATTTTCTCCAACACCAATGACACTACCCATATCATGGTACACAAATTTTATAACTATAGCTTACCACCATGATTCAATATCTCATTAAGTCAAATTAATTAATTAATCAACATGTGATGATGAGCCCAACATACTGTAAGCATGGCTAAGCATAATAAATGTACAGCCCAAGTGGATGCTAGTATTTCATCACTAGATATTTTACCCATCCTATGGTGACAATGGAATCATGGTATTCAAATTATCAATTGAGAAATTAATAAAATTTGTTTGATAACTATCAGTTATAATGGTTTGTATTAAATTAGCAATGCATGATAGTTTAAAATAAAAATAATAATAAATAGATTTGAAACAATAGTTTAAACATAATCAAAGGTCATGATTTGCCTTGCCTTTGCTCGGTTATCAACTCTTGAACTTCAAGTTCTGCTTCTACTCATTCGAAGACGTTTTCTAATGAGAGAAAAAGTGAATAAAACATTAATACATTGAAATAAAATCCAAAAACAACAAAAACTAGAACTAAAAGACAGAGCTTAATCTTAGATGAATTTATGAAAATGAATCGGGTCAATCAAAGTTTAGTCAGAGGAGAACGGGCTCTTGGAAGATTTGTCAGGAAATTAATTCCTAGAAATTGAGAGAGAAAGGATAATATTCTCTAGAATATCCCCTTTAGAATAAATTTAACAAAAGGCTAGAGGCTGACAAGTGGGTCCTATAGATTTTTGGATTTTCCAAAATAAATTTAATTCTGGAAAATAGGATTAGGGACTGACAAGTGGGCCCCTCGATGTATGGACAAAGTTCATAGCAAGTTTTACCAGCCTACGGTACACCTAGTCTATGGAACATGGTGTTGGGCTTATGCTTGGATGTCGCCATGCAGGATCCATGTGGCAGTTATGTAAATCGGCCAGTGACATGGCATGGTGGTGGTGGCGGTGATTGGTGGCAAGGGAGCAAGATGGAAAAAGCCAAGGGGCTCTGCTGGATGCAACAGTGAAGATGAACCTAAGGCACAAATTCTGTGGCAAGAATCAATGGTGGTCACTAGTGACGATGAAAGAAGCGATGGTGAGGTCAAGCTTCACAATGGTGAGACACAAGAAAGCTTCTCTTATGAAGGCAAAGTGGGCATGGGACAGAACATGTTTTGGCAAAGGCAATGTAGCAAACGGGGAGGTGGAAATCTCACTATCCGCTGATTCAAAAGATGATGTCGATCTCCACACCCACGAAACCTTGGGTCGATTGCTTGCCAAGATCGAATGAGGAGGACTGGGAACATGCCATGACATGGCTAGGTCCGGTGAAGTCATGGAAGAATAGCCAATCAACAAAGCTTGTTCTTGACTCCCATGGCGACGGTGGAAGCCAAGGGTGGCGGCTAGGGTAGATGGAGGAGGGAACTCAGTGTGCTTGTTTTCGAGGTCACGACACCTTCTTATAGCATGGGTGAAGGAGAAAATAGGGCAACCACACCGCAATGTGATGGTGGTGTCAGACAAAGGGAAGGTAATCATGAGGAAGACGATGAACAATAAGCAAGTGGGCTGGCCAAGGTGGTTTCAGCTAAGAGGGGATGTGGGCCGAGGCAAACTAGCTAATGAAGTAGGCCAGCATGCTGGGCTAAACTGCACAGAACAAAACAGGCTGGTGGAAGGAATAAGGGAGCAGGGCATGCGGAATTGGGCTAGTTGGAAAAGAAAATTGGGCCAACGAAGGAAATTGGTGGGATGGGCTGAAAGAATAGGAATTTGGTCCGAAGGGATTTTCTAGATTTTCAAGGAATTTACGATTTTCAAACATTAGGGTAAATTTAATTGAGCTTACAGAAATAGCAAATAAACTTTAAAAATCTAAGAAAATACAAAAAAATCCTTGCATAAGAAGGAACCCAAAAAATTAATGTTTGGTTTATTCATATTAAATTGTTGTTTACTTTATTCATGTTAAAGCTTCTTAATTTGTACAAATTCAAAGTAAGCTTTAATTAATTCAAGAAAATCCAACTTGTTATTTTTATTTTAAAAACTTCAAAAAGGCAATGAAAATTAGGATGTTACAAACCAGGTGTGATGTTGGAGATGACATGGTTCAGGCTTCATCTTGCAACACTATGAGATATCTGGCTACTTTGAGCTAATGGTGCTCCACAGCTTACTCCTAATGAAAAGGACTGGTGCAACTGAGCTCATGAGCGGCATTTCGCTTGGGAAGGCAAGAACTTCGCCATATCCCATCGAAAAAACTTAGCACTTGAAGCAAAACTCACGAGAGGCATTTTGCTTGGGGAGGCGAGAATGTCGTCATATCGTCAACTCGACCCCGAACTCAACCCTATAGAGGGGGGATATCACCAACTCGACCCTAGAGTGGAGGTATCACCAACTCGACCCTAGAGATGGAGAAATCGCCAACTCAACCTTAGAGAGGGAGAAATCACCAACTCGACCCTGGAGAGGGGAAAATATCAACTTGGACCCCAAAGAGGGGGAAGTCACCAACTCGACTCTAGAGAGGGGAAAATTGCCAACTCTATCCCAAAGAGGTGGATATCATCATGTCAACCTAGTCTATAGCTTACGAGAACACAAATATATTCCATGATAACACAGCAAGGGCATATGCATTTAAGGGTGAGGGGAATCATAATAGGCCCAATTAGGCCTGGATATCGAGCTGGCTCGGCTCGGCTCGGTCTGGCTCGGTAGGATAACGAGCTGGCTCGAGTTGGCTCGTTATAACTAACGAGCTAAAAAGCTAGCTCGGCTCGGCTCGACAACAAGCTCGAGCTAGCTCGTTTGGCTCGTGAGCCAGGGCCAAAAAAAGTAAAATAAACCATGTGCAAGCAAAATAGACAGAGGCCAGCTGGTTGGTGTGTCCATGTGCAAGCAAAGCAAAATCACTATCACAAATCACAAAGGTTGAATTAACTACGCAGGAATGAATAAAGCTTCTACTCATAACGCCTGGCTCCAAGGGCTTGTCCTTGCTGAGTGTTACGGAATCATGAATATCCATTCCTAACGAATGACCTGGAAACCAGCAGGACAAAGGGTTAAGTTGATCCCCAGACCCAGAGCCCAATCCCTCGCATTGAAGGACAAATCTAATGAAGAGACAGATAGATAATGAACCTATTGCAGTTGGATTCAAATAATTAAATTGGATAGATTTTTGCACTCCTATCATTTCTTGAGTAGTGTATAACATTGCCATTTGCTCCACCACCAACTACAGGATGGAACATAAATGTAGCAGCAAAAAGAAAAGGTAAATCAACTGAGCACGATACCTTGCTTTATCAAAAAGGAACAGTGACAATATGAATTTCATCCATATGGACTTATTGAAACAAGCATTGTCAGTAATCAATTAACAAAGTGAATTAATACATGATAATGCTAGTGTATCTCAGATGCAATGTAATGCTGTAGATGGATAACCAGTTCAGCTCTGTAACTCTTCTGGCCAGCTCATAGAATTTAGTACAAACCATGAATTGACCTGAACCCATGCCATAAACATGCAATGCAACTAGCCATTATGATACGCACGATCATACCAATAAACAGATAACTAGTCACAGAACAACATTGACACATTGTATGATCAGACCAATAACAGAGGCAATTAATTGGTTATATATGCAAGGCAGATACTAAAGGCAGACAAACTGCACATAATCACAGCAGACATGCATGTGCTACAATGCATATATAAGCACACCAGGAAGACTGGCAAGAATTAGAAAGCACAATAGTCTAAAAATATACACCAGAGTTATCATGTAGGCGTTATTGTTGGTTCTGTAGTCACTAGTTCACCTCAGTCCCATATTGGAACTGTAAATCAGCAAATCAGAGAGCTGTAAGGTACAGAATTACATGCATTTCAACTTACCTTCGATGGAAACCAGAATCACATGCATTTCACAAAAACCTGAGCAGTATTATGACCATTTTCACATAGAATTAATTTTGTAGAAACGTAACATACAATTAGTTGCAAGATAAAGATGTAATGCATTTCATGTCATGACTCATGAGCACCAACTAATTCTGCATTCAGGATTTACTCAACTGAAGTTAAAATCTGATAAGGGTATGCCAAAAGTTAATTGCTGAAACGATGCAGCAATTGAGCTACAAGTCTAAAAGCTGCAAGTGATAACTTGTGTTTCAGAATTGGGATCAAGCACTACCGGCCTCCATCATAGTGTATTTCCATGCAAACACACACAAAAGGCATGGTCAGTAAACATAACTACATAAGTTAACATATCCACCTCACTAATTGCTTGCCACCACGCATTTTGGGAATTCGATAGACTCGACATCATCGTCATCATCTCCAACCTAAAAATAGAAAAAAATATTAGCATGCCACAAGATAAACAAAGTTGAACTGAGAACAAGTTATATACTTATATAATTATATATGAATCCATACCACAACAAGAGGATGACTATTGTCATCTTGAGTGCCCCTTATCCAGCTAGATGCACACACTAATGCCTGAACTGTGGCTGGCTTTAAAGAGCTTCTATAATCATCAAGAATTCGACCTGCATTACTGAAGGTGCACTCTGATGATACACTGCTCACTGGAACAGCCAAGAACCTCTTTGCCAAGCTAGATACAACAGGAAATCTATGGCAGTTAACATTCCAATATCTGAGTAAGTTGAAATGCTTGTTATCTATGGCCTCATTTGGTTCATCTAGATAAATCAGTAGCTCAGACTTTGAACTTTCTGTAACACTAGATTGCAAAAATGATTGAAAATCACTTGCAATAGAAGCCATTGAGCTGGTTGTATCAAATGAAGATGAGGTTGATTGCCTGTTGTTGCCAATGTCACCCATCTTTTGGCGATTTAACATCTCATACTTGTTATAGAGCCTTTCCAACTCTTGGTTGATGTCATTAATCTCAATTTCACACCTAGCTGGGTCAAAAATCTGTGCAAAACACCATTTAATGTACCTCATCTTGAACCTAGGGTCAAGAATTGTAGCAATAACCATAACATTGTTCTTCTCCTCCCAATATTTATCAAATTTGTCCAACATAGCAGCAGCCATACTCATCAAATATGTATCTCCAGATTGCTGCGCCCCTATCAATGCTCTCTTAACTTTCACTATGTAAGGATAGAAACAATTGGCAGTTGGATAGATTGACCCCGAAAATGCAGTAGTGGCCTCTGCCATTGTTCCCATTATTGGCCTAATTTTTTCAAACAATACCCACTCTGAATCTGTAGGTTTCCAAACATAATTGGTGTCTACTTCTTTGTAATAACCAAATGCATCCTTATAGTCAATGCACGTATCTAGCATTTTATAAGTTGAATTCCACCTTGTTTTAACATCCAGAGATAGCCCCCTTCCCACTTTGACAGAATAATTGTTGCATACTTCCACAAACTTATACATGCGGGATGGAGACCTCTTAAAGTATTTCACTGTGTTCCTCAAGCAAGTTATCAAATTTTCTATTGGTTGGAGGCCATCATTAACAACCAAATTGACTATGTGAGCAGCACAACGAATATGAAAGTAACTAGGATCAAATACTGAATATTTTCTTGCAAGAAGCTTTGCCTTCAAATTTGTGACAGCAGTATCATTGTTTGTAGCATTATCAAGAGTTATTGTCGTGACCTTGTCTTCTATTTTCCATTCTACCATACACTCAAAAACAGCTTGAGCTATGACAATACCAGTGTGGGGAGGATCCACCTCAATAAAGTTCAAGACACGGCATTGCAAAACCCAATTCTCATCTATATAATGTTCCACCAAACACATATACTGAAGGTTTTGATTGGACGTCCATAAATCAGTAGTTAAACTTATTGCTTTTGCCTCTTTCAGACTCTTCTTGAGTTGGGTTTTTTCAGATTCATAAACCTTCATGCATTCATTTTTTATAGACTTCCTACCAATCCATTCATAGTTACCATTCATCCATTTCATCAAGATATTAAACCATTTATGCTCTACCATCCTAAATGAATACTCATGAGCAATTATCATCTTGGCAACCAATTGTCTAGTGTGTTCATGATCATATTCAGTAGGATTAACAATAACAGAATTACCATCATTTGGACCTAAGTTTAGTGTACCTTGAGCTTTAGCCTTTGCCAACTTGTTCTGAAATTGTGTGCACTTGTCTAGGTGCCGGTTTAGAGTTGTAGTAGCACCCCCTAGATGGTACACATAACTCTTATGGTAGAACTTACACTTCGCCTTTGTCTCCATGACACCTCTCTCCTTCTTGGATGGGACATTGAAAACCTTAAAATATTTCCAGCAACCAGCCCTTTTGCCTCTTGCTACCTTGCACTTGGGAGACAATGTAATACTAGTTTTTTCCCTCCTGTCTTTGCCTTCTTAGCCTTTGACGTACCATCACCAACCTCATCAGCCCCCTCACTTCCACTTTTGCCATCAACTGAAGGTAGGCTTTCAGACATATCATCCCTCTTGTCGAAGCTGTTATCATCGTCATCCTCTTCTTCTGACACGGTCTCCAATGGCTGCACAAGGAAACATACATGAATCGTGCTTCAGGTCAAGCATATGTAAAATATCCAGCATTTTGCATTGAGATTTGATAGATGAATCCGTAAATGCTACCAAATACACAGCTATTTCAGTGATTAATTAATGCTGATCTAGCACATTATTGTTAACAACCAGATCTGAAATAGTAGTTGTTTGTTCTGACATCTGAAAAATGGTGGATAGATTCAAGCTTTCAGCATATAGTCTCCAAAGATTCAGTATGCGAAATATCCAGCAGCATATAGTCTCCAAAGATTCATGTATGCGAAATTCATAATCTGGATAGCAATGAATAAATAATCTGGATAGCAAATTAGCAATGAACAAATATTCCTATAACCTAGAGACCAATCAATGAATCAAGAAAATTCAAGTATTTGGGAATTAGATAACATATTAACATACCATCACCACGTCCACGGACAGAGAGGGATTCGATGACGACGGAGTGCTCAATCCTTGTCCATTGGGCTTACTCCTCGACTCCAAACTTCGAGGACGGAGCGATGCACTTTCCTCATCCTCCATGGCCGCGGGTTGAGAGGGCCTGGAGCACAGTAGGTAGGTCAGCACTCAGCAGCAGTTCGGCAATCGACAGAGGGAGATCGAGGATTCGAGAGGAAAAAGGAGAGAGAGAGAGAGAGAGAGGAGTGACCGAGTGAGGAGTGAGCACCAGACCTGGCTCGTGGAGGGAGAGGCGCCGCCGCGGTCGCCTGACTTGCGTCGCGTCGCGTCTCGCTCGCCCCGTCGCCGGCCGCGGTCGCGGACTCGCGGTCGCGTGCTACAGGTTACGGACTTGCGGCGCAGGCGCGCAGCGGCGGCCAGGTGCGGAGCAGCGGAGGTGCCTGTGCGGCTGTGCGGCTGTGCGCGTGACGGCGTGAGGCTGCAGTGAGGAGTCTGAGGACTGAGGGCCTGAGGCGTTAGGGTTTGCTCTCTATGCCTATTCCTGTGCATGTTTGGGCCGGCGGGGCTATGGGCTGTGGGGTGGCTTCGGCAGTTCGGCCTACGGGCTAAATTCCTGGAACTCTGGAAGCATGGCTCGTTTGGCTCGTGAGCGGCATTCGAGCTGGCTCGAGTTGGCTCGTTATAGCTAACGAGCTAAAATCTTGGCTTGGCTCGGCTCGTTATCCTAACGAGCCGAGCCGAGCCAGCCACGAGCCGAGCGAGCTAACGAGCTTCGAGTTTTTCGTCCAGCCCTAGGCCCAATATATGTAGGGATAGACGGGGGGCATCATAGTAGGCTCGATACAAAAAAGATGTAATAGGGGTGCCATAACAAGCCTGGTAGCTATACGTAATACATACGGAGGTTGTCCATGTAACAGCTATGCTTGAGCTCAGTTCTATTGAGTGATTACAGTCAGAACAACCCCAGATGGGTAGCTTGGATGACTTCATATGGTCTTTCTCGCTTGGAGCTCAGCTTCCCGTCGAGGTCTGAGTTGGCCTTCTTCTTGAGGACAAGGTCACCATCTTGGATGGGACGGGGTCAGGTAACTCTATTGTACGTCTTGGCTATCACCGCCTTGTGCTAATCAATGTTGAGAGTTGCTTCTTGGAGGATGGTATCGGTCAACTCCAATGAGATATAGTGGGGCCATCATGGTTCAAAGAGATCTGAGCTTGACTTCCTCTAGTGTGACGGCCTCATCACTGTACAATAGTTTGAATGGGTTAAACCCTGTTGGCCTGACTGAGCAAAGCACACATTGGCTAGAGCATGCTTGGAAGCTTGTCCACACAGTGACCTTTTGGGAGGTTGAAGAGGCAAGTGCGGAGTCCTAACAAGATGATGCCATTGGTTCGCTCTATGACACCATTCACCTTTGGGTTGGCGACTAATGTGAAGTAGAGGTTGATGCCCAGGCCTATGCAGAACTTGTGGAAAGAGGTCACGTCGCATTGAATTGGGTCCTGTTATCAGTGGTTACCACCCTTGGCACACCAAACCAACATATGGTATTCTTCCACATGAACTTTTGGACCATCTCAAAGGTTCTCTTAGCTAGTGGCTCAGCTTTGATCCATTTGGATGAGTAGTCGATGGTCACCACGATGAACTTGTACCCCTAGGCCTAGGGTTTGAAGGGATTGACTGGATCTACACCCCATTGAGTGAGCAGCCACGATGGTTGTATTAGCCATAGGTTGTTTGCAAGAGAGTTCATCCCATACCCCATCCACTGGCATGTGGGGCACATCTGAGCAAGGACTTTGCATCCCGTAGGGTGGTGGGCTAGTAGAATCCCTATTGGAATGCTTTTGAGACTAAGGCACGGTGTGCATGGTAGGAACAGTAGAGCCCCTAGTGTATCTCATGAACCAGGTCGATGCCCTCATCCTTGGACATGCACCAGGGTTGGAGTGCTCACACTCGCTTTTGCGACAAAATTCAGCATCAGGAATCAAATCACCTCGCCTCAGCAACAAGATTGGACAAGCTGGCAGAAAAGATGAAGATGTCAAGGGCTAGGTCGCGCACCTCCAGTTGGCTACCTGTGGGCATGTCCTGAACGTCCCACCTGTGTGCTTCGTTCTTCCGCTGCTGCAATTTATTGATTTTGGCCTAATCGGCCCATGAGTAAGTTTACTATTATATTTATGCTTCCGCATGATATGTACCTTGATATTCAGAACTGTAATCTGTGAGCACTACCTACTGATCCAGGAAATAGTGCGGTGGAATCACAGAAGATTCTGGATAGTAAAATATGGGTCTGACACTCATCCACAAACACTCACCTCACTTTGCACCCTGTGATAGATGTGGAGACCACCAGGGCGTCGGTTGGGAGGAGGGTCGTACCGATGTGGTGTACTTGGAAAGCGTAGGCTTGGCATCGCCACTTTGATGTGAAGGTGTGCGAGTTTTCACTGACGATTGTGTGCACTATGCGGTGTGGAAGGTCAGTAGCTTGCCTCGTGGCCTCTAGCAGAAGTAGAGTATCTGTGGTAGGCAGCGTGGCTACCGCCATGGGTGTGGGAGGTGGGTTCATGTTGGTCATGGCCTGGGCTTGCTGTCAATGAAGTTGTCGAGCAGAGGAGACAAGAGCACATCCTGAAGTGTCATGATAAGTCCACCCATGTAAGTCGCAATAGCAGCGGTTGTCACCACGGTCAGGACATTGCTTTTCCCGTCTTCGACCGCTCTCTTGCTCGTGCCCACAGTGGTGGTTTCTGTGGTCATCACGGTGGTCATCATGTCGATCATCATTGTGGCTGCTGCAGCACTCGTCATTGCAGTTGTTACGGTAGTTATCATGGCCATGGTGCAGCCAAGTGTCTTTGGACTTGACATGGTATACGGGGTAGTGGTGGTGGTGCCACCTTTTGGTGGTCTCAGGGTCGGGCGGGTTCATAAGGGTCGTGGCAGCTGAGGCCTCCACCTCCGGTGAGCCCTCCCCTCTTCAACTTATAGTATTTCTCCATGATGGAAAGTAGCTCCACAACCATCTTCTGTTCCTTCTGATCCAGCTTGTCAGTCAACTCCCCCTTATGTAGAGCCCGTCGCACTGCCTCGATGATGCTTGTGTTAGAAATGCCCTGGACTTGGCAATGGATGTGGACAAATCAGCGCATAAAGTCTTAGATAGACTCACCCAGCATTTTCTTGAGCGCATGTATGTCGGAGGGTGTGACCGGCTTGTTCCAGCTTCCATGGAAGTGCTTGCTCAACTTCTCCCGTAGTTGCTCCCATGAATACACCGAGCATGGTGGGAGGGATATGTACTAGGATTGTGAGACCCCTGCAAGGGCCAGGGCAAGCTCTTCACCACGATGGCTTTGCCTCCTCGTCGCCGCTATGACGGTCTCATACACATGAATGAATTCTACCAGGTCGGAGCCCCCATATACTTGGTGATCTTAGGCATTCGAAAACGCATTAGCTGTGGCGTGGCTTTTAGGCCAGTGCTTACTAGGTTAAAGTGATCAATGAGATGGACAAACTCATGGGCAGGAGCTCCTTACGATGGTAGGGGGTGAGGGAGGTTCGAAGCAGGGTCAGGTGTGAGATCTTGCATTTGGCCAGCCCCTTGGCATTCGTGGCTCATTCTCGTGTCCCCCGTTGAGGCCAGGGCTTTTGCGCATACTTGGCTAAGTTGTGCTCGGAGGTCGTTGGCTTCTTAGACCCCGGTCTAAGATTACTAGTTCGCCTAGGCACGCCTGGGCGTGGACTTTAGCCAACTCAGCCTGAAGGGCTTTGACCTTGAGGACCTCGGGGCATGTTGTCTCCCATGTTGATGCGTGTGCTTCCTCCAACTTGTTCCTTAGCTCCTCGGCTTCTCGGGCTTCTGCGAGCAGTGGGAGTCTTACCTCGGCCTATGTCCTCTTGAGTTACGCCCGATGTTCCCTCGCTTGGTGAGCCTCGACCGCAGACCATAGAGCCTTAGCCTGTGACTCCCTCAACTACCTTCGGAGGTTCTCCAACTCCTACTCCACCTTCTCATGAGAATTTGTAGGTTTGGTGTCCTGAGGGGCCATGATCTCATCGGTGACCTGGTCCTCCATCAAGATATCCAGCTACGCCTCTAGCCCTGGGGTAGCATGGGCTACAACTTGGCTCAACATTAGCTTTAGAGGCGGTTCACACCCCCAACCTTGGTGACCTTTTGTGCCTTCCCCATCTTAGGTGGTATGGCATGTTGCTTGAGTCCCCATAGATGGTTCCAACTATCATCGGTACAAATCCAAATAGACAAGCGAAGTTACAATTTTGACCTCAGGGCCTAGTTTACTCCTAGGGGTATCTATGTCTTTTGCCCACATGGACCCACTGCGTCTAGGACTCCAAGGTTGGTTCATGGCTAGCTTCGGACTCTATTCAGGGTTGGCCCCAGGCTCCTAGGGTTGGTGCATGTGTGGGACTCTAGGATTGGTTCATGGCTGGCATCAGACTCCATCCGAGGTTGGCCCAGACCCCCAAGGGTCAGTTTGTGCTTTGACTAGAGTTGGCCATGGACCTGTCCTAGACTGGTCTTGCACTCCTCGCCCTTGGTTGGCCCCGGATGCCTTTGGGGCCAGTATTGTGGGATTCGCCTAGGGTGTGTTGTTGACTTAGCATGGGGTAGGATTTCCAATGTGTGTCATCGCTCTGAGGTGGTCGTGGGCCCAAGGTAACGAGGGGACCCACCCCAACACAAATGAAAGTTGCATGAGCATTTGAATTTGATAAGTAAATAATAGTAAAATAATAATAGTATAATTTAGTACAAGAGGCTTGTTGCCCCAGGATTTTGAAACAACAGCAATAAGCTTGCCGAACACACTGGCATGGATTTCCCATCATATCTTCCCGAAACCATTTCATAAAACATAAAAGTACTTATTGTGGGATTTCACCTAGCTTAGTCCATAATTGGGAACAAGGCTATTCAAATAGATTTACACTCTGTAGTGGTTATACACTTTACCCATATGACATAAATATCCCACCATGTTATACATGTCACGCGATACCATTGGTACCCAATTTGAGAGTTAATGATGAAGCTTTTACATTACTAGTCTATGATTGCCTTCTTAGGATAGGGAGTTCCCTCCAACGTTCCAAGACTCATATGGTGTGTCGGTAAACCTTCCTTCCTGGTAAGGTTCCTCCGAACATGGATACCCTCAATTCCCGCACTAGCCCAAAAATCACCTATAATCTGCCACTTGCGGTGAAGTTGCTAGCACACGGTAATTTATTATGCTAAGGCTTTCCCAAGAAGGCACGTATGGTTGTACAACTATACTTGGGTTTATGGCACAATATGATTTCATCCTTAGTGACCCAGGCGAGACATTCACAAACCATAGTCTCGTGCTAACGTCACCAGTCTCCACAACCACTCGCCCAAGTCCAAAACATGTTTTCTATTTTATTTGCTAACCAAAATAATAAAGGTAACCCCTTTGGACCAATTCTTGACTATCTCCTATTTTTTAACGTTTTGACCCATTTCCAGTATCATTATAAGCATGGCTAAGCATCGACAACTTTGTTTAATCTCGAAGTTCCACATTTTACCAATAGTGGATATAAGTGCTAAGGTGACAACAACAAGGGGGACAATTTAGCAAGGTGGGGTTTAATGCAACAATTGGGCATAACACAACATACATAACATTGAAATATGAAATCAACATAATTAAAAGGGGTGCTTGCCTTGCTTGTTGAATTATTGGTTGTGGTCTAGCTCGTTGACAAAGGTTTTCTGTAATGTTGGTATCTTGTCAACAAATACCAAATATAGAAATTAAGGGCCAAATAAGTTCAAACAGAGATAAATTCCAATTTTGTTTCAAAATATGAAAGGGAATAACTCTATAAAATTTTAGAGATAAAAATCACTCAATTTGGAGCTCAGATGCGAAAGTTACATGCATTAGAATTTGGGTTTGATTGAAAAATGTTGAAAATGAAAAAGAACACACTGTGCAGGAATTTTCCATTTTATTTCCTATTTTTATTTCTAAACGAAATTATGGGTTTATTTTTGTTGGATCGAAATAGGCGACAGAGGGGGGGGTGAATGGAGCATTTTTTAAAAAAACGCCCCAAGGTATTTGCAAAAAGAAAGCCTCAACGCTCTGATAGCTAAAAAGCTACAGAGAAGAAGATTCAAGATTGCAATTAGACTAATAAAATAGTTGACTCGGGCTCGGCCAAATAGAGAAGAAACTGCAATAAGACCAAAAGAAAAAGAAGGCTTCACTGACAAGGCAAAGGACTGCAGTAAGAAATTTGAGAAAAAGAGCACAAAAGAGCTACCATGGCAGCCGAACAGCGCAAAAGAGCTACCATGGCAGCCAAACAGCACAAGGAGTTACCACGGCAGAGGAATAGCACAAAGAGGTACCATGGCAGCCGAATCAGCACAAAGAAGCTGCCATGGCAGCCAAAACACATGCATGCAGTCTTGAATTTTGCTAGCCGAGAGAACTTGTTACTGCTGCAACAGCTAGCAGCAAGAAGTACCGAGAAGGGAATCACTTCTTTCTCAAAGCCGAGAGGATCAAGGCTGCAATCTAAAAACACTGCTGTCCACACTATAGTCTGGCCGAAACAAAGAGAGAGGCAACGAGCTGCAGTCTGGCCGAAAGCAAAAGCAATCAAAGAAAGAAAGCAAAAGGAAGACCAGCTTTTAAAAGATCTCAAGCTCAAAACTGATAGTTCATTACTGCCAGCCGTGAGTTTTCTTTTGCTGCCGAGCAAAACTAGAAAGACTTCACAACTAGCAGCCGATGAAGCAAAGATGACAAGTTACTTTCTGCCCTTTTGATTAGTGATTTTACAGGTATCCAACCATCCCCAAAAGGTGAAGGAACATATTAGAAGAGCTGTTCGGCAGGAATAAGGACAAAGCATTTTTAGCAAAAGAAAACTTGATGGAAGACTGCAAATAACAGATCGCTCTCATGAGTTTACTAGCCAAGAAACTTTGATTTGGTTTCACATGAGATAACTATGCAATCACTCAAGCCAGAGCATCACGAAGAAGAGAGGATCAAAGGAGGAACATGGACTGCAAAAAGAAGCATCCACAAAAATAGAGAAGAGTCACAAAGAGAGGACAAAAATCATAACAGCTCAAACTCAAGAAATCTCAAAAGAGAAAGAGACATGAAAGATTGTATTAGAGAGGAATGATTACAAGGTCTTGATACCAACAACTCAATCCATCTCTCACAATCTAAGGACACCCAAGAACACAAGTGCTGCCCTAAAAACTCATGTATGGAGAGAACCAAGTAAAACCCTAACTTTTACACACCTCTCTCAAGCCATATCCCTCTCAAATCTCACACTAACTAAGTCCCCATACATGCTTGAAAGATCAAGAACTCTACATATTCTCCTCACAACTCACATGGAGAGAAACTCAAAACATAGAACACTCAAAACCCACTCTTTTAATTTCAGCACTAGAGAGCACCTCTCTATTTATAGCGTCCATAATGGGTTCACACCACACTTTACCCATTAGCTCTCAACAACTCATATCACTTTATCCATAACCCACTTCCTTTAGTGCAGCTTTGCGTATTCACCAAAACGCCCCTCCTGCACCTTCCGGGAAGCTTCCTCATTCCTTGCCTTCCAAGCCACGCAGCTACCTCGAGCCCTCGCCGTCTTCGGCACACCTCGACCGTTTTGACCTCGGCACCGCCTGCGCCTAGTCCGGTCATCCCATGCCTCGCCACGACTCCACCTCGATGTCCTGCAGCTATCATAGACAAGAAACAAATCACATAGCACCGCTCGATATATTGTGATCAACAGTATCATTAAGAAAAATCTTAAGCATGCAAAAGCCAAAACCTGTCGAATCAAAATAATAAGCATCCTAAACACTTCGACCAAGTTTGACCAAGTTCGACTGAAACCGATTGCACCGTGCAACGACATGGTCCAAACCAAACTCGACTTTCCTGAAACCGATGTCAAATACTTATCACACACACGGGGTCACCTCCACATGGTCTCGCAATTTTGTCATCAAGCTGACAGGTGTGGCCTAGTCATCAGGGTTTTATTAAATTCTAAAATGACTCATTATCTAAAACCGGTTTAAGTTATAATTTTAACTTCATTAATTCATTTGGGCCTACATATCATAGACTCATTAGGTTTAACTTAGATAAATTAAGTTAAACTAATCTATCAACGGGGTCCACTTGTCGGTGACACTGGATAGAGGCATCGTGGCACTATCGGTTGAGCTCATTGGCAAACTCACTTGTGGCGAAGGGAGGGCCGGAGAGGTTATGGCAAGGGTAGGGATATCTAGAGGGGCTGACGTCGAGTCCATTGGTAGGGATGGTGGCTGGAGAGGCTCTTGGAGGTGGGCTCTCGGTGACGTGAAGTGACGACTGTTGGAACCAGATTTTAAAATCCAAACTCTCTATGTATTACCGCACTAGTCCAGATTAAAGATAGTGCAGATAATCAAATAGTGATGATTACATAATCAACAATGATTTACTTCAATAACAAATAGTACATGTCTTATGATCACTTATTACAAATAAGGTTACAATACTTCACAAACTCGAAGTGGAAGCAAATAAAATAAATTCCAAAGAACGACACATCAATATGCCATAGGCAATTGACTAGAGCAGCTTAACCAAGCTCTCTCTGAATCCTTCATCGAAGCCACATGGGAAGCCACGTGGGAGATTTTTTTGTATATTGCAAGGTGAGTACATACAGTACTCCACAAGTCTTGGGAACAAAATCAGTTATACATAAGGCTTAACAAAGGAAGGATAATATGATTCTTTCGCACAAAGCAACATTTTATATTAATAACCATTATATATTTCCAAAGCATCAATTTAACAAAGTAAATTTTAATAACTAAAACTAGCTCAAAATTTCTAGTGAAGGTTCTAACTGCCAACACTAGTATTAAGGCTCTAGCCGCCAAGGTTCAATGAATCTAGTTTGGTCTACCTGACTGGTGCTATCTACCAGAACACACCTGAGAGCCCTAACCCCTTCCAGATTCTTAAAAGTGCACATTTAAAAATAGAACCACAAATCTACCTTGTGAAAGTGCACATTGCCTGCCCTTTACCGTGGGCACGACTATTCGAATATTTTTACACTCTGTAGAAGTTGTACAACTTTAATCACAAGAGATAATCAACTTATATTCATGACACAGTTCCTTAGATGCGCGACTCAGTGATTATCACAAGGCCTTTACGATGCACCAGTATAACTCGAATCTATCCACTACAATTTCACCATTGAATGGGTCCAATCTTGCATTGTGTGGCATTGCTGCTATCTGACACACCACATTCAGCCATGTAGTAGAATCTAAGCTAAGCTGTTGCAAATTTATTAGCTAGGCATAGCAATTTAGACTTGTGTATGGTAGTGCTCAGTTTAGACAATCATAAGTGTCGATCCTTAATTGACTAGGGCGGTACTTTCACATACAAGTTCTCGTGCTCAATCTACACCAATCCAATCTTACCATCTGTCCAAGTCTAAAATACGTTTCAACAGTTTTATTTTATTTTATAAACCAAGGGCAATACCTATTGCCAAACAGTTGGTAAAAACAATTGTTTAAAGATTTGATAACATTATTCCCAGCTATATGATTATAGTGACTGATAAGCTTGTCAAAGCAATTCTACCATTCTAAAATTAATCAAATAGTAATATAATCTCAATACTGAGATAAGGATAGCCTATGATGATCAAGCTATAGGGATATCGACATCAAATGAGGGTATAACAATGTCGGATTAACTAATAACCTTAAGACAAGTTATCATTTTATGTGCAATAACAATGGATTAAAATTTAATATAGTAAAATATTTTTGATAAAACTAGGATCAACATGGTCAAGGAAGACTTGCCTTCTATGGCGGGGTCTCTTCTTGCTGGTCGAAAATGTTTTTGATGATGTCGGGTTCTACGCATAAAACAAGAAAGCACAAATAAGTAAATACAATAAAATAAAAAATATATATACTAGAAGGTAGATTAGGATTTTAGATGAATTTAGAAACTTGAATCACTAGATTTATAGTTCAGACGATGGAAAACGAGCGTTCAGAAGATCAATCTGAAAGAAAAATCCTGAAATTCTAAAACGAGGGAATATTCCTCAGCATCTACTTTTTTTGCTGGAATTTTGGATTGGTTTGTGAGTATGGTAGGTGGGGTCCACCTATCATTGACTTGAAGCAATCACATGAATAATCAATAGAGGGACTCCAGTTGGAAACAGAGGCAAGGCACAGGCATGCTGCTCTGGCCATGGCTTGCACCGGTGAGGGAAGGCCAATGTGGCATAGTCGAGGTGCTAAATGGGTAGTGGCTCACTAAGGAACGGATGGCCAGTGGCAGCATTGGCCGGCATGGTCCACGTAGCGGCGGCACAAACATGGTGGGCGACGGTGGCTTGACAAGGGTGACGAGGCTCTAACATGGAACACGGAGAGAACATGCAAGTTTGGGCATAACCTCAGCCTAAAGAACATGATGGTGCAATTGGTTCGACTGAAGGATGGCTGGATTGGGCTAGTCACGATGCTGTCCATGGGAACAAAGGGGTTGTCTAGTGCAGGACTTCCACATTGATGCATTGGACAAATGGAGGTATAGAATATTTAGAGTAGATGATGGTGATTGTGCAGTAGCAAAGAATTAAATTTTGGGTCACTGGAGGCGACGAATCCACGACAGAGGATGTATTAGATCAATTCTGGTAAAAACTCGATTTCTATCAAATGGCTACATGAATATCAAATAAACTTCACATGAGGGTGCAAGATACTCAGAAATGTGAACTGACAAGAAAGGAATTTTAAGAAATTCACTGGAGTGCTCGAAATTCAAGTCGTAGAGATGAACACTTTTGGGAATGAAGGGCTCTCAATAATGGCGGTGTTCTAGGGTTTGAGGAGGCTTGGAAAAGATTGGAAAGGGTCAAGAGAGGTCACAGGAACGTATATAAGGGCTCAAAAGAGATAGAAACAGACTCAAATTCGTAGGATTCAGTTTTGAGTCAGTTTCAAAATGGATGAGATAAAAGGCAGAATCTCGTCCCCAAGATTTGGACGGACTAGAAAAAAGAAAGGAGAGGGAACTCAGTTCTTAGATCCTCCTCACACTTCGAAGTTGCTTCTTTCTTTGAACCAAATTAAGCTTAGGTAGGTACCAGATTAACAAGAAACTTACCAAGCACGATTGCTGCCTCCGGAGCACCTTTTGCAGTGATGTGGTTGACTCATCCTCTTCCTTGCGATTGCAGTGTTCTCAGAGATTTTCCTAGAGTCTGAGATACTCCCTAGCCCTATCGTCTAGCTGGAGGTCGCGCTAGCATAGTCTCCAAGTTTAAAGGAATTAGAGTGATTGCTTGATGCTTCTATGGGCAATTGCTATCCGAAACCCTCTATGTAAATCGTACTAGTCCAAGAAAAACTAGTGCACAAAGGGTTAACAGGAATACATATCATACATAATGATAAACTTTGTTAAAAAAACAAAAGCGTACTGGCCTTGTGGCCAAGATTACATCACCATGGCACA
Organism: Dendrocalamus latiflorus; assembly: GCA_017311315.1. Taxonomy (NCBI): domain Eukaryota; kingdom Viridiplantae; phylum Streptophyta; class Magnoliopsida; order Poales; family Poaceae; genus Dendrocalamus; species Dendrocalamus latiflorus. The sequence goes on from CM029675.1 coordinate 6,702,455, forward strand.
TAAGCCAAACAGAAACATACAACAGTGGAAGATAAATAAGTGCACCATCCCATCCCACCTGCCCATAGGCAAATGACTATAAGTCATGGCCTATTCATCGCATTCCTCACTGTAGTCAAAGAAGTCATCTTCTGGCAACAGACTTAAGCAAGATGAGTACATAAAGTACTCCACAAGTTACACCAGGAGAATTAACAGATATGATATATGCATGGATATTATCAAAGAAAGGCATATTAGGGTTGTTTGTGCGAAAAGCAATATAGAAGTAAACACTGTAAAGTAAGTTCAAAAGCTAAATTTAACACAATATGTAGAAACAATACTTTAATTAAAATAATATCATTAGTGTAAGTACCAACCTAAAATTAACCTATCCACGGGTATCCCACCCGAACCTCTTTCAAAAGATTTCATATTTTCCATAAACCAGATTTTGTAAAACCAAATTGTGAAAAACCATGCTCAACATGTCTATGACCATGGACATGGCTATCCAGGATAGTTTGTTACTTTGAATAGGTGTATAACTTCACCTACAAGACATGTTCTCCTATTTTGCCACATGTTCAGCACACTGCCTTAAGTGTGCGGTAGAGAGTTCATGACAAGGCTTTTACAATGCTCAGTTGCCAAATTGGTCACCTCACAACGAAGGTTTCACCACAGCATGAATCTACAAGTTTGGGCCCCCTCTGTGCCCTATGAGACTTCATGCCGCATATGCCACACTCACATTCAACCAACAACGAAACCGAAGTTAGAACTTCACAAATTACTTAGCCAGGTCTATCCCATACCAGACTTATGGTAGTTGATCATGCAAAAATAGCATACCTGCAAGTGCACAGGTTACAACTGAAATAATAGGGAGTGTTGTGTTCTCCACAGGGACTAGACTAAGGCTAACGGTGCTCAACTAAAGCTAGGTCAATCAAAATGGGGATAAAGCAAAAAAACTCAATGAAAACAACTACAAAATTGATCGAACAAATGAACTACCGAATACGATTGAACGAACAAAAGATGGTAGGATGAACGACCATGCGAATTGAAGTCACATGACCAAATGAATGACAACAAGAGATTATGAAAGACATGCACGGATGACTAAATGAACAACACGCTAAATTATTGACCAATGACCAAACAAACTACCGACCGCAGCAAAGAAGAAGAGAGTCAAGAAGCACTGAGGGAGTCGAGAGCATGGAGGGAGTCAAGAAAAAAAGAGGGGGAAGACGGTCAATGGCTAACTAGATGATGCAGCACAAGACGACACAAGCACATAACTATGACTAATTCATGAACTACTTAACTACCAATCAACTATGAAAAGGAGAAGAAAGGGAGTTGAGAACCACTAGGGGTCTAGAAGCGTAGAGAGAGAGTTGAGACAACACAGGAGAGGAAATGGTCGTCAGCTAGCTATTTCGATGGCACTCTCAGACACAAACGCTAACACTGACACAAGCCACACACACATTTGACCAACTAACACAAATCACAACTAACACTCTAACACAAATGACACTTAACAAAACTAAAATAGATATCACAATTGATAATTAGTACTAACAACAAGCTAGCATCTAACCACTACACTAGACATCACCAAAGATCTACAATTACTAAACAACATCAATAGATCACAATCATACATCATAGGGCACATGTCACAAACATAGATAGCATTCCACAGATTGGGTTAACAATGCACAATAATCAATTAATGTTAGCAGTTATCAAGAAAAGTAGAATGAGAAAGTGGAATTGGAGGTAAACTGAGATGAAGCTGTAGCAGAGGTGGCCATTGGTAGAAGACATTGTCAAGCAGTCGGGGTTGGAGGAAGATGAGGTCGAGGTGGAACTAATCGGAGTCGTGGCTAGCTAGTGGTGCTAGTGGGGTGCGGTGAAGCAATAGAGGGGAGCGCTGTAGAGTGGTCGGTGATGACTCTCAGGGTAGAGGAGAAGTGGTGGTGATGGGCCGAGATGGGAGGCATCTAGGTGGGAGAGCAAAGTAGTGGAAGAGATGGGAGGTGTCACAGAAGGAGGAAGCAGGTGGTGGCTAGGATTTGGTGCACCATCGAAGGAGTGGCGAGGCAGAGGAGGTCGTAGGTGATGAGGCGGAGCAAGGTGGGAGGTGGAGCTGTCGCGTCTGGTGAGGTCAGGCTCGATGGTGGTGCCGAGGGAGCAGACATAGTGGATGGAGGGGAGAGGAGGAGTGGCACACCGGCGGTCTAGCCTAACCTCATCGGTGGTTGGAGGCAAAGAGGAGGAAGGGGAGCAAATGGGGGCTGAGGAAGAAGCAATGCCAAGCTCAAATCTCCTCCATGGTCGGCTGCTGGGTTACGAATATGGTGAATAGGGGATTTTTGGCATTTTGCATATTAGCCCTAAAAGCATATAGGGTTTATAATCAGGTCCTTTTCTCTTATGATTTCTTCCATTTTGGGCCCTCCAGAAGTCTGATTTCATTGCGGGAAGATCGTACGCATTCACGGCGTCGGACCCCGAAGCAACAACTCCAAAATCCTCTATGTAAATCGCACTATTCTAGGAAAAGCTAGTGCACATAGTGTTAATTGGGACACATATCATGCATAACAACCAAACTTTATTATAAAATAAAGGTATAGGCTTTATGGCCAAGTTTACAATAACGGGCTCAAAGCCAAACATAAAGTAAATAAGTGGAAGATAATTATTAAAGGAGTAACTCATCCTGCCTGCCCATAGGCGAATGACTGTAAGACGTGGCCTATTCATCGTATTCCTAACTGAATTCAAAGAAAGCGTCTTCTAGAAAAAGATAATTTAAGCAACATGAGCACATAAAGTACGCCACAAGTTACACCAAGAGGTTTAACAGAGTTAATGCACGTATAAGGATTGACAAAGAAAGGCATAGTAAGGTTAATTGAGTGAAAGTTGAATTCAAGTAAATATTGTAAGTACTTCAAAAGCTGAATTGGATACAATAGATAGAAGCAAGATTTTAACAAAATAATATCGTTAGTGTAGGCTTTTCACTAAACATCAACTTAACCATAGGCATCCCACCCAGACCATCTTTCTCCAAAAAGATTTTATATGGATTCCATCCACCCATAAACATTTTATAAACCATTTTTGAAAAAAAAACAAAATCTAATCCATAAAAAACTTTACACTCTACAAAGGTTGTACAACATTACTCACAAGATATGATTATCTCATAATGTCGGCCATTACATGCTTCCGTAGGTGTGCGACTAAGAAAATCATAACAAGGCCTTTACAATATGAAGCTTTCAACCTAGCCAAGACAACACTAAGGTTTCACCCCAATATGAAATCCACCAGACCGGGACCCCCTCTTGAGCGAGTGAGACATCACCTGGCCTACGCCACCGTACTTTCAACCTACAGCGAGACTCAGGTTGGGACCTACAAATTAGTCTGCCAGGACTATCCCATACCAGCCTTGTGGTAGTACAAAAAGGGCTTCATAACAGTAGCACACAGATCGATCCTTAACTTGAGTTAGGCTCAACCCACATAACCCTTGTGCCTGACAATCAACATTGTGTCACTGAATAGCAATGCATGCCAGCACCCACCACCTAAGCATTAGCCTAAGACAGATTTTATATTTTGTTTTAAAATAATTCATAACCTTTTCTGACTCACCAAAGTCAAGAATGCATTTTAGAAACCATCATTTTGTGAAACAAATATTCCCACCTAAATTCATTCTAAGCATGGAAAAGAAATTATATAAAAATTCTATTAGTACTGAGAGACCATGTGGAGGTCATCCCATGTGTGTGATGAGTAATTGACATCGGTTTAGGAAAGTCGAGTTTGATTTGGTTGGTTCGGACCTTGACGTTGCGTGGTGCAATCGGGCTCGGTCGGACATGGTCAAACCTGGTCAAAGTGGTTAGGATGCATATTATGTCGACTTGTCAGGTTTGGGCTATCTCATGCTTAATATGCTTCATTAATGCTATTTATGCTTTCATGTATCTTGCGGTGCTATGTGATGTGTTTCTTGTCCGTGATGGCTGCAGGACGTCGAGGCGGAGTCGTGGCGAGACACGAGGTGACCGGACTAGGCGCAGGCGGCGCTGAGGTCAGAATGGTCGGGATGTGTCAAAGATGGCGGAGACTCGAGGTGGTTGCGAGGCTTGGACGACAAGGGACGCGGAAGCTTCCCGGAAGGTGCAGGAGGGGCGTTTCGGTAAAAACGCAAAGCTGCACAGGTGGAGGTGGTTCCGTTCGGGATTTCGCGGGCATAACGGGTTGGAGACCCGTTAAACAAAGGCTATATAAGGAGGAGGTGCCTCCTTGTGGCTGCATGCATTCCAAAGGTTTCATGGGGTTGTTAGGGTTTGCTTTAGTCAAAAGAGCCTTTGAGAGGTGGTTTTGGCTTTAGGCTTTAGTGGTTGGAAGAGGGCAGAGTGTGTTCCCTCATTCATCTCCTCTCTGTGTTGTGTTCCTCTCCAGGAAGCGTGTAGTGAGTGTGTTCTTGTGTTTGGGAGAGGATGAGGAGAGGGATTGAGTAGAGATTCCATGTAATCATCCTTTGTCCTAATGTCCATGCGTATGGGGACTCCTCTGTAATCCTCGTTTGATTTGGAATGAAAATCTGAAATTTATCTCTCGTGCTCCTGTGTTCTTCGTTCCTTCTCCGCATGATTTCTTGATTTTTTCTATTTCTTGTTGTTGCTTGTTGCGAAGGGCCAAAATGGGTTGCTCTATGTTGGGTTGATGCCTCAAGATCATTTGATCGATTTCCCAAGAGCAAATCACATTTAATCTCAGATTTAGCTTTTTGACCTTCTTTGTTCTTCTTGTTCATTTCTAGGGTTTTTGATGCATTTCTTGTTCCCTCTATGTGATGGCATGAAATTTGGACTCTCTAGTCCTGAGGCTATTGCTATTCTATCTGCAAAATTTCATGGCCAAAGGATCAAAGTAGAGATGGCAATTTGAGTTTTTGTGTTTCTCCCTGTAGCTTTGCTTTTCTTGGCCAAAATCTGAAATCTTTGAGCTTGGGTTGAAATCTTTTGGTTTCTCTTGTCTAGATGCTATTTAATTTATGGTCTTATGCTTGTGCTGTGAAAAGTATGGGTGAATTCCATTGCATTTCCCCTTTTGCCAACATCTGAAATTCTACAGCAACATCTTGTTTTTGGGCTTCATTCTCTGCCCCTGCTGACAGTGCAACCGGTCAGACCGGTTTGAAGAAGGTGGTCAGACCGGCCAAGGCTGGGCGGTCAGACCGGCCCAGCCCGAGCCGTCAGACCGGCCAGCCTCTTGCTTGGTGCTGATTTTAGTATTTTTCTTGTTGGGTTCCTCTTGGTTGTGTTTCCTAGCTATTATTTGAATGCCTTGTTTGCCTCTTCCTCTGCTCCTCATGTTCTTCCAGTAAGAGCTTGCTCTCACATATGATCTTCTCTTCATAGCTCACAATAGCTATTGGAAAGAATTTATTTGTGAGTGCTCTTCTTTGCATGGTTCAGTCTTTCTCGAGTTTTGTGCACTCTTCTTAGCTCTGTAGCTACTAGAGATTCAGCTCTTTCGTGAATACTCTTTAAGGGGTAAAGTTTTAAGAGTCAACATTCATCCCCCTCTATCGCCATTTCGGTCCAACAAATACTAATGTACTAACTAGGTTTTATCTAGGGTGACAAGGCATGTTTGTGTTCAATATGAAATTTGGCCATATACAAAGGAATCATGTACAGTTGAAATTTAAATCAAATTTAAACTAGGTTGGAATAAAATATGCATGCATAATAGTTTAAAAAAACATAAATAATTTAAATTACTGGGAGGAACATGATCAAAGGTATAACTTGCCTTGCTTGATGTCTTGATAATACGAATCATCGAAATTGTACTCTCTGGATTTGTCGTAGTCTACACGCGAAGAACCAAAGCAAATAGAATTCAAACAATATTCAAATAAAATTCAAAAATTAAAAAAGAGTCCAAAAATGAATATCTTTAGGTTTTTAAAAGAATTTAGAAGTTTGAACAGGTCCAATTGGAGTTAGGATGAAGCAATATGGGCTTCTAGAAGTATTTTTTGTTGTGGTCAGAAATTAGAGTTTAAAAGTGGTCGGAAGCTTCAGTAACCGGTCGATACTTGAAGCTATAGGAACTAGTCGATACTTACAAAGTGGTCGAATCTTTGGTGATCAAAACTTGGTGGTTGGAAGTTTAATGTGCTGTCCGTGGCTGAAGTTGTAATACCCTGATCGTCGATTCGGCGTAAGTTTTTAAAATAATCGCGGAGTCACCGGTTTTTCGGTAAATCGCGGGAAGGGAAAATAAAAATTGTAGAACAGTGTAAAATGAATAAATTAAATTAAAAATTAAATTAAAAACCCAGAGTGGGCTGCCTGGGGAGTGGGCCGACCGCCCTGGGCCAAGGCCCAAGGGGGTGGCCGCACCCCCCTTGGCCGCACCACCCCTTCCCCTTAACCCTAGAGCCCTTCCCCCTTTTCTCCCAAGCCAGCTGCCACCCCCTCCCCTTTCTCCCCCCTGTGGCCGCCCCCTCCCAGGAGATTGGCGCCCCCCCCCCACTGCTGCCCTTGGAGCCAAGGATAGGAAGGAGAAGGAGAAGAAGGAAGGAGAAGGAAGGAGAGGAAGAAGATGAGGAAAGAAAAGGAGTGATCCCAAGGGATCATCTAGGTAATTTTTCTTCATCCCAAACCCTCTGTTTTATGGAGTAATTAGGGTTCTTGGAACGGAATTTGAAGCGAATTAATAGATTGATTGCCCGATTAGAGATTACCTGCTGTCTGCCTATAGATTGATTCACGCAGCGCGTCTGTTTGTGTGGTTTTGACCCATCAAACGAATTTTCCTGCGGATCTTCCCAAAAGGAAAATTGTAGAGGACTTCCAGACCTATATCCTATTTTTTTTAGAATTTTTGGCCGTGGGATCTGGGAGTAACAGGTGTTGAGGAACCGTCGCTAGCGACCAGTCCGATCGATTCCTCTGCTTTGAACAAGAACGAATCAATCACAGAATAATAGATTAAACACAGAGAGGTAGAGAGAACTCATGGTCTTTCTTTATTGCTTTCAATTGCATCAGGTGTACATAATGAGGGGGTATAGGTCCCTATTTATAGCCTACGGTGGGGTGCCCATATTGGACCAGGACTCTTAGTCCTGGGCCCAGTTTCTCAACACTCCCCCTTGGGCACTCACCTGACATACTCATGCCTCATTAAAACTCCATAAAAACCCAGTGGGAAAATTTTGGAGAAAGAGTACATGATATATGTAATGCTGCGATGCACGAATTGCCTCATTAAAAACCTTGGTCGAGAAACTTCATGGAAAACTCGTTAAGGGAAAAAGAGTACAATTCACCCAATTTCATTTGGCCTTCAGGACTTTATTCTTTGGGTACTTAATCTTCCTGATTAAGATTTACCAGCGGGCTTGTGAGAATTCTCCCCCTGAAATCTGCACTTCTCTAAGTCTCATCATTCCAATTCCACACACGCACCTTTCAAAGCTAGATGCGGAGAGTGACTTAGTGAATAAATCTGCGAGATTTTCACATGACTTAGTATGCAGTACTTTAATTTCATCCATCTTTTGCAATTCATGTGCATAGAAGAACTTGGGGTTGATATGCTTTGTGAGATGACTCTTCACATAGCCCGTTTGTACTTGTGCGACGCAAGCTGTATTATCTTCATAGATAATCGTGAGGGTTTGCACAATGTTCATCCCACATGACTGCTGGATGTGGTGAACTATTCGACAGAGCCAAGCGCATTCTCGTGCAGCTTCATACAGTGCTATGATTTCTGAGTGGTTCGTCGAAGTAGCTACCAGGCTGTGCTTGGATGATTTCCAGGAAATTGTAGTTCCACCACATAGGAATACATAGCTTGTTTGTGACTTTGCGGTATGCGGGTCAGACAAGTACCCAGCATCTGCATAGCCGATCAAGTTCAGATCTTGATTCTTTCTGTAAAACAATCTAAGGTCCTTGCTACCTTGGAGGTATCGAAAGATGTCCTTTATGCCCTGCCAATGCCTTTTGGTGGGCTCTGCACTGTACCTTGCTAACAGGTTCACGGCAAATGCAATGTTCGGTCTAGTGCAGTTTGCTAAGTACATGAGTGCTCCCACTGCACTCAAGTATGGGAATTCCGGTCCCAGGACTTCCTCCCCCTCTTCCTTAGGTCGGAAATGATCTTTATCTTACTGTAAAGACCTCCCGATCATCGGTACTTTCGAGGGAAATGCCTTCTCAAGGTCAAACCTTTCAAGCACATTCTGAGTGTAGGTCGACTGATGTACCAAGATTCCTTCAGGGACATGCTCAAGCTGCAGGCCTAAGCAAAACTTGGTCTTGCCCAAATCTTTCATTTCAAATTCTGACTCCAAGTAGGAGCTTGCTTCTTTTATGACTTCGGCTGTCTCGATGATGTTCAGATCATCTACATACACAGAGATTATATAGAATCCATTCTGGGATCGCCGTATAAATACACAAGGATAGTCTTCATTGTTCGTGAAGCCTTTCTTGCAGAGAAAGTCGCTTAAACGATTATACCACATTCTTCCAGATTGTTTCAGTCCATACAGTGACTTTCTGAGTTTCACACTGTACAGATTTTTATTTGCTCTGTCTTGGTTCAGGAGAGGGATTCCTTCAGGGACTCTCATATAAATCTCCGAATCCAAGTTACCGTAAAGGTATGCAGTCACAACATCCATCAATTTCATTTCTAAGTTCAAGTTCACTGCCATTGAGATCAAATATCTAAAGGTGATTCCACTCATGACTGGGGGGTAGGTTTCTTTATAATCAACTCCAAGACGTTGAGTGAAACCTTGTGCTACCAGTTTTGCTTTGTATCTCACTACTTCGTTTCTTTCATTCCTCTTTCGAACAAATACCCACTTGTGCCCAACGGGGTGTATGTGGGGAGGTGTGCGGCATACGGGCCCAAACACCTCTCTTTTGTTCAGAGACAACAATTCAGTTGCTATTGCCTTCTTCCAATCTTCTCAATTTGAACTTTTCTTACATTCAGCAAACGATGCAGGCTCGGGATCAAGATCGATGATTGTGACAATTTTCTTTGCGAAGTAGACATCGATATTGGCTGTCGTCCTATTCAGGGACTCTCCCGTGTGCACATAATTTACAGCTATTTCTTCATGAGTTGCTTCTTCTGGAGCGATTGTTTCTGCTGGAGCTTCACCTTGTGCATCGCTTCTTTCAATTGCGGTGGCAAGTCCCTTTAGTTTTTTGGCTTCGATGTGTGCGCACAAATCCATGCCGATGGGGATATTCTGATCCAGTATGCCCTTTTCGGAAGGTGTCATACTTGTGCCAGGTCTCAACTGGCTCCCCTTCTCATTCTGGGGGACTTCAGTGATCGGCTGTGATAAGTCCTTCTTATCCTTTTTCACCAAGCATCCCCGGTTACTAAGGATTCGAGGAACTGGAGTTCTTGTCCTCTTTTTTATTTTTCTGAGGCCTCTGGACAAGATTAGGGATACCTTCTGCTTTCTTTAGTATTTCAACCTTCTCCAGTGCAGTGCGTGCAGGCACATGCGACTTAATCACGCTCTTCAAATCACTAAAGTGATCAGGCAGTTGATTTGCTAATGCTTGCAAGTCGATGGTCTTTTGGACCTCTTTTTCAGTTTCACTAGTGTGTGAGGGTCATGTGCATGAATTCCCATGGCTTCCCACGTAATTTCCCGACATTTTTCATCAACGGGTTGATTTCCTCCCCCTAATGACGGGAAATTATCCTTAAAAAAATGCAATCAGTGAAGCGGGCAGTATGCAAATCTCCCGTCATAGGTTCCAAATACCTGATTATGGATGCAGTCTCATAACCAACGTATATCCCAACCTTGCGGAGGGGGCCCATTGAAGTACGCTGCGGAGGTGGTATATGTACATAAACCTTACATTCAAACCTCCTAAGATGAAAAATTTTTGGTGGTGACCCTAGCGCTAGTTGCATAGGTGAATGGATGTTGTAGGCCGAAGGTCTAAGGTTGATGAGATTCATAGCATGGAGGATTGCGTGTCCCAACATGTAGCTGGCAAATTACTTTTATGCAAGAGTGGTCGGGCAATAAATTTAATTCTTTTAATTAAAGCCTCTGCCAAACCGTTCTGGGTATGGACATGCGGTACCGAATGCTCAACTGCAATTTCCATCGCCATGCAATAATCATCAAATGCCTTTGAAGTAAATTCTCCGGCGTTTTCCATTCTGGTGGACTTGATATGATGATCTGGGAACACATTCCTGATGCGAATAATCTGCGAGATCAATTTTGCAAAGGCGTGGATTCTTGTGGACAATAAACCCACATGCGACCACTTCGATGAAGCGTCAATTAGCACCATGAAGTACTTAAATGGCCCTGAGACGGGCTGAATAGGGCCGCAAATGCCTCCCTAGATGCGTTCTAGGAATGCAGGGACTTCATCCTTCACTTTCAGAGTGGAGGGTCTAGTTATTAGTTTCCCGGTGGCACATGCAGGGCACACAAAATCTTCATGATTCGAGAAATTCTTCACATTAATATTATGCCCATGCGAGTTATTTATTATGTTTCTCATCATCCTAAGACTTGGGTGGTCTAATCTGTCATGCCAGAGACAGAAGAGTTCAGAGCTTCTAAACACTGTCTTCAGAACAGTGTACGCTACAGGCGCTTTTAATGTTGGTATAATATAGCCTAGTTTCAAGTGAAGTAAGTTTTTCTAATGCACTTTTCCATTCTTTTCGCGCTTCGTAATGAGTAGGTATTCCTTACCGTACTCTTCTTTAGTCTCAATGTGGAAACCGTTGGCGCAAATATTCTTAAAACTTAAGAGAGTTCTAGCCGATTCTGGGTACAATAAGGCTTCTTCAATGACCAAAGTTGTGCCCATTGTGGCTCTTCCCGAACCAATTATACATGCATCGCTTCTTGCGATTGTCGTAAGGCTGCCAGTGCTCTTACGAATCGATTGAAAATACTCAATCTCTATTAAGATGATATTCGTTGTGCCGCTGCTAGCTAAGCACACTTCCTTTATAGGGCGCTACACGTGTTCTAATATAGGGTATTTATTAACATGTATGAGAAGGCAATCAACACATAAATAAAATACTCCAATATCAGAACATATCATGCCATCATAAACTGAATAAATGAATGAATTCTTCAAATATCATCCATCCATCACGAGAAAATAACAATTCTTAAGTACCATCCATGCAAATTCTAACATATTCTTCCACACAAAATAAATGACAATTAAAGTCTAAATACATTCTGTGCACTAGACTTCTTCTGCTATTCTCTCGGGGGTGACATTCTCTTCAAGAGAAATCATGGTGGTGGCTGTTTCTAGGTCGAGAGGGGTGCTGCTGCCGGGATATGTTTAACCTCCATCAACTCAGGCAGCTGCTCAACATGCTCCCCCTCAACTGCTGCAAAGTGGGCTTCAGGCTGCCCTTTGCCATCCCGCTTTGGCTTGATAGCCTTATTCTCACGTGGAGCATCTGATTTGCCTTTCTAGGCTACGGCCTTACCCCTCCTTCCCCTTTTCTTTATCAAGAGCTTTCGCACCTTGTAGCTTCCCGCGTTGGCTTCACGGCCAGTGGAGCTTCTAGATGGCTAAGTAACTTAGTTCTTGCAGAGAACTTCGTCCTGAGCCTCCGCAACTTGCATCATATCAATCAATTCGGCATATTCCTCATAGCCGTCTTGACGATAATTGCATGCGGATTGTACTTCATTTGGGTGGAAGGGTTTTCTCAATATTCTGTATTGGGGTACAAATCCTGTGTAAGGCAGAATTGTATTCCCCGACCGTCTTAAAGTCGGCAAACATTAGTCTGATCCACTCTTGCTCTGCTTGAGAAAAAATGGTGTACTTTAGCCTCTCAAACCGCTTCTTGAGTGTGGTCCAGAGTGCTAGCGCACTCTTCTCTGCCATATACTCATTCTTGAGAGTGAGGTAGGGGTGGTGCCTAAGAAAATGAAGTGCCTGATCATTCTCTTCAGGCGTGGGTTGGGCGACATGCAGTCTGCCAATCCCAATAGCCGCACAGAGCTTTCTTGGCTCCAAGCACAATCTCGACATTGGATGCCCATGTCAGATAGTTTTGGCTATGCTGGGCCAGCTCCTCGAACTTTTGGTTCATGATGCGAGTCATCTATATGTGTATATAAGTTTACTACTGGTAAACATGCACGGAATAATTTACTGTGGGTAAATAAATGGTACAATAGGTTCTCGTAATGTTCCAGAATTTTCGATGCATTTTCTATAATTTTACTGCTAATTCTAGTGATTAAAAGCAATTTTCAGTAATTACAATTAACCAAAACAGTAAATAAATACAGCAAATACAGAGAATAATAATGGCATAAATAAATAAGCTTCAAATGCTAAAAATAATTCAAAATTTGGATTCCCGAGGCCCTTTTATGCAAAGATATGAATTTTCTGCGAATTCTGCAATTTCTGGGGGTTTCTACGCAAATTTCCAGTTCAGAGAACAATTCACTCAATTTTCTGATTTACCAAGGAGTTTTTGCAAAAGTCTGGACCCACTCGTAAATTTGTGGACCTATCGGTAATTTTTAGAACTACCGAGACCTTTCTGCAAGAATTCGGGACTTAAATGTAAGTTCTATGGCCTTTTCGGTAATTTCTACGATTTCCGGGATCTTTTCCGCAAAATGGCCAACGCCCCCCCTAACCGGCCGGCCCTTTTTTTCTTTTTCTCCATGCGACCCACCTTGTCCGCCCCATCATTGGCCCATCCCAGCCGGCTTTCAAGGGGCAGGGGTAGGGTTTCCCCTACCCCTGTTCACACGGGGGCGGCGACGCACTTGCTCGAGCGGCCACGAATTCGAGTGGGCATGGGCGGCGGCCAGCTGGCAGCAAGGCGGCACACAGGAGCGGTGCCATGCGGTGCGCGGCGGACGGAGCCGGGGCCGGCTGACCCGGGTGGCGGTGCGAGAAGGCGTGGCCGGCGCAAAATGGCGGCGCAATGTGCGGGTCCCGGGTGCGACGAGCGGGGCAAGCCCACCAGTGGGCGGTCGGGAGAAGGCTAGGCCCGTGGCGAGCAGGTCAGCTGGCCCGAGCGGGCGCGAGCTTGGGCAGGTGCCGGCTGGTCGGCTAGATACTTCGGCATGCGGGCCAACCGGTCGCCCGAGTGCAGCGCAGGTTGCGGCTCCCTTGGGCGTCGCGCATGCGGGGTTGAGGGCGGAGCAGCGGCTGACGGTGGCGGTTCAGCGCCATACGGAAAGGGCTGCTCCGGGTGGCGGCGGCCATGCCTTGAATGCGTGCTCGGGCGGAGGTTGTCGGTGCTGGCGGCCCGTACGGGGGCCAAAGCGTTTGTCGGCCTACGTGCGCATGTGGGCGCGGGAACCGGGGCGTTGGCCGGTGGCACATGCGGGCGCGAATCCGGACCGAGAGGCAGCAGCCTCGGGCCTGCTTCGGGCGCGAATCAGGCGACGGCCGAGCGACTTCAAGTGCGTCCTCCCCGGGCGGTCGGCGGCCGGGCGACTTCAAGTGCGTCCTCCCCGGGCGGTCAGTGGCTGGTGGGAGCCAGCTGCGGGGCCAACTATAGCTTCAGGCCGTTTGATCTACGTCGGCTTCAGGCCGACGGTGGTTTCTGTGGTTTTTTTCTTGTGCCATGGATATGCCAAACCGAGCAGAAAGATGCAAATTTTTGTTCAGCCTTTTCTCATGCAATGACCGAACAGATAAAGTGACAATTTCTTTCCTCGCGCAATGATCATGTAGAAAAAACATGCAAAATTTTTGTTTTTAATCTACGATGCAATCAACATCTACCCCATTTCGCAATCTACCGATCAACATTGTGCCGGCGATTTTAGATCTGCTCACGGTAGATTGGGGCGAATTTGCATCATTTCTAATCTACAGTGCAATCAACATCTACCCCGTTTCACAATCTACCGATCGACATTGTGCGGTGACTTCAGGTCTGCTCGCGGTAGATTAGGGCGATTTGCACCGTAGATATTCAATCTAGAACATGAAAAGAAAATACAGATTCAAAAGTGATCTAGAAAATTCAATCTGTGCTTCGATGATTACCTCGTTCACCGCAGCGAAGTCGTGCTGATAACGTGTTGAGGAACCGTCGCTGGCGACCAGTCCGATCGATTCCTCTGCTTTGAACAAGATCGATTCCTCTACGGTGGGGTGCCCATATTGGACCAGGACTCTTAGTCCTGGGCCCAGTTTCTCAACAACAGGGTCGGGAATACCGCTGTCTGTCAGGGGAACAGATTGGGACAAACTGTTATAAAACTGTGATTTAGAGGTAGTAAATGATTTTTATGATCATGACCGCAATTGAGAAAGTTGTAGGGAATTTAGAATTCTAGCTTCCGTATAAAAATTATTTTTGTTGGACCCCTGTACTGTTGTTGGGACGCATTTGAATCTTGCTGTCCAGCCTGACAGAACAAAGAATTTCCTCTGTTTAGTGCATTAAATTACACCTAGCTATGATCAAAATAAAAATGTGTGATCTACATGAAAAATGTAGGCATTCAAGTGGCGAAACCAGAGATATATTGTTTGCTGTAATTGGATTAATATTTTTTAAAGATACGAAAATGTTAAGCAGCGCTGCTGTAGTGGGTAGTTTGTTGAATTGTGAGCGGAGAGGAGTTTGCGCGGGTTAGAGGTTCTAGCGACGTTTTTAATTATTAAGTCGTGTTTGTATGTTGTAGCTTTGTGCTGAGAGATGCCTTTTGGATAGGTGGTTTTGTCCCTGAGCGCTACTGTTTAACTCGTTAATTATTCTACCTTCACATTAATTAATTCTATTAATTGGTGATGCTATATCTTTGTTACATGTTTCCTTAACGTGGTCTAGATGGTAGTATTTTTATGAATTCAATTGCTTATGATCTAGATGGGTTAATTGTGGATATGCGGGATTGTTTTTGGTGAATCTATATAGTTGTGGGGTAGAAACCTTTAGGAGTATATTGTGGTCTAAGTGGTAGTATTCTTAGTGAATACTTGTGGTTGTGATGGTAGCAATTATTGATCAATTGATATGTTTGGATAATTAGCTCGTAATTATGTGGAAATTTGTTTAGTGTGCTATTGCGGAATATGAAAACAAATATGTGATGGATATGTGGTTCTGGATATGTTGTGAGCATGTTGATGCTCCTTTGAGGTTAGAATTAATGTGGTTTATGATTATCATATCATTCATATCATATCATTACATTTGCATATGTGGATGTCACCGCACCTAGCCGCGACCGTACCGGTACAGTATCGTATATTGCCGTAATACGATGCACCTCTTATCCCGCTGGGAAAGTGTGATGTGGAGCATAGCATGAAAGCATTCATATGTGTTGCATTGTGGAACGATCATTTGCATACATATGCAATATATTGTGGTGAAGTTACTTTGTGGAATATTCAACTTTATAGTTGTAATGTGGAATATACAACTTCATAGTTGTGATGTGGAATTGGCTCATGTGAGCTATTTGTGGTATGAGGATTGTGGATGTGGTCGTGGAATGGGGTTCGTCCCTTGTGTATGGTAAGGGTTGTGATTGTGGCATGAGATTCTTTTCTCTTGTAGTAATTGTTGATAGCAATCGTGGATGTGAGAAATAATAAAGTATTGAAGTAAAACATACATATGCTTTATTGTCTTTGGTAGTGGTATTGGTTGAGGTTTTAAAGTAGTCAAATAAGATTTATTTGCTAATGCTTTACCGTCGTTGATGTGATTTGAGGTTGAGGATATAAACATTGTTATTTGTGGAAGATTAAACGTTGATGATTAAACTATTGTAGTTTAATTAGCTTGTTAAACAATTTGCTTGCTGAGATTTTATCTCACCCTTGTTTCCCCCTCCCTACAGGTGGACTTGAGCATACATGGGAAGGGTAGAGCGGCACCGCACTGATGCACGTGAATCATATTTTTATGCTGTAATAAAGTTGAAAGGATTCTAGACCTTTGCATAGCTTTGTTTACATTAACTTAATAATGTTAAATTTGTGATCTATGTTTTAGATTAAAATGTTGGAGGATGTTTTAAACATTGAATTGTTATCACTATCCTGTTATTCCTTAGTTGTTTATGCTTTCGCTTATACTATCTTGTTTAGTAATTGTTGCCAGTTTAATTTATCTTGTAAATTGGCTAGTTGTGGAGTGGTTTTAGTGGCATCCCAGGGTAATGTGGCTCCTGGGGTGTTACAGTTGGTATCAGAGCGGGCTTTAGGTCCGTGGTAATTAAATTATTAAATTGACACCCTGGTGCACTATAGGATGGGAAGGGTCAAGCATTGCATTTATGCTTTTGACATGTTGTATTGACGATTTACGTTATGAGATAATCTTGTATGATTATGATTGGCTCCTATGACTGTTATGAGTGAGAATTGTCAATGATAAGATGTGGAGGTTGTATTTGCTGGTTAGCCATGTGGTTACCTCGGGTAACTTAGTTGCAGATGTTATGAGTGAGTTTCTTTAGAAAAGTTGCTATCTCCCCTAAGTTGATTTTGGCCAATTCTTGGCCTATTGTGGTTAATGAATTTCTCTTGAGATAGCGGTTCATTGCAGTTGAGGTTTTGCAATTGGTCTCTACCTGTTCTTTGAAGCAATTATTGTTTCTTTTCGGACTATTGAGACACTATTGCTACTTGTGAATATTGTTGATTTGCAAGGATAGTCCCTTCGTGGGAGTTTGTCTTGTTGTGAATCATGACTCATTAGTTCGCTTGGTATTTTTTATTAATGAAAGTTTTGTGTTGCAAACTCATTAATATGTTGAAGCCTTGGATCTAAGTATTTCTTTTAAATTATTTCGAATGTTGAAGTTTAATTCCTCTCCTTTCTGAAAGAGAGTGTTAAAAACCCTTTGTGGTGTTTTGCTATGCTTAACTTGGGAAGGTGGTAATCATATAAACTAATTCATAAGGTATGAATTATCAAGTTGAGATGTTAGCGTAGTGCATAATTAATTTCAACTAGCATGCTCGGAAATATAGTTGATTAATTTGATATCGCCTTGTAATAGTTTCTTGAAGAACTGTGATTGAGAATTTGTCTATACATGATTGGAACTCATGGAGTTATTGAGGAGTGTGCAAAAAAAAGAATTGGAATGGTTATTATGATTGTTTAAGTTTCTATCTTGTTGGATAAATTGAATTATTTCTGTCTTTAGTAATTAATCAAACCATTGGGAATTTATTAAGTAAGGAGGTGTTGGAATATTGCCTTGGTAATATTGACCTTTAATCTGTCCTTTATTAGATACTTTATGAGCATGCACAAATTGCTAGTTTCATCTATCTTTCACCATGTTAAATTGTTGAAATAGGTATAAAGGAATAGATGAAGGTTGATGTATTGACTTGTACAATCTTGTCTTACAAAGCTGGTATTATTGAAGTTTAAAGTTATTTCATTCTAATTTCTGAACGTAAGGTGGGATACTGAATCTATGCTCATAATTGTTTTATGATTGTAAAACGGAGTTAGGATCATGAATGTTGTTATGATAAAATAATAATCAATTATTGCCAGTAATGACTAGAGTACAATCAATTTGTGCTAAATTAGAGTTGAGCATTAATAAGAATTGAATATATGAAATCTAATAAGAGATTTATACTAGCATGTTTTGTGAGATTGTCATGTTCTAATATCATCTTGTTTAAGAGTTTTGTTCTATTATGGTGGCTTGTGCACTAGGCTTTCCCTAGATTAAGTAGTTGCAATCTTATTTAGATAATAGAAACATGATGAAGTGATTTCTGATGTTTCTTTTGGAAAAGTTCATGAAGGGATTTGAGGATATGATGATTCTTGTTAAGAATGTATTATTCTGCTGTTAGTATGATTGCCAGTATGTGGTTGTGATGATAATGTTGAATGTTCTATAAGTAAAAAAATTTGATAACTTCCATGATACTATTTAAATCAAAAGTTTTGAGATTTGCGTGCGCGATCTTTTGGATCTCATGACTTATGTGGCAGCTGAAATTGTTTTGAGCAAAGTGACGCGTTGAGAGCTTTTATTAGTCCTTTAGGGATTAATATGTTGTGGTCTTCAAATCTTTTTGTTGGAATTGTCAAGGTAATACCGTAATCAAAGAAAGTTGTTCTCTTTGTTAAAAGAAGGAGTGTGGTAAAAGTATTGGAGGTTGAAGTCATGTTGTGCAATTTCTTTTTGAGGTGTGCTTGACTTCTTATTTCGCTGCATAAGAGTTTCCAAGCTTAAATGGCAATACTATATTCTTATTGGTTGAGATTTAATATTTTCTTCTTGAGGGGCATGTGCCTTCAACTGTGATCTTATCTTTGTTGTCCAAGATCATTGCTATTTCTCTTGGTCTTGTGTCTATTGCAGATGGTAACATCTTTCTCTGTGCTGAAATTTACTTCTTTTTTTGCCTCTCTAAGAAAGGGGTAATCAATTTGAGTTGCAAAGTCCTTTAAGAGGTGTATGGCAAGTAGTTGGTGTGGTCATGCGATTGACTTTGGTGAGATTGTGGGTGTAAAGTTGTTTGACATCCATAAGAGCCTTGGAGATGGAAAATTTTGGTTTGCTGTTCTATGCTAGAACCTTAGAGGCTCAGCGTCTCTATGTGGGAATAGTGGATCAGAGTGGAATCCAAATAGTGTGAGGATCAGGATAGCATCCTTGGGGTGTAGTAAATGAGTATGCGTGGGTGTGATATGAATTTTGAGTTGTTATCCTTAAAAGGATTGAGGTGCTTTAGGAATTATCTGTCAAAGTAATTCCATTGGTCGAGTGCTTGGCTAGAATGTATTTTGTGAAGACAGTAGAGTCTCTCTGCAAGGGTGTGGATGATGTACTCAGTTTGAGCGCATTGTCAAAGTTTCCAACTTAAGATAAACGAGTTGGTGTGTTGGGCGATGATTTGGAAACCCTTGGTTCAAGGAAGTTAAATTTTCAAAGGGAATGAATTGGGAAATTAATAATATCTCGAGTAGTAATATGCTCTCTTGATTCTTGTTTAAACTGTGTGTTTATGGCAGAGGTCATCTGCAAATTGAGTTGTTTTATGTTGAGGCGTATTCTTTTCCAGTTAGGAAAAGAAAATGATTGTTTTGGTTTGTCGAGTGATTTTCACTCTTGGCTTGTAGTGTGGATTATCCAAATGTCTATTTGGAGAGTGTAAAAGGTTTTGTTGTGAATCCTTTGATTTGGATCGCGGTCCCTTGAAGGAAAGCTGGTTGCCGGTGTGTTGCTTGAGAATTCTTTATTCTTCTTTTGGTTGGGTTCCATTTGTAAAAGTTATTGTTTGTGCTTCGAGTAAAATGTTATGAGTGGAATCTGTGGTTGAATTCTCTAAAAGGGGTACAATGTATTATCCCGATTATAATATATAGATGAAAATGTTTAAATAAGGAGGATGGTATTAGATAGTGGCTTGAAAGTTGTGGCGGGAAAGTTCGCGAGATCGGCAGGATCGGTTGGCCGCTTAGAGCCGGCAGAAGAGTTGCGGGTGCTCGGCGTTAACCGGCGCGTGTCGTGGACTCGTCGGAGTTGGTCATGAGGAAGAGGGCCACCAGTTATGTGGATGCCCTCTTGACGTATCAGTCCGAGCGAGAGGTGAAGTGAGAGCTTGAAGTTCAAATGTAGAAGAAGGACCCGAGTTCTTCGAGGCGGGTGAGAACCCGTAGTTGTTGTTCCCTTGGGATGTTCTATCCTTGGGATGCTCTATTCTTTGGTTGTTCTTTCCTTGATTGTCCTCTTGATTTGTGGTTTGAGGAGTTAGATTCGAGGACGAATCCTTTTTAGGTGGGGAGAATGTAATACCCTAATCGTCGATTCGGCGTAAGTTTTTAAAATAATCGCAGAGTCGCGGGTTTTTGGGTAAATCACAGGAAGGGAAAATAAAAATTTTAGAACAGTGTAAAATGAATAAAATAAATTAAAAACCCAGAGTGGGTTGCCTAGGGAGTGGGCCGACCGCCCTGGGCCAAGGCCCAAGGGGGTGGCCGCACCCCCTTGGCCGCACCACCCCTTCCCCTTAACCCTAGAGCCCTTCCCCCTTTTCTCCCAATCCAGCCGCCACCGCCTCCCCTTTCTCCCCCCTGTGGCCACCCCCTCCCTGGAGATTGGCGCCCCCCCCAATTGCTACTGCCCTTGGAGCCAAGGAGAGGAAGGAGAAGGAGAAGAAGGAAGGAGAAGGAAGGAGAGGAAGAAGAGGAGGAAAGAAAAGGGGTGATCCCAAGGGATCATCTAGGTAATTTTTCTCCATCCCAAACCCTCTGTTTTATGGAGTAATTAGGATTCTTGGCACAGAATTTGAAGGGAATTAATAGATTGATTGCCCGATTAGAGATTACCTACTGTCTGCCTGTAGATTGATTCGCGCAGCGCGTCTGTTTGTGCGGTTTTGACCCATCAAACGAATTTTCCTGTGGATCTTCCCAAAAGAAAAATAGAGGACTTCCAGACCTATCTCCTGTTTTTTTCAGAATTTTTGGCCGTGGGATATGGGAGTAACATGGTCGGGAATACCGCTGTCTGTCAGGGGAACAGATTGGGACAGACTGTTATTAAACTATGATTTAAAGGTAGTAAATGATTTTTATGATCATGGCTGCAATTGAGAAAGTTTTAGGGAATTCAGAATTCTAGCTGCTGTATAAAAATTATTTTTGTTGGACCCCTGTACTGTTGTTGGGACGCATTTGAATCTTGTTGTCCAGTCTGACAGAACAGAGAATTTCCTCTGTTTAGTGCATTAAATTATACCTAGCTATGATCAAAATAAAACTGTGTGATCTACATGAAAAATGTAGGCATTCAAGTGATGAAACCAGAGATATATCGTTTTCTATAATTGGATTAATATTTTTTACAGATACGAAAAAGTTAAGCAGCGCTGCTGCAGTGGGTAGTTTGTTGAATTGTGAGCGGAGAGGAGTTTGCGTGGGTTCGGGGTTCTAGCGACGTTTTTAATTATTAAGTCGTGTTTGTATGCTGTAGCTTTGTGCTAAGAGATGCCTTTTGGACAGGTGGTTTTGTCTCTGAGCGCTCTTGATTTACTTCGCTTCGTCGGTTGATGCAAGTAAACGTAGCGGATGTGCTACTGTTTAACTTGTTAATTATTCAACCTTCACATTAATTAATTCTATTAATTGGGGATGCTATGTCTTATTACATGTTTCCTTAACGAGGTCTATATGGTAGTATTTTTATGAATTCAATTGCTTATGATCTTGATGGATTAATTGTGGATATGCGGGATTGTTTTTGGTGAATCTATACAGTTGTGGGGTAGAAACCTTTACGAGTATATTGTGGTCTAAGTGGTAGTATTCTTAGTGAATACTTGTGGTTGTGATGGTAGCAATTATTGATCAATTGATATGTTTGGATAATTTGCTCGTAATCATGTGGAAATTTGTTTAGTGTGCTATTGTGGAATATGAAAACAAATATGTGGTGGATATGTTATTGTGGATATGTTGCGAGCAAGTTGATGCTCCTCTGAGGTTGGAATTCATGTGGTTTATGATTATCATATCATTCATATCATATCATGACATTTGCATATTTGGATGTCGCCGCATCTAGCCACGACCGTACCAGTACAGCATCGTATATTGCCATAATACGATGCACCTCTTATCCCGCTGGGAAAGAGTGATGTGGAGCATAGCATGAAAGCATTCATATGCATTGCATTGTGGAAATATCATTTGCATACATATGCAATATATTGTGGTGAAGTTATGTAACACCCCAGGATCCACATTACCCTAGCATACTACTCCAAACTGTAACACCCCAGGATCCACATTACCCTGGGATGCTACTCCACTCCACAACTAGCCAATTTACAATATAAAATAAACTGGCAACAATTACTAAACAAGATAGTATAAGCGGAAGCATAAACAACTAAGGAATAACAGGATAGTGATAGCAATTCACTATTTAAAACATCCTCCAACATTTTTAATCTAAAACATAGTTCACAAATTTAACATTATTAAGATAATGTCAACAAAGCTATGCAAGGCCTAGAATCCTTTCAACTTTATTACAGCATGAAAATATGATTCACGTGCATCAGTGTGGTGCCGTTCTACCCTTCCCATGCATGCTCAAAGTCCACCTGTAGGGAGGGGGAAACAAGGGTGAGATAAAAATCTCAGCAAGCAAACCGTTTAACAGGCTATCCAAACTACAAACAATTATACATCATCTTTTATAATTCCATACAACTACAACCATAATTCATGTCCACAATTACTAAACCACCACAAATTTTCATGTATCATACCTCTTCAATTTCAGATTTAATTGGCATATGAAGGCAGTCATTTTATCCACAATTAAATGCAAATGAAACAATTAACCTTCCACAAACTACGATAGATTAATCATCAATAATTTAATCTTCCACAAATAACAATGTTTATATCCTCAATCCTCAAATCACCATCAATGACGGTAAAACATTAAAAAATAAATCTTGTTTGACTACTTTTAAACCTCAACCACTATCACCACCAAGACAATAAAACATATGTATGTTGTTTTGCAATACTTTGTTGTTTCTCACATCCATAACTGCTATCATCAATTATCACAAGAGAAAAGAGTCTCATGCCACAACCACAACCCTGACCATACACATGTGACGAATCCCATTCCAGGACCTCAACCACAATCCTCATACCACAAATAGCTCACACGAGCCAATTCCACATTACAACTATGAAGTTATATATTCCACATTGCAACTATGAGTTGGAAATTCCACAAAATAACTTCACCACATTATATTGCATATGTATGCAAAAGATCATTCCACAATGCAATGCATATGAATGCTTTCATGCTATGCTCCACATCACTCTTTCCAGGGCAGGATTTGGAATGCATCGTATTACGGCAATACACGATGCTCCCGCGGGATAAGAGGTGCATCGTATTACGGCAATATACGATGTTGTACCAGTACGGTCGCGGCTAAGTGCGGCGACATCCACATATGCATATGACATGATATGCCATGAATGATATGATAATCTTAACTCACATTAATCCATCTTCAAGGAGCACTACCATGCTCACAACATATCCACATCCACCACATGTTATTTTCATGTTCCTCATTATAACATTAAGCAAGAATTACACGTGTCTACTAGCAATTTATCAACATATCAAATGATCAACAATTGCTACCATCTCCACAATTAAAAATATCATGCAATCATGGAAATTGTATCAAATTATGGTAATAATGTAAACTGCAAGTAGAAGGAATAACAAGTTAAACGGTAGCAACCACCGCTACGTTTACTTGCCTCAATCCGACGAAGCGAAGTAAAATCAAGAGCGCTCAGAGACAAGACCACCTGTCCAAAAGGCATCTCTCAGCACAAAGCCACAGCATACAAACACGACATAAATAATTAAAGACGTCGCTAGAATCCCGAACCCGCACTAACTCCTCTCCACTCAACAATTCAGCAAATTACCCTCTGCAGCAGCGCTGCTTAACATTTTCGTAACTTTTTAAAAAAATATTAATCCAAATACAGAAAACAATACCTCTCTGGATTCATCACTTAAAAACCTACATTTTTCATGTAGAACATCTATTTTTATTTTGATCACAGCTAGGTGTAATTTAATGCCCAAAACAGAGGAAGAACTCTGTTCTTGCAGATTGGACAGCAGTATGCAATTGCGTCTCAGCAACAGTACAGGGGTCTAAAAATTCTGCATTTTATACAGAAGCTAGACCTCTAAATTATCTACAACTTTCTCAATTACGTCCATGACCAATAAAATCATTTACTACCTCAAATTCCAAGATTACCGTCAGTCTGTTCCAATCTGCTCGCCTGACAAACAGCAGTATTCCCGACCCTGTAACTCCCAGATCCCACGGCAGAAAAATCCAAAACAAATATAGGAGATGCGTCTGGAAGTCCTATACTACTTTTCTTTGTGGAGAGTCCACAGGAAAATTCGTTTACTAGGTCAAAACCTCGCGAACAGACGCGCTGCACGAATCAATCTACAGGCAGACAGCAACTAATCTCTAATCGGGCAATTAATCTATTAACTACCCTCAAAATCTGTGCCAAGAACCCTAATTATTTCGAAAATCAGAGGGTTTGGGATGGGGAAAAATTACCTAGATGAGGAATCACCCCTCTTCTTTCCTCCTCTTCTTCTCTTCTTCTTCCTTCTCCTCTCCTTCTTCTCCTTCCTTCTTGGCTCCAATGGACAGCAGCTTGTGGGGGAGGTGGGGGCACCAACCAGGGGGAGCTGCGCCCAAGAGGGTGGGAAAGGGGGTGGCGGCTGTGGGGGGGAGGAGGAGAGTGGCTTAGGGTTTTAGGGGAGGGAGAGGGGGGGAGGTGCGGCCACCCTTTGGGCCTCCGGCCCAAGGTGGTCGGCCCACTCTCCTGACAGCCCACTCCGAGTTTATTATTTTTTAAATTTATTTTATACTGTTCTACAATTTTTATATTTTTCCTTCCCACGATTTACCGAAAAACCGGCGACTCCGTGATTATTTTAAAACTTACGCCGAATCGACGATCAGGGTATTACAAGTTACTTTGTGGAATATTCAACTTCATAGTTGTAATGTGGAATATACAACTTCATGGTTGTGATGTGGAATTGGCTCATGTGAGCTATTTGTGGTATGAGGATTGTGGATGTGGTCATGGAATGGGGTTCGTCCCTTGTGTATGGTAAGGGTTGTGATTGTAGCATGAGATTCTTTTCTCTTGTAGTAATTGTTGATAGCAATCATGGATGTGAGAAATAATAAAGTATTGAAGTAAAACATACATATGCTTTATTGTCTTTGGAAGTGGTATTGGTTGATGTTTTAAAGTAGTCAAATAAGATTTATTTGCTAATGCTTTACCGTCGTTGATGTGATTTGAGGTTGAGGATATAAACATTGTTGTTTGTGGAAGATTAAACGTTGATGATTAAACTATTGTAGTTTAATTAGCTTGTTAAACAGTTTGCTTGCTGAGATTTTATCTCACCCTTGTTTCCCCCTCCCTACAGGTGGACTTGAGCATACATGGGAAGGGTAGAGCGGCACCACACTGATGCACGTGAATCATATTTTTATGCTGTAATAAAGTTGAAAGGATTCTAGACCTTTGCATAGCTTTGTTTACATTAACTTAATAATGTTAAATTTGTGATCTATGTTTTAGATTAAAATGTTGGAGGATGTTTTAAACATTGAATTGTTATCACTATCCTGTTATTCCTTAGTTGTTTATGCTTCCGCTTATACTATCTTGTTTAGTAATTGTTGCCAGTTTAATTTATCTTGTAAATTGGCTAGTTGTGGAGTGGTTTTAGTAGCATCCCAGGGTAATGTGGGTCCTGGGGTGTTACAGAAGTGGTCGAACAGCAGTAATCGAATGGAAGAATGTGGTCGGAATAATATGTGTGGTCAAAACGGGTAGTTGAAAGGATTGGTGTGGTCCAAAACAACTGTGGTCAAAAATTATAAAGTGGTTAGAAAGATTGGAGTGGTTGGAGGCTATAGAGTTTTGAGAGTGGTCGAGGGCTTTATAGTGTTTAGAGTAGTCAGTGGTTTGCAGTGGTCGTAGTCAAAGATCGAACATAGTCGGAGACGATAGTGGTTGGACACGGGTGTGGTCGAAGGCAGAGGTGGTTGAAAGGATTGCTAGCAGTCGTCGTAAGCCAACCAGAGTGGTTGAAGGATGCATCTGTGGTAGTGCGTGGTTGCGGTCGAGAGTGTCAGTGGTCGAACGCAGTCGAAAGGGTGTAAGGGAGAGTGGATATGCCGGGGGTTCTTTTATACCTCGTGCAGAGGTTGAAGATGAATGGAGGCAGTGGTGGTGGATGACTCCTAGTGTATCGGCACTCCTAGTGGCAAAGATGCTCAGCCGAGGGAAGACCACTCGGTGAGCTTACAGCAAGGAGGCACTCGGGTGCTTAAGAGAAGAAATGGGAGTGGCGTGGGATGCACTGGTGCCAAAGGCTCCTTTATATAACTCGGGGGAGGGAATGGGAAAGGCTGGGGTAGCTTGTTAGAGTTAAAGCGGCTGAGCGCATCGTGATGCTTTGGTTTTATTGAGGTTTTAAAGGGGTGGTAATGCACTCATATGGGAAGAAGAACGGGCGAAGACCACGGGCATGAGCTCCTAATCAGTGCTAATGGCGAGTGGGTGTGGAAAGAAGAAGGATAGGGGGAAGGTGATAGGGCCCACTGGTCGACCATGAGGGGAGAGAAGGAGAGAGGGTGAGTGACGGATGAATGCTACGGGATGCAGTCAATGGCAATCTGAGCAGCACATGAGTCATCCGAGGAAGAATTGGATTCTTAAATTAACTTTTAATTTTCAGCAAAGCTAAGCAACTTTAAAAACACTTAGCAAATAACTCTACGATAACTCCGGGAAAATAAAATCAACTATTATTTTTGGCTTTTCAGAAGATAAACAATTGAAGTTTTCTGCTTAAGACTTGGGGTAAAATAGAGATAAAACCAAATAATTTCCAATGAATGAAATAAAATGCAATTGAAATTTTGGGTTGTTACACACAGTAATGCGTACATATGTACAGAGCAGTCTTGGAATCCCAAATTGGTCATTTATGCGCCTCGATTGCGTCGGCCTACAAAAAAATGTAGAAAAATGTAAAATGGTCCAAATTATAGAAAAGCATGTAAATGATGATAAATGGCCGTAGAATGCAAAAAATAATAATAGAAGTAAATGACTGAAAACAACATGCAAATATGAGGCATGTCATACCCTCAAGCTTTAAACTTTTACTTGTTCTCAAGTAAATGGCATAATAATATCGAACCTGGACAACAAGTCATTACGGTAAAATACTAGTTAAACGCATGTAACAAGTCAAAAGTCATACAACAATGTAAAATGAGATTATCTTACTTAAGTTTTGATGACCATCAAAGATTAGAATGAATATCCATGTAAAGATACCAAAGTGATAACTACAACATTTGGCCAAATCAAGTTATGCACAAAACTATCAAAATACACTCAAGTGATCACATGAATCCAACCAAAATTGTAAGGTATCAGAACTAGGTATAACATCAAAAATGAGCATATCAAAGGGTCATGCTAAGTCATTTGTTATTTGCACACAAAGAAACTAATACTTGCATGATACTTGTGAAAAGTCCACACATGGGTCATGATACCTCATTTTTGTTGATTTTTAGTAAATTTAGAACACACTATGGGCACTTATGCCACTTATTGACACCCTTGGGCAAACTTTGCCATTTATTCACACTTTCACTTCACTTGGGCAAACATTGCCACTTGTTCAACACATGTTCGAACCAATGTGACAAAGTCACTTTTTTCACACGCACACACACATTGCATCACAAATTTTCTTTTCTTTCTTTTCTTTTTTATGATTAAGCATTTATAACCGGTTTTCATTAATGCTAAGTAATACGTGTCCCAGGACTTGGATACCTAGATAAATCAACCAAGTCATTGGCCCAAGATTGGACTAACCCATTTCACAAATTTTCTATTGAAGTAAACTATCAATATATAAAATAACATAGTATGACAAAGTATGAATCTAAGAAATAATCATTCAAGAGGTGATTACTAAAACTAATTCAATCCACAAATGATTAAAACACATGTGTAACTCGTAATGAATCAAATGCTATAGGATCACAAGATTTCTAAGCACATCAAGGATAATAAACAAAGCTCAAGCACTACAATATGATGCCAAGTGACTTAGGACATACAAAAAACTAGTAGCAATATAGCTCACTTAAGAAGATTTTGGCTTGACCATTTGTAACAGCCCAGCTGTTTATTTCAAAATTTTCAGTAAAAAAAATTAATTAATTTAATTTAAATAAAATAAAGTGTTCTTTGGTTGCCTAAATTTTGGAGATTTTATTTGTCTGTTTTTAGCTTTTAAAAAGGCTTTTATAAAAAGTAATTTAACTAAAAACATAAAATTATGATTAAATAAAAGAATATTTTGAGTTTATGTAAAAATATAATTTCAAATTAAGTATTTAAAAGCATTTGGCTTTTATTCGGATTTTCTGTGCTTTTCTGGAGTTAAAAATCAATTTTGAAAGGTTAAAAACTATTTTATAAAATTATTAAATGCAAATCTGGAATTAAAAATATTTTTCCTAAGTCTAAAATGTTTCCAGGAATATTCTATAATTTTTCTGGAATTTTTAGACATTAAATACTATTTTTCCAAGTGTTTGTGAAGTTCTAGTAATTTCTGAAATTTATTCCGAAAATGAAAATCAAATTCATCCAAGCCCGCCACGTGTCGCTCTCAGATTGAATCACTCTCTCTCCACGTTTTAATCCTAGCCACACATGATCACTTACCCCTTCATAAAATCCAAAGGACATGAGCCATCCACTTGCCACGTGTCAACAATCTGACGGCCCGTACCCCTTCACTTCCTCCCTCTCTCTATTACACATGGACCCCACATGTCATATGTTTCTTCAACCTCTCCTTCCTCCCCTAACTCTCTCTCTCCTCCACCATGGATGACAATTAAAAGCTTCGAAACTCCACCGTTTCTTCCTCTTAACTCCCGATTAAAACATGGAAACGGACGCCCTAATCACCCTCATCAATCCCCCGGCCGTTCCCCGTCCATTAATCCTCTCAAAACCGAAATCCTCTCACCTCCCCTCTCTTTCTATAAAAGGGCCTCCCCACCACCATTCTCTCCATTCCCCCCTCTCCTTTCGACCGGCTCTCACCTCCCTCCTCTCCCACCGCCGTGCGCCTCCGCCTCTCCTCTCCCCGGCCGCCGCCCGGTCGCCTCCCGCCACCGCCCCCAACTTCAACCGCCGCCGCCTCCTCCTTGCGCCGCCGCCGGCCACCCCGGGCCCCGCCGCCGCCGTGGGAAGGTGCGCCGCCACCTCCTCTACCCCCCTCCGCCGCTCGCCGCCCCGACTCCGGCCACCGGCCGCCGGCGAGCTAGCCTCCCGTGCGCGCCCCCGTGTACTCCCTGTGACTTCCTTCTTCATTCATTGTTCATCCTTGTTTATTTGATTTGTTGTTGCTCCTTTGTCATGAAAGAGCAAAGGGTCACTTGGCTAGTGGGTGCATGTTAGTGCATGCATGCATGAGGTTGTGAGTTCAAGTCCAGTGCAATGCATTTTCGGTTGGACTTTTGGCCACATTTTGTTCACCTCTAGTCCATGACAAGCGGGACCCACATGTCATAAAATAATAAAATAAAATTCTGCAC
This sequence comes from Dendrocalamus latiflorus, assembly GCA_017311315.1. Lineage (NCBI taxonomy): Eukaryota > Viridiplantae > Streptophyta > Magnoliopsida > Poales > Poaceae > Dendrocalamus > Dendrocalamus latiflorus. The sequence goes on from CM029675.1 coordinate 6,731,803, forward strand.
TCAATGACAACCGGGCCCCACGTGTCATACACTCCAATATACTCCAAAAATCAGCCAAAAATAAGATTCCAGAGAATATTCTTTCGGTTTTGCATTTTCTGGAATTACCAATCCATTCAAACTTCCAATCGCTCGTTCTCCCTCGTCCGATCTCCGAATCCAGTGATTCAAATCTCTAAATTTGTCTAAAATCATAATCAAAGTTGCAGTATATATTTTATAATTTTTGGATTTTATTTCGATTTTATTTGATTTTATTTGGTTGGTTCTTCGCGCGTAGATTTCGACGAATTCGGAGAGAACGACGCCGACGAATCGCACCAGGTCTTCGAGCAAGGCAAGTCACCCTCCTTGATCATGTTGATCCCAGTTTTCAAAATAAAATTATGTTGATTTAAATTATATTGCATGCATATTTTTATTCAGCGTATTTCAATTCAGTTTTAAATCTAGTTATTGCCTACTTGTTAATTCCTCCATTGTTATTGAATCCCTTATACCTTGTCACCCTAGAATCAAACTCTAGTTAATACATTAGTGTTGGCTAGAGAGTTTATTCAAACGCTTAGCCCTGCATAGTCATATAATTTTGCTTTGGGATACCTTTTCACATAAAATGATGACCCTTTTTACATAAAATGATATGTACTCTTGACTTTGGTGAGTCAAGGAGTGTTATGAATTATTTTGAAAACAAATATGAAACTGGTTTAGACTTAGGCAATTGGTTAGAGTGGTGGGTGCAGGCATGCCCTGTTGGTTGGAGCCGCAGTGGTTGATTGTCGTGCATAGGGGTACGTGGTTGGGCCTAAGTCAAGTTAAGGACCGGTCTGTGAGCTACTGTTGCAAAGCCCTATCGTACTACCACAAGTCTGGTATGGGACAGACCTGGCCAACTAATTTGTGAAGTTCCAACATGATCTCGCTATAGGCTGAATGTGAGCGCGGCGTAGGCCGTGAGAAGTCTCACACGGCACAAGAGGGGGCTCCAACATGTGGATTCATGTTGTGGTGAAACCTTAGTGGCGGCGTGATTTTGTTGACAACGGATCATTGTAAAGGCCTTGTCATGATCTCCTCGCCGCACACCTAAGGAAGTGTGTAACTCGCGTGGCAAACCGGGATGATCATGTCTTGTGGGTAAAGCTGTACAACCTCTGCAGAGTGTATAACCTATCCTGGATAGCCGTGCCCACGGTCATGGGCAAGCTGAGTAAAGTTTTTCATGGATTAGACTTTGTTTTTCAAAACGTTTTCGAAAACCTTGTGGATGGATGGAATCCACGAGAGATGAAAACCTTGCGGATGGATGGAATCCGTGAGAGATGGAAATCTGGTGAATGGATGGAATTCATCAGAGTTGTGCAGTGAAAGCGTGTGGATGGATGGAATCCATACGTGAGCTTTTGAAAAGATGGTCCGGGTGGGATGCCCGTGGATAGGTTGGTGTTTGGTCGGAGCCGACACTAACGGTATTACTTTCTACTGCAAGTATTGTTTTATCTACTGTATTAAATTCAGCAATTTCAATCTATTATTATATTTCTTAAATGTTGTTTTATGCAAACTAACCCTATAAACCTTCCGTTGAAGCCTTTATCATTATGTTGCATTTTCCCGGGTGACTTGTGGAGTACTTTTTGTACTCATGTTGCTATATCTAACTCTTTTCAGAGGAAGCCTTCGACGACTTCAGTGAGGATTGCGACTAGGCCACGTCTTACAGTCATTCGCCTTGTGGGAAGGCTGGATGGGCTGCTACATTGTATTTCTTCCGCTGTCTTCTTTTGCTATTATTGTAAACTTTGGCCATCAGGCTCATATTAGCTAAATAAAGTTTGTCATTATGCATGATAATTGTCTTTGTGATACTGTGTGCACTAGTTTTTCCTGGGATAGTGCGATTAACACAGAGGGTTCTGGAGTTGTTGCTCCGGGTCCCAACAGAGATGGTATCAGAGCAATAATGACTCTAAGACGTGACCGTAGATAGAATAGAATGGTTGGACCTTAAGGATATATTTTAATAACAAGTAATTTCAAAAGTTTTCTTATCCTTACCTCTCAATCTATGCTACCCTTACCTCTTGATCTTTGCTTGCTCTCGTCTTCCAATTCTCCCTTATCTTTATGTCATTACTTAAAAATTCATTTCTAAATCTTACCTTGCTCAAAACAACTATAGATGGCAACATTTGGAATTCTTCGATTCTACCACTACTTCAATCTTCGCCTTGAAGGATCATGCTTCGTAACAAGACAGTTGCGAAGGATCACTCCAAGACAACCATTATCCTTTTAGGTTAAGTTGTTAAGCTAGACAGTAGACGAGGTTATGCGCTGTCATTTTTCCCTTTTGTCGGCAGCCATAACTATTGTTTGCTTAGTAAAGGTTTTGCTAGTTGTTTTGTTTTGGGTTGCGCAAAACGTCTGTTGTCCCTCCTTTGCCTTGAGTCTCCTCTCTTCTATTCTTTGGAAGCATCAAGCTGAAACACCAACTGCCAACAACCTCCAGACAGCAAACAGAAGGCCACAGAAGTTTGCAAATGGACGTTTGAACCAGTTATCAGTTCAAGCCAAACAGAGTAAGATCCAAACCTAATTCTTTGCTAGCCCGTCCGAATCTCGGGGACGAGATTCTTTTTAAGGGGGGTAGTTTGTAACAGCCCAGCTGTTTATTTCAAAATTTTCAGTAAAAAAAATTAATTAATTTAATTTAAATAAAATAAAGTGTTCTTTGGTTGCCTAAATTTTGGAGATTTTATTTGTCTGTTTTTAGCTTTTAAAAAGGCTTTTATAAAAAGTAATTTAACTAAAAACATAAAATTATGATTAAATAAAAGAATATTTTGAGTTTATGTAAAAATATAATTTCAAATTAAGTATTTAAAAGCATTTGGCTTTTATTCGGATTTTCTGTGCTTTTCTGGAGTTAAAAATCAATTTTGAAAGGTTAAAAACTATTTTATAAAATTATTAAATGCAAATCTGGAATTAAAAATATTTTTCCTAAGTCTAAAATGTTTCCAGGAATATTCTATAATTTTTCTGGAATTTTTAGACATTAAATACTATTTTTCCAAGTGTTTGTGAAGTTCTAGTAATTTCTGAAATTTATTCCGAAAATAAAAATCAAATTCATCCAAGCCCGCCACGTGTCGCTCTCAGATTGAATCACTCTCTCTCCACGTTTTAATCCTAGCCACACATGATCACTTACCCCTTCATAAAATCCAAAGGACATGAGCCATCCACTTGCCACGTGTCAACAATCTGACGGCCCGTACCCCTTCACTTCCTCCCTCTCTCTATTACACATGGACCCCACATGTCATATGTTTCTTCAACCTCTCCTTCCTCCCCTAACTCTCTCTCTCCTCCACCATGGATGACAATTAAAAGCTTCGAAACTCCACCGTTTCTTCCTCTTAACTCCCGATTAAAACATGGAAACGGACGCCCTAATCACCCTCATCAATCCCCCGGCCGTTCCCCGTCCATTAATCCTCTCAAAACCGAAATCCTCTCACCTCCCCTCTCTTTCTATAAAAGGGCCTCCCCACCACCATTCTCTCCATTCCCCCCTCTCCTTTCGACCGGCTCTCACCTCCCTCCTCTCCCACCGCCGTGCGCCTCCGCCTCTCCTCTCCCCGGCCGCCGCCCGGTCGCCTCCCGCCACCGCCCCCAACTTCAACCGCCGCCGCCTCCTCCTTGCGCCGCCGCCGGCCACCCCGGGCCCCGCCGCCGCCGTGGGAAGGTGCGCCGCCACCTCCTCTACCCCCCTCCGCCGCTCGCCGCCCCGACTCCGGCCACCGGCCGCCGGCGAGCTAGCCTCCCGTGCGCGCCCCCGTGTACTCCCTGTGACTTCCTTCTTCATTCATTGTTCATCCTTGTTTATTTGATTTGTTGTTGCTCCTTTGTCATGAAAGAGCAAAGGGTCACTTGGCTAGTGGGTGCATGTTAGTGCATGCATGCATGAGGTTGTGAGTTCAAGTCCAGTGCAATGCATTTTCGGTTGGACTTTTGGCCACATTTTGTTCACCTCTAGTCCATGACAAGCGGGACCCACATGTCATAAAATAATAAAATAAAATTCTGCACTCAATGACAACCGGGCCCCACGTGTCATACACTCCAATATACTCCAAAAATCAGCCAAAAATAAGATTCCAGAGAATATTCTTTCGGTTTTGCATTTTCTGGAATTACCAATCCATTCAAACTTCCAATCGCTCGTTCTCCCTCGTCCGATCTCCGAATCCAGTGATTCAAATCTCTAAATTTGTCTAAAATCATAATCAAAGTTGCAGTATATATTTTATAATTTTTGGATTTTATTTCGATTTTATTTGATTTTATTTGGTTGGTTCTTCGCGCGTAGATTTCGACGAATTCGGAGAGAACGACGCCGACGAATCGCACCAGGTCTTCGAGCAAGGCAAGTCACCCTCCTTGATCATGTTGATCCCAGTTTTCAAAATAAAATTATGTTGATTTAAATTATATTGCATGCATATTTTTATTCAGCGTATTTCAATTCAGTTTTAAATCTAGTTATTGCCTACTTGTTAATTCCTCCATTGTTATTGAATCCCTTATACCTTGTCACCCTAGAATCAAACTCTAGTTAATACATTAGTGTTGGCTAGAGAGTTTATTCAAACGCTTAGCCCTGCATAGTCATATAATTTTGCTTTGGGATACCTTTTCACATAAAATGATGACCCTTTTTACATAAAATGATATGTACTCTTGACTTTGGTGAGTCAAGGAGTGTTATGAATTATTTTGAAAACAAATATGAAACTGGTTTAGACTTAGGCAATTGGTTAGAGTGGTGGGTGCAGGCATGCCCTGTTGGTTGGAGCCGCAGTGGTTGATTGTCGTGCATAGGGGTACGTGGTTGGGCCTAAGTCAAGTTAAGGACCGGTCTGTGAGCTACTGTTGCAAAGCCCTATCGTACTACCACAAGTCTGGTATGGGACAGACCTGGCCAACTAATTTGTGAAGTTCCAACATGATCTCGCTATAGGCTGAATGTGAGCGCAGCGTAGGCCGTGAGAAGTCTCACACGGCACAAGAGGGGGCTCCAACATGTGGATTCATGTTGTGGTGAAACCTTAGTGGCGGCGTGATTTTGTTGACAACGGATCATTGTAAAGGCCTTGTCATGATCTCCTCGCCGCACACCTAAGGAAGTGTGTAACTCGCGTGGCAAACCGGGATGATCATGTCTTGTGGGTAAAGCTGTACAACCTCTGCAGAGTGTATAACCTATCCTGGATAGCCGTGCCCACGGTCATGGGCAAGCTGAGTAAAGTTTTTCATGGATTAGACTTTGTTTTTCAAAACGTTTTCGAAAACCTTGTGGATGGATGGAATCCACGAGAGATGAAAACCTTGCGGATGGATGGAATCCGTGAGAGATGGAAATCTGGTGAATGGATGGAATTCATCAGAGTTGTGCAGTGAAAGCGTGTGGATGGATGGAATCCATACGTGAGCTTTTGAAAAGATGGTCCGGGTGGGATGCCCGTGGATAGGTTGGTGTTTGGTCGGAGCCGACACTAACGGTATTACTTTCTACTGCAAGTATTGTTTTATCTACTGTATTAAATTCAGCAATTTCAATCTATTATTATATTTCTTAAATGTTGTTTTATGCAAACTAACCCTATAAACCTTCCGTTGAAGCCTTTATCATTATGTTGCATTTTCCCGGGTGACTTGTGGAGTACTTTTTGTACTCATGTTGCTATATCTAACTCTTTTCAGAGGAAGCCTTCGACGACTTCAGTGAGGATTGCGACTAGGCCACGTCTTACAGTCATTCGCCTTGTGGGAAGGCTGGATGGGCTGCTACATTGTATTTCTTCCGCTGTCTTCTTTTGCTATTATTGTAAACTTTGGCCATCAGGCTCATATTAGCTAAATAAAGTTTGTCATTATGCATGATAATTGTCTTTGTGATACTGTGTGCACTAGTTTTTCCTGGGATAGTGCGATTAACACAGAGGGTTCTGGAGTTGTTGCTCCGGGTCCCAACAGAGATGGTATCAGAGCAATAATGACTCTAAGACGTGACCGTAGATAGAATAGAATGGTTGGACCTTAAGGATATATTTTAATAACAAGTAATTTCAAAAGTTTTCTTATCCTTACCTCTCAATCTATGCTACCCTTACCTCTTGATCTTTGCTTGCTCTCGTCTTCCAATTCTCCCTTATCTTTATGTCATTACTTAAAAATTCATTTCTAAATCTTACCTTGCTCAAAACAACTATAGATGGCAACATTTGGAATTCTTCGATTCTACCACTACTTCAATCTTCGCCTTGAAGGATCATGCTTCGTAACAAGACAGTTGCGAAGGATCACTCCAAGACAACCATTATCCTTTTAGGTTAAGTTGTTAAGCTAGACAGTAGACGAGGTTATGCGCTGTCATTTTTCCCTTTTGTCGGCAGCCATAACTATTGTTTGCTTAGTAAAGGTTTTGCTAGTTGTTTTGTTTTGGGTTGCGCAAAACGTCTGTTGTCCCTCCTTTGCCTTGAGTCTCCTCTCTTCTATTCTTTGGAAGCATCAAGCTGAAACACCAACTGCCAACAACCTCCAGACAGCAAACAGAAGGCCACAGAAGTTTGCAAATGGACGTTTGAACCAGTTATCAGTTCAAGCCAAACAGAGTAAGATCCAAACCTAATTCTTTGCTAGCCCGTCCGAATCTCGGGGACGAGATTCTTTTTAAGGGGGGTAGTTTGTAACAGCCCAGCTGTTTATTTCAAAATTTTCAGTAAAAAAAATTAATTAATTTAATTTAAATAAAATAAAGTGTTCTTTGGTTGCCTAAATTTTGGAGATTTTATTTGTCTGTTTTTAGCTTTTAAAAAGGCTTTTATAAAAAGTAATTTAACTAAAAACATAAAATTATGATTAAATAAAAGAATATTTTGAGTTTATGTAAAAATATAATTTCAAATTAAGTATTTAAAAGCATTTGGCTTTTATTCGGATTTTCTGTGCTTTTCTGGAGTTAAAAATCAATTTTGAAAGGTTAAAAACTATTTTATAAAATTATTAAATGCAAATCTGGAATTAAAAATATTTTTCCTAAGTCTAAAATGTTTCCAGGAATATTCTATAATTTTTCTGGAATTTTTAGACATTAAATACTATTTTTCCAAGTGTTTGTGAAGTTCTAGTAATTTCTGAAATTTATTCCGAAAATAAAAATCAAATTCATCCAAGCCCGCCACGTGTCGCTCTCAGATTGAATCACTCTCTCTCCACGTTTTAATCCTAGCCACACATGATCACTTACCCCTTCATAAAATCCAAAGGACATGAGCCATCCACTTGCCACGTGTCAACAATCTGACGGCCCGTACCCCTTCACTTCCTCCCTCTCTCTATTACACATGGACCCCACATGTCATATGTTTCTTCAACCTCTCCTTCCTCCCCTAACTCTCTCTCTCCTCCACCATGGATGACAATTAAAAGCTTCGAAACTCCATCGTTTCTTCCTCTTAACTCCCGATTAAAACATGGAAACGGACGCCCTAATCACCCTCATCAATCCCCCGGCCGTTCCCCGTCCATTAATCCTCTCAAAACCGAAATCCTCTCACCTCCCCTCTCTTTCTATAAAAGGGCCTCCCCACCACCATTCTCTCCATTCCCCCCTCTCCTTTCGACCGGCTCTCACCTCCCTCCTCTCCCACCGCCGTGCGCCTCCGCCTCTCCTCTCCCCGGCCGCCGCCCGGTCGCCTCCCGCCACCGCCCCCAACTTCAACCGCCGCCGCCTCCTCCTTGCGCCGCCGCCGGCCACCCCGGGCCCCGCCGCCGCCGTGGGAAGGTGCGCCGCCACCTCCTCTACCCCCCTCCGCCGCTCGCCGCCCCGACTCCGGCCACCGGCCGCCGGCGAGCTAGCCTCCCGTGCGCGCCCCCGTGTACTCCCTGTGACTTCCTTCTTCATTCATTGTTCATCCTTGTTTATTTGATTTGTTGTTGCTCCTTTGTCATGAAAGAGCAAAGGGTCACTTGGCTAGTGGGTGCATGTTAGTGCATGCATGCATGAGGTTGTGAGTTCAAGTCCAGTGCAATGCATTTTCGGTTGGACTTTTGGCCACATTTTGTTCACCTCTAGTCCATGACAAGCGGGACCCACATGTCATAAAATAATAAAATAAAATTCTGCACTCAATGACAACCGGGCCCCACGTGTCATACACTCCAATATACTCCAAAAATCAGCCAAAAATAAGATTCCAGAGAATATTCTTTCGGTTTTGCATTTTCTGGAATTACCAATCCATTCAAACTTCCAATCGCTCGTTCTCCCTCGTCCGATCTCCGAATCCAGTGATTCAAATCTCTAAATTTGTCTAAAATCATAATCAAAGTTGCAGTATATATTTTATAATTTTTGGATTTTATTTCGATTTTATTTGATTTTATTTGGTTGGTTCTTCGCGCGTAGATTTCGACGAATTCGGAGAGAACGACGCCGACGAATCGCACCAGGTCTTCGAGCAAGGCAAGTCACCCTCCTTGATCATGTTGATCCCAGTTTTCAAAATAAAATTATGTTGATTTAAATTATATTGCATGCATATTTTTATTCAGCGTATTTCAATTCAGTTTTAAATCTAGTTATTGCCTACTTGTTAATTCCTCCATTGTTATTGAATCCCTTATACCTTGTCACCCTAGAATCAAACTCTAGTTAATACATTAGTGTTGGCTAGAGAGTTTATTCAAACGCTTAGCCCTGCATAGTCATATAATTTTGCTTTGGGATACCTTTTCACATAAAATGATGACCCTTTTTACATAAAATGATATGTACTCTTGACTTTGGTGAGTCAAGGAGTGTTATGAATTATTTTGAAAACAAATATGAAACTGGTTTAGACTTAGGCAATTGGTTAGAGTGGTGGGTGCAGGCATGCCCTGTTGGTTGGAGCCGCAGTGGTTGATTGTCGTGCATAGGGGTACGTGGTTGGGCCTAAGTCAAGTTAAGGACCGGTCTGTGAGCTACTGTTGCAAAGCCCTATCGTACTACCACAAGTCTGGTATGGGACAGACCTGGCCAACTAATTTGTGAAGTTCCAACATGATCTCGCTATAGGCTGAATGTGAGCGCAGCGTAGGCCGTGAGAAGTCTCACACGGCACAAGAGGGGGCTCCAACATGTGGATTCATGTTGTGGTGAAACCTTAGTGGCGGCGTGATTTTGTTGACAACGGATCATTGTAAAGGCCTTGTCATGATCTCCTCGCCGCACACCTAAGGAAGTGTGTAACTCGCGTGGCAAACCGGGATGATCATGTCTTGTGGGTAAAGCTGTACAACCTCTGCAGAGTGTATAACCTATCCTGGATAGCCGTGCCCACGGTCATGGGCAAGCTGAGTAAAGTTTTTCATGGATTAGACTTTGTTTTTCAAAACGTTTTCGAAAACCTTGTGGATGGATGGAATCCACGAGAGATGAAAACCTTGCGGATGGATGGAATCCGTGAGAGATGGAAATCTGGTGAATGGATGGAATTCATCAGAGTTGTGCAGTGAAAGCGTGTGGATGGATGGAATCCATACGTGAGCTTTTGAAAAGATGGTCCGGGTGGGATGCCCGTGGATAGGTTGGTGTTTGGTCGGAGCCGACACTAACGGTATTACTTTCTACTGCAAGTATTGTTTTATCTACTGTATTAAATTCAGCAATTTCAATCTATTATTATATTTCTTAAATGTTGTTTTATGCAAACTAACCCTATAAACCTTCCGTTGAAGCCTTTATCATTATGTTGCATTTTCCCGGGTGACTTGTGGAGTACTTTTTGTACTCATGTTGCTATATCTAACTCTTTTCAGAGGAAGCCTTCGACGACTTCAGTGAGGATTGCGACTAGGCCACGTCTTACAGTCATTCGCCTTGTGGGAAGGCTGGATGGGCTGCTACATTGTATTTCTTCCGCTGTCTTCTTTTGCTATTATTGTAAACTTTGGCCATCAGGCTCATATTAGCTAAATAAAGTTTGTCATTATGCATGATAATTGTCTTTGTGATACTGTGTGCACTAGTTTTTCCTGGGATAGTGCGATTAACACAGAGGGTTCTGGAGTTGTTGCTCCGGGCCATGATACACAATCAAGCATAACATGAGAGCAATATTAAAGGTCATATATCATCACATAAGCATAATATAAAGTATATATCATCAACTGCACAACAATAAGCTCAAATGCTCACAAATAAAATACAAACATGCTAGAGCATCATCCATACACATACAAGTCCCCCCTCAAGTTTAAATTGAGCAAGGAATTAAAATATGCTTGAAAGGTTTAGAAATAGCTCACTGGGCATATATGATGTAGTGGAAGTAGATGAATTATCCCGTGGCTTCTTGCACGTATTAGGATGAAGATCTAGCATGGAACCTACAATAAAAAAAAGAAAAGAGAAGACACCAACAAAACCTAACAAAATACATGGAAATAAAAAGATAAAAACATGCTCATTTGGGTGTAGCGGGAGAAGGGCCAAGAACAAGACATGGAAAAGGCACATGTCCACCCTCCTTGTGAAGCAACTATGTCGAAATCCACCCGGATCCTAAGGAATATCGACTTGAACCAAGTCTGCTCATAGTAGATGGTACACAAGTGTAAACCTGCAAATAAACTCAAAGAGATGGCAACTATGTGTGATAGGGTTGACGCCCTCTAAGTCATCAATAGAATATCCAATCACATAGGCATATCGATAAGACACATCACGAGGACTACAAATCACAATATAAGTAATATGAGCAACATCAATCAAAGACATGTCACATCCAGGACAAAGAAACATAACCTAAGGTGGTCGGGGAGGAGTTTCAATAATACATGTAGTGAAGGTGAAGTAGAATGTACGGTACTAGAAACCTTTAGAGGGGTGATGTCGATGAAGGATGCAGCTAATGCTGGATCAATAGAAATGTGCTCCTCCTCAAAATCAGAACTAGCCCCTCATCAAGATGTAAAACCTCAAAACTCAGTAGCATATCCATAATGAACTCATCATCATCTTGCACAAAGTTCTCATCATCTAAATCTAACTCGTCATAACTCAAGAATTGATCTACCGTAAACTCATCCTCATAGTCTAGAGTGAAACAATCGTCATCAAGAAGTAGGTCCTCATCATCTAGCTTGGTGTCATCAATAAATGGATCCAACTGAGGTGCCTGTAATTGAATCTGTAACGTCTCTAGTGACAGGACCTCGCTAGCAAGATCAGGTGTAGGACTAGTAAGCTGACTCTCATCTTTATCAAGAACTATCTTTCTGGTACTAAAGGAAGGCTGTGAAGTGGTAAAACTATCCGCACGAGTAGACATGGTGCTCAAAATCGCCTCAATCTCATCCTGAATCGCTGTCGCATGATCACCACCAGGAGGCACAACCATGAATTCTTTGCATAATGCATCAAGTCTGGAAGCATGATCTCCATGTGAAGGAGGTGGCTCATGAGGCGGCACTAGGAACTCAGTCATAGGAGCAGTAAATTAGCTTGGTGAAGATACAAGTAAAGTGTAAGCAGGAGACATTACATCCAATGTGAAATCACTACTCATTTTCCTCTCAAAATCTCCTAACATCCTAGACATCCTGTCCACAAATATGGTCATCTAATCAAGCTTAGGAGTAAGAGTCCTATGCTGAGGTATATAGTGCTGATGTGACAATGAGAGTAATCCTGATCACCATACCTAAAACGCTACAATGGTGTGCTAGAAGAAACTGATGAGATATTAGGGTTGTTTCCATATGATAAACTCGAGGGCTTAGGCCATCAAGGGTGGTAAGGTTAGGGTATGGACTGCTCAGTTGAGCAAAGCTCATCCTGTAATAGTTTAGAGTGGGAGAATAACCACACTGGCACTCAGCTGGTGAATGGCCTAGAAAACCATAAGTCTGGCATATAGGAACAATAGGAGAGTGGGTGCATGATAAAGAACTATATTGATCATGCCCCACTCTCTAACACAATCCCTAGCTCTAAAGCATAGCACTCCAATTGATGAGACAATACATTTACCTGTTCTTGAAGAGTATCATAAGTACTAGGGGTGCTCATAAAACCACGACAATCATAATAGTAAGCCATAAACTCAATAAGTACCTATATCGATCACCCTATGGGAAAGGACATGAAAAGACACTAGAATAAAATAGCTTGGGAAAGGATTAGGGGTTAGCGATGTTTCACCAATATGAATAATGATGATATAAAAAGGGAAGTCAGCACAAACACAAAACAAACAAAAGAAAACAAACAATGACCTAGTCTATAGCCTAACACTGTCGCTCTAAGCCAATCCCTAACAACGGTGCCAAAATACTTGATCATGCAAAAATAGCACACCTGCAAGTGCACAGGTTGCCACTGAAATAGCAGCAAATGTCGCATTCTCCACAGGGACTAGACTAAGGTTAATGGTGCTCAACTAAAGCTAGGTCAATCGAAATAGGGGATAAAGCAAAAAAAACTCAACCTAAAATGACTACCAAATCAAAAGAACGAATGAACTACCGAATCCGATCAAGCGAACAAAAGTCGACAGGATGAAGGACCGTGCGAATTGAAGTCACACGACTGAACAAACATCATGACAAGAGGTTATGAACAACACGCATGAACGATGAAACGAGCAGCACTCTAAATTACCGACCGATGACCTAACTAACTACTAACCACAAGAAAGAAGAAGGGAGTCAAGAAGCATTGAGGGAGGTGAGAAGCACGGAGGGAGTCGAGAAAGAAAGAGGGGGAAGACGGTCGTTGTCTAACTAGACAACAGCAGCATAAGACAACACAAACAAATAATTACGATGAATGCATGAATGACTTAACAACCGATGAACTGCAAAAAGGAGAAGAGAAGGAGTTGAGAAGCACTGGCGGTCTAGAAGCATAGAGAGAGTTGATATAGTACGGGGGAGAAAATGGTTGTCGGCTAGCTATTTGACAGCACTCTCATACACAAACACTAACACTGACACAAGTCACACACGTTTGATCAACTAACACAAATCACAACTAACACTAACACAAATGACACTAAACAAATCTAAAATAGAGATCACAATTGACAATTAGTACTAATAACAAGCTAATATCTAACCACTGCACTAGACATTACCAAAGATCTACAATTACTAAACAACATCAATAGATCACAATCATACATCATAGAGCACATGTCACAAACATAGATAGAATTCCATAGATTGGATTAACATTGCATAATTATCAATTAATGTTAGCAGTAATCAAGAAACGCAAATTGAGAGTGAAAGAGGAATCGGAGGAAAACTAAGATGAAGCTGTAGTAGAGGTGGCCATCGATAGAAGAAGCCATCAAGTAGTTGGGGTTGGAGGAAGAAGAGATCGTGGTGGGGTTAATCAGAGTCATGGCCAACTGGTTGTGCCGGTGATGTTGGTGGTGTCAGCAGAGCATCAAAGGGGAGAGGTGGAGTCGAAGGTGAAGTAGCAGAAGGAAGCACCAGCATGGAGGATTTTGGGTGGCAGGAGGATAGAGAAGAGATAGTGACCATGGATGTGGTTGCTGGAGTAGTGGGGTGTAGTGTAGCTACAGAGGAGAGCACAGTGACTCTCGGGGAGAGGAGAAGGGAAGGAGATGGGTTGAGATGGGAGGCATCTAGGTGGGAGAGCAAAGTAGTGGAAGAGATGGGCGGTGGTACAAAAGGAGGAAGCAAGTGGTGCCCAGGATTTAGTGTGCTGGTGAAGGAGTGGCGAGGTGGAGGAGGTACTGGACAATGCGGTGGAGCAGTGGTGGCATCCAATGAGGTTAGGCCCGATAGTAGTGCTAAGGGAGGATAGGTAATGGATGGAGAGGGGAGAATGGTTGGCGATCTGGTGGTTGGGCCTGACCTCGCTAGCGGCCAAAGGCGAAGAGGAGGAAGGGGGGCAAATGGGGGCTGAAGAACAAGCAATGCCAAGCTCAAATCTCCTCCATGGCCTATGGCTATGTTAAGAAGATGGTGAACTAGGGATTTCTTGTCATTTTGTAGATTAGCCCTTGAAGAATCAAAAGTTTACAATCATGTCCTTTTCTCTTATGATTTCTCCTATTCTGCCCCTCCGAAAATCCAATTTCATCATGGGAAGATCCTACACATTAACGGTAATGTGTACAAATGTATGGAGCAGTCTCTAAATGCCAAATTGATCATTTATGAGCTTCGAATGAATTAGTTATGATTATTTGATGTTCATAAGAAAACCAAACAAATCTTCATAAGAAAATTCAAATGAACTCTAAACTTCATGACCTCAGTTCCATTGGTCAGATTTTGATTTTAGATGAATTTAGAAATTTGTTTCACTCAATTCGGAGTTAGAATGAATTAGTTATGATTATTTGATGTCCTGTGTTTGAATAAATTTGAGAAATAACTAAAAATTTGACAGGTGGGACCCATAGCCGATTGTCAGGACGACAACGTGGTCGGTAATGACTACGCGGTCTTAAATCCGACCGCATGGTCGTGAGTTCAACCGCACGGTCATAAATAACTACGTGGTCGTAGCTTCGACCGCGTGGTCGTAATGACTACGTAGTCGAAAGTTCGACTGTGTGGTCATGAATGACTACGTGGTCGTAATTTTGACCGCGTGGTTGTAAACGACTCTCAGCGGTTGTAAATGGCACAGAGTGGTCATTAGCGATTCTAAGTGGTCGTAAACGACACAGAGCGGTCGTAAACGGTACAGAATGGTTGTAAACGATTCTGAGCGGTCATAAACGACACAGAGCAGTCGTAAACAGCACAGAGTGGTCATAAATGGCACAGAGCGGTCGTAAACTACTCTGAGTGGTCGTAAACGACTTCGAACAGTCGTAAACGATTTTGAATGGTCATAAATGACTTAGGGTTGTCGTAATCGACTATAAGTGGTCATAAACGGTTGTGAGTGGTCGGAAAGCGCTTTGACCATGTTGTAAGTGGTCGAAAGGTGCTTCAACCACATTGTGAGTGGTCGGAGGGTGCTTCGACCACGTTGTGAAGAAGTGAGTGTGGTCGGGAGGGTTACGGCCATGGTGAACATTGATCGGTAGACTAACTTTATCGTCATGGGGAGCTATGACTATGAGAATTAAGCGTGGTCGGGTGTTCGACCACATGTTCGTAAACGACGTCTTGGTCATGAGTTTGACCACGTGGTCGGGGGCGATTGCGTGGTCAAGAGTTCGACCGCATGGTCGAACGTCGACTGCGTGGTCGTATCTTCGACCGCGTGGTCGTAAATGACTATCTCACGACCATGTCTCTTTTACGACTTACAACTTATCACTATTTTGACCACGGCAGTTGTGGCTCTGACCACATGGGGGTGGCGGCAAGACAGGTAGGCGATGGAATAGAGGACAACGGGCTACAGCGATTCACAGCACTAGAGACCAATTAACTGAGAGGGGTGCCTCTAAGTGAGCTTGGGAGCTTATCTCAGCGGTCGGTACAACTTGGGAGTGGCGGTGGGGAGCTGGCGGCGTGCGTCGGCGGCGGTCAAAGGTGTCACACGGCGCGAGCGCAGTTCAGGTGACGGGAGGTCCGGTCGAGGGTGGGGTCAGCGTCATGGTGCTCCAGGGGTGCCTCGGTGGAAGGGAACCAGATTGTGGTGGCTGTAATCGACCGATTGCTTCCTTGGTCGGACTTGGGGAAGAAGAGACCGCCGGCGAGCTAGGTGCACAAGGTGGTCGATTACTCCTGGTGGGAGGAGAAGTGGGGCAGTTCGGTGCTATCGGAAGCTCGGGCAAGGCTTTATAGCCGCGGGAAAGCGATGGCGACCAGAGGGTAGTTGGGCGATCGACTCAGTGGCGTGGCTATAACGCTCTGGACTCGACTTTGGGTCAAGGCGTGGGCGACAGGCGACGCGCGCATTGCGCTAAGGTGATGGGAGTAGGTGTGCATTGCGGCCGACGGAGGCGGTCGGACGAGCAGGTGGCGGTGGGAAGCAGCGCCCGTGGTGACGCAAGGCGATGCGATGGCTCGGTCAAAGGGTCGATCACAGCGGTAGAGCAACGCGACGGAGTGAGGTTGCTGGGCAGTTGGCAATGATGCGGGTGAGAGTGGAAGAGTTAAGAGAGATGGGGTCCGTTGACACAAGTACAGAGCGTGCCGTCGACCGCTGGTCCGAAGGAGGCGCGGGCGTGAAGGTGGGCTGCTGCGGCGGGGTGGGCTGCGGTGGTAAGGCAGGTGGGTGGCTTCGGCCTTGACTGAAGCAAGGGAAGAGGGGAGAGAGGTAGGTCTACCTGGGCGGCTAGGCCTGGTCGACAATTGGCCCAAAATTCTTTTTATTATTTTCCCATTTCTTTCATGATTTTCCATTAGTTCTATTGTTCATAATCATTTTTAATTGTTGGAACCTCAACCATAAACCAAAGAAAATCCACAAAATTTCCAAATATAGACAAAATATATTTCAAAACAATTCAAGGGCTACACGAATGTATTTTGTAATGTATTTTGTAGCAAGGGAAAACAATCAATTAATTTCTGAAATTGCATAGAATTGAATTATAGTTCGTATCTAGCACTTAGCCTATATTGCTGATCAACCAAGGATGGATGATGGCTAAAATAAGTGTATGGCAATGTATGGGAGTGGTAAATACAAGATAATTCAATCGAATACAATCTGGAATTGAAGAACACAATGGTTGACCCCAAAACATGAAAACTGAGGATTGCTGTCTACTAGACAGCACGTCGGTATTTCGGCCGTAACTTTTTATCAGTTGCCTTTTTTTTCAATGATTCCTTTTTTTCTCAGTTTCCTGACAGCTTTTTCTACAACTTTTGTTTTGAGGCCAAGTTTCGGAAACCGACCGAAAAATTCGCACAAAATTCACAAGTGCCGACTGTTGCAGATTCAATTCAGAAATTTGGGTCAGCTTTCACCGAATATATCTCTTAACTGCCTTGCTGGAATGACGTGAAATTTTACATATAGATGGACAATGACGTTTTGAATCTAATGGCGGTAGTCTCACTCAAAAATAATCTCGGAATCAAAAGTTATGTCATTTTTGGTGGCGGCTGTAGAGAAAGGACAAATCAGCCGAATTGGAATTAGGGTTTGGGGTGGGGAATTTTTTTTGTTTGGATTTTTAATGGAACATAGATATGACCAGCAACTAGACAATGCTAAGACGGACACAAATTCAATTTAGCAAACCAAAACTAACAGATTGAAAGGCACAACGGGGTTTGGACAGCGGAAATTAACTCTTTTTGTGGGGCAATTTTTTTTGGACTATAGGAAAGAAAAACCAATCTACTAACTACGGGTAAAGAAGTTCTCACCGAGTAAACCTAGAATCTGATACCACATGATACGGGGAGGGGTCCCTATCTTCTCGGTGAGAACCGTGGATAGTTGATGTGAAGTAGACGATGTCGCTAGTTGAACACTCGCGCCAAGGCAGGAACCCTCAACTCTTAGGAATACGCCCAAAACACACCGGATAATTGTTCATCGCGAGACCACAAACGACGAACGTCAAGTCCCCAATTCCCAATGGAACGATGGCTTGACCTTGAATTGCAGAATGAACAATGGATCACCTAGTTCTCTCTCAAAGTCCTCGCATGAACTCTGGTGTTGAAAAAACAAGCAATAGCTATGTTTCAATCTTATGCATAAAATTGGTCTCCTTCTAAAGGCTGCCAATACAAAGCTTATATAGCCCCTTGGGACGTCCATATGGTCCCCAAACCAATTACAACTCAACCCTATATGGTTTTGCATACGAACTCTCACAAAAAGAAAACTATATTTTTCACCTGTCATCTTGTTTCGGTCATAACTTTTTATTCGTGACGAGTTTGAAGGTGGGACTAGATCCATTGCGTAGCCCTTGAAATTATCTTTCCAACGAGTACAAGAACACCTGAATCGGACTCCTCTTGTGAAAGTTATGGCCTTTTTAGTAACTGCCTGTTAGGCTGTCCCGAACCGAATCCGAATTGAATTCTGAGTTGAATCCGAGTTTGAATTGGGTTGAGCATGTGGGAAGTCCGAATTTGGCTTGAAAATCTTATCCAAAACTTGTATTTTAAGTCCTTGGCCTTCTCCCCTTTTTCTCTCCCACTGCATGGGCTTCTTTCCTCCTTGATCAGCTGCATGGGTTGCTTTGCTTTCTTCTTTCCATTCCCATGGGCTTTGAGCTTTTTGTTCTTGGTAACAAATATGATTAATCTCCTTGTGCTTCTCCATTGCTTTGGCCCCGGACTCATCATAATATTCAAATTAATCATGTGCATATCCACATCAAGTGGCCTGCTGTAACTGAGTGAGTGCGGTGGCCTTCTCCTCCTTGGCCTCTGTCAGGGCCTTCTTGCACTTGGCGAGCTTCTCCCGTAGGGTCTCCATGTCACTATGGCTAGTGAGCAGGTGTTGTCGTAGCGCCGAGATCTCCTCTAGTGCGGCAATGTGAGCCGTCCCTATGGCGCGAGTGAGGTGTATCTGATGCGTGAGCATCGGGTCATCCTCCATGGTCGGCATGATGGTCTGGTTGTACCTAGCTCCCTCCTGGCGAGCAGGGTAATAGCAGAACGGTGAGTACCGTAGCGGGGGTCCATGGATGTAACATAGCTAGGTTGCGGCTAAGCGTGAAGCATCCTGAAGTGCGGTGGCAAGGGGCGGCTCTGTTTCATCTATGGCGTAGATGAAAACTTCCATGGCCCACAACTCTATTGCTCCCTCCATGGTCTTACGCCCATGATAGATGGGCTGGTCCTTGTAGCCCAGGTAGTGCAGGAGCTTGCGCAGAATGCTTGCGAATTCTCCCTCCTGGTGACCATGAGCAAGATAGTCCCAATGTCCCTCTGCTACTGCTCCTACCATCTATACATAAGATCACTAGTGTTAGTATCTATTCAAAATACCAATGAGCGGGGGAGTAGATTAGATCTAAGAACGATAAGAAAGGAAGTAATATGCTATATTTTTAGAATCTCTTTTTATAAATTTTCAAAATTGTGATCCTAGACCCTTCCTAATAACTATTCTAAGGCTTTTACCCTACAGTTGTATGCTCTGATACCAGCTCTGTTGAACCCGGATTTTTCAATCCAGAATCCCCTGTGATTCACTGCACTACTCCTTAGATCAATAGATAGTGCACATAGGTACATTGCTACATCAATCATACATCGCATAGAATATAATATTACATATCAGAGTTCAAATTACACCGCGTCGAGCAACTATTTTACATAACGGCCGAACAAGCCAAATGTTTACATTACCCATGTGTTTGGTTGCTGGGATGGGGTGGGATAGAATGGGATGGTTCCTTTGACCAAGCCTATCCATGTGTTTGGTTTGAGGGATGGGGTGGGATGGAATGGTCCAAAGTGGGATGAGCTTGTGCAAATTTAGAGAATATTCTTCATAGATGCTAGACCATGTGGTTCCACTTTTTTTATGGAACCATCTCATCCCATCCCCATTCCATCCCATCCCACTCCATCTTAGCAACCAAACACACCCTACATAGACAACAGCGGAAACAAAACCAGTAGTAAGACCATAATCCACAGGTAAGCGACTGGCACTACACCAGGAAAGAGTTATAGTAACACGTCTATGTGCTACTACATGTCAATAAAGGTGTTACTAGTCTTTGCAGTAACACAATTTTTAAGTGTTCTTATAGCCCATGTTACTAGCTAGGTTTGAAGTAACACGTGATAAGTGCGACTACATGTCTGAAAACATGTTACTACCTTGCAACACATATCTTATCTATAAGAACACATATTATGTGCTACAACAAACTACCCTGGTAACATAAATATGTGCTACAACAAGCTAACCCAGTAACACATTTTTGGAGCAATAGTAACACCATTGTAATATGAGTAGCAACACACTTTCTTACACCAAAACATTTTGTGGAAACTTATTTTAATACATATAAATATATAAACACAGAGATCTAGAGAGAGGAAAAAGTAATGATTTTTTTTGAAATGATAATTAATTAATTGCAGAATTATTTTCTTTCACAAGAATCACATATTGCACAAAATTATAACCATCACCAACATTGCATTCCACAGGGAAATATATAAAATATGGTTCACATAATTTTATAACATACATGACAATCCATTTGAGAAAACAAGTCTTGGGAATAACGACACAAACTTTTCATCCTAGAATGACATAATGATATCTATCTATTCTTCTCAAAATCTTTGCCCGATGATCTATCCATGAGGTGAAACAAGTATGAGATTTCAACCATTAATCTTCTGAACCTGCATGTGGCAAACATTACTGAGCTTTGAGGATACATGAAAAAGTATATATATGTAGTGTTATATGGACCAACGTTGAAATATCATACATGTTGTAGGGGTGGCCCCCACCTAAACCCAGCAGGCCTGTTAGAAGGTTATAGGGCCCAAAATGGGACATGTGTAATGGCTTAAATACTCCTGACAGGGAGGTATCGATGTAAGGGCACAATTGTAAAAGCACAGCCCATATGAATATATATACAAGGGAAGGCTAGGAGAGAGGGGATCACTCTCTCCCAACTCTCCACTACCACATCTCTCTCTGTTTGGTCTGTAACCACAACAGTTGGCGCCGTCCGTGGGGAGGACAGGAGCAAGCCTGAAATCCGAAGAAGGATGGCACCGAAAAAAGCTTCGTCGACGGCGGTGAAGGGAAAGAAGGCGGCTAGGTCGGAGCGTCGCGTGGGTACCAGGGCTTCGGCATCGGCTGTCGCGGGCGCAGGTGACGGCGCGGGCGCGGTGGTCGCGGACGTTGACGCTCGCACTGCGACGACCGACCCCGCCACCGGCGCTGCGACGACCGACCCCGTCACCAGTGCTGCGACGACCGACCCCGCCACCGGCGCTGCAACGACCGACCCCGCCACCGGCGCTGCGACGGCCGACCCCGCCACTGGTGCTGCGGCAGCGACCAACCCCGCCACCCTCGCCACAACGCTCGCCGGTAGCGCGGACTGGGCGGTTGGGGATAGCCACAACGGAGCGACCGGCAGCTCGGGAGCTCGCGAGGCGATCGTACCCGTGCCGACCCGTCCGCCGGGCGTGCCTGTGGCCCCGCCCGCACCAGCGATGGAAAGCGCCCTGCTGGCGGCCCTCAACGCGTTCCAGCGGGAGCTAGGGGATCTTCGCGGGGCTGTCCGAGACATGCAAGAGGCTCGGAGCCAGCAAGCCGCGCCAGTGGTCGCGCCAGAGCCCGCGCCGGAAAGGGCAGACAGCCGCGACGCCCCCACATCCAGCCGCGTGCCGCTGCGACGCATCGATCTGGAGTCCCCGCTTTCGGCAGGACTACAGCAGGCGGCGTTGCCCAAAGACTTCAAATTCCCCAGTGTCATCGAGCCTTACAAAGGCGAGACGGACCCCCGCGAGTTCGTGCGCGTGTACGAAACCGCAATCGAGGCCGCGGGGGGAGACGACACCACAAAGGTGAAGGGGCTCCCTCTCGCGCTGCAAGGAGTGGCGCTTTCCTGGTTTTTTACCATAGAGCCAAACTCCATCTGCGCGTGGGAGCAGATCCATGGCCGCCTTCACAACAACTTTCAAGGAAACTATGTTGAGCGGGTCGACGCGGACCAGCTCTTCGCCGTAAAGCAGAAACCCTCGGAGAAGCTCCGGGACTACTTCAAGCGCTTCACGAAGATACGTTGTCAAGTCAAAGACGTTAACAAAACCACTGTCGTCAATGCAGCCATACATGGCCTTCGCCCGGGCCCGATGGCCGAGTACAACGCACGGAAGCCAATCAAGGCAGTGATGAAACTCTTCGACAAAATGGAGGAATACGCCAGGGCGGAAGAGGACACGCGGCGAAGACAAGGTGACGACTCCGACACCAGCCAGGCCGGTGGCTCGGCGAAAACCGAAGGTCCGCCGAAGGACGGTTCTTCGAAGGGAAAACGCAAGCAGGAGTCGTCCAAGGACACGTCCGAACACAAGGACGCCTCGCACAAGGAGCCGTCCGATAGGCCCAAGCGTGGCCAGTAGAAGTCGCGATGAGGCCGGTATGTCTTCGACATCGAAGGCGGCTCCGAAGAAAATGCTTCCGCTGGTCGTGGCGGTCGGGGGCGCCGAGGCCGGGGACGCGGCCGCGGCCGGGGTCGCGAGGATAAAGGCCGTGGAGATTACGATGACCAGCACCATGGGCTGTGGTGTGAAGTCCACGGTCGCGGCACCCACGACACGCGCGCGTGCACCTCCATAGCAGCGCTCTGCCAAAGCGTCGCCAGGGATAGGAACCCAGAGGCACGCCCGCCTACGGTGGCCCACGTCCAGCACCCATACGAAGCCCCCATGCACATCCAGGCGCAAGGGACGCACCCCCATGAGGGTCCGCTGCGAATTCAGGCCCATGTGCTGCAGCCCCGGGAGGGCCTCCTGCAGCTGCAGGCTTCGGAGGCAGCCCACCACAGGGTTATCAATGTCATCTCCGGAGGTTCCTCGCTGGAGTTCGCCTCGGCACGGCAGCGGAAGGCCTACGTCCGGAGGCTACACCACGTAGCGGCGTACCCAGCGTAGACACCGCCAGACTGGGCACAGCACGAGGTCACGTTCACACCCACCGATGCCCAGGGCGTCGAACTTCCTCACTAGGACCCCCTGGTCGTCCGGGTCGTTATAGCGGGATGCGACGTGGGACGTGCCCTAGTTGACGGCGGCAGCTCCGTGAACATCCTGTTCGCGGCAGCCTTCGATCAGATGGGGATCCCCCGAAGTCGCCTCGGCCCATCGGGAATTCCGCTGCAGGGCTTCGGAGGACAACCCCTATGGGCGCTCGGCCAAATATGCCTTCAGGTCTCCTTTGGCCAGGACGACAATGAGAGGGTCGAAGATGCCACATTTGATGTCGCCGATCTCCTATACCCCTACAATATCATACTGGGGCGCCCAATCCTCAACTCCTTCGGAGCGGTGCCACATCACGGCTATTTATGCATGAAGCTCCCGGGGCCGCAGGCCATCATTACCGTTCGTGGCGACCAGGATATGGCTCAGCGCATCGAGTACGACACCAGATATCCTCGTCGCGACACTCAACGTCATGCTTAGAATCGGCATCGCAGCGCGGGGACCCACGGCGTCATCCGGGGATGGCTCGGCAAGCCCTACAGATAGTGCAACTACTGGAGGCTCCGGGCGCGCCAAAGACAAGTGGTTAGTACCCCCGCCCATTGTGATCGCTCACCCGCGCAAACGGGAATGTAATAGAGTTCCGTTTGTCGCCAACCTCTTGTCATTGTGTACAAATACATGGCGAGAGCGCGCGGAGGCCTCACCTACGCGTGGGCTCCCGGGGTATAAACCAAAGGCGCACGTTCGCGTGTGCACTCTCCGTAGCCAGGGGTGCGGGTATGAGTATAAACCAAAGACGCACGTTCGCGTGTGCACTCTCCGTAGCCAGGGGTACGGGTATGAAGTATTGTTTCAGCTCCACCATCCTTTTTGACCATTCTCCAATCCTTCAAGTTAAGTGGACAATAACCCCCATTTCTTGCTACCGTGCCCAAAAATTTCCCTAAAAGTCCACCTTCTGCTCCAATGGGTTGTCCAAGCTTATTGCATTTAACTACTATTCGATTTCCTATTGGTAGTTCCCAAATATGTGTTAAAGTAGTTCTTCCACGCTTTTTCTCTGTTGCATTCTCACCTGTAAATTAAAGAAGAACAGTAATAGTTGATCCAAGGATTTCCATATATCAATCATTTAATTAGTCCATTTGACTAACTAGCTTTAACTATCTTAATCGAAGATGTACCTGACATATTCAGAGAACCATTATCTTGCTGCTCGACATGTACCTCATTACCTTCCAATTCCTGTGACTCAAGAACTTCTTCAACTTGGTCCATGAAATGCTCACTGATATCACCATCTCCGTTGCTATAATGAGCACTGCTTTTTACTACATTCAACCTTGTGAAGTTTCTGAAATGAGCTGCTCGGCAGCTACGAGCAAAGTATGCAAGAGTTCATCGCGAGTTAGATCCACTCCTTCAATTAACATTACGAAAAAGAAGTAATAAACAAGTGAGAAATTAAAGCCACAAAACGCGAACAAAAAATCTGCAGCGTGATTTCAGGCTGCACGTACACGACGATTATGTGCATACTGAAATGGGCCCTTAAGCTAGGAAAATTGCCGCACGCCCACGCAAAGATCGATGAAATTTCTTCAGAGGATCTCGCTAGAAAGATCAGATCGACTTTTGTCGTGCGCCAACGATCGATCCGTGAAGATAAAAACGGTATCGATTGAGTTGCCGAGAAAGGTACAGCTGAAGCAAATTAGTACGCAAGTGAAGATACAAGTGAAGATACAGGGACGTACTGATCGATCCGTGTGAATCGTCGTGTACTTGCGAGGTCACCGTCGCGACTGGCACTGGAATGTCGGGTAGCTCTGCCTCTGGTGCGATTCCTTCGAACCTCTACACAGCTTTCTTGATAAAGATGGGAAGGCAGTTCGTGACTTGTGAGGACTGAGGGGTGAGGAGTGGGGACTTAGGAATTGTGACCAGGTGATGTATACGAGGAGCCACCAATGAGTTATGGCGCATGGAAAGTTGAACTGAGAGATTTGCCTGAGATTATTGGAGGGAAGATTTTACATTAACGGGAAGTATGTGGAGGGAGATTTGTGTGTGAAAAATTTCAGGCTATGCATAAAACATCATCATTTTTAAATGATTTTTATATTTGATCGCTCCATGGAAAAAATATAAGGCTTTTTTAAAGTATATTTAGCAAAAATAGAGCGTACATATTTTCCAAAACTCTAATGCTTTTTAAATGATTTTAATATTTGATCGCTCCGTGGAAAAAAAATATAATTACGGACTCGGCTCTAGATTTTTCACTTGTTTTAATTCGATTGTTCATTATACACTTAGTCACATCACTTTAAATTGTAATTAAATTTAGGAAACTATATTTTTGAAGATACCTGCTTATCATGACGTTATCAAATTTCCTGCAGCAAGTTGTTACAAGAGGTACGAACAAAATTTTATTCATGTTGTAGACCCAGGTTTTCTTATTAGGGTTCGGCATGCAAGCAGATGAGGATTTATTTAGTAGAAAACAACATGACTTCCCCTCTAATGTTTTCATCGCAGCATACCCATTAGGCAAATAAAGTCCAAGAAACATAGAGATGCAAAAAGAATCACTCCTACACTACTCTGGGACTACGTGCCCAGCGACGCTCGAGAACTCGCTCTCGAGACCGCCCAAATCTTTCGCGTTTGGGACCACGCTCAGGGCTCATCCTTGAGTACGCCCAGGACTTCGTTCCTGAGTATGCCCGAAACTTACGCGTTCAGGAGTGCCACGGACCACTCGTCCGGGAAATCTCATATGCAGAAGTGAGAAAAGTAAATTTTATTTTGGTTCATCTGCCATCATGAATAGTCATAATATTTCCTTTCTTTGATGGTCTCTACTAAATTTTGTGATGGCGGATGCGTTCATTTAGTTGCAAGAGCGAAAAGATAAGGGTCTCAGAGTTTTAGTTCACTTCTAAACCATTATAACTACTCATATTTACCTTAGTTTGCCCTATGTCGCTACGGTTGAGACAATAGAATAGCAATCATGTATTTGGCTGAAATGCAATAATTTAAATGTAGAATATCTAATTGCAGCAAAATTAAATGTTAAGCTCATAATTAAAAATTATATTGCTTACCAACCACCATTAGAGTTTTGTAGACTAACACTATTACCGATGAAAAGAACTAGTGCCATAATTTAGATCGTCATAACTATTATTATCACCGTTCGCATCCTCGCTACCCATTCTAGCTCTAAAATTAGGTGGTGGTCTAAAAGTAACGATGCCGAGCCTAGAGCTAACTAAATACAAAATTATATAAAGATGAGAAGTATTAAAGAATACATATTTGCCATATAGCAAGGACAACATCCTTAAGTCAAAAACCGTCTCTAATTATTTGCGTGGCCCTCGAACCATTGCTCTAACGGATGTCTATAACGTTGGGGTAGCTAATATTCAGTTGCAGAGTTCCTAAACACTTGCAGTTAATTTATTTATTTTTGGCAATTCGCTAAAGCAAGATTATTACAATGCATGCTCATGAGTGTTCTTAATTTAGCAACTCTACTTTTTCACAATTCTACTTAACCTTCCTATTTTCCCCTTCCGCCCCTGCTCTGCTCTTTCTGGAACCATCGGCCGACCCTTGCTCTTCCGCCCGGCCTTTATTTCTCACCGCTCCACCGACGCCTCAACTCCCCTCTGCCCCGACCTTTATCTCTTCGCCGCTTTGCCGACGCCTCGGCTCCTGTCTCCCCGCCTCCCTTCTCTTATTTCCTCGCCGGCTCCGCCGACGCCTCCATTCCTCCTCCCCGCCTCTAATTAAGCTCTAGTTTTCACCAATACCGATTCGTGATATTTTATACTTTTAACATGATTAGTATAATGCTAGCAAGTAGTTTAATCTGTAATCTATCACTTAAATTAAATATTTACGAAGACAAATTTTTATTATACGCACGCTTCCCTCAAAAAATGAATTCGTGCACTTTCCCTCAAAAAAGCACTATTAGGGGAAAAAAGGGGTTCCCGCTAGAATGAAAATTTTCGTTCCAACAGTCCTAAAATCAATAGCCTTTAGTCTTTACTCACCAAACTCCTCGTTCCCTACTTCTTTAATCACTACTCAGACCGCCGACGCCTCCTTATCTTTCTCCCCCATTTCCCCTTCGCTCGGCTCTCCTCCTCCCGATTTCCCTTCACCCCGGTGCCTCTTCTCGGCTCCTCCGTGCTGCATCATCTCGGCTCCCCCTCACGTGTCTTCCCCTCGCACTACTGGTCCCAGCGGTGACGCGCCGCCGTGCCGGCCCCTACCTACCGCGCCGCTCGGCTCCTACTCCCCTCGCGTCGTCTGCCCCATCGGTGCCGCGCCGCCGCGCCTCCCGATTCGGCTTCCCATCCCCGGATCTCAGCTTCCTACCTCCGGCTCTCCCTCTCTCTCTCTTCTACTACTCTCCTCGCCGTCCGATGCCGCACGGTAAGCTACGGCCAGATCCGTGGCCTAGGGCCCGGATCTGGTGTCTTTTCTCCAAATCCAACCCCGATCTACTGGTTTCGGCTTGTTATTTTTGGTTTGCTTGAGGTGCTAGGCTGGGAGGTGAGTTGTCCCGGCTAGCCACGGCCGGCTAGCCGCTGCCCATACGCCGGGGGAGTACCCGGTGGTAGCTAGAGGTGTGGCTCGGCCGGTGGTAGCACGCAGCCGCCGCCCTCTTCGGTAAGCCCCTTTTCTCTTCTTCTACCTCTGGTGGTATGCTTTGGGTTGGTCCATGGTGCTCTACTGAGAATGTGTGCATTATATATTACCTAGACTTAGGTAATATATGTGCACACTACTCCATGGGTCAACTTGGGACCTGAAAACGAAGAAGTCGCCCTAATTTCCTTCGTTATTTCCTCCATCAACGGCTGGGGTATCTTCATAAGCATAATGGTTATGTGTCCCTGTTTCTGATTTTGGTAATGCAAGTGTAGCACAATTCCACCGTGTTCCGCGAGCCAATACACAAGATGCAATAAATAACATGCATGGTTTATCAAGGGAAGGCTAGGGTTATTTTATTTGCCAGAAATTGCTTTTAAATATACTACTTAGAAAATTGCATATGACCTAGCAGTTTGAACTAAAGCATAGTGTGTGTGAAAGAATGCTTTACTAATAGTGATCCAGATACCATCCACCATTATATGGTCTCTGCACCATATGCTAGACCTTTTAGTGTTATAACCGCTTACCTTATCACTGGGGCGACACCCAGGGCAACACAAATCAGGGCCTTTCTCTGCCCTCCACTTACCCACTTCTACCCACAAGATTTGTGAAATAGAGCTATATCCGGTTAAGTTCCCATGTCTGCCCTTGACCGTGGGCATGGCTATTTGAATAGTTTCTACTATGCAGAGTTTGCACACTATACCCACAAGAGATGATCTGCACGCTGCTCCACATGATTTCTTAGCCATACGGTTTAGTAGATCATCACAAGGCTGTTACAATGCATAGTCCCAATGTGGTTACGCCCGCTAAGGTCTATCTTCTGTAGGATGTGACCATCCCTCAAGAAGCGTCCCTCGTGAGCCATCACGTGCAAAGGCGGGGATGTGACCATCCATTCCTCTGCACGTGTTCATACCTTCACGTAACCACTTTAAGGCTATACAAATTAGTTAGCCCTACCTACAATTTGCCAGCTTGTGGTTGTACCGTTGTACATTGGAAGGTCATCACAAGATTCGGTCCTTAGGGTTATCTGGGTGGTTCTACCACTAACCCCCTTGTGCTTTCATGGCATCACAGTCCTGAACCATCCACCTAGATAGTTAAGCAATTTGAGGCTTTTGGGAGCATAAAATATCCATATTACAACATACCAGTCATTTCCACCATGACTTCCCAAATTAGTTTCTTACGATGAAAAGTGATGCTTGGCGCCTTTTTGGTGCCCCGAATATCTAAGCAATACTAAGCATGGCGTATAATTATGGACTTATTTTCGAAAGGTTACCATTATAATTTTGCTAGGGTGACAAGGCTCAGATATTCAAAATGTTCCAATGGAGGTATAATACTATCAAGTAGAATAATGGGCATATAACTAGAATCTTCAAACAAACATATATTTGCATATGAAATAACAGTATGCAATTTGATAATTTAAACAAAAGTAATCTGCAGAAAATGTAGGTTCAACATGATCAAAGTATTGACTCGCCTTGGTCACAGTGAACTTAGTCTTGATTGTCGAGATCTTCTTCCACTTCAGCTTCTTCTTCTTGAGCCTCGTATGCTATTTTAACGTGCGTGATAAAAATCAGCAAACCAAACAAAGCTTCATAAGAAAAATCAAATGAACTCTAAAATTCAAGATCTCAGTTCCATTTCTTAGATTTTGATTTTAGATGAATTTAGAAATTTGTTTCACTCAATTGGAGTTAAAATGAATTAGTTATGATTATTTGAAGTTCTCTGTTTGAACAAATTGAGAAATAACTAAAAATCTGACAGGTGGGACCCATAGCCGATTGTCGGGACGACAACATGGTCGGTAACGACTCCATGGTCATAATGACTACGTGGTCATAAATTCGACCGCATGGTCGTGAGTTCGACCGCACGGTCGTAAATGACTACATGGACATAGGTTCGACCGCGTGGTCGTAACTACTGCGTCGTGGAGAGTTCGACCGCGTGGTCATGAACGACGGCGTGGTTGTAATTTTGGCCGCGTGGTCGTGAACGACTGCGTGGACGTAATTTCGACCGTGTGGTCGTAAATGACTCTGAGCGGTCGTAAATGACACAGAGCAGTCGTAAACAACACCGAGTGGTCGTAAACGATTCTGAGCGGTCATAAATGGCACAGGGTGGTTGTAAACGATTCTGAGTGGTCGTAAATGACGCATAGTGGTCATAAATGGCTTCGAATGGTCATAAATGACACAAAGTGGTCGTAAATGGCCTCAAACGGTCGTAAACAACTTAGGGTTATCGTAATCGACTATAAGTGGTTGTAAACAGTTTTGAGTGGTTGGAAAGCGCTTCGACCACATTGTAAGTGGTTGGAAGGTGCTTCAACCACATTGTAAGTGGTCGGAAGGTGCTTCAACCA
Organism: Dendrocalamus latiflorus; assembly: GCA_017311315.1. Lineage (NCBI taxonomy): Eukaryota > Viridiplantae > Streptophyta > Magnoliopsida > Poales > Poaceae > Dendrocalamus > Dendrocalamus latiflorus. The sequence goes on from CM029675.1 coordinate 6,761,570, forward strand.
CGTTGTGAGTGGTCAGAGGGTGCTTCAACTATGTTGTGAGTGGTCGGAGGGTGCTTCGACCACGTTGTAAATGGTCGGAGGGTGCTTCAACCACGTTGTGAAGAATTGAGTGTGGTTGGGAGGGTTACAACCATGGTGAGCAATGATCGGTAGACTGATTGCATGGTCGTGGGGAGCTAGGACTACGAGAATTAAACGTGGTCAGGTGTTCGACCGCATGGATATAAACGATGACTTGGTAGTGTGTTCGACCATGTGGTCAGGGACGACTATGTGGTTGAGAGTCTGACCGCATGGTCGAACCTCGACTGTGTGGTCATATCTTCGCCCGCGTGGTTGTAATTGACTATCTCACGACCATGTCTCTTTTACAACCACGAATTCTTCGACCATGGCTGCTATAGTACTCTTCGACCATTACACCAACTTACGACTTCTACCGTGGTCGGTATTTCGACAACGGCAGCTGCGACTCCGACCACGTGGGGGTGGCAGCGAGACGGGCAAGTGGCGGAACAGAGGACAACGGTCTATGGTGATTCATAGCACTAGAGACCAATTAACCGAGAGGGGAGCCTCTAGGTGAGCTTGGGAGCTTACCTTAGCGGTCGGTACAGCTCGGGAGTGGCGGTGGGGAGCTAGCGGCATGTGTCAGCGGCAGTCGAAGGGGTCGCACGGCGTGGGCGTAGTTCAGGCAACGGAAGGTCCGGTCAAGGGTGGGGACAGCGTTGTGATGCTCTGGGGGTGCCTCGGTGGAAGGGAATCGGATTGTGGCGGCAGCAATCGGCCAATTGTTTCCTTGGCCGAACTTGGGGAAGAAGAGACCGCTGGTGAGCTAGGTGCGCGGGGAGGTCGGTTACTCGAGGTGGGAGGAGAAGTGGGGTAGTGCGGTGCTATCAGAAGCTCGGGTGAGGCTTTATAGCCGCAGAAAAGCGGTGGCGACCAGAGGGCAGTTGGGCGGTCGACTCGGTGGCGTGGCGGTGGAGCTCCTACAGTGCTCTGGACTGGACCTCGGGTCAGGGCGTGGGCGACGGGCGACGCACAGCAGGGCATGGGCGCCGAGGTGATGGGAGTAGGCATGCACTACGGCTGACGGAAGCGGTCGGACGAGCAAGTGGTGGTGGGAAGCAGCACCCGTGGTGACGCAAGGCGACACGATGGCACGTTCAAAGGGTCAATCACAGTGGCAGAGCAACGCGACGGAGTGAGGCAGTGGGGCGGTTGGCAATGACGTTGGCGACAGTGGAAGAGTTAAGAGAGATGGGGCCCGGTCACGCAAGCACAGAGCATGCCATCGATCCCTAGTCCAAAGGAGGCACGGGCGTAAAGGTGGGCTGCTACGACAGGGTGGGCTGCAGTGGCAAGGTAGGTGGGTGGCTTCGGCCTTGACCGAAGCAAGGGAAGAGTGGAAAGAGGTAGGTCTACCGAGGCCGGCTAGTCCTGGCCGAGAACTGGCCCAAAATTATTTTATTATTTTTCCATTTCTTTCATGATTTTCCATTAGTTCTATTGTTCATAATTCATTTTCAATTGTTGCAACCTGAACCATAAACCAAAGAAAATCCACAAAATTTCCAAATATCGACAAAATATATTTCAAAACAATTCAAGGGCTACATGATTTCCAGCTATGAATTTTCAGGATGTTACATTGCCTCCAGCGGTGTAGCCACATCAGTGTTCGAGGTGATGTGGCGGCCATTTGGCAGCCACGTGGCATGCCACGTCGGCTTCGGTCGCCCCGTCAGCCATCATCCGCCACATCAACATTTTTTGTGATTTTCCTTATCAAAAATAAATTGGCAAAAAATCCTAAATCTGATGGTGATGTCATAAATTGGTTTTTTATTATAAAAATAAATGCAAAAAATTCTAGTGTTTCTTTTTCTTTAGATTCGAAATTCCGGAAGCCTGTATTTCGTCGTCCAAAATCCGATTGGACCTGTTCAAATTTATAAATACTTATAAAACCTAAACATTCTTTTGCTAGCCTCCTTGTGAATTTTTGAATTATATTTGGTTTCATTTGTATTTATTTGCTTTGGATTTTGAGTGCGTGGACTACGATGATTCCAGAGAGTTCCTTTTCGACGATTCGCAGCACCAATACTTCGAGCATGGTAAGTTACACCTTTGATCATGTTAATCCTAGTAATTTAAAATATTTATATTATTTTCAAATTATATGCATGCATACATTTTTGCAAACTTAGTTTAAATTCTAGTTATACCAATTCCTTTGTATATGGCCAAACTTGATATTGAACACAAACATGCCTTGTCACCCTAAATAAAAACCTAGTTAGTACATTGGTATTAACTTAAGATTTTATAGATTTGCTTAGCCATGCTTAGAATGATTCTATGTGGGAATACTTGTTTCACATAAAATCTATTCTTAACTTCAGTGAGTCGAGAAAGTCTATGAAATTTTAATAAAATAAAATTATAAAACCTAGTTTAGACTAAGGCATTGGTATGTTGGTGGGTGCTTGCTGGTTCTCATTGATGTTCGGTGACACAATATTGATACCAGGCACAAAGGGTATGCGTGTAGCATGTAACTCAAATTAAGGACCGGTCTGTGAGCTACTTTTATAAAGACACATCATACTACCACAAGCCTGATATGGAACTGTCGGACCACGAGTTAGCCAACCCAGATCCTCTGTGATTCCACCGCACTATTCTATGAATCAGTAGATAGTGCTCACAGATACATTACTGTATATCAAAAATATATCATGTGGAAGCATAAATAATACAGTAATACTTACTCAAGGGCTAATTAGGCCGAAAATAATAAAATACAGCAACGGAAACTCTACATAGATGGGACTCTCAGGACTTGTCCACAGGCAGCCAACTGAGGTGCACGTCCTAGTCCATGGCCTCATTGTCTTCTAGCTCTGTCGACCCCTTATTGAGCACCGCAGGGCTTGACTTTCCTTTCTCTCTGACTAAGTAATGGTAGTTAAGCAAGAGTGAGTACGATGGTACTCAGCAAGTCACCATGTAGGGTGCAATAATAATAGATGCAAAGCTATCAAGGGAGGCTTAAGATTCTTTTAATTGCTAAAAGCGTTATTTTGGAATTATAATAAGTAAGGAAAACTCCTGAGACCTGGCAATTTTAACTAAAACAGATTTTATGAAATTGATTGTGAGAATGCGATAATAATAGTAGTGTAGTTTACATCCACCTTTTATAGTGCATGGCTACCTCCACCAATGCTAGTTTTCGCCACTAGAGTACTTCCCTCCAGGAAAAATCAAAGTCAGAGTACATCGCCCTGGTAGGTTTTTATCCAACCCACATATGTTTTTGGAAATAGAACTAACTCAAGGAAGTTCCCATGTCACCCTTGACCATGGGCACGGCTATTCGAATAGTTCATTCTGTGCAGAGATTGTACACTTTACCCACAAGAGACAATCAGCTCGATGGTCCTACATGATTCCTTCGTCAGGTAGATTGAGAGATCGTCATGAAGCCTTTACAGTACCTCACCCTATCATAGTCTCACCCTTATACGCTTATCCCTTACCAAAGGGTCCCATAAGTTGTGCAGGAAGTTCCACCACAACGGCTAGCACATCTAGACTTCTGTCTCCACAATGTTAGTGCAGCTGGTGAACATCACCTAAACGTGGTGTCCCGATCAGGCCTCCTTTCCCCTACTGGTGAGATGACTTCAAGGGTCCGGTAAATTATTCAGCCAAGCCTACAGTTTGCCAGTTTGTGGTTGTACTGTTTTACACAAGGAGGTCATCACAAGATTCAGTCCTTAATTTGTCCAGGCGGTTCTTACCACAAACCAGAAGTTCTCGTGCGACATCGGCACCATCCACTCTTACCATCCGCCCAGACATGTATAGTAGTTTTCGGGTTTTGAGAAGCATAAAATAGTTGTAGCAAAATATTTAGCCATGTACATCCCATGACTATCCCAAAACAAGTTCTTATGTTTTAAAGATTGATAATTAGGGCAACTAGCGCTCTAGACTTGACCAGACTAGCATAGCATTTTAATGTAATCTATAGCTAGTAAAGTTACTATTAAAATTTAGGGTGACAACGGTCATGTGATTCAAGTATTAAGGAATGGCATATTAAAATTAATACAACATCAAGTGGGCATGTAGCTACCTTATGTTTTGGACATACATTTGCATGATAATAAATTAACCATGCAAGTTGTTAATTTAAAGGAACATAATTTTGTATAAAATATAGGATCAATATGATCAAGGTGATGACTTGCCTTGCTTGGTTTACCATGGCCTCGATCCAACTCATAGCATGCTCAGTCAGTGATATTAGATTACTGGTCCTCGCTTTTACCCAAGTCTTCATCCTATTTGAACCCGTCGCCTCATCGAGTCTTTGGATTCTAATGCACAGCAAACAAAAGAAAGACCATATAAATCCAAATACTTTAAATGCCCAATTAAATTTAAATTATACATTTATTACGATTTGAGAATAGAAAGAGAATTTAGATTAGTGTGTTGTAAACACAACGGTAGCTAGATTTGAGCAAGAGAATGAGTTGGTTGTGTAGCTTTACCATGAGGGAAAATTTTAGGATAAGGAGGGACCGGAGGTGAAGAAGTATCTTCAGGAATTATCCACTTTGGGAAAAGAAGGTGACCAAACATAGCCGATTGGGGAAATGTTAAGCTCGATCTTTTATTCGATGACTTTATTTTTATTGATTCACATTTATCAAGGAAGTTCTATGAGTCAGGCATGACTTATGGACAGATAAAAGAGGTTATCGAAGATACTAAAGAGGAACAGAACTTTGTGATTTTAGGAAGCGGGAGATTTACATGAGATGAGTAAAACTTTTAAATACTCGATGTAAGTTTGATATTTCATGAGACGATACCTATCTGAAATTGCAAATACTGATTTAACGAATCATTATTTTAACAACTTAATTAAAGTATGGAGTTAATCATTTAACCAATTATTATTAGGGACAAGGTTGATTATTTTATTGAGTAACCAATTTATTATTAGCGGTCTGCCTTTTTATTGGATGGATGATTCATGAATTAATGGGGATCTTCTTGATAAAGCTATTTCTTTCATTATTAATTATTCTTGACCTTTAAATTTAAATCCTGAGATAATGATTGGAGATTTGGGCAGAAGACAATGATTAATGATTGCTCTTTCTTGCTCAAGAATTCTTAATCGTAGACACCCATTGTTTTAAATCTTATCGTTTTAAGATAAATGTTAAAGTCTTTACTACAAATATTTTAAGCACTTTTGAAAAGATAGTTGTCATGATTTTAGAGATGAGTAAACCACACTTGATATTTCATGTGGCATGTCAATGATTTTTGAGAGATAAATTTTTATTAAGCAAGGTAAATTGAACCTTCACTATTTGAAATGTTAAAATTGATGATGCATTTATTCAAATTATTATATTAATTATCTTTGTTACCATTTTCTTAGTTGTCATGGATTTAGACAAGATAAAATGGGTATAAATCTTTTATCAGACTTCATGACTAAATCTTTTAATTATATTATCATTATCATTATTAGATCAACCTCATGTTAATTTCTTGGTAATAGGAAAAAGAGTTCATGGCATAGACTTTCTTTAATTAATCTTGTACATGAGGATTAACTTATTAATCTTGATTGGTATGTAATTTGCAAATGTTAAGTTGTTAATATAATTGTATAAATCTTTTCTTTATGAACTCATGAGTAATTTCTTATTCTCATTATTAGCCACAATTTATTTTATTAGAATGCATGCATGAATATTTCTTACACATGAATTCAACATTTAGCAAAAGGGGTGAAAAGTTATGCAATTATCTGGCTAGGCCCACATAATAGAAGACACGGAGGAGGGAGCTGGTCGGCAGAGAACAGAGCAGAGTAGGGGATATTCCCGGCTGAGGCAGAGGCTGAAACAGAGGAAGGAGGTACCGGGGCTGGGCGGCGGCGACGCCAGCGAGGAGCGGCTAGGGAGGCGGCGACGATCGGCAAAATGGAACCCCGTGAAGGAGAGGAAACCCCTAGGGGTGGTAGCTCCGGCCAGAAGGCACCGTTGCGGGCCGGCGGCGTGGGAGGTGGTTAGGTGTGGGGAGCCGAATGGGGCGCAAATGGCCAGAGAGAGGGGAGTAGATTAGGGTGAGCACGAGCATGTGTAGGGTGCAAGGAGCTCACCAGAGCGATCGATGTGACCGTAGGGAGGCCAAAACGAGCTGGCGACGAGCACAAGATGCGGCGCGGGGAGGCCACCGTGGAGGGGTCGCGCCGGTGGGGGAGAGCTTCGGCCGGCAGTCGAGGGAGCTTTGAGGCACCAAGGAGTTGCTCTCACCATGAGGTCGAGGGAGCTTGGGGTCGACCGAGGAGGAGATGGCAGAGGTGGAGTTGGTTTTGGCCGAAGGCAAGGAAGAATGGTCGTGCAGCGAGTTGGGGGCACCGGAGTTCAATTATTCGAGGGGAAAGGTGGGAGACCTTTGCGGGCACACCGTGACGCAATCAGTTTGTGGAGGGGATGGTCGGAGTGACGGGACGGCACGAAATGGCGGTGGCCGGCGTGAGCACAGGGGCGCTGCTCGAGTAAGCCCGGTTTGAGGGAGGAGAAGGGGCAAGGGAAGGCACCGGAGGGCTCAACCTTCTTATAGGTGAGCCTTGAGGGCGCGCGCTTGGTGGAGTACTGCCGGCATGGGCAGCGGATGGGCGCACGACGTAGTGGAGTGGCGCGGGGATAGACCGGTCGTAGGGGTAGTACATGAGCGTATGGAGGCGAGGCCGTGGCGGTTGTAGCTGGTGGGCATGCGATGCACAGAGCTGGGCTGACAAGTGCCAGGAACTGAGCGCGGAGGAGGAAGAAATAGGGGAGGAGGAAGAAGAAGAATGCGTCGGTTGGACCGGAGGCCAGGGAAAAGAAGGAGCAGGCCGGACGGGCCGAGAAAAGGAAAAAGAAGAAGAGTGCTCCGAATTGGCAATGGGGTTAGTTTCATTGGGTGGCAAGGATGCTTCAGATGGGAGAAATTGGATAGCGGAGGTCGAAATTGTTGACGAGGAAGGCTAGCTAGAGTTGGGAAGATACAACCTCCAGTGACCTAGAAAGGAGGAAAAAAAAGATTAGGCTCAATGGGAGGACCAAAAAAGTGAAAAGAACACGGAGAGGGCTTGGTGTGGTGTAAAATCCACTGGAGGGCTAACACTAGTGGTGGCCGAAAGAAGTCCTGGCAGCAGAGATGAACTCAGGAGGTTGCAAGAGCTGATTCAGGGAGTGGGGGGAAAGCAAATGGGGGCTCACCTGAACAATTTATAGGAAGAAGCTAGGGAGTGGAGAGCGTTCGCTGTTGGATGCAATTTAAGGCGAGCGACGGTAGTGGCGGCACTATGGGGCTTGAGTGGAGAGTGGAAGGGAGGGAGCTGGTGCCAGAATAAGGGGAGAGGGGATGTTGGGCATACGCAATGGGGGTGAGTCATTAATGTGGCTGGGAGACTTAATCACCTTGGTACGACCGCGTGTAGTGATGCTGCGAGGTGGAGCTAGGTGGGAGGGAGAGCGGAGCTAGGTGGAGGGAGGCATGAACTCGGCGTAGGCAATGTCAATGTAGCTCGGCTTCAATGCCGTCATCAATGCACATTGGCTCAGACACGACGAGAAAACTAAGGGTGGTTTCAGCATCGACCATGGCGAGGAGAGAGGGTGGTGATGTGTGGCGGGGATAAGGGGAAGAGGTGACGATCTAGGCCTAAGGAAGGGTACGGCTTGGCATCGGTGATGCCACGAGGTGGGAAAAACTAGGGGCAGCTTTGGTGCAGCCATCGTGTGGCACACATAGTGTGGTTTGAGGGAAGAACAGGGAGTGAGGAGGAAGAAAAATGAGGGAGGAGGGAGGTCAGCTAGACTGAGTGGGCCGAAAGGCCAAGGGTCCGGGATGGGAGAAAGGCCGAGTGGGCAAGCAGAAAAGAAATGGGCTGAGAGCCCAAGAAGGAAATCAAAATTTTGAAATTCTGTTGGAATTTGAAATTCAAGAAAAACCAAAATGCCAAATTTGAATTTTTAACTCAAGCTTTTGAAGCTAAACAAAAACTTTTGAAATTAAAATCAAATTTACAAGCACATGGTAACATGCCCAAAAATGGGATGTTATAGATCCTACCCTCTTAAATAGAATCTCGACCCTAAGATTTAAGCTACCTTAAGGGGAAGTCTAATCTAATTTGATCCTTGCGCTCCTAGGATGCTTCTTGCTCCGAGTGGTTGCTCTACTGAACTTCACAAAGGCAGATGGTCTGGCGTCTTGTATGCTTTTATTCAAACTTAGTTTAAATTCAATTTAATTTTGAGTTATAACAATTCGTTTGTATATGGCTAAACATACTATCGGCCATTACATGCTTCCTTGGTCGTGTGATGAAAGTGATTATCTTATAGCCATTAGGTCGTCTAGTCCTAACCTTACACTCGCCCGATGAATGGACAAGCCCTCACTTGGGCACACCAAGTGAGTTGCATGACAGACCCTCACCTCAACAGATTACCTCTCTTTGGTGAGGCATTCACTACTATATAAGCAAGCTTTGATCATAACACCTTGGTGAAGGGAGCCCATACGAACAAACCTAGCTGGAGTGCCCTTACTACATCTGTGCCTACCATAATGCAAGACTAGGCCTAGGCAACTTAATTAGCTAAATGCCAGAGCCCATATAGCACATGTGCTTGACTTAGATGTGTGACAATAACGTTCAATCCTTATTTGACCTGGGTGAGAATCTCCCCCTGTATACATGTGAGATTCTGGCACCAGCAGTGATAAAGGGTTTCGACACGTCATAAGTCAAATGCTTTGACACGGCAGTGGTCGAAGACATCCACACATAGTGATCAAAGGTTTCAACACATCAGCGGTCGAAGACTTCGACACGGCAGCAGCTAAAGGTCACAACACGATAGTGATTGAAGCTCTCGACTCTGGCTTCGGTTGAAGATCTCAACAATGATAGCTGTCAAAGGTTTTGACATGTCAGCAGTCGAAGACATCAACATAGCAGCGGTCGAAGATTTTGATGCCTAGCTGTGGTGTAGCAGTCAAATATTTCAACACCTGGTAGCAATTGAAGATCTTGACATGATAGCGGTCAATGATTTTGACACCAGTAGTGGCTAAAGATCTCGACATGGTAGTTGTCAAAAATCTTGACACAATAGTGGTTAAAGATCTTGATGCTTGGTTGCGGCTGAAGATCTGAACATGACGGCAGTCTAAGATTTCAAATTGGCTACGGTCAAAAAATCTTGACAACGGTAATGGTTGAAGATTTCAACCCTTGGCTGTAGTTGAAAATCTTGACAATGGCAGCGGTTGAAGATTTTGATGCCTGGTTGTGGTAAACAATCTTGACACGATAGCGGTCAAAGATTTTGACACGGTAGTGGTTGAAGATCTTGACTCCGGCTGTGGTCGAAGATCTCGACAATGGTAGTGGTTGAAGATCTTGGACCGGTAATGGCTGAAGATCTCGACACTAGCCACAGTCAATGGTTTCAACACCGGTTACTAGATTTTGATTTCAACTACTACAGTTCTCCTCTCGACTTGAATTACTATGATTTTGTTTTAAAGTTCAACTATTTTAGTTCTCTTTTTGAATTGAATTGGCACCTCGGTACATCGGGTCATACTGGATCATTGCAAAGAAAGGTGAAGTGGCATACCAATTGGAGCTACCACCTCAACTTTCGGATGTGCACAATGTCTTCCATGTCTCCCAGCTCAAGAAGTGCCTCCACACACTAAGTGAGCTCACCCAATTGGATAACACTGATCTGCAACCTGATCTTTCTTACCGAGAGCGTCCATTCCACATTCTAGTCCAAGCTAAGTGACAAACTCGCAACTGCTCTATCAAGATGTCGAAGGTCTAATGGAGTAACCACACTAGTGATGAAGCCACATGGGAAGAAGAAGATCAACTTAGACCTGACTTTCAAATTTCTTTATCGAACCCGTCAAATCTCGGGGATGAGATCCTTTGTACGGGGGTAGACCTATGACATCCCAAACTTTAGGGCATTCAAAAGAGGGGTTCTACACTTTCTACCATAAAGTGCAGTGAACAAAGACATTGGAGGCTTGATTGGAAACTATTGTTGTAAGAGAACTCGGTGAACACCAAGCATTTTGTCAGACCTTGGAGCAACAACTCCAAAACTCTTTGTGTAAATCGCACTAGTCCAGGATCAGCTAGTGCACATAGTGAATAACAAAGACAAATATCATGCATAATGACAAACTCTATTTAACTGAATATGGGCCTGATGTCCAAAGTTTACATCAATAGCCCATAGGCCAAATTATAAGCAGCAAAAGATAAAAAAACAAAGTGGAAAAAGCCCAACAAGCCTACCCATAGGCAAACGATAGTAATTAAGACATGGTGTATACACCCCTGATCCTCACCGAAGTCGGAGACATCCTCTAGAAAATGATGAATTGAGCAAAATAAGAATATAAAGTACTCCACCAGTTACACCAAGAGGTTTAACAGAGTTAATACATGCAAAAGGATTGACAAAAGAAGGCATAGTAAGGTTATTTGAGCGTAAAGCGAAATTGAAGTAAATATTGTAAGTAGATTCAAAAGCTGAATTCGATACAATAGATAAAAATAATATTTTAATAAAATAATATCATTAGTGCAGGCTCCGACCAAGCACTAACCTAACCATGGGCATCCCACCCAGACCTTCTTTTCCAAAAAAACCTCATATGGATTCCATCCATCCATAAGTAGTTTGTAAAACCATTTTGAAAACAAAGTCTAATTCATGAAAAACTTTACTCAACTTGTCCATGACCGTGGGCACGACTATCTAGGATAGATTATACACTCTGCTGAGGTTGTACAGTTTTACCCACAAGATATGATTATCTCATAATATCGGCCATTACAATGCAAAGCCTTTCAACCTTGCCTAGTGAACACTAAGGTTTATCGGAACCCGGAGCGGCAATTCCAGGATCCTCTGTGTAAATCGCACTAGTCCAGGATCAGCTAGTGCAAATAGTGGATAACAAAGATAAATGTCAAGTATAATGACAATATTATACTTGACATTGGCCAACGTTTACATCACCGCACGTTGGCAAATAAATAATAACTGCAACAGAAACTACGAAAGCAAGCTGAAAAAGATGAAGCCCAAGTCTGCCCACAATCAAACGACTGCAAGACGTGGCCTAGTCGTCCTGGTCCTCACCGTAATTGACGTAGTCCTCCTCTGTGATGAGATAGCAGGGCTGAGTACAAACTTGTACTCTGCAAGTCACATGGAGAAATGCATTATAATGATTAAGGCAACAAAGGAAGGCATATAGGGTTAGTTGTGCATAAAACAGCATTTAAGGAAATACAATAAATAGATTGAAACTGCGGAATTTAAAACAATAAGTAAAAATAGTAACTGTAATTGAAATTAATACCGTTAGTGCAGGCTTCGACCAGACACTAACCTATCCATGGGCATCCCACCCAAACCATCTTTTCCAAAAGACATCATATGGACTCCATCCATACTGTTTGAACAAATCATTTTGAAAAACAAAATCTAATCCATAAAAAACTTTACTCAGCATGCCCATGATCGTTGGCACGGCTATCCAGGATAGATTATACACTCTGCAGAGGTTGTACAGCTTTACCCACAAGACATGATTATCCCGGATTGCCACGTGAGTTACACACTTGCTTAGGTGTGCAGCGAGGAGATCATGACAAGGCCTTTATAATGCAAAGCCTTCAACCTGGTTGACCCAACACTAAGGTTTCACCCCAGTAAGGAATCCACCAGATCGGGACCCCCTCTTGAGCCGAGTGAGACTTCCCATGGCCAACGCCACGCTCACTTTCAACCTACGACATGACCCAGGTTGGGACCTGCAAATTATTTAGCCAGGGTTGTCCCATGCTAGCCTTGTGGTAGTACATTAGGGCTTTGCAATAGTAGCTCACAGACCGGTCCTTAATTGACTTAGGCTCAACCACATACCCCATGTGTCCGACAATCAACACTGTGTCACCGAACAACAGTGCATGCCTGCACCCACCACCTAACCATTAGCCTAAGTCTAAACTAGATTTTATATTTTATTTCAAAATATTTTATCCACCTTCTTGACTCTCCGAAGTCAAGAATACATCTCAAAAGTTTATCATTTTATGTGAGAAGGTATCCCAAAATCAAAATTATGTCTAAGCATGTCTAAGCATTTGATTTAAAATTCTCTAGCCAATACTAGTGTACCAACTAGAGTTTGATTCTAGGGTGACAAGGTATAAAGATTTGCAATGTCAAAGGAGGTATTAACAAACATGTATTTAACTAAATTTAAACTGAATTGAAATATAGTGAATAGCAATAAGCATGCAGAATTAATTTAAATCAACATAATTTTATTTTACAATCTGGGATCAACATGGTCAAGGTGTGTGACTTGCCTTGCTCCTCGAGTGGGTGTGCTTCGTCATCGTAGAATTCTCCGGAATCGTTGCAGTCTACACGTGAAAATAACCCACCAAACTCAACTAAATTCCAAATAAATTCAAATAAACTCCAAATAATTAAATTGAGGGCAAAAATGTATAGAGGGGAATGTTTGATGAAATTAGAAATTTGAATGGGCTAAATCGGACTTAGGATGAAGGAGAACAGGCTCCAGTAAGTTTAAAATTAGAGAAAAAGAAAAGACTGGTTTTTTGGAATTATTTTTCTAAAAAAAAGATTTATGACGTCAGCACTGATTTTCCTTTTTCAGTTGAATTATATTTATACTGAAAAATCGGATTTATGGCGTCATGCTGGCGTCAGCCCTGGGGTTGCTGAATGACAGGTGGGCCCTGGTCTACATGGACCAGGTCCATGGACCAGAGGGAGGGCTGAGGTGGTGGGGGTGTGAAGTGACTGCTAACTAGGTCTCCTTTGCTGACATGCCCCAACACGTGTGCTGCCAACTCACCCAACATGCCGACGTGGCTACCACATGGCATGGCCTGCTGATGCAACGGTTGGGTGCTTGCGGGGCAATAGCGTGGCTGCTGTGTGCTGGCATGGCCCGCCAGATGGCCTGCCACCTCGGCTGTCCATCCAACATGGCACACCGGCCGATGGTCGTGCATGGGGACTAAGGGTCGCCGGCGTTTTGGCGGGCGGTGGCGGTCGGCAAGGGGCGCATTAGGACGAGGAACTCACAGGGATTCTTTTGGTGCACGGGATGCTCGCCGAGGAGGGCCGGAAGATGGTTGGCGGCAAGAGAGGCGGTGGCGTGTGTTCGGGTGACGGCAGAGATCGTGCTCCGGTGGTCCTAGGGCTTGACCGAGGGGCGCACGGTGATCGCCGAGAGCTGGGGAGAGTGTGGGTGGCATCGACGAGGCGTGAGGCGGACGGAGGCGGTGGCAATTGCTCACCGGAGGCTGGGCGGCGCTCGGGGAGAGAGGGAGACAGCTCTGGGGTGCTTTGAAGCCCGAGAGAGAGGGAAGTGGGCAGAGGGAGGTGGTGTGAGGGGAGGGGAGGCCGAGGAGGCCCTTATATAGGGTCGGGGAGGGGGAAATCGGTGAGGATTGCTCGCCGAAAAATATGACCAGCACGGATACGGTCAGAGGGGCAAAGGAAAGGAGTGGGCAAGGAAGGGGAGCGGGAAATCGGATCCCGTGCGCTTCACGCTTTCCCAAACCAAGATGAATCGAAAAAGGAAGGAGAAGGGAGGCGGGGATTTGGTCGCCAGCGCAAGAAAGGAAAGGGGGCGGGAGGAAGAAGGAAGGCGGCGTCGCGACTGGGACGAAGGGTCTGACAGGTGGGACCCACCTGTCAGTGAGAGTGAGAGAGAGAGAGCAAGCAGTGCCCACCGGATGAAAACTGGACGGCTAAGATTAGATCTAATGGCGAGGGTTAGATCTGAACCGCTAGCGAAGGGGTAAGTGACATCGGGTGGCTGAGGTTAGACCAAGCGGGAATGGATTAATCCAGGCCATCGGTTTCAGGAGAAAGGTGGGCGGCCGGATGGGCGTGCGCACGCGCATGGCTAATCTAAGCCATCCACGCGTCAGCTAGGGAGAGTGGGAAGGTGGGCTGAGCCGGAGTGGTTGGATGAGGCCAGAGGCGACGTGGGCGCATCCTGAGTGTCCACCTGTCAGCCGAAGAGAGAAGGTGTAGGTTTTAAGATTTTATTTAAGGATTTGGATTTTCAAAAAACCTAGGAAAATAATTAAGGCTTGGAAAATTACCAAATAAAGTCCAACAATTCCAGAAAAATTCACAGGAACTCTTGGGATTATTTAGACTTAGGAAAAAAATATTTTCAAGAAATTTTCTGCATAAAATTTTAAATTTTTATTTCCCTTAAAATACTTTTTAATCTTTAAATTAGCTTTTGAAAATCCAGAAAATTTTGGGATGTCACATAGGATGTAATCAGAAGTTTAGTGGTACCTAGAATAAGTCAGGAGTTGCATTTTTCCCAAAATGCATTTAAACCCTAGAATTACCTATCGGTCATGGACATTACTAAATAATAGTTTAACTAAAGTTAACTATTAAATAGCAACTGTATAATTAAATATTTCCATGCTTTAATGAATTAGCGATCTAATCATTCAATTAACCATTTGATTAATTGATAATTAAAATCCTGATAAAATATCACATCGTGTTATGCCACAAATTTGAACTCTAAATTTAATTCAATAGACTAAAGTTATATGCATTGTGTGTGGAACTCATGCCCTAATTTTTAAATGATAACACTCGACAAACAACACTCAGCACCTCATGACAACTCTTATATCTTTCCATAAGTCTAATTTGACTCATAAAACTTCCTTAACAAATATAAGATAATAAAGGAAGTTATTAAATTAAAGGTCAAGCCATGCTGGGCTACGCCTAGCCAATTTCGAACCTAAGGCGGAATATTCCTATGAATATTCCATTATCATTGAACCTCCCTTAACATCAGTCTCAGCAGATTTCCCTCTATCATCCCCCGCTTCACTCAAACCCATTTGACTCTGACAATACTCAGCATCTAGTAAACCTTGCCTCAGATCACCCACTTAAGTATAATTAAACTTAATTGAGTTCATTTGGATTTATTTGGACTTTTGAGTTAATTGCATTTATTTAGGTTTTGACTGTTTATCACATAATTAGAAGCTAAAGCCTTGAAGAAGCAACAAATTGAACAAGGTCAAGATCTAGAAAGAAAGGAAGACCCAGACCTCGAGATCACATACTGAGAATACTTTGATGATGTTGATCATACATTTTATAAAAATTATTTCTATTAAAATTATCAATTGCATGCTCTTATTTACTCTGTAAATTATGTTCGCCTTAAGATTTTAGATATATATCCCTTATTTATTGTGTTGATACTATACTTTCTTCCTTGGAACAATTGAACATTCAATCATTGTAGCTTTAGAAATTATATTGGTAGCATGTTAGAGATAAGTCCATATTTACATGCTATGCTTAGTATTGCTTAGATACTCATGGGTACTTGGTTTGGTAGTAACTGATGGAAATTGACTGGTATGTTGTAATATGGATATTTTATGCTTCCAAAAACTCCAACTTTCTTAATTATCTAGGTGGATGGTAGGAGAGGCTAGTGCTATTGAAGTTACAAGAATATGTGGTGTGTGGTAGAATCGCCCAAATAACCCTAAGGACTAAATCTGATATGATATCCCATTATAAAACAAGTACAACCACAAGTTTGTAAAAGTACAATATGGCTTAATAAACTTATTATACTTTGAGAGTCATCTCGCTGGTAGGGGAGTGAAGTAGTACATGTGCAGGATGTGTTCCGGCTTGGATGGGACACCAAGTAGAGGGTAAATTCTACCAACTGTGCTAGTCATTGTGGAAAGTTGTAGTCCATTGAGCTAGTCATTATGGTGGGCATCCCGAATAACTTATGGGATCTACTGTGTGTGGGAGAAGTCCATATGGGTGAGATGACAGAAGGGGCGAGATATTTTTAGAAGGTATTGTGATGAGGTACCCATTTTGCATGACCAAGGAATCATGTGGAACAATGAGTTGATTGTCTCTTGTAGGTAAAGTTTACAATCTCTGTAAAGTGTAATCTATTCAAATAGCTGTGCCCATGGTCATGGATAGGATGGAAACTTGCATAAATATATTTCTATCTTCAAAATGATCTTGTGGGTGAAATAGAAAGCATCGGGCAGTAAATCCCTGATTTGTGTTTCCTTTGGCGGTTAGTCCCAGTGATAGTATTAAGCAGATGTAACACTAAAAATAGCATATGGTAATATTATTGCAATCTTTCACAAATTTAGAAAACATGTTTTCGGTTAAAATTACTAAGTCTCAGGAATTTCTATTTATGGTAAACTTTCAAGTCAATTGGCAAATGAAAATAGCCCGAGCCTTCCTTTGGTAAGGCATGCATCTTCTACTCATACTCACTCACTTAATTAACCCAGAATCAGGAGAGCTAGATCATTATGAATACAATGATGTACTTGGGCATGATGGTGAAGATGATGAAAAGGCCAAGAACTAGGTCGCAAACTCCAATTGGATGCCTGTGGGCAAGTTCTGAGGGTCCCACCTATGTGAAAATTTTGTTTTGGCCTAATCAGCCCATGTGTAAGTTCATTATTGTGTTGGTTAAACTTCCGCAAGATATGTATTTGATGTTCAGTAATGAATCTATGAGCACTATCTACTGATTTAGGAAATAGTATGGTGGAATCATAGAGAATTGTAGATTGCAAAATCTGGGTCCAACAATATTCCTCAAAATCTTCTTTTTGGCACGATTTTTTATTTGTTACTGTGTGCGACATGTGGGGGTCCACTCATCATTAACTCAAAGCAACACAAGTGAATGGAGAAAAGAGAGCTTCCACAGAGTAACAGAGGAGCATGCACGTGCACACGCGGTGCTTTGGCCATGCCACTTGCTGACGAGGGGAGGCCAAGGAGGCATGGCAAGGGGGCGAAATGGAACCCCAGGTCTCAAGGAATAGATGGCCGGAGACGACGCTGGCCAGCGTAGCCCATGGTGGCAGTGGTGCAAAAAATACAATGGTAGAGCCTTGACAAGGGAGATGACACCCTAGTATGGAACACGAGCAAACAAGGTGAGCTCTAGCACGACCACAACCCAAGGAATGTGATGGTGCGCTTAGTTTGGTTGGAGAATGGACGGATTGGGCTAGCAATGGTGACATCCATGCAAACCATGGGGTTCTCTGGTGCGGGACTTCCTCAGTGATGCATTGGACAAACAGAGGTATGGAATACATAGAGTAGATGATGGTGATCATGTAGTAGCAAATAATTAGGTTTTAGCTCACCGGAGGCGATGAATTGAGTATGGAGGACGTATTAGATTGATTTTGGGAAAAAAATTGATTCCCGTTAAATAGCTGGATGAAAATCAAATTAACTTCACATGAGCATGCAAGATACTCAAGAACACAAATTGAAATGAAAGGAATATGAAGAAAATCACCGGAGTGCTCGGAACGTGAGTTGGAACAATAAGCAATTTCGAGAACAAAGGGCTCTCAGTGGCGGTGGTGTTCTGGGGTTTCAAGAGAATTGGCAATGGTTGGGAAGGGTTAAGAGGGGTCAAGGGGTCATATACAAAGGCTCATAAGAGTTGGAAACAAACTCAAATTCATGTGATTCGGTTTAATACAAGATAAACAACAAATAGATGAACGAATCGTGAAGTGATTGGAATGAATGGATTCCTTGTATGATTTGGAACAACTTTCATGTTGGCAAGACATAGAGATAATGATCAGTTGAAGAGTTGGCTCTACTATTCTATCGCTGCTACCCGGTTCCACCCGAGAAATGAATAGTGATAGTTAATAGTAACCGATGGTAGAGAGAGAGACAAACAAGAGAGGGAAATCAAGGAAAAAGGGGAAAAAGAGAAGAAAATATGGCCCAAGAAAAATAGGGTAGACCTAGAAAAATAGAATGAACATATTTCTTGGGATTTAGATTTTTGAAGATGTGAATTTGAATTTTTTAGAATTTAAATTCAAATACAGAATTTTGGGTTGGAATTGGAATTTTGATATTTCCTCTCAAGATTACACATAAAATCTAAATAAGGACCAAATAAAATCCCAACCCTTTTAAATAATTAATTTGGAATTAATTTGTAAAAACAGTGAATTTTGAGATGCTACACTGAGCTGTGCCCAAAATGTTCTTGGCAACTCTCTAGACCTTTTGCGCACTTGGCTTTGACATGAGCGTGGCTCTATGTTGTTTCCATCGTCACTTTGACTGGTGCCAGTGCTCGCCACTGCATTGCACCTCACCGAGTGCCTTCACCACCAACAACTAGGTCTTGGCCCACGCGTTCCTTTTTGGTCCTTAGCCGAGCATATTGACCTCTCCCTTACTGCCAGAGAGCTCACCAAGGAGCTCTACCATGAACTCCTCTTTGACTTTGTTTGGTCACACTGACCAGTGGGGCCCCCTTATCTGATAGTTAATTAGTCTGGTGATTAAGTTAACTATTAAGTATGTAATTAGTATTAGTATAACATGTGGGCCCTACGCAGTTAGATATCCTAATTAACTCTTATTTAAACCCATAAGTCACTGACAAGTGGACCCCACACCATTGAACCCATCGCATAAACCCAATCCATGGAACATTGTCTCCGACATGTGGGTCCCGTTCTCTATAGATAACCACGTGGATCGAGTCCCCGTGAACCATGACCCCACCTGTCATCCTCTCCTAATTTCCCAAATGAACATAATTAGAAAAGAAATTAAAACCCACTAGACCCACTTGTTAGCCACTAGAGGTTTTTCTTAAGAAAATAATGGAAAAAAATTTATGCCGACCCCGCCTATCAAACATTTATCTTTTCCCAAATTTCCAGTAGATTCAAATTTTAAAATAGCATAACTTCTTCATTTCCGATCAAAATCCAATTATTTTTGTTCCTACATTTATCTCAACTCAAAACCATTCAAACAATACTAAAATCATAATTTTTAGAGTTCATATGAATTTTATTTGAATATTGTGTTGAATGAGGATAATTACACATGTATAGACTTTGATGCTTTGAACATTATTGTTGCTGACGAAGAAGATCCTACCCTATCCACATTTGACCAAGGCAAGTCTTTATAATTAATCATATTGAACCTAGTTTTACAATGTAAATTTTTTTGCTTTCAAATACAAATGCATGCTTATTATGGTTATTTAATTAAATGCTATGTTATTGGTCGATTGCCTAGTTACACCATGCACTTGATACCTAATATTCCCCTTCCTTGATTGTTGATATTCCCTTGTCATGTTGCCCTACGATATTGAAAATGATAATAACTACACCATTGGTTAAACCTTACTACGTTATTCTTGTGCTTAGAAATGTGTTAGTGATGAAATAAAATACAACACAAACATTGCCAACTGAACATGAAAACATGGTATTGGGATGATAACATGGGTTACCACTGAAAATAGAAAAATATTTTCTAAAATGGTGGAGACTCGGGTGAGTGGTTGGTATGACAGTGGTACAGAGATTGCACATATTATTGGATTGGCCGTGCAGATATTGCGCATGTCATTTTTGCATTGGCCATGCTGGGATTGCACATGTCATATTTGGATTGGCTGTGTAGAGATTGCATGTGTCATTTCTGGAATAGCTATGCAGGGATTGCATGAGATCTGGCTTTGTGGTTGGTCTTGCCTAAGTCGATTAAGGACTGAGTTATCTTCTTCTCTTTTCTACACATAAATCATGCAACCACAAGTCTAGATATGGGATGGATCTAGCCCACTAATTTGCTTAGCTTGGTGTGAATCCTGCGCATTAGATTGGTAGGTGAATTTCTGTATTTCTATTGTGATTGTTTGGAGTGACCTATGATGGATACTTCCCTTGTGGATTTTGTCAACATGAAGGGCCATAGACTCCCTAACAACAGGGTCCCTCATTGAAAATGTAGCCTGGGATGGGAACATTCTAGGGGTGAGTGTAACCCGAGATTAGAACGGTCACTGTCGCCAATGTTAAGGCATTCCACCCTTGAGTGGGAAGAAGCATCGAAGTTAAGCATTGTAAAAGTCTAGTTATGATTTTCTCAGTCGTATGCCTATAGAAGCATGTAGTGGCCAATATTATGAGTTAATCACATCTTGTGGGTAAAGCTGTACAACCTCCATGGAGTGTTAAAAATTTATTTGAATAGTCATGCCCCAAAACAAGGGCAACAGTGTAGAAACATCACACTTGTATAGTTTTCATAAATTAATGATTATTTCGTAATGATTGCGATAACTTAATTTGGAATTAGAAATGAATGCAGAGGGATTTCACTCTCATAATGAACTTGACTTAAAAATGGATATTTGTTTTAATGTAAAAATGGTCAAGTCATAGTTTGGAAACTAGCTAAGATATCATATTTGGCAAATTGGCTTTGTGCTAAAAGAAACATAAGATCTTCCATTTGATAAGACTTGCATGTAAATATATACCCCTACACATGCATTCTGCTATAGAGACTTGCTAAGTACTTTTGTACTCATTGTTGCTTACCATGTGGTTTCAGATGATGGGATCTATGACCTGATGTGTGGATACATCCATGCCTCCAGCTATGACATGGAAGACGAAGGCCAGGACTAGTTTTAACCCAGTTGATTGCCTGTGGTAGATCATGAAGGCCCCTTTGCTTCACTTACTTTCCATTACTTTGCTATGAATAATCTCATTTGGCCTACCGGCACATTCTGTAAAACTTGATCATAATATCTATTTATGTTTGTCTATGTAATATTAAGTACTCCTTTTTATCGCATGTATGGATATGATATTTGCCAATATTATATTGTGGGAGCTAGCTATTGATCCAGGGACTATCTCATAATACACTTATAATTTGAATTGCCAAATCCTGGTCACTACATCCATGCCTTGCAATATGAAAGATTAATGGAATAGAAATGGAGATGAATATTCCAACTGTGTGTGTTAATTTGAGCATTAGGCAGCAAGCAACCAAAAACAAAACCACTCAGGGCACTCCCAACAGTTGTTTCTACCTGTTATTATAGCTATGCTATATTAGTCTTTTGATGATGCGGAAGAAAGAGAATGTATTTGTTACTCATACAAGTAGTGAACCTTTGAGAGGACTAAGAAATCAGTAGGACCATCTCTCCAACCAAGTCTACCTCTCTCATCTATATATATGTTTTAGTAACAAGCTAAAGATACTTTCTAAACTCCCATTTAATCACTCTTTCTCCTCTAGTAACGATGCATAGTAACAAGCCAATGCGAATGCCCTCATACATCAAATTCCGCATGGTACGTCTCCGGATGTGATGTCTTCGCTCCCTCCCCGTGTCTATGCATGCAATATCTATATATGCAAGATATTCTTGATTTCTTGTCCTTGATGGGTGTGTCGTGTGCAAGTGGTTTAATCATGCCCTTTGATGATCACACCTTTGTTTCAGCTCCATGTAATTGCAGCATGATGATACGAGACCTTCGTTTCCTTAAGCTAACCCATACAAGACAATAAAATCTCTTTCACTAGCTTGGCACATAGGGGAAGGAATCTCAGCCATCCAATCAAGGCCTGTTTGGTTTGAATTACGTGTTTGTCTATCATGGGTTCGTCGCGTAATTACGCCCCGCTCTTCCGTTAGTACTGTGATCATTTGGTATAGTATAGTGATGGGTCAACTCATGCCATTCTTCAAACCAAACAGAAAAGTTGGGTTCGGAGTTATGATCAAGTGATCCTAGACCAATTCATCTCTCAAACGAAACACCTCGTTAGAGGTGGGATGGCTTACATCCGTTGCTACAGTACCCATTGCACAATATTTGCCCTTTTTTGATCGCGCAAATGCAATAGAGTTTAATATGTAGATGAAATTTTGTATAGAGAAAGAACATGTTTTTCCATACATATAATATCTTGAATATTTTTTTTATAAAAATGCACACTTAATTTTCACAGAATTTTCAATCAAATCGTATGCTTCCCTTTGCTGTCTGGCTTTTAGGCAACCAATGGATTTGTTACACCATTGTTCCACAAGTACAAGCAATCAGTATCACCTCCTTTCTTTTCTTGATGATAAGTTTTTTAACTCCACCCACCTGTTTACGATTGTGATTGGCATTTAGTAATGCACACATCAACTGCCCTTAGTTGTCACAATACCCAGAGACTTTGTCCGATTGCCCTCTCCTAGTATTTCAGAGCAAATCTAATCGCCCTCAACCTCAATATTTCAGGGTAAACTAATATAATGGATAGGAGATTTTCTTCCATACTTGGAAGTTACGAGGACTGTTCATTTATGGCAATCTCTTCTAGCTACCC
The DNA here is from genome assembly GCA_017311315.1 of Dendrocalamus latiflorus. Lineage (NCBI taxonomy): Eukaryota > Viridiplantae > Streptophyta > Magnoliopsida > Poales > Poaceae > Dendrocalamus > Dendrocalamus latiflorus. The sequence continues at coordinate 6,784,027 of CM029675.1, forward strand.
CAGTGTAAGGGTATGTATAATGGTATAGATAACTGCTGTCTATAATACCCTCCATGTCATTTATGGATAGCACTAAATTTATGTCCTACAATGGGCTTTTTTACATACCTCTATAGACAGCTTCTCCATAATACAATATGTCTTGTTTCTTGTATTACAGTCGAGTTTTACACGAGTGACACACTACAACACAACCAACTTGCTAAGGCACCTATAAATGCCCTAGAATGTGTGTAAATGCCGCGGAAGGAATTTTTACCGGCGTTTACCAAACGACCACATAAGTGCCGTCGGCAAAGGTTTTTTCCGGCGTTTATAGCAACCTCGGCGTTTAGGAAATGCCGCCATACACAATACTAACCCGGCGTTTACAAACGCCCCAGAATATTCTACCCCGGCATTTACAAATGCCCTTCCAGAGTAATCTACCCCGGCGTTTACAAACGCCCTTTCAGAGTATTCTACCCTGGCGTTTACAAACGCCCTTCCAGAGTAATCTACCCCGGCGTTTACAAATGCCCCAATTGATATTATCTGTGGCGTTTACAAATGCCCCAAAAGGAGGATGCTGGCATCTGCAATTGCCCTCATTTCGGTTTTTTGTACAGCATGTATGTGTGCTATTGCTCTAGCTATGGCAGCGGTTACAAATTACCAAACTAAATTAATAAAAAATGTTTTTAACAGTCTGCCATCTATAAATACCTTCTTTCACAGTTTGTACATATATGCTTATTCACTAGTAGTAGACAACACACCAACATCATAGATTTTAATTCCATAATTATCACTATAATTGATAGAATCACATTGTTCAACAAAAAGTCAATGGCAGCTAAAATTTACAAGCAGTACTTCCATATCAGCCGACAGATTACATTGTTCAGCAAAAGACGGCATCACATATATAGAATTGTAGAACAGGAGTGCGATAACTTATGTTCAACAAAATATTCATAGTTTGAACATCATAGGATCCTATTTGCTTAAGTTAAACGCTGCACAAAAGGTCTTGATAAATAACTAGTTAACACCATCATATCTTCTCCAGCCTGCAATCAAGTGAACACAATATATGAGAGTTAGTGCTGAAATAGGAAAAACTAGCTAAGTCTAAGTACACTGCACACATGTTTGTGGGGAAAAGAACAATCATGTTACCTAATACATTCCAGAATATATTTTTTTGTTGCAATCAAATAAGTTGACAGTCCACAATGCATACCTAGCCCACAATTCATTGCAAGATATTAGCTAGCCCACAGTTGTTCCAACATTGTTAAATGAATGGAGTATGTATTGAGAAAGAATTATGTACCTCTCCAAAAAAAAGCACTGAGGAAGAAATGTATTAGAGTTTCAAACGAGTTTTGTCCTATATATAGGTTGGCTTTTTGTTTTTGCATGATTCACTGGCATTTCTATGTTGAATATGCTCTGATACGAGTACATCAAATATTTACTTCTCAAGATTATTTGAAAGTTTAATCAGAACATGTGGTTTTGATGCAATTTTGGCTTCCATCTACTTCACTTGTGTTAAATACATCTTGATATCGTTGTCCAAAGTAAAAATTTGTAATATTGAACTAGATATAGATTACTCTAAAAAGAGAACTAGATATAGATCTTTCCGAAAGCTTAGACATTTTCTTTGTAACTTACCCATTTTCTTTGCTAACTGATTAGTGACATGTATAACATATGACTAGTGACAGTTTATCAACAACATTGGAAGCAAATCCACATGAAAGAACACAGCACACACCCAGAAGGATTTCAAATGACAGCCATTGAAGCTAACAAGCCCATAATTCGTCCCACATGAGTTCTACTCCCAAACCAAATCAGATAACAAGCCCATAATTAGCAGAAATCAACAATTAATAGTAGCTGAAATAAAGTACCTTACATTTTTGCACAACTAGTCTTAGCAATAACTCTATGTCTTGGTGCAGAAATCTGAAAGTGTGAGAAGCAAAGAACAAAACAGCAATTAGGGTAGTTACAACATTTTTAATAAACAGGAAATAATCTTTCTATCTCATACCCAAAGAACGCTTGATGAGATTTAGAGGTGATCCATCACGTTCTAGAACCTATGATTTCAACAAGAGAAATATCAAGTCAGTTATCACAACTTGGAGATAAAATGATAGGGTGGATCTCAAGTACATACACTATGATGTGGCCAAGCGATGCAAAGACCAATAGCAGCGCCTAGCTTGCTGGCCTTGCGTAGTGGTCGAGGGAGTAAGACATTCTTGTCAATGACAACATCAATAAGAACCTCGTAAAAGGCCCCTAAGGCTAATCCATCGACACCTAATGCTGTCTTTTCGGTGCATTGGAGTCTTCCGTGTGCTACTATATTGGAGCCACCAAGGTTACGCAATGCAACTTCTCTACCAGCCTAGAAATATCAAGAATCAAGGGGCTACATGATTTGGACCCATAAACTAGTTGTAAGTAAACTCTAAGTTATTCTCATGTGGAAGTTGGTCATACCACTTTTTGGTGCTTTCTTGCTAAAACCTTGTTGGTTCTTGATGGGAGTACACCATCTATCCGATTTTCTGAAGAAGATGATTCTAGCAGCCTTCCTCTTCCACCACTTGTATCCTTTTCTAGATTAGATTCAAGCTGATATCAAATTGCATACACAAAATTAAAAGTCAGAAATGTAATATGAATACACAATATTTAGAATTGAACAACTATATACATGCTCACCTGCACGTTAGGTTGGGTTATTTCCCTAGCTTGTTCTCTGTTTGCACTATTACTAGCTCCATATAAGCTTAATAACATGCTTTTAAGGTCTTCATACTGCTTGTCTTGCCTCTCTTTGTATGCTTCAAATCGTTTCTCGGAACATTCCTTGTATGCTGCAAATTGCCTGTCAGTATTTGCCACCATGTATCTAAGTTGTGCATTTTCTTCTTCAACCTGCTTTAGTGCAGCTACAGCCTTTGAAAGAGTTATTGCCTTGGAACCCCCAGGTAACAATCTGTAACATCCCAAAATTTGGCTTTTTGGAAAAAATTAAATTCAAATTAACTATTTTAAAGTAATTGGATTTTACTTGGCTTTTATTTGATTTTCTGGGTTTTATTTCAAAATTTAAAGCAGGAAAATGTATTTTAAATATTTTATTAAAGCCAAAAAGGGAAAATTATATTTTTCCTAGCCTTTCCTAAATTTTTAAATAATATTTGAGAATTTTCTGAAATTTAAAATCAATTTTCAAAGTTAAAAAGTATTTTATAAAATTATTAAAATGCAAATATGAAATTGAAAATATTTTTACTAAGTCTAAAATGCTTCCAGAAATATTTTATGATTTTTCTGGAATTTTTAGACATTAAATATTAATTTTCCAAGCTTTTATAAAGTTTCTAGTAATTGCTGAAATTTATTCCGAAAATAAAAATCAAATAAATCCTAGCCCGCCATGTGTCGCTCTCAGATTAAATCAACCTCTCTCCACGTTTTAATCCTAGCCACACATTACAACTTACCCCTTCATAAAATCCAAAGGCCCTCATCCACCCACTTGCCACGTGTCGCGCATCCGACGGCCCGTACCCCTTCACTAACTCTTACTCTCTATGACACATGGGACCCATATGTCATATCCTTCTTCAACCTCACCTTCTTCCTCCTCCCACCCTCTCTCTCCTCCACCATTAATACCGAATTTGGAGCTTTAAAATCCCGCGTTTCTCCCTCATAAAATCCCGATTAAAGAGTGGAAACGGATACCCTATTACTCCCCTCCATTCCTCCGACCGTTTCCCCTCTTTTAATCCCCCTAATTGCGGTTTGTATTAACTCCGGCGAGCTTTAAATCACCGGCCTCCCCCTCCCCTCCTCGCCTATAAATACCTCCCTCCACGGCCTCCTTCACCACCGCCTCCCACCGCCCCTTCTCCTCCTCTTCCCGGCCGTCCCCCCGGCGTCTCACCGCCGCCACCTCCAAAAACCGCCGCCGCCGGCCGCCCGCCTCCCATCGCCGCCTCCGGTGAGTGCGCCGCCGCCCCTCCTCTCCCCGCCGCCACTCGCCGACCCCGCCTCCGGCCGCCGGCCGCCGGCGAGGCCGCCGGCCGTGCGCCTCCCCATGCTGCCCGTGCGCGCGGCCCGCGTGGCCTCCACGTTGGCCGGTCCCGCGCCATGTGGCCGCCACCTCGCGCCACGTGGCGCCATGTGGCCGGTGTGCCACGTCGGCGAACCCCGTGGTCCGTGGATCCGGTTCACGGTAGACCGGGCCCACCGGTCATTCAAATAATCTTTCCCGCTCAGAAAATTCGAAAATTGATGACGTCATAAATAGCATTTTTCAGTGCAAAAATAATTCCCGAAAGTCGGCTTTTTCCTTTTTTCCCTCCTTTAAATCTTTCGGAAGCCATAACTTTCTCATTTTAACTCCGATTTGAGCCGTTCAAATTCCTAAATTTTTCTAAAATCCTAAGCTATCCATTTATGGACTCTTTTTGAATTTTATTTAAATTTTGTTTGATTTTATTTGTTTTGTTTGTCTGTCTTTTCGCGCGTAGATTCCGCCGTCGCCGAGGAATTCGTCGAGTCGCAGCAAGAAGACCCAATTAGCGCTCAAGAAGGCAAGTCTCCTTTGATCATCTTGAACCTATGATTTTGAAATGTTTTAATTATTTTAAATTATGTGCATTGCTATTTATATAAAATATTAGCTCAAATCTTAAGGGTTAGTTAAACCAACCTTGTTATACCCTCCATTGAAATTGAATGTCATGTACCTTTGTCACCCTAGAATTTCATTTGTCTCAACAATGAGATTATTACTGAATCTTTGTGAATATTAGAATGGTAGAACAATGCTTAGCCATGCTATTGAAAACCTCACAAATCTTGCAAATGGGAAATTATGAATTGTGGTAACACCCTTGTTTTTACAAATTTAGTGGTACTTGGAGTTACCACTGTTCTTTTAAAATAAACTGAAATGTGAAAATGGGTTTAGATTAGGGTGGACGGTTGGTTTGGATTGGTGCAGGAAGCACGAGATCTTGTTAAGTGTATGTTCCACCCTAGTCAATTAAGGACCGACGCTTGTGTTTGTCCAGACTGAGCATTAACCGTACAACCACAAGTCTATTGGTACGACCTAGCTGATTAACTTATGATAGTCTAGTTTAGGTGCCACCAATGGAAAGTGGGTGCCAGGGATGGACTGGTTATTCACAGTGAGGGACAGGGATTTACTGTACTCATATGGCGCAAGAGGGGGCTTCGGTTCGGGCGGTTAGCCTACCTGCGGTGAAACCTCAGTGGGTGGTATCTAGCTAGATTAGAGTAAGGTAAAGGCTTTGTGATATTTTATCTGGGTCTCATGCCAAAGGAAGCGTGTTGACTTTTAGGATAATTTATCTCTTGTGGGTAAAGTTGTACAACCTCTGCAGAGTGTAAAACTATTCGAATAGCCGTGCCCACGGTCAAGGGCGGGCAAGGAATGCATTCACATGGTAGATTTCTGGTTTTGTTTTAAAATCAAAAGTTTTGTATTCCGAGAGTGGAGGGAACTCTCGGAAGGGTATCCTGGTAGTTGGAGCCAGAGAGGGTGGATGTAACCCGCAGTATTAAACTTGTTCAAGTTGTTTAAGCTAGTGTTGGTAGATGGAACCTTCACTATAGAATTATTGATAGTTTCTGTTAAAACATTTACTTCATTAAATGGTTGCCTTCGAAAATAATTAGTAGTAATTGAAATTTTAAAATATGGCTTTGTGCAAAAGAACCATATAGCCTTCCTTTGTCAAGCCTTGCATTTATGCATTTTTCCCAAGACTTGCGGAGTACTTTATGTACTCACATGCTACACTCAAAAATAATATTCAGAAGAGTATGAAGCTCAAGAAGGCGACTACGACTTCTTCGCGGGTGGATTCGACGAAGGATTTCAGGAATTCTAGGTCGCGCTTCCCCAGTCAATTGCCTGTGGCGTATTGATGGGTCTTCGCCGAGTTTATCTTTTGCTTCCGCTGTGTTTCGTGTGTGCGAGGTCTTGAAACCTCAATTGTAATAATGAGACCTTTCGGTCTGTACTCTTTAATATTGTAATAAAGCGTTGCTGGTTATGTATTCATTTCTGTTTAACTGTGTGCACTAGCTTTGATCTGGGACTAGTGCAGTAATACACAGAGGGTCCGGGTTCGGAAATCCGGGGTCCCGACACAATCCCATGCCACATACTCTTCCTTTCCTATCTTGTGGGAGCACATCGTCATACAAATCACCATCATCTACTGATTTGAAGCGAAGGGTTTCATCTTCTGCAAACCTTTTTTCAATCTCATCCTGGAATTTAAATGAAATATATGCAAAGATTACAAGCTTTGAAGTGAACTACGGTAAAGTTAAATATAAAATCTAGAAAAGGAACATAAACATACTATCTTCTCTTTGCAAGCAGCACTAATAGCTTCTCCATTTTTCTTCTTATGTGTAGCAAGATAGCTTTCCACTCTACAAGGTTCACGACCAAGTAATCTCTCCTAGAACAATATGACAGAAATCAGGAAATGTCATTTCCACATTGACTTAATAACCAATATATATAGCACAAGTTAGTACGCACCAATCCATTATTCACTAGAGCAAAGCTTTGTGATCCACAAGTATGAAGGGCATTTTCTTGTGTTGCACGAATTCCAGCATTCCTTTTTGCTTTAGTCTACAATATAATTCATCCTTAGAATTGTATGCATCTATATACCAAATTTAGAATAGGCTTTTTAGAATATTGAGACCTTTGTTTCTTCCTTTGACCAATGTTCAACCAGCCACTTCCAATCTGGTGGAGGGATCCTATCGCCACATCCATTGGCAATATTCTCCTCTGCTGAAATTTCTTCCTTGTAGTATTTCTTCTTCAAAGTATTTTTGAAATCCCACCACTTCTTTCCAGCAGATGCTAGCACCCATTCTTCACATATTGGATCTATGTCAAAAAATTGCTGCAAAGCAAATGAAATGTTTCAATAGATACCACCAAGAACATATAAAAAAAGGATCTCATGTCTGCACATAAGTAATAAAATGCTACACAAAGGAAAAATTATTACCGTGACTGTTTTCCAAATTATATCTTTTCCTGGAATAACTCTCCAATCCTTTTGCGTTAGTGTTATGTGTCCTCCCTTTACTAGAGTGGCAATGAAGTTAGTAAAATTGCTGGTTTTCACTCCACAGGGCTGCCCATATTTATTAACCTTCACATGAATCTTGACTTCTTTATCCCCATGCCAAATAGAACTCATTTTTGTTGGCCCCCTAACCTTCTTTTCTTTGGCTGAGACCATGTAGCATAACCAGGGAAGTGTAAAGACCTTAAATTACACAATAATATTGTAATAGCACTTAACAATTAAATAAGACATACCACAAGACTTCCTTTGCACAAGTTCATAACAGACCTCAACTTCCTCATTAGGTTCATCAGAAAGGCCATCAAGGTCATTGACATAATCATCGTCGTCATCATGAACCATTTCAGCCTCATCATTTGCAACATAATTAGGATCTGTCTCTTCATCGTCTATTTCAGCTAGAATTGTTCTCTACATAGTAAAACTTAAAAAATTAACGTGTCTATGTAAATGCCGAAATCAAGTTTTATAAAAAATTACCTTTCTTCCCTTGTTTTGTTGCTCAGGAGCAATACCAACTTGTGTTTGAAACGGTATAGGAGGAAGTTTCAACTTGGCTAGCTTTAAATTGTTAGCTGTGATCCTTTTCACACGCTCCATGCCATACGAACATTCACCTCCTTGGTCATTTCCTTCCCTTGCTGCCATTTTTTCCTCTGCAATACAGTATATACTGATAATAAGTAGCAGATTATTCAAGTAAATTAAAGTTCAGCAGTAACATATCCATTTATAAGGCTATACCCTTTAGCCTTAGTAGCTTCATTTAATGGCCCATCAATAGTCACACCATTTATATCAGACCTAGCACAAATATCATCTCCCAAATCAGCAAGCAAGTCATTACTTAAAGGTTCAATAGGCTCCTGGTAGCAATTTATATTTTCATGGTCATCCTCGTTGCCTACTCCCATATCAAACATATCTCTTGGTTTTGAAAAGACAACTGCATGCCATTCTTCTTCGATAGAGTCTTGCACATAATAAACTTGTGTAGCTTGCGTTGCAAGAATGAATGGCTCATTACTTAAGCTGTCACTGGTATTGAGTAAATGATTGAAATTTACAAGTGTTATTCCATACTTATCCTTTTGAATGCCTCTACCTTGGATAGTATCAACCCAATCACACTTGAACAGCACAACAGATCCTTTGTTAGAGTAGTTTAACTCAATAATTTCCTTGATTATGCCATAATATGTAACTTCACCTATAACTGGGTTCTTGTCTTTTGCACTAGAAAAGCTTGATGTACTTGCAACAACAGCTACTCCAAAATTTTGGGTAGTTTTTCCCCTGTTGTAGCTCTGAGTTTGGAATTTGTACCCATTTATAGCATAAGTGTTGTATTTGGACACCATCCTGTATGGCTTGTTAGCCAAGACCTTTAGTTCCTCAGGAACTTCAATCCTATTCGAAACCATATTTTGAACCTAACAATGTGATAAATATTAATAAAATCATTTCAAAAATACAGAACACATGTGTAGCTATCATATTGTAAACCACTTCACAACTTACATGTTCTTCAAACCATATGTGAAAAGTTTCATGTTGAATGCGTTCAACATCTCGCTTCTTTTGCCATTTCCCCAAACATAGAAATTGGTGGTGCTTTCTGCATATTTTTTTAAACAGCATGAGCTACTTGCCACAAAAACAAATAAAAAACTGTGAGGTCATAGAACATACTTCATATACAGAGCAACTCCTTCACAATTGATCAATACATATCGATGAGCTTGCATCCAAGATATATGATCCAATTCGATCATGCAACTTCCCGACAATGGACGCCCTACTCTTCTTAGATATGAAAATTTAGTAGAATTTGTAGTAGTGTCATTCCCATCTTCATGTTCTCTACGAGTGAACCTTGTTTGACAACCGTGCAAATATCGCGAACAAAAAGTAAGACTTTCATCTAGCACATATCCTTCAGCTATTGAACCTTTCGGGTGACTTCGAGTGCGAACCATTGATTTTAATTTTGACCAGTACCTATTGTATGTGTACAGTAAATATTCAACCCATTAGAAAGACATTTGTTACTTTAGAAAGTTGTAGAGATGATTTAATAATTTACCTCTCAATAGGGTACATATTTCGGTACTGCACAGGCCCAGCTAGCCTAGCTTCTGTTGGGAGATGGACACACAAATGAACCATCACATCAAAGAAGGCTGGTGGGAAAATCTTCTCAAGGAGGCAAAGTACTTTAGCTATCTCATCTTCTAATTGTTGCATGTCACTCACAGAAATAACAGGGGAGTATATTTTCTTAAAAAAATTGCTCAAACGAATCAGTGTTGTGCAGACCTTCTCTGGCAAAATTCTTCTAATTGCAAGAGGAAGCAAGTTTTGCATAATAATATGGCAGTCATGGCTCTTAAGTCCAACTAGCTTTCTTTGATCAACAAGGACCTTGTTTTGCAGGTTAGAAGCATATCCATCGGGAAATTTAACTTGTTTCAATGTTTGACAGAACAATTTCTTCTCTTTTGTGCTCAGTGTGAAAATTGCTGGAGGTAGATAAGTCTTATTTCCTCATTCTACCGGGTGAAGCTCTGGCCTTATGCCCATATTTTGAAGGTCAACACGGGCATTTAGGTTGTCTTTGGACTTTTTGTCAACACCTAACAATGTATTCACTATATTATCAAAAGCATTCTTCTCAATATGCATTACATCTAAGTTATGGCGTACTAAAAGAGTTTCACAATACGGTAATTGGAAAAAAATACTTCTTTTCTTCCACTTGGGCTCGACCACATTCTCCTTACCCTTTTTCGAGCATTTTTGTATCTCAAGTTTTCCAAAAATAGTTTTCAAGTCTTTTGTTTGTTCTGACACATCAAATCCAGTTATAGGGACATGTGCATCTCTTAGTTCTTGAGTACCATCAAATGCATGTGCATCAAACCTAAACCTGTGATTGTTGGGTAGGTATCTTCGATGGCCCATGTAGCACGTTTTGTGCTTTAATCTGAATGAGCAGGTTCCAAGGTAACAACTAGCACAGCCTACCTCCCCATTTGTCTTTCTTCCAGACAAATATGCATTACCAGGGTAGTCACTAATTGTCGCAGTAAGTGCAGCACGTAGCTGCAACCACTCTGAACAGGATACATCAAATGTTCTAACGCCTACATGCCATAGCTCTAGAAGTTCATCAATTAGTGGTTGCAAGTAAACATCAATATTATTTGCAGGAGAGGATGGACCAGCAATGAGTAGAGATAGAATGAAATTTGACTGCTTCATGCACTCCCATGGAGGGACATTGTATGGAATCAAAACAACAGGCCATGTGCTGTGAGCAACACTTAATGTACGAAATGGGCTGAAACCATCAGTTGCCAAAGCAAATCTAATGTTACGACATTCTGAACTAAACTCTGGGAACCGAAAGTCGAAATCCTTCCATGTAGTAGAATCTGCTGGATGTCGTAATAAACCATCCTTGGTACGCCCTTCGCTATGCCATCTATGGCTGGCTGCTGTTTTGGATGACATGAACCTCCTTTGAAGCCTTCTTTTCAAAGGAAAATGGCGAAGAACATTCATAGGAACTCTATGGACACGCTTCCCATCAATTCCTACCTTCTCTGATTTCCACCTTGGAGCCTTACATGTTGGGCAAGAAGTACAATTGGCATATTCTTTCCTAAAGAGTACGCAATGATTTATGCAAGCATCAATGTTATCATAGCCAAGACCAACATCCCTAACAAACTTTCTAGCCTCATGGTAGTTTTTTTGGTAAATTTTCACCGGCTGGTAGTGCTTCCTTTAAGTGTAAAATAAGTTCATCAAAGCAAGCATTACTCATATTCCACAAGTTTTTTATGTTAAGGAGTCGAACAATAAACTGTAGTTTGGAGTACTTTTCACAACCTGGATACAATTGTTGACTAGCTTCATTAGCTAACTTATAGTATATCGCAGCATCTACATCATTCTCTTGCTCGTCATCACTAGCAGTCACATCTATGTTGACATCATCAAAAAATCCAAGACCTTCTCTTAGCATATCATTTATTTCGTCATCTTTGTCATTTTGAACCGATGGAGTTGAACTAACAGCTGCTGAATTGTTCGAGCTCTCACCATGATAAATCCATGTATTATACCCAGGCATAAATCCATCACAGATTAAGTGGTCATACACAGCATTTTCCTGTAACCAATACTGATTCACACATTTTCTACAAGGACAAAGGATTGTGTTGCCTCTCGCTGATTTGGAAATGGCAAATTCAATGAAATTCTTAAGACTGCTTTCATACTCGTCTGTGTACCTATAATATCAAGTTACTACTAACAATTATAACCAGGGGAGCTAGAGTAAATAATCTTTTAACTTTTCAGCTTTGTGTTGAAATCTAATTACCTAGGTGAAAGCATCAAATGTTTGTCCATGTTTCCTAATCATTGGCACCAATTTATTAGTTCTCCCAAGATGCACATGGATGCATGGAATTCACAAACATATAAAAAAGTTTCAGCTTGCAGCTAACCTGAAAAGAGAGTAAGGAGACAATAGCAACCAGGCACAGGAAGCACCAGTATGTAGCATATGAATCACCTCATCAACCTTTTGTCGAAGCACCTTGTCAACCTTCTGTCAAAGCAGCAAAGATGATAAAGCATAAATACTTCTCTCAGTCACAACTCATAACCAAGCTTACGCGAGAAGGCACAGGCACAAATACTTCTCTCAGTCACAACTCATAGACACACATCACAGATCATAAAGCATCAATTTAACAGTGCACAATTAACAGGAATTAGTACCAATTTAGTTGAACAATACTCGAGAATAGCAATTACAAAATGGAGAGGAATTAGACATAACCAAAGAAGAAGATGTAGCAGAGGAGACCGAGGTGAAGTGGAGGCAGTGGAAGAAGTCGGAGCTTGCCGGCGTCGGTGGAGAAGTCGTCGCCGTCAGTGTCGGTGAAGAGGAAGCTGGGGTCGGGGTCGTCGATGAAGGGGATGATGCAGTGGTGGCAGAGACAGGGGCGGCCGACCGGGGTTGAAGAAGATCCGGTAGAGATCGGCGATGGCGTTGGCGGCGACTTGTGGACCTAGAGGGGCGCCGCTTGCTGGTGGTAGCCGAAGAGCTGCGGCGTCGAGGTGGGTCAAGAGAAGCGGTGGTGCGGTGGATGGCGGCGAGAGGCGACGTTGGCTTGTGGAGGACAAGATGGGGAAGGAGAGCAAGAAGGCGGCGGCACGGGAGTAGGTGGCGCAGAGGAGAGAGCTAATGAGGACGCCGGCGCCGAGGTAGTGGGGGCACAGGGGCGGTCGGAAGTGAGGTGAGTGCCGGCGCCGATGCTGGAGAAGAAAGAGAGAGGCGGCAAAAAGAGATGGCGAAGAGACGAAGAGGAGTGGCGGCGGGGGGCGCAGAGATGAAGTGGCCGCCGGTGAGTTTGGCCCGGCCTCGCCGGCGCCGAGAGTGGAGGAGGAGGAGGAAACCAGAAGGGGGCGAAGGGAGATCGAAATCGGCGGCGGCGGCTAGGGCTTTGAGGTAGATCGATCGAATGGGCCGGATTGGCAGCACGGGAGTAGGCGGCGCAGAAGAGAGAGCTGATGAGGACGCCGGCGCCGAGGTAGTGGGGGCACAGGGGCGGCCGGAAGTGAGGTGAGTGCCGGCGCCGGTGCTGGAGAAGAAAGAGAGGCGGCGGAAAGAGATGGTGAAGAGACGAAGAGGAGTGGCGGCGGGGGACGCAGGGATGAAGTGGCCGCCGGCGAGTTTGGCCCAGCCTTGCCGACGCCGAGAGTGGAGGAGGAGGAGGAAACCAGAAGGGGGCGAAGGGAGATCGAAATCGGCGGCGGCGGCTAGGGCTTTGAGGCAGATCGATCGAATGGGCCGGATTGGGAATTTTGCGTTTTACTCCCGCGCCACTTTTTCCACTCTACCAATCCCACGCCAAAATGACTAATTCCTGCGTTGCTGGGGCAAAGCGCCAGGGATCATTACAAATGCCGCAAAACTTCTTTGTCGGCGTTTACAAATGCCCCTAATTATCAGATCAAACCCGGCACTTAGAAATGCCAGCAAAGATGTCTATGCTGGCATTTACGTCTGCCCTGCTATACAAACGCCCCTAAATCTCAATAAACGCCGGGTTTGCTAAACGCCCTCAAATCTCGGTTGTGTTGTAGTGACAGTCCAATTCTTTATACTCCCTCTCTCCCTTACTCTCCCCTATATCATCTTGTGCCATACATGGCAAGGTTTACAGACAGATGATGTCACACTGTTGTACATGGAAGTACTTATAAGAAGGTATTTATGTTGTGGAACATATAGTAATTTAAAAATAAAATGGAAGGGTAGATATGCAAAATGATATGTTCGTTATAATTGGGAGACTCGGGGATGTGGTTATCATTCCGCATTCCAAGCAACGTCAGCGGCGAAATGTTGCAGTGATGCATGGCACCTGCAACTACAACATGTTGAACTCTGCGCGCCTTCTTCTTCTTCATGTTGAACGAATTTTGGCGATCGAAGCAAAGACCTAATGTTTCAACTACACCCGTCAGTCAAATGTTTTTTCAAAAAAGTAAGGGTTTTTTTCTGCAGCTAAGATTTATTTGAGACCACGACTAAAACTGTTTATTGCAACCGCTTATGCATAACATATATAAACTATTTATGTCTTGGATATGGTTGTGGTAATTAACATAGTGAAGACACTAATACAGAAATACTATTAGTAGACGCCAAATCATAGACGATTTGACAAAACTGTCTGTGACATACACTATGATAGATGGTTTGAATTTGGAGACCGTCTGTGTTGTTGGTGTCGGAGAAAACTAGTATCACAGACGGTTCTTACCAATGAACCATCTGTGATACAGGAATATCATAGATGGTTTTTATTAAAAACCGTCTGTGATAATCTGTGATAAGCTGATTATCACAGACGGTTTTTATTTAAAACCGTCTGTAATAATCTGACTACATATTTATTGCACCCCTCAGAACCACATCTATCTTCATTTCGATCCAGATCTGGCCTGTGCTGCACTCTGTCTTCATTTCGCTCAGGAGGCAAGGCGCTCTCAGGCCAGTTAATTTGGTGGGAGGAGGCAGGAGAGATTTGAAGGTTCATACGTTCCTGGTTGCCCTAGTTATGGTTAGTAATGAAATTTCTTTTTCTTTGCATTACAATTTAGATATAAGTTTTGGTGAGTGTTATTGAAGATGGTTTGCATCTACTTGATCATACATGATCAGTTCCCGTCATGTGGGAGGTCAAATTTGTCAAAATTGTTGGTTATAAGTGGTTCGTCGATCGCTGGGGAAATAGCTGTTGTGTTTGTAATATGAATGAAGCTAGCAAAGTCTCAATGCATGTGTTATATATGTAGTAATAATTAATTAATTTAATTTTTAATACTAAGTTGTTATATATATGCATAACGAAGGACCGAAACTGGATGTATTCCATGAACTGTGTGAGTGAAGAGTACATTAATGGCGTGTCTGCTTTTACAAGAGCCGCCGAGGAGGATATGTTGAATAATGGGTGGAATATATGTACTGTCCATGCACTGACTGCGAGAATTTAAAGATGTTTAAGAACCGAGAGCAGATTGAAGCGCACTTGATTCGGAGGGGTTTCAAAAAGGGTTGTATGTGTTGGACCAGTCATGGCGAAGTCAATGATATACCACCGGATGACATCGCCGGTGAAGTGAATGATAAGCCACCAGATGATGTCAATTATTGTTCGGATTCAGATAGGTTGCACGATGACAATCTGGATCAGATGCTTCGCGATGTAGAAGAGAACTATGATGAGAGAGAGTATGTTAAATTCCGGGGCTTGATGGAGGACTCGGAGAAACCTTTGTTCACGTTCTGCAGGTCAAAGTACACGAGGTTGTCGGCCGTGCTTAAACTATTGAAATTGAAGGCAAACAACGGTTGGTCCGACAAGAGTTTCACGGCGCTGCTAGGTCTTTTAGCGGACATACTTCCGGAGGAAAATGAGTTACCTAAAACCACGTATAAAGCCAAGAAAGTTCTTTGTCCATTGGGAACGGAAGTAGAAATAATACATGCATGTCTGAATGATTGTATCCTCTACCGTAAAGAGTATGCAAACATGCATGTATGTCCGGTGTGCAACGCATCCCAATACAAATGTAACAATCAATCAAATGACGGCGAGAGAACAGAGGTGAAGAAAGAACATCCTGCTAAGGTGGTATGGTATTTTCCTATAATTCCTCGTTTGAAACGGTTTTTTTGCAAATCCAAAGGAGGCAAAACTGCTGCGTTGGCACTCGGAGGAGCGCAAGAAGGATGGAATACTAAGACACCTTGCTGATTCCGCCCAGTGGAGAAACATCAGTAGGAGTTTTGTAGACTTCGGTGCAGAACCAAGGAATATAAGGTTTGGACTGCGTACAGATGGAATGAATCCTTTCAGTAGCATGAGCAACCGACATAGCACTTGGCCCGTGACTCTCTGCATCTATAACCTTCTTCCTTGGTTGTGTATGAAGCGAAAGTATATTTTGCTGTCGATACTTATCCAAGGGCCAAAGCAACCTAAGAATGATATTGATGTTACCTAGCACCGTTGGTGGAAGATCTAAAAGTACTGTTGATAGGCTAAATCCAATCCTACAACCAAAAGCGAGGCCAGATTTCCTGTGGACGACATCCTGGTAATAATTATTATCTCTGGAATGCTCAATCCGTTGATAGGTTTATTGGAGTAGCTAATTTTGTACCGTTATGTAGGAGCCTAGAAGTGCAAGCTCCAAGTGAGATATGCCTCCGTTCTCTTGTCGCTGCTTGGGGCCAGGCATATCCATCTGCTCATGGGGCCATGGTGCACCGTACACCTTTAGCACCAGGCTTCGGAAAAGTTCATGTGGATTGTGTGCATGCCAACTTCGAGGTTGTCTCGCTACCGGAGCCCCCCAACGACGAGATCGTGATTCTAGCGCAAGCCATTGGAACATTCATCCAGTGGCCCAAAAGCGACATCTGCCTGGAGGCTTCTTCACCGGTGGCAGGTCCACAAGGGCAGTCTTAACCAGAGCTATATGCACTGGTGTCATCTCCACAATGCCTATCTCCACCACCGCTACCTGTACCGGTGCCATCTCCAGGAGTGCTATTCTTGATGAATCAACTTGCACCGATGATACCTTTACAGTCGACTACCATGAAGTCGACCTACAGGCGAGGCAGGGGCAAATCAAAGAAGATCAATGATGATATCTCGTAGCTGCCATTGACCCGCAAATTTGTGCTAAGCGAGCCAATGATCGTCCTGGAAGAGCGCCTCCTAACCCTTCGACTTAGTTGCCAGAGATTACACACTTGGTATATGGAACAGACCAATAAGCCACAGACAGAACAGCGCTCAGGTATCACTGTCAAATTCAGACTGGATCATTTACAGCATGAAATTCATGATTGTGTCTTCGCGGTGACCTTTGAGGATTTATTTGATCTTTTCACGCTCAACGCTCTCGACGCCTCACTCGTTCGATGCTGGATGCTGTAAGTGTGTACAATCACAGTCTCCGTTCATGTAATACTAATATATATCATATATAATTTGTTGCTTTTCTGTGTATATACATTGTGATTGAAGCTAGATCATCCAAATCATCAATTGGTTTCCTGGACCCACGCTTGGTCGCTATGGATACCATCAACGAGGATGCATCCTTCTTCAAGAGGTATATTACAACAACATTGCTGGCTCACCGCGATAAGGAATTTGTTCTTATACCCTACAATCAGCGGTTCCATTGGATTTTAATTGTAATTATACCAAAATGAAACATGGCAATATACCTTGATTCTCTAAGTAAGAACAAAATCGACTACACAGTTATCGGCCAATTACTCGATAGGTAAGTACATTTTCTCCATACATAACTATATTGTACTCTTTTTTTCCTTCCGAATGACTAAGCTAAGTTTTTCGAATCACGACGGTCGTTCGCCACGTACGTTGCAGAGACACGTGGCTTGATGGAAGGGGCCAAGCCCTTGCAACATGTTCTAAATTTTCGAGTATTCGCTAGTTCACATTAATTAATCCTATACAACACTTGATAGCAATGCCTCTTGAATTAACACATTCTATTTTTTCCAGTGCGATCAGCAGCAGCCGGGCAACACATGTGGATTCTACGTTTGCCACCATATGAAACTACTACTCGATTCCTCGAAGATCACCAATCCCACAATTATTTCATACTTATCAGGTTATATATGTACGCACATTGATATTCCTATTGACAGGCTGCGCCCATCACTACAACTGCATTGCAACAGCCCGACCTTGCACAAATTCGAGGAGAGTACATGTACTATTTTATGGCTAGAGTCATAAAATCAGATGGAGAGTTCCACAATGGACAATGATTTTTTGTTTAGGATAAGATTGACATTGATTGAAATTGTGTATTTGTTAATGGATATTTTATTTCATTTCAATTAATTGATTTGTGAAATGGATGTTTTATGTTTGTGAAATAAATTGAGATATGAATTGGATGTATACATATACATGTTGATCTGTTTGTTTCAGAGGGCATGGCTAGCATTTGCTGAGGCTAGCCAATAAACAGAAATAAATTTAGGAGTAGAAGAGAATAGCACAGATGGTTTTTAGTTAAAAACTGTCTGTGCTAGTTATAATCATAGACGGTTTTTAACTAAAAACCGTCTGCGATGACATTTCTGAACTGTCTGTAATACAGTTTTTTGTAGTAGTGAGAGGATTTTAGATCTGAGCATGTAATCCAACTAACGACAAAGCATTCACATGAACACACGCGCGTCAATGGCAGATTGACTGCTCACTGTACGGTATTGTATATGAAAAACAGCAAAAATCATGAAAACCATGTTGATTATGTTGAGTTACTTAGTTTGAAGCCAGTTCAATTGGAATATCTTAGAGACCATGAGAAGGCAATATGTGGCGGAGAGAAATAAATAGAACTTGGCAGGCAATGATTGATCTATAACAAGGTTAATAATTACTGAAGCTCCAAATACTACCCTTTTTGTTAATCAACGGCTAGTGTTTTATGGCGGAGGTACATATCGCATCACCTAACAACGAAACTATCATCAATTTTATTGTGGGATCAGTAGGCCAAAAGAAGTCTAAAAAATAGACTTTTTTTAAAAATAAGACTGGAGCTCTGCCTTCCAATTAAAAAAGTAGAGAGTTTGAGCCCCGGTGGCTAGCCCGGTAGCGGCATAGTTACAGCGTGAATATGTTACAGAGGAAAACACTCAGAACTCTACGAAGGTTCTCCTCTGTTCAACTGCCTCCTTGGTTTTTAATGCGACATCTTGTGCCGAGGCCGTTTTGTTTTTGAAAATTCTTCGGTTTCTTTCTTTCCAAATATTCCACATGACGTAAATAGACTACCCATTAAAATCCTGCCTAAGTTCTTTAGGTGTAACTGTAGGACTGATGCTGACAATCAAAGGTGTAAATGATTCCTGAAACTTTTCTCTAAGATATTCAAAATCCTTACTCAAATGACTATCATAGTCACTAAGTTCTGATCACACCAACACAACTATGCAAACCAAACCTATAAACAAGAGTCAACAAAATTAGCCACTTTCACAAGCCCGGCCAGACTGTTGTTGATGTGCCAGTTTGACCACTGGCCGGTCCGACCACCGGCGTGTGACTGGTTATATTAGCTGGCCAATCGGACCGCAAGTTTGAAGCCGGTCCAACCGGTCTACTGTTCTTAGACCTGAACACCTTTCGAGACAAAATCTCAAATATCAAGAACTTACTAAGATCTGATCCGAACACTTCTAAGTTTTGCATAAAACTTGTTCAAGATAATAAAAACATAAATCAATCAAGAAACAGAAGGATCTTATGCACGAATTCACCAAATTGAATAGAATCTTATCTAGTTTACAAAAACTCTAAATCTCAAATTACTTCTAACTTGTGAGGATTTAAGACATGAGATCTTCCAAATCTGTCCACACAGTCCTAGCAAGGTAATTTAAGTAAGAGATCAGATTAGAACTTCAACAAACCCAAAACCCATAATTTAAGTGATGCCTAGTAATAATACAAATAAGAATATGATTGAGATAAAACTTTGATCGATTTTAGAGGACGATGAAGTTTACATGCTAATAGATGATTACAAGGTGTAGCTAAAGCACCACCCTTTCCTCTCTCAACTTCTCTCTCGCAACCATGGAAGGAGACAATGTGGTAAAGCCAAAACTAAAACTCTAGAATTTTTAAGACTACCATCTGCCCTCCTCCCCTCTAAATAGCCAGATCAACCCTTAATAGGTCTAACACATTAATCTTAATGGGAAAACACATGAGCCAAACTAAAATACATTTTACACACTTACACACACTTCTGAAAGTGTTTACAAAACTCAACCAACTAACTCTTTACTGATTGATCCACTTGTCGAATCCAACTCTCTTTGATCTAAACCACTCCTCCTTTACACCTCTCTAGGCTGCAGTTTTGATCAAGGCACCAAATTGGTTTTTGGCTAACTAGCAAAATACCCTTGGCGAAGCTTCTAGACACCTTCCCTTGACTATATCTTCATCTTCACCTCAAAGCATCTCTATATGCTTTGACACATAGCCCATAGTACCAATGACTAGCCATCATATTTTTATGCATTTGGATTCACCCGAACCATCACTACGTGTATTGGTCTCGTCACTTGACACACTATATGCATCAACTCACCTCTCCACGATTCTTATCTTCTCTGTGCTCCTGCTTAAGCCATGTAGTCTCACCTGTGATGAGGACATCACTTCTTCGGATACACACAACACTCCTCCACTTGACATTCAAAGACCAATCACTAGAGCTCGCGCCCGACAATTGAATTTACAGGTGAGCTCGTTCCTAAGTACTTCTTTTTGTTCATTTGAGAATAGATTGCTACCTAATAATTTAATTATGATTAGCAATCATGGAGAAGACCTAGAAGTACTTGGAAAAGGGCTACGGGACGCACAAGTCCAGCAAGGGTGGTCGAATCATGTTGGAGGTCCAACTCAAGCCGACTTCGAATCCAATTCGGAGTCCAGTTCGAATCCAATTGGAGTCCAGGACCAGGCCGCACTAAAACGGACGCCCAGATCGCATCCAGACTCCGTTTTGGCCGTTCCACATATGTATGGAAAGCTGAGAAGACTACCTTTCCAATGGCTCTAGTACCATGTCAAAATTCCTTCTGAGTCAACGGGAATCGTCGAAACAAGTGGGCATTCAGAATCTGTCGGGGTGCTGCGCCACCGTCTTTTGGGCCGTTCGGCTTTGTATCGTGTTGGAGCCCATTAGGGGCGCGTCCAGGGGTTTTGCACGCCCCTAACTCCTATATATCCAGCCGCCACCCCCACCATTAGGGTTTGGGTTTTGCTTTGATTAATTCTGTCTTGAACAGTTTCGCCGTTCATCGGTTTGTGAGATCCCAACTTTCGAGTGCTAAATCAATACATCTGCAATTCAGTTGTGTTTTTCCTTGTTCTTGCTTGTGTTCTTCGATTCGCAGGTGAGGATTAGCCTTCTTGGCGAGGTCAATCGGGCTGCGCACGGTTGATAACCTGAGGAGACGTGGTGCTACGATTGCGGGGTTCGGGACGTGTTGTTCGGAAGCCGGATCGATTTGTGTCGCGCCTCCACCAAATCGAACATATCCAGAACCTGTTGGAAGATCGGGACCCCATCCCCATCAAGTGGTTATCAGAGCTTCAGGTGTTCCTTCAGGTTCGAGTTTACCCTACCTTTGTTTTTTCGTTTTCATCCTAGAGTCCACGAAAAAGCCCCACAAAAAGAATTAATTCCGCTGTCCAAACCCCGTTGTGCCTTTCAATCTGTTAGTTTTGGTTTGCTAAATTGAATTTGTGTCCATATAGCATTGTCTAATTGCTGGTCATATGTTTGTTCCATTAAAAATCCAAACAAAAGAAAAATTCCCCACCCCAAACCCTAGTTTCCAAATTCGGCTGATTTTTCCTTTCTCTGCAGCCGCCACCAAAAATGTCATAACTTTCTATTCTGAGATTAGTTTTGCGTGAGACCACCTCCATTAAATTCAAAAATTCATTATCCATCTATCTGCAAAATTTCACGTCATTCAAGCAAGGCAGTTAAGGGATATGTGCGGTGAAAGTTGACCCAATTATCTGTTTTGAATCTGCAACAGTCAGCAGTTGTGATTTTTGTGCGAATTTTTGTGTCGGGTTTCGGAAGTTGGCCCCAAAAGAAAATCTGTAGAAAAAGCCGTCAGAAAACATATAAAAAAAGAATCAGTGAAAAACAGGCATCTGACAAAAAGTTACGGCCAAAATACCAACATGCTGTCCAGTGGACAGAAATCTTCAGTTTTCAGTTTTGAGTCAATCCTTGTGTTCTTCAATTCCAAATTACATTGGATTGAATTATCTTGTATTTACCACTCCTACACATTGCCATACACTTGATTTTAGCCTTCTTCTATTCTTGGTTGATCAGCAACATAGGCTAAGTGCTAGATACGGACTATAATTCAATTCTATGCAATTCTGAAATTAACTGATTGTTCTCCATTGCTACCATATTGTGCCTTCCAAGCTACACCTACTCTTGATCAGCACAGTTTTGACTCTTGCAATCGTACCCACGCTCGACATGGTTTCACGAACCAGCCACCGGTTGTACCACCTGCTGCTTTGGTAAGAACACTTGTAAGAGCTTGGTAAGACACTTCCTTTGCGGATTTCCACTGCCTTCCTTTCTAGTTGATAGGGATAATCATTTTGTTTTCCCTGTGTTTCCACTAACCATGGCAGGAGACGAAGGGGACGAGACACCGGTCGATTTCAACGAGTGTGTTAGTCGCGGCCAGCTACAAGCTGCGCTCGACAAACAAAATGCTTCACTCGGCACGAGAATGGACACCATCGTTGCCGCCATTGCCAAGTTGAACACCACGGAAGGCATTGAGCGGGTGGAGCGGCGGTTGGCTGACCTCACTGGTCGGATGGACACGTTGGAGGCACGCCTGCCACCTGTCAATGACGGCCATCGTCGTGATGATGACACAGTGTATGATGCGGATGGCAACATTGATCAGCGGGCGACACAAGATGCACGACTACGTCGGCGTCTTCAGCAAAACCGACATGGTATGGGAGGTAATAACCAGAACCGTCATGGTAACGACGACCCTTTTGCTAAAGTCAAGTTTACCATTCCATCTTTTGCTGGTCTTTATGGTGCTGATATCTATCTTGATTGGGAGATGACGGTAAAGCAGAAATTTAATTCTCACTTGGTTCCTGAACAACATAGAATTAGACAAGCTACTAGTGAGTTTAAGGACTTTGCTATTATCTGGTGGAATGAACTAAGTAACATGCGCTTACAACCTGATACATGGGAGCGGTTAAAAGAAGATATGCGTAATCGTTTTGTTCCTCCCACATATAAACTTGATTTGAGAAAAAAATTGCAGCACTTAGAACAAGGTGATCGTTCTGTTCAGGACTATTATGCTGAGCTTCAAAAGGGTATGATGCGTTGTGGGGTTGTTGAGGACACGGATGATAAGATTTGTCGTTTCTACGGGGGGTTACGGCGTGAAATTCAGGACATTGTTGATTATAAAGAATTTACTACTGTCAACCAGTTGTTCCAGCTTGCTATGCTTGCAGAAAAAGAATTGCAGGGACGCAAGGAATCAGCGAAGGCAAGCACCGGACGACCCTTCTACACGCCAAGAACGACTACATCGACGGGACTGCCCAAGTCTTCTTCGAGTTTTCGTTCCCCTCCACCACCTGTGACCAAGATTGCAGCAGCGCCACCGAAGCCACCTTCCACGACACGCCTTGTAGATCCTACAAAAACTTCTTTGCAGGTTCCAGCCAGGAGTTCTTCTTCCGTGGCTTCAACGGGCCGCTCCTCCGACATTCAGTGCCACCGCTGCCATGGGCTTGGTCATGTGCAGAAGAATTGCCCTAGCCAACGGGCATACATCGCCACAGACGATGGAGGCTACATCAGCACTTCAGATGTCGAGGAGGAGGATGATGTTGCTGCTGCCTCGAACGACAATGGTGGTGGTGATGACGACTTGGTCCTTGGTGGGGCGTCCACAGCGACGCTACGGAGCATCATTGTGCAGCGCGTCCTCAGCACACAGGTACAACAACCCGATAAGCTTCAACGCCATAATTTGTTTCAGACTTTCTTCGCAATCAAGAACCGTCGCGCACGTGTCATCATTGATGGAGGAAGTTGCAACAACTTGGTAAGTTCTGATTTGGTCAAGAAGCTTGGCTTGACCACGCGACCGCATCCACATCCATACCATATTCAATGGTTAAATGACTCTGGAAAAGCTAAGGTAACACAAACATGCCGAGTCCATTTTTGCATTGGTGGTTATGTTGATCATGTTGATTGTGATGTGGTTCCTATGCAAGCATGCTCTCTTTTATTGGGTCGACCTTAGGAATTTGATAATGATGCTTTACACCATGGTAGTAGTAACAAATACACTTTTATGCATAAGGGAAAGAAAGTTACTTTACTGCCTTTGACTCCAGCTGAGATTATAGAGGCCGATAGGGAGAGAGTTGCTGGTACTAATGATCCAAATAAACATGATAAATCTGAAAAACAGCAAGTACTCCATTTGAACAATTTTGTTATGCTTGCCACCAAATCAGACCTTGCTGAAATTGATGATGTTAATGATATATGCTATGTTTTTGTGTGCAAAGATGCTTTATTTTCTCTTGATAATATGCCTTGCACCTTGCCTGCTCCTGTCACTAACCTTTTGCAGGAGTTTAGAGATGTTTTTCCTGATGAGATTCCTCCAGGACTTCCACCCCTTCGAGGGATTGAGCACCAGATTGACTTGATTCCTGGAGCGAGCTTGCCAAACCGTGCGGCGTACAGGACCAATCCTGAAGAGACTAAGGAGATTCAGCGACAAGTCCAAGACCTTTTGCACCGTGGGTACATACGTGAGAGCCTTAGTCCTTGTGCTGTTCCTATTCTTTTGGTTCCCAAAAAAGATGGTTCTTGGCGTACTCTATGGAACAAGTTGGGTACAAAGTTGTTGTTCTCTACAACATGTCACCCACAAACTGATGGTCAAACCGAGGTGGTGAACCGCACATTGTCTACCATGTTGAGAGCTATTTTGAAGAATAATTTGAAGCTGTGGGAAGAGTGTTTGCAGCATGTTGAGTTTGCATATAATCGAGCGGAACACTCCACCACCAAGGTAAGTCCTTTTCAGGTAGTGTATGGATTCAATCCCCGTGCCCCTATTGGTATTTTACCTTTGCCTACTAGTGAGAGAGCTCATAATGATGCTAAGGAGCATGCTGATTTTATTGTCAAAATGCATGAGACTACTAAGGCCAACATTGAAAAGATGAATGAAAAATATAGGATTATTGGTAGTAAAGGTAGAAAGGAAGTTAAACTTGAACCGGGTGATTTTGTTTGGTTGCACTTGAGAAAGGATAGATTTCCTGAGTTAAGAAAATCAAAATTGATGCCTAGAGCTGCTGGTCCTTTTAAGATAGTTGAGAAGATAAATGATAATGCATATAAACTTGCGTTGCCTCCCGAGTTTGGGGTTAGTCCCACCTTTAACATTTCAGATTTGAAGCCATACTTGGGAGATGAAGATGAGGCTGAGTTGAGGACAACTCCGCTTCAAGAGGGGAAGGATGATGAGGACATCACTTCTTCGGATACACACAACACTCCTCCACTTGACATTCAAAGACCAATCACTAGAGCTCGCGCTCGACAATTGAATTTACAGGTGAGCTCGTTCCTAAGTACTTCTTTTTGTTCATTTGAGAATAGATTGCTACCTAATAATTTAATTATGATTAGGAACCATGGAGAAGACCTAGAAGTACTTGGAGAAGGGCTACGGGATGCACAAGTCCAGCAAGGGCGGTCGAATCATGTTGGAGGTCCAACTCAAGCCGACTTCGAATCCAATTCGGAGTCCAGGACCAGGCCGCACTAAAACGGACGCCCAGATCGCATCCGGACTCCATTTTGGACGTTCCACATATGTATGGAAATCTGAGAAGAATACCTTTCCAATGGCTCTGGTCCCATGTCAAAATTCCTTCTGAGTCAACGGGAATCGTCGAAACAAGTGGGCGTTCAGAATCTGTCAGGGTGCTGCGCCACCGTCTTTTGGGCCGTTCGGCTTTGTATCGTGTTGGAGCCCATTAGGGGCGCGTCCAGGGGTTTTGCACGCCCCTAACTCCTATATATCCAGCCACCACCCCCACCATTAGGGTTTGGGTTTTGCTTAGATTAATTCTGTCTTGAACAGTTTCGCCGTTCATCGGTTTGTGAGACCCCAACTTTCGAGTGCTAAATCAATACATCTGCAATTCAGTTGTGTTCTTTCTTATTCTTGCTTGTGTTCTTCGATTCGCAGGCGAGGATTAGCCTTCTTGGCGAGGTCAACCGGGCTGCGCACGGTTGATAACCTGAGGAGACGTGGTGCTGCGATTGCGGGGTTCGGGACGTGTTGTTCGGAAGCCGGATCGATTTGTGTCGCGCCTCCACCAAATCGAACATATCCAGAACCTGTTGCAAGATCGGGACCCCATCCCCATCAACCTGGACTTACATGACTATTTCGGACCTTAGCTCCCCCTACCTATTCCCGATCCATTGCCATTGACCACTACGTTCTCCAAGTCACCTATATATCCAAAGACCAAGCAAATATATCAAGCACAAGTTCCATACACTTAAATCACGTTAATCAGAGCCATGCATCATGCATAGCTTCCAAGCCATGAACCAACCTCAAACCAACTCAGCTCAACTCATCCTGATCTCCGGCTGTAGCCACCATTTTGATTGCTCCCTTCACGCTAGTAGGACCGCTGCGGTCAGACCACTAAGCACTGGCTGGTGTGACTAGTTTTTTGATGCCTATCACACCGGCCAACTCACCATGGTCTGACTACCAACCATGGCCGGTCCGACTGCATGAGCCCAACTTCCAAAACACACTCTCTAGAAAAAGCACCCACCAACTAGAAATCAGTTATACCGCCCGGTAGTTTGACCTCCCCAAACTCTACCTTGAAGCTATGGGGTAGAGGAAGGAGCCAATCATTCTACGATACTCCTTTTGATGAATAGGCTAACTGTCTTCATATTTAATGCGGATACAGACATGATTAGTGATTTTCAGTTAAATATATTATTTGATTGGAAATAATTATTGAGTCGTATTAAATATTGTTATGTGAACTCTAATTTAATTCGGTCTTTAATGATTATACTTTGAGATACGGAGCTACAACTATTTTATTTAAATATATACAGGCTCATATTTGATCTGTACAAGGCTAAAGTAAATATGCGTTTAGAAGGTCTCGTCGATACTAATGCATCGTCCATCACTTCAAGTGTACAAGATAATGAGGATATCCCAATCGGACCAATTATACGAGCACGAGCTAAAAAGATTAATCAACAGGTGAACTCGCTCCTAGTTGAATTTGGTTTTAATTTATATGAGAATAATATACTACCTAATAGCCACTCTTTAATTATTATCATGTTCAAACAAAAGAAAGCTTTAGATGGGAAACAACAAAGATGGGAATAAAAAGTTGATCGAGTCACGTTGTTGCCCAGAAGAAAGGAAGGATCACTACTACAGAAAGGCTAATAGTAGACGGCAAATCACAGACGGTTTTGTGAAACCGTCTGTAATGTAAACTATTACAGACGGTTTTGTGAAACCGTCTGTAATGTAAACTATTACAGACGGTTTTAATTTGAAGGCCGTCTGTGGTATTTGTGGTGGGAAAAAGGAGTATCACAGACGGTTCTTACTGCTGAACCGTCTGTGATACTGGAGAGCTCATATGGTTTTTGTGGTCAAAAGTCGTAAGATCAGATGGAGAGTTCCACTGCCCAGAATGATTTTTTATTGTAATTCTAAGTGCAAATACAGTGTAGATCTTTTACAATTGTGTATTTGTTAATGGATATTTTATTTCAACTCAATGAATTGATTTGCGAAATGGATGCTTTATGTTTGTGAAATGCAGTGCGTTGTCAATTGGATGTTTTATGTCTGTGAAATGAATTGAGATGTGAAATGTATCTGAAATGAAATGAGATGTGTGAATTGTATATGTTTATGTCTGTGATTATCTGCTTGTTTCAGAGGGCATGGCTAGCATTTCCTGAGGCTAGCTATAAACAGAAATAGATTCTGCTGGGGGGGAGGAGTATCACAGACGGTTTTTCATTAAAAACCGTCTGTGATTATGCGATATCACAGACGGTTTTTCATTAAAAACCGTCTGTGATTATCCGATATCACAGACGGTTTTGTACTAAAAACCGTCTGTGATTATCCGATATCACAGACGGTATCGGATAATCACAGACGGTTTTTAGTACAAAACCGTCTGTGATATCGGATAATCACAGACGGTTTTTAATGAAAAACCGTCTGTGATATCGCATAATCACAGACGGTTCAAAAACCGTTTGTGATAACTTGGATTATCACTGACCCATAATTTCAGACGGTTCAGAAAACTGTCTGTGATGACGTTTCTGAACCGTCTGTAATGTGGTTTTCTGTAGTAGTGGATGCGGACGGGTTACATGCTGCCAAGTGCAAAAGAAGAACCATCCAAGGCCATATACGTAGATCATGTACTTGGACCAAGTCCGAACCAAAGTGTGTCACGTCTGACCAAACATCTAACTCGGCCATGTAACTTCTATCTATCTAGCTTAGGGAGTCTAAATAAGAATAGGAGTTAGAAGTCGATTACGAGTCCGTGCGTGGCTTGAGACTGGAGGCTATAAGTATTTTTTTTTGTACCTCTTGTAAAAACATTAGACCACAGAAAATTATTCCATTATTTTTAGAGAGCTTTACGCTTGTTCTTCCTATGGTTTGGCATACGATTGCAACCTAGAGGGGAATCGGGCGTTCTTCCCCGTCGTTCTTGTGGTTCCTTGTGATTTGCAGGAGCAACGACACGTCTACTGGGTGGTTGAGTAGACGGGATCACGAGCGTGTGGTTAGGCGAATTCTTTTGTTGCAGGTCGCTGTTCTAACAGTGGTTGGCACCATCGATTCGTCAGGTTGCACGGATCCGAAGTATCTCCATCGATCCTACGCCATGAAGATTGGGCAATCCTCCGCAGCGCGGTTGACACGGTAGGACCAATTTACCCATAATTAGATTTTTCCCTGTACATAAAAAAGTCAAAAAAAATCTAAGCCCTAGTTTTTGCATCTGTTATTTTTTGTGAGTTTTGTTACGTTTTCGTACATTAGAATTTTGTTTAGGTACTGATCGTCGTGTTCCTTTGCGTCGCTTGATCATTGTGTTATTTTCTTTGTTTCGCCTAAACCAAAAAAAATTCCGATTGCTACAGTAATGCTACAGTGCCGTGGATAGTACCTGCTACAGTAAATATGCCCATAATTTTTTGTTCGTCTTTGAGACAAGTCTTTGATAATTGCATTAAGGGCTGCTCTTGGTATTAATCTATATTTGCTGAAATTTTAAATATTTATGCAAAGAAATGCTAAATCTTAGTGCCAACCAACAAGTAAAAAAAAGGCAGCTGACATAAAGAAAAAAAGCCTCAGCAAAAAAAAGTGAGCGTTGGTTTAATTGGGGTTAGCTAATTCTAATAAATAATTTTAGCTTGTGTATTTATTCCTTTGAGCAATCTTGTGCCCTTACATAAGATATAAGGGTTTGCTTAAGGCCACATAGGGCTTTGGATAGCTTGTAGAGATGATTTGGGAACTTAAGATTATCGAAACAATGTAGTTGTGTAACATAGACTTTTTCTTCTACGAAATCATTGAGAAAGGCACTCTTAATATCTATTTGGTACAATATAAAATCTTTAGAGGCTGCAAAGGCTAAGAGTATCCTAATGGCTACTAATCTAGCAACTAGGGCAAAGATCTCTTCAACGTCTAAGCCCTCCATCTAAGTAAAGCCTTGAGCAATAAGTCTAGCTCTGTTTCTACCACTACTCCATTCTTACTTTGCTTGTTCTTGAATACCCATTTGGTTCCTATACTGTTGTGACCATTATTCCTCTCAAAGTTTTCCAACTCCTAAAGCATGGTATTGATATGAGATTCATCTCTAAGTGCATGGGTGACATGCATGGGTATCAAAGCAAGCAATAAATGTAGAATGATCAATTGAGTTAGGAGAATAAAACCTGTAGTGAGTAACTCACTCATGAAGTTCTCCAATCAGCCGCTTAGGAGGACAATATCGCTGAAGATATTGAGGTAATCCTAGGACAAAAGTGGCATCTATCTCATGGGCTGCGAATATAGGAGCGGAGCCACCCTGTACTGAGAAGTCATGGGAGCAAGCTGTCCAATTGAAGCAGGTGCTCCAATTGGCTTTGAAATACGACACATGCTAAAAATATGCCGTAGAGGTAATAATAGAGATTATTATATTTTGTTATGTTAATGTTATCTTGTTCCTTCAATAATATCATCAATGTTTATTAGGAAATATGAGACTTGATTGTGAAACTCTATATTTCTATGATGGTTATTCTTAAATGATCCCTAGTCATAAACATATGAATAGACTAGCATATGTATTTACTGATGACCATATTTCACGGGTCATAGATATGAAGATATGAAACCAATAATATGGACACATGTTAGCGAACATAGGGTTGGATCGACCCACAATGAGACTCTACGAGAACGTTGCATTCTTATATGTCATCAGTTGGTCTGATTTACAATGCATATGCTATATCCTTAGACTTAAGGTCATGGCACGTACTCGAGATGCATAATGGCTGTCAGGGGGCATTGCCAAACGCTACTCCATAACTGGGCAGTTATAAAGGTAGCTTTCGGGTTTTATCATGATGCTTGCATCAAGGCACGGTCGATCAAGATAGGATTTGCCCCTCAATGCAATGGAAGAGATATCTCTAGGCCTCTCGAGTGATTGGATTCCAGAAATACATGGCCATGCTACTAATGGTTAAAGAGTTAACCGTAGTCAGGGAATTTGAGTCGCATGATCGAGAAAGAGTGGTCAAGCTAACTAACAAGCATGGCATGTACTCGCCTTGAGCTTGACCGATATCATGAAGCTAAGGGAAATACATATAAGTTTCATTGAGGTTTGTTTGATATGATCTTTACGTATACTTAGGAGTTGGCATGTCTTGCTATGGGCTACTGCCGATTAGCGGGCGAGTAGGAGTTATTGGGGCATATCCAAGTGTACATTGACATATAGGGTCGCACACTTAAAGACTAGAATATAATTCAAATGGCAATCTGAATTCATGTAGGCCACAAGTTCCTAATGGGCCTTAAGTTTGAGGCACATCATGGATGCCTATATGTAGTGTGGTAGTGGCATAGGGTTTGTAGGAAATTGGGAATTCCCCAAACCCCAAGCGCCATACCTTTCTCATCCAATACCACATAGCCAGCACTAGCAGCTAGCGCTAGCACTCCAGCGCATGGTATTCCTACCTCGTACATGTGGATACCTTGAAGGTGTTGATGCGAAACTTTAGCACTAGACGATCCACAACTTGTGACGATCATAAGGACCTAGAGGAGGATATGTGTGGCTAGTACGACTACCACCACACCAGCACGCTACATTGACTCTACTTCCACTATCAGTCTACACATCTAGTGATAATCCCGTAATTTATTACTAGTGGAGGTTCCTTATTTACGTGGTAGATTTTTGAAATTGTGCTGGCATCAGTTATATCAAGCCATCCGGTCTAGTTTTAGAATCGGATTAGATGCATATGGTTATATGAGGGAGTCGTAGATGTAATCTATTACTATTTCTGTAGGTCTTTCTACATGATAGATTGATTTTGACGGTGGATGATATGATTGCCTATGCACAGTGATCTATAGCTGGGTTCATGATCGCTATTCCATGATCGTGTTTAAATGGTCGAATCATGACTTGCCTCTACCAGTCAGTTTTTGCCATCAGGGCACACAGTGAAGGTGTAAATCCATGGGCACACGAAGATCAATTTTGGTTGATCGAATTGGAGTTGCGATCAAAAAGGCTTAATGTGATTTGCATGGACGGAACAATAGATTGGATCTATGTAATCCAAAAATTTTCACAACATAGGCTACCGCCCCTCTGACCCCACTCCATTCACTAGCAAACAAGACTACGGTGACTTGGATAATAACTTGGTACATTAGATAAAATGCAATTCTAAGCATATTTGTTTTGCAGTATTGTTATGAATAGTATGGCCCATTATGCATGTGATGCATGCGAATGAAGTATGAGATGCATATATGTATGTAATATTCATGGCCTACTTTCATGCTTATTGCAGCCCAAGATGATCTTTATTTGTATAATGACTTGTGTGTTGACTTGTGATGCTTCTTCACTCCTTGTAACTTTTACTGGTATGTGCTATGGAGTAACGGTTTAGTAGGAGTACTTGGAGGTTTTGGCCACTTGGAGACATGGCAAACAGGAAGTGTGGTGACAGAGATCATCATGTGGAAGGGCCATACTATATCACGATGCAATGTGATTGTTTGTGAATAGATTTACATTTATGTTCAATTATTTCTATGCATGTTATTTAATTGCTCTAAATGCTTTTAACATGGTAGACATAAAATTTCCTCACATAATATAAAGCCCAATTGATGCCCTCCTAATTAGTTGCACCATCCAAAGCCATGTATTTTAATGATAGATCTTGCTAAAGTAGAGTGCCATTAATTTTTCTTGACTAGATAAGTTTGTATTGGGCACTCACACATAAAGCATTAGTTTAACTTGACAAGGTCATCATAACGGTTATTGACCTTGCAGCATAGTGTTCGGTGCCGGAGCATAGAGATGTTGCCCAACAACAAGAGTTCTATAGAGATATGATTAGCAAAGGTTTTCTTACCAAATTCACTAATCTTCTAGCAGTGGTGCCAAAGCTCACTAGTAGATAAGTTGATTGTGGGTCTTGAATCAATAAATGTCATAAGAGGGATATGGCATTTAGTGGGAGTATCTTTATTAAATTGTTTAATAGAAGTTACTTTTCTTGAATATATGTCTTAGTTTTGCATATTATATGTTG
Organism: Dendrocalamus latiflorus; assembly: GCA_017311315.1. Taxonomy (NCBI): domain Eukaryota; kingdom Viridiplantae; phylum Streptophyta; class Magnoliopsida; order Poales; family Poaceae; genus Dendrocalamus; species Dendrocalamus latiflorus. The sequence continues at coordinate 6,816,423 of CM029675.1, forward strand.
TAGATCATGGCACAAACTGTTGTACCTACCTCAAGTTTTGCCTTACGTTCGATATTTGATAAAGAAAAATTGAATGGAACAAAATTTGTGGATTGGTCCCACAATCCAAGAATTGCTCTTAGGCAAGATAAAAAGGAACATGTTCTAGAGGAACCAATTCTAGAAGTGCCTGTTGAAAATGCTACTCTTAAAAATGCCTATAAAAAGGCATTTAATGAGTCCCTTGATGTTAGCTGTCTCATGCTTGCTGCCATGGACTTAGACCTTTGGAAGCAGTTTAAGAACATAGAGGCCTATGATATGATTGTGGCACTCAAAGGCATGCTTGAGATACAAGAAAGAACTGAGAGATATGAGGTCTCGAAGAAATTGTTTGGATGTAAGCTAGTTGAGTTCAGTCCGGTGAGCCCTCATGTGATCAAGATGGTTGGTTACACATAGAGCTTGAAAAAACTTGGTTTTCCCCTTAGCCAAGTGTTGACTACTGACTTGATTCTTCCTTCACTTCCTGCAAGCTATGGGTAATTCATTCTGAATTTCCATATGAATGCCTTATACAAGAATCTCACCAAGTTACATATTATGCTCAAGACAATAGAGGATAGTATTACGAAAAGCAATAGTCATGTGATGATGGTGTAAAAGAGTACAAGCTTTAAGAAGAAGGCTAAGACATGGGTCAAAGGAAAGGGTAAGGCTAAAGCTTTGGATGAGATCCATAAAAACAAGCCTAAGCTTAAGACTAAGTTTGGCCTGACTCTAGAAACTGAATGCTATTACTGCAAAGAGCTAGACCATTGGAAGAGGAACTGCAAGAAAACCTGGCTAATCTAAAAAAGAATGGTGGGACTAAGCCTTCCACCTCAGGTATTAATGTTATAGATGTTTTTCTGGCTAATTCTCCCATTAACTCTTATGTATTTGATACCAGATCTGTTGCTCATATTTGCAAGTCGATGTAGAGTCTAACAAAGAGTAGGAGCTTTGCAAGAGGTGAGGTGGATCTGCGCATTAGGAATAAAGCCAGGGTTGCTGCATTAGCCATCGGGGCCTTGCTATTAGATTTGCCTTCAGGATTTATTATGGAATTAAATAATTATTATAGTGTTCCAGCCTTAAGTAGAAACATTATCTCTACCTCATGTTTGTTGGTAGGGGGTTATAAATTCATTATTGAGGATACTGGTTGTTCTATATTTTTGAATAAAATATTTTATGGCTTTGCTCCTGTTGTGAATGGGTTGTTTATTTTAAATCTTGTTGATGCACTGGTCTATAATATTAATGCGAAAAGGCTTCGACCTAACGATCTGAATTCCACTTTTATTTGGCATTGTCGTTTGGGTCACATAAGTGAGAAACGCATGAAGAAGTTCCATGATTATGGACTTCTAAACTCATTTGACTTGGAATCATTTTGAATGTGCCAATCTTGTCTACTTGGAAAGATGAGCAAGTCACCTTTCACTGGATGATGTGAGAGGGCGTCTGACTTGTTGGCACTCATACATACAGATGTGTGTGGGAAAATGAGCACCATAGCTAGAGGTGGTTTTTAGTACTTCATTAATTTCACTAGTGATTATCATTTGCAATTTAGTTTTGTATTCATTTTAAATGGAGGAGCAGTGAGCTGAAAAAGTTTCAAGCAAGAGATAGTTGCTGATTCTACAACGGAGGCCGAGTACATTGCGACTTCTGAAGCTATGAAGGAAGGTGTTTGGATAAGGAATTTCAGTGTTGAGTTGGGTATGGTCCTGACTATCTTGAGCTCAGTGGATCTCTATTATGATAAGCAATTGCATAGGCTAAGGAGCCTGTATCCCATCAAAAGTCCAAGTATATACTCAGGCACTGTCATCTTATTCATGATATTGTGGATAGAGGAGATGTAAAGATATGCCAAATACACATGGATTTAAATGTTGCTAATCCATTGACAAAAGCTCTCACACAGCCATAGCATGAGGTGCACCCAAGAGCTATCAATATTAGATACTTAAATGATTGACTCTAGTAAAAGTGGAAGACTGTTGGAAATATGCCCTAGAGGCAATCATAGAGATAATTATATTTTGTTATGTTCATAATTCATTGGATAATATGTTATCCTGTTCCTTAAATAATATCATTAATATTTATTAGCAGGTATGTGACTTGATTGTGAAACTCTATATTTCTGCGATGATTATTCTCACTACTACAAAAAGCCTAATACTAGACGTCACATCACAGACAGTTACCCAAAACCATCAGTATTAAAAACAATCATAGATAGTTTTAGTTTATAGACCATCTGTGTTAATGACAGCACTAAAAACCGCTTGTGACAATGTAATGTAACAGATGGTTCATGGTAAAAACCATCTGTAAGGTATCACAGACGGTTATTAATAAAAACCATATGTGATATTACTAAAATATCATAAATAGTTTTCTATTTGAACCGTCGGTGATACTTCACAGATAGTTTATATTAAAAACTGTATGTGAAAATTAACTCATTACATATGGTTTTTAATAAAAACTATATGTGATAATTCCACTATATTAATTACATGCAGACCCATTGACCCTCTGTCTTAAATTCCAGATCAAAGGTGCTGTTTTGAGCTAGAAGATGCCATTTGGTGAGAGGAGACTATTTGGCAAGAGTGATTGTAGATCCATTCATTTCTTGAGTACCTATAGTTAGTAACTTGGCAAGAATTAAGTACCTAAATAGACTAGGGTCTAGAGTTTAGGGTTTAGTCAACTCATAGTCTATTTGTACTTAATTCAATTCAATTAATTATTCTTACTACATATAGCTACTTTAGATTGTATATATATAGGGAATTTGATATCTCATAGAAATTGTTTTAGTTAGAATCAGAAGAAACTAATTTGTTTTATGTGTAATGTAGGATTGAACCTGTATGTACGCTGAGAACTGTGTGAGTAAAGAGTACATTAATAGCATGTCTACTTTTACAAGAGCTATTGAAGAGGATATGTTGAATAAGGGGTGGAATATATGTACTGTCCATGCATTAATTGTAAGAATCTAAAAATGTTTAAGAACCAAGTGCAGATTACACAGGAAGGTAGTAATAATGACATCGTCGACGAAGTCAAAGATATGCCGCTGGATGATGTTGATTGTAGTTCTGATTCGAATAGGCTGCATGATGACAATCTAGATCAGATACTTCGCGATGCAGAAGGGAACTATGCTAAGAGAGAGTATATTAAATTCCAGAGCTTGATGGAGGATTCGGAGAAACCTTTGTTCGTGTGCTGCAAGTCAAAGTACACAAGATTGTCAGTCGTGCTTCAACTGTTGAAATTAAAGACAAGCAACGGTTGGTCCTATTCCTCCTCTCAACTACCCCATTATGCTATGGAACATATGGTGATGAAAACTTATGTTCTATCCTTTTCTCAACACCAAAGGAAGCAAAGGGAATTTTTTTGAACTCAGTCCCACTATCACTATGAATGTATATCATCCTATCTTTTAGAGCCTTTTTGAAGTGTTTAAAATAAAATTTACCATTTGGAATTTCAAGAATTAACTAAAGCTTAATTTGAATTTTTAGAAATTTAAAAGATTTAATATGACTAAAGTAAACATTAATTAAGAGATTTTTTTTGTATTTTTTTGAAGTGTTGTTGGGTTCCTTCTACTACAAGGAATTTTTGTATTTTCTCAAATGTTTTTGAATTTATTTGCTATTTTCTAGAGCTCAATTAGATTTATTTCAATTCCTGAAATTATAAAAATGATAGAAAATCTGGAAAAGGTCCTTTGGTTCGAAACCTTATGGTTTGGCCCAGCCCATCTAGGCCTTAGCTGTGCCACCATGCACCGTGCATCTCATCCGTCCACGTGCCCTTGTCCATGCATTTCATCTCTTAGTGGGAGTCTCTCTCCTGTGCGTCTAGTTTGAGGTCACCTCGATGTCTATGTCCATGTTGGACTCTTTAACTGCCGCCCATTAAATAGCGTGCCTTGCCCTAGGCAAAGCTCCATGCCACCTCGACTTCGTCACCTCGCACCGGAGCCGAAGCTTCACACCACAACTCAATGGCCATCGCCAAAGTCCTTGATGACCTCGCTCTACTGCCTGTGCCTTGTCCCACGTTGCATCATTACCAGAGAGGGCAAGCGAGGTCGCCTTGCCTCACTGGTAAGCCACTGACCGGTGCCACCACTCGACCTCGCCTATCATCACACCGCTCCTCCACAGCATGCTCATCAACGAGTGCATCGACTCATCGCATCAGTGTAGACACCGCGATTGCCACTGATGCTCTGCCTCCACCAGCAAATCACCATATGCTACGTGTTGACTCTCTCGTCTGTTCGATTGCTATTGCGATCGTTCAACTAGATCTATGCTGACACCCCAATTTGAAGTCTGAGATTCACCCATGTGGCATGTTGTCAGCCGTTACATCTCTGTGACGCTCCATATTGCACACTAGATGTGCCGGCCACTGACATCGGCCCTAGCTACGCCGTGCATGCTAACATCGGTAGCCACATTAGTGATGACGTTAGCCCTAAGTGCAGATGTCAAGCCATGTCACTGCCACCTCAGCAAAACCATGCCACCATGCCAGCCATGTCACCTTCTACATGTTATGCAACGTCAGCCCTAAGTGCCACGTCAGTAAGCCTCGTTAGCACGTCCACTATTTCATGAATGGAGTTCACCATAGATTCGGATTGTTCCATAGACCTGGTTCAAAGCATAGTAGCTTTTCTCAAATTTTCAGAAATTTATTTTCTGGAAATTTTTCCAAGAGCCCGTTCTCTGCTATCCTAGCTCCAATTGACCCAATTCTTTTTGCTAAATTCATGTAAACTTGAGCTCTATCTTTTGATTATAGTTTGGTTATTTTTTGATTTTATTTAAATTTATTTGCATTTAATTTACTTTCTCTCTCGTTAGATAACATCTTCGAAGGAGCAGAAGCAGGACCTGAATACCAAGCATTGATAACTGAGCAAAACCAAGGCAAGTCATGTCATTTGATTATGTTGAACCTAGTTTTCAAATCTATTTATTTATTATTTAGTTTTAAATTATGTTGCATTGCTACTTTAATATAAACCTTTGTACCTGTAGTTATTATCCAACTTGATTAATTCCATCTTGATAGTTTGAATGCCATAATTCCATTGTCACCACAGGATGGATATTTATCTAGTGATACAATATTAGTGGTCATATGGGTTGTACGTTTAGTATACTTAGACATGCTTTTAGTACGTTGGGCTCATTATCACATGTGGATTAATTAACTAATTTTGACTTAATGAGATACTGAATCATGGTGGTCAGCCATAGATGTAAAAACTTGGTTGGGCTATGTTTGGGAAGTGAATGGTTAGTTCAGTGGTGGTTCATTACGTGAATGGTTAGTTCAGAGAGTTCATTAGGTGAATGGTCAGTTCACTTGTGGTTTATTCAATTCCTTCGATTATTATTTATTATCATTTTTAAAGTGTGCTTTCAATCTATTTATTTATTGTATTTACCCTAAACTATTGCTTTTCTGCAAAATAACCACTCAACCCTCATTTGGTAAGCCTTGCATAATTATATATTTCATCTTATTATAAACGACTTACTAAGTATTCTATGTACTCATGGCTATATCCACATTTGCTGAGTTACTGAAGAAGAGCCATATAAGACAGAATAATTTGAAGGTTTCTTCGATGACTTTACAGATTGGGACTTCGCTCCCCAATTGATTGCCTGTGGGCATGTCGAATGGATACTACGCTTGTCTTATGTTTTTCTACTACTATTTTTTTTGGCTAAGCCCTTTAGGCTATTATCTGTAAGCTTGGCTATAAGGTCGCTACTCTGATAAGTAATAATATTTGAGTTTTCTTAGTTAATCATGATCATGATTGGCATTTCATCTATGTTTCCACTGTGTGTACTAGTGTGATTTTGGACTAGTTCAAAATACACAGACAATCTAGATTTTCAAATTCAGGTCTGTACAAAATGGCTCTCAAAGCACATGGAAGGTCTACACTCAAACACTTAGCTAACTCTAGAAAATGACTAAATGCCTCATTCTTGGAGGCTAATAAACAAACCTAAGAGTACCTGAAGTATTCATCAACTATCACAACCACATACCATTTCCCTCCAGCTAACTGAGCCATAGGCAAACCTATAGTGTCCATATGTAAGAGTTGTCTTGGACCATCAGTTATAACAATGGATAAAGGTGGATGTAGAGCAGTTACCATTTTAACATGCCTATAAGGAGCACACACCATATCCTTACTACCTTTGAGCTTAGGCAATCCTCTAATGAGACCCATCACACTAATTCTAGTCAAGTGATCAAGGCTTATGTGCCCTAGTTTCCTATACAAAAAGTAAAGATCTCAAGACTCAGAAGCTATAAGACACTTCAATCCAAAACTACATGACTTAGCAAAATTAACACAAAAGACTCTACCAACGCTAGATATATCAAATATCAAAACGTTGGAAGCATCAAGAACTCTGCAAGCATTTTTTAATTTGACCACAAGGTTGTCATCAATAAGTTGAGAAATAGACCGGAGGATGTACTTGACCTTACTTACCAAAGCAATATCTTTGAGCATGTAGTTGTCATTGACTTTGATAGTTCCTTTGGCCATCACATGTCTAGTAGCAGCATTCCCAAAGGTGATGAATTCCTCACTGGATGCACGAGCTAAGAGGAGAACCATTTAGAATATCCAATCGTGTGATGTGAACACCTGGAGTCGATGAGCCACATGTTCTCCTCCCCCTCTCGTAAAACCTACACCAAAGAGAAAGAAGGCATCAATGTCTTAGTATTAGGGTGAGCGATATAAGTCTTAGGAATCTAGTACTAAGACACATGACATAAAGGAGCAGTAGTAAATGGACCAAAGTTTGAGTTAGAATAAACATGAGGATAAACATGAGATATAGGAAAATCCCTCTCATATCCTTGCTATGGACGATTACTACCAAACCGGTGTACCTCCTATCTAGGGTGGCTCATGATTTAAACCCATCCTAATGAAAACCAAACCCACATATGGTACTAAAGCCGCTGTCACAGCCCAACTGTTTATTTCAAAAATTTTAATAAAAAAATAAAATTAATATATATTTTGAAAGAAAAACAAGTGTTCTTTGGTTGTTTGAATTTTAGAGATTTTATTTGCTTGATTTCAGCTTTTAAAAAGGGTTTTTCTTAAAAGTAATTTATCTAAAACATGAAAATATTATTAATAAAGGGTATTTTGAATATTGTTTTTAAAATACATTTTTATATTATTTATTTTAAAGCATTTGGCTTTTATCTGGTTTTCTATGAATTTTTCAAATTTAAAAAATCAATTTCAAAGATAAAAAATATTTTTGTAAAAAAATTAAAGACCAAATTCAAGTTGGAAATATTTTCCTAAGTCCAAATATATTCAAAAATTTCTGTGAATTTTTTTGAACTTTCCAGACTTTATTTGCTATTTTCTCCGCATTTATTCTATTTTCTGGGTTTTATGAAATCAAAAGGATTTAAGGTCTCCTCTCTCCTCTCGGGTTGACAATTGTCCAACTCGGATTACCCCATCCCCGAACAGCTGAATCCCATGCATTCCTTGCCACGTAACCCTTCTCCTTTCAACCAGTGGTCAGGATTTAATCCCGTTGTCACTTGGCAACTATCCACGCACCCTCTCAGTATTCCCCTCCTCTCTCTCACCAACATGTGGGGCCCACCCATCATCTCCTACCTCCACCCCTTCTTCCTCTGGTTGACCTCCATTGCTGCCCCTACTCGAGCTCATAGATGGTAGTCATTACTTTCTATTAGCCAAAGCAAATGATACCATTGAAAGCCTCCATCACTCCTCCACTCATTTCGACGGTTTTCTTCGGCCATTAAGTGCTGCCCTCCCCTTTTACTTCTGTAATCGGCCATTAAATTCTGGTGACCAATTAACTGCTGGCCACTGCCTCCAAGCACATATATTTTTTGACCACGTACTATTTTTTACCACTCTGAACACTCACAAAACACTTTAGCTCCGACCACACAAACAAAATTCTATAGCTCCAACCACTCAAACATACTGTAGCTTTGACCCCACACAAAACTTTGTAGCTTCGACCATACACAAAACACTGTAGCTCCAATCACACACAAAACACTGTAGCTTCCAACCACTTTTCCTTCACAAAAATAATTCCAGAAACCAAATTTATTCTTTTTCTCTTTTTCTTTGTTTTCAAACTTGAGAAGCCCGTTCTCCGTCATCCTAGCCACGATTGAACCCATTCAAATTTTTAAATTCATCTAAAATTAAGATTTGTCTAAATACTTATTGTTTTCAAATTTTTGGAGTTTATTTGAATTTATTTAATTTTATTTGAGTTTGGTGGGTTATTTTCGCATGTAGACTGCAATGATTCGGGAGGATTTCTTCTATGACAATTCTCACCAATTTGTAGAGCAAGGCAAGTTACACACCTTGATCATAATGATTCTAGTTTGCAAATAAAATTACATTGTTTTAAATTATTCTGCATGCATATTTTTATTTAACCTATCTCAATTCAGTTTTAAACATAGTTATTGTCTACTTGTTAATACCTCCTTTGACATTGATTCCTAGATACCTTGTCACCCTAGAATAAAACTCTAGTTAGTACACTAGTATTGACTAGAGAATTTTGTAGCAAATGCTTAGACATGCTTAGATATAACCCTAGGCTTGGGATACCTTTTCACATAAAATGGCTTTTAAAATGTACTCTTGACTTTGATGAGTCAAGAAAGAATATGAATTATTTTAGAACAAGATATAAAATCTGGTTTAGACTTAGGCAAATGGTATGGTGGTGGGTGCTTACTAGCACACGTTGTTGTTCGATGACACAACGGTGATGCTAGGCACAAGAGGTACGTGGAAAGAGCCTAAGTAAATTAAGGACCAGTCTGTGAGCTACTACTACAAAGCTCTATCTACTACCATAAGGCTGGTATGGGACAGTTCTGACTGACTAATTTGCGGATCCCAACCTGAGTCTCACTATAAGCTGAATGTGAGCGTGGTGTAGGCCATAAGAAGTCTCGCACGGCACAAGAGGGGTCCCAACTTGTGGATTCATGTTGTGGTAAAACCTTAGTGGAGGCGTGTCTAGGTTGATGGCTTTACATTGTAAAGGACTTGTTATGATTTTCTCAGTCGCATGCCTACAAAAGCGTGCAATGGCTGACAGTATGACATAATAATATCTTCTGGGTTAAATTGTACAACCTCTGCCGAGTGTATAATCTATCCTGAATAGCTATACCCACGGTCATGGGCATGCTGAGTAAAGTTTTTCGTGGATTAGACTTTGTTTTCAAAAATGATTTACAAAATGTTTATGGATAGATGGAATCTACATGAGATCTTTTTTGGTGAAAGATGGTCTGGATGGGATGCCTATGGACAGGTTAGTGTGCGTGATGGACCTGCACTAACGGAATCTATTTTAATTACAATGTTGTTTCTACTTATTGTATTAAATTCAGCAATTTCCAATCTATTTACTGTATTTCTTTAAATGCTGTTTTACGCTCAATTAACCCTATAAGCCTTCACTTATTAGCCTTGCATTATTACTACATTTTCCATGTAACTTGTGGAGTACATTTTATGTACTCACCCTTGCTTATTCTATTGCTCAGAGGAGAACTGCTTTGACTTCAGTGAGGATCAGGATGATTAGGCCCCATTCTACTATTGTTTGCCTGTAGGCAGGCTTGTTGGGCTTCTTCCTCTATGGTGTTATCTTCTGCTACTTATATTTAAATTTGCCCTATGGGCTGTTGATGTAAACTTTGGCCATCAAACCCATATTCAATTAAATAATGTTTTTCATTGTGCTTAATATGTTTTCCTATTTTCACTGTGTGCACTAGCTGATCCTAGACAAGTGTGACTTACACAGAGGATCCAGGAGTTGTTGCTCCGGGGTCCGACAGCCACTCCCATAACTTCTCAAAAAGCTAGACCCATGATTAGCTCTAGAAGCTATCATTGATGGATTGCTCTTGAATGGCTCTCAAATCTCTAAGGTGCTCACAACGTGCTACCTTACCTTTTTAAAGTAGAACTCAACTAGGTGACAATTCTTGTTGCAGAATGTACAATGGTATTTGACCTTTTGAGAGGTTGAACCTACTGAAACAAAAGGACCTAAGTTGCTAAAAGGGGCTTAGGCAAATCTAGTTGAGTTGAATAATGTCTTACTTGGCTCAGGAGAGGTGACCTCTATCTTACCACTTCCTAAGGCTCTCACAACCTAAGGTGGGTTGTTTCTAATGTGCTCATGTGGATCAAAGCCTAGACCGATCATCCTTACACTCACTTTAGACTGATCTAAAATCGTGTCAAAGTTCTTGCCACTAGTGAATCTCTCAAGGATTTTTTAAGTAAACATTCTCTCTAGCTAAGACAGGACATGCCTCACAAACTTTGCTCCTAGTGGCTCTAGTATGTCCCTCCTTATGAACTGCTACCTCAAGCTTAAGGGCCTCACGAGACACACATTCTGATAGACCATGTGGAGGTGACCGCATGCTTGTGATGAGTAATTGACAAGTAGTTTGGAAAGATTGAGTTTGGTTTGTGCGTTTCGTGCCGTGATGGCATTTGGCTCAGTCGGGTTTGGTTAGTCGGACTTGAGACATATTCTTCTTCCTGTTTGAGCTTTCGGGTCATTTTATGCTTGAGTATCATTAATTGATGATAATTGTGATTACATGTGTCGAGCGGTGCTATGTAATGTATTTCTTGTCTGTGATGGCTGCAGGATGTCGAGGTGGAGTCGTGGCGAGGCACGGAGGACCGGACTAGGCGCAAGTGGTGCCGAGGTCAGAATGGTCGAGGTGTGCCGAAGATGGCGAGGACTCAAGGTGGTTGCGAGGCTTGGACGACAAGGAATGCGGAAGCTTCCCAGAAGGTGTAGGAGGGGTGTTTCAGTAAAAGCGCGAAGCTGCACGAGGAAGTGGTTTGGGTCTTTGGTTAGCGGGTAAAGCGAGGGAGAAACCCGTTAAGCGAAGGCTATAAATAGGAGAGGTGTGTCCAGGTGCATGTATGCTTGGAGAAGGGAGTGCATGGCTTTTAGGGTTTGCTTTTTAGTCAAAATGGCCTTTGGGAAGGTTGTTTTGCTTTGAGGCTTTAGTTGGTGAGGGGTTGTTGAGAGCAGGATAGAAAATGGTTGTGCTCTGTCCACCTCCGTGTGCATGTGTTCTTTCCTGTGTTAGAGAGAGAGGTTGAGTTCTTGATCCTTCAATCATGTATGGGGCTATAGGGATGGTATGAGTTGATACTCTATGTAATCATTCATCTCTTTTCCTTAATATCAATTTGAGATGGCTTTATTTCAGATGCGCCTGCCTCCTGTCTTCTTTGTTGTTTTCTTGCTCTGTGTGATTTCCTCCTTTTGATGTTTGAAGTTGTTTCTTGCCAAGAAGGTACAAAATGGGTTGCTCTGTGATTGGAATAGGTCTCAAGATCATTTGATCGGTGTTTCCCAAGAGCAAATTGAATGAATCAAAATTTCTCTCTTTTCATTCCCTGTTTGTGGCTTTTCTAGGGTTTCTCAACAGAGGTTTCTTCGTCCCCTTTGATTCCCTTCATGAGATGGCATAAGCTTTGGTGTCTTGGGTCCTGAGGTTATTGCTTAGCTTATCTCTCGATCTCATGTTCAAAGAATCAAGGAATGGGAGTGAATTTGAGATTTTGTGCTGCACTCTGTATCTTTTCAGCATTTGGCCAAGATCCTTAATTCTTGCTCTTGAGTTGGTTTCTCTTGGTTTCCTAGGGTCTACATGTTATTTAAGAGGTAGTCTTACAGTTCTGGACTAAAAATTTCATAGAGAAATCTCAATTTTTATTGAAGTGTGAAGTTTTGAGTTTTTGTCTGAAAATCCTACTTGCTGCCTGCTCTGGAAATCGAGGGGCGGTCTGACCAGAGGCCAAGAGGCGGTCAGACCGGATATATAGCGCTGGTCAGACCGGTGGCATATGGGCGGTCTGACCGGCGGCTTGGGAGCGGTCAGCCGCCGGTCAGACCGGCCCAATAACTGCGGTCTAACCGGCCCTTTGATGCTTGTGCCGTCTCTTCCATTTGTTTTTCGTCTCGCTTTCTTTTCTGGTTGGTTGAGGTTCCAGTATGCACATGTCTTCTTCTTCATAGTTCCAGTAATTATTGAAGGATATATTCCAAGTGAATACTTTTGAGGGACGCATTTTTTGAAAAGCGACATTCACCCCCCTCTGTCGCCGATTTCGATCCAACAATTGGTATCAGAGCCGTTTAGCTCTTCTCGATAGATCTTAACCGGTCTCTAGGGCCATGGCGACAGACAAGTACTCGACCAAGCCCCCGATCTTCGATGGGATCGACTATCCCTTCTGGAAGAGCCGGATGGAGACCAACATTCAGGCTTAGGGCTACGCCATCTGGCGCAAGGTCAAGGTGTGATATGTTATTTCTGCCGATGAGAACATCAACGCTGGAAACATGCTTGATGTTGAGGCGAACGCTAAGGCGAGGAACATCATAATTCAGGGTCTGAGCAGAAGCGAGTTCGATCGCATCTCTCATCTGACGTCGGCCTTCGACATCTGGGAGACCCTCGATGCACACCATGAGGGCACCACCCAGATTAAGACGGTTCGACAGGACTAGTTCAAGCGAGATTACAACAAGTTTGAAATGCTCGCTGGTGAGTCCTTGGATGAGTGCTTCGCATGTTTTCACAAGATTCTGAGCAACCTCCAAGCGGTCGGTCTCACATACCCCGACTCGGACAATGCTCGACAGATGCTGTCTGCTCTCGATTTGCTCGTTTGGGAGATGAAGGTGACCATGATTAAAGACACGACCGACCTCTCGACCCTGACTCTTGACGCGTTGTACTCACGCCTCAAGACTCACGAGATTGACATAGTCTCTCGTAGGTCGAAGTCGCAGTCGATGGCCTTAGTCACCGATCCCAGTCTGCTTTCTAGACCTTCTTCCGAGTTGATTTGTGGATTCTCTCTAGCTGCTCTATGTGACATAACTGATGATCAGTTAGAGTAGCTACCAAAGGATCAGTTAGCCCTCCAAGCTTGAAAGTTTTCCCACGCATATAAGAGGGTGAGAGATCGAAAGAGGAGTGGTCTGATCATTTGCTTCGAGTGTGGTGGCCCCAACCACATTCGGGCGAATTGCCCCAAGCTGGGGAAAGGCAAGGGTGACTACGGCGGTGGGAGCAAGAATGACTACATCGACAAGAATCGCAAAAAGAAGCCCTCAGTTCATGCCCAAGGCAAGAAGAAGTTCCGCGACCTTGGCAAAGCCAAGAAGCTCTTCCACCGCGTCCTCACCGCCTTCGACGACCTCGACCTCAGCGAGGTGGAGGGGTGGAGCGACGATGATGGGACGGACGAGCAAGACCCTAAGGGCGGTGATGAATTCTCCGGCATGTGCTTCATGGCCCTTGAGGGTGAGATCAGCGACAGCGAGCTCTATTCCGACTCCGATGGGGTATACCCTTCCTACGACCAGCTTAATAATGATTTTGTTAAGCTAGGAAAATTCCATGCTAGATCTAGAGCTAGGTGTAGCGAGTTGGAGAAGGAAGTAGAGAGCTTGTCACGGGAGCTTATTTCACTTAGATCTGCTCCCTCCCGTGACGATTGTGATGTTTGTACTGCTTTGCTTGATGATTTGGAGAAGCTAAGGACCTTACATGATAGTGTGTCCTCTGAGCTAGACATGGTTAAGGTGGAGAATGTTAGTCTACTTGCTGAACTAGAGATGAGTAGGGTAGTTACTCTTTCATCCCCTGTTGTTGAGACTACATCTTGCACCTCATGAGGATAAGGACAATGCTTTTAGAGGTCTTTATACCATGCTTCTTGATCTGCCCAAGACTTGTAAAAATTGCAATAATTTGAAGATGAACCTAAAGAGGGCAGATCACAAAATTGCTGAATTACAAGCTTCATTACTTGAGCCTATTGCTTCATGTTTGAACTGTTCTAAATTAACTGCTGAACTTGAATCTGTCTCAAAACAGTTTCAAGAAATGATTGACTACAATAAGAAAATGGCTCAGTATGCTTCTAAGGACCCTGTTAGCTTACCATGCAAAAATTGTGATAAACTAAAATCTGACTTGATTGCATTGAAAGAAAAATGTGTGAAGCTAACTAAGGATTTACTAGAAAAGTCACCATTTGCTTGTGATGTGTGTGATGGTGTGGGGGAGAAGCCCAAGGGTAAGGTGGAGACGCTTAGCGACGTGAACCAACTGGCTAGCAGTAGGACTGTCCCTTCTGAGTCGGCTGTGCGTGCACAAGCCATTCACTCTTCTGCTACTGGTTCTTCTTCTACTCCCTTACCTTCTGCTGTCTCTCCTCCCCCTGCTCTTCTTGCACCTCTCTCTTTCGGGAGTGTCAGTATCTTATGAACACTCTCGAGAGATTTGTAGGAGGCAAGAAGAAGCTAAATCTTATTCTAGACCAATCTAATATTTGCAAATTTTTATGAGGACATGAGGAAACATCCACCTGCTATTCTTAGACCCTTAGCAGCAGGTGTGATCGAGGTTGAGCCCAATACTGAGAAAGTTCAATTCAAGTCAATGGGCTTTGTCCAAAGGATTTCTGACAGCAAGGTGATTCCACCTGTTGCTTCGGCCTCTCAGAAGGCGAAGCCTCTTCGTGCTTCTTCTACCTGGCAGAAGGTGAAGTATCATTGCACCTTCTGTCAAAAGGATGGATACTTGATCGAGCGATGCTTCAGGCGCGCCAAAATCGTGCATAGAGACCGTGTTGAGGCTCTTAGGCATATTCAGGGTTAGCCCAGACCTTGAGTGCACCTAAGACCAACACGAGATCTAGGTTTGCTTCTGTTGATGGTTTTGGGCAGCATCGAGGACTTGGCTTTTCTTGTGTTACTGATTTTCGTCCCCGATAGGCTCTTGATCATGACTTCCACCGTTCTGAGGGTAGATCTCGTTTTCCCCATCGAGATGGCTACCCGCGGTGTGATCAGCATGTTGCCGGCGCTTCGACTCGCTCTCCCATAGCGGTCGGACCCAGCAACAGCTTCAGGTCTGCACATAGACCTTCTGCTTCCTTGAACGACAAAGAGCGTAGGGTAGTTAGAGGTCAGTCGTGTTTGACTACTTCTGCTGCTCAACGTGTTACTCACTATTGGGTGCCAAATTCACTTTTGATTTACCCCAGTACTGAGACTTTACTCTCTCGTTGACTCAGGTTCGCCAGGCAGGGAAGAGAGAGATTTGGCTAGTTGACTCCGGGTGTTCTCAACATGTTGGACCGAAATGGCGACAGAGGGGGGGGGGGGTGAATGTCCACTTCTAAAAACGACCCCTCGAATGAATCTCCTTCCAATAGCTATGGAAGCTATGAAATGGAGTTCAAAAGATCTCTGGAACCCTATACTTACTGAGATCAACACCCAGGAGAAAAACCAAGAGAAAGATCACAAAACACACAGAGGCCGGGATGAATTAAATGGGCTGGGCGGTCTGACCACAGAGGGGAGGCCGGTCTGACTGGTCTTACTGGGCCGGTCTGACCGGTGAATACAAGCCGGTCTGACCAGTGAGTACAGGTCGGTCTGACCGCCTTTAACACCCCGATCTGACCGCAAGACAAATAGCGGTCTAAATGCTCCCCTGATCCCAGTGCAACCCGAGAGCAAATTGAAAAAAAGAAACACGGGAAATAATCCAGTTCTTCCAAAAGCTGGGAAATTGGGGGATTGCACCTAATCTTTTCAGCCCAAGGCAACACACAAACATCGTAAATAACAAGAAGAGTCTACATGCCAAGTTTCCCAGCTCAAAACCTCTGGACTCTACATGCCAAGTTTCATGCCATCTCAAAGAGGGAAACAAGAAAACTCTCCAAACCCTAGAACAGAAAAAGAAGAACAGTCAACAGAGAGAAATGTGATTCTTGCGATTCGATCAAATTGCTCTTGAAACTAGATGATCAAGGGTCTAGAAATGCAATTCCATCATAGAGCAACCCATTTTGCCACTTCCCAGCAAGAATCAACTCAAAACTCAAAAAAAACAAGAATCAAGCAAGTGAAGAATCGAAAGGAAAACATGCACGAATAGGAGAAATAAACTTCAGAGCTTCCATTCCCATTCAAACAAGGATTACAGAGGAGTCCCGATACCCTAATTACAAACAAAGGAATGATTACAAAGAAGCTCACTTCATCCTCTCCCTCTCACATGCCCAAGAACACCAAGAACTCTACATGCTTCCTGGGAGAACACACACAGAGCACTACGGGAGACAACATAACAACACTCTGCCCTCTTCTACCACTCGGGGTCACCTCCACATGGTCTCTCAATCTTCCCCTTGATGAGTATATTGACAAACACCGAAAAAGCGCAAAGTTGAGTTTGAATAGAAAGTCAAACATGGTCCAAAGGAAAAAATGATGCTAATGACCATGTCGACACAAGGAGTAAAAGAAAGAATAAGTTTTCCTCAAGGCTCCCAAAATGGCTTTTTCTCCGCTATTCTCTCCCTTTTGGCAATAAACACATCAATGATGCAAAAGAGAGAATAAGGTCACAAAAATGGATGAAATGGCTGAAGGTTGTTTATTTTAAGCATTTAGAGCCATGAAGATTATCCAAAATGACCATACGAGAATTACATCAAGCCATAGCACATAAGTATGCTGTCAAGATCATGACAATGTATGTAGAGACAAGCTAAGCCAAATAAGTCATAATCTGAAATTTGATTGAATTTCTTAGCATGTCAAGTCAACCATGATTCTAGTCTAGCTAAAGGTATCAAAAAATGATGCAGGCCATGTCAATAAGCTAAGTGGAACCAAGAAGCGTGTATTGAATCATTTTAGAGTGCTATTAGCTCAAGAGAGAAACATTTGTTTATGTACTTGTAAGTCTTGTAAATTTTTAGCAAATTAAGCACAAATGATATATTTTGCTTTATAAATCTCATAATTGTTTCCAACCAGAATTTTTGTTTTAGTCATGTGCTAGATCTCAAGCCTTATGCGACCACTCCAAGCAAGAATCTTAAGAAGATGATCGTGGTCATCCAAAACTCCCCCTGAGTTCATGCCTTGTGCAATGGCAAGCCGTCTCATGAGAAAGAATTGGTGAGATCAGTTTTTTCACACAAAAGAGATCTTGTTGCATTTTCATGAACATAAGACTCGTATTAACTCATGCTTCATCAAGAAACTAGCATAGCTCAATCTAAAGCTCAATTATAGATTCAAGACTCAACTCAGCCTATTTCACATGGCATGAATCATAAAAGGATAACTAAAGAAAGACTAGTCTCAAGAACTAACATGACAAGTTTTAATTCAAGTTGAGCAATTTTAATTAACACATCATGGCAAAAGCTAGTCTACACATATAAAGTCATGATCAATCTAGCCATGAAGCACAAATCATGGCAAGATGTAAAGCAATGTAAACATGTCATGAAAGGATAATAATCAAGGCTCCATGTAGTTATATTACAATGCAGAAAGAAATGCAGAAAATCCAGCTCCCCCTCAACATGTGATGCAACTTTTAGTTCAAGTTGAGTTATGGCAATATTAAGATCTAGCTGCTCCCAAAAGAACTCCCCCTAAACCAAAGCAATAAACTCGAGAAGCTGGCAAAGAAATCCAAAAGGGCGGTCCTTAAAGCACAGATAAGATATAGAGGATACTATGGCTTAGACTGACTCTCATCTACCCCATATGACTCCAGGACTATCAACTGAACATCTAATACACTAGAGAGCAAACACGTACCCCGTCTACCCGAGGGTGGCCCAACCCTCGCTAGAACCTACAAGAAGTGAGTGAGCTCAACCTAGTGAGAAGAGAACCAGCTAACAAGCAGCATCCTAGAGTTACAAGATAACAGTAAGAAGTCTAAACAACTAGACAATAGAAGCACTCTAATCTATGCTAGGAGGACTATCCCAAATGCACCCATATACAATGCAACAGAAAGGAGTAAGAGCATAATTAATATAATAAAACAGTAAAACCCAAAGCTCCCCCTCACACCAGTCCATAAGGACAAACCACCCCAAGCTCTCCCCGCAAGGCTGAAAACCTAGAGCTATCCAAAGGCTTGGTAAAGATATCAGCCAACTGATGGTCACTCTCCACAAACTGGAGCACTATGTCACCCTTCTTCACATGGTCTCGAAGGAAGTGATAGCGAATATCAATATGCTTGGTCCGAGAGTGCTGCACTGGGTTCTTGGCAATGTTGATCGCAGAAGTGTTATCACAAAAGAGTGGAACACTGTCTATGACTAACCCAAAGTCCCGCAGGGTCGAAGCCATCCAAAGTACCTAGCTGCAGCAACTGGCAACAGCAACGTACTCGGCCTCTGCGGTGGACTGTGCAGCACCGGACTGCTTCCTCGAAGACCACGAAACAAGAGAAGTGCCAATGAATTGGCAGGTGCCAGAAGTGCTCTTCCTATCTATCCTACAGCCAGCAAAGTCTGCATCCGAGAAAACTCTCAAGGAAAGACAAGATGAGGAAGAGTACCAGATACCATAGTCAATGGTAGCTCGAAGGTACCGAAGAATGCGCTTCACCGCCTGGCGGTGAGATACGCGAGAAGAAGCTTGAAACCGAGCACAAAGACACACAGAGAAGTGTATGTCCGGTCTCGAGGCAGTGAGGTACATGAGGGAGCCGATCATACTGCGGTACTCCTTCTGATCAACTGGCTCGCCGTCCTCATCTGGGTCAAGTGAAGTTGATGTCGCATAGGAGTGGACACCGGCTTGCCATCACTCATATCAAAGCGCTACAGGAGGTCTCGAGTGTACTTGCCCTGATGCAAGAAAGTACCCTCCCGAGTCTGCTTGATTTGGATGCCAAGAAAGAAGCTCAACTCGCCCATCATGCTCATCTCAAACTCCGAGCTCATGACATCGGAAAACTAGGAAACCCATGAGCTCATGACATACGAGGAGCCACCACAGATGATGTCATCCACATAAATCTGGACGAGTAGAAGATCAGTGCCATGCCGGCGGATGAACAAGGTCTTATCTACTTTACCCATCTCAAACCCATGACTCAACAAGTTGGACTTAAGCCTCCATACCAAGCTCTAGGGGCCTGCTTAAGTCCATACAACGCTTTGGAAAGCTTGAAGACATGGTTTGGGTATTTGGGGTTCTCGAAACCTGGAGGCTATCTCACATAGACTTCTTCCTCAATAAAGCCATTGAGGAAGGTACTCTTGACATCCATCTGGTAAAGCTTGAAACGCTTAGAAGCTGCAAAGGCAAGCATGATTCTAATGGCCTCAAGTCTAGCTACAGGGGCAAAGGTCTCCTTGAGCTACTAGTCTAGCCTAGCATTGTTTCGAACAACCTGGGAGAAGCCTTAAGCTACTAGTCTAGCCTTGTTTCGAACAACCACCCCATCCTTACTCTGCTTGTTCTTGAACACCCACTTAGTCCCAATGACATTGTGACCTTGAGGGGGCTCAACAAGCGACCAGACCTTGTTTCTCTCGAAATTCTCTAACTCCTCATGCATGGCATTGACCCAAGACTCGTCTGAAAGGGCATGACAAATGTCCTTGGGCTCAAAGGAGGCAACAAAGGCAGAATGGAGACAGAAATGAGACATGCCAGATTTTGAACGAGTGACTCACTCAAAAAGGTCTCCAATAATCTGCTCAGAAGGATGGTGTTTTTGGATATGTCGGGGAGGTCCAGGATGAGAAGAAGAAGTAGCCTCTACCTCGTGAGCTGACGAGATAGGAACAGAGCCACTAGCTCCAGAGGAAGCGGAAGGCATAGGCTGATCACCTCGAGGTGCGGTTGAAGAAGGCACCTCAAGGGGAGGTTGAGGGACTGGATCGGGTAGACAACCCTCGTCTCCATCGTCCTCATCATCCATAAAGATCAGCTCGGACTGCTCTAAAGAACCTGAGATGTCGGGCCTAGTCCCCGGACTGGCCTCATCAAAGGTCACCACATAGGTGTCTACCATTTTACTAGACTCGCAGTTCCAAACCCTATAAGCCCGCGAGGAAGTCGAGTAGCCTAGAAAGATCCCATCACACGAACGTGACTCTAACTTATATAGGTTCCCGGACTTCAAAATAAAGCACTTGCAACCAAACACGCGAAAATGAGATACACTGGGCTTTCGCCCATATCTCAACTCATAAGAAGTGCGGTGCAAGTGTGCCCGAAGAAAGACTATATTCGAAACATGGCACGCGGTCGCAATAACCTCAGCCCAAAACTTCCGCGGTGTAGAGTACTCATCGAGCATCGTCCTGGCCATCTCGACCAAGGTACGGTTCTTTCTCTCCACGACGCCATTTTGCTGTGGGATGTGCGGAGAGAAGAACTGATGCTCTACACCTGTCTCATCGCAGAATCTCTCAAAGTAGGAATTCTTCAACTCTGTGCCATTGTCACTACGGATCGCTCGTAAGGCACCCGGGAGCTCAACAGAAAGCCTACTGAAAAGACCTCGGAAATGTGTAAACGTCTCATCCTTCGAGGCTAAGAAAAACACCCAAGAGTACCTCGAGAAGTCATCGACCACAACAAAGACATACCACTTCCCTCCTGCTGACTGCACTCGAGCTGGTCCAACTGTATCCATATGGAGCAGCTGTCCTGGTGCATCGGTCATAGTAACTATGACCGAAGGATGGGAAGCGGCAACCATCTTGCCGTGCCGGCAAGGAGCACAAACTAGATCTTTGACCATCTTGAGTTTCGGCAGACCACGAATGAGATCGTGGCCGCTAACTCGGGTCAAATGGTCAAATCCAACATGACCAAGTCTCCTATGCCAGAAAGAAAGTTCGCGGGACTCAGAAGCAACTAAACACCTGAGAGGATCACCAGAAGACTCAGAAAAATCAGCATGAAAGATCCTCCCAAAATGAGAAATCCCGCAAACCAGACTACCCGAAGAATCAAGAATTTTGCAAGCGTTTTTCTTAAAGCTCACCTCGAAACTGTCATCGGTAAGCTGAGAGACTGAAAGCAAATTATACTGCAGCTTACTAACCAAGGCAACATCTTTCAAAATGAAAGAATCATTAACGCGCACTGTACCTTTGGCGATGACACGCCCAGATGAAGCGTCTCCGAAGGTGATCGTCTCATCACCTAGAGCACAGGCAAGGGAAGAAAACCAACGGGAGTCTCCGGTCATGTGTCGTGAACACCCGGAGTCTACGAGCCAAACCTTTCCCTTCCCTACCCGGCGAACCTGAGTCAAACAGAGAGTGAAGGCTCAGTATTGGCATAAATCAACATAGATTTTGGCACTCAATACTGAGTAACACGTCGAGCAGCAGAAGTAGTCAAACACGACTAACCTCTAACTACTCTACGCTCTCTGTTGCTCAAATAAGCAGAAGGTCTATGAGCAGACCTGAAGCTGTTGCTGGGTCCGACTGCTACGGGCGAGCGAGTCGAAGCACAGGCAACATGCTGATCATGCCACGGGTAGCCATCTCGACGGGGGAAACAAGATCTACCCTCAGAACGGTGGAACTGACGACTAAAGGGAGCATGAGGACAAAAACCAGAAAACTCAAAAAAACCAAGTCCTTGATGCTGCCCAAACCCATCAACAGAAGCAAGCCTAGACCTCGTGTTGGTCTTAGGTGCACTCAAGGTCTGGGGCTAACCCTGAATACGCCTAAGATCATGAACACGGTCTCTCTGCGCGATCTTGGCGCGCCTGAAGTATCACTCGATCGAGTGTCCATCCTTCTGACAGAAGATGCAGTGGTACTTCACCTTCTGAGAGGTAGAAGTAACACGGTGAGGATTCGCCTTCTGAGAGGCCGAAGCAGCAGGTGGACTCACCTTGCTGTCAGAAATCCTTTGGACAAAGCCTGCTGACTTAAATTGGACTTTCTCGGTCCTGGGCTCAATCTTGATCACACCTGGTGCTATGGGTCTGAGCACGGCAGGTGGATGCTTCCTCATGTCCTCATAGAAATCGTATCCGAGACCTTGATTAAATTTGCAAATCTTGGACTGATCTAGAATAAGATTTAGCTTCTCCTTGCCTCCTACAAATCTCTCAAGAGTGTTCATAAGATACTGACACTCCCGAAAGAGTGAGGTGCAAGAAGAGCAGGGGGAAGAAGGAGTAGCATAAGGTAAGGGAGTAGAGGAAGAAGAACCAACAACAAAGGAACGAATGGCTTGTGCATGCACAGCCGACTCAGAGTGGACAATCCTACTGCTAGCCAATTGGTTCATGTCGCTAGGCATCTCTACCTTACCCTTGGGCTTCTCCCCCTCAGCAGCACACACATTACAAGCAGAAAGTGGCTTCTCTAGTAGGTCCTTAGTCAGCTTCACACATTTCTCATCCAATGCAATCAAATCAGATTTTAGTTTGTTACAATTAGTGCATGGTGAGCTAACAGGGTCCTTAGAAGCATGTTGAGCCAATCTGTTGTTATCATCAACTAAGTCTTGAAACTGTTTGGAGACAGATTCAAGTTCAGCACTAAGCTTGGGACAATTCACACATGAGGCAATAGGCTCAAGTAGAAAAGCTTGTAATTCAGCAATTTTATGATCTGCCCGTTTTAGATTCATCTTCAGGTTATTGCAATTTTCACAAGTCTTGTGCAGATTGAGCAACATGGTGTAAAGACCTCTAAACGCTTGTCCTTATCCTCACATGAGGTGCAAGAAATAGCCTCAATAGTAGTAGATGGAGGAGGCGCTACCCTACTCATCTCTATCTCAGCAAGAAGATTAATATTCTCCACCTTAATCATGTCTAGCTCAGAGGACACACTATCATGCAAGATCCTTAGTTTCTCCATGTCACCAAGCAGAGCAGTACATACATCACAATCGTCACGAGAGGGAGCAGATCTAAGTGAAGTAAGCTCCCGTTACAAGCTCTCTACTTCCTTCTCCAACTCGCTACACCTAGCTCTAGATCTAGCATGAAATCTACCTAGCTTAAGAAAAGCATCATTAAGCTGGTCGTAGGTGGGGGATACCTCATCGGAGTCGGAGTACGGCTCGCTGTCGCTCACTTCGCCCTCAAGGGCCATGAAGCACATGCCGGAGAAGTCATCGCCGCCCTTGGGGTCTTGCTCGTCCGTTGCATCGTCGTCGCTCCACCCTTCCACCTCGCTGAGGTCGAGGTCGTCGAAGGCGGTGAGGACGCGGTGGAAGAGCTTCTTGGCTTTGCCAAGGTCGCGAAACTTCTTCT
Source organism: Dendrocalamus latiflorus (assembly GCA_017311315.1). NCBI lineage: Eukaryota > Viridiplantae > Streptophyta > Magnoliopsida > Poales > Poaceae > Dendrocalamus > Dendrocalamus latiflorus. The sequence goes on from CM029675.1 coordinate 6,839,745, forward strand.
TGCCTTGGGTGTGAGCAGGAGGCTTCTTATTGCGGTTCTTATCGATGTAATCGTTCTTGCTCACACCGCCGTAGTCGCCTTTGCCCTTCCCCAGCTTGGGGCAGTTTGCTCGAATGTGGTTGGGGCCACCACACTCGAAGCAGATCATGGGTCCTCCTCTCTTTCCGTCCCTCCTCCTCTTGTAAGCATGAGAAAATCTTCGAGCTAGGAGGGCTAATTGCTCATCCGCAAGCTGCTCTTACTGATCATCAGTTATGCCACAGAGAGCAGCAAGGGAGAATCCGCAAGTTGACTCGGAAGAAGGTCCAGAAGTGGGATCGGTGACTAAGGCCATCGACTGCGACTTCGACCTACGAGAGACTATGTCTATCTCGTGAGTCTTGAGGCATGAGTACAACGCGTCAAGAGTCAAGGTCGAGAGATCGGTGGTGTCCTTGATGGTAGTCACCTTCATCTCCCAAACGCGTAAGTCAAGAGCCGCGAGCATCTGACGAGCGTTGTCCGAGTCGGGGTATGTGAGACCGACCGCTCGGAGGTTGCTCAAGATCTTGTGGAAATGCGCAAAACACTCATCAAGGGAATCGCCAGCGAGCATTTTAAACTTGTTGTAATCTCGCTTGAACTGGTCCTGTCGGACTGTCTTGATCTGGGTGGTGCCCTCATGGTAAGCATCGAGGGTCACCCAGATGTCGAGAGCCGACGTAAGATGAGAGATGCGGTCAAACTCGCTTCAGTTCAACCCCTGAATGATGATGTTCCTTGCCTTTGCATTCGCCTCAACATCAGCCATGTTCTCGGCATTGATGTTCTCATCGGCAGGAACAGCATATCGTACTTTGACCTTACGCCAGATGGCGTAGCCCTAAGCCTAGATGTAGGTCTCCATCCGGCTCTTCCAGAAGGGATAGTCGATCCCATCGAAGACCGGAGATTTGGTCGAGTACTTGTCCGTCGCCATGGCTCTAGAGACCGGTTAAGATCTATTGAGAAGAGCTAACCGGCTCTGATACCAATTGTTGGACCGAAATGACAACAGAGGGGGGGTGAATGTCGACTTCTAAAAATGACCCCACGAATGAATCTCCTTCCAATAGCTATGGAAGCTATGAAATGGAGTTCAAAAGATCTCTGGAACCCTATACTTACTGAGATCAACACCCAGGAGAAAAACCAAGAGAAAGATCACAAAACACACAGAGGCCGGGATGACTTAAATGGGCTGGGCGGTCTGACCACAGAGGGGAAGCCGATCTGACCGATCTTACTGGGCCGGTTTGACCGGTGAGTACAGGTCGGTCTGACCGCAAGCCAAATAGCGGTCTGACCGCTCCCTTGATCCCAGTGCAACCCGAAAGCAAACTGAAAAACAAAAACACGGGAAATAATCCAGTTCTTCCAAAAGCTGGGAAATTGGGGGATTGCACCTAATCTTTTCAGCCCAAGGCAACACACAAACATCATAGAGCAACCCATTTTGCCACTTCCCAGCAAGAATCAACTCAAAACTAAAAAAAAACAAGTATCAAGCAAGTGAAGCATCGAAGGGAAACAGGCATGAACAGGAGAAATAAACTTCAGAGCTTCCATTCCCATTCAAACAAGGATTACAGGGGAATCCCGATACCCCGATTACAAACAGAGGAATGATTACAAAGAAGCTCACTTCATCCTCTCCCTCTCACATGCCCAAGAACACCAAGAACTCTACATGCTTCCTGGGAGAACACACACAGAGCACTACGGGAGACAACATAACAACACTCTGCCCTCTTCTACCAACTAAAGCTTTAAAGCCAAAACAAACTCTCCAAAGCTCATTTTGACTAAAGCAACACCTTACCAACCTCTCAAACCCTAGAATCCATGCAGCCATAAGGAGACATCCCCTCCTTATATAGGCTCCGCCTAACGGGTCTCCAACCCGTTATGCCCGCTAAACCCGAACGGAACCGCTTCCACCCGTTCAGCTTTGCATTTTTACCGAAACGCCCCTCCTGCACCTTCCAGGAAGCTTCCGCGTTCCTTGTCGTCCAAGCCTCGCAACCACCTCGAGTCTCCGCCGTCTTCGACACCCCCGACCGTTCTGACCTCGACATTGCCTATGTCTAGTCCAGTCACCTCGTGTCTCGCCACGACTCCGCCTTGACGTCCTGCAGCCTACACAGACAAGAAACATATCAAATAGCACCGCTCGACACATGAAAGCATAATAGCATCAACGAAACAAACTTACACATGAATGAGCCCAAACCTGTCGTATCAAGAGAATATGCATCCTAATCACGTTGATCAGGTTTGACCAAGTCCGACCGAACCTGATTGCACCACGCAACGTCAAGGTCCGAACCATCCAAACCAAAGTCAACTTTCCTAAACCGAAGTCAATTACTCATCACACACTCGGGGTCAGCTCCACATGTTCTCTCATGACACATGACCGGAGACTCTCGTTGGTTCTGTTCCCTAGCTCGTGCTCCAGGTGATGAGACGATCACCTTCGGAGACGCTTCATCTGGGCGCGTCATCGCTAAAGGTACAGTGCGCGTTAATGAGTCTTTTATTTTAAAAGATGTTACCTTGGTTAGTAAGCTGCAGTATAATTTGTTTTCTGTTTCTCAGCTTACTGATGATGGCTTTGAGGTGAGCTTTAAGAAAAACGCTTGCAAAATTCTTGATTCTTCGGGTAGTCTGGTTTGCGGCATTTCTCGTTATGGGAGGATCTTTCATGCTGATTTTTCTGAGTCTTCTAGTGATCCTCTCCGGTGCTTAGTTGCTTCTGAGTCCCGTGACCTTACTTTCTTGCATAAGAGACTTGGTCATATTGGATTTGACCATTGGACCCAAGTTAGAGGCCACGATCTCATTCGTGGTCTGCCGAAACTCAAGATGGTCAAAGATCTTGTTTGCGCTCCTTGCCGGCACGGCAAGATGGTTGCCACTTCTCACCCTCCGGTCACAGTGACTATGACCGATGCACCAGGACAGCTGCTCCACATGGACACAATTGGACCAGCTCGAGTGCAGTCAGCAAGAGGGAAGTGGTATGTTCTTGTCGTGGTCAATGACTTCTCGAGGTTCTCTTGGGTGTTTTTCTAAGCCTCGAAGGATGAGACAATGGCACCGAGTTCAAGAATTCCTACTTTGAGAGGTTTTGTGATAAGATAGGTGTAGAGCACCAGTTCTCTTCTCCGCACGTCCTACAGCAAAATGGCGTCGTGGAGAGGAAGAACTGTACCATGGTCGAGATGGCCAGGACGATGCTTGATGAGTACTCTACACCGCACAAGTTTTGGGCTGAGGCTATAGCCACCGCGTGCCATGTTTCAAATTGAGTTTTTCTTCAGGCACACTTGCACTGCACTTCTTATGAGTTGAGATATGGGCGAAAGCCCAGTGTATCTCATTTTCGTGTGTTTGGTTCCAAGTGCTTTATTCCGAAGTCCGGGAACCTAGACAAGTTCGAGTCACGTTCTTGTGATGGGATCTTTTTAGGTTACTCGACTTCTTCGCGGACGTATAGGGTCTGGAACTGCGAGTCTAGTAAGTTGGTAGAGACCTGTCAGGTGACCTTCGACGAGGCCAGTCCGGGGACTAGGCCCGATGTCTCAGGTTCTTTAGAGCAGTCCGAGCCCATCTCCATGGATGATGAGGATGATAGAGATGAGGGTGGTCTACCCGATCCAGTCCCTCATCCACCCCTTGAGGTGCCTTCTTCCACTGCACCTCGAGGCGATCAGCCCATGCCTTCTGCTTCTTCTGGAGCAAGTGGCTCTGTTCCTACCTCGTCAGCTCACGAGGTAGAGGCCACTTCTTCTTCTCATCCTAGACCTCCCCGATATATCCAAAAAGACCATCCTTCTGAGCAGATTATTGGAGACCTTTTTGAGCGAGTCACTCGTTCAAAATCTGGTATGTCTCATTTCTGCCTCCATTCTGCCTTTGTCGCCTCCTTTGAGCCCAAGGACATTTGTCATGCCCTTTTAGACGAGTCTTGGGTCAATGCCATGCATGAGGAGTTAGAGAATTTCGAAAGAAACAAGGTCTGGTCGCTTGTTGAGCCCCCTCGAGGTCACAATGTCATTGAGACTAAGTGGGTGTTCAAGAACAAGCAGAGTGAGGATGGGGTGGTTGTTCGAAACAAGGCTAGACTAGTAGCTCAGGGCTTCTCCCAGGTTGAGGGTCTAGATTTCGAGGAGACCTTTGCCCCTGTAGCTAGACTTGAGGCCATTAGAATCCTGCTTGCCTTTACAGCTTCTAAGGGTTTCAAGCTTTACCAGATGGATGTCAAGAGTGCCTTCCTCAATGGCTTTATTGAGGAAGAAGTCTATGTGAGACAGCCTCCAGGTTTCGAGAACCCCAAATACCCAAACCATGTCTTCAAGCTTTACAAAGCGCTGTATGGGCTTAAGCAGGCCCCTAGAGCTTGGTATGAGAGGCTTAAGTCCTATTTGTTGAGTCATGGTTTCGAGATGGGTAAAGTAGACAAGACCTTGTTCATCCACTGGCATGGCACTGATCTTCTGCTCGTCCAGATTTATGTGGATGACATCATCTTTGGCGTCTCCTCCCATGTTCTCGTTACACAGTTCTCGGATGTCATGAGCACCGAGTTTGAGATGAGCATGATGGGTGAGTTGACCTTCTTCCTTGGCTTTCAGATCAAGCAAACTCGGGAGAGTACCTTCTTGCATCAAGGCAAGTACACTCGTGACCTCCTGAGACGCTTTGACATGAGTGATGGTAAGCCTGTGTCAACCCCAATGGCATCTTCCGCCACACTTGACCCAAATGAGGATGGCAAGCCAGTTGATCAGAAGGAGTATCGTAGCATGATAGGCTCCCTCTTGTGCCTCACTGCCTCGAGACCGGACATACACTTCGCGGTGTGTCTTTGTGCTCGATTTCAAGCTTCTTCTCGCGTTTCTCACCGCCAGGCGGTAAAGCGCATTCTTCGGTACCTTCGAGCTACCATTGACTATGGTATCTGGTACTCTTCGTCGTCCTGTCTTTCCTTGAGAGCCTATTCGGATGCAGACTTTGCCGACTGTAGGATAGATAGGAAGAGCACTTCTAGCACCTGCCAATTCATTAGCACTTCTCTCGTTTCCTAGTCTTCTAGGAAGCAGTCCGGCGTTGCACAGTCCACTGCAGAGGCCGAGTACGTTGCTGCCGCCAGTTGCTGCAGCCAGGTGCTTTGGATGGTCTCGACCCTAAGGGACTTTGGGTTAGTTATCGACAATGTTCCACTCTTTTGTGATAGCACTTTTGCGATTAACATTGCTAAGAATCCAGTGCAACATTCTCGGACCAAGCATATTGATATTCGCTATCACTTCCTTAGAGACCATGTAGAGAAGGGTGAGATCGTGCTCCAGTTTGTGGAGAGTGACCACCAGTTGGCTGATATCTTTACCAAGCCTTTGGATAGCTCTAGGTCTTCAGCTCTGCGGGGAGAGCTTGGGGTGGTTTGTCCTTATGGACTGTTGTGAGGGGGAGCTTTGTGCTTTACTGTTTTATTATTTTGATTATGCTCTTGCTCCTTTCTGTTGCATTGCTTTCGGGGTGCATTGGGGTTTAGTGCTTCTAGCATAGGTTAGAGTGGTTCTCTTGCCTAGCTGCTTAGACTTCTTACTCTTATCTTGTGATTCTAGGATGCTGTTTATTAGCTATTTCTCTTCTCACTAGGTTGAGCTCACTCACTGCTTATAGGTTCTAGCGAGGGTCGGGCCACCCTCGGGTAGACAGGGTACGTGTTTGCTCCTTTGCGTGTTAGATGATCACTTGATAGTCCTAGAGTCTCATGGGGTAGATGAGAGTCAGTCTGAGCCATAGTATCCTCTATATCTTGTCTATGCTTTAAGAACTGCCCTTTCGGATTTTCGTTGCCAGCTTCTCTTGCTTATAGCTTTGGCTCAGGGGGAGTTCAGTTGGGAGCTTCTGGAGCTTAATATTGACATAACTCAACTTGAACTAAAAGTGCATCTCGTGTTGAGGGGGAGCTGGATTTTCTTGCATTTCAGCATTTCGCATTGTAATATAACTACATTGAGCCTTGATTATTATCCTCGTATGACTTGTTTACAATGCTTTACACCTTGCCATGACTTGTGCTTATTTGCTAGATTTACCATGATTTCATATGTGTAGACTAGCTTTTGCCATGATAAGTTAATTAAACTTGCTCAAATTGAACTAAAACTTGTCATGTTAGCACTCGAGACTAGTCTTCCTTGAGTTATCCTTTTATGATTCATGCCATGTCAAATAGGCTGAGTTGAGCGTTGAATCTCTATTGAGCTTTAGATTGAGCTATGTTAGTTCTTGATGATGCATAAGTTAGTACAACCATTTATGAATGCAAAAAGATCTCTTTTGTGCGAAAAAATTGATCTCACCATTTATGAAGCTATTTATGCTTTCATGTATCGAGCGGTGCTATTTGATGTGTTTCTTGTCTATGATGGCTGCAAGACGTCGAGGCGGAGTCGTGGCGAGACACGAGGGGACCGGACTAGACACGGGCGGTGTCGAGGTCAGAACGGTCGAGATGTGTCGAAGACGGCGGAGACTCAAGGTGGTTGCGAGGCTTGGACGACAAGGAGCGCGGAAGCTTCCCGGAAGGTGCAGGAGGGGCAAAATAGTAATTTCGCGAGGCTACACAAGCGGGAGCGGGTTCCGTTGGATCTGGTGGGCGTAACGGGTTGGAGACCCGTTAGCCAAGGGCTATAAATAGGAGGGAGTGGCTGCATGCCCCCTCATGGCTTTGGGAGAGAGTTAGGGTGTGTCTCCCGTAGCTCTCTGTCTCCCTCTGTGTTCTTGGGTTTCTTGATTTTGAGAGACGGAGAGATTGGAGATGAGTTGAGCCACTATGTAATCATTCCTCTTGTTCTAATGTCCATGCGTATCGGGACTCCTCTGTAATCCTTATGTTTCCTTGAATGAAATCTCTGAAGTTTCTCCCGTGCTCCTGTGTTCTTCGATGCTTGCACTGGTGATTTTCTTGTTTTTGTGATTTGAAGTTTTCTTGTGCCTGGATGATGCAAAATGGGTTGCTCTATGTTGGGATGATGCCTTAAGATCTTTTGATTAGTTAAAATCCCAAGAGCCCATCTTTGATTTTAGTTTTTGCATTTTGGGTTCCTCTGTTCTTATTTCCATTTCTAGGGTTTTGGTTCAAATCATGATTCCCTTCTTGAGATGGCATGAAACTTGGCATGCTTAGTCCTAAGGCTATTAATTAGCTATTCTCAAAGTTTCATGTGCAAAGGATCAAAGGATAACTGGGAATTTGAGATTTGGGGTAGCTCCCTGCAAGTTTACCATGTCTAGGGTTTGGTATGATTTTCTTGTTTCCCTTCTTGATATGGCTTGAGTCTTGGCATGATAAGTCCTGAGACTATTGAGGAGTTATTCTCAAAGTATTATGGCCAAAGGATCACGGTTTGGAAGGGAATGTTGATTTTGGTGCTGCACTCTGAATATTTTCAGTTTTTGGGTCAAATCCGAAATTCTTGTTCTTGAGATGAGTTTACTTGTTTCCCTAGGCTTCTCTGGCTATTTTGGTTATAGCCTTGTCTTTCTGGGCAGAGAAATCCAAAGGAAAATCCTAAATTTTGTTGTTGTGTGAAGTTCAGAGTTGCTGTCTGAAAATTTCAGTCTTTGCCTACTTGTACCCGACGAGCGGTCTGACTGGTGCCTAACACCCGGTCTGACCGGACCACCAAGGGCGGTCTGACCGGCCCTAATGTACCGGTCTGACCGGCGGTCATTCGGCGGTCTGACCGCTCAGCCCATTGCGGTCAGACCGCCCAAGGATTTTTGCTACAGGTGCCTCCTTGTAGTTCTTTTGCTATATCTTCTTTCTCTGTGCTGTGAGTCTCCAGTAGCCTAAAACGGTTTCTTCATAGCACCTGTTGCTATTGGAGGAGATCTTTTTAATTGGTTTCTTGCGAGGGGTCATTTTTAGAAGTCGACATTCACCCCCCCCCCTCTGTCGCCATTTCGGTCCAACAGTCATTTTATGCTTGAGTATGATTAATTGATGCTAATTGTGATTACATGTGTCGAGCGGTGCTATGTAATGTATTTCTTGTCTGTGATGGCTGCAGGACGTCGAGGTGGAGTCGTGGCGAGGCACGGAGGACTGGACTAGGCGCAGGTGGTGCCGAGGTCAGAACGGTCGGGTGTGCCGAAGACGGCGAGGACTCGAGGTGGTTACGAAGCTTGGACGATAAGGAATGCGGAAGCTTCCTGGAAGGTGCAGGAGGGCGTTTCGGTAAAAGCGCGAAGCTGCACGAGGAAGTGGTTTGGGTCTTTGGTTAGCGGGTAAAGCGAGGGAGAAACCCGTTAAGCGAAGGCTATAAATAGGAGAGGTGTGTCCAGGTGCATGTATGCTTGGAGAAGGGAGTGCATGGCTTTTAGGGTTTGCTTTTAGTCAAAATGGCCTTTGGGAAGGTTGTTTTGCTTTGAGGCTTTAGTTGGTGAGGGGTTGTTGAGAGCAGGATAGAAAATGGCTGTGCTCTGTCCACCTCCCGTGTGCATGTGTTCTTAACTGTGTTAGAGAGAGAGGTTGAGTTCTTGATCCTTCAATCATGTATGGGGCTATAGGGATGGTATGAGTTGATACTCTATGTAATCATTCATCTCTTTTCCTCAATATCAATTTGAGATGGCTTTATTTCAGATGCGCCTGCCTCCTGTCTTCTTCGTTGTTTTCTTGCTCTGTGTGATTTCCTCATTGTGATGTTTGAAGTTGTTTCTTGCCAAGAAGGTACAAAATGGGTTGCTCTGTGATGGGAATTGGTCTCAAGATCATTTGATCGATGCAGGGACCATCGCTTCACGATCTCCAGATCCGCCGAATGCTTCATTGCGGCTACCCCCGGCCGCCTGATCCGCGCTGCCGGCGAGGGTGGCGGGGACTGTTGTTGCAGTGCCAGCGACGGGGTTGGGTGTCGTTGTAGCGGCGCTGGCGGGGTTGGGTGTCGTTGTAGCGGCGCTGGCAGGGTCGGTCGCTGTGGCGCCAGCGTCGACGTCCGCGACCACGGCGCCTGCGCTGCCGCCAGCTCCTTCGGCGGCCGATGCCGAAGCCCTGGTATTCACGCGCCGCTCTGACCGAGCCGTCTTCTTTCCCTTCGCCGCCGCTGATGAAGATTTTTTCGGTGCCATCCTTCTTCTTCGGTCTTCGGGCTTATCCTTGTCCTCCCCACGGACGGCGCCAACTGTTGTGGCTACAGACCAAACAGAGAGAGAGATGGTAGTGGAGAGGTGGGAGTGTTCTGCCTCATCCTCCCCCTCATCCTGATATATATATTCACATGGGGTATGCTTTTACAGTTATACCCTTACATGCATACCTCCCCGTCAGGGGCACTTATGTCATTACACACGTTACTCTGGTTCTTATAACCTCCTAACAGGCCTACTGGGCTTAGGTGGGGGCCTCCCCTACGACAGTGGCAGTGCGGATGGACACTGAAACAAGGGTTTATGGATGGAAATTGCCTTGGTGAAAATATAAGGACTGGCACCTTATGCCAAGTAAAGAACATGGTGATCGCTTGACCACAAGCGTTGATTCGTCAAATCTAGTTTAGTAGCTACTAAAATTCGATTGAATATCTACAAAGGGTGGAGGAATACTAAGAGAGTTTTTTTGGTATGGGAGGGGAAAACCATGCTTAACATCTGTAGATCCGTTTCGAATCGGCCAAGGCCACAGGCTACCCGAGTTTCTTGGGAAATACCACCTACTAGGTAGAGGCTATATAAAGAATTGAGCAGTGAAATGCCTTATTTTCTTAACTCAGTCATAAGGGTTAAGAGATCTTGTGGGTAAACCTGTGCAACTCTGAAGAGTCATAACTTAATGGTATTTGAATATGCCGTACTTCTGGTAAATGAAGCTGTATTTAATGGGTGATTCCAACAGCGAAGCAAAAATAGATTTGGAAATGATTTGGAAATATTGAAGTCTGGTAATCAAGTTTTGAAATCCCAATTCCTTAAGAAGTTATTATTCTTTTGTGTTTAAAAATATTTACCAATAAAATTGCATCCACAAGTTCGTTAATAAAACCACTATATCCCCATCCTTTGGAAATCATGGCATGTAATGAAATAGCATTTTCTCATGTGACTTATTGAGTATGATTGGTTGTACTCAGTCTTGCTTCATTTTCCATCAACATAGAGATCAAGACAAGAAAGAATGTTACAAGTTTTCGTGTTAGGGTTACGACTGCACTCAAGCGTTCCTGTGGGAGTTTTCTTTAGATCTTATTATTGTAAGTTATGTTTTGGGCTTAGACACACACAAAGCTATTAAAATTGACTGTTAGTTCACATTTTAATCAAATTAACCCCTTTCGAAATGTCTGTAAGTAAGCATGATACTCCTTCTATCCGCAACTGAACCCCTGAGCTGTTGCAGAACGTATGGCAGTCCTGTTCCCAAAAATAGGGTCATTACAGCAAGTCACCAAACTTTTGTATGTTTGAAGCTACACATGGCTTTGAACACTTGACATGACATCCTACTCTCACTAGTACAAAAGGGTCATCACAGATGGTTTGAAACTGTCATCACAAATGGTTTTTTGAACTGTCTGAATTTTGCGTCAGTGATAATCGAGGATAGTTTGTGAGCCGTCTATGGTAATACAACACAGACGGTTTGTAATTAGAACCGTCTGTGAAGAACACTATCATAGATGGCTCAAACCAAAAATACACATCATACATGGTTCTAACTACCAACCATCTGTGATGGACGAGTATCACAGATAGTTGGTATATAGAACTGTCTATGATACTTTCCCATAATAGACGGTTGGTAGATAGAACCGCCTGTGATGTGCGAGTATCACAAATGGTTTTCGGTTCGAGTTGTCTATGATAATCCTTAACAGACAGTTTATACCACAAAACTGTCTGTGATTGTTCGTTCTATACCTAAATTTTTTCTATTTTTGGCCAGCCTCAAGAAATGTTAACTATGCCATCTAAAAACAAGCAAATACAGCAGCAAACACAACAACACGTTCCATTTCCATTAAGATTAGAATTCACCATTACAACATCACGAAATAACAAGTAGGTTACCTATAGCACTACATACACAAGAGGACACTTACAATTTTATAAATATAAGCTCATTGTTACAAATTCATAAAGATGCTTACACTATCAGAAACTTTAGGCTAATACAAGCTAGACTTACACATCCTTTATTAAACTACAATCTAAAATAAGTGGTATGGAAAAATTTTCATGTTGCAGAAACAAAAAGTCCACGAACACCATTATTAGTTTCTATGCCAAAATCAATAGTTTCTATGCTAGCGACTTGGAATAGTGCAGATTTGCCATTGCATTCTTCCTTTCCAACTTGCTTCAAACGAAATTTCAGCCGCCCTTGCCAGACCCCTTCTCACCCTGGTTGCACACAAACGAGTTAGAGTAGTACTTGTGGTGTTGGTTATTCGAATAGGGAGAGAGTGGTTAATAAGGGGTGAGAGGTGGGGAGGGGACTGGTGCCTACCGTTCGATATAGAGAAAATGGACGGGTGAGATCAGGATTCTATGGTATATGCCGCGGATCGGTGATGTGGCAGGGCATCACAGACGGTTCGAATTACAAACTGTCTATGAAACAGACATCACAGACGGATCGTAACAAAAATCGCCTATGATAACGGAGGATATCACACATGGTTCTTATTAGAAAACATCGGTGATAGTGGCCAAACAGTAGATCACAACAAGACAATATATCGATGCACTGTAAATAGCTATAATCAAAATATAAAATAGCAAAGTTTTATATGGCTTATATATGCTCATTTGAAAGATTTCGATGAGATCTACAACATTATAGTTAAGGTAAAACCCAAATTCTGAAGAGAAGACAAAGAAAAGGGTAAAAATAGAAACTGAAAATATGCTATGCAAATTATTTTTGGATCGGGCTTATCGTTAGTTTTTCAACGAGTACAAGAATATAAAAAGCGAACACCTTATGCAGAAGTTATGCCTGTTTTACTAAAAGTGTCTCGGAACGAAATGCTTCTCGGACTCAGGCAAGAGATTATGAAATTTTGGAGGATTGTGTGGCGGGAAACATATCACAGATGGTTTTTAATACAAACCGTCTGTGATAACTTTATTATCATAGATTGTTTTTAATACAAACTGTCTGTAAAGTATCACAGACGGTTTAAATAAATAACCGTCTGTGATGTCTGCTATTATCACATAAAGTTTTTATCAATCGCCATTTGTGAATTATCATAAATGGGTATTAGTAAGAACCATCTGTGATGTCTTGCATTATCACAGACGGTTCGTATGAATAGCCGCCTGTGCAAATACCACAGACGGTTATTCGTATGAACCGTCTATGAAAATTACAACACAGACAGTTCTTGAGAACCGTCTATGATGTAAACGTCCAGTATAGCATCTTTTGTAGTAATGTCTATTTAGATCTGCTCCAAATGGCTTCGGTTTCTAGATTATTTTGGCTTTCGTCTTATTTAAGTCAAAAACCACTTGAAACACGTTAGTTTCTAATTTCGGCTTATTCTAGCTTTTTGGGTTTTTTTTCTTTTTCCTTATTTCTTTAAATTGTCTATGATGATATACCTTTTTTATTTTTTTATATTTTCTTTATTTTTTTCTTACGAAAAACTAACAACCAGTACAATATAATTTTAACAAATAAAAAAAACTTAAGCTGTAAGCTAGTTTAAGCGGGGCCTCAGAACGTTTCAAGGACTGGAGACAGTATAAAATCACCTCAAACCTGCAGATCGAGTATATATACATGTAACTTGTGACACATCTTACAACGACGCGCGGTAGAGCTCACTTATTGCATGCTAACTGCCTCTAGATGTTCCTCCTGATCTCTTCCTTCCGCAGCTGTCGCTGTCAACCTCAGTCAGTTGCCCCGTCGCCCTCCTCTTTGTCCGAAGAGGTGTCTGTCGTCGTCAGGCAGCTTGACACGTGGGACGCGTCGCGGTCCGCTTGCCCGAGGAAGTCGATGAATGGCGGTACACCCACTTCACTGGCCCCTGCGGCGAGATTGGAGCCCTCCCTCTTGGAGATACGGCAGAGCACCCACGAGTCGTCGGGGCTCACCATGACAGGAGCTGCAGGACGTGCGCTAGCAAGAGCGGCGCGAGCACGAGCGCGAGCGCGAGCAGCATTCTTCTTAACAGGATGTTACACACAAACTGATCATCATTAGGCAAACAGTTTGGTGTAATGTAACACAAGAGATTAATTAAGCTTGTTTGCATGAAACATGTTACCTTGGCAGTAGCAGCTGCAGCACAAGCACAAGGCGCAGTAGCACGAGGAGACGTCAAGCTGTCGATGGTGGTGGTGGTGGTGCTGACGCTCGTCGCCACACGGAACGGACTAAGGCCGGCGCCAGCTAGGCGGTACTCGTGCATGGCCCAGTGGGTGCGCTCGCCGCCCGGGTTCTTTCCACGGTAGAACGACAGCCGCCTCTTCATCCCCACCAGCACGGGTTCGCCGCGGGGGAACGCTAACATGGCGTTGACGGGCACCTCCTTGCCCGCCGCCTTCCAGTACCCTTCACCGGTGGCGCGGTCGGTGCGGCGCCGGCCAGTCAGGTACTTGGCCTCCTTGCGCGCGAAGAAGAACTTCTCCTCCGCTCCCTCTGGACTCAGCCAATGCAAGCATGCACAAAGCCAAATCAACGGGGGAGACGTTAGCGATATCCGATATATCGATCGAGCAGAAGCAACTAGGCAGATACAAATTGTCGCATTTCTTGCGCCCATTGGTGCGTGGTCCGTGGATGGGGTCGGGTCACCTGGGACGACGTCCCAGGGATTGTGGCGGTGGGAGACGTCGGCGGCGTCGGAGATGACGGCGCAGGGGAGAGGCATGCTCACGGAGCGGCGGCGAAGGTACTGCATGACGAGCTCCTCGTCGGTGGGGCTAAAATGGAACCCTGGCGGGATCTGGAGGGCGGATCCGTTAGCCATCAGGATGGGGACATCGGCATCTGCCATTGGTAGCCTGCCAGCTTAGGTTAGCTGGGTGGTCGGGGAGAACGGCGAGCGTAGCTGTTGTAGGACTCCGGTTGCAGCAAGATCTAGAGCGAGAGCGGGGAGGGGGATTCGGTTTGAGGCATGGCCATGTAGAGGAGGGAGGGAGGCGAGCATTTATAGGGGTCGCGGGGAGACCATCTGGAGGGCAAACTCAAACACAGTAATCTTTCGGCAGTATTATGTTATGAGAGTTGCCTTTCCATTTTATCTGATATTCTTATAAGCACCTTGACTAAATTTTTTGTGTTGCTGTGTTGCTCAACTAGAGATGATGATGCTTGATGTAAGTAAAATAGGGTTTCATAATAAAACAATTAATTTAGTATGGCCGAGCCCGACACGTGGTGGGCTATCCGGCACGGCACGAACGGTGGGCCAGGCCGGACCTAGAAACCCGGCCCATTGGGCGGCACGGCGAATCATGCCGTGCTCGGGCCAACATGGCACGGGGAGCACGGCGGGCATGCCGGCACCAGCGATCGGGCCGCCTCGGCCTCCACCTTGCCTCCCCCCTCCTGTCGACATCCCATATCTACTACTCTCACGGTCATCCCCAAATTCCCCACAATCACAACTCATCAAACCATCATAGAGTAGAGAGAGAGGGAGTAGAGGCGAAGGATGTATACCAGTCACTAGAGCCTGGACAAGTGCACGACAGCTACATGAGGAGGAGCGGGTGCAAGTGACAGCACCACTGTCAGCCTCAGCCTCCCGTGTGCCCGCCTCGACCTTGCCAGTGCCGGTCGTGGAGAAGATGACAGGGGGGTCTGGGACTCGGGGTCGCTGGAGGAGGTCGAGGGAGGAGGGGCGGCTGGGGGAGGCAACCAGGGGATGGGAGGGGCCGCCGCCGCGCTAGTGTGGGGGGTGGGAGGGGAAGGAGGCGGGCGGAGGAGGGGGCTCTACCGTGCCAGGGTGAGGGAGGCCGGGGAAGGAGGAGCCGTCGCCGAGCCATGGTGGGGGGAGGGGGAGGGGAGGGAGGTCGGGAGAGGAGGGGGCCGCCGTCGCGCCGGGGTGGGGGGAAGGGGAGGGGGAGGGGAGGGAGGCTGGGCCGCCGGGGGAGCGGTGGAGTGTGTCTGCTCGTGAGAGACAGAGAGAGGGAGTCGAAGGCCCGAAGTCGACAGAGAGATCAGAGAGCACTTAGTGTGTGAGACTGTGAGAGAGGGAGCTAACGGAGAGAGAATAAAGCTGGAGAGTACCATTCAGACTTCAGAGAATAACGTTTAGAGAAGTTGGAGAATAAAGCTGAGTGCGTGGAGTAGAAATTGCACCCAACAGTCAGAGAAGTAGCATTCGAGCAGAACATTCGGGTTTTCAGGCAAGTAACGTTTAGAAGAGCAATGCCTATAAATTCACTTTTCTTCTTTCATTACTTCACAAACATTCAATCTCTCATTTCTTCAACATCCCTCTACACTTTTTATTTCTTCAACATCCCTCTACACTCCCAGGTCCAAATTTGTGCAACATCCCTCTACACTCCCTATTTAGTAACCATACATCCAATATACTACCAAGGAGTCAGAGCATCAAGGAGCTCTTGAACGGTATGCAGAGGAGTCGTAGCACGCAAAGGGCAGTAGGGCGCCTTAGTGTAAGCTCTCATCGTCACTCCCCTAGTCCTCCTCCGGCTTTGACTCCCATTGATGCTCGTCGGCTCTCCCCAGGTATGAGACACTACAGTATAGATGACTATCATATGGATGGTACAGAGGGCTACGAGGAGTACCTGGGTAGTCTGAGCCAATGGGGACTCCAGAATTCTCTCCACCATCCATGGACACCAATACTGTTGGGTCTGGATGAAGGGCGAATTGCTGGAAGAACATGACCTAGAGCCAGGAAATCTAAGATGGCAAAACGGTAGAGATCACAATTTGTAATTATTTCAATGCTAAATTAAGTGCTCGTACAGCTGTAGGGACAGGGCACTTGAACTGGCACTACAAAGCATGCTTACGCAAGATGGTGGCACAGGGTCAAGGCGTAGGAGAACGAATACAAACGTAGCTAAACGTCGAGGCCGATGGCTCTATAAGTACTTGAGTATACAACTTACTTTCTACTCATAAAGAAATTGCTAGATATATTGTTTCAGAAGATCAAACGATTAGGATGGGTGAAAGTCGCACGTTCAAAAGAATAATCTAACGCGGCTTTTGCCCACAGTACCAACATGTTAGTTAGAGAACTACTACATCTGATATGCGGATGTATCAATAAGTTCAGTTTTCTTTTGCCATAACTGAAAGACCGGAATGGCAACAGAGGGGGGTGAATGGTGCCTTCAAAAATCGCCCCCAAGTATCCACAAGATCTTCTTCTCCGATAGCTATAGCAGCTATGAAGACAGAAAAAGTTTGCACACTGGAACCCAAACAACAGTCCAACAACACGAACAAGATCAAGCAGAGAAATAGAGCAACAGACCAACAAAAGAAACTAAACTGAACTTGGCTAAAAAACAGTACAAAAGACTGAACCTGAAACTAAAGAGACAGCAAAAATGAAAACTGAAATTTCAGACACTCGAAGACTGAGACTAATCTCTGTAGCTTTATGTTGGTAACCAAGAGAAAGGCAGGACTGAAAAGATGAAATACAAAACACATACACAAGAAACTCAGCCAACACACACACAAGAAATTCGGCCTTGATCACCGAAACAAGATACTGAAAACAGCTTGAGTTTCTCGGGTAGGTAAGCGCAGACCGACAAAAACCAAAAAGAGCAGATACTGCAGAGGCTTAAAGCCAACAACCAACAGAGGGGCAAAAAGGAAATAAAAGAAACACAGAAAAGGAAGCTGCTGAGAGCTCAAAATAGACCAGCCGAAAAGAAAGGCAGCAGGCGACAGGGATCAGATCCAAAATTAGACAGCCAACACTGCTCTTTGGACTGCCGACTGTTTTTTAGAGACGTGCGTTTGTCGCTGCTCTTTGGACTGCAGATATATTTTTTGTTTGTTTGTTTTTTCTGCTGACAAAGGAGACTGAGGCCAAAACTGATCACACACAGAGGACTGCAGTGCAGTCTAGCAGCCGGACTGCATGCAATAACTCAATGAACTTGGCTAACTTCGAACTGGCAGCCGGTTTGACAGACTTGAGCGAAAACTGAAAACACCAGAGCATGAACAGTGAATACCGAAGACAGCCAAAAGAAAGCAAAAAAAAGTTTGCTGCTCTATTTGGCTCAACTGATTAGTATTTAACCCTAAACATCAGATCAATCAAAGGAAGCAAGGAAACACACAAAAAAACAAACACTGATGCAAGGAATGCAGTCACAGCAAAGAAAACGAAAAGTAAAAGTGACTGAAAAGAAAAGCAAACTGAAGAAATCATAAAAAATAGAGAGGTAGCGGCACTTCTCAAATCAAGAAAAAGAGCTTCACAAGAAAATCAATCTAGGCCGACACAAACATCAATTAAGCAAGAGAATCACTCAAATAAACTTCAAAACTGAAAAGCGATCAGCAGAGAGACAAACTGCAAATTGTTCATGATTCTCAGTTCTTTTGCTTATGAATCTCTGAAATCAACCAGAAAAGCATCCTTGGATGAGAGAATATCAAGCCAGAGCAAATTTCCTCAGGACATCAAGAAGAATAGGATAACTCTGGCTCCAAACCCTAGAGTTTCTAAAACAGAGGAACTTATGCGAAAGATCATTTGAGAAGAAAATAACGATTGAACTAGTTGCTCTTGGGTATAAGCTAACCAAATGATCTTGAGGAGATACCCAGTCCAGAACAACAAAGATTCAAAGCAGATTTGATCAAGGATTCAACTCAAAAGACCAAGAGGGCAAAGAAGAATAGAGAGTAAAAGAAACAAAAACCAATCACAAAGAGAAAAGAAATCATATCATCTCAAACACAAGGGATCCCAACTTGATATAGAGACATGAATGATTAAATGGGATAGAGTTTACATCCAGATCACTCCATTTCTCAAAGAGATCAACACACGCAAAGAAAACTCAAAGAACTACTGCTGCCTACAACACATGGTTCATGCAGACAGGGAGAGCGCAAATGGTAAAACCCTCACACACACTCTCTCAACTTTCTCTCTAGCCTACTCCTCTCCTTTTATAGCCTCCACTAATGGGTTCACAACCCAATAGCTTCAACAAATCAGCGCTTTATCCATTAACTCGAAACCGAATCCTCTTCCTTTTGTGCAGCCTTGCGTAATTACCAAAATGCCACCCCTGCACCTTCCGGGAAGCTTCCTCATTTCTTGCCGTCCAAGCCTCGCAGCCACTTCGAGTCCTCGCCGTCTTCGACACATCCCGACTGCTCTGACCTTAGCACCACCTGTGCCTAGTCCGGTCATCCCGTGCTTCGCCACGACTCCGCCTCGATGTCCTGCAGCCATCACAAACAAGAAACACATCACATAGCACCGCTCGATATACAGATAACACAAAATTGTATTAGAAGTAAATACTCACACCCAAAATAGCCCAACAACTGGTCGAAAGGAAAACAGGCGTTCTAAGCACGTCCGACCGCGATCGACCAGATCCAACCACAGTCGACTGCACCAAGCAACGACTTGGCTCGAACCACTCAACCCAAACTCAAACTTTCTCGAACACGCGTCAATTACTCATCACAAATATGGGGTCACATCCACATGGTCTCTCAATCTCCCCCTTGGTGAGTATATTGACAAACATAGAAAAAGCATAAAGTTGAGTTTGCAAATGAAAGCAAGTCATACATGGTCTAAAGGAAATCAAAGAAGCTTATGACCATCACTACAACAAAATGAACATATTAAGATGTTTTGTTTAAGATGCTTTGAATCATGTCTCTCTTTTTAGAACCACAATTGAAATAGAGACGCAGTTTGAGACGCTCTAAAGGGTTGCACGCTATTAAATTCTATTAAAACGGCTGCTGAGACGTTTTGGAGTACGTCTCATGTATAGAGACGAAATTTTAGATGTCTTATTTATCATTTGAGACGTCTTATCTATTATCTCCATATAAGAATATTAAAAAAACAAAATGGTGTAAGTAACGGTATATATATAAAACATAAAAAAATATCAATCTCAAAGTTTGAACTCACAACCTGAGACATTTCTTTCGCTTTTGTGCAGTGGCTGAAAACATAAAAAAATATCAATCCCAGGGTTCGAACTCTCAACCTAAGGTTTAGAATGTTCACGCATTAACAGGGGCGGAATTAGGCCCCTGGGAAGGTGGGCTTTAGCCCGGGGTATAAAAATGTATGTAGTATATAGCCCAGGTAATTTGAGTCCAACTCGGGGTAATATTGGCAAGATTCAGCCCATGTTCATAACGTATTTTACTGCTGGCCGCCACTGTCTCCGTGACTCCGTGCGCTCGGCCCACGACTTCAGTCTTCAATACAGTCGTTGCCCGCTGCGCTTCGATGCGGCCCATTTCGAGCCACCGGTGACATGTGTCATATTTACATATGTTTAGCCGTCATTTTACCCTTATACTCTTCGCATTTTGGGATCATTCATCATCATTTACACGTTTTTCTATAATTAGTTGCTCCATTTGGATCATTTTACATTTTTTTGTGCTTTTTCCGCAGGTCGGCGCGATTGAGGCGCCTAAACAACAAATTCGGCATTCAGGGACTGCTCCATACATATGTACGCGTCATCACGAACGCGTCAGATCTTTTCGCGAAGAAATCAGACTTATAGAGGGCTAGAATGGAATAAATCAAATGGGGAAGGACTTGATTGTAATATCCAAAAATCTGGAGAGCTAAATCGTAAAATTGTCGAAATCCCCCTTGCGCCTCAAACCTAGCCGCCGCCACAATTTTTTGGTGAGCCGGGTTCTTCTCCCGTGGCCTTCTTCTCCTTCTCCCCCCATACTCCTCAAAATCCGGCCGCCGGCGAGCGCCGGGCCGCAGCTCGTCGGCGCGCCTCCCTTCATCAGCCACTCTCCTTCTCCGCCTCCCTCGACCGCGCCAACACCGCATCACCATCTCACCGGCGCTGCTATTCCCCTTGCACCTTCTTCCCCCCATCACAGCGCCGCCGCACCCCATTACTCCGGCAACCCGCAGCTCCACCGCTTCTCCTCTACCGCGCCACCTCACTTCCGCCTCCTTCCATTTCCACGCCGTCTGTAGCTACCGCACCTCTACCATGCCACCTCTCCCCGTCTTCCTGTACCGCACCGCCATCACCACTCTCCATCGCGCGCTGATCTCTCTCCGCCGCCTTCCTCTTCCTCTTTTCAGACCATCTCTCCGGCTTCTTCCTCACCACCTCCAACCGTCGCCTCTTCCATTAGCGCCGCCCCCTTCTCCTTCGGCATCGCCCTACAACCACCGCAACACCTTCGCCTCTTCCCAGCCTCGTCCCGACAGCTCCGTCTTCTGGCTCCCAGCCTCTGCCCATTGCTCGTCGCCTCTTCGCCTCTTGGATCTTAGTCAGCGCCGTCTGGCTCCCAGCCCTCCCCCCTCCTAGCGCCACGCCGCCTCCCGGTCAGCACCGCCCGGCTCTCGACCCGCCCCCTCCGGGCGTCGCCCCGCCTCCCGACCAGCGCCGCCCAGCTCCCAGCCCGGCCGCTCCCCTCCCGGCACCACCTCGCCTCCCGGCCAGCACCGCCTGGCTCCCGCCTCTCGGCCTGCCCCCCTCCCGGCGCCTCCCAGCCAAGCCGCCCCGCCTCCCGGCCAGCGCTGCCCAGCTCCCGGCCCGCCCCCTCCCGGCGCCGCCCTGCCTCCCGATCGACCAGCGCCACTTGGCTCCTGCCTCCTAGACAGCGCCACCCCGGTGGCCGACGCCCCTCCTCCTGGCCTGCGCCGCCCACGTCCCGGCCAGCGCCGGCGTCGCCCCCCTCCCGCTCCTGCCTGCTGGTCTACGGCGCGTCGGCGCCCGCCTCCCAGCTCCACAGTCCCAGTCTGGCAGTCTCCCAAAGGCCAGAGTCCGAGGCTTGAGGCTTCACTCTTCAGTCATTCGTAAACCTCTAATTGTGGTAAAGGATGTGAATTGTGAAATACTGAGATGTGATAATTGATTGATTCCCTTTTTGTTAGTTGTTGGTGCCAAACATATGAATTGCTCATAATTGATTGATTCTCTTTTGTTAGTTGTTGGTGTCAAACTCGTGAATTGCTCATAATTGATTGAATCTCTTTTGTTAGCCTGCACAGGAGGATGGGCTCCCTACCGAGTTCTTCCTCAACTCTCTCCTCCTCGGCCAGGTAAGGAAAATACCAGCCAAACTCGACATATTTAGTCTTAACAAAGGTCATGTTGATGTAAGAATTCGCAACCTTTACAGTTCTACTGCTAGAAGTAGTACTAGGATAGTTTTTTTGGTTCATGTTTCTTTCCTGCGAAGATCAAAGAAGTTTGTCATAACGTTTTGCTGTAACTGTAATGATAGGACTAGAGTTGATTCTCGTACATGGTTATGATGAACATACTAAAAGATCCTAGGTAGTTAAAATAGCTTAATTGTATTTTGGGCATAGGCATAATTTGGTAGGTGTCTTAATTTGCGGCTTGCTATATTGGACATAGGTAGTTAAATACCTCAATTTGGTATAGTATTTGGCTCATCCTATTTTATAAGAAATATGGACTTTTAGCTTGATTACCAATCTCTTTAGAAGGAAGTAGAAACACTGATTTTAATGTATCAACTTGAATTTGTGGGTAAATGTAAAACTTGTCATAATTTAGAAGCATGAAATTTCAATTTAGTGTTTTTGTTTTTATCTTTGTCAAAACATTGTAGACCTTTCAGTCAAAAAAGAAAAAAAACATTGTAGTCTAGTATGGTTTCTTATAATTATGTCAATTCTTGGTAAGAAAACAGGCAAAAAGGACATTTGTCGGGATTGAGTGCTGTATTTAGGACTGCCTTTGAACTTGATACTTTTATTTGTGCCATTCGTTCAAAGCTATCAAAAAATTTTCATGGAATATTTGCAGAAAACATGTCTAAGAAAAGACATGGCTTTCTCCCTTCTATAGTTTTATTTGATTACTGAATTTAGTAATTAGGCTTTTCCGTTGTTCTTATAGTGGGAGGACAGGATGGCCCGAGGCCTATTCCGTTATGATGTCACAGCCTGTGAGACCAAGGTGATCCCTGACAAGCTTGGGTTTGTTGCACAGCTAAACGAAGGTCGTCACCTGAAGAAGCGTCCAACTGAGTTCTGTGTCGACCGTGTTCTCCAGCCATTTGACTTTGCCAAATTCAACTTCACCAAGGTTGCCCAGGAGGAGGTGCTGTTCCGATTTGAGAATGCTGGTGGTGACGACAGCTATTTCCTTGCTAATGCCCCAACCACCAAGGGTGACCACGCTCCCAGTGTGGTTGCAATCAATGTACATATCTTTTAGCCAGACAGTTTACTTCAATTCAAGATTATGTATCTGAATTCCACACTAGTACTTCCAACGGATTGCAGGTGAGCCCTATCGAGTACGGTCATGTGCTTCTCATTCCTCGTGTGCTTGACCGCCTGCCTTAGCGAATTGATCCTGAAAGCTTCCTGCTTGCACTGCACATGGCGGCTGAGGCTGCAAGTCCGTACTTTAGGCTTGGTTACAACAGCTTGGGTGCCTTTGACACAATCAATCACCTCCACTTCCAGGTACTTTTCATCATTGAGTCAGAAAATACTTCCCATTGGCCATTGCAGTAACGAAGCCGTGAAGACGATAAATTTCCACACTATCTGATTTTTTAGAAAATACTTGTACCATAAGATTTTTCATGATTGCTCATATCTGATATTTTGTTGTTAATATTGCTATGTTTGCAGGATATGGAGGACTATGAAAAGAAATGCAGAGTGGAAGACCTGATGCACAATTTTCTGATTGAGGAAATAGACCTGATGATTTATTATAGCAGTTTAAAAAAAGATTTGTGTCAAATTGGAGGATGTTTTACCGACATGTGTTTATCGCATATTAGATTTTTATTTAGTTGTGAACTCTGTTGATTTAAATGGATGCTATAATTATTTGTAAACCTTTCTTATGTAAACTTCTTTGGGGTTTGGAGGGTGCAATGGTGACGAATTTATCAATTGCCAATGGTTTGCCCGGGGTGTGGCTTGGTTCCAGTTGTAGTTGGTTTGCTTTTCTTATAACAGTATATCTGTTGTGCTACGCCCATTCCTTATATTTTATAAAATATGTACTCAATATTATGGTGCTGCCTATAAAATTATTATATATACATGTATATATAATAAATATATGGAATACTATATTCTCATACGGATACATATTTGCGTGTATAGAAGAAAATATATACCAATCAAAATAAAAATACATACTACATAGGACATCTTGAGACGGCACATAACGTCTCAACGCACGTGCCTATATTAATTGAGACGTGGTGCAGCCGTTTTTATAAAAGCGTCTCTAACTTTATAGGGATACAGTGCAGATGTCTCTAATGAACATCTCAAATAATATAGGCACGCCTTAGAGAGCGTCTCTATATTTTTGAGACGGTTCATGTAGAGACGTTTCTATGACGCTTTATAAAAGCGCCTCAGTTGTCTGTGGGAGACGAAACAGAACGTCTCTAACCTACAAATATGATGTCTCCCCACGGATGTTTTGTTGTAGTGCATGTCGACGAAAAAAGCAGAAACAGAAAGAGCAAATTTTCGTCAAAAGCTCCAAATTTTTCATTGAAATGGCTTTTCCTCTATTATTCTCCCCCTTTTGGCAATAAAATCATCAAGAGAGAAGGAGGAAAAATAAAACATGGCTCGATTGAAATGACTATACTTTATTCATTTTGAGCATGATGAGTCAAGAAGATTATTCAAAATGACCTTTAAGTATTACACCAAGCCATAACTCATAAGAATGCTATTAGGATCATGACAAGACATGTATAATCAAGCTAAACAAATAAGTTACAATCTGAAAATTAGTCGAATTTCTTAGTATGTCAAGTCATCCATGATTATAGTCTAGCTAGAGGTATCCAAAGATGATTCAGGTCATGTCAATATTCTAAGTGGAACCTAGAAGCTAGTATTGAGTTAATTTAGAGTGCTATAAGTTCAAGAATGATTCATTTGTCCAAGTACATGGTTCTTTTTGTAGTTAAGCAAATTTAGCACAATTGACATGTTTTCTTTTGAAACTCATGGTCGTCTCCAACCAAAATTTTTAGTCATGTGCTAGATCTCAAGCCTTATGCGACCATTCCAAGCTAGAAACTTAAGGAAATGATCTTGGTCAACCAAAACTCCCCCTGAGTTCATGCCTAGTGCAATGACAAGCAGTCTCATGAGAAAAAATTGGTGAGATCAGTTTTTTTCGCACAAAAGAGATTTTTTTGCATTTTCAAGAGCAGAAAATTTGTACTAACTCATGCTTCATAAAGGAACTACCAAAGCTCAATCTAAAGCTCAATATAGATTCAAGACTCAACTCAGCCTATTTGACATGACATGAATCATAAAAGGATAACTAAAAGCAGACTAGTCTCAAGAGCTAACATGACATGATTTAATGCAAGTTGTGCATTTTTAATTAACTTATCATGGCAAAGACTAGACTACACATATAAAGTCATGATAAATCTAGCAAGTAAGCACAGATCATGGCAAGATGTAATGCATTGTAAACATGTCAAATAAGGATACTAATCAAGGCTCCATGCAAAATGACAGAAAAGCAAGAAAATCCAACTCCCCCTCAGCATTAGATGCACTTTTAGTTCAAGTTGAGTTATGTCAATATTAAGATCTAGAAGCTCCCAAAAGAACTCTGTAACACCCCAGCCAATCAATGACCTAGAATGCTACCAAACTAACAACATAATAAGGAAAACTAATATTCATCTTACAAAATTTCGGCAGAACCTCCTTTGTCTATTGAGTAAATCAGAGGTTTCAACAGGCATAATCAAACGATATGAATAACAGTAAGCAATATAGTCATTTATAAGAAAAATTGGATTATGTTCATCATCGCATTCATAACAATACTACTTAGATAAAGAGCGGAATCAATGTAAAAGAGTTCTAATCTTTTATTA
The DNA here is from genome assembly GCA_017311315.1 of Dendrocalamus latiflorus. Taxonomy (NCBI): domain Eukaryota; kingdom Viridiplantae; phylum Streptophyta; class Magnoliopsida; order Poales; family Poaceae; genus Dendrocalamus; species Dendrocalamus latiflorus. Next base: position 6,864,874 of record CM029675.1, read on the forward strand.
CATTTTGAACCTGATAGACATTAATCAAATACCACTTGAATTATTCAGCAAATAGTGTTTAATGTTCTTTCTTTCTTCCATGGTGCATAGACCGTGCAAGTGCAACAAAACTAATCCTTCTTTATCCCCATGCATGCCGATCTCATGTAGATACCTAAAACAAACAGCAACCACAACAACAACAACAACAACAAGAGTGAGTTCAACGACTCAGCAAATATAATAAGTGGTAACAAGAATAAAAGTGAACATCATTTCACAAGTTCATCCATCAATCATATAAATAAACCATGCTATGCAATATGATCAAAAATCTCTTTATCTCTTCTCTTTCGCATTTTACCGGTAATGCGGAGTGTGCATCCGTCAATGCACACCCATGCATGTACCATCTGGTACAGGGACCAATTGCCCATACTCCACAAGTATGGGGACCTTTAGCCCATCATGTCATCAACATGACGGGGACCTCGGCGCTTGGTCATCTCGTGACCAAGACTTCAATAAATCAGCATGATGCACAAACGTGAATATCTCAACAAATAAAACTTGCATTCACAACATCTATGCATCAGAAATTCTCCTGAACACTTTCAATTGCAATCGACCATAAACAATATCAACATATCATTAACATAATCAAGATCACATATACTCATAATATAGATCAAACATCTACAAACCAACAATCATCAACAATCCACACTATAAAGATCAAACCATCATTATACTTGCCTTAACCGCGAGAAAACGGGGGATGAGCAGAAGGAGCGGCCCCTGGGATCCGTCGTCCTCCTGAACAACAATTATAATGATTGCTAAGACAACAGTAGCGAGTCTTTAGATTAAACAAAAACACCCCCAAACTAACCCAACATGTTTAGCTTGACTCAAAACCCCCAAATCCTTTCGGCCATCCTGTCCCCCTCTACAGTCAGTCAACTTCAAAAATTCGTATCTATTGGTACAGAAGTACGAATAGGGTGTTCTCAGATTTCCTGGAGAGATAAGTAAATTATCTAACTAAATCTAGTTGCTGAGTCTCCCTGATTCGGCCATCTTCTACCCGCACCACCCAGTTTTCTAGAAACAGCAGGCTCCTATCGGGCCTCCGGACAGTGCACTAAAATTGCCATAACTTTCACCCTGAGTGCCCGATTCGTGATTTCTTGACCTTTATGGGAAGATACGAAAATTATCTACAACTTTAATAATATGGAGGTCCTCTGATTCTCCTGTTCTCTAATCTCCCAAACCAATCTACCGAAATCTGACAGAAATTCCCCCGATCTGCAGAACAGTCTTGCTAGAAAAATCATAACTTTTGCTGTACAAGTCCGAATGACACGTTCTATCACTTCAAGGAAAGATAATTACGTCCTCTACAACTCTCTAGGAGAAGTCCAGACCTGAATTCCCATGGATATAGCCCAAAACAGCCATCTAACATAATCTGCCCTAGCAGTCCAGAATACCGACATAGCTAGCACAATTAAAATATAGATCTACTTGGGGCAAAACAGGGATTACCCATGACGATTCGCTGAAGAACACGACGAACACCCCACGAGTTCCACCTCTTCTCTTTTTTCCTCTTTTTTTCCCCTCCTCTTCCCTTCCTCCGGATCCAATCGTGTTGCTGCGAATGATTTCTTCTTCCGCTCGACTGGCAGCGAATAGAGGTATTGCTCACCGGCAATGGAGGAGAGGGGAGGGGAGGTGCTGCTGGGGGCGTGCAAGGGCAGCAGGGGGCGGCGCAAGGAGCAGCAGGGGCGGCGCAAGGGGGGAGAGGGGGAGGGGCGGCTAGGGTTGGAGGGGGTGGGCGCCTCTCCCCCCCTCTTTGGCTGGTTTCCCTCCTGGGCCTTGGCCCAGGCCCAAGTTGTCCAAAAAATTCAGAAAACCCCCCTGAAAACACTATTTTATTCTTCCCTTTAAGATCCTTTTCTCCGATTAATCGATTATTTGTCGAATCTCTTCCGGGATATCACATTCTACCCCCCTTAAATAGAATTCGACCCCGAATTCTAACCGTACACTCACTAGGGATTAATTACAATTAAACTTAATCATAAGACACGCACCTGATGTGAATAACTCTGGGTATTGTTCACGCATGCGAAATTCCAATTCCCATGTAGCCTCCCTCTCGGTCTACTGTGACCAGTGCACCTTGACATATTTTAAGGTTTTATTCCTCAATACCTTCTCAGATCTTTCCAGAATTCGCACTGGCTTGGACTCGAAGGACATATCTTGTTTAAGTATTAATGGTTCTAGTGAAATATGATGCTTCGGATCTCGCAGGTACTTCCTCAACAAAGACACATGGAACACGTTATGCACCCCGTGCATTGACTCTGGAAGATCCAAGCGGTATGCCAACTTCCCGACCCGCGCCAAGATCGTGAAAGGCCTGACGTACCTCGGGCTAAGCTTCCCCTTTGGTACCGAACCTCACCACACCCTTGGTGGGAGATACTCTCAAAAGCACCTGATCCCCCACCTCAAATTCCAGATCCCTTCCTCTCACATTTGCATACCAGGGCCACTCGTTCAACTATCTTCTGGACCAAATCCAGGCCCAAGGCTGCCTTTTCACCCACCGCTTCCCAGCAAAAGGGTGACCAGCATCTACACCCATACAACACTTCGAATAGTGCAGCTTTAATTTCTGGAATGGTAGCTGTTATTATAAGCAAACTCCGCTAAAGGTAGCTGATCCTACTCGTTGGTCAACGTCTTTAATGGAAACCCACACTCCAGATCTTTCAAGCACTCCCTCGATACCAGGTCGTACCAAACGTGTGTACCCCACTCTAGGATCCAAGGTGGTCCTACTGATACACCAACCTCCGAATCCTTACAACTAAGAGAAGCGACTGAATATACCTTGGGTTATCCTTCCCTTTGGTATCAACCCACACAACCTGCACAACACATGTAACTCTTGTTCCAACTCTCAATCGATCTTTTTACCTTAACAAGGAGTACCTCCTTTAACTACGGACGCACAACAGTGCTCAATGCAAACCAACTCCTTTACAAATAGAATTCAACTGAAAATAAGGGATTCTCATCGCAACCACACATCACCAACTCCCCATCAGAAAGGCCAAATCAAAAGAGAGAAAAAAATGAGGATTCAACACGAGAACATTTCCACATTCTAAGTAGGTAGTTTGCAAATAAACAACACATAAGTCAAAGGAGAATCACTCAAATATCAAACCCGTCCATTATTTTTCCTAAACTGGAAAAACCACACATGCCAACATAAAGCCAACTCAAACCACAAAAGACTTCTTCTATCATCACATAGCTCAAACAAGAATCAAAGAGCATTTTACTACCCGAGAAACTATTTTTTTCTAGGAATAACTTTCTCTTGATTCGCAAGATTCCAAATCATCACACACCACACTAACTCATTTCTCTTAAATTGGCAACATCAACTCTATGCTCAAACCGAGTGCATCCACCACACCCTTGTAGAGGGACTCTACTGTTCTCTCAATAACATACTCTAGTCAACTCCGCTACCAATAGGTTACTTTAATGAATAATTTCCAATGCACCTCATCATTATTTTCACCCACAATCACTTCACCACAATTCTTTAATGATAATCAACTTGAAATTCTCAGCACACACACTCATTCACTACACCCAAAGGATACTATCAAGGAACATCACACTATTTAGAATCCTCTTGTTCCAATATTCCCACACAACATCATTACCTCCAAGGTTCTAGCATAAAACACCAAACCAAAAATTTTCATCTCCAGGGCTCCTATATATGTACTTCGATATAATTGATACAAAGACTCTCGAATTCGGTGACTAAAATTCCCATAATCGTACATACTCAATCATTAACAACCTCATAAAAACATATTCTCAACCTAAATTATCTTAAGGAAGATTCTAACTCCTGGAGAGTTACTCACTGAAGCCAAGTCATGCATGGCAATAATTTAACAATCCCTACTATCCCATTGATTCCCATAACGGTTAGACTTCTTCACAATCATAATCTCATTAACTACACCACCATAATCCTTCTACTAAACCTTGCAAAGTGCCCAATCATGATACTCTAATAAGATTGATCAAGATTCTCATACTTTTGATAATTCTAATGTTCCATCAAAATGATCGAAACATTCTTGAACCACAATCTACTATAGGTTCTACTAATTGCAACCATGAAATCGGTTAGCTCCAAAGGCAAGCATTCTATTTAAATCAGATTCTCACCGAGAATTATGCCAAGAAATCAATTTATCACTTAATGACTCTCAAACAACTTGACACCTACAATCTCACCAAAATCATCTACTTGACCACCATTATCACGTTGCCATTATACAACCTAAAAGGCTTTGCAACACGGATTGGTTAATCCTTCCTCAGAAGAAGATATAGATAGAAACAATTTTCAGCACATAGAAAAACATTTACCACTCACCATAGACATGAGACCAAGGAAAAAAAATCAAATAGCCAAGATCTTGGAAAATAGAAGACGAGACCACAGTTCAGTGCACAAGTCCCACAAGAAGAGAGTATCAAACTTCAGCCAAAAATAAATACATAAATAAAGCACTGCTTTTGGAAACTTGAGGGATTCCTTTGTGGCAAACCAACAAGGTTAAGCATGCTTCAATAAGCTGCAAGGTACAAAACTTGAACCCAACCGCGAATACGTCTACTACACCCTTCAATTTAACAAAGGACATAATTTTCTTTAATGGAAACATCACTTTACCAACTTCAAGCAAACGATCCTGATGAGGCGATGGGGTCTCGATCTTCCGATAGGATGATAACTATCGATTTTGGTGGAGGTGACTCTTGCGATCCGACTACAACCGTACGACGTCGCTTGCGCCTTAGCAATCGCTGAACCACACTCCAAGTCATTATCAACCGTGCCAAGAACGCGGTTGACCTGACCACGAAGGTCTATTCCTGCATGCAACCGAAGAACAAGCAAGAACAAGATAACAAGCAATCTGAAATTGCAAATGCTGATATTGAGTTCAAAAGGTGGGATTCCGAAGGCTGTCTTGACAGGTGGTCGTCTGACACAACTGAAGAACAGAAGTTTGCATAATAGCTAAACCTAAACTCAACGAAATCCCCGTCCTAGCCACGGAGGCGGCGGCTCCTTTATAGGGAGAATGACCAGGGGGGCGTCCAAGTACACGACCTAGGGTTACAAGGCCCATGGGCCCAAGTGGTGGTGGCGCAGCACCTTTTTTGACTCGAACTCAGAAACCAACGTGGACTCTTTTGATGATTGCGGCCGGCTCATATATAATTTGAAGCTGAGGTTGGATCCATTGGAAAGTATACTTCATAAGATTTCCATGAAGTACAAGAACGTCCCAAACGGAGTCCGTATGAGGAAGTTATGTCCGTTTAAACTTGCACCATTGCAGCAGTCCGAATCCAATTCCAGTACGTGCCCAACACGGACTCTTTTGACGATTGCGGCCGGCTCGGATAGAATTTGAAGATGGGGTTGAATCCTTTAGAAATTAGACTTGATAATATTTCCAACAAGTACTCGTGGACCTCAAACGGACTTCATATGTGAAAGTTATGCATATTTGAAGTTGGGCCTGTCAGGCTGAATCCGAATTGATCTGGAGGCCGAATTGGATTCCAAAACGTGTCCAACTTGAATTGTTGCTTGAATTGGTGCCAAAGTGATGTGGTGCTGTAAAAATATATATTTTCATCATTAGGTAGCATCATATTCTCATTTAAAATATTTTGAAGCTGAAGAAACGAATTCACCTTTAATTCACTCTTGATATTGGACGCTAGGGTCGTATGTGTTGGTGGCATGGTCACATCAGATCCTTTAAGCTCAAATCACATGAATCACTTAAGAACCGATTGAACCTTCCAAGACGTCACTCTGCGCAACTAATTTCAGATACCACAATAATTCATGAACTCCCATAGGATTATGAATGCACAACTCCAGACATTTCATTTAACTGACAAAACGGAAGACAAACAAATTCCTTTACTTCTAAAAGAATCAACACTACCCTCTTCATCTCATACTCAGTTTTACTAACCTCATCATTATATATTCTTAGCATGAATCATCATAGCCTACCAGCGCATCATAAACCTTTCCAAAAGAACACAATAACTTATTTCAAAGTGTCTTTTTTTCCAACAAGATTGCAACAATCTTACTAACATCAAGAATAATACACTCTTAACAAGAATCGTTATCGTGTACCCTTCCATTATAAAGCCCTCCAAAATCCCATCAAATAGTTCCATGCTACTTTATCATCTCATCCTCAAATTGAAAGTATTTCAATATCTTACGACCTCACTACGACAACCGCTTTAAATTAGAGGAGATCTACTACACAATTTTAATGATTCTACCAAAACTCTTCCATCAAAGACATAATATCATCTGACAATCCCACCATCATGTAAATATAGATCACATTTTAAACCCCATCTGTTGTAGGGGTGGCCCCCACCTAAACCCAGCAGGCCTGGTAGGAGGTTGTAAGGCCCAGAATAGGCCATGTGTACTGACATAAATGCCCCTGAGGGGGATGATCAACTGTAAGGGCATAATTGTAAAAGCACCCCCCATGTATATATATATGGAATGCAGGCCATGGAGAGGATCCAGGCCATTACTCATCTCCCTCACTCTCCACTACCATCTCTCTCTGTTTGGTCTGTAGCCACAACAGTTGGCGCCGTCCGTGGGGAGGGACAACAGCAAGCCCGAAGTTCGAAGGAGGATGGCACCGAAAAAAGCTTCATCGGCGGCGGCGAAGGGGAAGAAGACGGTCGGGGCGGAGCATCGCGTGAGTACAAGGGCTTCGGCATCGGCTGCCGCGGGCGCGGCGGTCGAGGACGTTGACGCTCGTGCAGCGGTAGCCGACCCCGTCACCGGCGCTGCGACGACCAACCACGTCATCGGCGCTGCGGCAGCCGACCTCGCCACCGGCGCTGCGACGCCCGACCACGTCACCGGCACTGCGGCGACCGACCCCGCCGACGCGACAGCAACCAACCTCACCGCCTCCGTCGCGACGCTCGCCGGCAGCGCGGACCGGGCAGTTGGAGGTAGCCACAACGGAGCGACCGGCCGCTCGGGAGCCCGCGACGCGGTAGTGCCCACGCCGGTCCGTCCGTTGGGCGTGCCGGCGGCCCCGCCCGCACAGGCCGTGGAAAGCACCCTGCTGGCGGCCCTCCGAGCGTTCCAGCAGGAGCTGGGGGATCTTCGTGGGGCTGTCCGAGACATGCAAGAGGCTCGGAGCCAGCAGGCCGCACCGGAAGTCGCGCCAGAGACCACGCTGGAAAGGGCGGACAGCCGCGACGCCCCCGCATCCAGCCGCGTCCCGCTACGGCGTGTCGATCCGGAGTCCCCACTTTCGGTAGGACTACAGCAAGTGGCGTGGCCTGAAGACTTCATGTTCCCCAGTGTCATCGAGCCCTACAAAGGCGACACGGACCCCCGCGAGTTCGTGCACGTATACGAAACCGCAATCGAGGCCGCGGGCGGAGACGACACCACAAAAGCGAAGGGCCTCCCCCTCGTGCTGCAAGGAGTGGCGCTCTCCTGGTTTTTCACCATAGAGCCGAACTCCATCTACGCGTGGGAGCAGATCCGCGACCGTCTTCACAACAACTTTCAAGGAAATTATGTCGAGCGGGTCGACGCAGACCAGCTCTTCGCCGTAAAGCAGAAACCCTCGGAGAAGCTCCGGGACTACTTCAAATGCTTCACGAAGATACGTTGTCAAGTCAAAGACGTTAATGAAACCACCGTTGTCAATGCAGCCATCCAGGGTCTTCGCCCAGGACCGATGGCCGAGTACAACGCACGGAAGCCAATCAAGACAGTGACGAAGCTCTTCGACAAAATGGAGGAATACGCCAGGGCGGAAGAGGACGCGCGGCGAAGGCAAGGTGACGACTCCGACACCAACCAGGCCAGTGCCTCGGTAAAAGCCGAAGATCCGCCGAAGGACGGTTCTTCGAAGGGAAAGCGTAAGCAGGAGTCGTCCAAGGACGCGCCCGACCGCAAGGACGCCCCGCGCAAGGAGCCGTCCGACAAGCCCAAGCATGGCCAGCAGAAGTCACGGCGAGGCCGGTACGTCCTCAACATCGAAGGCGGTTCCGACGATAGCGCTCCCGCGGGTCGGGGCGGTCGGGGGCGCCAAGGCCGAGGACGCGGCCGTGGCCGGGGCCGCAACGATAGAGGCCAGAGAGACTATGACGACCAACACCAGGGGCTGTGGTGCGTAGTCCACGGCCACGGAAACCACGACACACGCACATGCACCTCTATCGCGGCGCTTCGCGACAGCGTCACCAGGGACAGGAACACGGAAGCACGTCCGCCCGTGGTGGCCCACATACAGCACCCATACGAAGCCCCTGTGCACATACAGGCGCAAGGAACGTAGCCCCACGAGGGCCCTCTGCGGATCCAGGCCCACGTGCAGCAGCCTTAGGAGGGCTTTCTGCAGCTACAGGCTCCGGAGGCCACCCACCAGAGGGTTATCAATGTCATCTCCGGAGGCTCCTCGTTGGACTTTGCCTCGGCACGGCAGCGGAAGGCCTACGTGCGAAGGCTACACCACGTGGCGGCATATCCAGCACAGACACCGCCGGACTGGGCACATCATGAGGTTACATTCACCCCCGCCGATGCCGAAGGCGTGGAGCTTCCTCACCAGGACACCCTGGTCGTCCGGGTCGTAATAGCGGGGTGCGACGTGGGACGTGCCCTAATCGACGGCAGCAGCTCCGCGAACATTCTGTTTGCGGCAGCTTTCGACCAGATGGGGATCCCCCGAAGCTGCCTCAGCCCATCGGGAGTCCCGCTGCAAGGCTTCGGAGGGCAACCTCTACGGGCGCTCGGCCAAATATGCCTTCAGGTCTCCTTCGGCCAGGGTGACAATGCAAGGGTCGAAGATGCCATATTCGACGTCGTCGATCTTCCATACCCTTACAATGCCATACTGGGGCGTCCGGTCCTCAACTCCTTCGAGGCGGTACCGCATCACGGCTATCTGTGCATGAAGCTCCCGGGGCCCTGGGCCACCATTACCGTTCGTGGCGATCAGGACATGGCCCGGTGCATCGAGCACGGCACCCGATGTCCCCGTCGCGGCGGGCAGCGGCACACCTAGGATCGACGCCACCATGCGAGGGCCCACGGTGCCATCCGGGGGTGGCTCCGCAGGCCCTGCCGATAGCGAATCTACTAGAGGCTCCGGCCGCGCTGAGCACAAACGATTAGTACCCCCCCCCGTCATATGTAATCGCTTACCTGCGCATACGGGAATGTAATAAAGTTCCGTTTGCCCCAACATATTACCGCTGTGCGGAAGTACGCGGTGAGCACACGCGGAGGCCTCGCCTACGCGTGTGCTCCCGCAGTATAAACCAAAGACGCCCGTTCGCGTGTGCACTCTCCGTAGCCAGGGGTACGGGTATGAGTATAAACCAAAGATGCACGTTCGCGTGTGCACTCTCCGTAGCCAGGGGTACAGGTATGAGTATAAACCAAAGACGCACGTTCGCGTGTGCACTCTCCGTAGCCAGGGGTATGGGTATGAGTATAATCGAAGACGCACGTTCGTGTGTGCACTCTCCGTCAAAGACACGGGCATGAGTATAAACGAAGACGCACGTTCGCGTGTGCACTCTCCATCAAAGACACGGGCATGAGTATAAACGAAGACGCACGTTCGCGTGTGCACTCTCCGTCAAAGACACGGGCATGAGTATAAACGAAGACGCACGTTCGCGTGTGCACTCTCCGTCAAAGACACGGGCATGAGTATAAACGAAGACGCACGTTCGCGTGTGCACTCTCCATCAAAGACACGGGAATGAGTATAAACGAAGACGCACGTTCGCGTGTGCACTCTCCATCAAAGGCACGAGCATGAGTATAAACCAAGACGGGTGGGGGGACGCCCCTGCACGCACTCCACGGAGTATAAATAAGACGCGGATGTTCTCCCTGCGCACTCTACTGAGTCTAAACAAGACGCGAACTCCGCGCACGCCAGGGACTTTGTCCATGTGCGTACTCTCCGGAGTATAAATCAGACGTGGACGCCGATCCCACGCGAATTCTGCGTGGCTGCCAATCGCGCACCTGCGATACACCAGAGGCTGCCCCCACCTCGGGGTAGGGGGGCGAAGGTCCGCCTTCGCACGCGCCATTCCACGAGACTTTAAACAGGTCGTAGTGCGAAGGTCCGCCTTCGCACGCGCCAGTCCACGAGACTGTAAACAGGTCGTAGTGCGGAGGCCCGCTTTCGCACGCGCCAGTCCACGAGACTCTAAACAGGTCGTAGTGCGGAGGCCCGCCTTCGCACACACCAGTCCACGAGACTTTAAACAGGTCGTAGTGCGAAGGTCCGCCTTCGCACGCACCAGTCCACGCGACGTTAAACAGGTCGTCGTGCGGAGATCCACCTTCGCGCGCGCCAGTCTACGGACTTTAAACAGGTCGTCATGCGGAGGTCCGCCTTCGCACGCGCCAGTCTACGGACTTTAAACAGGTCGTCGTGCGGAGGTCCGCCTTCACGCGCGCCAGTCTGCAGACTTTAAACAGGTCGTCGTGCGGAGGTCCGCCTTCGCGCGTGCCAATCTACGGACTTTCGGTAGCAGGCGGCGTTCGCACGATTCACACTTACAGCGAACTCGGAATGTGGGGATCTCGGCTCCGCACAGCACGCCCGCGCATGCCCTAATTATCAGGATATCTATATATCGGGAAAAGTTTTCAAGTACAGAGGCCCACCAACATCCCTGCCGCTCTAAGTAGCTATTCGGCAGGCTCGTCCTTAACACGCGATAAGGACGGGGCTCCGCCGGAAGAAGGTCGGCCCGCCCAAAAGTCCAGCGACTCTTCGGCCCTTCGCCAGCGTCGAAGGCGTCGCCGAATCGCGAGGTCGGCCGCAAGAAGTCGGCCCCAGCGAGGACGCTGCCCGGGACATAGGCGAAAGTCAGAATTTATGAAGCAAGCGGGTACTTCGTTCACAAAAAGAGGGGGCATTACAACGCACGCCTACACCCAGGCACCACGGCGTCAGACCTGCGAGTTCCCGGCACATTCAGCGGCCTCGGCGCCGCCCTCGTCACATCGAGGGACCCCGTCCAGGAATTGGCCGAGGCTCCCCTCCCCGTAAAGTGACTTCCGGAGTTCGATCCGTGCAGCGTCCGCCCCGATGTAATCCCAGATCCGTTCATAGAAGGGATGGACGGCGCGGCGAGCGGAGCGGACGGCGCCGGACATTACTCCGGCCCCGCCGGGCATCTCCAACTGGGGGTCCTCTAGCCCGGCGACGTGCGGGCAACCGCGATGTTGCAGGAGCACGCACACCAGGCATGCCGATGTGTGCGCGCAGTGGTTGCCGAAGGTTGTCGCAGCGCCGTGCGCGACGTTGGCGGCATCTCCGACCCAGCAGAGGGTCCGCAACAGCTCCTCTGGGCCGAAGGCGTGGTCCGGCACTTTCGCTACAAGCCCTTGGAGATGGCTTTCCAGCGCTTGCATGGCGTCCCATGCAACCACCGAAGTCTCGCCAAGCGTCCGGTCGCGCTCAGCTAGAGTCAGGGCGAGTTCGCCTTTCTCCTTCTCTAGCGAGGCGACCTGTTGCAGAAAGTCATCCCGCTCTGTCGCAAACTCCTGCTGCGCAGCCTCCGCGGCCGACTCCCGCGCCGACGCAGCAAGTCCTTCAGCGTGCGCCTTTGCTCCGGTGCATTCCGCTTCCAGCTGGCGGATGCGTGCATCCTGGGCAGAGCGGGCTCTCGAGGCTTCGCGTAGCTCCTCCTCGGTGGCCCGCAGCCTATCCTCAAGCGCCCTTTGGGCACGAGTATAGGCCATTTGCAGGGCCTACCCCAGCACAAGTGTCTGCAGAACGGAAAAAACTTAGCAAGCTCAGTAGGCCCGGGCATTGGCGTATGAGTACTTACCCTCACCCCCGACACTTCAAAGGCGTCCCCGAGGCGCCCCGCCCCGTAGGCCTGCAGCGCTTGCTGGCCCACGCTGGCAGCCGCGTCGTCCACAATCCTGCGCCACGCCCTCAACGTCTTCGGGGGAGGCACGAAGTCCGCGGGGCCCGCACGCGCGGTGCTCCCATGCTCCTCCAAGAGCTCTTCCTCTGGCACAAGCAACACTGCAGGCGGGAACGCAGGTGAGCACCGCAAGGCGCAGCGAAGAGCACGCCAGGGTAAGCTAAGCCGCCTCACCTTCGGTAGCGGAAGAAGGGCTTTGGGGGCCCGCCCCCCAAGCTTCAGGCGGCGGAGCGGTGGCGCAAGTCCTCGCAGAGGGCATGGTCCCGCAAGGAAAAGAAGGCTCTGCGTTCAGGGCCGGCGCTAACCGTTCCCGCACGGCAGACGGTGTGGCCTCGGGAGCAGAGGGGGCGGGCACCGCGAGGACTTCGGCAGGCGCATCCGAGTCCCACAAGCTCCCGATACTCATCACCACCATGAATCCCCTCCTCGTCCGGTGAAGCTCCGGGCGCAGACACGGGCATTTAGCCGGGACAGGCGGCAACGACACCGCCCCAACAGTCGCCGCCGAAGAGGCCCCCGCGGCTGAAGCACCCGGGGGCGAAGGTTCTGCTGTGGTAGTTTATGCAGGGGGTACCTCGGCGTTTGCCTCTGCGGCTAGTGACGGCAGCCCAGCTTCGTGCGCCCTCGCGGGGGACACCCCCGTCACCAGAGCGGCCACGGTCGAAGGCTCCACCTCGGCATCGACGGACCGCACGGATTCCGTCTCAACGACCGCGGCGGGTGACGAGGCTTCCCCTCGCCGGCTGCTCGTAGCAAGCCCGCCGTCCAGGGCACTCGCCGAAAATCCTTCGCCTCCGGCGTCCGCGCCATCCAAGCCCGAGTCCGCATACTTCGCCGAATCCGACTCCGCATCTGCCGCGCCTTCAGGAGCGCTAACAGCAGCAGTACCAGCTGCCGCACCAAGCACGGCAGACGCCCCTCCTCGGCCCCTCTTCCGAGACGGCGCCTTCTTCCTCGCTGCACCGTCGTTTGGAGCAGCACGGTCCGGCACGGCGAGGTCCAGGGCCTCGCACACGCGGTTTATCCGCCCCAGCCCCGCCGCGGCGGTAGCGGACGCGCGCTGCTCGTCCTCCCTGCCGGTATACGGCCCCAGGAATACGCGCGCGGCCTGCTCCACATCCTCCAAGCAAATCCCTGAAGCAAAGGAGATAACATTAGCATACAACACATTTCGCGTGAACGGAGAAGGGATGCGGTCGAGGCTTACGAGGGCCGGAGGGCGCCGGTAGCAAGCAGGTCGACGGCGAGACATTGTCGTCTCGGCGCTTCTCGGCGGCAAGACGCCAATCGCGAGCAAGCGGCGCCACGCCGTACATCACGTACTCTTCGGCGAGATCGCGCATGTTGAAGCGGGCGGCCACGCCTACGAGCCGCCGGGCCCTCCGCATGTCCTCATCATCGAGCGTCCGGCTGGGCGAGGGCTTGAACGTGATCGGTCGGCCCGTGCACGGAAGACCGCTCCCGCTCCCACTCTCCACACGGTGGTAGAACCACCGCTTCATCCACTGCGACTCCCACTTCCCGTGAGTAGAGTTCGCGGGGATGAGCTTGCCGCAAGTTGGCCGGAGGACAAAGGAGACGCTGCCGAAGCTAGACACCGTCCCATCCTTCCGCTCTTTGGGCTGGCATCATGCCTCGTGCAGATAGGCAAATAACTACGCACTGGGCCAGCATGCTCCCGAGCGCAAGGCCCAGCTGTAAACCGCGAGCCGGGCCACGCCATTCGGAGTCAGCTGTGCCAGCTCCAGACCGAAGGTCCGCAGCACGTCGCCCACGATCGCCGCCACGGGGACGTGGAGCCCTGCGTCGAAGAAGGCGACGAATACGACTGCCTCCGACGCTTCGGGGCGCGGTTCCGTTTCGTCGGCGGCAGGTAGCCGTACCGCCCGGCGCTCGGACAGCTTCCCCGCACGCAGCAGCGCCTGGATCGTCTTCTCGGTCACAAGCGAGGGGCCCAACTCGCCGGAAAACAAGCCCTCCTTTTCCAGCCCCCACTTATCTGCCACCGCCGGGTCGCGTTCGCCGAGCGAGTATTTCACCTCTAACGGTGAAGACCGCCAGCGGATGCCGCAGGCGCCAGTCGACTGGCTGCGCTTGCCACCAAACGCCATCGCCCCCGGCAACAGGAGGATAGCGGCGAGTGTATCGTCGGAGTGTACAAGGCGATGCAAGAGAGAAGAGGGCGTAGAGCTGTGGGGGCACGGTTAAAAGGGGCATATCAGGCCTCCTCGTCCCCAACACCGAAGCGTCGCGACGGTCCACGTGCAGGACGCAACCGCAGCCACACAAGGGCCCGCCTGCACGCTCCCCCATAACCGAAGACGAAGAGGCGTGACCACGACAGCAGGGATCATCAGAGCACGTCGCTCCAATGACCCCCCGCCGCGTGGCCCCGGAACGACCCCAAGCGCCATTAAGAGCGCCACAGCGGGCCGTGGGATCATACCAACCCCGAAGCTGCACCGTTCCTCGCCTGCCCCGTGTCCCCTTTACCTGGGGAAAAGGTGAACCGCTGCGATCACGCAACCGCCCACACCCCGTCGCGCACCAATCGCAAACCGCCGTGTGCCCCAAACGCACCGAGGAAAGCGCACGGTTTGACAACCTAGCCCTGGCAAGCCGGGGGCCGACGCGATTTCAGGAACCTTTACAGCGCATTACCGCATCAGGACATCGCGCGTGTCTACTTCGGCTAGGCGCCAGCTCCGCTGCCACCCGTTCGAAGGGTAGGGGACGGAGCGCGCGCGCGTCTATTCCGGCTTGGCACCATTCCTGCTGCGTCGACGTCGGCACCTTGATACCGGCGGGTCCCCGCCCTAGCTGAGGTACTTGGCCGCCCACCTCGGCCCTACGCTGGCGAATAACGGCAAGCCGCCGCGGGCCAAGCAACCTCGGCGGCAGCCTCGACGTGACCTGAACTGTCAAGGATTCAGGCCGCTGGGTTCTCCATGTTTTGGGAGCGCAGCGGCCGGTGTGCGGCAGGTTTTGACAGGTTCTCGTAGGCAGATAAGCTCCAGTACATCGACGTTCCTTGACGATAGCCCCAGTTGGCACAGTCAGCGGACACAGATGACTTCAAGCATATCTGCCTACGAGAACAAGTCAAACCTTGCCATCTTCATACAAGAGCGCGGCGCGCGCGCGGGAAGCTGTCTTCTCGATCGCCACACCAGCCTGGCCGCGGCTTCGGCCTGGACCCTGCCTTCGAGAAACGGACCCGCGCGCGCAAGCGGCAAAGGCGAGGGTCATGTCCCGCAAAGTCTGCCTCGTTCGCCTTAACAGGGCACCTACAGTGCATCAGCATTTTTCAAAGTGATGCGGGCGGGCTCCATCAGGAACACCGGCTGTAGGTAAGTCTGCTAAGGAGAACAGGGCAAACCTTGCCATCGTGTGCGGAAACGCAGCGCGAGGGCAGGACGCGCGGCTGGCCACCGATCACCGATGCTGTCCAAGCTCCCAAGAAAAATGGACCTCCATCTGTACATCAACATTCCCCAAGCCGCTCAGCGGCGCTAGGGAATGCTGATGCACGGAAGGGGCCCATTTTAGGGGAGCGGCTTCTACCAAAATACATGCAGGAACAATGCCGCGCCAGCGCCGTATATATACCCCATCAGCAGGGAAGCCAACCGGCGGAAGTCCAATCGGCAGGAGTCCAACCGGCGGAAGACCAGCCGCCGGAAGTCCGTCGTTACATAAATGGTCACGACGCTTCAAGGCCCGTACCGCGCCAAGCACGCTCCACCACGTGGGCGGCCAGAAGAACAAACGTCGCCACGCGCCCTTTATCACCTAAGGCGTAGGCGGCGGCCCAGGAGCCCGTTACGCTTACCTGCGCCGGTGTAACGCCCCCGACGCAGCGCGCGCGTCTACTTCGGCTAGGCGCCAGCTCCGCTGCCACCCGTTCGAAGGGTAGGGGACGGAGCGCGCGCGTCTACTTCGGCTAGGCGCCAGCTCTCCGCCGCCACCCGTTCGAAGGGTAGGGGACGGAGCATGCGCGCGTCTGCTTCGGCCACGGCCGCGGCCCCTGGTCAACTTCGAAAAAATTCACAGGCCGCAGGGACGGAGGGGCCAAAGGACTCGGCAACATGGCTTCGGCCCTGTGAAGGCCTTCTCCATGAGAGGCTCCTGTTGTAGGGGTGGCCCCCACCTAAACCCAGTAGGCCTGGTAGGAGGTTGTAAGGCCCAGAATAGGCCATGTGTACTGACATAAATGCCCCTGAGGGGGATGATCAACTGTAAGGGCATAATTGTAAAAGCACCCCCCATGTATATATATATGGAATGCAGGCCATGGGGAGGATCCAGGCCATTACTCATCTCCCTCACTCTCCACTACCATCTCTCTCTGTTTGGTCTGTAGCCACAACACCATCCATTGCTCTTTTATTGAAGCACAACACCAAACTTCATTACACAACAGTTGCACTTAGCAATTACATACGAACACTAAGTATCCACAAAGATAACTCCAAGTTTAATATCCACTAATACAGTAATCCAACACCTTCTAAAGTTAACTATCCTAAACAGTTAGATTAATCCATTGAGACCTGTTGATCCAATTTATTCCAAAAAATTTACTAATTTTGTCTCTCTTATTGATCAACCAGTTCATCAAAGTTCCACGCCTCTTAGTAACTCTATTGATTCCATTAGGAATAGCCCTATTCATAAACATAGTTCATGAACAACTACAAGAAGACAACATCAACTTATTCGGTTTCACTTCCAAGGATACTCATACCATAACAATTTATTTGATTACAATCTCTGACTTAACCATAACCCAAGACATCACAAAAGGATTTTAACACCTCCCTCCAGAAAAGAGAGGTACTAAACTTCAACACTTAGAATAATACAAAAGAATTACATAAAGCCAAAGCTTTCACATGTTAAAGAATTTGCAACATAAAACTTTTATTAACAAGAATACCAAGCCAACAAATGAGACATGTTTCACAACAACACAAAACTCCCGCAAAGGGACCAACCGTGCAAATCCACAATGCTCACAGGTAGCAAAAGTGTCTCAATAGTCCAAAAACAATAATTGTTTCAAACAACAGGTAGAAACCAATTGAAAACCTTCAACTGCAATGAACCACGAGCCCAAGATAAATTCATACACCACCATAGGATAAGAATTGACCAAATTCAACTCAGGGAAGAGAGAAACTTTTCTAAAGGACTCATTCCTAACCTCTGAAACTAAGTTGCTTAAGGAAAAATCCTTCACCATTTCAATACCACGAATTGTGATATAACCTGGCCATGCTAATGGCCACATAGCGATCTCTATTTCTCGACATCAACTATTACCACACATAACAATCATATAATCAAATCGTAGGCACAAAAGATCATCTCATAACACGTACAAAGTCAAACATTAAGCACACATTCAACTTTGATAACCGACGGAAACGTAGATGCAATGCAAACCCCATTCCCACCTACAGTGCTTAGTGTGTCAAAATTAATATTTCGTTAACCACGGACCTACAGTCCACTCTGATACCAACTGTAACACCTCAGCCAATCAATGACCTGGAATGCTACCAAACTAACAACATAATAAGGAAAACTAATATTCATCTTACAAAATTTCGGCAGAACCACCTTTGTCTATTGAGTAAATCAGAGGTTTCAACAGGCATAATCAAACGATATGAATAACAGTAAGCAATATAGTCATTTATAAGCAAAACTGGATTATGTTCATCATCGCACTCATAACAATACTACTTAGATAAAGAACGAAATCAATGTAAAAGAGTTCTAATCTTTTATTACATTTTGAACCTGATAGACACTAATCAAATACCACATGAATTATTCAGCAAATAATGTTTAATGTTCTTTCTTTCTTCCATGGTGAATAGACCGTGCAAGTGCAACAAAACTAATCCTTCTTTATCCCCATGCATGCCGATATCATGTAGATACCTAAAACAAACAGCAACCACAACAACAACAACAACAAGAGTGAGTTCAACGACTCAGCAAATGTAATAAGTGGTAACAAGAATAAAAGTGAACATCATTTCACAAGTTCATCCATCAATCACATAAATAAACCAAGCTATGCAATATGATCAAAAATCTCTTTATCTCTTCTCTTTCACATTTTACCGGTAATGCGGAGTGTGCATCCGTCAATGCACACCCATGCCTGTACCATCTGGTACAGGGACCAATTGCCCATACTGCACAAGTATAGGGACCTTTAGCCCATCATGTCATCAACATGACGGGGACCTCGGCGCTTGGTCATCTCGTGACCAAGACTTCAACAAATCAGCATGATGCACAAACGTGAATATCTCAACAAATAAAACTTGCATTCACAACATCTATGCATCAGAAATTCTCCAGAACACTTTCAATTGCAATCTACCATAAACAATATCAACATATCATTAACATAATCAAGATCACATATACTCATAATATAGATCAAACATCTACAAACCAACAATCATCAACAATCCACACTATAAAGTTCAAACCATAATTATACTTGCCTTAACCACGAGAAAACGGGGGATGAGCAGAAGGTGCGGCCCCTGGGATCCGTCCTCCTCCTGAACAATAATTATAACAATTGCTAAGACAACAGTAGCGAGTCTTTAGATTAAACAAAAACACCCCCAAACTAACCCAACATGTTTAGCTTGACTCAAAACCCCCAAATCCTTTCGGCCATCCTGTGCCCCTCTACAGTCAGTCAACTTCAAAAATTTGTATCTATTGGTACAGAAGTCCGAATAGGGTGTTCTCAGATTTCCTGGAGAGATAAGTAAATTATCTAACTAAACCTAGTTGGTGAGTCTCCCTGATTCGGCTATCTTCTACCCGCACCACCCATTTTTCTAGAAACAGCAGACTCCTATCGGGTCCTCTGGACAGCGCACTAAAATTGCCATAACTTTCACCCCGAGTGCCCGATTCATGATTTCTTGACCTTTCTGGGAAGCTACAGAAATTATCTACAACTTTCATAATATGGAGATCCTCTGATTCTCCTGTTCTCTAATCGCCCAAACCAATCTACCGAAATCTGACAGAAATTCCCCCGATCTGCAGAATTGTAGAACAATTCTGCAGAATTGTAGAACAATTCTGCAGATCGGGGGAATTTCTGTCAGATTTCGGTAGATTGGTTTGGGCGATTAGAGAACAGGAGAATCAGAGGATCTCCATATTATGAAAGTTGTAGATAATTTCTGTAGCTTCCCAGAAAGGTCAAGAAATCATGAATCGGGCACTCGGGGTGAAAGTTATGGCAATTTTAGTGCGCTGTCCAGAGGACCCGATAGGAGTCTGCTGTTTCTAGAAAAATGGGTGGTGCGGGTAGAAGATGGCCGAATCAGGGAGACTTACCAACTAGGTTTAGTTAGATAATTTAAGTATCTGTCCAGGAAATCTGAGAACGCCCTATTCGGACTTCTGTACCAATAGATACAAATTTTTGAAGTTGACTGACTGTAGAGGGGGACAGGATGGCCGAAAGGATTTGGGGGTTTTGAGTCAAGCTAAACATGTTGGGTTAGTTTGGGGGTGTTTTTGTTTAATCTAAAGACTCGCTACTGTTGTCTTAGCAATTGTTATAATTATTGTTCAGGAGGAGGACGGATCCCAGTGGCCGCACCTTCTGCTCATCCCCCGTTTTCTCGTGGTTAATGCAAGTATAATGATGGTTTGAACTTTATAGTGTGGATTGTTGATGATTGTTGGTTTGTAGATGTTTGATCTATATTATGAGTATATGTGATCTTGATTATGTTAATGATATGTTGATATTGTTAATGGTCGATTGCAATTGAAAGTGTTCTGGAGAATTTCTGATGCATAGATGTTGTGAATGCAAGTTTTATTTGTTGAGATATTCACGTTTGTGCATCATGCTGATTTGTTGAAGTCTTGGTCACGAGATGACCAAGCGCCGAGGTTCTTGTCATGTTGATGACATGATGGGCTAAAGGTCCCCATACTTGTGGAGTATGGGCAATTGGTCCCTGTACCAGATGGTACAGGCATGGGAGTGCATTGACGGATGCACACGCCGCATTACCGGTAAAATGCGAAAGAGAAGAGATAAAGAGATTTTTGATCATATTGCATAGCATGGTTTATTTATATGATTGATGGATGAACTTGTGAAATGATGCTCACTTTTATTCTTGTTACCACTTATTATATTTGCTGAGTCGTTGAACTCACTCTTGTTGTTGTGGTTGTGGTGGTTGCTGTTTGTTTTAGGTATCTACATGAGATCGGCATGCATGGGGATAAAGAAGGATTAGTTTTGTTGCACTTGCACGGTCTATTCACCATGGAAGAAAGAAAGAACATTAAACATTATTTGCTGAATAATTCATGTGGTATTTGATTAATGTCTATCAGGTTCAAAATGTAATAAAAGATTAGAACTATTTTACGTTGATTCCGTTCTTTATCTAAGTAGTATTGTTATGAGTGCGATGATGAACATAATCCAGTTTTGCTTATAAATGACTATATTGCTTACTGTTATTCATATCGTTTGATTATGCCTGTTGAAACCTCTGATTTACTCAATAGACAAAGGAGGTTCTGCCGAAATTTTGTAAGATGAATATTAGTTTTCCTTATTATGTTGTTAGTTTGGTAGCATTCCAGGTCATTGATTGGCTGGGGTGTTACAAACTCCCCCTGAACCAAAGCAATAAAAACGAGAAGCTGGCAGGAAAATCGCAAAAGGCAGTCCTTACAGCATAGACAAGATATAGAGGATACTATTGCTCAGACTGACTCTCATCTACCCGATATGACTCTAGTACTATCAGCTGATCATCTAACACACTAAGGAGCAAACACGTACCCTGTCTACCCAAGGGTGGCCCAACCCTTGCTAGAACATATAAGAAGTGAGTGAGCTCAACCTAGTGAGAAGAGAAATAGCTAATAAGCAGCATTCTAGAATCACAAGATGAGAGGAAGAAGTCTAAACAACTAGGCGAGAGAAACACTCCAATCTATGCTACGAGGACTAACCCAAATGCACCCTCATGCAATGCAACAGAAAGGAGCATGAGCATAATAAATAGAGTAAAACAGTAAAGCACAAAGCTCCCCCTCACAGCAGTCCATAAGGACAAACCACCCCAAGCTCTCCCCGCAAAGCTGAAAACCTAGAGATATCCAAAGGCTTGGTAAATATGTCAGCCAACTGGTGGTCACTCTTCACAAACTGGAGCACTATGTCACCCTTCTTCACATGGTCTCGAAGGCAGTGATATCTGATATCAATGTGCTTGGTCCGAGAGTGTTGCACTGGGTTCTTGGCAATGTTAATCGCAGAAGTGTTATCACAAAAGAGTGCAACACTGTCTATAGCTAGTCCAAAGTCCCGCAGGGCCGAAATCATCTAAAGCACCTGGCTGCAGCAACTGGCGGCTGCAACGTACTCGGCCTCTGCGGTAGACTGTGCAACACCGGACTGCTTCCTAGAAGACCAAGAAACAAGAGAAGTGCCAATGAATTGGCAGGTGCCAGAAGTGCTCTTCCTATCTATTCTATAGCCAGCAAAGTCTGCTTCCGAGTAGGCTCTAAGGGAAAGACTGGATGAGGAAGAGTACCAGATACCATAGTCTATGGTAGCTCGAAGGTACCGAAGGATGCGCTTCACCGCCTAGCGGTGAGATACATGAGGAGAAGCCTGAAATCGAGCACATAGACACACAGAGAAATGTATGTTCGGTCTCGATGGCAGTGAGGTACAAGAGGGAGCCAATCATGCTACGATACTCCTTTTGATCAACTGGCTCGCAGTCCTCATCTGGGTCGAGTGAAGCTGACGAAGCCATAAGAGTGGACACCGGCTTACCATCACTCATATCAAAGCATCTCAGGAGGTCTCGAGTGTACTGGCGCTGATGCAAGAAGGTACCCTCCTGAGTCTGCTTGATGTGAAAGCCAAGAAAGAAGCTCAACTCGCCTATCATGCTCATCTCAAACTCTGAGCTCATGACATCGGAGAACTAAGTGACAAGAGCATGAGAGGAGCCGCCAAAGATGATGTCATCCACATAAATCTGGACGAGTAGAAGGTCATTGCCATGCCTGTGAATGAACAAGGTCTTATCTACCTTACCCATCTCAAACCCATGACTCAACAGATAGGACATAAGCCTCTCATACCAAGCTCTAGGGGCTTGCTTAAGTTCATACAAGGCTTTGGAAAGCTTGTAGACATGGTTTGGATATTTGGGGTTCTCGAAACCTGGAGGCTGCCTAACATAGACCTCTTCCTCAATATACCCATTGAGGAAGGCACTCTTGGCATCCATCTGGTAAAGCTTGAATCCCTTAGAAGCTGTAAAAGCCAGCAAGATCCTAATGGCCTTTAGCCTAGCTACAGGGGCAAAGGTCTCCTCAAAATCTAGACCCTCAACCTGGAAAAAACCCTGAGCTACCAACCTAGCCTTGTTTCGAATGACTACCCCATCCTCACTCTGCTTGTTTTTGAACACCCACTTGGTACCTATGACATTATGACCTCTAGGGGGCTCAACAAGTAACTAGACCTTGTTTCTCTTAAAATTCTCTAACTCCTCATGCATGGCATTGACCTAAGACCCATCAAAAAGAGCATGATTAACATCCTTAGGCTCGAAAGTGGCTACAAAGGCAAAGTGGAGACAAAAGTGAGACATGCCGGATTTTGAGCGTGTGACACGCTCGAAAAGATCTCCGATTATCTGCTCTAAAGGATGGTTTTTTGAATATGTCGGGGAGGTCCTGGATTAGAAGAAGAAGTGGCCTCTATCTCATGAGCTGATGAGGTAGGAACAGAACCACTAACTCCAGAAGATGTGGAAGGCATGGGCAGATCTCCTCGAGGTGCAGTGGAGGAAGCAGGCACCTCAAGGGGAGGAGGAACTGGATTAGGTAAACCACCTTCATCTCCATCCTCCTCATCGTCCACAAAGATGGGCTCGGACTGCTCTACAGAACCTGAGATATCGGGCCCAGTCCCCGGATTGGCCTCATCGAAAGTCACCTCACAGGTTTCTACCATTTTGCTAGACTCACAGTTCCAGACCCTGTAAGCCTACGAAGACGTCGAGTAGCCCAGAAAGATCCCATGACAAGATCGTGACTCGAACTTATCTAGGTTCCCGGACTTCAGAATGAAACACTTGCAACCAAACACACGAAAATGAGAGACACTGGGCTTTCGCCCATATCTCAACTCATAGAAAGTGTGATGCAAGTGTGCCCTAAAAAAACTCTGTTTGAAACATGGCACACGGTATCTATAGCCTCAGCCCAAAATTTTCTAGGTGTAGAGTACTCATCAAGCATCGTCCTGGCCATCTCGACCAAGGTATGGTTCTTCCTCTCCACAACGCCATTTTGCTGTGGGACGTGCGGAGAAGAGAACTGGTGCTCTACACCTGTCTCATCGCAAAACCTCTCAAAGTAGAAATTCTTGAACTCCGTGCCATTGTCACTGCGGATCGCTCGTAAGGCACCTGGGAGCTCAACAGAAAGCCTACTAAACAGACCCCGAAAATGGGTAAATGTCTCATCCTTCGATGCTAAGAAAAACACCCAAGAAAACCTCGAGAAGTCATCGACCACAACAAGAACGTACCACTTCCCTCCTGCTGATTGCACTCGAGCTAGACCAACTGTGTCCATGTGGAGCAGCTGTCCCGGTGCATCGGTCATAGTCACTGTGACCGGAGGATGAGAAGCGGCAACCATCTTGCAATTAGGGAGACCGCGAATGAGATCGTGGCTACTAACTCGAGTCAAATGGTCAAATCCAATATGACCAAGTCTCCTATGCCAGAAAGTAAGGTCACAGGACTCAGAAGCAACTAAACACCTGAGAGGATCACTAAAAGACTCAACAAAATTAGCATGAAAGATCCTCCCATATCTAGAGATCCCGCAAACCAAACTGCCCGAAGAATCAAGAATTTTGCAAGCATTTTTCTTAAAGCTCACCTCGAAACCGTCATCGGTAAGCTGACAAACAGAAAGCAAATTGTACTGAAGCTTACTAACCAAGGCAACATCTTTTAAAATGAAAGACTCATTAACGCGCACTGTACCTTTGGCGATGACGCGTCCAGAAGAGGCATCTCCGAAGGTGATCGTCTCATCACCTGGAGCTTGGGCTAGGGAAGAGAACCAACGAGAATCTCCGGTCATGTGTCGAGAACACCCGGAGTCCACAAGCCATACCTCTCCCTCCCCAGCCCGGCGAACCTGAGTCAACAAGAGAGGGATGGCTCAGTACTGGGATAAATCAAAAGAGATTTTGGCACCCAATACTGAGTCACCCGACGAGCAGAAGAAGTAGTCACACACGACTAACCTCTAACTACCCTACGCTCTCCGTCACTCAAAAAGCCAGAAGGTCTATGAGCAGACCTAAAGTTGTTGCTGCGTCCGACTGCTATGGAAGAGTAAGTAGGAGCACCGGTAACATGCTGATCTCATCGCGGGTAGCTATCTCGACAGGGGAAACAAGATCTATCCTCAAGATGGCGGATATCACGACCAGAGGCAAATCGGGGATGAAAATCAGAAAACTCAGAAAAGTCAAGTCCTCGATGCTGCCTAAATACATCAAGCTGATCAACCCTACACCTCGTGTTGGTCTTAGATGCACTCAAGGTCTGGGGCTGACCCTGAATATGTCTAAGAGCCTGAACACGGTCTCTCCACACGACCTTGGCACACCTGAAGCATCTCTCGATCATGTGTCCATCCTTCTGACAGAAGGTACAATGATACTTCACCTTCTGAGAGGTAGAAGTAGCATGATGGGGCTTCGCCTTCTAAGAGGTTGAAGCAACAGGTGGAACCACCTTACTGTCAGAAATCCCTTGGACAAAACCCGCAGATTTGAACTCAACCTTTTTAGTTCTGGGCTTGACCTCGATCACACCTGCTGCTATGGGTCTGAGAACAACAAGTGATGCTTCCTAACATCCTCAAGAAAATTATATCCTAGACCTTGATTGAATTTACAAATCTTGGACTGGTCTAGAATAAGATTCAGCTTCTTCTTGCCTCCAACAAATCTCTCAAGAGTGTTCATAAGATACTGACACTCCTGAAAGAGACAGGTGCAAGAAGAGCAGGGGGAAGAAGAGACAGCAAAGGGTAAGGAAGAAGAAGAACCAATAGCAGAAGAATGGATGGCATATGCACGCACAGCCGCCTCAACATTGAGGTCTTTGCAAGGAATAGGAGGGACAGTCCTACTGCTAGCCATTTGGTTCATTTTCAAATTATTACAATTTTGATATGTCTCAAGCAGATCGAGAAGCATAGTATAAAGACCTCTAAAAGCATTATCCTTATCCTCACATGAGGTGCAAGAAGTAGTCTCAATAATAGTAGATGAAAGAGCAGCAGTCCTAATCATCTCTAAATTCAGCTAAAAGACTAACATTCTCCACCTTAAACAAATCTAGCTCAGAAGTCACACTATCGTGAGAGGTCCTTAGCTTCTCCATATCACCAAGCAAAGAGAAACATACATCACATTCATCATGGAAGGGAGCAGATATAAGTGAAGTAAGCTCCCGTGACAATCTCTCTACTTCCTTCTCCAACTCACTACACCTAGCTCTAGATCTAGCATGAAATTTTTCTAGCTTAAGAAAAGCATCATTGAGCTGGTCATAAGAAGGATATACCTTATCGGAGTCAGAGTAGAGCTCGCTGTCGCTGATGTCGCCCTCAAGGGCCATGAAGCACATGGCGAAGAAGTCATCGCCATCCTTGGGATCTTGATCATCCTTCCCATCGTCATCACTCCACCCCTCCACCTCGTTGAGGTCGATGTCATCGAAGGCAGTGAGGACGCGGTGGAAGAGCTTCTTGGCTTTGCCAAGTTTGCGGAACTTCTTCTCTTTGCCTGGAGGCTTCTTGTTGCGGTTCTTGTTGATGTAGTCGTTCTTGCTCGAACCACCGTAGTCGTTCTTGCCCTTCTCTAGCTTGGGGCAGTTTACTCGAATGTGGTTGGGGCTACCACACTCAAAGCAAATCACGGGTCCTCCTCCTCTCTTTCTCTCCCTAACCCTCTTGTATGCATGGGAGAACTTTCTGGCTAAGAGGGCTAGTTGGTTTTCTGGGAGCTGCTCTAGATAATCATCATCAATTTTACACAAAGCAGTAAGAGAGAAACGCGAGACAGTGTCAGCAGAAGATCCAGAGGCAGGACTGGGATCAGTGACCAATGCCATCGACTGAGACTTCAACTTGTGAGAGACAATGTCAATCTTGTGAGTCTTGAGGCGTGAATACAATGCATCAAGAGTCAAAGTTGAAAGATCTGTCATGTCCTTGATGGTGGTCACTTTCATCTCCCAAACACGCAAATCCAAAGCCAAAAGCATTTGACGAGCGTTGTCCGAGTCAGGGTATGTGAGACCGACCGCTCGGAGATTCCTCAAGATCTTGTGGAACCTTGAAAAGTACTCATCCAGGGACTCTCCAGCGAGAATTCCAAACTTATTGTAATGTTGCTTGTACTGGTCCTGTCGTACCGTCTTAATTTGGGTGGTGCCCTCATGGTAAGCATCGAGGGTCACCTAAATATCGAAGGCCGACGAAAGATGAGAAATGCGATCGAATTCATTTCGGCTCAGACCTTGAATGATGATGTTCCTTGCCTTAGCATTCGCCTCAACATGAGGCATGTTTGCCATATTGATCTTCTCATCGGCAGGAACAACAAAGCGTGTTTTAACCTTCCTCTAGATAGCATAGCCCTGAGCCTGAATGTAGGTCTCCATCCGACTCTTCCAGAAGGGATAGTCGATCCCATCAAAGATCGGGGCTTGGTGGAATACTTGTCCATTGCCATGGCTCACAGACCAGTTAAGATCTATCGAGAAAGAGCTAACCGGCTCTGATACCAAATGTAGGATCAGAAATGACAACAGAGGGGGGTGAATGGTGCCTTCTAAAAAATCGCCCCGAAGTATCCACAGAAACTTCTTCTCCAATAGCTATAGAAGCTATGAAGAAGGCATGTTCATGCTTACTGGCATCCAGAGAAGAATTGGCAAACAAGGCAACAAGAAGAAGCAAGCTACAGAAAAACAGGTCAGAGGAGACAGGCCAGGCCGGTCAAACCGCCGGCTGGTCACCGGTCTGCTTGCGGTCTGACCGCCCACACAACGCCGATCTGATTGCTAACACATATCCGATCTGACCGCAGGTTAGGGAGCGGTCAGACCGGCCGAAACCCTAGAGGTCAGACCGGCCCCCTGAAAACAGAGCAGCCAATTGAAGACATTTGCACAGTTTTTACTGAAACTAGCAGAGCACAGGGGAATTTGTCGATTATATGCAATTCTTCTCAGGTCAGTTCAACTAAACTTCATCCCAAAGAACAAACCAACCTTAATGAGAAAGGATGTAGACAATCAGCAAGGGCAAACAATAATTGCTGAAATTTGCCGAGAAGAATACAGCAAAATGAGGCAAAACCCAAAATACTCAAGATTTTCAGATTCTTTGCTCATGAGATTTTGCATTTCAGCAGGAAATGTTCTCACAATGAGAAAGCACACGAGTCTAGTACAAACTTTCTCCTAAATCCACAAGAGCTAGAATCCCCTCCCATCAAACCCTAGTTTTGACACAATAGAGGAAGTAAGGTGCATGGCTGAGAGAAGAGACTACCCATAGAATCTGATTTTTGCTCTTGGGAGTTAACTAGTCAAATGACCTTGAGGCAAATTCCCATCACAGAGCAGCAAACAGAGGATACTCTTCTCAAGAACTTATCTCAGAGCCAAGAAAATAAACAAACAACAAGAAATGGCTTAAGCAACCAAAGGAGGCATAACAGAGAAAGAAGGAAATCAAGGCATTTCATCCACACAGATTCTCACATTGAATCAAACAGGTGAATGATTACATGAAGTGTTCTACAGCCATTCCACTGTGGCCCCATACACAATTGGGATAACAAGAGGTGTCTGAGCACACTAGAACACACAAACTACTTGCTTCCCTAAGCTCTCTACTACCTGAGGCACCTCTGCTACCAGGCTCTCTACTCCATATAAAGAATGAGCTCACCCTCTCAATTAGCAAATCAAGAAGACGTAGCCACATCTCACTACTTGCTTCACTCACAAATGAGGCAAGAGGTCAACACAGGAAATGGAGGGAAAACATCCACTCCACTCCAAACCCTAACCTTTCTTCTTCCATCCACTAACGCATCTCCAACCCATTATCTTCAATCGAATCTGCTTCCATTTTGCAGCCTTGCGCATTTTACCGAAATGACCTTGCTGCACCTTCCCGAAAGCTTCTTGTCCTTGCACGACCGCACCCGGCATCCTGACCATCTGGACGTCAGCTCCTCCCTGAGCCTAGTCCCGGTCTGCTTCGCTGACACGACCGCACCCAGCATCCTGACCGTCTGGACCTTAGCTCCTCCCTGAGCCTAGTCCCGGTCGTCCTCACTGTTGCCTGTCTTGTCCACCTCCGGTAGCTTCAGCTCCAGTTCCTCATCTCTCGACTCGTAACCATCTCAGCAGCCTCGATCATCTTCTGCGTCTCCAACCGTCTATACCTCAACACCTCCTGTGCCTAGTCCCGGTCCTACCACGCCTCACCATAACCTAGCTCCGAAGTCCTGCAGTCACACAGACAAGCAAACCGTCACATAGCACCGCTCGAAACAGCATAACCAACATTAGCAACAATGAAATATACTCAAACACAAAATAGCTCGAACGACCAATCGAGAAAAAGAACAAACGTCCGAAGCACGTCCGACCGCATTCGACCAAGTCCAACCGAACCAGACTGCGCCATGCACCGAGTTGGCGCAAACCAACCAAACCAAACTTAAACTTTGAGAACACAAGTCAATACTCATCACAAGCACGGGGACACCTCCACATGGTCTCTTAGCGCGACGCCACGACCCAAGTCTTGCCACTCTTCCTCTCCTCCTCTGTTTCTCACCCTCGCTTTCATGGAGACGAGCTACCCACCTCTCCACCATAGCTTCTCTGGCGAGGAGACCCTCGATGGTGAGATTTAGGGACAGGGTACTTAGAAGCATGGGCTTGACGCATGCATTTAGCATGGCGAAAGCAAAAGTCTATATGATATCCATCCTTCCCACAAAATGAGCAATGGTGCAAAGGTCTACTAAGAGACACAGCCCATGAGGATAAAGCATCATTCTCACTCAAAAGAGAAATCCCATGGGACAAGCATGAAGACCACATGTCAGCACTAGGTCCACATATGCCATGAGATGAACGATGTGTGCTCCTAAAGGCCCGATGATGAACTCAACACTCATGCTTGACATGGCAAAAGCAAAACTAAATAATATGTCCATCCTTCTTACAAAAGGTGCAACGATATTTTTTTTGAATGATGTAGTATCATATGAGGAATCACACCCTTATCTTTAGAAGAGCCACAAGAAATATCACTAGTAAAGCCAGAGCTATCCAATCAATGGCACAAATGTCAACATCAAGTAACTCAATAGAAGGATGAAAAGAATGCAAATCTGATTGCAAACAAGCAAGATCAACTTTTAAAACATCAATCTCAGATTGAAAATTAATACAAGAGTCACAAGACTTAGCGCTCGTATCATTGTACACTCTCTTCAAAAATTGAAGCTCTTTGTTCAAGGCAATGCAAGATGAGCAAGAGTTGAAGATGCATTCATAATGTGCATAGAATGCAAAGCATCAATATCATTTAATAAGCTAACACAATTCTTGCAAGATAGTAAATCACCATCAAGCAGTTTCTTAGTTTTTAAGAACATTCTAGGAGGACTAGACTTAATCCCATCAATTTCAGCCCTATCATTATCTAATTGCTCAAGACAATTGGAAAATCTCAAATTCCATTTTTCATTTTCAGCTTTAGCAAGTTCAAGTTGTTCTACACATGTGGAATAAGCCAATTTTAACTTCTGAATTTTAGCAGGCATGCTAGAGCAAGAATCATATTCATTCCTAACCAAAGATCTAAAATTATCTAATTCAACTTAGCACAATCAAGCTCATGATGTAAGGCAACACAAGAATCATAAGGCATATAAGTATTAGATCTAAGCAATTCATTTTTCAGATTTCAATCATGCAAGGGAAGTTTTTAATTTATCATTACCCACCTGCAAGGACTTACATGACTCACATGGCAAAGGAAATTTTAACCTAGCAATTTCATAAAGTAATTACTCTTCTTCATCTATAGACTATTCACAAGATTGTGAAGAATATCAATTCTTGAATTTAGAGAGACAACATCCTTAATGAGTTTCTCATTGCTCATCTTGCTTAGCTTGAGTCAAAAATTATCTTCAGCAATGATATGATTGATGAACTTACAATAGTTGTGCTTCGTGTCATGGGCTTGAGGACAAATTTGAGAGTCCATCTCCTCCTTGGATTCCAAAGGCATCTTACCCTTGAGACTAGAACAGCTCAAAGAAGAGCAGCCAATGATGCCACAAAGCACACTGGCCTCATCAAAGTCATCGCCCAAAAAGTCACAAGAAGATGAATCAAAAGGTCCACAAGACCTTATACTAGTTGCCATCTCATGATCGGTTAAGATCACTCAAAGGGAAAAACTTTACTCTGATAGTACTTGTAGGACCGAAGATGGGAATAGTACCTCAAATTTTTTCCCAAATATTCACCAATCCTTCACTCCAACAGCTACAAAGCTGTAATGCTCAGGATGGAAAGCCAACACAAAACGTAGCGAAACGAAATGCTGAAAATTGAAGAAAAGATCAGCAAAATCGGTAGTACCGCTTCAGAACTATGGTATTACCACTTGCTACATTACCACGTTACTACTATAGAACTTGCAGTACTACCGCTGCTACAGTAAAATTAGGGTGGATAGTGTTTGCAAGGATCCAAATGAAACTATCAAAATCGATTTCAAAAACCAAAATCGATGGAACTTTTTATCCATAGATCCAAATGACATGAAAATTTGCAAGGATCTTCTCTAGAATATTATAAACATATTCAAACAAACTATCATGAAAAATATGGCAAAATTGAGACCTTTTTCAGTTTGAAGGAAGGTTGCACCGAAGCCGAGCAAAAACCTAAAGTGGTGAATACGTGAGAGACCATGTGGAGGTCACCTCATGGTTGTGATGAATAATTGACTCTTAATCTAGTGAGATTGAGTTTGGTTTTTGAAGTTTGAGAGGAGAATGGGTCTCTCTGTTGGTTCCTAAGCCCTTACGACTTGCTTGGCAATAGCCTTACGACCACATTGTTTGTTGTCTTGAGCGGCTGGAAGTGTTCGACCACCGCAGCGCTTTTTGGCCATGGTCGAAGGGCACCAGAAGAGAGTACGACCGTTTTGGCCGTGGTCGAAAGTCAGCCATGCTGTTTACGACCACACTGACAGCGGTCGGAAGCCGAAAACCTCGTTTACGACCACTTTGGCCCTGATCGAAAGCCTCTATGACCACATTGGCCATGGTCGGAGGTCGCCAGATAGCTTTACGACCACCTTGGGTGTGAACGGAGAACATCAGAAGAGGTTACGACTGGTTTGGTCGTGGTCGGAAGGCTGTACGACCACGTTGTGGCGTTTACGACCACTCTGGCTATGGTCGAAGGCCATCGGAAGCAGCTACGACCACATTGGCCGTGGTCTGTGGTCGTAAGTCGAATCTACGATTGCTGTGGTCGGAAGTCGGCGCTCGGGCGTACGACCACGTTGAGTAGTCGGCGCCCTACGACCACGTTGTGATGCAGTTGGACGGGCGTAAGGAGCGATCGGACGCGGTCCAAATGCAGCGGGACTCGGTCGGAAGTGCTCGGTAACGGTCGGAATCACTCGTAGCGCGTCAGATGCAGTCTTCTGGGGTCGTAGGCGGTCGGTTGTGCCCGAGATGTTTGAACGTGGTCGTAGACACATGGGAATTGGTCGTATGACCTCTAGGATCGACCATGTGAGCTGGGAATCGGTCGTATGGCTTTGTGGTGAAGTCGTAGACCTCGTGCATTTATTGGTTCATCATTTCGATCGGTCAGATGACAGAACGACTTGGGATGAGGTCGTAGACTTTGAGCGATAAAGTCGTAGCATTGTTGTGTGCGGTCGTAGGCTCGGTACGACTAGGTGATCTGCTTTACATCTTGGTAGTTGTAGCGATCAGGTGCAGAAGTCGAAGCCTGTGTGATCGGTGATCCTAGGCAACTGATTGGTGGTCGGCTGAGGCCGATTCGACTTGGTGACTGGTTATGTAGTCGTGGGATCGACTTGGTGGTCGATCGAGCTTTACGACTTGGTGGTCGTAAAGGCTCATGACTTCTGGCTCTACGACTTGGTAGTCGTAGGAGTTGATTCGACTTTGTGATCTTAGCGACCAGTCTTGGTAGTAAGTAGTCGTAGCCGCTGTGTGGTAATCGTTGCAAGCTTACAATGGTCGTAACTTGTGTCTTGGCGGTCGTAGCAGCCTAGTGAGTGGTCGTAGGCTGCAGGAAGGCTCTTGTGAGCTGGAGGGTTTCTCTGTTCTGTGCAACAGAGTGGTCGTATGGGGTATGGTCCTTATGCGATAATATCGTAGCGGCTAGCAATGGTTGTGGCATGTGTCCGCATGGTCGTAGTGAGCTGTGAGACGGTCGTAACGACATGTTGTGTGGTCGAAGGAAGCAGGGAAGTGTTCCAGGGCTTCGACCATTTCTTGAGTTGTGCATTCGAGTGGTCGTAGGGGGTTTACGATCAGGTTGTGTGCTGTGACACTTGTTGGTTGTACCGATGGTTTGTCTGTTGTCTGGTGCGGTGCTATGTGACGGTTTGCTTGTCTGTGTGGCTGCAGGACTTCGGAGCTATTTCATGGTGAGGTGTGGGAGGACCGGGACTAGGCACAGGAGGTGTTGAGGTCCAGACGGTTGGAGGCGCCGAAGATGATCGAGGCTGGTGAGGTGGTTGCAAGCCGAGGAGATGAGGAACCGAAGCTGGAGCTGCCAGAGGACCTTGGAGACAAGTCTTGGTGAGGCTTGGAGTGGTCGGGACTAGACATGGGAGATGTTGAGGTCCAGAACGACTGGGTGAAGCCGAAGAAGACTTGGGGCTCAAGGTGGTTGCAAGCCAAGGAGATGAGGAACCGGAGCTGGAGCTGCCAGAGGATCTTGGTGACACGTCTGGCGAGGCTGGGATGGTCGGGACGAGACGCGGGCGGTGTCGGGGTCCAGAACGACCAGGGGAAGCCGAAGAAGACCTAGTCTTGCGAGGTGGTTGCAAGCTTGGACGGCAAGGCAGGAGGAAGCTTCCGGGAAGGCAGCGGAGTGGCATTTTGGGGAATGCGGAAAGCTGCAAAGGGAAGCTGTGTCTCTGCCAATGCACAGGAGTTGTTGGCACTAACGGGCAAAGCAGTGGAACCATTGGGTTTAACGGGTAAAGCACTGGAAGCTTGTTTTCGCTAGTGGGTAAAGCGAGGTGTAAAACCCGGTGTTAGGAGGGTGTTTACGGGTTAGCCCCAGTGTGGACTAATGGATGGATCCATTAGGGTTAGTCTCGGGTGTGAGGCTATAAAAGGGAGAGGGGAGGCACGAGTTTGAGCGGGTTGGCCGGCTGGGCCTTGGAGGCAGCCGCCTCTCCCTCCCATGGGAGTCTGTGTGAGTGTGTTCTTGGGATTGTGAGAGAGAGGATGAGTGGAGAATCCATGTATGAATAATCGAGAAAGAGAGAAAGAGAGGAGGTGTGAGCTACTCTCTATGCTCTCCGGGCGTATCGGGACTCCTTGTACTCCTTGATGGTTGGAATGAAAACTCTGAGTTGTGTTCTTTGTTTATTGCTTGGATGTCCTGATTGCGATTTCTCTGTTTGCTCTCTTTTCTTGTTCTTGGTTTGAGGAAGCTTGGTCTTGATTTGCTCTGAATGGGGAATTAGTCTCAAGACCATTTGGTCAGTTCACTCCTAAGAGCAAATGTTTGAATCAAAGAGTGTTTGCGTCTCACGGTCACGCACATCGAGTTCCTCTGTTTCTTGTTCGACCTTGCTGTTCTTCTCGGTTGTAGCAGAGAGACTTCGACTGGTCTGTAATTTCATGACCTGAGGTCGTTTTAGTCTATGGCCGGAATCTCCTGGTCGATTGACGCAGGTGTAAAGAGTTTCACAAGTTCTGGTGCTTGCGGTCGCGCGTATATTTCTCTGTTATCAGCCTAGTCTATTGCTCTTGCTGTTTGCTTTCAGTTGTCAGTCGGTTTCTCTCCGGTTGATCTCAACTGCTCTGAAACTGTTTTCGGTCACTTTGACTACAGCAGAGAGTTGAGTCATCTCACAGTGATGTTTCAACCGCTCTGGACTTCGGCCGAGCATCTACCTTGATCTATTGATGTTTTGTCTCTTGTCTGATCTAGCAGAGAGTTTGTTCTTCTTCCGCTATTTCTGATCTCTCAATTTCCAGTGATCATCTTGCTTCGTAGCTCTTGTAGCTATCGGAGAAGAAGATTATGTGAATTCTTGGAGAGGTTTGAAGGCACCATTCACCCCCCCTCTGTTGCCTCATTCGGTCCTACAATTGGTATCAGAGCAAGGTTGGCTCTGGTTTTGATCTTAACCGATCTTGAGCCTGGCAACTAGTAGGGAATCTTATGAGCTTTTCTTTGCATCTTGCTTGGGGTGTTTTGCCAATGATGTCCTTTGCGACAAGAGGCTGATTTCGGTTGGAGGGTGATGTTATTTGCAAGCACAGTCACCGTACTGAGAACGGCGACGAGAGCAGTATTCGCAGGTGCTGGGACATGGTCATTAAGAGTTATGACCACAGTCTCAGTGGCCCCATCTGCGACTACACTTCGTCGACCTGGTGCTTTCCCTCGGTGCACAGCTCTCAGTACTTTGGTTCGTCTTGATTTACCCTGTTCTCCGACCAGATGATGAAAATTCTTTGAGGAGAGAAGTGCAATGATACGAGCACTGCATCTTGAGACTTTGTCACCTCTTTCATTTAAGAGGTGGACCCTTCCTTGAGCATAGTTCTTTTGTTGTCAGCACTTGTGCCTTTTGCTTAGTTGGCTAGTGCTTTTCTTGTTGGCTCTTCTCGGTTAGTCCAAGGGATTTCTCTTTTTTAAGCAAGGATGGTGCTTTGTCCTTTTGACCATGTTTCATGGAGGACACTTACATCAATGATCATTTTGAGAGAAGGATGGACATCTTCAGCATCGTAGACTTGTTTCTTTTGTTGTTGCTCTTTGTCTGCGTGCTGACCTGAGGAAGGACTTCCACCGCTTCTTAATTGGTAGACCTTGTTCGCCCAAACGAGGTGCGCACCTACAGTGAGAAGGTGTGAGTCTCCTTTGATGCTTTGGTTGGTTCTTTTCTTGGTTGTTCATGTGCCAGGATCAAAAGAACACACGGATGATAATGCTAAGAGGGACGAACAACAACTCATCATGAGCAAGGTAAAATGTCAATATGACCTTGGCCTTGTCCAAGATGAATATACTTGCTCTTAGGGATAATATGAGTGCCTAGATGGTAAACTGCTAGATCGTTCTTGCTAGGTTGAAATCTCATTTAGCATGTATAGGTTGTGAGTCTTCCACTACAGATGGCGATAATTTAATTTCCCTTCTTGCATGTTAAAATCTAAAAATGAGAAATTAAAATTTTGACTCACCACACTTGTGTAGAGGAGCTTGTTTCTGCTAGAATCTGGTTTAGTAAAAGCCAAGTTCCTCTACTGTGTCGTCGTTGTAGTCGTAATGTCTTACGATCACAGCTTCGGCTTCTCGGATGTAGTCGTAGCTTCATACGACCACGTCTTCTGGCGGACACTCTTACCTGTCATCATGGTCGTAAGTCCATACGACTTCGTCTGCTGCTTCTTAGCACGTTGCTGCACGGTCGCCATGGTCGAAACTGCATTTTGATCACGCCTGCAATCCCCAATTGTGGCTGAAAGGCTTTACACCCTGTCTCTCGGCTGTAGTCATTCAAGACTATGCCTCTTGTGCTACGGCCACGCTCATGTCTTCTCGGCCGTAGTCGTAGCACGTAACGATCACTCATTTCTGCTGAGTGGTCGTGTGTCAAAGTCTTGGGTTCTCAAGTAATTGCTTGCTAACTCTTCGAGACCCAAGACTTGGGCACTCTGTTCTTGTCATTTGTAGGTCTCTAGACGCTTGTTGGAAAACATGGAATTGATTGGAGTTTTAGTCTTCTGCCTCATCATATGACTAGAACATTTATTGGCTCTCCACTTCATGGCCTCCAAGAGACATATGCTCTCACGTTGGTGTCTTCACCTACTTTGTGAGCTATTCTTTACCTTCATGTCTCTATATACATGTGTTAGTCTTAATTGGCATGTTGTGTTTGTTCAGGTGCTCACTTATACCATACTGGCATGTTCTTTCTTCAATACTTTCATGTCATGCCTTTATGTGTATGTTGCTTAAGTATCCATATATCTTGTCATATTTGTTAGATGCTTAAGCTTTGACCTGACTTCATGAGCGAAGTAGAATGTGTATATTAGAAGTCAAGTATCATCATGACCTTGTGCTCTGTAGTATCTATCATGGTTCACATCTTGCTCCTTATGTTCATTCATCATTATTTATACATGTTAGCATACTTTTCATGATTCTGATTTGTCGTGTTGTATGTCTACATGATGTATGCACATGTATGGACAATATGAGCTTGAGTATATCTTGGATAGATTTTCTATGTCATGATGTTTTGTTTATTCATGCCTTCTTATCTTTTCTGGTATACATGCTTATATCCATGCTAGCATATGCTTCTGTGATCTTTCCTTGTCACCTGCTATGTGCATGGTTGTGATTCATTGAGATACATGTTTACCTTGATCTTTCTCATTCCGGTTTTTGGCATGACATAAAATGTACAACACCTTGGTAGCATTAGTCTGTGCTTATGCTTAGATATCATGAGAACTGTGGATAGGTCACAAGCTTCTTCTAGTATTGGGTGGCTCTAGGCTCGCTGTTCTAGATGCTTTTGATGAGGGCTAGATTGAGCTTGTGGGGGGTGTGTTCTCATGCATTAATATTTGTAATGCTACTGTTTGTGGTCTTTTGTCTCAGTACTGGATCATGCCTGTATATCATTTACCCCAGTACTAGGACACCAGTTGTTCCCTGTGGTTAAACTGCAGGCTGTGTGTGAGGGGGAGACTGGTACAGCTTTACGACCACTCCTTGGTCATTACGACCACGTCGTAGCTACCACGACCATGGTCTGGACACTCGGCCGAACTCATTTTATGACCTCGGCCAGGACGCAATGA
Source organism: Dendrocalamus latiflorus (assembly GCA_017311315.1). Lineage (NCBI taxonomy): Eukaryota > Viridiplantae > Streptophyta > Magnoliopsida > Poales > Poaceae > Dendrocalamus > Dendrocalamus latiflorus. The sequence continues at coordinate 6,902,294 of CM029675.1, forward strand.
CCACGATCCAGACTCATCTGCGACTACGACCAAGACGCAATTACCACCACGACCTGGTTTCGTGTTCGACCACCCCGAATTGGACTACGATCATGAGCTGAACACATCTACGACCATGGCCGAGGCGACTTCGATCACTCAACCAAGGTCGGGACTCCTATACGACTACTACCAGGACTCTTCTACGACCACGACTACCAACCAAGCGACCATGACAGAGGTTTGTTCTCCCTTGTGATCTTTCAGTGTTTTGCTTCCCTCCACTTGGCTTTGCTTTGTTTATCTGTTCTAGTGGGAGGAAGGGTCCGATTGGTTAGACAGGAACCGACTCTAGGTGATATTGTCTCGATCACACTTCTCGTCCAAATGGTTCTCTAGGATTATTTACTAGTTTGGGCTTTGGTTCTCTAGGATTCTCTTCTACCGAGATTGAACCTTTTCTTGGCCACTAGAGTCTTGTGCATTGACATAGTGTGCTTTTGCCCCGTGGTATGAGGTTACAGACTAGAGATCATGTGGATAGGGTGTGTTTGGGAATCACCTCCTTGAGTTAGAACCCTCTTTTTCTGGTTTTTGCGCCAAATTTCTTGGTTCTTCTCGAGTTGCCTTCTCTAGGGGGAGTTGGAACCTTTCTATCTGTTCGGGCTAGCTTTCAGGGGGAGTTCATCTCGTGTGCATTCTTTTGTCTCATAATGCATAAAATTCACATGAATGCCTGTACAGTCTTTGGAGCCTTGTCTATTATCTTTATGTGACATGATATCATGCTTTATATCTTGCCATGTCTTGTGATAGCTTGATTTATCATGCCCTTCTATGTGCTGCTTAGCTCTTGCCATACTAGCTTAATTAAATGTGAACAACTTAAAGTAAAACATGTCTTGTTCAATCTTGTGACTAGTCTGGCTTTAGTGATCCTCTCTTGATTCAGGCCATGTCGAATAGGCTAAGTTGAGTCTTGAATCTGTTTTTGAGGTTTAGATTGAGCTAAGTTAGTTCATTAGTGATGCATGAGTTAAGTTTTAACTCTTTGTTCATGAACTAACTCAAGTAAATGCAAAAAGATCTCTTTTGTGCGAAAAAACTGATCTCACCAATTCTTTCTCATGAGATGGCTTGCCATTGCACTAGGCATGAACTCAGGGGGAGTTTTGGATGACCAAGATCACCTCCTTAAGCTTATTGCTTGGAGTGATCGCATAAGGCTTGAGATCTAGCACATGGCTATGAAAACAAAAAATTCTTGTGAAAAATGGTTGAAACCAACCATGAATTTCTGATAAAAGCCTAATGTGCTAATTTTACTCAACTACAAATCTTCTTCAAGTGGTATCCAAAGTGCTACAAGTGATACCTAGTGCTTGAACAATATGTCTCATTTTTGGGCTTGTAGCTCTCTAAATCAACTCAACTATAGCTTCTTGATTTCGCTTAGAATATTGACATGGCTTGACTCACGTTTGGATACCTTCTTCTAGACTATAATCTTGAGTGACTTGACATGCTAATTAAACATTTAATTCAAAGATCATGATTTATTTGGCTTGAGCTTGGCAATACATAGTTTGTTATGATCTAGATAGCATTGTCACCTTTTATGGCTTGGTATAATTTTCGTTGAAGCCAGTTTAGATAATCTTCATGGCTCCCTCAGCTCTCATTGCCTTCATCAAATCAACTGTCGGCACTCCATTTAATTCATGCTCTATTTTTTCTTCCTTGCATCTTGATGACTCTATTGCCAAAAGGGGGAGAAGGATAGAGAAAAAGGCATTAAGGGGTGCAAAAGGCATTAGAATGGGAATTTGCATTAAGAGATGGGAGAAGGATTGGAAAAGGGCTTTAAGGGGGAGAATACTTGGTCGTCTTGCTCTGACAATGGTCATGAGAGCAACAGCTCTTGTCTCTGGACCATGAGCAAGATTGGACACTTTTTGCCAACATGGTCATGGGTTCTGTCTTCACTTCTTTTAGACCATGTCTAGCTCATGCATCTCTCCTTCCTTTTCTTTTCAAAAACAAACTCATCTTCTTGCCTTTTTCTGTGTTTGTCAATATACTCATCAAGGGGGAGATTGAGAGACCATGTGGAGGTCGCCTCATGGTTGTGATGAATAATTGACTCTTAATCTAGTGAGATTGAGTTTGGTTTTTGAAGTTTGAGAGGAGAATGGGTCTCTCTGTTGGTTCCTAAGCCCTTACGACTTGCTTGGCAATAGCCTTACGACCACATTGTTTGTTGTCTTGAGCGGCTGGAAGTGTTCGACCACCGCAGCGCTTTTTGGCCATGGTCGAAGGGCACCAGAAGAGAGTACGACCGTTTTGGCCGTGGTCGAAAGTCAGCCATGCTGTTTACGACCACACTGACAGCGGTCGGAAGCCGAAAACCTCGTTTACGACCACTTTGGCCCTGATCGAAAGCCTCTATGACCACATTGGCCATGGTCGGAGGTCGCCAGATAGCTTTACGACCACCTTGGGTGTGAACGGAGAACATCAGAAGAGGTTACGACTGGTTTGGTCGTGGTCGGAAGGCTGTACGACCACGTTGTGGCGTTTACGACCACTCTGGCTATGGTCGAAGGCCATCGGAAGCAGCTACGACCACATTGGCCGTGGTCTGTGGTCGTAAGTCGAATCTACGATTGCTGTGGTCGGAAGTCGGCGCTCGGGCGTACGACCACGTTGAGTAGTCGGCGCCCTACGACCACGTTGTGATGCTGTTGGACGGGCGTAAGGAGCGATCAGACGCGGTCCAAATGCAGCGGGACTCGGTCGGAAGTGCTCGGTAACGGTCGGAATCACTCGTAGCGCGTCAGATGCAGTCTTCTGGGGTCGTAGGCGGTCGGTTGTGCCCGAGATGTTTGAACGTGGTCGTAGGCACATGGGAATTGGTCGTATGACCTCTAGGATCGACCATGTGAGCTGGGAATCGGTCGTATGGCTTTGTGGTGAAGTCGTAGACCTCGTGCATTTATTGGTTCATCATTTCAATCGGTCAGATGACAGAACGACTTGGGATGAGGTCGTAGACTTTGAGCGATAAAGTCGTAGCATTGTTGTGTGCGGTCGTAGGCTCGGTACGACTAGGTGATCTGCTTTACATCTTGGTAGTTGTAGCGATCAGGTGCAGAAGTCGAAGCCTGTGTGATCGGTGATCCTAGGCAACTGATTGGTGGTCGGCTGAGGCCGATTCGACTTGGTGACTGGTTATGTAGTCGTGGGATCGACTTGGTGGTCGATCGAGCTTTACGACTTGGTGGTCGTAAAGGCTCATGACTTCTGGCTCTACGACTTGGTAGTCGTAGGAGTTGATTCGACTTTGTGATCTTAGCGACCAGTCTTGGTAGTAAGTAGTCGTAGCCGCTGTGTGGTAATCGTTGCAAGCTTACAATGGTCGTAGCTTGTGTCTTGGCGGTCGTAGCAGCCTAGTGAGTGGTCGTAGGCTGTAGGAAGGCTCTTGTGAGCTGGAGGGTTTCTTTGTTCTGTGCAACAGAGTGGTCGTATGGGGTATGGTCCTTATGCGATAATATCGTAGCGGCTAGCAATGGTTGTGGCATGTGTCCGCATGGTCGTAGTGAGCTGTGAGACGGTCGTAACGACATGTTGTGTGGTCGAAGGAAGCAGGGAAGTGTTCCAGGGCTTCGACCATTTCTTGAGTTGTGCATTCGAGTGGTCGTAGGGGGTTTACGATCAGGTTGTGTGCTGTGACACTTGTTGGTTGTACCGATGGTTTGTCTGTTGTCTGGTGCGGTGCTATGTGACGGTTTGCTTGTCTGTGTGGCTGCAGGACTTCGGAGCTATTTCATGGTGAGGCGTGGGAGGACCGGGACTAGGCACAGGAGGTGTTGAGGTCCAGACGGTTGGAGGCGCCGAAGATGATCGAGGCTGGTGAGGTGGTTGCAAGCCGAGGAGATGAGGAACCGAAGCTGGAGCTGCCAGAGGACCTTGGAGACAAGTCTTGGTGAGGCTTGGAGTGGTCGGGACTAGACATGGGAGATGTTGAGGTCCAGAACGACTGGGTGAAGCCGAAGAAGACTTGGGGCTCAAGGTGGTTGCAAGCCAAGGAGATGAGGAACCGGAGCTGGAGCTGCCAGAGGATCTTGGTGACAGGTCTGGCGAGGCTGGGATGGTCGGGACGAGACGCGGGCGGTGTCGGGGTCCAGAACGACCAGGGGAAGCCGAAGAAGACCTAGTCTTGCGAGGTGGTTGCAATCTTGGACGGCAAGGCAGGAGGAAGCTTCCGGGAAGGCAGCGGAGTGGCATTTTGGGGAATGCGGAAAGCTGCAAAGGGAAGCTGTGTCTCTGCCAATGCACAGGAGTTGTTGGCACTAACGGGCAAAGCAGTGGAACCGTTGGGTTTAACGGGTAAAGCACTGGAAGCTTGTTTTCGCTAGTGGGTAAAGCGAGGTGTAAAACCCGGTGTTAGGAGGGTGTTTACGGGTTAGCCCCAGTGTGGACTAATGGATGGATCCATTAGGGTTAGTCTCGGGTGTGAGGCTATAAAAGGGAGAGGGGAGGCACGAGTTTGAGCGGGTTGGCCGGCTGGGCCTTGGAGGCAGCCGCCTCTCCCTCCCATGGGAGTCTGTGTGAGTGTGTTCTTGGGATTGTGAGAGAGAGGATGAGTGGAGAATCCATGTATGAATAATCGAGAAAGAGAGAAAGAGAGGAGGTGTGAGCTACTCTCTATGCTCTCCGGGCGTATCGGGACTCCTTGTACTCCTTGATGGTTGGAATGAAAACTCTGAGTTGTGTTCTTTGTTTATTGCTTGGATGTCCTGATTGTGATTTCTCTGTTTGCTCTCTTTTCTTGTTCTTGGTTTGAGGAAGCTTGGTCTTGATTTGCTCTGAATGGGGAATTAGTCTCAAGACCATTTGGTCAGTTCACTCCTAAGAGCAAATGTTTGAATCAAAGAGTGTTTGCGTCTCACGGTCACGCACGTCGAGTTCCTCTGTTTCTTGTTCGACCTTGCTGTTCTTCTCGGTTGTAGCAGAGAGACTTCGACTGGTCTGTAATTTCATGACCTGAGGTCGTTTTAGTCTATGGCCGGAATCTCCTGGTCGATTGACGCAGGTGTAAAGAGTTTCACAAGTTCTGGTGCTTGCGGTCGCGCGTATATTTCTCTGTTATCAGCCTAGTCTATTGCTCTTGCTGTTTGCTTTCAGTTGTCAGTCGGTTTCTCTCCGGTTGATCTCAACTGCTCTGAAACTGTTTTCGGTCACTTTGACTACAGCAGAGAGTTGAGTCATCTCACAGTGATGTTTCGACCGCTCTGGACTTCGGCCGAGCATCTACCTTGATCTATTGATGTTTTGTCTCTTGTCTGATCTGGCAGAGAGTTTGTTCTTCTTCCGCTGTTTCTGATCTCTCAATTTCCAGTGATCATCTTGCTTCGTAGCTCTTGTAGCTATCGGAGAAGAAGATTATGTGAATTCTTGGAGAGGTTTGAAGGCACCATTCACCCCCCCTCTGTTGCCTCATTCGGTCCTACAATACGACTTGCTCATGGGTGGATAATGGCCAAGATGGCTCTAGATCTATTCGCACATATCATAGCAAGTTAGAATACCAAATAAATCAAGCCAAAAACCTCAAAATAAGAAACACTTGATGAGACCGAAATCAACCAAAATTGGGTTTCCCCATCTCATTGAAGACTGAAGATGATTGAACCGAAATCAACCAAAACCGGCTATCAAAGTGTTTAAATGATTAAAAATTGATTTCACGAGGTTATCTCCATCTCATTCACATTCTTGGCATAGCAAGATCAAGAAGATGGAAGAGGAGAGATCAAAACCAACCAAATCAAGAGCAAATCAATCAAAACATGAAGAATCCATGAAGATGATCAAAGAGTGCTATATTGATTACTTGAGGAGGCAAATTTTATGGCCACTCTACCTTAGAGGACAGAGAGTACAAAAAGCACTCAACTCTTAAACCCTAACTATAAACACAACATCATAAGAGAGATGAACTAGATGGTTAACACAAGTCTTAATCCCAATCCCTTTATATAGGTGGACTAACCAGCCACACCTAGCCCTTATTTGATATATCCACTTAACACAATGGGAAAACCCCAATAACTCTACATACGAGGGTTTTACTTACACTTGTTTACATATACATGCTTTTCAAAGCGCGTAAGCCTGAATCCGTTAAGTCCTTTAGCCTTGATCTATCTTGATCAAACCAACTTCTTCTTGACTTAAACTGCTCTCCAAGCGTCACTCATGTGCGATGATTTTGATCCAAGGTAGTTTTAGTCTTTTAGCTAAACTACCTAAACACCCTTTCTTGACCAGGTCATCTCCTTCCGATGCAAGCAATGCTATGCTTGCCACGTGTAGGTTCACCATTGGTTTGTCACACGTCGATAAGTCTCTCCTGCTCTGGTTCCACCAGACCATGCCTCATTTGGACCGATCAAGCCACATGGTGCAAACCTGTCGTTTGAACTTGCCTTCAACATTAACCACCTTTCTCGTGCCATGCTTGAGCTCACGACCTCACCCGGCATCCTTGATCATTCTGGGCCTTGGCTCATTCCTGAGCATAGCCCCAATCCTCGCCGTCGACCATAATGACTCCAAGCGTCCCTGCACATCCAAAGACAAAAAAATCCAAAGACAAAAAGATCATTTTCAGGCACAAGTTTTTCACAACTTGACCTACGTTAGCCAAAACATGCATCATGCAACCATAATGCAATGACCCAGGTGAACACAACTCAACCTATGACTCAATTTCCTAAAACACTGGAATTTCTACCTAGGGCGGTACTACCGCCCGCTATATGATGGTACTACCATGACGTGGTACTACCGCATCTCGCAACTAGATCTCTCTGGAAATTAGCTACCGCCAACTAGAAAATGGAGCTAGCGCACTGCGGTATGACCGTTGCACCTCTACAGTGCTACAACCCAGCGGTGTGGCCGTGCCAAAACCTGTGGAACTACCAATTTTCCTGACAAGTTCAGAAAAATAGTTCAAGTAAAGTGCTATCTTTGCAAAATCAAATACCCACTCCGCATACATTACAATAGTTCACTACTACAGAAAGCCTAATACTAGATGCCAAATCATAGACGGTTTGATAAAACCGTCTGTGACCGACACTAACACAGACAGTTTTAATTTGGACACCGTCTGTGTTGATGGCGTTGGAGAAAATGAGTATCACAGACGGTTCTTACCGATGAACCGTCTGTGGTATTTCAGTATCACAGACGGTTTTTATTAAAAACCATATGTGACAATCTGGAATTATCACAGACGGTTTTTATTGAAAACCATCTGTGATAAGCTGATTATCACAGATGGTTTGTATAAAAAAACCATCTGTGATAATCTTAGAATTACCACAGATGGTTTGTAAAAAAACCATCTGTGATAATGCCGCTAGACATTTATTGCGTCGGTCAGAACCGCATCTGTCTTCATTTTGATCCAGATCTAGCCGGTGCTGCACTCTTTCGCTCAGGAGGCAAGCTAGGCGATTTCAGGCCAATTAATTTGGTGGGAGGAGGCAGAGATTGAGCTTTGAAGATTCATACGTTCCTGGTTGCTCTAGATATGGTTAGTAATGAAAATTTTTTTCTTTGCATTACAATTTAGATCTAAGTTTTGGTGAGTGTTATTGAAAATGGTTTGCATCTACTTGACCATACATGATCAGCTCCCGTCATGTGGGAGGCCAAATTTGTCAAAATTGTTGGTTATATACCTTCAACGATCGCTAGGGAAATAGCTGTTGTGTTTATAATATGAATTAAGCTAGCAAAGCCTCAATGCATGTGGTATATATGTAGTAATAATTAATTAATTTAATTTTTAATACAAAGTTTTTATATATATACATAACGTAGGACCGAAGCTGGATGTATACCGTGAACCGTGTGAGTGAAGAGTACATTAATGGCGTGTTTGCTTTTACAAGAGCTGCCGTGGAGGATATGTTGAATAAGGGGGTGGAATATATGTACTGTCCATGCACTGACCGTGAGAATTTAAAGATGTTTAAGAACTGAGGGCAAATTGAAGCGCACTTGATTCGAAGGGGTTTCAAAAAGGGTTATACGTGTTGAACCAGTCATGGTGAAGTCAACGATCATATGCCGCCGGATGACATCGCCAGTGAAGTGAATGATATGCCTCTGGATGACAACACCGGTGAAGTGAATGACATGCCGCCGGATGATGTCGATTGTTGTTCGGATTCGGATAGGTTGCACGATGAGAATCTGGATCAGATGCTTCACGATGTAGAAGAGAACTATGATGAGAGAGCATGTCAAATTCAGGGGCTTGATGGAGGACTCGGAGAAACCTTTGTTCACGTGCTGCAGGTCAAAGTACACGAAGTTGTCGGCCATGCTTGAACTATTGAAATTGAAGGCAAGCAAGGGTTGGTCCGACAAGAGTTTCATAGTGCTGCTAGGTCTTTTAGCGGACATGCTTCCAGAGGGAAATGAGTTGCCTGAAACCACGTATAAAGCCAAGAAGGTTCTTTGTCCATTGGGAATGGAAGTAGAAAGAATACATGCATGTCTTAACGACTGCATCCTCTACCGTAAAGAGTATGCAAACATGCATGTATGTCCGGTGTGCAACGCATCCCGATACAAACGTAACAATCAATCAGATGACGGCGAGGGAACAGAGGTGAAGAAAGGACCTCCTGCTAAGGTGGCATGGTATTTTCCTATAATTCCCCGTTTGAAAAGGTTTTTTGCAAATTCAAAGGAGGCAAAACTGCTGCGTTGGCACTCAGAGGAGCGCAAGAAGGATGGAATGCTAAGACACCTTGCTGATTCTGCCCAGTGGAGAAACATCGATGGAGTTTTGCAGACTTTGGTGTAGAACCGAGGAATATAAGGTTTGGACTGAGTACAGATGGAATGAATCCTTTCAGTAGCATGAGCAGCCGACATAGCACATGGCATGTGACTCTCTGCATCTATAACCTTCCTCCTTGGTTGTGTATGAAGCGAAATTATATTTTGCTATCGATACTTATTCAAGGGCCAAAACAACCTAGGAATGATATTGATGTGTACCTAGCACCGTTGGTGGAAGATCTAAAAGTATTGTGGAATGAAGGGGTACAGGTATGGGATACATACAAACGAGAGAACTTCACTTTGCACTCCTTATTGTTCTGCACCACAAATGATTATCCTGCCCTTGGTAACCTATCGGGCCAGAGTACAAAAGGTGCCAAAACTTGTACCCACTGTTTAGATGGTACCGAGAGTGTGTGGCTGAAACACTCACACAAAACCGTCTACATGCATCACCACCGGTTCCTACGGAGGGCTCACCCATACCGCAAGATGAAGAAACAATTTGACGGAGAGAAGGAAGACGGTTCAGCTCCAAGGCATTTAAGGGGAAAAGAGGTTTATAATATGGTTAAGGATTTAGATGTTGTCCTCGGAAAGGGACGTAAATTGAGGGCTCACGAGAAGAACACCTGGAAGAAGAGATCAATATTTTAGGACTTAACTTATTGGGAGTACCTAGATGTTCGACACTGCATCGACGTCATGCACGTAGAAAAGAATGTATGTAACAGCTTGATTGGTCTCTTACTGAACATTGTGATAAAATAAAGGACAGCGTCAACGCACAATTTGACTTGGCTGATATGGACATAAGGCCTGAGTTAGCATCGACAAAAATAGATAATGGACAAACGTACCTTCCCCTTGCGTGTTACACTCTATCCAAGGCCGAGAAAACAGAACTGTGCCAGTGCTTGCTTAGTGTCAAAGTTCCGTCTGGTTACTCCGGCAATGTGAAGAAAGTTGTTTCGATGCAAGATTTGAAGTTAAATGGCATGAAGTCTCATGATTGTCATGTGCTGATGACACAGATGCTCCCTATTGCAATTAGAAATATTTTGCCGAGCAAAGTCCGAGAGACAATCATGAGGCTATGTTATTTCTTTAACACAACTACTCAGAAGGTCATCGATCCCGAATGACTAGATGCTCTGCAGGACAAGGTGGTGATGACTCTATGTCATCTTGAAATGTATTTTCCTCCTTCGTTTTTCGATATCATGGTCCATCTCATTGTTCATGTTGTGTGGGAGATAAAAATGTGCGGGCCCGTATTCCTACGTAGCTTGTACCCATTTGAGAGGTTCATGGGAATTCTCAAGTCCTACGTACGAAATCGATCTCGGTCGAAGGGCAGCATCATCGAAGGTTATGCAACTGAAGAGGTCATTGAGTTTAGTGTCGATTATATGGCTCAGATTCAACCGATAGGTGTGCCTCAATCTCGTCATAAGGGGAGGCTGAAGGGTATCGGAACTATTGGAAGGAAAGCAATCACTCCAGATATGGACGTGTATACTCAAGTCCATTTCACGGTCTTGCAACACATGACTAAAGTGGCGCCTTATGTCGACCAGCACAAGGATGTGCTTCGGCAACAGAATCCGAAGCGACCGGATGTTTGGATCATGAGGCAATACAACAGTCGGTTCAACCAATGGTTGAAGGAGCAAATCGCTAGAAGCTCGCCAAGTGAGATGCTAACATGGTTGGCAAAAGGGCCAACATTTACAGTTGTGATATGACAAGCATATGACATAAATGGGTACACATTCTATACACAGTCTCAGGATGTAAAGAGCACTAACCAGAACAGCGGTGTCCGCATAGATGCGTTCAGTACCGATGGGTTGGGAAACTCGTACTATGGGTTCATAGAAGAGATTTGAGAGCTCGACTATGTGGTTTTCAAGATTCCCTTATTTCACTGCCATTAGGTGCATCTCCCACAGGTGAAGGTTGACAAGTACAGTGTCACTACCGTGGACCTCCAACGTGTCGGGTACAAAGACGAACCATTCGTACTCGCCAATCAAGTTGTTCAAGTTTTTTATGTAACCGACCCGGCAAATAAGGAACGCCATATAGTTTTTCATGGAAAAAGGAGAATTGTCGAAGTATAGAATGTAGTGGACGAGGAAGAATACAATCAATTTGATGAGTTACCTCATTGTGGACATGGCATAAGGGTCGACGACGAACAACGTGACGAAACTAGTTACATACGCATTGATCATCGTGAAGGGCTAATTTTTAGTAGAATGAGAATGTGCGACATATATGTGGGCATTTGTATATATGTATATAACAATGCATGTATGTGATGTATATGTGAATTGGCATTTATGTATAAACAATGCATGTGTGTGATGTATTTGTGAATTTGCATTTATGTATATGTCAAAATGTATGAAGAAATACACTATGTGAGGTAGGTGAATGTAGTGAATTTTGAGAATGAGAAAATGTATAAAGAAATACACTGTGTGAGGTAGGTGAATTTTGAATGTTAGCTGGTGTTTATATTAATAACTACAGCCGGAGGCAAAGGCTTATCACAGACGGTTCTTAGTTTAGAACCGTCTGTGATATTTATTATCACAGACGGTTCTAAGTTTAGAACCGTCTGTGATAGTATAACTATCACAGACGGTTCTATGTTTAGAATCACAGATGTTTCTAAGTTTAGAACCGTTTGTGATATTGATATCAGAGATGATTCTTAAATAGAACCGTCTGTAATAAGCCTTTATATATAACCCCCTGCTAGGGTTTTGCACGTACACTGCAGTTATTAGACTTAGTCGCTCTCCTGAAGTCCCGATCGAGCCCGTCGCTGCTGAAGGAACGCGCGTAGGCTACGATAGCAGAAAATAAAAAATTTCTACCGCGCACACCAGGACATCATGCTAAGGAGGGATCATAGATCGTTACCACTAGATGCGCAGCGCAGCGGAAGAAGAGTTGGAGAAGCCGATCCAACCACGCGCGTCGAGGTAGTAGTGGAAGTAGCCGATCGTCCCGAACAGATCGTCTCCTCCACGCGATCAACCACACCACGAGCAGATCCAATCTGTAGATTGTTGATGCCGATCAACGCCGCAACGAGCAGCGCCTCCACCGGTATCCACACGTCCGGGGCTGGAACGCTGATCGCGAGTGTACCAGCACTCGCGAGCGGCTAGGGTTTGGCTCGGGATGTGGCGGCTAGGGTTTTGCTCGGGAGGAACAGAAGCGTGTATCCCTCAGCCCCCCCCCCCCCCCCGCCTCAATATATATAGACCTCCTCACTTGGGCCTCGTGGACCGAGGCCCAATAGGAGTCTATCCGGATCTCTATCCGAATTGAGCCCACATCCGAATCACATTCGAATTAGTGTTCCAACCCGTTAAGTGTGCGACCCTGTAGGTTCACGTATACTTGGTCGCGACTCGAAAATGCCTTTCGGTCACCCTGTTAATAGCGGCCTCTAGCAAGACATATTAACCCCAAAGTATACGTAAAGATCATATCGGCTGAACCTGTAATGTTCTCATGTACGAATCCCTTTGCCTCACGATATAGATTAAGCTCAAGGCGAGACCTGTGTCATCCTCTTAATAGCTCAATCACTCTCTCGATTCCGTGATGGATTATAAACTCGTGATTGACTCCTCAATCACCTTGGCATGGCCATGCACTTTCATAATCCATTACATCGAGGGGCCCAGAGATATCTCTCCCATAAGGAGGGGCAAATTCTATCTTGATCATTCACATCCCACTACATGTTTCATGGCAAACCCAAAGACTACTTTTATGACTATCCAGTTACGGAGTAGTGTTTAGTAGTCCCAAAATAAGCTACTACGCATGTTGGGAACCATGATGATCTCAAGTCTAAGGATTCCACATAAACACTACTTGAGACCAACTGATGACACATGGAATCTCTGCAGTGTCTCATGGCGGGTCTATCCAACATATGTTCACTAACACATGTCCATATTATTGATTTGGTATCTCCATACCATGATCCATGAGACATGATCATCAATCAATACATATGCTGATCTTTGAATCATATTTGTTCCTCATATGATATATAATCAGGGATCATTTAGAAATAGCAACATTTTGACATTAAGAGTCTCATGAATAAGTCACATACTCATTGATCAATAATGATAATGTCTATTTCAAGGAACAAACTAATGAATCATAAACATAGTATGTGATATATATAACATCTCCATGTTGCCTCTAGGGCACATCACTAACAGCTGCCGCCGTCCCTGAGCCTGTCGCCGGCCGCGTCCATCGAGCCCCCAAGCCCCTCGCCGGTCACCGTCCCCTGAGCCCCTCACCGGCCGCCTCCGTCGAGCCCCCGAGCCCCTCGCTGTCCCCCGATGTAACATCCCAAATTTGGCTTTCTGGAAAAATTAAAATTAAAATTAATTATTTTAAAGTAATTGGATTTTATTTGGCTTTTATTTGATTTTCTGGTTTTTCTAGAGGTTAAAACCTATTTTTAGAAATTAAAATGTATTTTAAAATATGAAAATTAAATACCAAAATGAGTTGGAAATAATTTTATTTAGTCCAAAATATGTCCAGGAGCTTCTGTGAATATTTCTGGAATTTTTGGGGGTATTTTCATATTTTTCTAAGGCCTAAATAATTTCCTAGCCTTTTCTGAAAATATAAATCAAATTCTAAAAATCAAAATTCCAAACCCTTTCCTCAGCCGACACGTGGATGGCCCAGGACCGCCCACGTCGCCCTCGGCCCAATCCGGCCGTTCCTTCCCTTCCCCTCTGCCAAGCGGGCCCGCCAGCCACCCGCCTTCCTCCTCCCTCGGGCCGACACCTGGCCGGCCCGATGCGCGCCGCGTCGCCAGTGCGGTCCATCCGGCCGACCGCTTCCCTCTCCTCTCTGACCTACGGGCCCCGCCCGTCAGTCACCCGCGCACCGCTCCCGCTGCCACCTGGGCCCCGCTTGTCAGGCCTTTCTTCCCCGCGGAGCGCCCGCCTTCCTTCTTTCTTCCCCCTCTTTCCTTTCTTGCGCTGGCGACCAATCCGAGCCGGATCCGGCCATGCCTTCCCGGCCTCTCCTCGGTTTTGCAAACCCCGAGCCCCGCCGGGAAACAAATCCCCTGACGCCGCGCCCCTTTCCTTCTCCGCCCCCTATTTCCTTTTCCTCCCCGCCCCTTCTTTTTTCCGGCCACCAGCACCGGCGAGCAATTAAGCGCCCGTGTCCCTCCTCCGCCCTATAAAAGCCCACCCTCGGCTTCGCCTCCCGCCGCCCAGCACGCCGACGCGCTCCACCTCCCTTTCCGAGCCCCGTAGCGCCCTGCCACCGAGCCACCTCTCTCTCCGAGCTCCGTCGCACTCCGGCGAGCCTTCCCCGCCGCCTCGGACCTCCCCGGAGCTCGCCACCGCCACCCCGAGCACCCCCGTGTCTGTGCGAATCTCCCTGACACCTCGGCCGCCCCTCCCCGCCGCCGGAGCGCCGTCGCACCGGAGGGCCCGAGCCCGCTCCGCCACTCCCTCGTCGCCGGCCACCTCCGCTCGTCCCCGAGCCTCGCCGACCCCTCCGTCAGATTCGCCTCCGCTCCAGGACCGCGTTTTGGACATCACCCGAACCCCTCCGGCCTTCCCTCGCCGCCGGCAGCCCCGCCTCTGGCCACCTCTGCCCGGCCCTCCAGCAGGTAACCCTCAAAGGGATTACCTACCCTTATTGGGTAGGCAACGCCTCCCCGCCCGACTGGTTACCAGCGTTACTCCCTTCTTCCCCCGGCTCCCTCGGCCGCGTTCGAGCCCCCGGCTCCGCACGCTGAGGTTGAGCCTTTCTCTATTTTTCCGCGCTGACAGATGGGTCCCACCCGTCAGCGGCCGCCAGTTTGCGTTGGCCACTGCCATCTGGGCCCCACCCGTCTGCGCTCCTCACTGACATCTGGGCCCAGAGCCCAGAGGGGACCCACCTGTCAGAGGCAGGGCCAGTGGGCTCACTGTCCAGTGGGTCCCACCTGTCAGAGACTCAGAATTAAAGCAATAAAATAAAAGATTTAAAAATTAAATCCTGCCAGTGGGCCCCACTTGTCAGAAATTTGGGAATTTTTGGATTTATTCAAACTGAAAACTTCAAACAAGCATAACTTTCTCATTTTAACTCCAAATTGAGCCATTCAAATTTCTAAATTCATCTAAAATAATAATATATCCAAATATGGCCTCTATTTGAATTTTTAAGTTTATTTTATTTTTGTTTGTATTTATTTGTTTTGCTGCTTCGTCTTTTCCTGCGTAGATTCCAACGTTGTCGACGATCTCTCCACTTCGCAGCAGGAAGACCCAGAGAACCTGCAAGAAGGCAAGTCTCCTTTGATCATCTTGAACCTATGATTTTGAAAGGTTTTACTTATTTTAAATTATGTGCATTGCTATTTACATAAAGCATTAGTTCAAATATTAAGGTATTAGTTACCCCAATTTTGTTATGCCCTCAGTTGAAATTGAATGCCATGTACCCTTGTCTCCCTAGGATTTCCTTTGGCTCTTTAGTGAGAGTATTATAATCAATTGTGAATAATAGAATGGTAGTATAATGCCTAGTCATGCTATGTAAAACCCTTGAAATCTTGAAAATGGGAAATTATGATTTATTGTAATACCCTTGTGTTTACAAATTTAGTGGTAATTGGAGTTGCCACTGTTCTTTTAAAATAAACTAAAATGTGAAACTTGGTTTAGATTAGGGTGGATGGTTGGTTTGGGTTGGTGCGGCAAGCACGAGATCTTGTAAAGTGTATGTTCCACCCTAGTCAATTAAGGACTGACGCTTGTGTTTGTCCAGACTGAGCATTAACCGTACAACCACAAGTCTATATGGGTACGACTTAGCTGACTAATTTATGATAGTCTAGTTTAGGTGCCACCAGTGGAAAGTGGGTGCCAGGGATGGACTGGTTATTCATAGTGAGGGATAGGGATTTACTGTACTCATATGGCGCAAGAGGGGGCTTCGGTTCGGGCAGTTAGCCTACCTGCGGTGAAACCTCAGCGGGTGGTATCTAGCTAGATTAGAGTAAGGTAAAGGCTTTGTGATATTTTATCTGGGTCTCATGCCAAAGGAAGCGTGTTGACTTTTAGGATAATTTATCTCTTGTGGGTAAAGTTGTACAACCTCTGCAGAGTGTAAAACTATTCGAATAGCCGTGCCCACAGTCAAGGGCGGGCAAGGAATGCATTCACATGGTTGATTTTTGGTTTTGGTTTTTAAATCAAAGTTTTTGTATTCCGAGAGTGGAGGGAACTCTCGGAAGGGTACCCTGGCGGTTGGAGCCAGAGAGGGTGGATGGAACCCGCAGATTTAAACTTGATCAAATTGGTTAGCTAGTGTTGGTAGTTGGAACCTTCACTAGAGAGTTAATGATAGTTCTGTTAAAACGTTTACTTTATTAAATTGGTGCCTTCAAAAATAATTAGTAGTAGTTGAAAGTAAAATATTGCTTTGTGCAAAAGAACCATATAGGCTTCCTTTGTCAAAGCCTTGCATCTATTGCATTTTTCCCAAGACTTGCGGAGTACTTTATGTACTCACATGCTACACTCAAACATAAAAAGCAGAGGAATACGAAGCCCAAGAAGGAGACTACGACTACTTCGCTGGTGGCTTCGACGAAGGATTCCAGGAGTTCTAGGTCGCGTTTCCCCAGTCAATTGCCTGTGGCATGTTGATGGGTCTTCATCGAGTTTATCTTTTGCTTCTGCTTTATTTCATGTGTGCGAGGTCTTGAAACCTCAATTGTAATAACACGATGCTGGTGATGTATTCATTTCTGTTTAGCTGTGTGCACTAGCTTTGATCTGGGACTAGTGCAGTAATACGTAGAGGGTCCGGGTTCGGAAATCTGGGGTCCCGACACCCGAGCCCCTCGCCGGCTGCCTCCTCGGGCCTCTGTCCACGCCGCCGTCGCCACTGCCTACACCTCAACGCCCGATCCCTAAGGTGCGCAACACTTTGTGAGCAGTTTTTAGTCAGATTTGGGTCATATGTGCTTTGTTGATCATTCTCTTTTATTCTCGATTGAGTCCATAAGCAAGTACTCATATTTGTTTTGCTACCAAATGTACCTTGTAAAGCATATATGGTGTTGCGCACACCGCATGCCGCCACATGCATATATATACACACACAGCCCAACTCCAACTAGGCCTTAAAATCCTAATCCAACTCCAATTAGGCCTTAAAATCCTAATCCAACTCCAGCATGGCCTTAAAATCCTAATCCAACTTCAACTAGGTCTTAAAATCCTAATCCAACTCCAACAAGGCCTTAAAATCCTAATCCAACTCCAACTAGGCTTGGGCCTTTTTTTACCTCAACTAGACTTTTGGCCCACTAATTTTCAAGGGACCCAAAACCCCTTCCTAACACAGGTTTTTCACACTCGCGACTTTTCTAACACGTCACGTGTCGAAGCCTCTAGGACCGCACCTCCCGTAGCTTCTCCACGTATCATCCACCTTTGATCTCCATGCGCCCCAAGCATGAGCTCGATCATCTCGTGACCTCCTTGACCGTCTAAACCTCAGATCTCCCCATCCTAGTTCCGGTCCACCTCGTCACCGACCATGATCGCCTCTATGCTCAACCTGCACATGCAAAGACCAAAGAACATTCTTCCGGCACAAGTTCGTCTCAACTTGACCAACATCAGTCTGCACACACGCAACGCAACTCGCATAACACCGCTTAAAAAAATCACCAATTATTCATCATAACAAATTAACCATTGTCAATTATGATGAGGACATCACTTCTTCGGATACGCACAACACTCCTCCACTTGACATTCAAGGACCAATCACTAGAGCTCGCGCCCGACAATTGAATTTACAGGTGAGATCGTTCCTAAGTACTTCTTTTTGTTCATTTGAGAATCGATTGCTACCTAATGATTTAATTATGATTAGGAACCATGGAGAGGACCTAGAAGTACTTGGAGAAGGACTACGAGGCGCACAAGTCCAGCAAGGGCGGTCGAATCATGTTGGAGGCCCAACTCAAACTGACTTCGAATCCAATTCGGAGTCCAGGACCAGATGATGTGACCACGCCACAAACACATACGACAATCGCGCCCAATATCAAGATTGAACTAAAGGTGAATTCGTTTCTTCAGCCTTCATATGTTACTGAGAATAGACCGCTACCTAATGCAAGTGATTTAATTGTGCTTAGGAATTTGGGAAAGGATGAAGGAAAGGGACATGGAGTCCTGGACATGCATGGAAGGAATAATGGAGGTCACCACGTCACTTTGGGACCAAGTCAAGCTCGAATTCGAGTTGGACACGTTTTGGAATCAGACTCGGACTGCTGCAATGGTGCAAGTTTAAACGGACGTAACTTTCTCATACGGACTCCGTTTGGGACGTTCTTGGACTGGATGGAAAGCTTATCAAGTCTACTTTCTAAAGGATTCAACTCCATCTTCAAATTCCAACCGAGCTGGCTGCAATCATCAAAACAATTCACGTTGGTTTTTGAGTCCGAGTCAAAAGGGTGCTGCGCCACCACCAATTGGGCCCATGGGCCTTGTAACCCTAGAGCATGCACTTTGGACGCCCCTCCTGGTTGTTCTCCCTATAAAGGAGCCGCCGCCTCCCTTGTTAGGACTTGGATTTCGTTAAGTTTAGGTTTAGCCATTGTGCAAACTTCTGTTCTTCAGTTGTGTCGGACGACCACCTGTCAAGACAGCCTTCGGAATCCCACCTTTTGATTTTAATAGAAATATTTGCAATTTCAGATTGCTTGTTATCTTGTTCTTGCGTGTTCTTCGATTGCATGCAGGAATAGACCTTCGTGGTCAGGTCAACCGCGTTCTTGGCACGGTTGATAACAACTTGGAGTGTGGTTCAGCGATTGCTAAGGCGCAAGCGACGTCGTTCGGTTGTAGTCGGATCGCAAGGGTCGCCTCCGCCAAAATCGATAGTTATCATCCTATCGGAAGATCGGGACCCCATCGCCTCATCAGTTGGTATCAGAGCTTCAGTTGACCGGTAGGAATTTCTTGTATCCCTAGTTAGTAGATTGATTTTTTATTTCCCATAGTCCAGAAAAATTGCCCCACAAAACGAGTTAATTTCCGCTGTCCAAACCCCGTTGTGCCTTTCAATCTGTTAGTTTTGGTTTGCTAAATTGAATTTGTGTCCGTTTTAGCTTTGTCTAGTTGCTGGTCATATCCTTGATTCCATAAAAATCCCAACAAAAAAAAACCCCCCACCACAAACCCTAATTCCAATTCGGCTGATTTTTCCTTTCTCTGCAGCCGCCACCAAAAAAGCCATAACATTTGATTCCGAGATTATTTTTGAGTGAGACCACCGCCATTAGATTCCAAACTTCATTGTCCATCTATCTGTACAATTTCACGGCATTCCAGCAAGGCAGTTAAGAGATATCTGCGGTGGAAGTTGACCTAAAATTCCAGATTGAATCTGCAACAGTCGGCACTTGTGAATTTTGTGCAAATTTTTCGGTCAGTTTCCAGAACTTGGCCCCAAAACAAAAGTTGTATAAAAAGCCGTCAGGAAACTGAGAAAAAAAGAATCATTGAAAAAAGGCAACTGACAAAAAGGTACGGCCAAAATACCGACTTGCTGTCCAGTGGACAGAAATCTCCTGATTTCAAGTTTTGGGTCAATCCTTGTGCTCTTCAATTCCAGATTGCATTCAATTGAATTATCTTGTATTTACCACTCCCATACATTGCCATACACTTGTTTTTGCCTTCTTCCATCCTTGGTTGATCAGCAACATAGGCTAAGTGCTAGATACGAACTATAATTCAATTCTGTGCAATTTCTGAAATTAATTGATTGTTTTCCTTTGCTACAAAATACATAGCCTATCCAAGCTCCACTTTTCTACTAACCGAACAGATCTCGCTGTACCTTGCAATCGCTTTACTCATCACTTGAGTTAGATTTATCACGAACCAGCCACCGGTTGCACCACCTGTTTGCTTTGGTAAGAACTCGTAAGAATTTGGTAAGAGCTTGAGAGATGCGTGACTTGATTTGAGCCTCCATATCCTAGTAGTTGATAGGAACGTTTACTTGTGATTTGTTTTCCTTGTTTTCTACTAACAATGACAGGTTTATGGGTAGATTATGATGTCATCGCGGGCAGATTTGAACTCGAAGGGAAACAATTACCGGTACATATCTTGCCACTCACCGCTGAGAGTACGTCATCGGAGTACTTCTTTTGGGTTGGTATGATGGATAACTACTTGCAAAGACAAGATCTTGATCCTGTTGAGAAGATGAGCCTGGCAAGGACGGCGCTGATTGGTGATGTTCAACATTGGTGGTCAAATCTCGAGTACCACTATATATACACATGGGAGCAGATGAAAAAGAAATTGCGACATCGTTTTGTACCTCCAGCACCCACGGTCACAAGCGAGGTGCAACCTAAGGTAACTGAAAATGTTGATATTATTTTGGTTCCTACTCCATCTACAGATACCACCGAGAAACTTGAAGAGGTGAAGGATGATCTGGTGCATCTTATGCCATTAGTGGAGAAGTTTGAGGTACCTACAGTATCTGATGAGGATGATAATGACAAAGGTACTGATTTGGTGCTACAACAAGACATAGAGCAACCTTGTGAGTATATACCTGCTGTAGTGCAATCTTTTGATATTTCTTGTGTTGACTTGAACGAACCATATGTTGATCTAAATTCTCATAATTTTGCACATGTCGAATTAATTACACATAAGAAAGTATTTGATAGAATATCCCCTGCTGATGCATTGTGCTATATCATGCTTAACGAGGCCGTTAGTTTAGATTGTGCTATGGAGAAAATTTCTGAACTTGCATGTTCGAAATTCTTGTTTAGTGCCTACACCCCTAGGTATAAGTTTAATTTGATTGGAGATTATGGTGTAGAAAATCAATTTTTTGTATATCGAATATGCATAACTTGTGATCACATGGATGAATTGAAGCTTACTATTTTGGACAACAATTCTTGTGTGTTGAATCTTGTTCAATATGAGAGGGAAGTAAAATTTAGTACTCATCCAATGCCTATGTGTTCATCTCTTTTTGCACCGTCTAATATGGACAATCTGAATAAAGATGATGAATTATGGAAGAACATACAAATCTTTTCACCCTTACTAGATGAATTTGCTATTGCTCAATTGAAATTTGATTATATGGATAAACTTTGTTTGATTCCAAAAGTTGTAGCTTTGCCTATATGTGCCACCACAACAAGTTTACAACTTCAAAGATTTGAATTGCATAAATGCTTCACTTACATTTGCAAAACAAGTTGCGATAATTACTGTGTGAGAAATTTTGATTTGTTCATTAACATATATAATTACTTTTGGGTTAATAATACAATGAGCTTTTATGATTGCTGCTATGTTATAACATTAATTGTGCAACAACGAAGAATTGTTAAAACGGATGACATATACATATACCATGCATACACCTTGGCTTCTTTGTTACCATACTTTCAGTTTATCAAAAGCCGAGGACGGCTTTGTTTTCAAGAAGGGGAGGATGATGAGGACACGACCCCTATGGATACAATCATATTTGCTATGCTTGTTGTTCCAATTACAAGAGCTCCTACGCATCACTTAAATTATAAGGTGAGCTCGTTTCAAAAAGGTTTTACTTTGTGTGATAAAGAACGTATGATATTACATAATGAGAGTTTGTTGCGTTTGTTATTATGTACCGAGATTTATGATGAAGATCATGCAATACGTGAGGCTACACATATGCTAAAACTGAGGACGGTTTTCTATCAAGAAGGGGAGGATGATGTGACCACGCCACAAACACATACGACAATCGCGCCCAATATCAAGATTGAACTAAAGGTGAACTCGTTTCTTCAGCCTTCATATGTTACTGAGAATAGACCGCTACCTAATGCAAGTGATTTAATTGTGCTTAGGAATTTGGGAAAGGATGAAGGAAAGGGACATGGAGTCCTGGACATGCATGGAAGGAATAATGGAGGTCACCACGTCACTTTGGGACCAAGTAAGCTCGAATTCGAGTTGGACACGTTTTGGAATCAGACTCGGACTGCTGCAATGGTGCAAGTTTAAACGGACGTAACTTTCTCATACGGACTCCGTTTGGGACGTTCTTGGACTGGATGGAAAGCTTATCAAGTCTACTTTCTAAAGGATTCAACCCCATCTTCAAATTCTATCCGAGACAGCCGCAATCATCAAAAGAGTCCGTGTTGGTCACGTTTTGGAATCAGACTCGGACTGCTGCAATGGTGCAAGTTGAAACGGACGTAACTTTCTCATACGGACTCCGTTTGGGACGTTCTTGGACTGGATGGAAAGCTTATCAAGTCTACTTTCTAAAGGATTCAACTCCATCTTCAAATTCCATCCGAGCCGGCTGCAATCATCAAAACAATTCACGTTGGTTTTTGAGTCCGAGTCAAAAGGGTGCTGCGCCACCACCAATTGGGCCCATGGGCCTTGTAACCCTAGAGCATGCACTTTGGACGCCCCTCCTGGTTGTTCTCCCTATAAAGGAGCCGCCGCCTCCCTTGTTAGGACTTGGATTTCGTTAAGTTTAGGTTTAGCCATTGTGCAAACTTCTGTTCTTCAGTTGTGTCGGACGACCACCTGTCAAGACAGCCTTCGGAATCCCACCTTTTGATTTTAATAGAAATATTTGCAATTTCAGATTGCTTGTTATCTTGTTCTTGCGTGTTCTTCGATTGCATGCAGGAATAGACCTTCGTGGTCAGGTCAACCGCGTTCTTGGCACGGTTGATAACAACTTGGAGTGTGGTTCAGCGATTGCTAAGGCGCAAGCGACGTCGTTCGGTTGTAGTCGGATCGCAAGGGTCGCCTCCGCCAAAATCGATAGTTATCATCCTATCGGAAGATCGGGACCCCATCGCCTCATCAAGGCCGCACTAAAACGGATGCCCAGATCGCATCCGGACTCCGTTTTGGACGTTCTACATATGTATGGAAAGCTGAGAAGACTAACTTTCCAATGGCTCTATTCCCATGTCAAAATTACATCTGAGTCAACAGGAATCATCGAAACAAGTGGGCATTCAGAATCTGTCAGGGTGCTGCGTCACCGTCTTTTGGGCCGATCGGCTTTGTATCGTGTTGGAGCCCATTAGGGGCGCGTCCAGGGGTTTTGCACGCCCCTCACTCCTTTATATCCAGCTGCCACCCCCACCATTAGGGTTTGGGTTTTGCTTAGATTAATTCTGTCTTTGAACAGTTTCGCCGTTCATCGGTTTGTGAGACCCCAACTTTTCTAGTGCTACATCAATACATCCGCAATTCAGTTGTGTTCTTCCTTGTTCTTGCTTGTGTTCTTCGATTCGCAGGCAAGGAATAGCCTTCTTGGCGAGGTCAACCGGGCCGCGCACGGTTGATAACCTGAGGAGACGTGGTGCTGCGATTGCGGGGTTCGGGACGTGTCGTTCGGAAGCCGGATCGATTTGTGTCGCGCCTCCACCAAATCGAACATATCCAGAACCTGTTGGAAGATCGGGACCCCATCCCCATCAAGTGGTATCAGAGCTTCAGGTGTTCCTTCAGGTTCGCGTTACCCTCCTTTGTGGTTTTCGGTTTCATCCTAGAGTCCATGAAAAAGCCCTACAAAACAAATTGTAGTCATAGGTTGTTTCCTATCCTAGATCTCGTTTAGCCTTTCCACAATTTGATTCCAGAGTCCGTAGTGTTGAGTTCGTGTCCTTAGTCGAGTTGTGTTGCTGGTTTAGATTGTGTTTTATTTCGGGTTGTCTTGCTTCCGCTTCATCCCATACAAACCCTAGCCGTCATCCATCGCGTATTCAACCCTCTGTTTTTGTTTTCCCACCCATATCCCACCCTCTGTTTGAGTCATCCTTCGCGTCTCGTGATCACACAGCATCATCCCCCACCTTTCCCCGAGCTTCCGCCACCAATTTCCACCAATTCTCTCCACCCGATTTCGTTTTGGCCTCCACAGCAACCATAACTCGGAGGCCCATCTTCAAACGGCCATAACTTTCGCATACGGACTCGAAATCAGGCGATTTTTTTTGAAATTGGGTGAAATTAAATTTTACATCCAATACTGGTGGTGAAATTGCATGCGGAGGCGAACCTCGACTCTACGTCTTATTTATACTCTGTAGAGTGCGTGCGGAGGCGGACCTCGATGCTACGTCTTATTTTAGAGTCCGTAGACTGCGCGCGGAGGCAAGCCTCCGCATGTTGCGGGTGGTGAAATTGTGTGCAGAGGCGAACCTCGACGCTACGTCTTATTTATACTCCGTACAGTGCGTGCGGAGGCGTCCCCCTGCTCGTATTTGTTTATACTCATGCCCGTGTCTTTGACAGAGAGGGCGCGCGCGAACGCGTGTCTTTATTTATGCTCATGCCCGTATCTTTGACTGAGAGTGCGTGCGCGAATGCGTGTCTTTGTTTATACTCATGCCCGTATCTTTGACGGAGAGTGCGCGCGCGAACGCATGTCTTTGTTTATACTCATGCCCGTATCTTTGACGGAGAGTGCGCATGCGAACGCATGTCTTTGTTTATACTCATGCCCGTATATTTGACCGAGAGTGCGCACACGAACGCGTGTCTTTGTTTATACTCATGCCCGTATCTTTGACAGAGAGTGCGCGCGCGAACGCGTGTCTTTGTTTATACTCATGCCCATATCTTTGATGGAGAGTGCGTGCGCGAACGCGTGTCTTTGTTTCAAAGAACAGAAATTTGTGCAAACGGTGAACTTTATTAAATTCCCGTTTGCGCGGGTGAGCCATTACAAAAGGGGGAGGAATACCCACCACTAACCGCTATGAGGGCGGGCCGACCGCTGACGAGCCGCTGCTGCCGGGGCAACCTTGTGCGTGAGGAGTGCGGGACGCTCTCGGGGGGTGCCCGAGGGCTCCGCATCTGCCCTCCCAGCTTAGGTGCCTTGGCGAGCCGCGTGGCATGGACCTCTGGCGCCAAGCTCTATGCGTCGGGCCATGTCCTGGTCACCATGAATGATGATGATGGCCCGCGGCCAGGGAAGCTTCATGCACAAGAAGCCGGGATGCGGGACAGCCTCGAGGGTGTTTAGGAGCGGCCGCCCTATTATGGCGTTGTAGGGGTATACGATGTCGACCACGTCGAAGATGGCGTCCTCGCTCCTGACGTTGTCATTTTGGCCGAAGGAGACTTGGAGGCATATCTGGCCTAAGGCGCGCAAAGGCTGCCCTCCAAATCCTTGCAGCGGGATGCCTGAAGGGCCCAATCGGCTCCGAGGGATCCCCATTTGGTCGAAGGCCGCAGCGAACAGGATGTTTGCGGAGCTTCCTCCATCGACTAGGACGCGCCTGACATCGCACCCGGCTACGAGGACCCGGACGACCAAAGGGTCTTGGTGGGGGAACTCCACGCCCTCGGCGTCAGCGGGCGTGAACGTGACTTCATGTTGCGCCGATTCTGGCGGCGCCTGCGCCGGGTATGCCGCGACGTGGTGCAGCCTCCGTGCGTAAGCCTTCCGCTGTCTCGCCGAGGCGAACTCCAGTGAGGTGACTCCGGAGATGACGTTGATAATCCTGCGCTGGGCTCCCTCCGGGGCTTGTAACTGTAGGAGGCCTTCCCGAGGTTGCTGTACATGCGCCTGGATTTGCAGGAAGCCTTCCTGGGGCTGTGCTCCTTGGTCCTGGGGGTGTTGGACGTGAGCCACAACGGGCGCGCGTGCATCCGGGTTTTTGTCCTTGGCAACGCTCTGCCGTAGCGCTGCGATGGTGGCACAAGCACGCGTGTCGTGGTTGCCCCGGCCGTGGATTTTGCACCACTGCCCGTGGTGCTGGTCGCCGTACTCTTCGCGGGTCTGGTCGTCTCGACCCCGGTCGTCTCGACCTCGGCCACGTCCCCGTCCTCGGCCTCGGCGCCCTCTGCCTTCGTGACCTGCGGAGGCCTTGTCCTCGGAGCCGCCATCGATGTCGAAAATGTAACGAGATTTCCTGGACTTGCGCTGGTCGCGCTTGGGCCTGTCGCCTGGCTGGTCATTGTGTTGGGGTCATTGCGTTCGGAGGCGCCCTTCGGCTGCTCTTGCTTACGCTTACCTTTCGAAGAGCCCTGTTTCGGCGAGTCTTCGCTCTTGACCGAGCCTTCCGCCTTGTTGGAGTTAGAGTCATCACCGTGTCGCCTCCGCGCGTCGTCCTCCGCTCTGGCATACTCTTCCATCTTGTCGAAGAGTTTCCCGACCGTCTTAATGGGCTTGCGCGCGTTGTACTTGGCCATTGGCCCCGGTCGGAGGCATTGTATTGCTGCGTTGATGACCGTTGTTTCGTTGACGTCCTTGACTTGGCAGCGCACTTTCGCGAAGCGCTTGAAGTAGTCCCGGAGCCTTTCTAGGGGTTTTTGCTTGACTGCGAAGAGCTGGTCCGCATCGACACGCTCGATGTAGTTTCCCTGGAAGTTGTTGTAGAGTCGGTTGCGGACCTGTTCCCACGCGTAGATGGACTGTGGTTCAATGGTGAAGAACCAGGACAGCGCCACCCCTTGTAACGCGAGGGGGAGCCCTTTTGCCTTCGTGGTGTCGTCTCCGCCAGCGGCTTCGATGGCGGTCTCGTACACGCGCACAAACTCTCGCGGGTCGGAGTCACCATTGTAGGCCTCGATGATGCTCGGGAACTTGAAATCTTCAGGCCACAGCGCCTGCTGTAGGCCCGCAGAAAGCGGGGACTCCGGGTCTACGCGTCGTAGTGGGGCGCGGCTAGACGTGGGGGCATCGCGGCTATCCGCCCTTTCCGGGGCGGGTTCGGATGCCACTGCCGGAGGGGCGTGTTGGCTCCGAGCCTCCTGCATGTCTCGGACGGCTCTGCGGAGGTCCGTTAGCTCCCGCTGAAACGCGCTGAGGGCCGCCAGCAGGGCCGTCTCTACCGCGGGCGTGGCCGGGGCCGTCGGTGCGCTTGGTGGTGCCACCGGCATGGTGGTGACCACAGCCTACGCGCCCAGGCTGTGCGCCGCGTTTCCCCGGAGGGCCCTAGAGCCGGTGACGAGGTTCGCGTCGCTGCTGGGATCATTCACCGCTTCTGCGCCTGCGTTGCCATCGCCGGGGTTGGCCGTCGGAGCAGTGCTGGTGGGATCGGTCGTCGTGTCGGTGGCGGGGTGGGTCGTCGCGTCGATGGCGGGGTTGGTCGTCGCGCCGATGGCGGGGTTGGTCATCGCGCCAGTGGCGGGGTCCTCGATCGCACCTACATCACTGCTCATACCTGCGGCTGCTAAAGCCGGAGCCCTTGTGCTGACGCGAGACTTCGCCGCCTCCGCCTTCTTCTTCTTCGCCGCCGACGGTGAAGCTTTCTTTGGTGCCATCCTCCTTCAAATCTGGAGGCTTGCTCTTGTCCTCCCCACGGACGGCGCCAACTGTTGTGGTTACAGACCAAACAGAGAGAGAGTGTGTAGTAGTGGAGAGTTGAGTAAATGAATGCCCTAGGCCCCTTTCCTTGTGGCCTATGTCTTATGTTACATACACGTGGGGAGTGCCTTTACAATTATACCCTTATGTATGAGTCCCCCCCCTCAAGGGTACCTATGTCACTATACATGTCCCATTCTGGGCCTTACACTCCCTTAACAGGCTTGTTGGGTTTAGGTGGGGGCCACCCCTACAACACTCATGATAAAGCATCTGTTGAATTGTTTCCTGAGATGAACTAAGTCTAGCTTCTAGCAAATCACATTTAGAGCAAGCTTTAGATTGAGCATTTAAAATACTTGATTCTAAACATGAAGAAGACCTAAACTTGAGCTTTCCAATTTCATCATTAGCACATTTCAATTTTTCATCACAAGAGTCATGTGCTAATCTTAATTCATCAAATTTAGCAGTTACATCTCTAAGTTGATCCATGTTTAAAGCATTAAGTGACCTAGCATTCTCTAACTCAGAATTTAAAATTTGACAAGACTCACAAGATTCGTCATCAGGAATTAAAACTCTAAGTCTTGCAATTTCAGAATTTAGAGATTCAATCAAATATCATATTTCTTAATCTTTTTATTTTTCTTTTCTAGCAAAGTACCAAGTTTAGCAACAGCTTTAGCTAAATCATCATAAGAAGGTTCTACCTCATTGTAGTTGTCGCTGTCAAGATCATCATTGTCGGTGGAGCTTTTGCTACTTGCCATTAGACACAACCCAGTTAAATCTTTCTTGCCTTTGGGAGTATCATCCTTGCTGTCCGTGTCCACATCACTCAAATTAATTTGCCCAAGAGTGGCAAGAACACGATGCACCACCTTGCGATTCATATAGCCCTTCTTTTTATTCTTCCTTTTTCCATCTCTTCTTCCTTCTCAATCTCTTCCCTTGCAAATCTTGCTAGAAACTTTGGACATTTGAGACGAATATGATTGAGATCACCACACTCATAGCATCTTTGAGGACCAAAATTTCCTCTCTTTCTTGATGTCACATTCTGCAAAGCTCTTGTGAAGCGTGTAGAGAGGAGTGCCAAATCATCTTCCGGGAGTTGCTCTAGCTGTTCATCGGTTCGTGAAGACAACGAAGACAAAGCATAGCTAGTAGAAGAATTATCACAATTAGACTTGCTAGATTGTGAAGCTAAAGCAATTGATCTATTACCATTATATTTTCTAGCAAAAACATCTAATTCATGAGTTTTCAATTTAGAATAAAGTACATCTAATGTAAGTGTACTCATGACAGTAGATTCTCTAATGGATGTAATCTTCATCTCCCATATAGACATATCTAATGCTCCAAGTAATTGACGTGCATTTTCTGCATCAGTATAAGTAACATTAACAGCACGTAGATTACTAAGAATTTTATTAAAGCGGGCAAAAAGATCATCTATTGATTCACCAGGTTTCATCTCAAAATGCATGTAATCCTTTTTGTACATATCTTGACATACCTCTTTAATAGTGGATGAACCCTCATGATAATCACATAGTGCTTTCCATACCTCATATGCGGATTTGAGATGCACAACACGATCAAAATCACTCCTTCCTAGTCCTTGATTTATCAAGTTCCTTGCCATGCTATTTGCCTCCACTTGTGCTATATTTGCTGCTGTCATAGCATCATTCTCGGGTACTTGATAAGGTCTATAAACCTTCTCCCATATTGCAAAGCCTTGTGTTTGAATGTATGCCTCCATCTTCGCTTTCCAATACTGAAAATCAACACCATCGAAAACACAAGGTTTTGTGGAATTTCTATCCATCGACATATTTTCTAATCACCGGTTAAGATCAATTAAAAAATAAACCTACTCTGATACCACTTGTAGGATCGATTCACACTAAGATAGGCAATCAGGGGGGTGAATGATTGCGGAAGCTAAAAATAAATTTTAATACTCCCCTTTTAACACAAAACCTATTTAAGCCTTGTTTAAAGTTCTGGACAAAACATTGTATACTTACTAAAATTGATCTCGATAAAAATCCGTAACCCCGATAATCTCAAACTTTTCAGAATAAACTAGAGACAGTTATTGAACTAACCCAACCGGAATTACATCAATCGGAGCTCTGGAACTTGAGATATAAAATAAAGAAGATTGCTGATGTAGATAGTGACGAAAATAAATTAAGCCCTAATTATGCAACTAAGCAAAATCTGAGAT
This sequence comes from Dendrocalamus latiflorus, assembly GCA_017311315.1. NCBI lineage: Eukaryota > Viridiplantae > Streptophyta > Magnoliopsida > Poales > Poaceae > Dendrocalamus > Dendrocalamus latiflorus. Next base: position 6,931,827 of record CM029675.1, read on the forward strand.
CGCTTACCTGACCGATGGCCGAACAATGCCGTGCGCTTTGTGATCAAAGAGATGCCATGCCAAAGAAAACGTTCGGTCACCCCAAAAGCCGTATATATATTTTTCTTCCACGGCTGCTCGGTACAAACTCTTGCCATGCCGCAGCATGCATATATATACACACACAGCCCAACTCCAACTAGGCCTTAAAATTCTAATCCAACTCCAATTAGGCCTTAAAATCCTAATCCAACTCCAACAAGGCCTTAAAATCCTAATCCAACTCCAACTAGGTCTTAAAATCCTAATCCAACTCCAACAAGGCCTTAAAATCCTAATCCAACTCTAACTAGGCTTGGGCCTTTTTTTACCTCGACTAGACTTTTGGCCCACTAATTTTCAAGGGACCCGAAACCCTTCCTAACACAGGTTTTTCACACTCACGACTTTTCTAACGCGTCACGTGTCGAAGCATCCAGGACCGCACCTCCCGTAGCTTCTCCATGTATCATCCACCTTTGATCTCCATGCACCCAAGCATGAGCGCGATCATCTCATGACCTCCTTGACCGTCTGAACCTCAGATCTCCCCATCCTAGTTCCGGTCCACCTCGTCACCGACAATGATCGCCTCTATGCTCAACCTGCACATGCAAAGACCAAAGAACATTCTTCCGGCACAAGTTCGTCTCAACTTGACCAACATCAGTCCGCACACACACAACACAACTCGCATAACACCGCTTAAACAAAATCACCAATTATTCATCATAACAAATCAACCATTGTCAATTATTCATCACCAAAATATCCTAAACCTAGCCACATGGTCTAACAGTAGCTAATTTTGTATCATTATGTAGGAGCCTATGAAGTGCAGGCTCCAAGTGAGATATGCCTCCGTTCCCTTGTACGCTGCTTGGGGCCAGGCATATCTGTATGCTATCGGGGCCATGGTGCACCAGGCTTTGCAAAAGTTAATGTGGATGGTGTGCATGTCAATTTTGAGGTCGTCCCGCTACCGAAGCCCCCCAACGACGAGATTGTGACTCTAGGGCAGGCCATTGGAACATTCATCCAGTGGCCCAAAAGCGACATCTCCCTGGAGGCCTCTTCACCGGTGGCAGGACCACAAGGGCAGTGCGAACCAGAGCTACATGCACTGGTGCCATCTCCACAAGACTTATCTCCACCACCTCCACCTGCACCGGTGCTATCTCCACGGGTGCTATTCTCGCTAAAGCAACTTGCACCGGTGCTACCTTTACAGTCGACTACCATAAAGTCGACCTACAGCCGAGGCAGTGGCAGGGGCAAACCAAAGAAGGACGATGATGATATCCCGTACTTGTCATTAGCCCGCAAATTCGTGCTAGACGAGCCGATGATAATCCCAGAAGAGCACCTCCTAACCCCAGGACTTGGTTGCCAAACATTACATGCTTGGTATATGGAACAGTCCAATAAGCCACAGGCAGAACGACGCTCATGTATCACTGTCAAATTCAAGCGGGATCATTTCCAGCACGAAATTCAGGATTGTGTCTTTGCGGTGACCTTTGAGGATATATTTGATCTTTTCACGCTCATGCTCTCGATGCCTCACTCGTTCGATGCTGGACGCTATAAGTCTGTACAATCACAGTCTCTGTTCATGTAATACCGGTATATGTCATATATAATTTGTTGCTTTTTTGTGTATGTATATAGATTCATGCCGACCCAAGCTAGATCATCGAAATCACCAATTGGTTTCCTGGACCCATGCTTGGTCGCCATTGATACCATCAACGAGGATGCATCCTTCATTGAAAGCTATATTACATCAACACTGCTGGCTCACCACGATAAGGAATTTGTTCTTATGCCATACAATGAGCACTTCCATTGGATTTTAATTGTAATTATACCAAAATGGAACAAGGCTATATACCTTGATTCTCTAAGTAAGAACAAATTTGAGTACACAGCTATCGCCCAATTACTCGATAGGTAAGTACATTTTCTCCATACATAACTAAATTGTACTCTTTCTTTCCTTCCGAATGATTAATCTAACTTTTTCGAATAACGAAGGTCGTTCGCCACGTACGTTAAATAGACACGTGACTCGACAAAAGGGGCCAAGCCCTTGAAACATGTTCGCAATTTTCGGGTATTCGCTAGTACACATTAATTAATCTTATACAACACTTGGTAGTAATGCCTCTTGAATTAACACATTCTAGTTTTTGCAGTGCCACCAGCAGCAGCTGGGCAACACGTGTGGATTCTACATTTGCCAAAATATGAGACTACACCTCGATTCCTCGAAGATCACCAATTCTAAGGTTTGTCAATCTTCCCACATTTATTTCATATTTGTCAGGTTATATATATACGCACATTGATATTCCTATCTATAGGCTACGCCCATCTCTACAACTGCATCCAAGTATTGCTTGTGCTGCCTGACAAGTTCGTTGATTAGGGATCTGTTCCTTTCGCGAGACCTCGATTCCGGAGTGATAGAGCAATAAAAAATGCAATGTTACCATCTAAGTGCAAATGCAACGTAGATCTTTTGAAATTGTGTATTTGTTAATGGATATTTTATTTCATTTCAATTAATTGATTTGCGAAATGGATGTTTTATGTTTGTGAAATGAAGTGCGATATGAATTGGATGTTTTATGTTTGTGAAATGCATTGAGATGTGAATTGTATGTATTCATGTACATGTTGATCTGTTTGTTTCAGAGGGCATGGCTAGCATTTCCTGAGGCTAGCCATTAAATAGAAATAGATTTAGGGGTAGAAAAGAATATCACAGACAGTTTGTAACTAAAAACTGTATGTGATAGCTGACAATCACAGACGGTTTATAACTAAACACCGTCTGTGATAGGTGATAATCACAGACGGTTTGTAAGTAAAAACCGTCCGTGATATATCAATATCACAGACGGTTTTTAGTTACAAACCGTCTGTGATATTTACACCACAAACGGTTCGAAAACCGTCTGTGATAACCTTCGATTATCACTGACTCATAAATTCAGACGGTTCAGAAACCGTCTGTGATGACGTTTCTGAACCATCTATAATACGGTTTTCTGTAGTAGTGGTTCATCATAGCATCAATTAGGGCCTTCTCACATGGGCCTTCAGTTTGAAATGGTTAGTCTCTCTTGCACACGCACTCTTGCCCGAGGTGGACATTTTCCATCATGTCTGACCAAAGGTTTTCTGCTGTGAAATTTCTTCAGATTCGTAGGGAGGGATCATTATTGCTCTGGAATCTGCTGGATCGATTCCCGTGAATCAAATGCATAAACAGTGACCAATTATGTGGAATAAAAATACTACGGTTTTATGAATCCTCTGAATCAAAGAGGACCTTATTGTTTTTCCTAAACATAGCTAAGCGAAAGTCTTAACATCCCAAGGCATATATAATAGACTAAAATAAGTTTACTAGCCTAGGGTGAGTCGGTGACAATGTGACGTGGCATGCATGAGTTACAATCATCAAGGAATACTAGGTGAACATCCTGGCCGGCTTTGCCTTGGGGGCTGATTGTGATTTTATAAAACTATTGTTTTAAATAGCATTTTTTTTGCAAACGATCGGATTTGCGTGATGTAGGAAGGAGAAATATGATTGCAATTGTGAAGTCAGTGGGGGAGAATAAGACATATGTGCATACATGAAATTCGAGTTAAAGACAGATTTAGCACTGTTATATATTGTATTTACAGAACTAGTTGTATGTGCACTGTATTTATAAAAAATGGCACTTCTGCCATCCGGTGGACGGGCAGCAACACCAGTGAGGCAACATGAGGCGAGGCCGCCAGTGGCAGGCGCCTGCCGTCCCACCAGTAGATGGCAGGCAGCCTGCTGCCTGGTGGGGGGATGGTAGGCAAGCTTGCCATATGGTGAGGAGGCGGTAGGTGATTAATCCGGCTAATTAGCCGGCTTAATTACCTACTCTAATTTTTGCATTTAGTGTTTATTTGAATTTTTGTATAGGCTTCTGACATAACGTATAGGCTTCTGACATAACGTACCTCATAGTGCAATTTTTGGGAAATTTTACCCATTGCGAATGTTGCTCAAAAATTTATACAATTTTGATAATTTTATGAGTTTTTACATATAGCAATTGAGCTCCAATAATCACAAAATTATATATGAAGCCTCTCAACTGTGTAATTTTTGGGAATTTTATGTGATCTGAATTTACCACATTTATTCAGGTTAATTTAATCATGAATTTAATGATGGTCAGGCATGTTTTGAAGTGGCATGTGTCGGCCAATTGTGTTATATTTTATTTTTTTGCTGTCTGGTTCATACAATTGTCAGTCTATGTGTATCGTGCCCCCCTCATGCACTCTCTCGTTCGCACTAATGTCATTATGTCCGTATCATCCCCCTCTCCCACTCCTTCGTTTGCACATTTATCAGTCTTACAATGTCGCCCCCTTCATCCGAAGCGCTACTCGTGATAATGGATCCTCAATGTATGGGATGAGCACACCGGATTCACTTTTGCTCAGCCATAAATATGACCTTCTCACAGTTCATCATTGCTCATCTCAGTCGCTCATTGCAGAAGCTCATTGTCGTGGTTATCGCTCAAAATTAGGAGTGCATAGCTCATTACATCGAGAAACTAGTACGTAGCTCAAAATTGGCAGCGCTAATTTCTTCTCCCGAAAGGCAGGTAATTTTTGATCGTATGCTTTCGACATTATTCTCATAATTGTAGTCAATTAGTGTTATTTAGTTAATCATGATTAATATAGTTTGTATTAGAAGTAAGTAGGTCATAGTAATTTAGACATAGTTTTTACTATTTTTATGTACGTACGGTACCCATAATTTATTATGGAATGAAAAAATATAATTAAGTAGTCGTAATTAGTATAGTGGCAATTAGTTTGTGGTAAGTAATTAAGTGGTAAGGATGACGGTAATGAATGGCTCATCATTTTTTGGGATGAGTAATCAAATTATTGTTAATTAGTGAAGTATTCGAATGTAGTTACACGCATGTAATCACTAACTTGTAGTGTGTTGCGGTCATTATCAATCTTCACACTAATATTTCGTCTATCCCATTTGTTGCAAGGTACACTCAAAATTAATAGTGTGTACGTAATTATTTAGAGAAGGCAGTATATAAGTCAATAAGGATACGGCAGTGCTGATTAATTCTCTCAAAAGACATGTATTTTTTATAGCATGCTTTCAATGTTATTCCCGTAGTCCTAATTATAATGATTGTTATTTACTTAGTCATAATTAATATAGTTTGTATTATAAAGTAAGTTTTACTGTCATTATTAATTTTCTCATTAATATTTGGTCTGTCCTATGTATTAGAATGTATGGCTTTACTGGAGCTTCTCGAACACTCGTACGATGAGAAACACTGTTGCCACTCATGGATGATGGATGACGTGGCTGGCCCTTTGCCGTTCAAGCTGCCCGGGGGGGGGGATCCGTGGGCGCTGGATGAGCGTTTATTCCCAACTCTGTAAGCCACGGACTTGTTGCCCTTTGCAAGGCTGGTCTCCACCAGACATGAGTCCACCATTGACGGCAGCCTGCTTGTGGCACTGGTGGACAGGTGGAGGCCCGAGATGCACACATTTCACTTTCGGTGGACTGACATGATGGTCACTATGAAGGACGTTGCGTTCTTGACTCGTTTCCCTCTTGGGGGGTGACGCACTTGTTCCAGCCTCTGCACCAACCGACTAGAAGGAGAGGCTAGCGGACTGGTTCAGTCGGCCTATCCCAGAGAGTGCACGCGGCATCACCCACACTTGGTTGAACAATTTCAAAGTGTGCCTGCAGGATGCACCGTCCGAGCTCGTCAGGACACACATCGTCGCATTTCTTATTCACCTATTTGGTTGGAGCATGTTTCCAGCCACACACGGCGATATTTGCAACGTTGAGTTCATAAGCCTCACCGAGTCTTTGGTGGACGCAAAGTTTGGGGCGATGCCTTGGTATAGCTAGGCATCAGCGGTTCTGTGCACCACATATCGGGGGTTATGTAATGCTTGCCAGCGCACCACTACTAGAACCCCCAATCTGGCTATCTGCTATGTGCTCCTGCAGCTGTGGAGCTGGGAGCACTTCTCTATCGGACATCCAACCATCGTGACACCAGTGCATCCATTCGCGCAAGTTCACAGACCTGATAGATGGACCCACTATGGGCATCTAGTGGACTGCTGCCCATTTGATGAGGGCATCCCTAATACTTATACATCTTCTCCTATTGCTGGTCATGCACATACTGAGATTGTGACTTAATTGGTTTAGCTGGCTTATACATGTCTTGTCATGATCTAGATAGCATGTTTATGTCTTATGGCTTGGTGTAATACTTGATGGTCATCTTGGATAATTCTCATGGCTCTAAATGCTTAAAATAAATAAACTTCAGCCATTTCATCCAAAGCTATGTCGTATTCTCTTTTTTGCATCCTTGATGTGTTTATTGCCAAAAGGGGGAGAATAGCGGAGAAAAAGCCATTTTGGGAGCTTTGAGGAAAACTTGTTCTTTCTTTTGCTCCTTGTGTCGACATGGTCATTAGCATCATTTTCTTCCTTTGGACCATGTTTGACTTTCTCTTCAAACTCAACTTTGCGCTTTTTCTGGGTTTATCAATATACTCATCAAGGGGGAGATTGAGAGACCATGTGGAGGTCATCCCATGTGTGTGATGAGTAATTGACATTGGTTTAGGAAAGTCGAGTTTGATTTGGTTGGTTCGGACCTTGACGTTGCGTGGTGCAATCGGGCTCGGTCGGACTTGGTCAAACCTGGTCAAAGTGGTTAGGATGCATATTATGTCGACTTGTCAGGTTTGGGCTATCTCATGCTTAATGTGCTTCATTAATGCTATTTATGCTTTCATGTATCGAGCGGTGCTATGTGATGTGTTTCTTGTCCGTGATGGCTGCAGGACATCGAGGCGGAGTCGTGGTGAGACACGAGGTGACCGGACTAGACACAGGCGGTGTCGAGGTCAGAACGGTCGGATGTGTCGAAGACCGCGGAGATTCGATATGGTTGCGAGTCGTGGATGACAAGGAGCGCGGAAGCTTCCCGGAAGGTGCAGGAGGGGCGAATTGGTAAATTTGCGAGGCTGCACAAGCGGGAGATGGTTCCGTTCGGTTTAGCGGGCGTAACGGGTTGGAGACCCGGTAGCCAAGGGCTATAATAGGTGTAGGTGGCTGCATGTATCCCCATGGCTTTGGAAGAGAGTTAGGGTTTGTTTGAGTCAAAAGAAGCTTTGGGAGGTGGTTTTTCACTTTGCTTTTTAGTTGGTAGAAGAGAGCAGGATATGTCTCCCAAGTGCTCTGTGTGTGTGTACGTTGTATCTTCTCCAAGTATGTAGAGAGTGGGTGAGTTCTTGGCTTGGGGAGAGGGAGAGGATGGATTGAGACTCTTGTAATCATTCCTCATGTTCTAATGTCCATGCGTATGGGGACTCCTCTGTAATCGTTTGATTATAAATGAAATTTCTGAGTTCCTCTCCTGTTCTTGCTTGTTTCCCTACGATGCTTTCTGTGCTTGATTTCTTGGATTCCTGTTTTTGAGTTGTTTCTTGCTGGAAAGGTCCAAAATGGGTTGCTCTATGTTGAGACGATGCCTCAAGATCATTTGATCAGTTAAAATCTCTAGAGCCCATCCTTGATTCCAGATTTGCTTTTTGGGCTCCCCTGTTCATCTCTTCTCTCTTCTAGGGTTTTGATGAATTTCTTGATTCCCTTGAGGAAATGGCCTGAGATTCTTGCTGGCATGTCCTTAGATTATTGCTAACTTGATTGCAAAGTTTCATGTGCAAAGGATCTAAGGTTAACTGGGAATTTGAGATTTGGGGTAGGTCTCTACAAGTTTATCATTTCTAGAGTTTCCTTGTCAGGGCATGTTGGAATCTCCCATTTCCCTTCATGAGATGGCATGAGATTTGAGCTTTGGAGTCCTGAGTTAATTGCTAAAGTAATTGCAAAGTTTCTTAGGCAAAGAGTTAGGGGATTCGGAGTAATCTGAAAATAGCTTCATCTTGTACTCATGTTCAGGTTTTAGCTAATTGTTTGAATCCTTATTTTTCAGATGTGCAATTTCATTTCCTGAGGCCTTCCATCTATTTAGAATAGATTAGTGCTTCTTTGGCAGAGGAAATTAGTGCCAATTCTTCCTTTTGGCCAAAGTCTCCATTTTCTGTAATTTCAGCCCAGTCGGGTTCAGCATTCTGCTCTCTGCCCGCCCTATTTTTCAGTTAGCCGGTCGGACCGGTATACTTTTGGCGGGAACTCGTGAGGCGGTCAGACCGGCGCTTTCAAAGCGGTCAGACTGGCTGCATGAACCCGGTCAGACCGGCCACTTCATTCCAGTCAGACCGGCCCTGGCCAGGCGGTCAGACCGGCCCAACCAGGGCGGTCAAACCGGCCAGAGAAGTTTGAACACTTGTTTATTTTGATTTTTTTTAGTATTGCTTCATGCCTTAGTTTAGTCTTTTTACTCTGCTCTTCTCTCAGTTAGCTTGAAGTCCCAGTAAGATTTTTAGCTTCATTTCATAGCTTTCATAGCTATTGGTTTGGAGATTCTCTTAAGGGTACTTTTGAGGGGTCGTATTTTCATGTAGCCGACATTCACCCCCCCTCTGTCGCCATTTCGGTCCAATAGAGATGATCCCCCTTTGTGGCTGCATGGCTTTGGGAGAGAGTTAGGGTTTGCTAGAGTCAAAAGAGCCTTTGGGAGGTGGTTCTAGTGGTTGGAGAGTTGCTATAGACAGCAGGGTATGTCTCCTTCGTAGTATCTCCTCCCTCTGTGTGTTCATTCCTAAGCATGTAGAGAGTGGGTGTGTTCTTGAGGATTGGGAGAGGGAGAGGATGGATTGAGTCTCTTCTAATCATTCCTCTTGTTCTAATTTCCATGCGTATCGGGACTCCTCTATAATCATTTTGTTTTATGAATGAAATCTCTGAAGTTTCTCCCGTGCTCCTGTGTTCTTCGATGCTTGCTTTGATGATTTTCTTGTTTTTGTGATTTTAAGTTTTCTTGTGTCTGGATGATGCAAAATGGGTTGCTCTATGTTGGGATGATGCCCTAAGATCATTTGATCAGTTAAAATCCCAAGAGCCCATCTTTGATTCTAGATTTTGGTTTTTGATCTCCTCTGCTCTCATTTTCATTTCTAGAGTTTTTGTGCAAATCGTGTTTCCCTTCATGAGATGGCATGAAAATTGGTACCTAGAGTCTAGAGGCTATCTATTAGCTATCCTCAAAGTTTCATGGCCAAAGGATCAAAGGTTGGGGAGTAATTCGAGTTTTGGTCTAGTTCGTGCAAAATTTCAGATTTTTACCATTCTCTGAAAATATTGAGTTCTTGTTTGAATTGCTTTATCTTTTGGAGTCTCTGGTATTTAGTTTAAGGTCTAGTGCTTGTGGTCTGAAAAGATTGGAAGAAATCCATCATTTTCTTAGTTTTCCCGAAGTCTGAATATTTTCAGTTTCATTTTGCTTCGGGCTCCAGTTTCTGTTTCTGGTTTCAGAGCAACCGGTCAAACCGATGGAGGCAGAGCGGTCAGACTGGGGTCGGGCGGTTAGACCGACATTTTGCTGGCGGTCAGACCGGCCTAGAGTCGGCGGTCTGATCGGGCTTGGCTTGGCGGTCTGACCGGCCATGACCCACCGGTCTGACCAGCCCTCTGCAGCATATGCTGTTCTCCTTCCTTGAGTGTGTCTCTTGATTGCTTCTCTGGTTTTTAGGCTTCTGGCCCCTCTTCTGGTGGTTTGAGGTGTTAAGTGGATTAGAACGCTTTTCCTTCATAGCTTTTTTTTGGCTATCGGAGAGAAGATTCTAGTGGGCATTCTTGGGGAGCAAGGTCTTAAAGAGTCGACATTCACCCCCCTCTGTCGCCATTTCGGTCCAACATGGACTTGTTGGAAAGCTTATTCCAAGGCCCACACAATGGGTATGGCCCCAGCTTTAGAAGACTTACGGCCGCGCCGCTATGGCCGAAACAATGTGATGGATTTAAGCTAGGTTTTCCTTTTTGTGTGTTTTTGGGTCTTAACCGAATTAGAGTTTGATTCGGCATGTCTAGCCGACCCTAGGTCGTGCGTGAGTCAGGGAGGGTGCCTTAAATACTGTTGCCCCTCCCTTGTATCCGGGAGACCAATTTATGCATAAGATTGAAACATAACTATTGTTGTTCTTTCAACACCAAAGTTCATGCGAGGACTTTAAGAGAGAACTAGGTGATCCATTGTTTGTTCTGCAATTCAAGGTCAACTCGTCGTTCCATTGGGAATTGGGGACTTGGCGTTCGTTGTCTGTGGTCTCGCGACGAATAATTATCTGTTGTGTTTTGGGCGTATTCCGAAGAGTTGAGGGTTCGTGCATTGGCGCGAGTGTTCAACTAGCGACATCATCTACTTCGCATCAACTATCCACGGTTCCTCACTGAGAAGATTGGGACCCCTCCCCGTATCACCATTTGAGGTAAGCGAAGGGCAAACTGTCAAGGTGCTACTTGCTATAGCACAATGAGTTCAAGTCATTGCACGACAGCGACATCATATGGGGTCCATGGATGGTAGATTTTGTGCATCGTGTATCGCCGTACGGGTTGTCCCTGCAATGCCTGGAGGACGCGGAGCTATGGGCGACGACACACCATCTGGTGTTCTCGTACATGGTGGAGGTTTACATGCCATAGTATGTGATGCGACAGTTCGGTTTGCACTAGACTGTGCCCCCTCTGGACGGTAGGTTCCTACCGCAAGCCGTACATTGGTGAGTCAAACTCCATCTGACAAATGTGTACACTTTGTATGTCTTGCTATGTAACATTGATGATTCTAGAAATGCAGGCAATCAAGGGCTGGTCGGCAAGGTATGGACTAGCGGGACGATGGCATGGATGGATAGGGCCCACCTCGATGTCATCATGGAGCAGCGTCTGTACGATGTCCGGATGTACGACAAGTACTTGGAGTGGTACGTACCCCGGTCACGCAGCAGATTCACCCTTCCTCCACTAGATCGGCCCGAGTAGATCACGCACGAGGAACATCTGCAACACTCAATCAATCCCCACAGCGCTTTGCGGCGGCATGACAGCGTAAGACATTTCAAATATCTTATCATTTCATTCAAGAAATTTACACTGCTCGTTACTAAACATGTTTCATAAGTCACTTCAATTGGAGCGGGCGCAGTGCATCGCAGGCACGTCAGAGGCCGAAATCAGCAGCCCGAAGATACCACCAGCCCTGCAAAAGACTATGAAGTTCATCCTAAAGTAGGCCACAAAAACAGTGCACAACCTAAGCTGCGGCCGTTCCACGGATCACAGTGCGCACATGAGCCACCCAGTGGGGGCACCATGCTCATCCGGCAGGTCATCTTGACCTAGCGAGTCTGGCTGGCCATCACAATCTACTAAGTCTGCCTGGCATCGTAGTATTGGTCGCCGATCATCTGTATACCATACCGACGAGGAGGTAACTTACGTACAAACCTACATTTTGTTTTCCTATTAAGCCTTGCATTCTACTAACATCTTAGTGTTCGCCCCCCATATGTTTGTTATCGAGATGCATCACTTTTGATATCTGCACCACCTGCATAGACTATCGCTCTCCATTGTTCATCTTCGCTGCACATTCAGGGGTATGAGATTCGCATTGTACATCCAGAATATTTGTTGTGACTAATATCGTTTCATCTTGCAGCCTCCAATTCAATGTGAGGGTGATGACGAGACCACTGAAGAAGGGTATGGTATGGAAAACCTTATTGTACTTAATTTGACTAGAACTCTTCTAAGTTTTAAGGATATTCGCGCTAATAGTTTCCATGTTGACACTGAAGAAGGATATGGTAAGGAAAACTTGCTCATTACAAAGCATGAAGCAAGTTGAAAAAGGGTATTAGAAAGACATTTTTCATTTGTGACTGGGCTATACTACACTACTATCAAGGTAGCCTATACTACCCTCAAAACCATATTTAAAAGCTCTGAACTCTTCTGTGTCTAGCATGATAGATTAGGCCAACCAGGTCTAAGGATGATGAGAAATACAATTAACAATTCACAAGGACATAATATCGATGTAAAGAATTTTATAAATCAAGAAGATTTCGTATACCCCACATGTGCCACCGAGAAATTAATTACTAGACCTTATGCTCTGAAAGTGAAGGATGAAGCCTCTGCTTTCCTAGAACACATCCAAGGAGACATTGCGGTCCTATACAGCCTCTGTTAGGGCTATTTTAATATTTTATGGTGCTCATCGATACTTCCTCGAATGGTCACATGTGTGTTTATTTTCTATGAGAAATCATGCTTTTGCAAAGCTGATCTCGCAAATAATTCAAATTAAAAATAATTTCCCTGATCATCATGTAAAGTCTATTAGAATAGAAAACGCCGGAGAATTTACTTTCAAGGCATTTGATGATTATTATATAGCAATGGAAATTAAAGTTGAGCATTTTGTACCACATGTCCACACCCAGAATGGAGTAGTACAGGCGTTAATTAAGAGAATTAAATTTATCATCCGACCGCTTTTGCAGAATTGTAATTTACCGACTACCTGTTGAGGATTGTAGTCCTGCATGTAGCAACTCTCATCAACTTTAGATCTCAGCATATAACATCCATTCACCTATGCAACTAGCGCAAGGGACAACACCGAAAATTTCTCATCTCCGTATGTTTGGTTGCAAAGTTTATGTACCTATACCTCCAACACAGCGTACTGCAATAGACCCTCTCCGAAAGTCTGAGATATGCGTGAGTTATGAGAAAACATCCATAATTAGGTATTTGAACCTAATTGTAGAAGATTTGCACACCGCTCATTTCGTTGATAGTAATTTGATGAGGACAGTTTCCCGACATTACGAGGAGGAAATCAACCTCTTGATGAAAAATGTCGAAAAATTTTGTACCACGTGTCATTATCAGAGACAGTTTGTTATATGTATCGTCTATGATAACGCATATCAGAGACGGTTTGTTATACAAACCGTTTGTGATAACTCCCATATCAGAGACGGTTTGTTATACGAACCGTCTGTGGTAAGATATACGAACCGTCCATAATATTAATATCAGAGACGGTTTGGTATATGAGTCCATATCTTCTCGGATTTTCCCTTGCTGCTCTCTGTAACATAACTGATGATCAGTTAGAGCAGCTTGCGGATGAGCAGCTAGTCCTCCTTGCTCGAAGATTCTCCCATGCTTACAAGGGGAGGAGGGACAGAAAGAAAGGAGGACCCGTTATTTGCTTCGAGTGTGGTGGCCCCAACCACATTCGAGCAAATTGCCCCAAGCTGGAGAAGGGCAAGAACGACTACAGCGGTTCGAGCAAGAACGACTACACCGATAAGAACTGCAACAAGAAGCCTCCAGCGCACCCTCAAGGCAAGAAGAAGTTCCGTGACTTTGGGAAGGCCAAGAAGCTGTTTCACCGCGTCCTCACCGCGTTCGACGACCTCGACCTCAGCGAGGTGGAGGGATGGAGCGACGACGACGGGACGGGTGACCAAGACCCCAAGAGCGGCGACGACTTCTCCGGCATGTGCTTCATGGCCCTTGAGGGCGAACGGAGCGACAGCGAGCTGTACTCCAACTCGGACGAGGTATGCCCCACCTACGACCAGCTCAATCATGCTTTTCTTAAGCTAGGTGGATTTCATGCTAGAGCTAGGGCTAGGTGTACTAAGTTAGAGAAGGAAGTAGATAGATTGTCACTAGAGATTATTGCTCTTACATCTGCTCCCTTTGGTGATGATTGTGATACATGCTGTGCTCTGTTGGGTGACATGGAGAAACTAAGGACCTCGCATGATAGTCTGTCCTCTGAACTTGATCTTGTTAAGGTGGAGAATATTAGTCTCTTGGCTGAGCTTGAGATGAGTAGGGTAGTTCCTGTTTCATCTACTTCTGTCGAGACTATTGCTTGCACCTCATGTGAGGATAAGGACAACGCTTTTAGAGGTCTTTATACCATGCTCCTAGATCTGCCCGAGTCTTGTTAAAATTGCAATAAACTGAAGATGAACCTAAAACGGGCAGATCATAAAATTACTGAGTTGCATGCTTCTTTACTTGAGCCGATTGCTTCATGTATGAACTGTCCTTAATTAACTGCTGAACTTGAATCTGTCTCAAAGCAGTTTCAAGAAATGATTTACAATAACAAGAAAATGGCTCAGTTTGCGACCAAGGATCCTGTTAGCTCACCATGCATTAGTTGTGCTAAACTAAAACTTGAACTCGTTGCTTTGAATGAACAATGTGTGAAGCTAACTAAGGGTTTACTAGAGAAGCCATCAACTCATTGTGATGTGATTGCTGAGGTGGGGAAGGAGCCCAAGGGTAAGGGGGAGACGCTTAGTGACGTGAACCAACTAGCTAGTAGTAGGACTGTTCCTTCGGAGTTGGCTGTGCGTGCACAAGCCATTCTTTCCACTACTGTTGGTTCTTCTTCTGCTCCCTTACCTTCTGCTGTCTCTTCTTCCCCTGCTCTTCTTGCACCTCTCTCTTTCGGGAGTGTCAGTACCTTGTGAACACTCTCGAGAGATTTGTAGGCGGCAAGAAGAAGCTCAATCTTATTCTAGACCAATCCAAAATCTGCAGATTTAATCAGGGTCTAGGATACAATTTTTATGAGGACATGAGGAAGCATCCACCTGCCGTGCTCAGACCCATAGCACCAGGTGTGATCGAGACTGAGCCCAGGACCGAGAAAGTCCAATTTAAGTCAGCAGGCTTTGTCTAGGGGATTTCTGACAGTAAGGTGATCTCACCTGCTGCTTCGGCCTCTCAGGAGGCGAAGCCTCCCTGTGCTACTTCTACCTCTCAGAAGGTGAAGTACCACTGCACCTTCTGTCAGAAGGATGGACACTCGATCGGTCGATGTTTTAGACATGCCAAGATTGCGCGTAGAGACTGAGCTGAGGCACTTAGGCGTATTCAGGGTCAGCCCCAGACTCTGAGTGCACCTAAGACCGGCACGAGGTCTAGGGTTGCTTCTGGTGATGGATTTGGGCAGCATCGAGGACTTGGTTTTTTGAGTCTTCTGGTTTTCGTCCTCATACTGCTCTTGGTCGTGACTTCCGCCGTCCTGAGGGTAGATCTCGTTTTCCCCGTCGAGATAGCTACCTGCGGCGTGTTCAGCATGTTGCTGGTGACTTGACTCGCTCCTTCGTAGCAGTCAAGCCCAACAACAGCTTCAGGTCTGCTAACAGACCTTCTGCTGTTTTGAGTGACAGAGAGCGTAGGGTAGATAGAGGTCAGTCGTGCTTGACTACTTCATCTGCTCGACGTGTTACTCAGTATTGGGTGCCAAAATCACTCTTGATTTACCCCAGTACTGAGACTTTACTCTCTGTTTGACTCAGGTTCGCCGGGCAGGGAAGGGAAAGGTTTGGCTCGTAGACTCCGGGTGTTCACGACACATGACCGGAGACTCCCGTTGGTTTTCTTCCCTTGCCCGTGCTCCAGGTGATGATACGATCACCTTCGGAGATGCTTCATCTGGGCGCATCATCGCCAAAGGTACAGTGCGCGTAAATGACTCTTTTATCTTGAGAGATGTTTCCTTGGTTAGTAAGCTGCAGTATAATTTGCTTTCAGACTCTCAGCTTACCGATGACGGTTACGAGGTGAGCTTTAAGAAAAACAATTGCAAAATTCTTGATTCTTCGGGTAGTCTGGTTTGCGGGATTTCTCGTTTTGGGAGGATCTTTCGTGCTATTTTTTTCTGAGTCTTCTGGTGGTCCTCTCTGGTGTTTGGTTGCTTCTGAGTCCCGCGACCTTTCTTTCTAGCATAGGAGACTTGGTCATATTGGATTTGACCATTTGACCCGAGTTAGCGGTCACGATCTCATTCGTGATCTGCCAAAACTCAAGATGGTCAAAGATCTTGTTTGCGCTCCATGCCGGCACGGCAAGATGGTTGCCGCTTCTCACCCTCCGGTCACGGTTACTATGACCGATGCCCCGGGATAGCTGCTCCATATGGACATAGTTGGACCAGCTCGAGTGCAGTCAGCAGGAGGGAAGTAGTATGTTCTTGTCATGGTCGATGACTTCTCGAGGTATTCTTGGGTGTTTTCTTAGCCTCGAAGGATGAGACGTTTACACATTTTCGAGGTCTTTTCAATAGGCTTTCTATTGAGCTCCCGGGTGCCTTACGAGCGATCCGCAGTGACAATGGCACGGAGTTCAAGAATTCCTACTTTGAGAGGTTCTGCGATGAGAGGTGTAGAGCATCAGTTCTCCTCCCCGCACGTCCCACAGCAAAATGGCATCGTGGAGAGAAAGAACCGTACCTTGGTCGAGATGGCCAGGACAATGCTTGATGAGTACTCTACACCGCGGAAGTTTTGGGCTAAGGCTATAGCCACCGCGTGCCATGTCTCAAATCGAGTTTTTCTTCAGGCACACTTGCATCGTACTTCTTATGAGTTGAGATATGGGCGAAAGCCCACTGTATCTCATTTTCGTGTGTTTGGTTGCAAGTGCTTTATTTTGAAGTCCGGGAACCTAGACAAGTTCGAGTCACGTTCTTTTGATGGGATCTTCCTAGGTTATTCGACTTCTTCACGGGCTTATAGGGTCTGGAACTGCGAGTCTAGTAAAATGGTAGAGACCTGTGAGGTGACCTTTGACGAGGCCAGTCCGGGGACTAGGCCAGATATCTCAGGTTCTTTAGAGTAGTCCGAGCCCATTTTTGTGGATGATGAGGATGATGGAGATGAGGGTTGTTTACCCGATCCAATTCCTCATCCTCCACCCGAGGTGATGTCTTCCACCGCACCTCGAGGCGATCAGCCCATGCCTTCTGCGTCTTCTGGAGCCAGTGGCTCTGTTCCTACCTCTTCTGCTCATAAGGTAGAGGCCACTTCTTCATCTCATCCTGGACCTCCTAGACATATTCAGAAAGCTCATCCTTCAGAGCAGATTATTGGAGACCTTTTCGAGCGTGTAACCCGCTCAAAATCTGGCTTATCTCAATTCTATCTCCATTCTGCTTTTATTGCCTCCTTTGAGCCCAAAGATGTTTCCCATGCTCTTTCCGATGAATCTTGGGTCAATGCCATGCATGAGGAGGTAGAAAATTTCGAAAGAAATAAGGTCTGGTTGCTTGTTGAGCCCCCGAGAGGTCACAATGTCATTGGAACCAAGTGGGTGTTCAAGAACAAGCAGAGCGAGGATGGGGTAGTCATTCGAAACAAGGCTAGACTGGTAGCTCAGGGCTTTTCTCAGGTTGAGGGTCTAGACTTCGAGGAGACCTTTGCCCCTGTAGCTCGACTTCAGGCCATTAGAATCCTGCTTGCCTTTGCAGCTTCTAAGGGTTCAAGCTTTACCAGATGGACGTCAAGAGCGCCTTCCTTAATGGGATCATTGAGGAAGAAGTATATGCGAGACAACCTCCAGGTTTCGAAAACCCCAAGTACCCAAACCATGTCTTCAAGCTTTCTAAAGCTTTGTATGGACTTAAGCAGGCCCCTAGAGCTTGGTATGAGAGGCTTAAGTCCTACTTGTTGAGTCATGGTTTTGAGATGGGTATAGTAGACAAGACCTTGTTCATCCACCGGCATGGCACTGATCTTCTGCTCGTCCAGATTTATGTGGATGACATCATCTTTGGCGGCTCCTCGCATGCTCTCGTTTCCCAGTTTTCTGATGTCATGAGCTCGGAGTTTGAGATGAGCATGATGGGCGAGTTGAGCTTCTTCCTTGGCTTCCAAATTAAGCAAACTCAGGAGGGTACTTTCTTGCATCAGGGCAAGTACACTCGAGACCTCCTGAAGCGCTTTGATATGAGTTATGGTAAGCCGGTGTCCACTCCGATGGCTACATCAGCTTCACTCGACCCAGATGAGGATGGCGAGCCAGTTGATCAGAAGGAGTATCGTAGTACGATCGGTTCCCTCTTGTACCTCACTGCCTCGAGACTGGACATACACTTCTCCGTGTGTCTTTGTGCTCGGTTTCAGGCTTCTCCTCGCGTATCTCACCGCCAGGCGGTGAAGCGCATTCTTCGGTACCTTCGAGCTACCATTGACTATGGTATCTGGTACTCTTCCTCTTCTTGTCTTTCCTTGAGAGCCCTCTCGGATGCAGACTTTGCCGGCTGTAGGATAGATAGGAAGAGCACTTCTGGCACTTGCCAATTCATTGGCAGTTCTCTCGTTTCTTGGTCTTCGAGGAAGCAGTCCGGTGTTGCACAATCCACCGCAGAGGCCGAGTACGTTGCGGCAGCCTGTTGCTGTAGCCAAGTGCTTTGGATGGCTTCGACCCTGCGGGACTTTGGGTTAGTCATAGATAGTGTTCCACTCTTCTGTAATAACACTTCTATGATTAACATTGCTAAGAACCCAATGCAGCACTCCCGGACCAAGCATATTGATATTCGCTATCACTTCCTTAGAGACCATGTAGAGAAGGGTGATATAGTGCTCCAGTTTGTGGAGAGTGACCACCAGTTGGCTGATATCTTCACCAAGCCTTTGGATAGTTCTAGGTTTTCAGCTCTGCGGGGAGAGTTTGGGGTGGTCTGTCCTTATGAACTGTTGTGAGGGGGAGCTTTGTTCTTTACTGCTTTACTATATTGATTATGCTCTTACTCCTTTCTGATTGCATTACATACGGGTGCATTGGGTTTAGTCCTTCTAGCATAGGTTAGAGTGGTTCTCTTGCCGAGTTGCTTAGACTTCTTACTCTTATCTTGTGATTCTAGGATGCTGCTTATTAGCTGTTCTCTTCTCTCTAGGTTGAGCTTACTCACTGCTTATAGGTTCTAGCGAGGGTTGGGCCACTCTCGGGTAGACAGGGTACGTGTTTGCTCCTTAGTCTGTTAGATGACTAGTTGATAGTCCTAGAGTCATATGGGGTAGATGAGAGTCAGTCTGAGCCATAGTTGTCTCTATATCTTGTCTATGCTTTAAAGACTGCCTGTTTGGTTTTCTTTGCCAGCTTCTCGATTTTATTGCTTTGGTTCAGGGGGAGTTCATTTGGGAGCTTCTGGAGCTTAATATTGACATAACTCAACTTGAACAAAAAGTTGCATCACATGTTGAGGGGGAGCTGGATTTTCTTGCATTTTAGCATTTCGCATTGTAATATAACTACATTGAGCCTTGATTATTATCCTGTTATGACATGTTTACAATGCTTTACACCTTGCCATGACTTATGCTTACTTGCTAGCTTTATCATGACTTCATATGTGTAGACTAGATTTTGCCATGATAAGTAAATTAAAAATTGTTCAATTTACATTAAAACTTGTCATGCTAGCATTTGAGTCTAGTCTTTCTTGAGCTATCCTTTTATGATTCATGCCATGTCAAATAGGCTGAGTTGAGCGTTGAATCTCTATTGAGCCTTAGATTGAGCTATTTTAGTCTCTTGATGCAGCATGAGTTGGTACAACATGTTTAGAAAGCAAAAAGATCTCTTTTGTGCGAAAAAACTGATTTCACCAATTCTTTCTCATGAGACGGCTTGCCATTGCACTAGGCATGAACTCAGGGGGAGTTTTGGATGACCTAGACTATCTTCTTAAGCTTCTTGCTTGGAGTAGTCGCATAAGGCTTGAGATCTAGCACACAACAAAAATTGGGTTGGAAACGACCATGAGCTTTAAAAAGACAATGTTTTATGTGCTCAATTTGCTTAATTACACAAAAAGAACCAAGTACTTGAACCATTGTTTCATTCTTGAGCATAGCACTCTAATTGGTCTCATTAGTAGCTTCTTGGTTTCGCTTAGCTTATTGACATGGCCTGCATCATCCTTGGATATCTCTAGCTAGACTTTGCTTATTGATGACTTGACATGCTCACAAAATGCACTACATTTCAGATTGTCATCTATATGTTCTAGCTGGCTTATACATATCCTGTCATGAGTTAGATAGCCTTTTATTGAGTTATGGCATGGTGTAATTATTTATGGTCCTTATGGATAATTCTCATGGCTCTAAATGCTTAGAATAAACAAACTTCAGCCATTTTCATCCTTGTCATGTCTTATTCTCTCCTTTGCATCCTTGATGTGTTTATTGCCAAAAGGGGGAGAATAGAGGAGAAAAAGTCTTTTGGGAACATTCTAGAGCTTTGGAGAACAATTTGCTCTTTCAGTTGTTGCTCTAGTGTTCCTTCGGTCGACATGGTCACTAGCTTCATTTTCCTTCTTTGGACCATGTTGGACTTTCCAAATCAAACTCTACTTTGTGCTTTTTCTGGGTTTGTCAATATACTCATCAAGGGGGAGATTGAGAGACCATGTGGAGGTCATCCCGTGTTTATGATGAGTAATTGACATCGGTTTAGGAAAGTCAGTTTCGTTTGGGTGGTTCGGACCTTGACGTTGCGTGGTGCAACGGGCTCGGTCGGATTTGGTCAAACTTGGTCGTACGGGATTAGGATGCATATTCTTAGATTCGACAGGTTTGGACTTCATCATGGGTAAGCATGATGTGTTTATGCTATTTACGCTTTCATGTATCGAGCGGTGCTATTTGATGTGTTTCTTGTCTGTGTTAGCTGCAGGACGTCGAGGCGGAGTCGTGGCGAGACACGAGGTGACCGGACTAGGCGCAGGTGGCGCTGAGGTCAGAACGGTCGGGATGTGTCGAAGACGGCAGAGACTCGAGGTGGTTGCGAGGCTTGGACGACAAGGAGCGCGGAAGCTTCCCGGAAGGTGCAGGAGGGGCGAATTGGTGGAGACCCGTTAGCCAAGGGCTATAAATAGATGTGAGGGGCTGCATGCCTCGTCATGGCTTTGGGAGAGAATTAGGGTTTGCTTTGGTCAAAAGAGTCTTTAGGAGGTAATTTTGCTTTGGGCTTTAGTTGGTAGAAGAGGCAGGGTTCTGTTGAGAGCTTGTCCCCTTCGTAGCTTCTCTGTGTGTTCCTCCCAAGAAGCGTGTGTAGCTCTTGGTGATCTTGAGGATGGAGAGATGAGTGAGGAGATGGATTGAGAGACTTGTAATCAATCCTCTTGTTCTAATGTCCATGCGTATCGAGACTCCTCTGTAATCCTTTTACTTCAATGAATGGAAATCTGAAGTTTTCTCCCGTGCTCTCTGTTCTTCCTTCGTTCTCCTTTTTGGCTTGATTTTGAGTTTCATGATTTCTTGTTGTTTGTTGTTGGAGAGTGCTAAAATGGGTTGCTATGACATGGGGGATGCTCAAAAGTCATTTGGCTATTTAATCCCAAGAGCAAACCGAGTTTGATTCCAGATTTAGTTTTTGAGCCCTCTCTGTTCTTCATTTTCTCCTTCTAGGGTTGAATGCAAATCTTGATTCCCTTCGCGAGATGGCTTGAAATTTGGCAAGGAGAGTCCAGAGGCTATTGAGTAGCTATCCTCAAAGTTTCATAGCCAAAGGATCAAGATTAGGGAGTAATTTGGTTTTTGGCTCAGCTCTTGCAAGTTTTCAGATTTTTGCTATAATCTGAAATTCTTGTTTCTAGTGTTGATTTATTTGTTCTCTAGAGCCTCCTTGCTATTGAGTATGTATTGGTGATGTTTTGGGCCAAAAAGAATGGAAGAATTCCATCATTCTCATGGTTTTTAAAGATCTGAATATTTGCTGTCTGAAAATCCTGTTTGCTGATTTCTTCGTGCGGTACTACTGCTCCTCGAGAGGTACTACCGCTCGGCTCAGCGGTACTACCGCTCGCCTCAGCAGTGCTACCGCTTGCAGTCTGATCTGCTCTGAAATTATTTTTCTTGACTGCTTCTTTCTGGATCTGTTTTATCCTTGTTGTTGTGACTTCCAGTAAGTGCATATCTTCTATCTTCATAGCTTCCATAGCTATTGGAGAAGAAGCATAAGTGTGGACATTCACCCCCCCCCCCCTCTGTCGCCATTTCGGTCCAACAAAAAGACTTTAAAGAGAGGAAGTGATTGCCTGATTGGGAACTCTGAAGCGAGGAGGAGATAATTAGGACTTGAGTCTAGTCTGGTCGGTTGGTTTCAATAGTTCAACTTCAATTGATGAATTGAGACACTGAGTGAGTAATATTCTTCGTTAGTTCTTTACTTCCTACTCGATTTAGTATTTTAGAGTCTAGAGTTTAGACTTTTAGTGTATATAGATAGTTCAGTCCTTATAATTTATTCATAGATTTATACACTACTACAAAAAAGGTCATCACAGATGGTTCAAAATTTTCATCACAGACGGTTTTCTGAACCGCCTGTATTTATGTGTCAGTGATAATCGAAGGTTATCACAGAGCCATCTGTGATAAAGACAACACAGACGATTTGTAACTAGAACGGTCTGTTGTAAAGACAACACAGACGATTTTGTAACTAGAATTGTCTGTGAAGAAAACCATTACAGATGGCTTGAACCAAAAACTGTCTGCGATACTCACACATCACAGACGGTTCGAGTTACCAACTGTCTGTGATTAGCGAGTATCACAGACAGTTGGTATATAGAACTATCTGTGATAGTCCTTCATAGGCGGTTTATACCACAAAACCGTTTGTGATAGTTCACTCTATACCTAAATTTTTTTCTTTTTTTGGCTTGCCTCAAGAAAACAAGCAAATACAGTGGCAAATTAATATAACAACACATTCCATTTCCATTAAGATTAGAATCCACCATTACAGCATAATAAGATAACGAACCTAACTCTTTAACACAGCAAGAATATATAAGAAAGCAGAGATCCTAGCAGACAGTAGAAGCTGGATGCATCGGATGGTGGCTAGATATAACCGAAAATGGAGTGGCGGCAGTAGCGTCACCTTTGTGACACGACGGTGAGACTACACAAGACAATCTTACGACACTTAGGACAAGAGTGTGTTGTGCAGTCGACCGTGGTGTCATAACGGAGGCATGCGCTAGCTCACGACGGTAGTCGGTGAGGTCGAGGAACAAGCTGGATGCATCGGATGGCAACCGGATATCACCGGCAATGGAGAGGCGGTGGTAGCGCCACCTTTGTAGCAGGACGCTCAGACTACGTAAGACACTCTTACGATACTTATGACAAGAGTGTGTTATGCAGTCGACCGTGGTGTCACAATGGAAGCGCTAGTTCACGGTGGTGGTACGTAGTCGGCGTCAGCAAGGGGGATGCAGGAAGCTATATAGTGGATGGACTCACCCGTGACTACTGGTGGAAAGGTAGATAGGGGTAATTAATAAGGACCGAGCGGTGGGAGGAACCAGTGCCTGCCATTCGATGCGGACAGAATGGACAGGTGAGATCGAAATCCTGGGTGATGCCACGGATCGGTGACGTGTCATTATCAGAGACAGTTTGTTATATGTACCGTCTGTGATAACGCATATCAGAGACGGTTTGTTATATGAACCGTTTGTGATAACTCACATATCAGAGACGATTTGTTATACGAACCGTCTGTGGTAAGATATACAAACCGTCCATAATATTAATATCAGAGACGGTTTGGTATATGAACCGTCTATGATAATACTTAAATATGAGCGCCCTAATCCAACTCTTCTAAACTGTCCTCTCATCTTCTTCACCAAATTTCTCAATAATGGCATCTAATATTCTTTTGATCTCCTTTCTCTCATTTATCCATTATGAGTTGTTCGACCGCAACCTTACACAGGCGGCCAACAATTTACGTCTGGAGTAGCTCCTCTGCTCTCACCCTACTCTCCTTCCTCGACTCGCTTCCATCCGTTAGCTGGACCTCATCATCCGCCATAGACGGAGGTGTCTCGTTGCCGCTCAGCAAAAGAAAACCGCCCTTAGCCTCGTTCTTCTCTGCAATGTGCACAAAGCGGAAAAAGCTTTTGTGGCAGTGAAGAGACACATGGATAACATTGCCGATCAAGCAGAAGCGGCTGATTATGAGGAAACTTATTATGACATCCTCTATGAGATTATGGACTGTGCTAATGATTTGTCCAGACTGGAGGAAGAAGTGCACAGGGCAAGAGCAAACTTCACGGCATTCGAGAACTCAGCGGCTGATTTTGCAACTCCAAAAGTCGAAGAAGAAGCATATGAAGCCCAAAAGAATAAGATCTGGGAATCTCTTTTTTGGGGACTTTTGTAATAAATTTGCTTTGAATTTGTTTCTCATCTCAGTAGCTTCTGTAGTTCATATGAAAAATGACAAAACACAGACGGTTGTAGAT
This sequence comes from Dendrocalamus latiflorus, assembly GCA_017311315.1. Lineage (NCBI taxonomy): Eukaryota > Viridiplantae > Streptophyta > Magnoliopsida > Poales > Poaceae > Dendrocalamus > Dendrocalamus latiflorus. Next base: position 6,956,012 of record CM029675.1, read on the forward strand.
AAAAACCGTCTATGATAGTTTCATAAACAGTTCTAGTTAAAAACCGTCTGTGATAATTCGTATATCATAGACAGCTTTTAAACCTAACCGTCTGTGATAGTTTCATAGACGGTTTTAGTTAAAAACCGTATGTGATACTTTGTATATCACAGATGGCTTTTAAACCTAACCGTCTATGATAGTTTCAGAGACAGTTTTAGCCATGAACCGTCTGTAATAATCAAAGCACATATGGTTCCGCATGAACTGTTTGTGATAAGATGTCCAGTATAGCTTGTTTTGTAGTAGTGATAACTTTGTATTAACAAAAATCAATTGATGGTTCAAAGAGGAAAAGGTAGAAATTTTACATTGGTGTATCGCCTCATCAGTTGACATTGATACTTCCGGTGGCAACGGCATCTAATGAGAGAATATTTTCAGAAATGAACATTATCATAACAGATTTATGCAATAAGGTAGCGGATGAGTAGCTCAATGATTTGATGGTGTTCTACACTTAGCGAGAGATCTTTAAATGTATTGATGATGATAAAATCATAAACAGCTTCCAACGCATGAAGTCACGTAGAATGCATTTGTTCCATGATTTCAATCTGTCTCGTGATTTAAATTAGTTTATTTGTGGTTTGTTTCATATTATCTAAATTTTTATTGCCGTTCACAATTTTCTATTATTTCACTAATTTTCATATGCTTCATACACAGGTGCCTTATTGGTACTCCGCACTCATGGTAAAATAATTATATATTTTTATATATGCATTTTCTATTCTCAAGGTACCTACTTTGTATTTCTCTATTTTTCGTTGTTTGTCTCCAATTGTGTAACTTTTGTATGAATTTGTAATTCTATAAGAGTAAAAGAATATATTTGTGTCAACTTAGTTTAGTCCTACAAATGATTCAACCCACCCTCAATTTTATTTCTGGTTTCGCCAGTGACTTAAATCCAACAAAGTTTGCTACGTAGAAGTTAATAGAAGTCTGTTGTGAACTGTCTCCCAATCTGATGCAAGTCAACTTCTCATAAGTAATATAAGTTGCTACAGAACCTAGCTTAAATTTGCTATGCACAAGAATGAAAACCTACCGCCGACAAGTGTTAGCAAAAAATAAAAACTAACTCATAATGGGGGGTGGGCAGACCAACACAACACTGGGCATAGTGGGGGCCGAAGATGGTGTCATAAGCGTCTGCACCAAGATGGGAATGATCACAAACTCGTCAACATCGAACAAGCCAGGTGAACAGAAGAGGAAACATGTCAGTTAATCAGCTTCATACGCCAGAGAGAACACATGAACGTATGCTCAGGCACTAGCATGCACGAACAAAAGTACACACAATATTTGCCCCTAGTGAACAGCAAATTATGTCATGCAAAATTACTGTACAGTTTAGTTACTAAAAATGTTACTTAGCATCAGTTCAATAATTACTACAGACTTAGCCTTAAGTCACTAACTAAATTCAAGACAAGCAGATGATTGAGCTGCATATCTAGTAAAAAAAATATCAATGACAAGGCTACACATGTATGCCTAAGATCACATTCCAATTATCCTGGTTGTCTCTGCGTCTTAGTGCCTAAGCAGACAGGGCTTACACTAGGCTCTCAGGAGGTCGATGTAACGCCCCTATTTTAGGGAACAGGGACGTCGTACGGCCCGCAACAGCCCAGGAGTTCTGTTGCGGCTTAATAGTGTATCATGCCTGCTCACGAACAGTTAAAAGAAGTTAATTTAAGTGAAATAAGACCTAATGGCCAAATTTTAATAACAATACGGGCGTCCAAGCCCAAAGCTTAACTTACATACAAAAGAGCCGAAGAAAACTCCACCGGAACACTTGAGTGCAGTCGTAACCCTAACACGAGCACTTGCAACATCTTCTTTTCTTCTAGTATCTGTGGGGGAAATTTTTGCAAGTCTGGGTACTCCAACCCCGTACTCAGCAAATCACATGTGGAAAACACCATATAACTATATGACAGGATTCTCAAGGGAAGGGACTATAGTGTTTTATTAAGAGGTGGATGCAATTTTATTTGCAAACAAATAAAATTTTAAAACAATAGCTCCTAAGATCAGGGGTTTTCTGTTATCAGATAAAATCTCATCATTACTCAAGTTAACAACATCAGAAACACTACTTATGCCTCGTTGTTGGAATCACCCAATTAACACAGCTTCTTTAACCGAAAGCACGGTGTATTCGAATACCATTTATTTCACTCTGCAGAGCTGCCCTACTTTACCCACAAGATTTCTTAATTCCACGTCTGATATTAAGAAAACAAAGCTTTTCGCTACTCAATTCTTTATATAGCCTCTACCTAGTAGGCCTCCCAGTAAGCTCAGGCAGCACCTGACTTACCTTAGCCTACTATTGTGCGGCACACGTAACACATGATCGAGGTTTAGATCGATCGGTCAGATTGTTCAAAATAAAATAACCAACTTCCATACGGCCCTTCTTACCCCTTCCGTATGGACTCGCACTTTGCCTCCAAACCGCTTTTGTAGAGGTTCAATCGAATTTGAGCAGCTACTAGACCAGGGTTGATGTATCAACACTTGTGGTTGGGCAATTACTGTGTCCTTTACTTAGCACAAGGTTCTTGCCCTTATATTTTTCCTGAGGTCCGCAACCTCAGGCTTAGGGTAAAGCGGTGGACGAAGTCTGCAGCACAGACCTCCACACCCTTTTTACCCTAAACTACACATCAGCATCACCGGCCTAGGGTACGGTGTCCCATACCACCCTACCCTCTCCGGGTTTTTCAAACCTACAGGCCAACGGCCAAGGTCACTTAGCAGTGTAAAATTTTTCATGAGATGTAAATGTCATATAATTATGTATGTTACCAAGTAATTAACTAGGGTTATCAAAGGCATGGCAATAATTGATCATGGCATTTGCAAGTGGTAGGAAATATCTAAATATCATGTCATTCTAAACATTTTATTTTACTCAAACTATCATTTCACACTTATCAATAATGAAAATACATAAGTAAATAATGTAAATTTCATGGGATTCAATATGATCAAAAACATGTGACTTGCCTTCTTTTTGTTGTTCTTGATCTTCTTGACCAGCTTCACACTTACTTCATCTACCTTTGCTGGCCTTCCGTTGACCAACTCGCTTGGTCCGTTCACTAGCGTAGAAACCGAAATCAAATAAGTTCCTGCTTTGCGAGATGCAAGCTGGGAACAAAATGCAATTAAAAATAAGAAAGAGCATAAAAAAGAAATGGGCTGGGTTGGGTGGTCGAAGTTCAACAATGCTTGGTGGGTCAACACAGCTAAAGTTGAATTGGACAGGTTCAGGGCTATAAAAAAATATATGTGTTGGATAGATTTTAGAAATAGAGGATAAACATTTAGAATAGGTTGGTCGATCTTTGAACTGAGTAGATTTGAACTTTATCAAGATTTAATTTGGCAAAACAGAAGAATTCGAATTTATAAGATTCGAATTGGGTAGAACAGTGGAATTTGAATTTAAACAGTTAAGGTTATGAACTGGTGAAGTTTAATTTTTTTTTAGAATTTAATTTTGGTCTAATGAATGCCAAATTTGAATTTGGGATATCAAACTGGTCAAAATGGTGTATTTATAATTTTTGGGATTTTTGAGAATTTTCTGGATTTTTCTAGGACTTTTAATTGATTTTCTGAATTCTTAAATCAAAAGAACAGTAGTGGGCCGGCCCACAGCACAGTGTAGCCCAGCCGGAATCGTGCCCGCATGGCCGAGAGGCCCAGTGTGCGCGCACGTCCGCACGCGATGGCCGACACGCGGACCGCGCCAACGGTCCAGATGCGCAATGAGCGGACGCTCGGATGAAGCAGCCATAACGGTGTTAATGGTTAAGATATGGACACGTCGCCTCCCTGGGTTGTCTTCAACCGCCAGCTCTCTCTCTCCCGGCAGAAACAGGGGAGCGGCAGCTCAGGTGGAATGACAACGGTGGCGGTTCACTGGGGAAATGGAGGGTATGGAGTGGAGCGGTATAAGCTCGAGAATCCATTTTGGGTTTTTGGATGACAAGAAAGGGTACGGTGGGGGCTGGCGACAGAGGGGAAGACGGTGGCCTTCACAGTGGTGCCACGGTCACCTAGAGGTACTCCGGTCAAATTGAATGGGTTTTACCCATCTAGGGGCCTTGAAGATCACCGTCGTAGCGGTGGTTTAGGTCGGGAGTGGCTCAGGCGGGCTGGCCACGGAGGGCGTTTTTGGCTGACGTGGACCTCGTCGGCGGAGCTCCACAGAAATGCTCACGCCCAATTGATCTTACCTCTATGCTTGGCATGTGAAGGAGATACTATGGCCGAATGTAATTGAATTTTAGTGGTGAAATGAGAGAGATCGAGTGTATGGCTTACCGGGCTCAGGGGAGATGGCCGGCGGTGGAGCAATGGTCTTGAGCTCAAATTGGCGGTTAGGGAGGCTATAAGGGAGTAATAGAAGACATTCTACGGTGGTCTTAAGGCTTTATATGCACGGTAGGGCGGTGGCCACAGAGAGAGGGTTCGTGAATGCGCTTCTAGGGCAAGGGGAGGGGAATGGGGCGGTCTCTGCTGCTGTTCAATGGGTAGAGGGAAACGTGGCACTGCTACTCTGCTAGGGAGTACGGATACTTTGAATTGGCGCTCAGAGAAGAGGATTCGAGAAGAAGGGAGCTGCGGCCAGGGGAGGTGAACTCGACGGCGGTTGCACGCGGGGCAAGAAAGAGCGGGGAAGGGAAGCTGACCAGTGGGGCCGCGATGGCGGGGTGGTGTGAACACTCGGGGAGCGGTAGCCGCGATCTATGGCAAGGAGGAGAAGACGCGTGCGGCGGTGAAGCACAGAGGCGATAAGGATGGCGTGCGCGCGAGGGAGCGCCAGGGGAGGGAAAGAAGCGGGAATTCCCGAAATGGAAAGCGTATTTCCAGGAAAGCTGCCAAATTGGGAAAGAAAACAGAAATTCAAGCAAATTCAAGAAAATTCAAAATTTTGAATTTTTGGGGTGTTTCAATCTACCCCCCATAAAAAGAATCTCATCCCCGAGATTCACCCTGGCTAGAGAATAGGTGCAAAACAAAACTTGCTAAAGGTCTGATTCCTTTCCATAAATCTTGTTTCATTTAGGGTAAGCTTTCTGGGGTGGATGTGACCGGTGCCTTTGTCGGTGCTTTGTCTCTTTCTGGTTCTCTGGATTCTCCAAACTTCATAAAGATCTCTGTTGTAGGGGTGGCCCCCACCTAAGCCCAACAGGCCTGTTAGAGGAATGTAAGGCCCAGAATGAGACATGTGTAATGACATAAGTGCCCTTGTAGGGAATACTTAGATGTAACGGTATAATTGCAAAAGCATTCCCCATGTAGATATATATATACAGCACAGGCCATGGGGGGAAAACCCTAAGCCATTACTCACCTAACTCTCCACTACCATACTCTCTTTCTGTCTTGTCAGTAGCCACGACAGTTGGCGCCGTCCGTGGGGAGGACAGGAGCAAGCCGCAAAATCCGGAGGATGGCACCAAAGAAAGCTTCGTCGACGGCGGCAAAGAAGAAGGCGGACGCGGTGAAGCATCGCGTCGGTACCTGGGCTTCGGCATCGGTAGTTGTAGGCATGGATGGCGACGCAAGTGTGGCACCGGCGTTCACGACACGACGACCGACCCCGTCACCGTCGCCGCAACGACCGACCCCGCCACCATCGCCGCGACAACTGACCCTGCTACCATCGCCATGACGGCTAACCCCGCCACCATCGCCACACGCGTCGCAGGTAACCCCATCGCAGGTACCGCGGTGGCCGCCGGCAGCGCCGCTCAGGCGTTCGGAGCTGGTAATGCCGGCGCTCACGCCGGCGCGGCGTCTGCCCTCCCACTTAGTACAGGAACGGCGAGCGGCTCCGGTGGCAACGTGGGCTTCATCACCGGTTTCAGAGCCCTTCGTGCCAGTGCGGCAGGTAATCCGGGAATGCAGGATGTGGTTGCCACCGCTCCGACTGTACCGCCTGGAGTGCCGGTGGTCCCACCCGCGTCCGCAGTGGAAAACACCCTGCTGGCGGCCCTCAATGCATTCCAGCAGGAGCTAACGGATCTCCGCGGGGCTGTGCGGGACATGCAGGAGGCTCGAAGCCAACAGACCCCGCCAGTGGTCGCGTTGGAACCCACGCCGGAGAGGGCAGACAGCCGCGACGCCCCCACATCCAGCCGCGTCCCGCTACGACGTGTGGATCCGGAGTCCCCACTCTCCGCGGGCCTGCAGCAGGCGGTGTGGCCGGAAGACTTCAAGTTCCCCAGCGCTATTGAATCGTACAAGGGTGACACGGACCCACGAGAATTCGTGCACGTGTACGAAACCGCCATCGAAGCTGCTGGCAGAGACGACACCACGAAGGCGAAGGGACTGCCCTCGCGTTGCAAGGCGTGGCACTCTCTTGGTTTTTTACCATAGAAGCAAACTCCATCTACACGTGGGAGCAGATCCGCGACCGCCTCTATAACAACTTCCAGGGGAATTACGTCGAGCGGGTCGACGCTGATCAGCTCTTCGCAGTGAAGCAAAAACCTTCAGAGAAGCTTCGGGATTACTTCAAACGCTTTGCGAAGGTACGCTTCCAAGTCAAGGACGTTAACGAAACAACCATTATCAATGCAGCCATACAGGGCCTTCGCCCCTGCCCGATGGTCGAGTACAATGCGCGAAAGCCAATTAAGACAGTGGCAAAGCTCTTCGATAATTGGAGGAATACGCCAGGGCAGAAAAGGACGCGCGTCGAAGACAAGGTGATGACTCCGACACCAATCAGGAAGGCCTGGCCAAGAGCGAAGATCCATCGAAAGACGGCTCCTCGAAAGGCAAGCGCAAGCCGGAGCCGTCGAAGGATGCCTCCGAACGCAAGGTCATCCAGCACAAGGAGTCGTCCGTCGACAAGTCCAAGCGCGGCCAGCAGAAGTCGCGGAGGCCCCGATACGTCTTCTACATCGAGGGCAGCTCCGAGGACAACGCCCCCGTCGGCCGCGGCGGTAGAGGGCACCGGGGGCGAGGATGGGGCCGCGGACAGGGTCGCGAAGATAGAGGCGCGGAGAACACGAAGACCACCACCACGGGTAGTGGTGTGAGGTCCACGGCCGAGGCACCCATGAAACACGGGCATGCATCTCTATCGCAGCACTCCGGCAAAGCGTCGCCAGGGACAGGAACATGGAAGCATGTCCACCCGTCGTGGCCCATGTTCCGCAGCCCTTGGAAGCCCCCATGCAGATCCAAGATCAGGGACCGCAGCCCCAGGAGAGCCTCCTGCGGATTTAGGCTCATATACAGCAACCTCGGGCAGGCCTCTTGCAGCTGCAAGCCCCGGAGGGAGCCTAGCGCAGGGTCATCAATGTCATCTCCGGAGGTTCCTCGTTGGAGTTTGCCTCGGCACGGCAGCGGAAAGCCTACGCAAGGAGGCCACACCACGTGGTGGCGTACCCGGCGCAGGCACCCCCGGACTGGGCACAACATGAGATCACTTTCATGCCCGCCGATGCCCAGGGTGTGGAATTCCCCCATCAAGATCCCCTCGTCATTCGGGTCGCCATCGCGGGGTGCGACGTTGGCCGCATTCTGGTGGATGGCGGCAGCTCCGCAAACATCTTGTTCGCGGTAGCCTTCGACCAGATGGGGATCCCCCGGAGCCGACTGGGCTCCTCGGGAATCCCCTTGCAAGGCTTCGGAGGTCAACCCCTGCGGGCGCTAGGCCAGATATGCTTACAAGTCTCCTTCGGCTAGGACGACAATGTACGAAGCGAAGACACCATCTTCGACATCGTCGATATCCTGTACCCCAACAATGCCATTCTGGGGCGACCAATCCTCAACTCCTTCGGAGCGGTGCCTCACCACGGCTTCCTTTGCATGAAGCTCCTTGGACCGCGGGCCGTTATCACTATCCGTGGCAACCAGGACATGGCCCGGCGTATCGAGCTCGGCACCAAAGGTCCGCACCGCGCGGCTCAACGGAATGCCTAGGATGGGAACCATAACGTGAGGATCCGCGACGTCCCAGGGAACCAGCTTGGCGAACCCCCACGCAGAACGTCTTGTTACCAGAGGCTCCGGCCACGCTAGCAATGAGTGGTTAGTGCCTTTGTTTCTTGTAATCGCTCGCCCGCGCAAACGGGAATTTAATAAAGTTCACCGTTTACCGTACTCTCCTCACTGCCTACACAAATACGCAGTGAGAACGCGAGGAGGCCCGCCCCCGCGCGTACTCCCGGAGTATAAACAAAGACATGCGTTCGCGCGCACACTCTCTGTCAAAGACACGGGTATGAGTATAAATAAAGACACACATTCGCGCGCGCACTCTCCTTCAAAGACACGGGTATGACTATAAACAAAGACACGCGTTCGCGCGCGCACTCTCTGTCAAAGACACGGGTATGAGTACAAACAAAGACACGCGTTCGCGCGCGCACTCTTCCTCAAAGACACGGGTATGAGTATAAACAAAGACACGCGTTCGCGCGCGCACTCTTTGTCAAAGACACGGGTATGAGTGTAAACAAAGACGAGCGGAGGGACGCCTCCGCACGCACTCTACGGAGTATAAATAAGACGTAGCATTGAGGTCCGCCTCTGCACGCACCTCACCGCCCGCAACGCGTAGAGGCTTGCCCCCGCGCGCAGTCCACGGACTCTAAATAAGACGTAGCGTTGAGGTCCGCCTCACCGCCTGCAACGCGCAGAGGCTTGCCCCCGTGCGCAGTCCACGGACTCTAAATAAGACGTAGCGTTCAGGTCCGCCTCCGCACGCACCTCACCGCCCGCAACGCGCAGAGGCTTGCCCCCGCGCACAGTCCAAGGACTCTAAATAAGACGTAGCATTGAGGTCCGCCTCCGCATGCACCTCACCGCCCGCAACGCAAAGAGGCTTGCCCCGCGCGCAGTCCACAGACTCTAAATAAGACGTAGCGTTGAGGTCCGCCTTTGCACGCACCTCACCGCACGCAACACGCAGAGGCTTGCCCCCGCGCGCAGTCCACAGACTCTAAATAAGACATAGCGTTGAGGTCCGCCTCCGCACGCACCTCACCACCCGCAACGCGCAGAGGCTTGCCCCCGCGCACAGTCCACGGACTCTAAATAAGACATAGCGTTGAGGTTTGACTCCGCACGCACTCCACGAAGTATAAAAAAGACGTGGATGCTATCCCTGCGCACTCTACGAAGTATAAACAAGACGTGGACCCCGCGCACGCACGGGCGTTGCTCCTGTGCGTACTCTTCGGAGTATAAATAAGACGTGGATGTCGACCCCATGCACTCTCCGGAGTATAAAAAAGACGCGGATGCTATCCCTGCGCACTCTACGGAGTATAAACAAGACGCGAACCCCGCGCACACATGGGTGTTGCTCCTCTGCGTACTCTTTGGAGTATAAATAAGATGTGAATGTTGATCCCACGGACTCTCCAGAGTATAAAAAAGATGCGGAGGCTATCCCTCACACTCTATAGAGTGCAAACAAGACGCGAACCCCGCGCGCGCACGGACGTTGTACCTGTGCGTACTCTTCAGAGTATAGATGAGATGTGGGTGTTGATCCCACGCAGTCTGCGGACCTCAGTACGGCATAGCACCAAGGTTCACCTCCGCACGTACCCTGCGGGACATAAGCACGGCGCACCGCGGGGGCGCACTCCTATGCGCATCCCGCGAAGTACCAAGGTGACGCACCAGAGCTAGCCCCCGCGCAAGCGCACGCGCGGGCGAAAGGCACCAGAGGCTATCCTCGCACAACCCTAAGGGACAGAGCGCTCGCGCGTCTACTTCGAACTAAGGCGCTAGCTCTGCTGCCCCTGCTTCGAAGGGTAAGGGACGGAGCGCTCGCGCCTCTACTTCGACTAATACGCCAGCTCCGCTGCCCCCGCTTCGAAGGGTTAAGGACGGAGTGCTCGCGCGTCTACATCGACTAAGGTGCCAGCTCAGTCGCCCCCGCTTCGAAGGGTAAGGGACGGAGCGCTCGCGCCTCTACTTCGACTAAGGCGCCAGCTCCGCTACCCCCGCTTCGAAGGGTTAAGGGACAGAGCGCTCGCGTGTCTACTTCGACTAAGGCGCCAGCTCCGCTGTCCCCGCTTGGAAGGCTAAGGGACGGAGCGCTCGTGCGTCTACTTCGAACTAAGGCGCCAGCTCCACTGCTCCCGCTTCGAAGGGTAAGGGACGGAGCGCTCGCGCCTCTACTTCAACTAAGGCACCAACTCCGCTGCACCCGCTTCGAAGGGTAAGGGACGGAGCGCTCGCACGTCTACTTCGAACTAAGGCGCCAGCTCCACTGCCCTCGCTTCGAAGGGTAAGGGACGGAGCACTCGCGCCACTACTTCGACTAAGGCGCCAGCTCCGCTGCCCTCGCTTCGAAGGGTAAGGGACGGAGCGCTCGCGCGTCTACTTCGAACTAAGGCGCCAGCTCCGCTACCCCCACTTCGAAGGGGTAAGGGACGAAGCGCTTGTGTGATTACTTCAACTACGCGTCCACCTCGACCACCCTACCCTCCCGAGGGGCAAACCGTCGTGTACGGGCGGATGCAGTAACCTTCCGAGTTCACCATGGGACAGCGTAGCCAGAGGGGCGGAGACGCACTTCGCAAGTTCCAACCAAGATTATTCTTTACATTCGTTGAAGGACGCTTACAAAGGCGAATTACAAAGGCGTACAAACACCTCCGGCGCACAAGACCGCTACTCGGCAGACTCATCCTTAACACGCGTCCGTGCCGAGGCTCCACTCGAAGACGCCCAACCCGCCCAAAAATCCAGCGCTTCCTCGGCCCTTCGCCAGCGCCGAAGATGCCATCGGGTCGCAAGGTCGGAAAATAGCAGCCGGCCCCGGCTGTGTAGCTGCTCGGAGCAAGAGGGCAAAGATCAGAACAGAGGTGAAGCAACTTCGCACTTTATTCAAAAAAGAAACGGCCTCGGTTACAATGCACACCAACACGCGACAACCTGCCGTCACACCTGTGGGTTCGCAGCGCCCTCCGGGGCCGCAGCGCCATCCTCGTCACGCCGTGGGACCTCGTCCAGAAACTGGCCAAGGTTTCCCTCACCGTGTAGGTTATTTCGCAGCTCGACTATGGCTGCGACCTTCCCGCAGTACTCCCGTATCCGCTCATGGAAGAACTTCACGGCGCAGCGAATGGCGCGCATGGCACAGGACATTACCCCGCCTCCGGCGGGCATCTCCAGTTAAGGATCGGCTAGCCTGGCAACATGTTCGCAGCCGCGGAGTCGCAGGAGCACGCATATCAGACACGACACCACGTAGGCACAGTGGTTGCCAAAGGTCATCGCGGCACCACGTGCAATGTCGGCCGCGTCTCCGATCCACTGAAGCGATCGCAATAGGTCCTCGGGCCCGAAGGAGCGTGCCGACACTTCGGCGATAAGCCCCTTAAGGGTGTCTTCCAGGGCCAACATAGCATCCCAAACAGCTACCGAAGCGTCGCCCAAGGCTCGATCCCGCTCCGCTAGAGAGGCGGCAAGCTCGCCGTTCTCCCTCTCCAACGCAGCGACATGTTGCAGTAAGCCGTCTCGCTCCGCTGCAATTTCCTGCGGCGCTGCCTCTGCGGCGGACGCCTGGGCCGCGGCGACAAATTCCTCGGCGTGTGACTTCAGACGCGCGCACTCGGCTTCCAAGTGGCGGATACGACCATCTTGGGCAGACCGCGCCCCGCAGCTTCGCGCAGCGCCGCTTCGGCGGTCTGCAGCCTAACCTGTAGCGCCCTTTCTTCACGGACGTAAACCGTTTGCAGTGCCTAGGCTAGCACGAGGGTCTACGCGACAAAGGGAGTCAGCAGGTTTTCATGCAGCCATAAGTGGTCCTAAGGTCAGGTACTTACCCTCACTCCCGATACCTCCAGTGTGCCCCAAGACGCCCCGTCCCGTAGGTCAGCAACGTTTCCTGGCCAATGCTGGCGGCTACGTCATCCGCAATCCCACGCCACGCCCTCAGCGCCTCCGATGGAGGAACAAAGTCTGCTGGGCTCGGGCGCGCGGGGGCCGCGTCGCCAGCATCGAGGCCCCCGTATCCCGAGGGCTGCCCGTCCTCCGGGATAAGTATCGCTGCAAGAAAAGATACCGATCTAAGTCTCATAAGAAGCGCTGCCAAGGTAGGCAAGGTAGCTTACCCTCGGTGGTGAACGGTGGGCTTCGCGCAAGCACCTCCTCAGCCTCGGGCGGGTTGGCAACAGCGCCAACCCCTGCGGACAGCGTCGGCTCCTGGGCTGGCAGAGCCTTCGCACTGGGACCCGAAGCCGGCGGCTCCCGCGCCACGGTCGCCACGACTTGAGGAGCCAGAGAAACGCGAGGCACAGGGACTTCGGTGTGTGAGTCGGGGTCCCGTAGGCTCCTAAGGCCGGTCGCTACGGCAAACCCCCTCAATGTCTGGTGAAGGGGGGATCGCAGACGTGGCCGCTTCGCTTGAGGAGGAGAGGGTCCCGCCTCAGTAACCACCGCAGAAGGGGCCTCCATAGCAGCAAAGCTCGCAGATGGGGCCCCCACGACCGCAACGCTTGCGCGCGGAGGCTCCACCCTCATAAGCTCCGCGGGAGGCATCGCGGAGGCCCTGCCGCACTTACCCCTGCAGAGGGCAACCCCAGCACCGTCGTGGCCGCGGACAAGGGCCCCACCCCGGTGCCGCTGGCCAACACCGGTTCTGCCTCGGCGACCGTCGTGGGCGTCGGGACTTCCCCCTCCCGGTAGCCCACGAAGCGCTCTCCGTCCCTGGCGCCGCCCAAGGACTCTTCGCCCCCGGCGCCCGTGCCCTCCTCTAGATCTGAGTCGGTGTACTTCGCCGAATCCGATTCTGCGTTCGCTGCATCAACAGAGGCGGTGGCAGCCGTCGTACCGGGCGCGGTCGCAGTAGTTCGGGCCCTCCTGCGGGACGGCGCTTTCGTTCCTACGGCACCGTCGTCTTGGTGTTGCGGGGCCGAAGTGGCGTGTTCCGGTACGCAAAGGCCCATGGCCTCGCACGCGTGGTTTATCCGCCCTAGCCCCGCCTCCGCAGTCGGGGCCGCGCGCTTCTCGTGCTCCTTGGTGGTATATGGCCCAAGGAACACACGCGCTGCTCGCTCCGCGTCCTCCAGGCGAACTCCTGCGCAGGTCGGGGGACACAATTAGACGCAACACAGTACGCGTGAAGGAAAGGAAGCGCATTGTCGAGACTTACGAGGACGGGAGGGCGCGGGCAGTGAGCAAATGGACGGGAGGACGTTGTCGTCCTGAGGTTCCCCGGCGGCGAGGTGCCACTCATGGGCGAGAGGTGCCACGTCGTACATTATATACTCCTCGGCGAGGTCGCGCATGTTGATGCGGGAGGTGATCCCCACAAGTCTTCGCGCCCTCCGCCGATCTTCGGCGTCGAGCGTTAGGCCCGGTGAGGTCTTGAAGGCAATCGGCCGACCCGTACACTCGAGGCCGCTACCACTCGTTACACGGTGATAGAACCACCGTCTCATCCAGCCGAACTCCCATTTTCCTCGAGTCGAGTTCGCTGAGAAGAGCTGCCCGCATGACAACCGCAGGATGAAGTTGACGCTGCCGAAGTTCGACAACGCCCCGCCCTTTCGCTCCTTCGGCTGGCACCGTGCTTCGTGCAGATATGCGAACATCAATCCACTGGGCCAACATGCTTCCGAACGCAAGGCCCAGCTATATATGGTGAGGCGAGCCACCGCGTTCGGAGTTAGTTGCGCTAGCTCCAGTTTGAAGGTTCGCAGCACGTCGCCAACGATCGCCGCGGTCGGGATGCGGAGGCCGGCTTCGAAGTAGGCGACGAAGATGAGCGCCTCTGACTTCCCAAGCTGTGGTTCCGTCTCACCAGCAGTGGGCAGCTGCACCGCCTGGCAGTCCGATAGCTTCCCCGCGCGCAGCAGTGCCTGGATCGTTTCCTCCGTCACGAGCGTGCGGCCCAAGTCGCCGGAGTACGGGCCCTCCTTCCTCTCGGCCGCCAACCACCATTTGTCTGCCGCCATTGGATCGCGCTCTTCGAGCGCGTACTTCACCTCAAGCGGCGAGGGCCGCCGGCGAATGGCAAAGCCGCCGGTCACCTGAGAACGCTTGTCGCCGGGCGCCATCGTTGCTCGTGGGCAGGAGGAAGCGCAGTAGCAAGGAAAGCGATGAAGTGCACGAGGCGGCGCGGGTGAGGGGAGAGTGCGTAGAAGAAGCACGTATGTGGCACCACGAGGAGTACTTAAAGAACCCTCACCTCCCAATGGCTGAAGCCAATGCGTTGCGACGGCAAACCACTCACCTCCCAATGGCCGAAGACGAAGTGTCGCGACGACACACGCGTGCCAAATGCGGCCGCGGCCGTACAGAAGCCTGTCAGCGCACGACACCCCAATAGCGCCCCACCGCGCGTCGACCCCAGCATGGAATAAATGCAGGTAGTACGACCCGGTGCAGCTGCTGGCACGTGTCGGCGCGGCTTTTTGGGCCAATCGACTACAACAATCCCCGCTTCGTCGGCGAAGCCTTGAATTCAACTTCTGCTACGTCTATGGGGAGAGACACTAGCGGCCACGGTGGCTCTGGGAAAAGGCGTCCCGCCATGTGATTGCGCCCTCAGGAGTAAAGGCGGTCAACGGGATGTGGCACGCCTCCCAAGCGGACGACGCGGTTTTGGGGGGGCCATAAGGGAAGCACCCACAAGGCAAGGACCAGAAAACCTAACCAGCCCCCACAGCGGAGTTTGCGTAGCTCACTTTCGGCCTGGACCTAGAATCGCGTCAGGACGCGACAGCATAACGCCACGAGCCAGTCAACCCCAGCAGCAACGTCGACAAGATCTCCGCTCCAGTGGAGATACCCTGGCTTCGCCAGATAGCAAGCCTCCGCGAGCGAATACCTCGCCGTACCATCGTAGCCTCCTCGGACAGAGCCCAAGCTCACCTCGACCATGATGGCTCCGCAAGGCCCGACCCCTACTTCGGGCCATACCTCCGCCTCTCGTTCGTCTACGTTCGCTGGCACCAGCGACAGAGCGCGCTCGTTAAGCACAGATGAAGAGCCGAAAGCCCCTTCGCGAAGGAATAACAACACAGAGTGGCAAAAGGCGCCCGTCGAATCACAGGGCCCGGCGTAGGGTCGAAGATAAGTTTTTTCTCGAAACTGATTCTCGCGCATTCTTTCTGCCAAGCAATCTGGGGCTAGATCCATTGATGCTAACCCTGCCTTAGGACCTCCCTTCGAAGAGTGCAGGATGGTACAGGCGGCTACTAGGCGCTGGCTTACGGCAAGCACAGACTTGTTCTGGTAGACAGATCTGCTTCAATACACCAACATACTCTAATGGTAGCGCCCATCAGCAGAGCCAGAGGATGTGGATGAACTCAAGCATATCTGTCTACGAGAACGGGTCGGACCTTGCCACTTTACGCGCGGAGCCAGGAGCAGGAGCAACGTACGCAGGAAGCTGAGGAAGATGAAACAGAAGCGCCAGCAAGCGACAAAGGGCGGCGTTTGCGTACCCGCAATGACACATTATAAAGCTCCCTCGATCCACCCGCAAGCAGAAGACCAACCGGCAGGGGTACAGCGGTGCGGCCACCCACGGCCAGGGAACGCAACCACCGATGGCCGCGATGGGCGGCGGAAGGTGGCCGGCCAGCGCACAACGCGCCAATACGCGCAGGCCACGTGTCCCGCTTCCCTAGGGAAGGGCCAAACGGTTGCGGTCACGCAGCCGCTCACATCCCACGGCGCTCCAATCACAGCACGCCGCGTGTCCTACTCAAGGCTAGATAGACTGCACGGTGCCGCCCCTGCCTCTGACAAACCAGGGGCCAGCGCGATTCCGGCCGTCATTAAAAACGCACTAGTGGACCGCGGAACCGCAACCACCCCGCGCCTAGGGGCATTTATGGCGTGAAGGTTGCCTCCGCTCCGACTACGACTTCGCAGCCAAAAGAACCCGCAGTTGAGGGCAGCTCGGGCAGCTAGCGACCTCGCCAAGGCGGACGCGACTTCGACTCCGACTTCGGCTCCGACTTCTACATCGACCCCGGCTCCGATCTCGACGTCGAATTCAACTCCACCTTTCGGCCCGGCGGGCGACCTCGACCCCAATACCATAGGGCCCTGGGGACGGCGAAAACTTCGCTAACCCGCCCAGCGCCATACCAACGCGCCAGGGCTAACGCTACACCAAGCAATAAGGCTCCACAAAACATTAAGCTCACAGGCCGCAGGGACGGAGGGGGCCAAAGGGCTCGGCGATATGGCTTCGGCCCGTGAAGCCCTTTACCATGAGAGGCTCCTGTTGTTGGGGTGGCCCCCACCTAAGCCCAGCAGGCCTGTTAGAGGAATGTAAGGCCCAGAATGGGACATGTGTAATGACATAAGTGCCCTTGTAGGGAATACTTAGATGTAAGGGTATAATTATAAAAGCACTCCCCATGTGGATATATATATATATATATATATATATATATATATATATATATATATATATATATATATATATATATATATATACAGTACAGGCCATGGGGGGAAAACCCTAAGCCATTACTCACCTAACTCTCCACTACCATACTCTCTTTCTGTCTGGTCAGTAGCCACGACAATCTCCTTGAGGTATAAATGTGGTTTATGCTTCTTGGTCCGGGGTAGTTCCATTTGGTAATTCATGCATTAATACAGCCATGGACCCGTAAAGTTCTTTTACTCTATCTTTTCTATAAGTTCATTTGTCTGACAGGAGATGGGTTTCTTCAACCAATCGGCCTACGATCACATATAGTCGCATATCCTTCTCATGTCCTTGAGAGTCTGTAAAACAAATCCATATCAATATCCTCTGGTTCCTTAGTTTCATTCTAGAACTGATTATAATTGTAGCAATCTGAGTAGATTTTTATGTATATTCTTTACTTTCTGGTGTACGCCTTAGTATGCCACGTACTTTGAGGTTTCCCTTCTCGCATTACTTTACTAGATTTCTTGGTTTTGGTTCATCTTTACTCTATCAGGGTATATAGGGAACTATAGGAAGAACTTGATTTTACAGTAGATCTTTCAACCTTCTTTTCATTCTGTATTCAAAAATAACGGTGAGATCCCTAAGCTTCTCTCTTACTCCTTGATGAATCCTGTTGAATCTTCTTATTGTAATTAATACAATCTTTAATAACCATTCTACAATATGTTTCTGTCTTTATCCGCTACTGTCTCTTTTTCTAGACAAGATTAAATATTTGTATCCTAGTTCTTAGTTGCTTGTAACCCTACAGATTTAATCCTAGTTAACTAAGTAATAAGCAATTCATTTCCCCTTCAGGTGCTGACATCTCAATATAGATGTTACAATTTTTCCATTTTGTATTAGCACACATCCTTGTCTTGAGGCGCAGCTGTGAAATTAACATTTTTTTTAGAGTTAGGGAGTATTAAGACTTCTTTTGTTATACTCATGCTTACATATGCTTTTCCTTCTCCTTCTTTTGCTTTTTACTATACCTGTATATCATCGTTGTATAAACCAAATTATGATGTCTTGTATTTTCGTACAAACGGTTTGGTTTATTTACTGAGGTCTCTATAGATTTTCCATATAATAAAATTCTTTACGACTTTCCTCAGTGTTTCTTTAAGATGTGTCAGGCTCATTCGTTCTATGTTTCTTAGGTTTACCATGCTTCATCTAACTATTCACTGTGGTTGTATTCCATTTATACAAGATTGAAAATCAAATCTATAGTGAATTGCGACACAAACTTCTTTATTTATTTATACCATCTCGGATAGCTCACGGGTACACTTGATAATTTACAAAACTATTTGTTCATACAAAAAGTGTGAGATAACACTCAGTTCACATTTTGTTCTTAACCAACTTTTCTGACTTTCTGATTGTCTCCTTTACTCCTCCACTCGAGCCTTCTTGGGGTGACGTTCTTCTTTCTCTATTGATGATTGATATGAGGTTGATGTTTGTATTCTGGCTCGTATCCGGTCTTCTTCTTTAGGTAAGTATTTCAGAGGGCATTGGTCACGCTTATGTCCCTCTTGGTTGCAGTGAAAACAAATTGTATGTGCCGAAGTCAAGGGATTGCTTCGCTTGATAACCTTCACATGTCTTGATTGACTACAGTTCGTAAATCTGGACATTCCATGGTTATAATATAGCGCTTTATCTGTGATTGTAAACCATGTATAAAGTATGCCATTCTTTTTGTTTCATCATTGATGTCTTCTTGGGCATACAGTGCCAGATGATGGAATTGCTGCAGATACTCCATAACAGATTCATCTTCTTGTCGGAGATTGAGAAAATCCTGATATTTCTCTGTGACAACTTTAGGTGGGATATAAGTCTTGCGAAATCTAGTTACAAACTCTTCCCATGTAATATCATTCTTGTTCAGATATGTCCATTGAATAGCCTTCCACCAGTTGATGGCTGGCTCCGATAGTTGGTAAGTGGCAAAAAGAACTTTTTCCTTATCTGTACATTGGATAACAGAAATTCAAGCAAATTCAAGAAAATTCAAAATTTTGAATTTTTCGGGGTGTTTCTGTCGAGGTGATTGGGAGCATAAGGTTGAGATGAGGGTGACGACAAGCTCCAGGTTAAGTCATGATGTGCAGCTTTCGGCAAGCCACGTCTCGGACCTAACAAGTTAATCTAGTTGTCTTCAGGTTTAATCAAAACCACGACCACAAGTATGTCCCACGAGTACTTTGTGTAATGGGTTGAACTAAGTTTATGACTGCCATAGCTTGTACGACCACAACAGTCTATATGACCACTGTAGCTTACGACTAGTATGTATGTTCGAGTACTGTAACTGTCGTAAGTTGAGTAGCAGTCAGAGATGAGTATTGTAGCAGTCAGAGATGAGTATTGTAGCAGTCGAGTACTATAGCAATCAAAGTTGAAAAGGACTGTTTTTTATTGTTGAAGATTTGTCTTCCACGATTTTTTTAGATCATAGTAATCTATGCAGTAGCTTGCATTGCTGAACTTCACTATGTTCATCTTCTTTTGATTTTTCTTTTGTTTTTTATTGAATAATATGGCTTTTTTGTGTGGACTGTCTTCTTTTTCGTAGTTTCGCTATGATAGCCTGTTTAACTTGTGCAAATGTGTCTATCACTCTGGTGAAAACATCGGTACTATTGTTAATATATCAGAAGTTTTTTCCCCTGAAACGAGGTTATCAGCACTCATCATGTGCAAAATGTGTTACTCCTTAGTACTCGTACTGCTCATAATGCTGGAGAATGGATAAAAGAAGAACAAGAATGCCTGCGAAGTCAAGTACAACAGATATTTTGTTATTTAATCCTTTTAAATTATATTTCATTAATAAACCCTCTCAGAATTCATTTCCACGCCCGAAGTACGGTCTCGCAAAATACAATGTCACGCCACCTATTCTGGTGCGGCAGGATGTTGTTGATGATCCTTATTCCGTACAAATAATTTATCTACAAGCACATGGGTAGCACTTCATCCGGGAGTTTTCTAGGGTATCTTATTTTTCACGAAAAAACGTTAATGAGCTAGCGATGTCAAATTAATTTATTACCTGACTTTCGGGGAGGAAGTTCGATTAACAGATAGCGAGTGTTGACCATACTAACACTGATCCATTCACGCGTTGTACAACCAAAAGTACGTAGCTAGCCAGATTCTAAATAACCAGTAGGAGCTTGAAAGAAGTGAGTATTGTGGTCTCTTTTGAGTGATCTTGGCAATTATATTGTTCAGGTAGACTATTGTCAGGTGCTATCGGCAATCCCCTACCCCTAGCAAACTATTATGGGCAGCTTGGTCGTCCACCATGCCACAGTACATAGGGCCTGCAAACAACTCATAATAGCCAGCTTCAAGGTAGTTCAAAGATTTAGACTCCTCGTATAATTCAAGCAGTTACTGTTAGATCCTCAATCATCATGCATTAGTATTAACCCTAGAACTGAACATGAACACCTAGGGCTTTAGGATTTAAAAGGGGGGGACTTACGGTCGCCGATGAACGCTATGAGCGAAGACCCGTGCCTGCGTGATGCAGGCGTGAGGAAGAGTCGGTGAAGGTCGTCCAAAGAGTCGCCGGCGATGTCCTGTATCAGCGGCGGCAACGGTCTTCCCGTTGCTTAACAGCGCGTAGGAGATCGGGTCACGTTAGGGTTTGTACGGGGTTTGTGACTCTCACGAGAACGCCGGTCGTTCGGGAGAGGCCAACCCTTGCTTTATATTACGCTGTTGCAACGGGGGACCGTAACCATAATTTGGTAAGGCACCCCCGATCAGGGCGCTGAAAATCAGGAGGACGTGGGTTTCCCCACGTCTCACACGTCTCGGCCGTTTGGCCTGAGATCAAAATCCAACATTCTCCCCCTTGATCGTAAGGCTAAACATCATAAGTCCTCTCTCAATAAAAGTTCACACCAAAGTAATGCTTCACAACAGTCAATTAAGAACCGCTGGACATCAGTACTTATAGTGCTCCCTTCTATATCGATCGGATAACATAATACTTCATGGGAGTTGGTTACTATATATGGTCCTCTTATTCCAGGATCACAGGCTCTCCAATAAACCCATGCCGGCAACATGATCACGAAAAATATTGGGTGGTAAGCCTTTTGTGAGCGGATCCGCAAGCATAAATTTAGTTCCAATATGCTCAACCTTAATTGTTTGATCCTGGACTCTATCTTTCACAACATGATACTTTATGTCAATGTGCTTGGCAGCTGCACTCGACTTGTTGTTACTCGAATAGAAAACTGCGGGTTGATTGTCGCAGTACAAAATGAGTGGTCTAGAAATGCTGTCTACCACTCTCAATCCCGGGATAAAGTTCTTAAGCCAAACAGCCTGCCCGGTAGCCTCATAACATGCCACAAATTCAGCCTGCATTGTCGACGATGCAGTAAGTGTTTGCTTTACACTTTTCCATGAAATTGCTGCTCCTGCGAGGGTGAAAATATAACCTGATGTGGACTTCTTAGTGTCTTTACACCCCGCAAAATCAGCATCAGAATAACCGACAACCTCAAGGTTATCGCATTTTCTATATGTGAGCATGTGATCTTTAGTGCCTTGCATATAGCGCAGGACTTTCTTAACGGCTTTCCAGTAGTCCGGTCCTGGATTTGATTGATATCTGCCAAGCATCCCAGTAACAAAAGCTAAATCAGGGCGCGTACATACTTGAGCATACATAATACTTCCGACAGCAGAAGCGTAAGGTATAGCCTTCATCTGATCAGATTCAAAGTCATTCTTTGGGCATTGAAATTTTCTAAACTTATCGCCCTTAACAATAGGAGCAGGCGAGGCAGAGCATTTATGCATATTGTATCTCTTTAGTACTCTGTCAATGTATGCCTTTTGTGATAAACCTATTGTTCCTTTGGACCTATCTCGGTGAATTTCAATACCAAGAACATAAGATGCTTCACCGAGATCTTTCATGTCAAAATTGGACAAGAGAAATCTTTTAGTTTCCCGCAGCATGTCCACACTGCTGCTGGCCAATAATATATCGTCCACATAAAGAATTAAGAAGGTGTAATTACTCCCCCTGAACATAACATATGTACAATTATCAACATCATTCTCCTTAAATCCAAAATTTCCTTATGACTTCATCAAACTTAAGGTACCATTTCCTAGAAGCTTACTTCAGGCCATATATAGATTTCCTTAGCTTGCATCCCAAATATTCCTCGCCTTCCACAACAAAACCTTCCGGTTGTGTCATGTAAACGTCCTCATACAAGTCTCCATTCAGGAATGCAGTCTTAACATCCATTTGGTGCAACTCTAAATCAAAATGTGCTGTGAGCGCCATTATGATTCTAAATGAATCTTTAGTTGAGACAGGAGAAAATGTTTCATTATAGTCAATGTCTTCTCTTTGTGTAAACCCTTTTGCCACAAGTCTCGCCTTAAACCTTTCGACATTCCCTTTAGAGTCACGTTTTGTTTTGTAGACCCATTTGCAGCCTACTGTTTTGGCTCCATTAGGAATTTCTACTAAGTCCCATACATCATTATTGCCCATAGACTTAATTTCATCTTTCATGGCATCTAGCCACTTGGATGAATCCTTACTCTTCATAGCTTCCTTATAAGAGCTAGGATCATCTACCTTCCCAAGATTATCTTCATTTAAATAAACCTCATAACAACTTGGAATAGCAGATCTCCTCACTCGTTCTGATCTCCTGACGGGTTCATTAGTAGGCTCATCAGGTTGTTCATTAACTGTCACAGAGGGCTGTGAAGGCTCATCATTAGGTATCACACTTGTATTTTCAGAGCCCTCAACTGAACGAGTAGCCACAGAATTAACTGGAGATGCAACAGGAGTTGCAACTACAGGATCAACTGTGGGCACAACCATTTGGGGCATAGGAAAATCAGTCTGTCGGATTAGCGGTGAAGCAACATAAATCCGCTTCTCCTCAAGATCAATTTTTCTGGGCTCCAAGTCCCCACTGATGCCATCATTTTCCAAGAACACAGCGTGCCTTGTCTCTACAAATTTTGTGGTATGATCTGGACAATAGAATCGGTACCCTTTAGACCTGTCAGGGTAGCCAATAAAATGGCAACTCACAGTCTTGGGGTCTAATTTCCCAATTTGTGGGTTGAAAACTTTAGCTTCAGCCGCACATCCCCACACATGGAGATAGTTCAAACTAGGTTTTCTCCCAGTCCATAATTCATAAGGTGTTTTAGGCACTGATTTACTGGGAACCCGATTGAGTATGTGTGCAGCGGTCTTTAATGCTTCCATCCATAACTTTACAGGCAGAGTGGAGTAGCTCAACATACTTCGAACCATATCCATAAGTGTGCGGTTTCTTCTTTCCGCTACTCCATTTTGCTGGGGATCACCAGGCATTGAGTACTGGGCGACTATACCATTTTCTTGTAGAAACCTGGCAAAAGGACCAGGAATCTGCCCATAAGTTGCGTGTCGCCCATAATACTCTCCCCCACGATCCGAGCGCACTACTTTAATCTTTAGATTGTGCTGATTTTCAACTTCAGCCTTAAATATCTTAAATTTATCAAGTGCTTCGGATCTCTCTTTAATAGGATAGATATAGCCATATCGTGAGTAATCATCAGTGAACGTAATAAAAGAATCATAACCGTCTATTGATGTCACAGGGAAAGGACCACATATGTCAGTATGAATTAATTCTAAAATCCCTGTGCTTCGAGTAGCACCTTTCTTTATTTGCTTTACATACTTGCCTTTGATACAGTCAAGACAATGATCATCCGAATCATTAAAGTCTAAAGGGTGGAGAATTTCATCTTTAATGAGACGTTCAATTCTCCCCCTCGAAATGTGGCCCAAACGACAGTGCCACAATTTTGACGAAGTCTCATCAATTCGTTTGCGCTTTTTATTCACATCACATACATTCATGGATATAGGAGAATCTTGCCGGGATAACATATAAAGCTTGTCGTGTCGGATGGCACAACCAACATTATCATTATTAAAATAAATCAGACACTTTCCGTGTCCAAAATTACAAGAATATCCATCATTATCTAAAAATGAAATGGAAATTAAGTTTCTTCTCATTGAGGGAACATAAAGAACATCATTAAGTTTCATTACAAAACCATTATTCAAAACTAAAGAAACTGATCCAATAGCTTGAATTTCGGCTTCCATCCCATTAGCCACTCTTAGGCTTCTTTCCCCTCTGAGACTTCTCAACATATGGAATCCCTGCAAGGAATTCGTAACGTGCACAGAAGCACCAGAATCAATCCACCAAGAATTTATAGGAAAATCAGCATAAAATGCTTCATCAACAAAAGTAATTTCATAAGTACCTTTCTTGGCGAGCCATTTCAGCCATCCAGGACAATCATCTTTGAAATGGTCCTTCGACTGACAAAAGTAACACTCACCACTTTTCTTCTGTTCATTTGAGCTCCCAGGACCTGAAGCGTTTTTAGGCGCCTTAGGATGCTGTGGCTTCTGATAAGGGGAGTAGGCTTGCTCCTTCTTTCCCTTTCCTTTGTAGCCACCTCTATTTCTAGAGGGACCAGCTTTATTTGAGAAGCCGACTTGATTCACAAAATCAGTAGCCCCTTCAGCCTTGAGCCTCTCTTCCTCTTAAGAAACATTAGCGATCAACTCGCTCATGGTCCACTTGTCCTTAATGGTGTTATAGTTCACCTTGAAATCTTCAAATTGCTTAGGAAGAGACATCATAATATAATGGACAACGAAACCATCAGAAATTGCCATGTCCATTGTCTTAAGTCTGGCAGCAATATTGATTATGGTCATAATGTGCTCATGAACATTTCCAGTACCATTGTACTTAGTGTTCATGAGCATGTGCATCAGTGTGGTAGCATAAACTTTAGAGGACCCCTTAAAGTGATCCTCGATGGAGGACAAATAGTCCTTTACCCTTTCCTTTTCAGGGATTGCTCCCCTTATGGCCTCACTGATGGAGTTCTTCATCACAGCAAGTAAAACGCGGTTAGACCGCTCCCACTTCTCAGCATTAGTTTTATAATCCTTCATTTGTCGTCAAAATTGTCCTCCCCTTCAGTAGGAGCGACAGGCTCATCGAACCTGAACGCATAGTCCAGATCCAAGAGCTGAAAAGTCGTCATAAGCATAAACTTCCATTTCTGAAAGTTACTACCATTAAGTGGCTCAATTGCATTAACATGAGCGGAAACAGAAGCAGCTGAAAAAATTTAAAATTTACATTAGGTAAATGCATAATTAATTTGCATGAATGTTAACCTTACGTTGGTATGATTAACAACATGCTCATAAGAACTTTTCGCATCACCGTTGGGCAGAAACGAAAAATTTAACATAATTTATCGCATGCAATTACAATTAACGTTGGTCAAAAAGTAATAGCATGACGAAAATAAACATAAAAATAAACATAATTGATTACATGCAATTACAATTAACGTTGGTCAAAACGTAATAGCATGTAAAATTAAATACAACCCTCCAATTGAATTTCCCGTTGGTTCCATTCAATTAGGGGCAGAACATTACGCAGCGGAAAAGAGCATAATATTTTTCAGCAGCTTGGCAACATTATCCGTTAGTAATTTTTCATGAGAGAGACACCAATTAATAAGCATCAATTATTCATCAGATAAATACATGAAATGTATATACTGGAAAAATTATATATAACATGCGCTGTTGGGCCGAAACCCAACAGCCATCCCCTTTCTCCCGGCCTGCATTACCCGCGCTCGGGACCCATAATCGCGCACAGCCCAAAAATCCCGCACAGGGCCCACTCGCGTGCTCGGCCTGAAATGCCCGTACGGGCCATAACTTCCATGTGCGGCCCATCAAAATTGCCGCACAGGCTGCCAAAAGTCGGCCCAAAACATCCCTTAGCGCAGCCCAAAAGAAAATCTCCTGCACGAGAGAAAATCCTCCCGCGGCCCATGCAGCGCCAGCTGGCCCAACTGGCCCCGCGCCTCCCCCCACGCGTGATCACAGCCATCCATTCAATCGGACGGTGCGGAGCGATTTTCGCCCGAACAAAATGCCGCCCCCCAAAAAACCCTAACCCTAAAAGGCCATTTGGCCTGTAGCAATCGAAAAAACATGGGCGGCGGCTCCCAGGGCGGCGCTTGACGGAGCGGCGGCGCAAGGGAGACGGCAGCGGGCGGCGCAAGGAGCAGAGCGGCGGCGGCGCGCGGCAACCGCAAGGAGCGCAGCGGCGGCGGCGGCCACGAGCGCTCGGCGGCAGGCGGCCCCGAAGCAGCGCAAGGCACGGGCGGCCCCGAAGCGGCGCGAGCGCCAGGCGGCCCCGAAGAGGGCGCGCGACAACGGCGGCCGGGCGCGGCGACTGCGGCACGGCGGCGGCGCCCGTAAGCCCTCCCCTTTCCCTTTTTTTTTGGTTCTTTCCGATCCGAGGGATCAACATGATTTGGGAAAACTTTCTTAAGGTTCATCATAATTTGGGATTCTAGGGTTCGGGATCCATCAAAAATTTTGGGGAAAAACTTAAGGGTTTGCATGAAACATTTGATTCCCCTCCTTCTCCCATGCTACCCGAGCCCAAGAATCAAGAACATCATCAAATAAAACCCTAATCCGAAACCCAAACCTGCACTAGGGTTCTAGGAAAGACTAGTTCGGCTCTGATACCAAATGTAGGTTTCTTAATCATCATGCATGTCATCACATAAAGCCACTAGACTAGCACTAGAACACCTACGGTTAGAGGGGGTCGGGAGACTCACATGAACGTCGGTCGTTCGGGAGAGGCCAACCCTTGCTTTATATTACGCTGTTGCAACGGGGGACCGTAACCATAATTTGGTAAGGCACCCCCGATCAGGGCGCTGAAAATCAGGAGGACGTGGGTTTCCCCACGTCTCACACGTCTCGGCTGTTTGGCCTGAGATCAAAATCCAACAGTTACTACTCTACCCAAATATTTGTAGTACAAGTAGAGTAATAAGAATTGTCAACAAATGAAAGTTCTATCAAAATACAATAGCACATTGCACAAAAGTGATCACTATATAGACAATGATAAAGTACTCGTACATAGGTAATTAAGGACATGGAGCTGAAACACATACCAAAGTACCAAAGATGGTTCTCTAGAACTTTGGTTGCGCAAAGCCGACTCTTCTTCTTTCCTCACTACATCTCTACTAATGACTCCGACATCACCTACGGTACACAATGGGATGTGTACAAGTGATGGAATGGATGGTGGAGAGGTGGAATGATGTGGTAGGGGGTATTTATAGTGTTCAAGTGGTAGCTCGGCCAAAGAGGATATGGCTTGGCTGAGCACTTCACGGGAACGTGGAGTAGTTGCATGATTGGAGGCTCGACTACACTTTGGATGAAGAGGATACGGCTTAGATGAGCTAGGACATGTGCTTAGCCAAGTGATGTTGATGTAGATGCCTCCCCTTGCTTGGTCTTCGGTTGGAGTGGACGGTCACGATCGCTGCGCAATCACACTTCAACCAAAGAGGAAAGCTCTGGTCGGAACACCAAGTCAAGGTGGACTTTGGCTCCCCGGCATCATGAGGTGGAGTCCAATGTGCCCGCCCGAGCTAGGTGTGGCTCGGTCCAATAGGTCTTGGCGCGGTCACGATCTTGACTTGGTGGAGTATGTGTCAGGTGCGCTCGGCTTGACCAACTTTGGTTCGGCCGATTGGATCTTGGCCAGCTATTCAAGCTGTTGGATTTGGCCTGATCGGCTGAGCCAAGCCTAGCTCAGCTAAGCAAGACTTGTTCCAACTCTAGGGCTTCCCTCCTAGAGCACTAAGGTGGATTGCCGAGCCATGAGTAGCTCGGCCTAGTTACTGCCAAGTGAGCCCTCATCCATGTCCTACATACTGGGTCGGTTGAGCTATTACCTGACATTGCCACGGTAGCCCGTGGCAAGGAAAATCCTTGTCGTGGTAGCTGTTTTTCTTTCCACAGTAGCTCCTTAGTAACTTCTGGCATTTGATCACATTTTTATATGGTTTTAGCTCATAAACCAACATGTTTAGTTGACATGGGACACTAGAGGAATTATGAGTGTAAAGCACTAGACTTGTACTAAAACACTATTATGCCTTGCCTTTTTAGGGAGATTCTAGGGGTGAAAACAAGTAAACATCGTGCGTTAATACTGGTGACTTGTAGATACCTAGTCCATGCTGCACTTGCTTGTGTGGCTATTGGCCTAGCACATTTTGCCACACCAGGTTGATTCCACAAGAGTAGCATGGAAGGGCCAAGTACAGAACCGATGCACGACTACCAGCCACACATGTCCTTTCCCCTACCTCCTCAAACCCAACCAAAACTCATCTCCCACGCCCTCTGTCTTCTCCAACCCTAGCACCAAATCCACCATTAGAGAAGTGCTTTGATGGCCCATTCGCATTCAAAATCATATAGCAAGGTACCCTTTCCCAATCCCTCTTCCTCATAGGGTTTGATTTGGTTCAAATCAGGTATTTTTAAAGTTTTGAATTAGTATGTTTGAATTAACAAATTGGATGAAATTGGTGCTTCTACGTATGTCGACATCAAGTAAATATGAGACCATGTGTAGCTTTTGGTTGTCTCATCCCAAAATTCACTCCATTTTAAAACCATGAATTTTTTGCATATTTTTTCAAACCTAGCATGGCCTTTATTTGATTTTTCTATTAATTTACTGGATTAACTTGGGTTTTATTGGAATTTTGATAATCAAAAACCTATTTCTAAAATAAACTTAGTTTAAATTCAAATCTAATACAATAAAAGACAATATGAAAAAATCCTAGAAATTTATAAAGCATTTTTGAGATTTTTCCAAAAAAATTCAAAGTTGTTTGACATCTTTTAAAATTCAAATGGATTCTTTGATTTAATTTAATTTTCAGAAATTAAATAGAAATGTGGGAATATTGTTTGGGCCAAAACATTAGGCCATAGCCACTGCCTCTTCTCTTCATGTGGCTTAGCCCAACTTATCCCAACGTCCTCTCGAGCCCACGTCGAAGGTGTAAAAGTCATAGGGGCTAACTCTGTTGCCCTTCTCTTTTATGCCTCTGATGCGTGGACCTAGGCCCACATGCCATCCCTACGGAAGCAGTAAGAGGACAAACCTCCTTTCCTCCTTGTTGCAACCTATGGAACATTGGGGGCCATTCAAGTCCTAGAGACAAGATGAACGAACACTAGTATCAAAAGCATACATGGAATTGATAATTCCCCCTTCATCTCTACAACTACTCTTAGCCCTTAGTGGACTACGCACACATCGCAATGATGATCAAGAATAGAGGAATCAATAAATGAAAACATAGTAGCAACAATTTAACAATAAAGAATGTATTAATCCACAATGTTGTCGGTACTCTAGATCACCAATATATGTATGGTTACAATGAGAGAAAGAAAAAATGGATGAAAACTATAGCAGTGTGTAGTGGAGGATGGTGTTTCTAGGTATGATGGTTGTGGTGTGGTGTTATTGTGGTGTCCTCATGGCATACTCTAGGGGTTTCTGT
The DNA here is from genome assembly GCA_017311315.1 of Dendrocalamus latiflorus. Taxonomy (NCBI): domain Eukaryota; kingdom Viridiplantae; phylum Streptophyta; class Magnoliopsida; order Poales; family Poaceae; genus Dendrocalamus; species Dendrocalamus latiflorus. The sequence continues at coordinate 6,985,074 of CM029675.1, forward strand.
ATTGTGAGGAATTTTCAACCTCCAAGAGGGTGAATTTCACCTTGGGTCGTTTAGAAATCTTGCTCCGTTTAATGTGGCAAAGCCTTTGGAGTGTGGAATGGTATGGTGAGACAAGTGAGACAATCATAAAGAGGTCATTCTTTCTTTTGAAACTTTAGTTTGCACTGATCCAAGTTTTGGTTCCTTCCTCTTGATGATATCTCTCTATTTTGCCTCCTTAAAGTATGATACTCCCTCTTATTCTATGGATATTGACAATAAATGCATTTCTAGTACAAGGGGCAATTAATTAGATGTTAGCCAAGCAAATAAATGATAAATCTAGTAAAATATATACAATAAATATTGGGGAAAATGACATGCTTTCAAGGTGTATCAATATTAGCCCCTCCCATCCTACTCCACCTAACCCACACATCATACCTCCCCCCATTCATCATCAGGCGCCAGCGAGCGTCTACATTGCCACCACCACCTCTCATAGTGGCTACAACCACCAAGGGTAGGACCTATGACTGCTCCCTCCAGTACCTCCCTTCCATCGTTGCACCTTCTTTCATGTCTTTAGTCGCTCACCACCGCCAGGACTAGCTGCCACTCACCACTCAAAAATCGTGGCATGCTGGTATCAACTGTCACTATGCCTCCTACTACAGCACCCACAACCCTCCTTTGATCTTGCGACCAACAACACCATAGTTGTCACCCTTGCAAGCCCTATTTATATGTTTAGGACTGAGGTCATGATACAGACCAACTAGTAAACAAGCTGATGAGTAGGAGTGAACCGATCTTCACGATACGAACAATGGTATTTCCCTTCTTTCGCCTTGTGGCTAGGGCTTCAAGTTCCTTCTTCCTCCTTGTGGCCAGAAAAGAGAATTAGTGTTTCAGCTACGGAGGACAACCAAATAGCACCCCTCTTCTTCTCATTGAGCCAAGTTGTATCTAGATGGTGTTACAAATGTGGGCAATATTTTAATTCCAAGTTTTATTAGGAGACAGAAATAATAAACTAATGATGCAAAACTCACAACTAATAGCAAGCTACTCATCATACTTCAGAAAGAAAAACAATATAGTAACAAAGTCGAATCGTGCACACGAACGATTACTTGTTAGCCTGATGAAGAATAGGAAGCCGTACAGGCTTGACACAGTGTAGAACGTAGGTGTAGCAGTGCAATGAGCGGTCGTGCAGATGCGCTGCCCAGAAACCTTATTGCTGTCCCGTGCAGGTACTCTCTGCGGCAACGGTTCGGAGATAGTCGCTCTCCCTCCTTCCAGGTGCACGGCGGGAAGAAAGGTCGATGAAGTTCAGACAGCATAGCACAACAGCACAACAGAGCAGAAAGTAAGGGAAGAATGGAGGTGCAAAATTCTCTCTATTTTCCTGGACGTCTCCAGGCCCTTTTATGGGCGCTGCAGTTATACTCACTAGTAACTACTGCGTTTTAAACAGATTTATGCACTGGTAACTGCCTCATCAAATCACAAATTAAGCAGTGCAAATTTACTTGTAACTGCCTCATTCAAAAGTTTAAATCTCATTTAAACAGAGAGAGAGTGAGGTGCATGGTTCAGCAAAAATAAAGATGAACTTGGTCTGCCAAGTGGCGCGTCACGTCACGGCACGGTCGCGCGTCGCAAGTCACAAGTCACGCGATTTTCACGCGAAAATACATGAATACGCGCGTGCGCGTGCGTGCGCGTGTGTGACTAGACAGAACCATCCTCATACCATCTCTTTCCATATTCAAGGAGTGGGGAGGACTCCACCTTATAAATCGGTCTTCCTCACCCTACCTTAGCAATATGGTACTAAACCATGCATGCTTTGGAATTAAGGAAATAGGCCAAATTAAATGGGTCAATTTCTAACAGATGGTATTGTTGAATGTTACTAGGTTGGCAAGAACACCAAGATAGAAGCAATCAATAGGAATATCACCAAAAACCATGAGCAAAGATTGATCACAAATTCAAAAGGATGAACCGTGTAGGTTCAATTTGCAACTCAACAACTTCAGCACTCGATCTGGGAAATCTACTCAAACCCTAATCAGGAAACCACAAGAATCATGCACGGTTTTGTGCCACAAAACCATCACAACTATTTTGTATTTTCTAATGTAAGATTATATAGGGTCTCCCATTGGCCTTATGTTGGTGCCAAAGACACGACCACACAACTCACGCACGCAAGGTCTAGGGCTGACTCATACTCTAATTCACGTATTCAACTCGGGCTACCCTAGAAAACATACTCCATTTCTTCAAAAAACCAGACTCCTCAATTAAACCAACACTAGTTTTTGGAAGAACTCTCTAAAATCGATTACAAATCAATCATAAGGATTTGACCAACTAATACAACTTGGACTCAATAAAATCAAGAAAAAGCAAAAAAGATGGAAATTGACTCAAAGGTGACTATTTGGAGTGGATTCCATTTGAGGACCAAATCCTATCCGTATATAACCAATGTTGAATTTGTGCTGGCACCCCAATTCAGTTCCTATCTCCTTACGTCCTAGCTGGCTTGTCTTGCTTTCCTAGCTCCTCCCTTGTTTCTAGCTTAGTCTCTCCTACATGCACCCTTTTCTGTTTTGATTGCCACGACAATGGCTGGCTTTGTTTCCTAGCTTCTCATGCCTTACATCCTAGCTTAGACTGCTTTCCATGGCCTCATGCACAGCTCGGACTCGACACAGTTGCCAGTTACACACCACCCTCTCTCTTCATATGCAAGAAAAGACCATTCCCTTGGGTTCACGTGGCAATCATGTGGTCAACATACATGGTTTTCCCTTTGCACCACACAACTATGCTCCTTATGTGCCCACGCTCCACATGCCACATGCCTTCATGCGCCCAAGACTCCATGCATCAAGCCCCATGCACCTAACACTTGGCTTCTCCTCATGCGTTGCATGGACTAGGGTTTGATCCCCCTCTCAGCTTTCTCTCTCTTTGCCATCCTCTCCTCCCTCCTGCTTGGCTTCGTCTTCTTTTCTCAAACTAGCACCATCACAAGATGAATTTGCATATTGCAATGTGGAATCACAAACCACAATAGCAATTGTACTTGGTACCGCTTCATGCCCTCCCCCTTGAAGTGAGATCATTCTCAGTTTTGGAGTATTATTCACAAGCTCCTTGCTCTTCACAACAATTTTAGAATTGATCTCTACATCTTGTTTTGGTAGCAATGAATGGAACACACCTTTATGATGGATCGAAATCGGCAATAGAGGGGGGTGAATGTTGCTTTCAAAAATCTTTCCCAAAGTATCCACCCATTTCCTTCTCCAATAGCTATGAGAGCTGTGAAGAAGTAGGAGAACTGCCTACTGGAACCATAAATCAACAGCAGCAAAGAACAAGGCAATCAAATCAACAAAACAAAACTGCTGCAGAAAGTGGCTTAGGGAGAAAAACCTGGCTGGTCAGACCTCTCTGTAAAGGCCGGTCAGACCGCTCAACATGGGCCGGTCTGACCGCCGGTAGTGGGCCGGTCAGACCGCCCTGTTAACGCCGGTCTGACCGCCGCCTCTACCCCGATCTGACCGCCGGCCACCATGCGGTCTGACCGCCATAATCAATCTGGTCTGACCGGTTACATTGAAATTACAGGCCGACCCGAACCTGAAAAATCCTGAAGAGGTGAAACTGGCAGATTTCAAGAGATTTTGTGAATTTTAGATGCTCTCCTCAGACCACAAGCTCAGGAATATGTTCCAAATAGCCCTAGAACCTTTGGAAACCAAGAATTTCACCAAAAGAGCTACACATCAAGAATTTGACAAAAAGCTGAAGTTCTTACAGAAAATTGGATGATTTCCAAATTGCTCTTTATACACACACCTTCTACTCATGAGCTTTTGGAAATACCTTAGCAATTATCTAAACACTTGAAAGCCCAATTCTCAAGCCACTTAAAGAAGGAAATCTGAAGATCCAAGGGTGCTCTGGCATCAAACCCTAGGAGAGAGAAAACAGAGGAATTGGATGAAAAGGAATCTTTGATTCTTCTGTTGTGCTCTTGGGGTTTAGCTGACCAAATGGTCTTGAGACATCCTCCCAACACTGAGCAAACAAGATCCAATCACTTGTTCAAGAAATCAACTCAAAAACAAAATAGAACAGAGGACTGCAGAAAACTAAATCTTGTAAACACATGAGAGCTCAGCAAGGAATCCTTCTCAAATTTAAAAGAGATGATTACAGAGGAGTCCCCATACGCGATTGATACAGAGGAATGATTACATGAGTCTTCTTACAACCAGCTCACACTCCAAGAGCAAGAACTCAAGAGGAATCAAGAACTCATGCCATCACATTACTCATGTAGGAGAGACAAGAGCAAAAACAGACTACTGCTCCATCTCACCAACTCTCAACTGAAACCACAAAGCAAAAGCCTTAACCCTTTTCCCAAAGCTATCAACTCTTCTCCCAAGCTATATTCCATGTAGGAGACAAACACCTATTTATACCCTTTGCATAATGGGTTCACATTTGCTTTGCCCATTAAGCTTTTGTACTATACCCACTAACTCTAACCAAATCCACTTCCTTTAGTGTAGCTTTGCGTATTCACCAAAACGCCCCTCCTGCACCTTCTGGGAAGCTTCCTCATTCCTTGCCTTCCAAGCCTCACAACCACCTCGAGTCCTCGCCGTCTTCGACACATCTCAACCGCTCTGACCTCGGCACCGCCTGCGCCTAGTTTGGTCATCCCGTGCCTCGCCACGACCTTGCCTCAACGTTCTGCAGCAATCACAGATAAGAAACACATCACATAGCACCGCTTGACATAATGTAATCATCAATAGCATTAAGAGTAATCTTAAGCATGAAACAGCCAAAACCTGTCGAATCAAGAGAATAGGCATCCTAAGTACTTTGACCAAGTTTGACCGAAACCGTTTGCACCGTGCAACGACATGGTCCAAACCACACAAACCAAACTCGACTTTTCTAAAACGGATGTCAATTACACATCACACACACGGGTCACCTCCACATGGTCTATCAATCTCCCCCTTGATGAGTATCTTGACAAACACAGAAAAAACGTAAAGTTGAGTTTGAAAATGAAAGAGAGTCAAACATGGTCCAAAACAAATCAAAGAAGCTTATGACCATGTCGACAAAAAGAACACTAGAGCAACAAAAGAAAAAGCAAATTGTTCTCCAAAGCTCCAGAAGGTTCCCAAGTGGCTTTTTCTCTGCTATTCTCCCCCGTTTGGCAATAGAATCATCAAGAATTTAAAAGAGAGAATAAAACATGGTGGTTGATGAAATGGTTGAAGTTTGTTTATTTTAAGCATTTAGAGCCATGAAGATTATCCAAAATGACCGTGAAGTATTACATCAAGCCATAACATATAAGAATGCTATCAAGATCATAACATGACATGTATAATCAAGCTAAGCCAAATAAGTCATAATCTGAAAATTAGTCGAATTTCTTAGCATGTCAAGTCAACCATGATAATAGTCTAGCTAAAGGTATCCAAAGATGATGTAGGCCATGTCAATACTCTAAGTGGAACCAAGAAGCTAGTATTGAGTCAATTTAGAGTGCTACAAGTTCAAGAATGAGACATTTGTTCAAGTACTTGGTTCTTTTTGTAGTTAAGCAAATTGAGCACATTTGACATGATTTTTCTTTTGAAACTCATGGTCGTTTTCAACCAAAATTTTAGTCATATGCTAGATCTCAAGCCTTATGCGACCACTCCGAGCAATAATCTTAAGAAGATGATCTTGGTAATCCAAAACTCCCCCTGAGTTCATGCCTAGTGCAATGGCAAGCAATCTCATGAGAAAAAATTGGTGAGATCAGTTTTTTTCGCACAAAAGAGATCTTTTTGCTTTCATAATCAGGTGTACTAACTCATGCTTCATCAAGAAACTACTATAGCTCAATCTAAAGCTCAATAAAGATTCAAGACTCAACTCAGCCTATTTGACATGGCATGAATCCTCTATAACTTAAAGAGAGACTAGTCTCAAGAGCTAACATGACATGAATTAGTTCAAGTTGAGCATTTTAATTAACCTATCATAGCAAAGACTTGACTACACACATAAAGTCATGATAAAACTAGCAAGTAAGGACAGATCATGGCAAGATGTAATGCATTGTAAACATGTCATAACAGGATAATAATCAAGGCTCCATGTAGTTATATTACAAAGCAAAAATGAGAAGCTGGCAAGAAAATCAGAAAAGGCAGTCCTTAAAGCATAGACAAGATATAGAGGATGCTATGGCTCAGACTGACTCTCATCTACCCCATATGACTCTAGGATTATTAGCTGATCATCTAACACACTAAGGGGCAAACACATACCCCGTCTACCCGAGGGTGGCCCAACCCTCGCTAGAACCTATAAGAAGTGAGTGAGCTCAACCTAGTGAGAAGTGAAGCAGCTAATAAGCAGCATCCTAGAATCACAAGTTGAGAGGAAGAAGTCTAAACAACTAGAAAAGAGAAACACTCTAATCTATGCTAGAAGGACTAACCCCAATGCACCCATATGCAATGCAACAGAAAGGAGTAAGAGCATAATAAACATGATAAAACATGAAGCACAAAACTCCCCCTCACAACAGTCCATAAGGACAAACCACCCCAAGCTCTCCCCGCAAGGCTGAAAACCTAGAGCTATCCAAAGGCTTGGTAAACATATCAGCCAACTAGTGGTCACTCTCCACAAACTGGAGCACTATGTCACCCTTCTCCACATGGTCTCGAAGGAAGTGATATCTGATATCAATGTGCTTGGTCCGAGAGTGCTGCACTAGGTTCTTAGTAATGTTGATAGCAGAAGTGTTATCACAAAAGAGTGGAACACTGTCTATGGCTAACCCAAAGTCCTGCAAGGTCGAAGCCATCCAAAGTACCTAGTTACAGCAACTAGCGGCAGCAACGTACTCAGCCTCTACGGTGGACTGCGCAACACCGGACTGCTTCCTAGAAGACTAAGAAACGAGAGAAGTGTCAATGAATTGGCAAATGCCAGAAGTGCTCTTCCTATCTATCCTACAGCCAGCAAAGTCTGCGTCTGAATAGGCTCTAAGGGAAAGACAGGATGAGGAAGAGTACCAGATACCATAGTCAATGGTAGCTCGAAGGTACCGAAGGATGCATTTCACCGCCTGGCGGTGCGATACGCGAGGAGAAGCCTGAAAGTGAGCACACAGACACACGAAAAAGTGTATGTCCGGCCTCGAGGCAGTGAGGTACAAGAGGAAGCCAAACATGCTGCGATACTCCTTCTGATCAACAGGCTCACCGTCCTCATCTAGGTCGAGTGAAGCTGATGAAGCCATAGGAGTGGACACCGGCTTACCATCACTCATATCAAAGCGTCTCAGGAGGTCTCGAGTGTACTTTCCCTCATGCAAAAAGGTACCCTTCCAAGTCTGCTTGATCTGAAAGCCAAGGAAGAAGCTCAACTCGCCCATCATGCTCATCTCAAACTCCGAGCTCATGACATTGGAAAACTATGAAACGAGATCATGGGAGGAGCTGCCAAAGATGATGTCATCTACATAGATCTGGACAAGTAGAAGGTCATTGCCATGCCTGCGAATGAACAATGTCTTATCTACCTTACCCATATCAAAACCATGACTCAACAAATATAACTTAAGCCTCTCATACCAAGCTCTAGGGGCCTGCTTAAGTCCATACAATACTTTGGAAAGCTTGTAGACATGGTTTGAGTATTTGGGGTTCTCGATGAAGGAACACGCGTACGCTACACTAGCGCAGAATAAAATTTTCTACCATGTAAACTAGGAAGCCATGCAAGTAAGAGATCATAGATCCTTACCACTAGATGCGCAGTGCAGCGGAAGTATCGTTGATGCAGCCGATTCAACGAAGCGCGCGTCGATGCAGCAGTAGTAGTTGAACGTTCTCCGTCCAACCATCTCCTCCTCGTGATCATCCCGCTTAGCGCCGCAGTCACAGCAGCGCCTCTACCAAAGTCCACACGTCCAGGGATGGAGCACCGTGCGTCGTTGTGCTAGCACCAGCGCGCACGGCAGGGGATACGAGAGGTGGCGGCTAGGGTTTCGACGGGTATGTTTTCCAGGTCATTTCCTTAGCCACGCACCTCTCCTTATATAGCCTCCAATCAGATCCATATCTGATATGAGTAGATATCAAATCCTGCTCGAAAACTATCATCCGACCTCTTATCGTTCCAGCCCATTAAGTGTGTGACCCTGTAGGTTCATGTGTATTTGGCCATGGGCCGAAAACGTCTTTCCGGCCCATAAGTTAGTAGCGGTCCCTAGCAGGACATAATGACTCTCAAACACACACAAAAATCATATTGGACGAACCTATATAGTGCTCATGTATCGATCCCTTTGCCTCACGATACCAGATCGAACTCAAGGCAAGAAACGTGCCATCCTATGATAGCTCGATCCTTCACTCGAACCTGTAGTGGATTACTCAGTTGTGATTGACTCCTCAATCACATTTGGCATGGCCATGCACTTTCTTAATCCAACCACATCGAGGGGCCCAGAGATCTCTCCTGTTATATAGGAGGGGCAAATTCCATCTTGATCGCTCATATTCCTCCGCATGTTTCATAGTAAACCCGAAAGTTACTTTTATTACCACCCAGTTACGGAGTAGTGTTTGGTAACCCCTAAGCAAACCATTACACATGTAGGAAACAATGACGATCTCAGGTCTAAGGATCCTACATACACCATCTATGAGACCAACTGATGACACTTAAGAATATAACAATTCTCGCAGTGTCTCATGATGGGTCAATCCAACATCATGTTCTCTAACATGTGTTCACATTATTGATTTGATATCTCATATCCATGATCCGTGAAACATGATCATCAATCAATACATATGCTAATCTATAAATCATAAGTGTCCCACATAATGATATAAGATCAGTGATAATTTAGAATAATATCAAAACATGAATAAAGAGCTTCATGAACAAGTCACATACTTGTTGATTAATATGAAAGATATTTATTCAAGGGACAGAATAACAATTTATTCAAGCATTTATAAACATAGAAGTGATACAATCATCTCCTTGATTGCCTCTAGGGCATATCACTAACAGTCTCCCACTTGCACTAGAGTCAATCATGTAAGTATCTAATACCCATAGCTCTTATGTGTGCCTCATGCTTTGGCTGTGGAAGAGGCTTTATCAATGGATCAGCAATATTTAAATCCGTGTGCACTTTGCATATCTTAACATCACCTCTATCAACAATCTCGCGAATGAGGTGAAAACGCCGAAGTATGTGCTTAGATTTTTTGATGCGATCTAGGCTCCTTGGCTTGCGCAATGGCTCCATTATTATCACAATAGAGACTTATTGGACTGGAAGCACTAGAGACCACACCTAGTTCAGAGATAAACTTCTTTATCCAAACAGCCTCCTTTGCAGCTTCGAAAGCCGCGATGTACTCAGCCTCCATTGTAGAATCAGCAACCGTCTCTTGCTTGGAACTTTTCCAGCTCACCACTCCTCCATTAAGACAAAACACAAACCCAGAATGTGATCGAAAATCATCTTTATCGGTTTGGAAGCTAGCATCAGTGTAACCATTTACGACTAGCTCTTCCTCACCTCCATAAACAAGGAACGCATCCCTAGTCCTTCTCAAGTATTTCAGGATATTCTTTATGGCTATCCAGTGACTTTCACCTGGATCTAACTAATATCTGCTCGTAACACTTAGAGCATATGAAACATCTGGGCGTGTACAAAGCATGTCATACATGATAGACCCAATCGCGGAAGCATATGGAATCTTACTCATCCGGTCTTGCTCACCTGATGTTGAAGGACATTGAGTCTTGCTAAGACTAATACCATGTGATATGGGCAAGAAACCCTTCTTGGAATCCTGCATGTTGAACCGCTTCAACACTTTATCAATGTACGTATCTTGGCTTAATCCATTTAGCCTTTTAGTTCTATCTCTATAGATCTTTATGCCCAAAATATATGCTGCCTCTCCTAAATCTTTCATAGAGAAACTATTTCTTAATGAAGACTTAATAGATTTAAGCATAGGAATATCATTTCCGATCAATAATATGTCATCAACATATAGGATCAGAAAAACAAGTGCGCTCCCACTAGCCTTTTTGTAAACACAAGGCTCTTCTTCATTCTTGATGAAGCCGAACCCTTTGACTACCTCATCAAAACAAATGTTCCAACTCCGAGAAGCTTGCTTCAGTCCGTAGATAGATCTCTGAAGCTTGCATATTTTTCTAGCATTTTGGGGATCAACAAAACCCTCAGGTTGTGTCATGTACACATCCTCACTTAGGTTCCCATTTAGGAAAGTCGTTTTGACATCCATCTGCCATATCTCATAATTGAAATATGCAGCAATAGCTAGAATGATCCGTACAGACTTAAGCATAACGACGAGTGAGAATGTTTCATCATAATCAACACCTTGAATATGTTTCAAACCCTTCGCCACCAATCGTCTTTATAGATATGAACATTTCCATCCATGTCTATCTTTTTCTTAAAAACCCACTTGCACTCAATGGTTTTTACACCATCGGGTGGATCAATTAAGTTCCAAACTTGATTATCATACATGGATTGAATTTCGGATCTCATGGCACCATGCCATTTCTCAGAGTCTGGGCCCATCATCACTTCTTCATAATTCTTAGGCTCATCATTGTCTAACAATAAAATGTCATGTCGATACCTTATTGGCAGTTGACGTAGCCTTTCAGACCTACGTGGGGCTGATGCCTCTTCCACACACTACTAGTTTTCAGGTCTAGGACAACGGAGCGAAATCGTTGCAATAGGGCCAAAATAGATGCAATATGTAACTATTGCAACACATCACTTCCGTTGGCAAGCGTGGCAAGTACTTGCGTGCTTAAAAGATTGTGCAACGGATTGTGGTTTCGTTGCAATACCTATGGTTATTGCCATGCAATGTGTTGTGGCAATTGTTTGTTATTGCAACGAATGATGTCGTGGCGATATATGCTATTGCCACGGCCGACTCCGTGGCAATAGCTTCTTTTGCCACGAAGTTAGGTCGTGGCAATAGTATCATTTGCCACAAAAATATTGCGTGGTAATAGGTTCTATTGCCACGTCAGCCATGGAGAGCATTTCGTTGCAATAGGATATATTGCTACGAGAGGCGTTTCGTTGCAGTAGGTTTAATTGCCACGGGAGGCGGTTCGTTGCAATAAGTATTATTGCCACGGAAGACGTTTCATTGCCATAAAGTTATTGCGACGAAATTTGTTTTGTGGCAAATAGAACCTATAGCAACGAACATTGTTCATGGCATATAGTGGAATCGCAACATATTAGCGGCGTTGCAACGGCCTATCACAACGAAATACCAATTTTGCATATAGGTTTATCGCAGCGGTAAAATTTGCGGTAGCATATTGAGCATATGATATTTTATTATAATTTGTTGTTGCAAATTAATAATCAAATTAGGAACACGGTTGGATCAAAAATACATATATTAATTCAACACATAATAATTTAAAAGTGCCACCACTCATGCAGGAATTACATATCAATCTCCATACTTAAACTACAAAGTTTGTAACTAATAACAAAAGTACTATCACTTCTATTCCATTTGTCCTTGCTTCTTTGGCATGTTGAATTTCCTGACTTGACGACGCCACGACTCTGTTTGCTCTGATCAAATTGTTTCATCCTGATAGAACATGAACAATAAAGGGGGACCTTAATGTGAGTATTGTCCAGCAGCACATACTTAAGTACATCATAGTGCAAGTTTAGAGATACGAGTTACAGCTGAAAATAGCAATCCTGAGTTCTCTAGTTCAGTTGCGTAGCAAAGTATTTAGCAAGTGATTCCAGCAGAATTATTTAATTTCATTTCATTTACCGATATATAGTAGCCCTACTTCACCTGGCATAATTTTCTAGTAGTTTAGAACAGTATGCTATATTTGACATAAGAACAATGATAGATGAAGATTAATCACATTTTCATTTCATACCTGCTGGTCCCTCCTTTTCTTCGAACGAGTTGTAGCAGTATTCTTCAATTGTTGTGGAGGAATGAAGTTCGATGAACCATTATTAACAGCGACATTTTGGAAGAGGCTTCGGTTAAGATTAGAAGCTCGAGTGATGCGAATAGGTGGCCTAGCATCTTTTTGTGTGGTCAGGATGCTTGCTGGGTCATTCTGCAAATGTAAAATGTAGAATAAAAAATATTAGCATCCTGATGTGTACTACTATTAAAATATGTTCAGCATGCATGCATCAATTGAAGTTCAGGGAAGGTACACATCAGGAGGTCATCAATAGAATGTACAAAGTCCAAATCCCTTATGGCAGCAAACTATTTGCAAAATTTGTTACCTGTTGTAATGTTTCTTCCACATGTTCAGGTGTCTTTTCTGTGGTGTTCAATGTATTATCTGGGTTAGCCTTGTCCAATGTTGTCATGTTTTCGTCTTCCTCACTTGGATTAGCCTCGCTTTCCCTTGTGTTCAATATACTTCCCTGGTTAGCCTGCATATGGACCATGAGGAAAAACATTAGGGCATGTTAGGCTAGGTGGCTGCTGCAAGCCATCACCAACAAACAGGCAGCAGCTGCTGCTGCGTATGTACAGATATATTACCTGTAATGTTGCTTCTCTCTGTTGCGCTAGCAATGAAAGGAACTCTTGCCTAAGTTGTTCTCTTGCGTTCCTTTCCTTCTCCAGTTCCTCTTGCATCTCTCGCCTAGTTTCTTCCCTTTCAGCAACTCCATTTGCAATTTGTTCCTTTAACATTTGCACCTCATCTTCGAGCTCATTATTTTTTCGCTGGGCTGCAACTGAAGCACAGGATTGTTCATCGAGTCTGCCTTTCAACAGTTGGCTTCGTGTGGGATATTTCGCCATGTATCCATGACCATGAGCTTTGCATGATTTCGTACCGGTGCTTTCCTTGTAACTTGATTGGAAAGCAATGTTTTCCTCTTCAACTGTAAGGAAGTCTTTATCTGGCTCTGTTGATAGGTCAGTAATTTTAAAGGCTGCATCATCCTAAGTGTGATAAGAGAAAATAAGAAGTTGAATCAGTTAAGTTTTATGCACAAAATTCTGAAAAATGTACTAAATCATGAACAATTTAAATTTACTACTCACATAGACATCCCTAGAAGCGTTGTTTGACCATTTCCCGTTCTTCGTGTGGGTAGTTATCCAAAGAGTCAGATCAGTTGGCTCTTCTCCAGTATTTGGGTCTCTCTAAGATGGCAAACATTGTGCCTTATGAACAATTGATCATTTAAGAAAATAATCAGATAAGTTTAATTTTTCATTACCTGCTCGTAGCTACATTGGGAGAACGGTTTGGATCCCATTAGATGCTTGGTCTTCTGTTTTTGACGGTTTTCAGAGTTTTGGCTGCTGACCCTCTGCAAAAAAGTTTACAAGTGCACTCAACAAAGCATTCTTGTCACCATATATGTATTAAAAAAATAAAGTAAGACAACAATGTTCAAATTCTTCGGCTAAGGTTTTTTGCACTTGGGTTCTGCAATAGCTATGAGCAGCAATAGCTAGCTATAGCTACAGGTAAGCCATTTAGTGATTTTGCAATAATTGGACATAAATATTTGGAGTAGACAATATAGTCTAGAAGATAAAATCATAAAACTACTGCTGTCACTAATCTAATAGGTCATTGATCAATAGTCAACTATTGATACAAAATAATGTATGTGCCTTATTTTAACTACTACTTACAAAGGTGTTCTGGAGCTAACTCCTATATGCCTTATGCAGCAATTTTTCAAGTCTAAATAAGAATTATGTGCATCCTAAATAGTGGTAGTAAAAAGCATATATGTCTGTAACACATGCTGCTGCATATATTTTGTAATTGTTATTGCTAATGCATCAACTGTACAAGTCCATACATTAATGGTTACTATCTCAGTTCCATTCACTAATTGGTAATTGCAGAGAGAAAAATTGAACCTTGAATTTTTCAGTTCCAAAATACATTATCAAGTAGTGCCATTCGACAATGTCTATATCTTCAGGCTTATGTTTCATTCGCTCAGCATAAGTGTTGTATGCCTTGTATGTAGAACTGAATGTTGATCACCATCCTTTGTACCGCTCTTTAGCAATGTCCCATATCTTTTCCGTTGCATTCGCAATGTTTGGAAAATCCCACCTACTCTGCTTGTATTAAAACAGAAAGTGAAGGTGAAGTCGTACGTAATTACAGAAATAACATGCTTATTTACCAACAAATAAAAAGATGCAACTTACTAGCAAATCCTCTGCTATTGTAATTTTGACATTTTGCTTTATATCTTTCCACTTTTTGACTCCAATAAGTGGAGCCCTCTTTCTTGTAAACATTACCACTTTATCCACAAATGTTCGGGAGTTTTCTCCTACAGGGCCTCCTAACCTTGCTGAAAATTGAATTGATAGTTTCTGCGATGCATTCTTCACTCTCTTGTTAGCTGGTGCTAAACCTTTAAGGCATCCACGTACACCTTTCTTGCACTGTTGGGAGCCACCTCCTTATGAGCAATTTAAATGTCATTTAATGTACACATTCAGCAAAAACCAATTGAACCTAGAAAATAGAATTGACAGAAGGATAGCATACCATTTTGTTGTTGCTTGTTTTTCCGAGCATGAGATGGCCTCTCTGGTGGTGTTAGGCCGCTGTCTTGACTTTCCTCATCTTGAAGGCCAGCTGGATTGTTGGTATGGTCCTCTTTCAAAAAGGATACTGCACACATTATAATACTCATCAGAGAATATATGTTAGTTTGTAAAACTAATAATATGCTTGTATAGTTCATTGAAAGATTTGAAAATTACAGATATCATCAAGATGGCCTTTCCTCCTTAACCATTCCTTATATGTTTTGATTGTTTCATCCCTGTAGTCATCTATAAATTCTGTGAGCCATGAATATATGTTAGTGTAGTTGCCAATTCAGTACTTCTGTTAAAATCAGTGCGATTAGTGTAGCAACATATATAACTTACCCGTGTGTTCTTCCTCGGCTTGCAGATTCGCTAGCCAAACCTTGTATGCATCAAGTTGTTCATTTGTAATTGGATCATCACTATTTTGTTGACTCCTCTTTCGCTTCATGGGTGTTATGGTCACCTGATTGTCTTTTACTCGCTCCCTTGACACTACTAATCGGACTTCCCTTTCATCTTGATTGCTTTCTATCATTCTGTCTGCATCACGACTATAATCGATCGGCTCCAGAGTTGCTACCGCCCTTGTTTCGTTCTGTATGTTTACATAGAGAAAGGTTAAATAGTCAAAATGCAGTTGTCAGTATGCAAAATCTGAGAGGAAAACAGTAGATGATCAGAAGGAAACAATAAATTTGTAATGAGTGTGCACGTGCATGGGTATGCACACAAGCATATGTTTGCAGTTTCTTTTTCATTAAAGTCACCTGTTCAAAATCTCATTGCAAATTTGATTTACCTTGCCATGCTTTTAGGAGCAAGTTCTCAGGCATGTCTGAACACGAAGATCCAGGGTAGTGTAGCTTTGTACTCAGAGGCAAGCTCTGAGCGTGGTCCCAAACACATAGTTTTGGGTGGTCTCGAGAGTAACTATATTAACCAAACTGGGGTTGAACTTATAGTTTGTTATGAACGAACAGTTTTAAAACCAAAATCCCACTACAGGTAACTTCAGGCTGTGCACTTTTGAAGTGATATGCTTGTTTGATGCACTGACTGTCATTATATTGCAGTTGTTTGAAGATAATCCTTGACAATCTCGAAAAAGTGACAAAGCCAGATATAAACGGCTTACTTCATGAGTTCAGTTTTCAGGTTTTTTTAGCATAGAACTCAGAACTCAGAAATCAGATCTTCTTATTTTCATTTAATTAAATAAATTTTCATTTAAGCTTTAATTAATTCCATAAAAATTCAAATGGTGAATTTTATTTTAAAAACTTCAAAAAGGCTCTAAAAATCAGGAGGTGGTGGCGACGCGAACCGGGGAGTGCTGGAGGTAGGTCAGCGACGGGGGGTGGCGGCAAGCTCGGGAGGTGCTTGGTGGCAGTGAGGTACAGGTGGCGGGGAGCTCGGCGGAGGGCACAGTTGGCTTCACCCGACCCCGAAGGTGGTGTGAGTGCGAGGAATCGAGTTTTCCCGGCGAGGATGGGTGGAATTTTGCGGGGATTTCCGGTGACCGGAGATGGAGGAGAAAGGGGCTCACCGGTGATTAAGGGCGTTTGAGCTCAATTATTTTGTTCAAGATGGAGTGCGGGAAGTGGCGAAGCGATTGGGGGTTGCCCCGGGTTTTGTAGGCGACGAGGTAAAGCTGGCCACGGCGGGGTCGTGCGCGCACGTCGGGGACACCGGCGCTGTCGGGCGGCGCTTGGCAGGCGGCGGTGTCAGCGGCGACAGCGGGCGGCGGAGATGTAGCTGCGGGATTCGGGGAGGCTCCCTCACGTCGCTCGTGTCACTCAGCTTTAGCCGGGTCATGCGGCTTTTGACCGGAGTCGCGCGATCGAGAGAAGAGCGGAGCTCGGGCGTGCAGGGAAATGAGAAGGGGAAGAAGACAGCGCGGGGGGGTGGTTGGCCCACTGGCCAGAGAGAGAAAGGAAGCGCGAGGCGGGGCCACTCGGCAAAGAGGGGAGTGCAGCGTGCGCGCGTGTGCGTGGGGTTGGGCCGCGCGGGCGCTGCGGGAGGGATTAGGGTTAGGCGGGCTGGCCGGGGTGTTGGCCAGCCTAGCTCTACCCCTTTTTTTCTTTTTATTTCTTTCTTTTCCCTTTTTATTTTATGCCTTTTCATTTATATATATATACATATATATATATACTAGCTAAATGTCCGTGCGTTGCTACGGATTTTAAAATTTTATCATACTACATGTTCTGAAACTAACGAGTGGTAATTTTTTTTAGAATATGCATACAAATATGTTCTAAAATTTTTTAAATCCGTAGCAACGCTCAGGCATTCAGCTAATACAACTTAAACATCGCATGATTTGCATCCCACATCAAGTTAATTATCAACTGCATCGCCGAGTACACGAAAGATCCAACTTCCAAGCCTACTTTCGCAAACATCCTTACTAACAGGCAACAGCGAGCCAGAGTCTGAAGACAAAACAGATCAAGTTTTACGGTCAACCTAAATAATTTCGATGACAGCGTAGAAAGAATACAACTTCGTCAATAAGAAAACGGACAATATACCTTTTTTTAGATGACTATATGTTTTTTTAAGAAGAAAAGATTGTGAAAGAAGAGGGGAGCTAAATGCAAACAAAGAGTAACCAACAAACATGTCGGTTTTCCATTATATCCCTCAGAACGCCAAATCTCAACAACGCGTATGGAAATATTGGTTCCTTCAACCTCACAGCACATTGCTGACATGGGAGCACCAATTGAACGAGTGCTCAGATTACTAAACTATTCATCATAGGGACAGATGGAAATTGCATGACCAACAAACAAACATGGGGAGAAAAGTAGAACAGGGATCGTAGCATCCTGTCAATAAACCGAGCGAAATGTCCCCCAGGAAGAAAAACTCAATTATCTGCAATCTGATAGATTTTCCAATCTGGTAGGTCAGCAAAACATGAAATATGTAAAAAAAATCAGAATGTTTCACTAAATAATATGACCAAAGCAAGATTCCTCAACATCAACAGCTTCTGTAACAGTGTTCTATCGTGCAAAATATAGATGTATTATCCTTTGATGCAAATCGAGCATTTACCAAGTGGATGAGAAGATATGGTGACTTCCAGTAAACAAGGTTAAAATTATTAGGTATTATTATGAACTCAAAATCAACATACGCCTTCAAGGCATCAAGGATATGGAGGTAAGTAGATACAGAGTTCAGTAATAATCAGCTCAAAGTTTAGAGCAAAACACAAGCTCATTTTTCTGTGTTGTTAATTGCTAAAAAAAATAAAGCCAAAACCCAACCTCGGCGCTGCGGAGCAGGGCTCGAACGCAGGCGGCCGAGGTGAGTTGAGGGCGGGCGCTGCTAGCCAAGAGGACTTCTTGAGTGTTGCTTACCAGTAAGGGGCGCAAATAACACTTAAGTTATGCGGTAACAGAGGCCGGCAGAGAGCCGGAGCAGGGGAAGGCTTCGGCTACGGGCTCGTTGGCGATGAGGTGCCGGGGAGGGGCTCGCGACCGGCAAAATGGAATGCTCGTGTCACGGTGAAGATGATGGAGGTTCTGGCTACGGCCGTGGGTCACCGGAGTATGGTCGGCGGCGTGCGGAAGCGGCGGCTTGTGGCAGGGAGCGACGCCGGCGGTGTACAAACTTCGCGGAGCTCGGAGGAGGGTGCGGGCAGCTTCGTCGCACCCCGAGGAAGCTCCGGGACAACGGAATTGCGCTGCCTCGCGAGGAATCGGCGGCGCACCCGATGGCCGGAGTTGGGGAAGAATGGGGACGATGGCGGCGATTCGGGCACGGGCGTCCGATTAGAGGCCAAGGGAGGGAGAAAGAAGCTTGGCGGTGCGGATGAGGGGCTCGGCCGGCTTTTATAGCGAAGGGAGCAGGCGCGCGGCATGGAGGGTGGCTGGTCGGGCATGGCGGCGAAGTCGGCAAAGGCGCAGCTACAGGGGCGATGATGGCCGACTGACCGCTGACACTGTGGGGGTAGGGAAGAAAAGAGTGACGCGTGGGCTGGGCCGTGGTCCGGGCGCCCTGTGGCCGACGCGCGCTGTCGACCGGCGCGGCTTCTCTGGCTTCGGCATGGGCGGTGACGGGCAATGAAGGAGGAGGGGATGGGAGTTGGTGGCGGCAGAAGCTGACGCGGGTGGGGCGTGCGATGGGACGGCGGTGGGGGGCGCGGGAATACGGCGGGGAGTACCGGAGGTCCGGCGGTCTGATGGTGGTGCCGGCGCAGGGCGGGCCGAAGAGGAGGAGCGTGGCCTTCGGCCGGAGCTGGGCAGCGAAGGGAATGGGGAGGAGGGCAGAGGTGGGCCGGCCTGAGTTGGGCTGGTTCGGCCAGGCCGAAAAGGCTTCTTTCCATCCCTCTTTTTTTTATCCTTTTGTTGCTATACTTAATCTTTGTGTATTTATACACTTGTACATTTTACCAGGGTTCCTGTTTATGTATATATACACACACACACACACAAAATTGCACATTTGTACATATATACCTACTTATGATTACTTATTTCTCCCCTTTGATTGCTTTTAATTCTTTATTAACCAATCCTCAAAATAACATTGTTTATATTTATACATATTTCACTTGTGCCCATTTTATTATTTTATCTATTATTGGTTTATTCGTATATACTTCTTTGTCTATTTTTGTACATTTTTTTGTATGAAAACTTTCCTTGCACATATATTTCTTTATTACTATTATTCTGGTAACTTCTTTTATTTTTATTATTTACATATATGTATATATATAATTCTTTTTATGTATGTTTGTGGGTGGTTTTATTCATTTTTGCTAGCTCAAATAATTTCCATATTCATACCTCCTTATTACTAAACTAACCCTTGCAGGTGCACAATCTTGCAGATATATTTTTATGTATATCTAATACGTCCATATAAATATTCATTAGGATATATATTTCTCTATATTACTATTTATGCTGTTATTTCCATAGTAATACTTTGTATTTTAATTCAGGTTTCTCCCTCCTTATACTGGATCATCTTTGCGCGGTGGCCGCGGATGGTGGAGGCGGGGTGACTGCTGGGCGTGCGGTGGGAGGTGCCCAAGGTTTTATATGACATGTGCTTACCATGCTTAGATAAATAGAAATTTACAATTATAATTGACAGTGAGGTACAATAGTCTGGTGGTAAACGCCTTGGCCTCCGAGCTAGGAGGTTGTTGGTTCGATTCCTCCACACCCCATGGTTTTTGTTTTTATTTTTTCTATTCTAATTTTTATCCTCTCCTGTTTTGTCAAGTGAGACCTCTCAACTGCGTTTTAGTTGCCACTTTTCAATTTTTTTTCTCCTCTAGCAATTAATAACTATAGATAATATAATTCCTCCACACCAATTCGGCCCTTGTGTTGAGCAGTTAGGCCCACGAAAATAAAGCGTTGCAATAACAGATTATTGCCACGAACAATCATCATATATAGCAACAAATTTATTTCGTGGCAATACAAACTCATTTCATACGCATTGTATAGGAACCTTTTGCAACGCAATTGATGACTATGACAACGCAATAAAATTGTGGCAATATTGTCACCCACTCGCAACGAAATTCTATAAGGTGGCAATACCTCCTAACTATTGCAACGAAAATCAATATTATCACAACGACAAACAACCGTGGCAATAAAGTCATACTACTAGCAACCATTTTCTAAATGGTGGCGATAAAGCCACCTTATTACAATGAATTCAATGACTATCGCAACGCAATATTTTAGAGGCAATACTGTGCACATATCGCCACGATTTTGGCAAAATGTTGCAATAGTACATACCTATTGCAACTAATTTAGTGTCATTGCGATGCGTTTCGTGGCTAAAGGGTCGGAATCTAGTAGTGACAGGTTGTACAACATCTTGTACACTCTGTAGAGCTTCAGTAGGAGCTGAAACATTTTCTGATGTCTCTCGAATTTGTTCAAGACTCACCGGGCTCCTACTAACTCCTTTTGAGAGAAACTCTTTCTCCAAAAAGACACCATTTCGGGCAGCAAACACTTTGTTTTCACCCCTTTTATAAAAATAATATCCTTTAGTTTCCTTAGGATACCCCACGAAGAAGCATTTATCAGATTTAGGTGTGAGCTTGTCAGACGTCAAACGTTTTACATATGCTTCACATCCCCATATTTTGAGAAAAGACAACCCGGGACGCTTCCCAGTCCATATCTCATATGGTGTCTTCTCTACAGCTTTTGATGGAACCCTATTTAATGTGAACACAGATGTTTCTAGAGTATACCCCCAAAAAGACAATGGCAGATCAGATTGGCTCATCATCGACCGAACCATGTCCAACAAGGTCAGATTCCATCGTTCAGACACCCCATTCCATTGAGGTGTTCCTGGCGGAGTCAGCTGTGGAACAATTCCGCATTGCTTCAGATGATCACCAAACTCATGACTCAAATATTCACCTCCACGATCTAATCGCAAGGTTTTAATTGTCTTGCCAAGTTGATTGTGTACCTCATTCTGAAATTCCTTGAACTTTTCAAATGATTCAGACTTATGCCTCATTAGGGAGATATATCCATATCTACTAAAGTCATCGGTAAAGGTTATGAAGTACTGAAAACCACCTCTGGCAGTTGAACTCATTGGTCCACATACATCTGAATGTACTAAGGCCAACAAGTCATTTGCCCTCTCACCTACATCAGTGAAAGGTGTCTTAGTCATTTTGCCAAGTAAACAAGACTCGCATGTTTCAAATGATTCAAAATCAAATGAGTTTAGAAGGCCATCTTTATGGAGCTTCATCATGTGCTTATCATTTATGTGACCCAAATGACAATGCTAGATATAAGTGGGATTCAAATCATTAGGCCGAAGCCTCTTAGCATTAATGTTATAGATAGGCACATCCTCAAGATTTAAAACATATAATCCATTTATCAATGGAGCAAGACCATAAAGCATATCATTCAAATAAATTGAACAACAATTTTTCTTTATTCTGAACTCATAGCCTTCTGCTCCCAAACATGAAGCAGAAATAATATTTTTGCTTAAGGCAGGAACATAATAACAATTATTTAATTCCAAAACTAATCCTGAGGGTAAAGTTAATGGTAAAGTGCCGATAGCTAACGCAGCAACTCTTGCTCCATTGCCTACGCGAAGATCGACCTCGCCTCTTGCCAAACTCTTACTCCTTGTCAGCCCCTGCATCGAATTGCAAATATGAGCAACCGATACGTTATCAAATACCCAAGAACTAACATGAGATGTAGCAAGATTTATTTCTATAACATTTATACCTGAAGTAGAAGTCTTACTTCCTTTCTTCTTTTCCAGTTCTGCCAAGTACTTCTTGCAGTTTCTTTTCCAATGTCCAGCCCCTTGGCAATGATAGCAAATGGTTTCAGGTGCAGCACCAATCTTGAGCTTCTGAAGCTTAGATTTGACACTCGAGATCTCATCTTGAGTTTTACCCGTGCCCTTTCCTTAGCTCAAAGCCTTATAATTCTTCTTTTTGAATTTGGTAGTCTTCTAAACCATCATCACATGATTAGAGCTTTTCTTAATGCTTTCCTCTGCTGACTTAAGCATCCTATGCAACTCGGTCATTGACTTCTCCATGCCATTCATATGAAAATTCAAAATGACTGGCTCAAAGCTCGGAGGGAGCGATTGGACAATCACATCAGTAGCCAACTCTTGGCTAAGGGGAAAACTAAGTTTTTCCAAACTCTCAATGTAACCAATCATCTTGATCACATGAGGGCTGATCGGATTTCCTTCAGTTAACTTGCACGCAAACAATGACTTAGAGGTGTTGTACCTTTCAGCCCTTGCCTGGTTCTCAAACATGCCTTTAAGACCCACAATCATATTGTAGGCATCTGTGTTCTCATATTGCTTCTGAAGCTCAAAGGTCATGGTGGCAAGCATGAGACAGCTAACATCCAGTAAGTCATTACAATGTTTGTCATACTCATTCTTTTGAGCACGAGTAGCATCTTCAGCTGGATATGGACCCTCTAGAACATATTCCTTCTTTTCTTGCTTGAGAATGATTCTCAAGTTGCGATACCAATCAATGAAGTTTGTTCCATTTAATTTTTCTTTCTCAAGAATAGATTGCAGGTTAAAACTGGGTGTGGAGGAAGTAGATGGCGGCATTGTCTACAACATAAAATATATGCGAAAATTCAGTGCTATGTTTATGTGAATACTTCCATTAAACAATTTAACAAAAGATACTTCCACTATATGTTTAAAATCAAATACCCTCTAATAACATATAGTGAGTCAATATCCATATTTCACTAAGCCTTAGTGAGCTTTGGCATCACCGCTAGAAACCTAGTGACGTAGGTAAGCAACGCTTGCTAATCACATCTTATGTGACTCTTGTTTGTTGGGTGGCATCCAATGCCCCGGCTCCCAGCACCATGCCCCAAGGCCCAAATCCAATTTGATAGCCTTGTCAAGTAAACCAACACTATGCATGTGGATGTCCGACATCCACCCTATTAGATCAAGATAGTTGATGGTAATCTGCTTTGGCAGACCTACCAAACAATCATCGTAATTCTTATAGGCGCAGCAATTGGAAGGGCATCAAATAAATTCTTAATTTTTTCTAAGAGAAGCTATTCTGTCATGAAAAAACATCCTCTACAGGTATGGCATGAAAGAATAGTATGACAGGAAATAAACATCACATGCATATAATCACATTATACTGTGAATGGTATGGCCTTTGAATTGTAGTGGTCGCCATCGCCATGGTTCCACTGTGATGTCCTTCACCACACTTCCTGTCCTCTTTGTCATCATGCTTGAAGCCTCCATGGTAAAGAACTAAACTATTACAACTAATAGCTAGCAAATGAATTACATGAGGAGCGTAAGCATCACAAGTCGACACGTAGGTCGTTATACAATTAAAGAACAGCCTCAACCCAGCTGTGATTAATACGACACACAGGCCGCCAAAACACACATGCATCACATATACATCTATGCCATACCATTCACATCATTGTCTGCAAAAACAAGTTAAGCGTAGAACGCATTCTACCGCCCTAACATGAATGTGTTTGTATAACAATCTACGCGGGTTTCAGGGCAGTGCCTTGAAAACCTCACAGAATTACATAGATCGCATCTATGAAATCGCATGTCTCAATTTTCATTAGATCAACCACATTGATCATCGCGATCGGTATACTTGAGGAGACCACAACACAAGACCTTGATCTGTTGGCTCGATCTACTGATTGTGCATGCAGTTAGCCCCGATGGTGATTCCAGCCGGTAGGGGCAATTCGCGCGTACATCAAAGAAGGAGCACGAACTAATCTTTTTGGCCACATGATGCTATCAACTCATACCTATTTCAACCCCTTATGACCGATTGATCTAATCAACCCGTGCACCGAAAGATCCATCACATGAACCTAGCATAAGAACAGTAATAGATCGCATCTACTACAACCAACATATCAACCATATGCGACCAATCCAGATCAAAAACTGCACAGGATGGCTCTGATACCACTGAAGGAACACGCGTACACTACACTAGCGCAGAATAAAATTTTCTACCACGTAAACCAGGAAGCCATGCAAGTAAGAGATCATAGATCATTACCACTAGACGCGTAGTGCAGCGGAAGTATTGTTGATGCAGCTGATTCAACAAAGCACGCGTCGATGCAGCAGTAGTAGTCGAACGTTCTCCGTCCAACCGTCTCCTCCTCGTGATCGTCCCGCTTATCGCCGCAGTCACAGCAGCGCCTCTACCGAAGTCCACACGTCCAGGGATGGGGCACCGTGCGTCGGTGTGCTAGCACCAGCGCGCACGGCAGGGGATACGAGAGGTGGCGGCTAGGGTATCGACAGGTATATTTTCCAGGTCATTTCCTCAGCCCAACACCTCTCCTTATATAGCCTCCAATCAGATCCATATCTAATACGAGTAGAGATCAAATCCTGCTCGAAAACTATCATCCGACCTCTCATCGTTCCAGCCCATTAAGTGTGTGACACTGTAGGTTCATGTGTATTTGGCCATGGGCCAAAAATGCCTTTCCGGCCCATAAGTCAGTAGCGGTCCCTAGCAGGACATAATGACTCCCAAACACACACAAAAATCATATCGGACGAACCTATATAGTGCTCATGTACCGATCCCTTTGCCTCACGATACCAGATCGAACTCAAGGCGAGAAACGTGCCATCCTATGATAGCACGATCCTTCACTTGAACCTGTAGTGGATTACTCAGTTGTGATTGACACCTCAATCACATTTGGCATGGCCATGCACAATCCAACCACATCAAGGGGCCCGGAGATATCTCTCCTGTTATATAGGAGGGGCAAATTCCATCTTGATCGGTCATATTCCTCCGCATGTTTCATAGTAAACCCAAAATTTACTTTAATTACCACACAGTCATGGACTAGTGTTTGGTAACCCCTAAGCAAACCATTACACATGTAGGAAACAATGACGATGAGAGACCATGTGGAGGTCATCCCGTGTGTGTGATGAGTAATTGACATCGGTTTAGGAAAGTCGAGTTTGTTTTGGTTGGTTCGGACCTTGACGTTGCGTGGTGCAATCGGGCTCGGTCGGACTTGGTCAAACCTGGTCAAGGTGCTTAGGATGCATATTCTGTTGTTTCGATAGGTTTGGACTCTATTATGCGTAAGTATGACTTACTGATGCTATTTATGCTTACATGTATCGAGCGGTGCTATTTGATGTGTTTCTTGTCTGTGATGGCTGCAGGGCGTCAAGGCAGAGTCGTGGTGAGACACGAGGTGACCGAACTAGACACAGGCGGTGTCAAGGTCAGAACGGTCGGATGTGTCGAAAACGGTAGAGATTCGATGTGGTTGCAAGTCGTGGACGACAAGGAACGAGGAAGCTTCCCGGAAGGTGCACGAGGGGCATTTCGGTAAAAGCGCAAGCTGCACAGGTGGAAGCGGTTCCGTTCGGAGTTAGCGGGCAAAACGGGTTGGAAACCCGGTATGCAAGGGCTATAAATAGGTATTGGTGGCTGCATGTATCCCCATGGCTTTGGGAGAGAGTTAGGGTTTGCTAGAGTCAAAAGAAGCTTTGAGAGTTTGTTTTGGCTTTAGGCTTTAGTGGTTGGAGAGTTGGTGTAGGCAGCAGGTTGTGTCTCCCTGTGTGTGTACGTGTGTTTTTCTCTCCAAGAAGCATGTAGTGTACATGTGTTCTTGAGATGGAGAGGGAGAGGTTGCGTTGATCCTTCATGTAATCATTCCTCTGAATGTACATGCGTATCGGGACACCTCTGTGATCCTTTTGTTCCCATGAATGAAATCTCTGAAGTTATTTTCTGTTCATGCCCGTTTCTGTTCTTTGATGCTCACTATGTTAGATTTTTGACTTTTTGAGTTTCTTGTTGATTCTTGCTGAGAAGTGCCAAAATGGGTTGTTCTGTGATGGGGTTATGATTCTAGACCATTTGGTTACCTAAAATCCCAGAGACAAGTGTTTGATTTCATATTTGGCACTTTGGGCTTCTCTGTTCTTCATTTTCTTATCTAGGGTTTTGGTGTATTTCTTGATTCGCTTCAGGAGATGGCCTGATTTTTGGTCTGAGAAGTCCTTCTGTTATTGCTAACTTGGCTGCAAAATCTCATAAGCAAGGACTTAATGAAGGAATGCGCGTAGGCTACGATAGCAGAAAACAAAACTTTTCTACCGCGCACACCAGGACATCATGCTAAGGAGGGATCATTGATCATTATCACTAGACGCGCAGCGCAGCAGAAGAAGAGTTGGAGAAGCCGATCCAACCACGCGCGTCGAGGTAGTAGTGGAATTAGTCGATCGTCCCGAACAGATCGTCTCCTCCACGCGATCAACCACACCACGTGCAAGATCCAATCTGTAGATTGTTGATGCCGATCAACGCCGCAACGAGCAGCGCCTCCACCGGTATCCACACGTCCGGGGCTGGAACGCCGATCGCGAGTGTACCAGCACTCGCGAGCAGCTAGGGTTTGGCTCGGGAGGTGGCGGCTAGGGTTTGGCTCGGGATGAATAGAAGCATGCACCCCTAAGCCCCTCACCACCATATATATAGACCTCCTCACTTGGGCCTCGTGGACCGAGGCCCAATAGGAGTCTATCCAGATCTCTATCCGAATTGAGCCCACATCCGAATCACATTCAAATTAGTGTTCCAACCCGTTTAGTGTGCGACCCTGTAGGTTCACATATACTTGGTCGCGACCCGGAAACGCCCTTCCGGTCACCTTGTTAATAGCGGCCTCTAGTAAGACATATTAACCCCAAAGTATACGTAAAGATCATATCGGCTGAACCTGTAATGTTCTCATGTACGAATCCCTTTGTCTCACGATATAGATTAAGCTCAAGGCGAGACCTGTGTCATCCTCTTAATAGCTTAATCACTCTCTCGATTCCGTGATGGATTATAAACTTGTGATTGACTCCTCAATCACCTTGGCATGGCCATGCACTTTCATAATCCACTACATCGAGGGGCACAGAGATATCTCTCCGATAAGGAGGGGCAAATTCTATCTTGATCATTCACATCCCACTACATGTTTCATGGCAAACCCGAAGACTACTTTTATGACTACCCAGTTACGGAGTAGTGTTTAGTAGTCCGAAAATAAGCTACTACACATGTTGGGAACCATGATGATCTCAGGTCTAAGGATTCTACATAAACACTACTTGAGACCAACTGATGACACACGGAATCTCTGCAGTGTCTCATGGTGGGTCTATCCAACATGTGTTCACTAACACATGTCCATATTATTGATTTGGTATCACCATACCATGATCCATGAGACATGATCATCAATCAATACATATGCTGATCTTTGAATCATATTTGTTCCTCATATGATATATGATCAGGGATCATTTAGAAATAGCAACATTTTAGCATTAAGAGTCTCATGAATAAGTCACATACTCATTGATCAATAATGATAATGTCTATTTCAAGGAACAAAGTAATGCATCATAAACATAATATTTGATATATGTAACATCTCCATGTTGCCTCTAGGGCATATCACTAACACTAAAAACCATTGAGTAATTTGGATCTTGTGTGCCCTCTCTGTAGTGTTTCAGGTTTTTGGCATTTCTAGGGTTTTGTTGTGAATCTTGTTTCTCTTCTTAAGATGCCCTGAGTTTTGGTCTGGAGAGTCCTATGATCATTGCTAATCCAGCTGCAAAAGCTCAAGATCAAAGATTCAATGATTGAGGAGAAATTTGGATTTTGATGTTCTCTCTGTATTTTTTTCAAGTCCTTGGTCAATCTCTGAAATTCTTGAGTTTTTGTTTGTTTCCCTTGTTGTTTAAAGCCTCTGCAGTGTTTAGAATAGTTCATTTGTGTTTTGGACTGGAAAGATTGGAAGCTATTCTCCCTTTTCATTGAATTTGGCAAGAATCTAAAAGTTCAGAAAATCTACAGCTGTCTGAAATCGATGACCGGTCTGACCGGAAGAGAATGGGCGGTCAGACCGCTCATGTGCCTACGGTCTGACCGGGCCGAGAATGGCGGTCTGACCGGCTCTATTGGAGCGGTTTGACCGGCCGGTTAACGGCGGTCAGACCGGCCCAAGAGCAGTGAGACTGGCTAGTTCCAGGGGTTGTTTTTGTTGATTTCTTGTGTGTCTTGCTTCCTTGTTTTTATTTGAATGATTTGGTTGTCTCCTTCTCTGCGCTCCAAGTTTTTCCAGTGAGCTCATGTCTTTGCTCATGATCTTAGTTTCATAGCTCTTAATAGCTATTGAAAAATTTGGATGTGAGCACTCTTCTAGCTTGGTCGAGGTTACCTCAAGTGCTTGAAGTTCTCTTCATAGCTCTGTAGCTACTGGAGAGAAAGTTTCTTTCGTGAATCCTTTTTGGGGGCATTTTTAAGAGTCGATATTCACCCCCCCTCTGTCGCCATTTCGGTCCAACAATTGGTATCAGAGCCGGTTAGCTCTTCTTCATAGATCTTAACTGGTCTCTAGAGCCATGACGACGGGCAAGTACTCGACCAAGCCTCCCGTCTTTGATGGTATCGATTACCCCTTCTAGAAGAGCCGAATGGAGACATACATCCAGGCTCAGGGGTATGCCATCTGGCGTAAGGTCAAGGTCTGGTTTGTTGTTCCTGCCGATGAGAACATCAACGCCGGGAATATGGCTAATGTTGATGCGAACGCTAAGGCAAGGAACATCATAATCCAGGGCTTCAGTCGTAGAGAGTTTGACCGCATATCTCATCTTTCGTCCGCCTTCGATATTTGGGAGACCCTCGATGCTTACCATGAGGGCCCCACCCAAATAAAGACAGTGCGACAGGACCAGTTCAAGCGAGATTACAACAAGTTTGAAATGCTCGCTGGCGAGTCCCTCGATGAGTGTTTTGCACGTTTTCACAACATTCTGAGCAACCTCCGAGCGGTCGGTCTCACATACCCCGACTCGGATAACGCTCGACAGATGCTCGCTGCACTCGACCTTCGTGTTTGGGAGATGAAGGTGACTACCATCAAGGACACCACGGACCTCTCGACTTTGACTCTTGATGCGCTGTACTCGTGCCTCAAGACTCACAACATTGACATTGTCTCTCGCAAGTCGAAGTCACAGTCGATGGCCCTAGTCGCCGATCCCAGTTCGGCTTCTGGTCTTTCTTCTGATTTGCTGTGTGGATTCTCCCTTCCTGCTCTCTGTGACATAACTGATGATCAGTTAGAGTAGCTTGCGGATGAGCAGTTAGCCCTCCTAGCTCGGAGATTCTCCCATGCTTACAAGAGGAGGAGGGATGGAAAGAGAGGAGGACCCGTGATTTGCTTCGAGTGTGGTGGCCCCAACCACATCCGGGCAAACTGCCCCAAGCTGGAGAAGGGCAAGAACGACTACGGCGGTTCGGGCAAGAACGACTACACCGACAAGAACCACAACAAGAAGCCTCTAGTCCATGCCCAAGGGAAGAAGAAGTTCCGCGACCTTGGCAAAGCCAAGAAGCTGTTCCACCGCGTCCTCACCGCTTTCGATGACCTCGACCTCAGCAAGGTGGAGGGATGGAGCGACGACGACGGGACGGGTGACCAAGACCCCAAGAGCGGCGACGACTTCTCCGGGATGTGCTTCATGGCCCTTGAGGGCGAAGTGAGCGACAGCGAGTTGTACTCCGACTCCGACGAGGTATTTCCTTTTTACGACCAGCTCAATCATGCTTTTCTTAAGCTAGGTGGATTTCATGCTAAGTCTAGGGCTAGTTGTACCGAGTTAGAGAAGAAGTAGATAGACTATCACGGGAGCTTACTTCACTTACATCTGCTCCCTCCCGTGATGATTGTGATACATGCTGTGCTCTGTTGGGTGACATGGAGAAACTAAGGACCTCGCATGATAGTTTGTCCTCTAAACTTGATATTGTTAAGATGGAGAATATTAGTCTCTTGGCTGAGCTTGAGATGAGTAGGGTAGTTCTTGTTTCATCTACTACTGTTGAGACTAGTGCATGCACCTCATGTGAGGATAAGGACAACGCATTTAGAGGTCTTTATGCTACGCTTCTCGATCTGCCCGAGACTTGTGAAAATTGCAATAATTTGAAGATGAACCTAAAACGGGCAGGTCATAAAATTGCTGAATTACAAGCTTTTCTTCTTGAGCCTATTGTGTAGAGACCCGAATATACAAATCCGGACTCTCCTGTGTATTCTGCACTAGTCCAGGATCACGCTAGTGCACACAGTATAAACAAAGATGAAATATCGAACATATCACGATTTACTAACAAAAGACTCAAATATTATTAATAATCATCAGAGTGCGACCTTATGGCCAAGCTTACAATTAATAGCCTGAAAGGCTTAAAAGAAACTAGCAGCGGAAATCCAAAAGAAAGCGCAGCAGCCAATCGACACGCCCACAGGCTATCGAGTGGAGAACGAAGCCTAATCCACGAAGACGTCGAAGTACTCTCCTTCTGGAACCTTCTGCTGGCGATACTCCTCCTCCTCAACTGAGCAACAGGGGCATAAAGCCGTGAGTACATTGGTACTCAGCAAGCCGTTTGTAACAAATGAATGCAATATAGTATGCAAGGCTTACCAAAGGATGGCTGAAAGGTTAATTTGCATAAAACGGCATTTGAAAATACAATAAATAGATTGAAGGCGCATTTGAAGTAAAACAATAATAAATAATAATCAAAGGAATTGAAGTACCACTTATGAATCTCCCATCCATAAGCTAAATCAACCACTCATGGACCTCCCAGCCACAAGTTAAACCAACAGTGAATTAACCATCCACTGTCCAAAACTTTTTAGAAATAACTATACCTCGTGTGAAATCACCGAGCATTGTCCATGACCGAGGACGCGGCTATTCGAATAGTTTTACACTCTGCAGAGGTTGCACAACTTTACCCACAAGAGATAAATCATCTTAATAGCCAGCATGCTTCCTTAGGCATGAGACCCAGATAAATTATCACAAAGCCTTTACCTCACTCCAATCTAGTTAGACATCACCCGCTAAGGTTTCACTGCTGAAGGGTTAACCACCACAGTCAGAAGCCCCCTCTTGCGCCGTATGAGGACAGTAACCCTGTTCCTCACTGTGAGCAAACCAGTACCCCTGGTACTCACTTACCAATGATGATATCTGAACTAAACCTTTGCAAGTTAATCAGCTAGGTCTATCCCATACTAGACATGTGGTTGTGCGGTAAAACCCAGATCAATGGCGCACAAAGTTAAGTCCTTAAATGTACCCGGGCGAAACATCCACATCCCACGAAGTGAATCCACACTTCCCCCTTTACTGCACGATCATTCGCCCAAGCGAAAACCAATTTTGTATAACCAACACCAATGACACTACCCATGCCATGGCAACAAGTTTTATAACCGTGGTTAACCACCACATTCAAGTATATCATTAAGTCAAGATTAATTAACCACATGTGATGATAAACCCAACGTACTAGTGATAAGCATGGCTAAGCAATTAAACGCACAACCCATGTGACAGCTAATATTGCATCACTAAGTAATTTCCCATTCTATGGTGACAATGGAATCAGGGCATTCAAATTATCAAGGAGGAATAATCAATTAGGTCATTAACTACCAATACAAGGGTTTTATAATAAACTAGCAATGCATGATAATTTAAAGCAACATAATACATAATAGATTTGAAAACTGGGTTCAACATGATCAAAGGACACGACTTGCCTTGGCCTTGCTCAGTTAGGAATTCTTGATCTTCAAATCTTGTTTCAACTCCTTCGAACGCGCGATCTAACGGGAGAGAGAACGAGACGAACAGAAGAAATAAAATCAAATAAAATTCAAATAAACTCCAAAAACTGCAAAACCAGAACTAAAAGACAGAGCTCAATTTTATACGAATTTAGGAAGAAGAATCGGGTCGATCGGAGTTCGGACGAAGGAGAACGAGCGATCTAAAGTTTGCCGGGGCGAGAAAATGCTGGAAATTCACAGATGTTACTGTTCACCCGAGAGCAATTTTGGAAAAGGAGGCTAGCGCTAGCGAGAGGAGACATGAGAGGTGAATCTAACTAGCAAAATAGGTTGTTAGGGACTCAAGGCACATACAGGAACTGACGGCACGCCAAACGGAGACCGTTTACGGCACGGGCGGCTACAACGACATGGGTAGGAGAGAGGAATAAAATCCGGGCATGGCACGTGGAGAGGTAGGGTGAGCACGGGCTAGAACGCGGCTTGGCGAAGCTAGAAAAATTATCGGCTCGGCCAGAAACCTATCGGAGACGGCGCAATCGACGTTTGAACGACGTCGGGAAGGGAAAAGGAAAAACTTAACATCTTGGTGCTCGGTGAACGAAATCTAAAACTACTTGGAGGGTAGCTACCTGGGATGGTTTGGCACGAAGTGACGCGAACGGATTGGGGAAAACACTACCGGATAGATGGGGGACACGGGATGCCATTGGCGGCCATGGCGAGGTTCGGAGGCGAAAATTTGTGGAGGCTTTTCGGGGAAACGAAAGTGAGCACGGCGTAGAACGCGGCGAGGCAAGGCTAGGAAAAATTACGGCAAGGGCTAAAGCTTACCGGAGGCGACGAATCGACGTCGGGAAGCGCTCTTGACCTAGATTGGGGAAATCTCGATTCCGGGAGATTGGCTGCACCAAAACCAAATTAACTTGGCTAGAAGGTAGATGGGACATGAAGGCACAATGTGACGCGAAAGGATCACGGAGAAACTCACCGAATAGCTCGAGACACGACGAGCAAATTCGGGACCGAAGGGTGTCGGTGCCGACGGCGTCCTGGGCTTTGAGGGGACTTGGCACGGCTTGGGATGAGTTTAGGGGAGCCAATGGGTCCTATTTATAGGCTTGGAAGAGGTAGAAACCGACTCCAATCCGCGGATTTCGGTTTAGAGTCCGTTTCAGAAAATTGGAGATAAAAGGCAAACGGATGAACGAAACGGAAAGAGGCCTGTTGGGATGGATTCCTTGCGTGATTTGGCACAACTTTTCTTTTGGGAAGACATTCAAATAATGTCCGGATTGGAAGTTATGAAGAGAGAGAAAAATGGAAAAATATGTACGCAGCCGATCGGGATCGATCGAAGCTCTGGAGGTTGAAGATGAACCAGGTGCTGACACGTGTCGAGTACTGTTCATTCTCTCTCCTCTTTTTTTTGGAAATTTCAAATTGAGCTCAAACAAACTCCGAAAAATCCCAGAAAATACAGAAAAATTCCTTGTGACACAAGGAACACAAATAAAATAGTTTTGGCAAATATTAATGTTTATTTTAATCATATTAAATCTTTTTTATTAATGAAAATTCCAATTAAGCTTTAATTAATTCCAGAAAAATCCAAATGGTGAATTTTATTTTAAAAGCTTCAAAAAGGCTCTGAAAATCAGGATGTTACAAACCTCCCCCCTTAAACGGAATCTCGTCCCCGAGATTCAGGCTAACTAAAAGAATAGGTTACAAGGTGCGACGTTGGAGACGACGTTGTTGAGGCTTCCCTTTGTAACGCTCTGAGGTATCTGACTTCCCTGTTTTGATGACAATCCATGGCTTGCTCCTGGAGTCTTGGCAGTGGTATTTCCAAGGTTGAACGGAGTTGGCATGATTGCTTTACGCTTCTGCGGACACTTGCGAGCGTAATGACCTGGCTCCTTACACCTGAAGCAAGTAACTGAAGCTGTAGGGTTAAAACTTCTGTGTGGCCCACTGCTAGCATTGATAGGGCGTCGGCCCAAAATATCCGATCGAGGTATTGAAGCTAGAGTCTTGGAATTCCCCTGGTGTGGTACACATTCTGGCTGACACGTGTTGATTCTTTCTTTTTGTGACCGATGCAACTGAGTTCCTTGTTGGACCATCTTCCTCTTTCGGAATTGGGTTTCACCTAGTGGGAGTGTCTTGTCTGATGGGGCCACACAATTGTCCTGGTTGTATTGTTGTGCCTCATCTTTTGATGGTATCTTGGCAAATGTACCTGTAGTCCTGCCTTCTTTTGTCAATGCACTCATGGTAGTAGCTCGGAGTTTCTCTCGTTGCTGCTGCAATACTGAGGCCAATATCGAATCCAAGGGGCACTGAGCTGGGCTATGGTCCTGGCTTTCACATAGGTAACAAGTAATCTTGCTCATAGGACATTCTTCAAGAAAATGAGTTCCTTCGCAACTGGAGCAACTGATTTCATGTTCGCTAGCATAATGTCCTATCTCTCCACAGCGAGTACAGGCACAATTCTTAAACTTATTCTTTAAGTAGCATTGTTGGATGCAGTGCTCTTCCTTGTCACAACGATTGTGGGCTTCGTGCTGGATTACCTTCCTTGTAGGACATCTGGCAAATTTGTGGCCAGTTTTGTCGCAGTTGGCACAAAGAAAATCTTGTGCTGGCTTCCCTTTTTGAGGACATTGGAAGGCTACGTGTCCATCCCCACCACAACGGTAGCAGATAACATCTCTATCTGTATTATGGATTGTGGAAGAACGATGTCCCATGCGGTCATCCTGAGTTGCCTGGTTTGCGTTGCTGCCCTCTGGGTCTTGGTTCGTCTGACTGCGCCCTTCTGTGTTCTGAGTGTCAACCATTTCTGCTCTGCTCTGAAAGAAAGACCACTTGCTGAGAACTGGCTTCTCAAGGCTCAGTAGGTAAGAGGGAAAAGCAAAGGTAAGCGGTAAACTCGTCTAAGGGGGATATCTAATGGCAACCCTAAACTAAGCAGACACTTAGCCGAAAAGGCTAACAAAAGAAGCAATAAACTCCACAAAAAGATTTTTGACATGACTGCATCATAATGCTAGAAGCAAAATTGCAGCTCACATCACACCCAACGGCAAATAAGAAGCAAAACGTTCTACACGATGCTAAAACTATAACAGGGTTCAAATCTAATGGTTCCTAATCTTCATGGAAATCTCCAATCTTGTCTTGACATATTGGATGCTTCCTTGATCTGGACTTCACAGCACAGCTTGAAGAATTCCATGCCAACTTTCACTTTGATGGAGGGACACTCGAGACATCTATGGATATTGTAGAGATAAGAAGTCAAATTGAGTTTCGAAAACAATATTTCAGAGGAGACAAGGAGCAAGAATCCTAAGAATGAGGTAAGAATCAAGAATTACTAGTCAATCATTTGGTTGATTTGATTTAGAAAATAAATTTTGAAAACTTGACTAATTCGACCATTCTAACTAGGGCTTCGCCCTACAGTCGATATAGCTCTGATACCATCTCTGTAGAGACCCGAATATACAAATCCGGACTCTCCTGTGTATTCTGCACTAGTCCAGGATCACGCTAGTGCACACAGTATAAACAAAGATGAAATATCGAACATATCACGATTTACTAACAAAAGACTCAAATATTATTAATAATCATCAGAGTGCGACCTTATGGCCAAGCTTACAATTAATAGCCTGAAAGGCTTAAAAGAAACTAGCAGCGGAAATCCAAAAGAAAGCGCAGCAGCCAATCGACACGCCCACAGGCTATCGAGTGGAGAACGAAGCCTAATCCACGAAGACGTCGAAGTACTCTCCTTCTGGAACCTTCTGCTGGCGATACTCCTCCTCCTCAACTGAGCAACAGGGGCATAAAGCCGTGAGTACATTGGTACTCAGCAAGCCGTTTGTAACAAATGAATGCAATATAGTATGCAAGGCTTACCAAAGGATGGCTGAAAGGTTAATTTGCATAAAACGGCATTTGAAAATACAATAAATAGATTGAAGGCGCATTTGAAGTAAAACAATAATAAATAATAATCAAAGGAATTGAAGTACCACTTATGAATCTCCCATCCATAAGCTAAATCAACCACTCATGGACCTCCCAGCCACAAGTTAAACCAACAGTGAATTAACCATCCACTGTCCAAAACTTTTTAGAAATAACTATACCTCGTGTGAAATCACCGAGCATTGTCCATGACCGAGGACGCGGCTATTCGAATAGTTTTACACTCTGCAGAGGTTGCACAACTTTACCCACAAGAGATAAATCATCTTAATAGCCAGCATGCTTCCTTAGGCATGAGACCCAGATAAATTATCACAAAGCCTTTACCTCACTCCAATCTAGTTAGACATCACCCGCTAAGGTTTCACTGCTGAAGGGTTAACCACCACAGTCAGAAGCCCCCTCTTGCGCCGTATGAGGACAGTAACCCTGTTCCTCACTGTGAGCAAACCAGTACCCCTGGTACTCACTTACCAATGATGATATCTGAACTAAACCTTTGCAAGTTAATCAGCTAGGTCTATCCCATACTAGACATGTGGTTGTGCGGTAAAACCCAGATCAATGGCGCACAAAGTTAAGTCCTTAAATGTACCCGGGCGAAACATCCACATCCCACGAAGTGAATCCACACTTCCCCCTTTACTGCACGATCATTCGCCCAAGCGAAAACCAATTTTGTATAACCAACACCAATGACACTACCCATGCCATGGCAACAAGTTTTATAACCGTGGTTAACCACCACATTCAAGTATATCATTAAGTCAAGATTAATTAACCACATGTGATGATAAACCCAACGTACTAGTGATAAGCATGGCTAAGCAATTAAACGCACAACCCATGTGACAGCTAATATTGCATCACTAAGTAATTTCCCATTCTATGGTGACAATGGAATCAGGGCATTCAAATTATCAAGGAGGAATAATCAATTAGGTCATTAACTACCAATACAAGGGTTTTATAATAAACTAGCAATGCATGATAATTTAAAGCAACATAATACATAATAGATTTGAAAACTGGGTTCAACATGATCAAAGGACACGACTTGCCTTGGCCTTGCTCAGTTAGGAATTCTTGATCTTCAAATCTTGTTTCAACTCCTTCGAACGCGCGATCTAACGGGAGAGAGAACGAGACGAACAGAAGAAATAAAATCAAATAAAATTCAAATAAACTCCAAAAACTGCAAAACCAGAACTAAAAGACAGAGCTCAATTTTATACGAATTTAGGAAGAAGAATCGGGTCGATCGGAGTTCGGACGAAGGAGAACGAGCGATCTAAAGTTTGCCGGGGCGAGAAAATGCTGGAAATTCACAGATGTTACTGTTCACCCGAGAGCAATTTTGGAAAAGGAGGCTAGCGCTAGCGAGAGGAGACATGAGAGGTGAATCTAACTAGCAAAATAGGTTGTTAGGGACTCAAGGCACATACAGGAACTGACGGCACGCCAAACGGAGACCGTTTACGGCACGGGCGGCTACAACGACATGGGTAGGAGAGAGGAATAAAATCCGGGCATGGCACGTGGAGAGGTAGGGTGAGCACGGGCTAGAACGCGGCTTGGCGAAGCTAGGAAAATTATCGGCTCGGCCAGAAACCTATCGGAGACGGCGCAATCGACGTTTGAACGACGTCGGGAAGGGAAAAGGAAAAACTTAACATCTTGGTGCTCGGTGAACGAAATCTAAAACTACTTGGAGGGTAGCTACCTGGGATGGTTTGGCACGAAGTGACGCGAACGGATTGGGGAAAACACTACCGGATAGATGGGGGACACGGGATGCCATTGGCGGCCATGGCGAGGTTCGGAGGCGAAAATTTGTGGAGGCTTTTCGGGGAAACGAAAGTGAGCACGGCGTAGAACGCGGCGAGGCAAGGCTAGGAAAAATTACGGCAAGGGCTAAAGCTTACCGGAGGCGACGAATCGACGTCGGGAAGCGCTCTTGACCTAGATTGGGGAAATCTCGATTCCGGGAGATTGGCTGCACCAAAACCAAATTAACTTGGCTAGAAGGTAGATGGGACATGAAGGCACAATGTGACGCGAAAGGATCACGGAGAAACTCACCGAATAGCTCGAGACACGACGAGCAAATTCGGGACCGAAGGGTGTCGGTGCCGACGGCGTCCTGGGCTTTGAGGGGACTTGGCACGGCTTGGGATGAGTTTAGGGGAGCCAATGGGTCCTATTTATAGGCTTGGAAGAGGTAGAAACCGACTCCAATCCGCGGATTTCGGTTTAGAGTCCGTTTCAGAAAATTGGAGATAAAAGGCAAACGGATGAACGAAACGGAAAGAGGCCTGTTGGGATGGATTCCTTGCGTGATTTGGCACAACTTTTCTTTTAGGAAGACATTCAAATAATGTCCGGATTGGAAGTTATGAAGAGAGAGAAAAATGGAAAAATATGTACGCAGCCGATCGGGATCGATCGAAGCTCTGGAGGTTGAAGATGAACCAGGTGCTGACACGTGTCGAGTACTGTTCATTCTCTCTCCTCTTTTTTTTTGGAAATTTCAAATTGAGCTCAAACAAACTCCGAAAAATCCCAGAAAATACAGAAAAATTCCTTGTGACACAAGGAACACAAATAAAATAGTTTTGGCAAATATTAATGTTTATTTTAATCATATTAAATCTTTTTTATTAATGAAAATTCCAATTAAGCTTTAATTAATTCCAGAAAAATCCAAATGGTGAATTTTATTTTAAAAGCTTCAAAAAGGCTCTGAAAATCAGGATGTTACATATTGCTTCTTGTGTAAATTGTCCCAAGCTTACTGCTGAGCTTGAAGCTGTCTCCAAATAGTTTCAAGAATTAGTTGATGACAACAATAGATTGGCTCAAAATGCTTCTAAGGACCCTGTTAGCTCACCATGCATTAATTGTAACAAACTAAAATCTGATTTGATTGCATTGGATGAGAAATGTGTGAAGCTGACGAAGGACCTTCTAGAGAAGCAGCCATCTGCTTGTACTGTGTGTGTTGGGAAGAAGCATGAGGGTTTGGTAGAGACGCCTAGCGACGCGTACCAACTGGCTAGTAGTAGGACTGTCCCCTCAGAGTCGGCTGTGCGTGCACAAGCCATTCTTTCTTCTACTGTTGGTTCTTTATTTGCTCCCTTACCTCCTGCTGTCTCTTCTTCTCCCTGTTCTTCTTGCGCCTCTCTCTTTCGGGAGTGTCAGTATCTTATGAACACTCTCGAGAGGTTTGTAGGAGGCAAGAAGAAGCTAAATCTTATTCTAGACCAGTCCAAGATTTGCAAGTTCAATCAAGATCTAGGATACGATTTCTATGAGGACATGAGGAAGCATCCACCTGCCGTGCTCAGACCCATAGCACCAGGTGTGGTCGAGACTGAGCCCAGGACCGAGAAAGTCCAATTTAAGTCAGCAGGCTTTGTCCAAGGGATTTCTGACAGCAAGGTGATTCCACCTGCAGCTTCGGCCTCTCAGAAGGCGAAGCCTCATCATGCTACTTCTACCTCTTAGAAGGTGAAGTATCATTGCACCTTCTGTCAGAAGGATGGACATCTGATCGGTCGATGCTTCAGGTGCGCCAAGATCGCGCGTAGAGACCGTGTTGAGTCTCTTAGGCGTATTCAGGGTTAGCCCCAGACCTTGAGTGCACCTAAGACCAAAACGAGGTCTAGGTTTGTTTCAGCTAATGGGTTTGGGCAGCATCGAGGACTTGGTTTTTCCGAGTTTTCTGGTTTTCATCCTTATGCTCCCTTTGGTCGTGACTTCCGCCATTCTGAGGGTAGATCTCGTTTTCCCCGTCGAGATGACTACCTGCGGCGTGTTTAGCGTGTTGTCGATACTCCGACTCGCTCGTCTGTAGCAGTCGGACCCAGCAACAGCTTCTGGTCTACACGTAGACCTTCTGGCTTGTTGAGTGACAGAGAGCGTAGGGTAGATAGAGGTTAGTCGTGTGTGGCTACTTCTTCTACTCGACGTGTTACTCAGTATTGGGTGCCAAAATCACTCTTGATTTACCCTAGTACTGAGACTTTACTCTCTGTTTGACTCAGGTTCGCCGGGCAGGGAAGGGAAAGGTTTGGCTCGTAGACTCCGGGTGTTCACGACACATGACCGGAGACTCCTGTTGGTTTTCTTCCCTTGCCCGTGCTCCAGGTGATGAGACGATCACCTTCGGAGATGCTTCATCTGGGTGCGTCATCGCCAAAGGTACAGTGCGCGTTAATGATTC
Source organism: Dendrocalamus latiflorus (assembly GCA_017311315.1). Classification (NCBI taxonomy): domain Eukaryota; kingdom Viridiplantae; phylum Streptophyta; class Magnoliopsida; order Poales; family Poaceae; genus Dendrocalamus; species Dendrocalamus latiflorus. The sequence continues at coordinate 7,025,321 of CM029675.1, forward strand.
ATTCATTTTGAAAGATGTTGCCTTGGTTAGTAAGCTGCAGTATAATTTGCTTTCAGTTTCTCAGCTTACCGATGACGGTTTCGAGGTGAGCTTTAAGAAAAACAATTGCAAAATTCTTTATTCTTCGGGTAGTTTGGTTTGCGGGATTTCTCGGTTTGGGAGGATCTTTCGTGCTAATTTTTCTGAGTCTTCTGGTGATCCTCTCAGATGTTTAGTTGCTTCTGAGTCCCGCGACCTTTCTTTCTGTCATAAGAGACTTGGTCATATTGGATTTGACCATTTGACCCGAGTTAGCGGCCACGACCTCATTCGTGGTTTGCCGAAACTCAAGATGGTCAAAGATCTAGTTTGTGCTCCTTGTCAGCACGGCAAGATGGTTGCCGCTTCCCATCCTCCGGTCACAGTCACTATGACCGATGCACCAGGACAGCTGCTCCATATGGATACAGTTGGACCAGCTCGAGTGCAGTCAGAAGGAGGGAAGTGGTATGTCCTTGTCGTGGTCGATGACTTCTCGAGGTACTCTTGGGTGTTTTTCTTAGCCTCGAAGGATGAGATGTTTACACATTTTCGAGGTCTTTTCAGTAGGCTTTTTGTTGAGCTTTCGGGTGCCTTACGAGCGATCCGCAGTGAAAATGGCACGGAGTTCAAGAATTCCTACTTTGAGAGGTTCTACGATGAGACGGGTGTAGAGCACCAGTTCTCTTCTGCGCACGTCCCACAGCAGAATGGCGTCGTGGAGAGGAAGAACCGTACCTTGGTCGAGATGGCCAGGACGATGCTCAATGAGTACTCTACACCGCGGAAGTTTGGGCTGAGGCTATAGCTACCGCGTGCCATGTCTCAAATCGAGTTTTTCTTTGGGCACACTTGCACCGCACTTTTTATGAGTTGAGATATAGGCGAAAGCCCAGTGTATCTCATTTTCGTGTGTTTGGTTGCAAGTGCTTTATTCTGAAGTCCGGGAACCTAGACAAGTTCGAGTCACATTCTTGTGATGGGATCTTTCTAGGTTACTCGACTTCTTCACGGGCTTATAGGGTTTGGAACTGCGAGTCTAGCAAAATGGTAGAGACCTGTGAGGTGACCTTCGACGAGGCCAGTCCGGGGACTAGGCCCGATGTCTCAGGTTCTTTAGAGCAATCCGAGCCCATCTTTGTGGATGATGTGGATGATGGACATGAGGGTTGTCTACCTGATCTAGTCCCTCATCCACCCATCCACCCCTTTAGGTGCCTTCTTCCACTGCACCTCGAGGCGATCAGCCCATGCCTTCTGTCTCTTCTGGAGCTAGTGGCTCTGTTCCTACCTCTTCAGCTCATGAGGTAGAGGCCACTTCTTCATCTCATCCAGGACCTCCTAGACATATCCAAAAAGACCATCCTTCTGAGCAGATTATCGGAGACCTCTTTGAGCGAGTCACTCGTTCAAAGTCTGGCATGTCGCATTTCTGTCTCCATTCTACCTTTGTTGCCACCTTTGAGCCCAAGGATGTTAGTCATTCTCTGTCTGACGAGTCTAGGGTCAATGCCATGCATGAGGAGCTAGAGAATTTCGAGAGAAACAAGGTCTGGTCACTTGTTGAGCCCCCTCGAGGTCACAATGTCATTGGGACCAAGTGGGTATTCAAGAACAAGCAGAGTGAGGATGGGGTTGTCATTCAGAACAAGGCTAGATTGGTAGCTCAGGGGTTCTCCCAGGTTGAGGGTCTAGATTTCGAGGAGACCTTTGCCCCTGTAGCTAGACTTGAGGCCATTAGAATCCTGCTTGCCTTTGCAGCTTCTAAGGGTTTCAAGCTTTACCAGATGGATGTCAAGAGTGCCTTCCTCAATGGATTTATTGAGGAAGAAGTCTATGTTAGACAGCCTCCAGGTTTCGAAAACCCCAAATACCCAAACCATGTCTTCAAGCTTTCGAAAGCGCTGTATGGACTTAAGCAGGCCCCTAGGGCTTGGTATGAGAGGCTTAAGTCCTATCTGTTGAGTCATGGTTTCGAGATGGGTAAGGTAGATAAGACCTTGTTCATTCACCGGCATGGCATTGATCTTCTGCTCGTCCAGATTTATGTGGATGACATCATCTTTGGTGGCTCTTCACATGCTCTCGTTTCCTAGTTTTCCGATGTCATGAGCTCGGAGTTTGAGATGAGCATGATGGGCGAGTTGAGTTTCTTCCTTGGCTTCCAAATCAAGTAGACTCGGGAGGGTACCTTCTTGCATTAGGGCAAGTACACTCGAGACCTCCTGAAGTGCTTCGATATGAGTGATGGTAAGTCGGTGTCCACTCCTATGGCTACATCAGCTTCACTCGACCCAGATGAGGACGGCGAGCCAGTTGATCAGAAGGAGTACCGCAGCATGATTGGCTCCCTCTTGTACCTCACCACCTCGAGACCGGACATACACTTTGCTGTGTGTCTTTGTGCTCGGTTTCAGGCTTCTCCTCGCGTATCTCACCGCCAGACGGTTAAGCGCATCCTTCGGTACCTTTGAGCTACCATTGACTATGGTATCTGGTACTCTTCCTCGTCCTATCTTTCCTTGAGAGCCTATTCGGATGCAGACTTTGCTGGCTGTAGGATAGATAGGAAGAGCACTTCTGGCGCCTGCCAATTCATTGGCACTTCTCTCGTTCCCTGGTCTACGAGGAAGCAGACCGGTGTTGCACGGTCCACCGCAGAGGCCGAGTACGTTGCTGCAGCTAGTTGCTGTAGCCAGGTGCTCTAGATGGTCTCAACCCTGCGGGACTTTGGGTTATTTATTGACAGTGTTCCACTTTTTTGTGATAACACTTCTACGATTAACATTGCTAAGAACCCAGTGTAGTATTCTCGGACCAAGCATATCGATATTCGCTATCACTTCCTTAGAGACCATGTAGAGAAGGATGACATCGTGCTCCAGTTTGTGGAGAGTGACCACCAGTTGGCTGATATCTTTACCAAGCCATTGGATAGCTCTAGGTTTTCAGCTCTACGGGGAGAGCTTGGGGTGGTTTGTCCGTACGGATTGTTGTGAGGGGGAGCTTTGTGCTTTACTGCCCTATCACTAGGTTATGCTCTTGCTCATTTCTGTTGCATTGCATTTCGGGTGCATTGGGGGTTAGTCCTTCTAGCATAGATTAGAGTGGTTCTCTTGCCTAGCTGTTCAGACTTCTTGTTCTTATCTTGTGATTCTAGGATGCTGTTTGTTAGCTGTTTCTCTTCTCACTAGGTTGAGCTCACTCACTTCTTGTAGGTTCTAGCGAGTGTTGGGCCACCCTCGGGTAGACAGGGTACGTGTTTGCTCTTTAGTGAGTTAGATGATTATTTGATAGTCCTAGAGTCTCATGGGGTAGATGAGAGTCAGTTTGAGCCATAGTATCCTCTATATCTTGTCTATGCTTTAAGGACTGCCCTTTCGGATTTTCTTTACCAGCCTCTCTTGTTTATTGCTTTGGTTCAAGGGGAGTTCATTTGGGAGCTTCTGGAGCTTAATATTGACATAACTCAACTTGAACTAAAAGTTGCATCACATGTTGAGGGGGAGCTGGATTTTCTTGCATGTCATTCTGCATTGTAAATAACTACAGTGAGCCTTGATTATTATCCTGGTATGACATGTTTACAATGCTTTACACCTTGCCATGACTTGTGCTTATTTGCTAGATTTATCATGACTTTATATGTGTAGACTAGCTTTTGCCATGATAAGTTAATTAAGCTTGCTCAAATTGAACTAAAACTTGTCATGTTAGCACTCGAGACTAGTCTCTCTTGAGTTATCCTTTTATGATTCATGCCATGTCAAATAGGTTGAGTTGAGCGTTGAGTCTCTATTGAGCTTTAGATTGAGCTATGTTAGTTCTTGATGATGCATAAGTTAGTACAATCTTTTATGAAATCAAAAAGATCTCTTTTGTGCGAAAAACTGATCTCACCAATTTTTTCTCATGAGATGGCTTGCCATTGCACTAGGCATGAACTTAGGGGGAGTTTTGGATGACCAAGACTATCTTCTTAAGCTCATTGCTTGGAGCGGTCGCATAAGGCTTGAGATCTAGCACATGACTAAACAAAAATCTTGGTTGGAATCAATCATGAGTTTCTCAAAGTAAAAAAAATATGTCAATTGTGCTCAACTTGCTAAAATTTCAAAGGTTACAAGTACTTAAACAAATGTTTCACTCTTGAACTTGTAGCACTCTAATTTGACTCAATACTAGCTTCTTGGTTTCGCTTAGCTTATTGACATGGTTTGCATCATCCTTGGATACCTCTCGCTAGACTATGATCATGGATGACTTGACAGGCTAAGACTTTATACTAAAATTTCGGATTGTGACTTAATTGGTTTAGCTGGCTTATACATGTCTTGTCATGATCTAGATAGCATGTTTATGTGTTATGGCTTGGTGTAATACTTGTTGATCATCTTGGATAATTCTCATGGCTCTACATGCTTAAAATAAACAAACTTCAGCCATTTCATCCAATACCATGTCATATTCTCTCGTTTGCATCCTTGATGTGTTTATTGCCAAAAGGGGGAGAATAGTGGTAGAAAAAGCCATTTGGGAAGCTTTCTAGAGCTTTAGAGAAAAATTTGCTCTTTCTTGTGTAGCTCTAGTGCTCCTTTGTCGACATGGTCATGCAGCTCTTTTGCTCTTTCCTTTGGACCATGTTTGACTTCGTTCTCAAACTCAACTTCACACTTTTTCTGGGTTTGTCAATATACTCATCAAGGGGGAGATTGAGAGACCATCTGGAGGTCATCCCGTGTGTGTGATGAGTAATTGACATCGGTTTAGGAAAGTCGAGTTTGTTTTGGTTGGTTCGGACCTTGACGTTGCGTGGTGCAATCGGGCTCGGTCGGACTTGGTCAAACCTGGTCAAGGTGCTTACGATGCATATTCTGCTGTTTCGACAGGTTTGGACTCTATTATGCGTAAGTATGACTTACTGATACTATTTATGCTTACATGTATCAAGCGGTGCTATTTGATGTGTTTCTTGTCTGTGATGGCTACAGGGCGTCGAGGCGGAGTCGTGGTGAGACACGAGGTGACCGGACTAGACACAGGCGGTGTCGAGGTCAGAACGGTCGGATGTGTCGAAGACGGCGGAGATTCGATGTGGTTGCGAGTCGTGGACGACAATGATAGGAACGGGGTCCCGATCTTCCAACCGGTTCTGGATATGTTCGATTTGGTGGAGGCGCGACACAAATCGATCCGGCTTCCGAACAACACGTTCCGAACCCTGCAATCGCAGCACCACGTCTCTTCAGGTTATCAGCCGTGCGCAGCGCGGTTGACCTCACCAAGAAGGCTAATCCTCACCTGCGAATCGAAGAACACAAGTAAGAACAAGGAAAAACACAACTGAATTGCAGATGTATTGATTTAGCACTCGAAAGTTGGGGTCTCACAAACCGATGAACGGCGAAACTGTTCAAAAATAGATTAATCTAAGCAAAACGCAAACCCTAATGGTGGGGGTGGCGGCTGGATATAAAGGATTGAGGGGCATGCAAAACCCCTGGACGCGCCCTGTCGGACCCGGATTTTTCAATCCAAATCCACTGTGATTCACTGCACTATTCCCTAGATCAGTAGATAGTGCTCACAGTTTACAGTTCTGAATATCAAAATACATATCATGCGGAAGCGTAAATATAATAGTAAACTTACTCATGGGCTGATTAGGCCGAAATTAATAAACTACAGCAGCGGAAGAACGAAGCACACAGGTGGGACCTTCAGGACATGCCCACAGGCAGCCAACTGGAGGTTCGCGACCTAGCCCTTGACATCTTCATCTTCTCGGCCAGCTTGTCCAATCTTGTTGCTGAGGCGAGGTGATTTGATTCCTGATTCTGAATTTTGTCGCAAAAGCGAGTATGAGCACTCCGACCCCGTGCTCAGCAAGCCCACACACAGAATGCAATATTTAAACATGTATGGCTAATCAAAGGATGGCTTGGGCTTATTTTATTTTGCGAAGAGTGCTTTTGAATACAATTATAGAAAAATCCCTGAGACTTAGTGTTGTGGCTACAGACCAAACAAAGAGAGAGATGGTAGTGGAGAGTGATGAAGATGAATGTAATGGCCTGCCCTCTCCCCATGGTCGGTGTTCTATATATATACATGGGGAGTGCTTTTACAATTATGCCCTTACAGCTGATTATCCCCTTCAGGGGTATTTGTGTCATTACATGTGGCCTATTCTGGGCCTTATAACTTCCTATCAGGCCTGCTGGGTTTAGGTTGGGGCCACCCCTACGACAGGAGCCTCTCATGGTGAAGGGCTTCACAGGGCCGAAGCCATGTCGCCGAGTCCTTTGGCCCCCTCCGTCCCCGCGGCCTGTGAACTTCTCCAAACTTGACCCGGGGTTGCGCTGTGGCCGAAGCAGATGCGTGCTCTTCCGGCCGTCCACGTGGTGAAGCGTGCTTGGCGCGGTGCGGGCCTTGAGGCGTCGTGACCATCAATGTGACGGCGGACTCCCGGCATGTGGACTTCTGAGGCGCGCGTGCTCCACAGTCGTTGCGGCCTTGCCACCTGGTGGTGTGCTTTTTAATGACGGTTAGCTTGCCGAGGGGCAGGCTGTCGCATCGTGTAGTGCGCGTTCTCGTGAGTGGAGCGTGCGACGGTTTCCGGTGTGCACGCGGTGGGGTGCGGACGGTTGCAATCACGCACCCCTGGTAACTGAACCGCCCGACGCCCCCCGCTTGTGCTTCCACCGGTTGGCGTGCCGCCGATTGGCATCCCTCCATGCTGGCGGCTCTTCGCCTGGTGAGGGCGAGTATAAATATGTTGGCGTCGGGGCCGCTCCCTAGACATCCCTTGTTGCACATCCAGTACCTGTTCATGGTTAACTTCTCATATGTAGGGAAAATTTTGTTCATCTACGTTTGGTGACTGCGTCGACCGGCGTCAATGCCCGTGAGCGCCGGTGAACAAAATACGTCCTATTTGTGGAAATGCTTCACAGCATGATGCGGAAATGGCAAGGCCTGACTTGCTCTCGTAGACAGATATGAAGTCATCCATACGCTCTGATCGTGCGAACGAGCATATGCTGGTGTGGCGACGCATATCTGTTTACGAGATCATGCCTGCTCTTGCCACAAATTGACCTTTGCATGTTCGAGTTATGGTGGTCGTATGTGCTGTTCTCCGTTCTTCAAGCTCGCTCCATCCCCTCGCCTAGTTGAAGTAGACGCGCGCGCTCCGTTCCCTACCCTTCGAACGGGTGGCAGCGAAGCTGGTGCCTAGTCGAAGTAGACGCGCGCGCTCCATCGCCTGCCCTTCGAACGGGTGGCATCGAAGCTAGCGCCTAGTTGAAGTAGACGCGCGCGCTCCGTCGCCTCGCCTAGTTGGAGTAGACGTGCGCGCGCTCCGTTCCCTACCCTTCGAACGGGTGGCAGCGAAGCTGGCGCCTAGTCGAAGTAGACGCGCGCGCTCCGTCCCCTACCCTTCGAACGGGTGGCAGCGAAGCTGGCGCCTAGTCGAAGTAGACGCGCGCGCTCCGTCCCCTACCCTTCGAACCGGTGGCAGCGAAGCTGGCGCCTAGTTGAAGTAGACGCGCGCGCGCTCCGTCGCCTGCCCTTCGAACGGGTGGCAGCGAAGCTGGCGCCTAGTCGAAGTAGACGCGCGCGCTCCGTCCCCTACCCTTCGAACGGGTGGCAGCCAAGCTGGCGCCTAGTTGAAGTAGACGCTCGCGCGCTCCGTCGCCTGCCCTTCGAACGGGTGGCAGTGAAGCTGGCGCCTAGTTGAAGTAGACTCGCGCGCTCCGTCGCCTGCCCTTCGAACGGGTGGCAGCGAAGCTGTCGCCTAGTCGAAGTAGACGCGTGCGCTCCATCCCCTACCCTTCGAACGGGTGGCGGTAAAGCTGGCGCCCTCGCCTCGTGAACACCGCCACGCGTACGGTGACTCGGGATCTTGCGGTGTGGTCTTGCGCTGTAGAGGTTCCTGGAATCACGCCGGCCCCCGGCCTGCCAGGGTTAGGTTCCCGTACCGTGCAACCCGACGCGCCCGAGGCACGTGGCGGCCTACGACTGGCGGGCAGCGGGATGTGGACGGTTGCGTGTGCGCGGCCGCTCGCCACTTCCCTAGGCAAGGGGGACACGGGGCGGGCAGTGAATGGCACGGCGCCGGAGCGGTTGTGATCCCCTGGCCCATTAATGCGCCTTTAACTGCGGCTAGGTAGCGTCGTGCTGTGACGGCCCTTGGCGCTTGTGGTCGTGGCCTTCCAGCTTTGGGTATGGGGCATTGCGCTGGACGGGCGCTTGTACTACTGCGGTCGCGCCCCGACGCGGACCTTCGCGACACTTCGCTTTCCGTTACGGGGAATCGTGCGGGGCGGACCTTTACACCGCTGCGGTTGCATCCGGCACGCGGATCGTTGCGACGCTTCGATAGCAGCAGTACAGGCGAGGTGGCTTGAAATTGCCCCCCTGTAACAGCGCCCCCGCACCTTTACGCCCTTTTCCTGCCTGCTCCGCCCTCGACACTTTCGCGATATCTTCACCGCTTCAATCTCTCCGTGGGAAGCGATGGCCTCCAGTAGCGAGCACGGCCAGATGGTTGGTGGCTCTGTCGTTCGCCGGCAGTCCTCGCAGTTAAAGGTGAAATACACGCTCCAAGAGCGCAACCCAACGGCGGCTGACAAGGAGTGGCTGGTGGCGAAGGAGGATGGCACGTTCTCCGGCGAGCTAGGCCCCTCGCTCGTGACTGAGGAGACGATCCAAGGGCTACTGCACGCGGGGAAATTGTCCGAGCGCCAGGAGGTACGATTGCCCGCTGCCGACGAGACGGAACCACATCCCGAGAGGTCGGAGGCGATCGTGTTCGTTGCCTTTTTCGACGCGGGGCTCCGCATCCCCACGACGGCTGTCGTGGGTAACGTGCTGCGGACCTTCGGGCTGGAGCTGGCGCAACTGACTCCGAACGCCGTGGCCCGGCTCGCGGTGTACAGCTGGGCCTTACGCTCGGGGGCGTGTTGGCCCAGCGCCTCGTTGTTCGCCTACCTTCACGAGGCACGATGCCAGCGCAAGGACCGGAAGGACGGGACGCTGTCGACCTTCGGCAGCGTCACCTTTGTCCTTCGTCCGTCGTGCAAGAAGCTCTTCCCCGCGAACGCAACTCGCGGGAAGTGGGAGTCTTACTGGATGAAGCGGTGGTTCTACCACCGTGTGGAGAGCGGGAGCGGCCTTGAGTGCACAGGCCCACCGATCGCGTTCAAGCCCTCGCCCGGCCGAACGCTCGATGACGAGGACAAGCGGAGGGTCCAGCGGCTCGTAGGCGTGGCCGCCCGCTTCAAGATGCGCGACCTCGCCGAAGAGTTCGTGATGTACGGCGTGGCACCGCTTGCCCGCGACTGGCGTCTTGCCGCCGAGAGGCGTCGAGACGACAATGTTTTGCCATGGGTTTGCTTGCTGCCGGCGCCCGGCGATCTCTGTAAGCCTCGCTCGCGCCTCTCCTTTGTTCACGCAAAATGCACTATATGCTGATGGTCTTCTTTGTTCGAGGGATTTCCTTGGAGGAGGCGGAGCAAGCCGCGCGCGTGTTCCTGGGGCCATACACCGGCAGGGAGCATGAGCAGCGCGCGGCTGCTATTGCCGAGGCGGGGCTGGGGCGAATCAACCGCGTGTGCGAGGCTCTGGGCCTTGCCATGCCGGATCGTGTCGCTCCAGACGACGGTGCGGCGAAGAAGAAGAAGAAGTCCCCGTCTCGGAAGAGGGGCCACGGCGGGGCGCCTGCCGCGCTTGGCACAGCGGCTGCTGCTGCTAGTGCTTCCGAGAGTGCAACGGATGCGGAGTCGGACTCGGCGAGATATGCCGACTCCGGTTTGGGCGGCGCAGACGTCGAAGGCGAGGTATCTTCGGCGAGCGTTCCGGACGGCGGGCTTGCAGCGAGCGGCCGAAGGGGGGAAGCCTCACCGCTCGCCGAAGTCATCGAGGCGGCACCCGTGCGGACCAGCAACGTCAAGGTGGAGCTTTCGACCGTGGACGCTGTGGTGCCGGAGGCGCCTTCCGCGGGGGCGCACGGAGCCGTGCTGCCCTTACCGCCAGCAGCAGAAACCGAGGTGCCCCCTGCGACAACTGCCACCATGGAACCTTCGCCCCCGGGCGCGGCAGCCACGGGGGCTTTGGTAACCGCGGCTGCGGGGGTGGTGTCGCCGCTGGCTGCCCCGGCTAATCGGCCGTGCGTGCGGCCGGAGCTCCACCGGACACCGCGGGGATTCGTCGTGGCCACTGGAATCATAAGCTTGTGGGACGCCAGCGCGAGCGCCGGAGACCTTGCGGCATACGCGCCTTCTGCCCCCCTGGCCATGCCGCCTGCCGCGCGGGGACAGCCGTCGCCCTCCCCGAACACGGAGGCTTCTGCCCGCGGCGGGACCATTCCTTCTACTACCGAAGGTAAGGTGGCTTAGCTTACTCTGGTGTGTGCTTGTATGCCATGGGGTGGTCACCCGTATCCGTGTTTGCAGTGTTGCTCATTCCGGAGGGGGAGCACTCGGCGGAACACGGAGCCTCCGAGCACGTAAGCCCCGCGGACTTCGTGCCGCCTCCGGATACGCTGAGGGCGTGGCGCGGGATTTTGAATGACGCGGCCACGAGCGTCAACCCGCGGGTGCTGCATGCCTACGGTGCGGGACGCCTCGAGGACGCCTTCGAGGTGTCTGGGGTGAGGGTAAGTACTCATGCGACAACGCCTGATCTAGCTGAGCTTGCTGAGTCTTCTCCCTCTGCAGACCCTTGTGCTGGGGCAGGCCTTGCAAGCGGTCTATACTCATGACCGGAAGGCGCTCGAGGATAGACTGCGGGTCGCCTAGGAGGAGCTACGCGAAGCCTCCAGAGCCCGCTCTGCCCAGGACGCCCGCATCCGCCAGCTGGAAGCGGAATGTGCCGAAGCGAAGGCACACGCCGAGGGACTTGTTGCGTCGGCGCAGGAGTCGGCCGCGGCAGCTGCTGAAGAAAAGTTCGTGGCGGAGCGGGATGGGCTCCTGGCGCAGGTCGCCTCGCTAGAGAAGGAAAAAGGCGAGCTTGCCTTGACTCTTGCGGAGCGTAACCAGACGCTTGGCGACGCCTCGGTGGTTGCGTGGGACGCCATGCAAGCGCTGGAGAGCCATCTTCACGGGCTGGTAACTGAGGTGCCGGACCGCGCCTTTGGCCCGGAGGAGTTGTCTCGGACCCTCAGCTGGGTCGGGGATGCCGCCAATGTCGCGCGCGGCGCCGCGACTTCCTTTGGCACCCACTGCGCGTACACTTCAGCCTGCTTGGTGTGTGCGCTCCTCCAGCACCGCGGCTGTACGCACGTCACCGGGCTGGATGACCCCCAGCTGGAGATGCCTGGCGGGGCCGGAGTAATGTCCGGCACCGTCTACTCCGCTCGCCGTGCCCTTGGGCCCTTCTTCGACCGGATCTGGGATTACGTCGATCCGGAAGCTGCACGGATCGAGCTCCGGAAGTCGCTCTACAGGACGGGGAGCCTCGGCCAATTTCTGGACTGGGCCCTCGACGCAGGTCTGACGCCGCGGTGCCTAGGTGTAGGCGTGTGTTGTACTGCTCCCTCTCTTTGCGAATGGAGTACACAATGACTGCATTTATTCTGACTTTCGCCTATATCCCGGGCAGCTTCCTTGCTGGGGCCGGCTTCTTGCGGCCGACCTTCCAACCCGACGACGCCTTCGATGCTGGCGAAGGGCCGAAGAGTCGCTGGACTTTTGGGCGGGCTGACCTTCTTCGAGCGGGGCCCCAGCTCTAGCACGTGTTAACGACGAACCCGCGGGATAGCGGCTTAGAGCGGCAAGGATGTTGCCGGACCTTTGTACTTGTGAGTTCACCGGTACGCCGCATGCTGCGCGGGGACGAGATCTTCGCGCTCAACGCGCACCGTTGGCGAAGTTGCTGCGCAAGGGCTCCTTAGAACGGCGCTTACGGGGGCAGTCCTTGGCACCTCGCCTTTTTACAGCCCATAGACTGGCGTGTGCGGAGGCGGACCTCAACGCTTTCGCCTTTTGATAGTCCGTAGACTTGCGCGTGCGGAGGCAGACCTCGATGCTACGACTTCCTTTATAGTCCGGTTACTCGCGCGTGCGGAGGCAGACCTCGACGCTACGTCTTATTTAGAGTCCGTGGACTAGTGCGTGCGGAGGCGGACCTCGACGCTACGTCTTCCTTTATAGTCCGGAGACTCGTGCGTGCGGAGGCAGACCTCGATGCTACGTCTTATTTAGAGTCCGTGGACTAGTGCGTGCGGAGGCGGACCTCGACGCTACGTCTTCCTTTATAGTCCGGAGACTCGCGCGTGCGGAGGCAGACCTCGACGCTACGTCTTATTTAAAGTCCGTGGACTGGTGCGTGTGGAGGCGGACCTCGACGCTACGTCTTCCTTTATAGTCCGGAGACTCGCGCATGCAGAGGCAGACCTCGACGCTACGTCTTATTTAAAGTCCGTGGACTGGTGCGTGCGGAGGCGAACCTCGACGCTATGTCTTATTTAAAGTCCGTGGACTGGTGCGCGCGAGGGCGTCCCCCCGGTGCGCCTTTGTTTATACTCAGGCCCGTCACCTTTGGCTATGGCGAGTGCACACGCGAACGTGCGACTTCGATTTATACTCAGTCCCGTACCCCTGGCTACGGTGAGTGCACACGCGAACGTGCGTCTTTGTTTATACTCAGGCCCGTCACCTTTGGCTACAGCGAGTGCACACGCGAACGTGCAACTTCGATTTATACTCAGTCCCGTACCCCAGGCTACGGCGAGTGCACACGCGAACGTGCGTCTTTGTTTATACTCAGGCCCGTCACCTTTGGCTACGGCGAGTGCACACGTGAACGTGCGACTTCGATTTATACTCAGTCCCGTACCCCTGGCTACGGCGAGTGCACATGCGAACGTGCGTCTTTGTTTATACTCAGGCCCGTCACCTTTGGCTACGGCGAGTGCACACGCGAACGTGCGACTTCGATTTATACTGCGGGAACGCGTGCGTTGGCTGAGCCTGCGCGCGCCTTCGCCGCGTACTTGCGCGTGACGAAGAAAGATTAGTGGCAAACGGCGATCTCCATTACCTCCCCGTTTGCGCGGGTAAGCAACTACAAGGAGTGGATATACTAACCGTTTGCCCATGATGAGGCCGAAGCCTCTAGTCGCTAGACATCTGTAGGGTCCGCCATGGCGCCTCTGAATTGCCCCGCGGACCTCAGTGCTGTGACGCCAGCTCTAGAAGCATCGTTGGGCTTCGCGACGCGGGTACCTGGTACCGGGCTCGATGCGCCGGGCCATATCCTGGTCGCCTCGGATGGTGATGATGGCCTGGGGACCCGGGATCTTCATGCATAGATAGCCGTGATGTGGTACCGCGCCGAAGGAGTTGAGGATTGGGCGCCCTAATATGGCATTGTAGGGGTACGGAAGGTCGACCACGTCGAAGGTGGCATCTTCGGCCCGCACATTGTCATCTTGGCCGAAGGAGACTTGAAGACCTATTTGGCCCAGGGCCCGCTAGGGCTGTCCCCCGAAGCCTTGTAGTGGGATTCCCGAGGGCCCTAGGCGGCTTCGAGGGATCCCCATCTGGTCGAAGGCCACCGCAAACAATATGTTCGCGGAGCTACCGCCGTCCACCAGGGCACGCCCCACGTCGCATCCAGCGATAGTGACCCGGATGACCAGGGGGTCCTGATGAGGGAAGTCCACGCCTTGGGCGTCGTCGGGTGTGAATGTAACTTCGTGCTGCGCCCAGTCCGGGGGTGCCTGCACTGGGTATGCCGCCACGTGATGTAGTCTTCGCGCATAGGCCTTCTGCTGCCATGCTGAGGCGAATTCCAGCGCAGAACCTCCGGATATGACGTTAATGATTCTGCGATGGGTTGCCTCCGGGGCCTGCAGCGACAGGAGGCCCCCCCAAGGCTGCTGTACGTGAGCTTGGATCCGCAAGGTGCCCTCCTGGGGTTGCATCCCTTGCGCCTGTACCTGCAAGGGGGCCTCATACGGGAATTGGACGTGGGCCACCGCGGGCGGACGCGTCTCCGGGTTCCTGTCCCTGGCGACGCTATCGCGGAGCGCCGCGATGGAGGTGCAGGTGCGGGTATCGTGATTGCCGCGGCCGTGGACCACACACCACAGTCCCTGGTGCTGGTCGTCGTAATCTCCACGACCTTTATCGTCGCGGCCCCGGCCACGGCGCCCCCGACCGCCTCGGCCCGCAGGAGCGCCCTCGTCGGAACCGCCTTCGATGTCGAGGACGTACCGGTTTCGCCTCGACCTCTGCTGGCCGCGCTTGGGCTGATCGAACGACTCCTTATGCGAGGCGTCCCTGCGGTCGGGCGTGTCCCTGGATGACTCCTGCTTACGTTTTCCCTTCGAAGAGCCGTTCTTCGGGGGATCTTCGGCTTTTGCCGAGGTTCCGGCCTGGTTGGTGTCGGAGTCGTCCCCTTGCCTTCGCCGTGCGTCTTCTTCCGCCCTGGCATATTCCTCCATTTTGTCGAAGAGCTTCGCCACCGTCTTGATTGGCTTTCGCGCGTTGTACTCGGCCATCGGGCCCGGACGAAGGCCCTGTATGGCTGCATTAACGATGGTGGTTTCGTTAACGTCTTTCACTTGGCATCGAATCTTGGCGAAGCGTTTGAAGTAGTCCCGGAGCTTCTCCGAGGGTTTTTGCTTGACAGCAAAGAGTTGGTCCGCGTCGACTCGGTCGACGTAGTTTCCTTGGAAGTTGTTGTGGAGGCGGACGCGAAGCTGCTCCCACGCGTAGATGGAGCCCGGCTCTATGGTAAAGAACCAAGAGAGCGCCACGCCTTGCAGCGCGAGGGGGAGTCCCTTCACCTTCGTGGTGTCGTCTCCGCCCGCGGCTTCGATCGCGGTTTCGTACACGCGCACGAACTCGCAAGGGTCTGTGTCGCCTTTGTACGAGTCGATGGCACTAGGAAAATTGAAGTCTTCGGGCCATGCCGCTTGCTGCAGCCCCGCCGAAAGCGGGGACTCCGGATCTACGCGCCGCAGCGGCACGCGGCTAGACGTGGGGGCTTCGCGACTGTCCGCCCTCTCCGGCGTGGGCTCGGGCGCGATTACTGGCGCGGCCTGCTGGCTCGGAGCCTCTTGCATATCTCGGACGGCTCCGCGAAGGTCCCCTAGCTCCCGCTAGAACGCGTTGAGGGCCGCCAGCAGGGCGCTTTCTGCCGCCTGTGCAGGCGGGGTCGCCGGTACTCCCAACGTGCGGATCGGCGCGGGCACGACCGCGTCGCGAGGTCCCGAGCTGCCGGTCGCTCCGTCGTGGCTACCTCGAACCGCCTGGTCCGCGCTGCCGGCGAGGGTTGCGGCGGGGGCGGCGAGGTCGGCTGTCGTTGCGTCGGCGGGGTCGGTTGTCGCCGCACCAGCGTCGACATCTTCGACCGCGGGGTCCGTCCCCGCGGCGCCTGTGCCGGGGTGGGTCGACGCGGTGCCGGTGACGGGGTGGGTCAACGCGGTGCCGGCGACGTGGTTGGTCGTCGCGGTGCCGGTGACGAGGTTGGTTGTCGCGGTGCCGGTGACGGGGTTGGTCGTCGCGGTGCCGGTGACGAGGTTGGTCGTCACCGCGCGGACGTCGACGTCTTCGGCCACCGCGCCTGCGTCGCTACCCGCGCCCGCCGCTGCCGATGCCGAAGCCCTGGTACTCATATGACGCTCTAACCCGGCCGCCTTCTTTCCCTTCGCCGCCGCTGACGAAGCTTTTTTCGGTGCCATCCTTCTTCTTCGGTCTTCAGGCTTGTCCTTGTCCTCCCCACGGACGGCGCCAACTGTTGTGGCTACAGACCAAACAGAGAGAGAGAGATGGTAGTGGAGAGTGATGAAGATGAATGTAATGGCCTGCCCTCTCCCCATGGTCAGTGTTCTATATATATACATGGGGAGTGCTGTTACAATTATGCCCTTACAGCTGATTATCCCCTTCAGGGGTATTTGTGTCATTACATGTGGCCTATTTTGGGCCTTATAACTTCCTACCAGGCCTGCTGGGTTTAGGTGGGGGCCACCCCTACGACACTTAGCAATTTTAAACTCAAGACTTTTATTTGTATAGTAAGTTGATTTTTATACTTGACACAGATTCCATCCACCATTACATGGCATCTGCGCCATATAGTATCTTTCAGCGTTATAGCCGCTTAACTTACCACTAGGACAACACCCAGGACAATTCCAAAACCAGGGCAGTCCTTCGCCCTACAAATTTCCCTTCTCCCAAGTACCAATTATTTTGTAAACAGAACTATATCTAGTTACGTTCCCATGTCCGCCCTTGACCGTGGGCACGGCTATTCGAATAGTTTTGACTCTGCAGAGTTTGTACACTTTCACCACAAGAGACAGTCGACTCATTGCCCCACACGATTCCTTAGAAGTGTGGTTGAGCAGACCATCACAGTGACTTTTCAAAATATCTAGTCCCCTTTTCTCATCTCACTTTATGGGCTTCTCCCATTTGCGATGGGTCCCATCTATTGCACGGGATGTTTCTCACTGTTACTAGCGTACGGGCTTCCCTCCCCTCCGCGCTAGCACGTCCTGAGAAACTTCACCCACCACTGGTGTCCCTTAGGGCCTCCTTGCCCGCGCGTATCCATTCCCTATCCGCTACCGGTGAGATGAGTCCGGGAATTTTGATAAATCTACTGGGCCAAGTTGTACTTTACAGACTTGTGGTTGCACTGTTTTACATGGGTTGACATGACAAGATTCAGGCCTTAGGGTTACCCGGATGGTTCTACCACATTTCACATTTTGTGCATCCACTGCACCACATACCAGCCCCCAAACCATCCATCCAGGTATTTAAGCAATTTTAGGATTTTTCAGAGGTATAAAATATTGTGTCCACCTACTACAGTCATTCCATCCATGACTGTCCCCCAAACAATATCACATTTTGCAAGTGTTGTTTTTGGGGCAGCTATGTACCCCCGTTTTATCTAGCAATACTAAGCCACGCAATATTTATTTGGACTTACTGGTAAAAGATATGATAATATAAACTTTTCTAGGGCGACAAGGTTCACATGTACGAGCACTTCAACGGATCATTATTAGCAAGCATTATACCAGGTGTCTAACTACCAATTTCTGGAAATGAACATATGTTATCACATAAAATAACAGCATGCATGTTGATAATTTAAAAGAAATTAACTTTGCAAAATCATAGGTTCAAAATGATCAATGTGTTAACTCGCCTGGCGCGGTTTACCACAGTCTTGAGCTCACATAATGCTTGCTCTTGAGCTTCTGGTCTCTATCTTCACTTCAAGCTTAATCTCGCTGGATCCACTGAATCTTCACTACTCCCAATTTCTAATTACGCGACAAATGACTGAATCCAAATAAAAACAAATAACTCAAGAAATCAAAATAAATCCGAATAAACTCAATTTAGTTTTTATTATGAGTTAACGGGTGATTTGGGTGATTTGAGACAGGGTCGGTGGAGGGATATAATGGTTCGATCTTTCTATTGATCACCTCTTTTATTATTTTTGTATTTATCAAGGAAGTTCCATGAGTTAGGTTAGACCTATGTATCAAAGTGCGAGTCTGGCTGGGTATGTATTCCTTGTAACTTAGGTTATGGTAAATGCAAACTAGACTAATGGATGAGATCTGTACTTATTCTATAAATCTTTTAATCGAAAGTATTATAACACATGGATATCTTTATTAAGTTTTAGAATAATCTCTGGTATAGGCCTTTACTTACTAATTAGAATAAACTTATTCATTGACAGATAGTTTTAAGCCTATTATTTCTTGAATGGCATTAAGTTGTACAAGCCACGCACTTATAGTTTAAATATTAACAACTTAGCACCTCAGTTTATTTAAGGGTTGTTTGTGAAAGTATTTTTATGACTTCTCAAAGATATAGTAACGATAGTCATACTTTAAATGGTTAATTGTGTATTACTTAACTATATACCGCTTTCGTTGCGCAAATAGTTTTTTACAATATATTCTATAGTCATTTTATGTGAGGTGCTAATCTAAACACCTACTGTCATTATTAACTAAATCTAGCGTTTGAGATTTATTTATCGGTGATGTACCAAAACTAATGGTGGGGTTTATAAATCATGACTTTCTAATTTAAATATATATTTCATTTTAAATGACTTTGGCATATCGTTTATTTTTGTGAAACTACTGGGGTCATCATTTAATCGAATCTACTCTTAAGATTTATTTTATGGTTGCATACCAAATGTTATGGCATATATTTAATTATAATTTAAGGGTGCCTTGATATTAAGTTTGGTCATTTAAACAAAGTCATTTAATAGTCAAGAAGATTTCTCATAACTTCTAGGACATAGAAATAATAGTTATGGTTTAACCCATGTAGTGGCTAACAACATCCTTTCTAAATTTCCTACTATGCCTTTGATTAATATTTAAGCTTTTAAAATAAACATCAGCGGTACATTAGTTGCTAGTACATAATGATTAATCCATGATTAAATATTTATTAAGCTCATTTCTATCATAATCAATTTTGATACCTTCTATGGATTATTCTCGAATTTTTATGGATTTTCCTCACTGAAATCAGCTAGCAAAAATATTCAAAACCTAATCTACTTAAATGCTGCGGGATGAGGGATCGAAGCCGGGTCAGCTAACTGAGTGCACACGCTGCTAGCCAGTGGGCTCAGGGGTGATACCTGACGGAACGGGGTGGATAATGCAGTTAAGCCGAAGGTGCAGGGCGCTGGGAACAGAGGAGCTTGAGGGCGGGTACGGCCGGTGGCGTCGCCAGCGAGGGGTGGCTGGAGGGGAGTGGGAGACTGTTAAAACGCGTTGCTTGAGCTGAGGGGATGCTGACGGTGTTGTCGACGAGGACCAAGAAGCTCCAGAGCGGGCCGACGGCGTGCGGTGGCGGCGGTCCGGGAGGAGTTGTCGGCACCGGTGGTGTAGGGCCTTCGAGAGGTCCGGGAAAGGCCGGACTTGGGTCGGCGACGCTCCGGAGGTGGTGTAGGTGGAGGGAATCGGAGTCTAGTGGTGTCAATCGGCGGGGAGGCCTATGATGCGGCGGCGATTTATTGGGCTTCGGCTCGATTGGTTTCTACAGTAGTGAGAGGGCGGAGTGGGGAGCTCATGGGGATGCTCAGGGGTTCTTATAGGGGCGCGAGGAGAGCTGCCCTAGAGAGCTTGCTCGGGTGGTCATGTCGGCGAGCGGGGGCTGCAGCGGGAATCCCGGCTAGCGTGCGGAGGCAGGCAGCGGGATTCGAGGGCATGACTACTCGATTCCACTGGCGTGCGCTGGCCGCGGGATCGTGTTGCGCGGGTTTTGACCAAGCGGAGAGGAGGAGGGAGTCCGGGCACGGGAGCGGGTCGGCGCAGACGCACGCGGGACAGGGCGAGGGGACTGAAGTCGACGGAGCAAGGCGCTGGTGCAGGCGCGAGATGACGCAGCCGGCGGGATTCGCGCGGCGCATGGGCGGCGATGGGACGAGGCAGCGCGCGTGATGATGGGTGGGCAGCGTGCTCTGGTGAGGCGGGCATATGGACGCCACGGGGCGAAGAGAAGCTGAGCGCACGGCAGAGAGGAGAAGAAGAGGGCGTGAGCGCTCGGGGTAAGAAAGAAGGAGAGAGGGAGAAGTGGCCTGGGCCCGCTGGCAGAAAGAGGAGAAAGAGAGGGGAGAGAGAGAGGCTGGGGCCCACATGGAAGTGAGAGAGAGGTAAAAGAATGAGAGATAATGTGAAACTTTAGCAGTTTCTGAAATTTTGAATCTTGAGCTTGAATTTCTATTCCCTAATTAAAGTTGCTGATTTTAATACTTGAAATTTTATTTCAAGCTTTGGTTAGAATTTATAGATACAAAATCTATCAGTCATCTATTTCGGTTTTATTTATTTTATTTTATTTTCATGGCTATGCTTATCACAATGTTAGTACATTACATATTTGTTTCACTTGTGTGTGTATATATGTATATAATTTCAGTTATTTGTTATCTTGCTGGCTCATTTAAATTTTGCACATTTTTAGTTTTCTATTATTTGCATATTCACTTTTTGGTATTACTAATGTTTGTTTCTTTTTGAGCTTCTTAAATTTTTGGAACCTCAACCAAATTCCAGAAAAACACCATAAAATCCAAATTCAAAAATGAAATATAATGCAAAGTATTTCAAGGGCTCCATAATTTACAATTTATAATTTTTTGCGATGTTACATGCCCTAATGGGCTCCAACATGATACAAAGCCGAACGGCCCAAAAGACGGTGATGCAGCACCCTGACAGATTCTGAATGCCCACTTGTTTTGATGATTCCCGTTGACTTAGAAGGAATTTTGACATGGGACAAAAGCCGTTGGAAAGGTAGTCTTCTCATCTTTCCATCCATATGTAGAACATCCAAAACGGAGCCCGGATGCGATATAGGCGTCCGTTTTAGTGTGGCCTGGTCCTGGACTCCGAATTGGATTCGAAGTCGGCTTGAGTTGGGCCTCCAACATGATTCGACCACCCTTGCTGGACTTGTGCATTTCGTAGCCCTTCTCCAAGTACTTCCAGGTCCTCTCCATGGCTCCTAATCATAATTAAATCATTAGGTAGCAATCGATTATCAAATGAACAAAAAGAAGTACTTAGGAACGAGCTCACCTGTAAATTCAATTGTCGGGCGCGAGCTCTAGTGATTGGTCCTTGAATGTTAAGTGGAGGAGTGTTGTGTGTATCCGAAAAAGTGATGTCCTCATCATCCTCCCCCTTTTGAAGCGGAGTTGTCCTCAACTCAGCCTTATCTTCTTCTCCCAAGTATGGCTTCAAATCTGAAATGTTAAAGGTGGGACTAACCCCAAACTCGGGAGGCAACTCCAGTTTATATGCATTATCATTTATCTTCTCAATTATCTTAAAAGGACCAGCAGCTCTAGGCATCCATTTTGACTTTCTTAACTCATGAAATCTATCCTTTCTCAAGTGCAACCAAACAAAATCACCCGGTTCAAGTTTAACTTCCTTTCTACCTTTACTACCAGCAATCCTATATTTTTCATTCATCTTTTCAATGTTTGCCTTAGTAGTCTCATGCATTTTGACAATAAAATCAGCACGCTCTTTAGCATCATTATGAACTCTCTCACTAGTAGGCAAAGGTAAAATATCAATAGGGGCACGGGGATTGAATCCATACACTACCTGAAAAGGACTTACCTTGGTAGTGGAGTGTTCCGCTCGATTATATGTGAACTCAACATGTGGTAAACACTCTTCCCACAGCTTCAAATTATTCTTCAAAACAGCTCTCAACATGGTAGACAATGTGCGGTTCACCACCTCGGTTTGGCTATCAGTTTGTGGGTGACATGTTGTAGAGAACAACAATTTTGTACCCAACTTGTTCCATAGAGTACGCCAAAAGTGACTCAAGAACTTGGCATCACGATCTGAAACAATAGTAGAAGGCATACCATGCAAACGAACTATCTCTTTGAAAAAGAGGTCAGCAATATGAACGGCATCATCGATTTTATGACATGGTATAAAGTGAGCCATCTTAGAAAAGCGATCCACAACAACAAAAATGCTATCCCTCCCCCTCTTAGTCGTGGGTAATCCTAAAACAAAGTCCATAGAAATATCTGCCCACGGAATAGAAGGAACAGGAAGAGGCATATATAAACCATGTGGATTCAAGCGAGACTTAGCTTTATGACATGTAGTGCAGCGAGCCACAAACCGCTCAACATCTCGCCTCATCTTTGGCCAAAAGAAGTGTGTGGCCAGAACGTCCTCCGTCTTCTTACCACCAAAATGTCCCATCAAACCGCCTCCATGCGCCTCCTGCAACAACAAAAGACGAACGGATCCAACTGGAATGCATAGGCGGTTAGCTCTAAACAAAAAACCATCATTGATCACGAATTTATTCCATGCTTGTCCCGCTTTACAATGCAACAACACATCCTTAAAATCAGCATCAAAAGCATATTGTGCTTTAATAGGTTCAAGACCAAAAATGCGACAATCAAGTTGAGACAATATGGTATAGCGTCGAGACAAAGCATCAGCAATCACATTATCTTTCCCTTTCTTGTGTTTAATGACATAAGGAAAAGATTCAATAAATTCAACCCACTTAGTATGTCTACGATTCAAATTGGTTTGACTACGAATATGCTTAAGTGATTCACGATCGGAATGAATGACAAATTCTTTAGGCCATAAATAGTGTTGCCACGTCTCTAAAGAACGAACAAGAGCATACAATTCTTTATCATATGTGGAATAATTAAGAGCAGGACCATTCAATTTTTCACTAAAGTAGGCAACAGGTTTGCCTTCTAGCATCAAAACACCACCAATACCAATTCCGCTAGCATCACATTCCAGCTCAAAAGTCTTACCAAAATTCGGAAGTTGGAGCAATGGTGCGTGTGTAAGCTTGTCCTTCAAAAGATTAAAGGACTCCTCTTGTGATGGCCCCCAATGGAACACGATGCCCTTCTTTGCCAACTCAATCAACGGTGTCGCAATGGTACTGAATTCCTTGACAAAGCGGCGAAAAAATCCTGCAATGCCAAGAAAACTCCGCACTTGGGAAACCGTCGTGGGCGTGGGCCAACTCCATATCGCCTCCACCTTGGCTCTATCAACCTCAATTCCCTGTGGAGTCACAACATAGCCAAGAAAAGAGACTCGATCTGTGCAAAAGGTGCACTTCTCAAGGTTACCAAACAAACGTGCATCTCTTAAAGCATTAAAAACAGCACGTAAGTGATTCAAATGTTCATCCATGGACTTGCTATAAATCAAGATATCATCAAAGTAAACGACCACAAATTTGCCAATGAAAGGACGTAAAACCTCGTTCATTAATCTCATGAAAGTGCTAGGTGCATTAGTTAAACCAAAAGGCATGACTAACCACTCATACAAGCCGAACTTAGTTTTAAAAGCAGTTTTCCATTCATCGCCAAGTTTCATTCTTATTTGGTGGTATCCACTACGCAAGTCAATCTTTGTGAAAATTATAGCACCACACAACTCATCAAGCATGTCATCTAGCCTAGGAATAGGATGACAATACCTTATAGTAATGTTGTTAATGGCTCTACAATCTACACACATACGCCAAGAACCATCTTTTTGGGAACCAAAAGAACAGTAACAGCACAAGGACTAAGGCTCTCACGTACGTACCCACGGTCCAAAAGGTCTTGGACTTGTCGCTGAATCTCCTTAGTCTCTTCGGGATTGGTCCTGTACGCCGCACGGTTTGGCAAACTCGCTCCAGGGATCAAGTCAATCTGGTGCTCAATCCCTCGAATGGGCGGAAGTCCTGGAGGTATCTCATCAGGGAAAACATCTCTAAACTCCTGCAAAAGGTTAGTGACAGGAGCAGGCAAAGTGCAAGGCATATTATCAAGAGAAAATAAAGCATCTTTGCACACAAAAGCATAGCATGTATCATTAACATCATCAATTTCAGCAAGGTCTGATTTTGTCGCAAGCATAACAGAATTTCTCAAATGGATTACTTGCTGTTTTTCAGATTTATCATGTTGCTTTGTATCATTAGCAGCAGCAACTCTCTCCCTATCGGCCTCTATAATCTCAGCTGGGGTCAAAGGCAGTAAAGTAACTTTCTTTCCCTTATGCATAAAAGTGTATTTGTTACTACTACCATGGTGTAAAGCATCATTATCAAATTCCCAAGGTCGACCCAATAAAAGAGAGCATGCTTGCATGGGAACCACATCACAATCAACATGATCAACATAAGCACCAATGGAAAAATGGACTCGGCATGTTTGCGTTACCTTAGCTTTTCCAGAGTCATTTAACCACTGAATATGGTATGGATGTGGATGTAGTCGCGTGGTCAAGCCAAGCTTCTTGACCAAATCAGAACTCACCAAGTTGTTGCAGCTTCCTCCATCAATGATGACACGTGCGCGTCGGTTCTTGATTGCGAAGAAAGTCTGAAACAAATCATGTCGTTGAAGCTTATCGGGTTGTTGTACCTGTGTGCTGAGGACTCGCTGCACAATGATGCTCCGTAGCATCGCTGTGAACGCCCCACCAAGGACCAGATCGTCATCACCACCGCCATTATCGTCCGAGGTAGCAGCAACATCATCATCCTCCTCGACATCTGAAGTGCTGATGTAGCCTCCATCTTCTGTGGCGATGTATGCCCATTGGCTAGGGCAATTCTTCTGCACATGACCAAGCCCATGGCAGCGGTGGCACTGAATGTCAGAGGAGCGGCCCATTGAAGCCACGGAAGAAGAACTCTTGGCTAGATTCTGCAAAGAATTTTTTGTAGAATCTGCAAGGCGTGTCATGGAAGGTGGCTTCGGTGGCGCTGCTGCAAATTTGTTCACAGGTGGTGGAGGAGAACGAAAACTCGAAGAAGACTTGGGCAGTCCCGTCGAAGTAGTCGTTCGCGGTGTGTAGAAGGGTCGTCCGGTGCTTGCCTTCGCTGATTCCTTGCATCCCTGCAATTCTTTTTTTGCAAGCATAGCAAGCTGGAACAACTGGTTGACAGTAGTAAAATCTTTATAATCAACAATGTCTTGAATTTCACGTCGTAACCCCCCGTAAAAACGACAAATCTTATCCTCCGTTTCCTCAACTACCCCACAACGCACCATACCCTTTTGAAGCTCAGCATAATAGTCCTGAACAGAACTATCACCCTGTTCTAAGCGCTGCAATTTTTTTTCTCTCAAATCACGTTTATATGAGGGAGGAACAAAACAATTATGCATAGCTTCTTTTAACCGCTCCCATGTATCAGGTTGTACGCGCATGGTACCCAGTTCATTCCACCAGATAATAGCAAAGTCCTTAAACTCACTAGTAGCTTGTCTAACTCTATGTTGTTCAGGAACCAAGTGAGAATTAAACTTCTGCTCTACCGTCATCTCCCAATCAAGATATATTTCAGCATCATAAAGACCAGAAAAAGATGGAATGGTAAATTTGACTTTAGCAAAAGGGTCGTCGTTACCATGACGGTTCTGGTTATTACCTCCCATACCATGTCGGTTTTGCTGAAGACACCGATGAAGTCGTGCATCTTGTGTCGCCCGCTGATCAATTTTGCCTTCCGCATCATACACTGTGTCATCATCACGATGATGGCTGTCATTGACAGGTGGCAGGCGTGCCTCCAATGTGTCTATCCGACCAGTGAGGTCAGCCATCCACCGCTCCACCCGCTCAATGCCTTCCGTGGTGTTCAACTTGGCAATGGCGGCGACGATGGTGTCCATTCTCGCACCGAGATCAGTGAGTGAAGCTTGTAGCTGGCCGCGACTAACACACTCGTTGAAATCGACCGGTGTCCCGCCCCCTTCGTCTCCTGCCATGGTTAGTGGAAACACAGGGAAAACAAAAGGATTATCCCTATCAACTACAAGGTAAGGGCAGTGGAAACCCGCAAAGGAAGTGGCTTACCAAGCTCTTACAAGTGTTCTTACCAAAGCAGTAGGTGGTACAACCGGTGGCTGGTTCGTGATACCATGTCGAGCGTGGGTACGATTGCAAGAGTCAAAAATTGTGCTATCCGGAAGTAGGTATATGGAGCTTGGCAGGCAAAATATGTTAGTGGAACACAAATCAATAACAGATAGTAATGCTGAATAAATGTCCAAAGCACTGGTCCTAGTTGCTGGTCTAGAATAGGAAAGCAAAGACAGCAACAAAGATGGCCTGGCAATGAGAAACTTATTTCAGCATAAGCACAAAACAAATGAAGCTCTGTCACCCAAAACTGTGCTCTGTCCCTTTTTTTTGGGCGCGGATAGCACTCTCAGCACTATAAGCCCAGGTGCCGAAATTTTTCTTATTTTTCTTATTTTGTCTGTTATTTTTTTCACAAAGCAGAGCATAGAAATAGGAACCACACGAAGTTTCACCTCAATCTGATGTAAGGTGTGGCCTACAGAAAATGATGAATGTGCTGTAAATTCGGTGATGAACTTTCGGAGCTCGAGTACTTCACTTTCCAGGCCGAATTTGGGCAAAATAAATTCACCGAACTTGACAAAGTGGGGGAGTTTCGGATGCAAAATTTAATTTCACCCAATTTCAAAAACAAATCGCCTGATTTCGAGTCCATATGAGAAAGTTACGGCCGTTTGAAGGAGGGCCTCCGAGTTATGATTTCTGTGGAGGCCGAAAACGAAATTGGGTGGAGGAAATCGGTGGAATTTGGGGGCAGAAGCTCGGGGAAAGGTGAGGGATGGTGCTGGGAGATCACGAGACGTGTTGGATGACTCAAACAGAGGGTGGGATATGGGTGGAAAACAAAATTGACGACTAGGGTTTGTATGAGAGGTAGCGGAAGCAAGACAACCCGAAACAAAACATGATCTAAACCAGCAACACAACTCGACTAAGGACACAAACTCAACACTACGGACTCTGAAATCAAATTGTGCAAAAGGCTAAACGAGATCTGGGACAGGAAACAACCTATGACTACAAATTTTGTTAGGGCTTTTTCTTGGACTCTAGGATGAAACCGAAAACAACAAAGGTAGGGTAAACTCGAACCTGAAGGAACACCCGAAGCTCTTATTACCACTTGATAGGAATGGGGTCCCGATCTTCCAACAGGTTCTGGATATGTTCGATTTGGTGGAGGCACGACACAAATCGATCCGGCGTCCGAACAACACGTTCCGAACCCCGCAATCGCAGCACCATGTCTCCTCAGGTTATCAACCGTGCGCAGCCCCGTTGACCTCGCCAAGAAGGCTAATCCTCGCCTGCGAATCGAAGAACACAAGCAAGAACAAGGAAAAACACAACTGAATTGCAGATGTATTGATTTAGCACTCGAAAGTTGGGGTCTCACAAACCGATGAACGGCGAAACTGTTCAAAAATAGATTAATCTAAGCAAAACCCAAACCCTAATGGTGGGGAGGCGGCTGGATATAAAGGATTGAGGGGCGTGCAAAACCCCAGGACGCGCCCTAATGGGCTCCAACACGATACAAAGCCGAACGGCCCAAAAGACGGTGATGCAGCACCCTGACAGATTCTGAACGCCCACTTGTTTTGACGATTTTTGTTGACTCAGAAGGAATTTTGACATAGGACCAGAGCCATTGGAAAGGTAGTCTTCTCCGCTTTCCATCCATATGTAGAACGTCCAAAACAGAGCCCGGATGCGATCTGGGCATCCATTTTAGTGCGGCCTGGTCCTGGACTCCGAATTGGATTCAAAGTCGGCTTGAGTTGAGCCTCCAACATGATTCGACCGCCCTTGCTGGACTTGTGCATTTCGTAGCCCTTCTCCAAGTACTTTCAGGTCCTCTCCATGGTTCCTAATCATAATTAAATCATTAGGTAGCAATCGATTCTCAAATGAACAAAAAGAAGTACTTAGGAACGAGCTCACCTGTAAATTCAATTGTCGGGCGCGAGCTCTAGTGATTGGTCCTTGAATGTCAAGTGGAGGAGTGTTGTGTGTATCCGGAGAAGTGATGTCCTCATCAGACAAGGAATGAGGAAGCTTCCCGGAAGGTGCACGAGGGGCATTTCGGTAAAAGCGCAAGGCTGCACAGGTGGAAGCGGTTCTGTTCGGAGTTAGCGGGCAAAACGGGTTGGAAACCTGGTATGCAAGGGCTATAAATAGGTGTTGGTGGCTGCATGTATCCCCATGGCTTTGGGAGAGAGTTAGGGTTTGCTAGAGTCAAAAGAAGCTTTGAGAGTTTGTTTTGGCTTTAGGCTTTAATGGTTGGAGAGTTGGTGTAGGCAGCAGGTTGTGTCTCCCTGTGTGTGTACGTGTGTTTTTCTCTCCAAGAAGCATGTAGTGTCCATGTGTTCTTGAGATGGAGAGGGAGAGGTTGAGTTGATCCTTCATGTAATCATTCCTCTGAATGTACATGCGTATCGAGACACCTCTGTGATCCTTTTGTTCCCATGAATGAAATCTCTGAAGTTATTTTCTGTTCATGCCCGTTTCTGTTCTTCGATGCTCACTATGTTAGATTTTTGACTTTTTGAGTTTCTTGTTGATTTTTGCTGAGAAGTGCCAAAATGGGTTGTTCTGTGATGGGGTTATGATTCTAAACCATTTGGTTAGCAAAAACCCAGAGTCAAGTGTTTGATTTTAGATTTGGCACTTTGGGCTTCTCTGTTCTTCATTTTCTTGTTTAGGGTTTTGGTGTATTTCTTGATTCGCTTCAGGAGATGGCCTGATTTTTGGTCTGAGAAGTCCTTCTGTTATTGCTAACTTGGCTGCAAAATCTCATAAGCAAAGGACTTAAAACCATTGAGTAATTTGGATCTTGTGTGCCCTCTCTATAGTGTTTCAGGTTTTTGGCATTTCTAGGGTTTTGTTCTGAATCTTGTTTCTCTTCTTAAGATGCCCTGAGTTTTGGTCTGGAGAGTCCTGTGATCATTGCTAATCCAGCTGCAAAAGCTCAAGATCAAAGATTCAATGATTGAGGAGAAATTTGGATTTTGATGTTCTCTCTGTATTTTTTTCAAGTCCTTGGTTAAGCTATGAAATTCTTGAGTTTTTGTTTGTTTCCCTTGTTTTTAAAGCCTCTGAAGTGTTTAGAATAGTTTATTTGTGTTTTGGACTGGAAAGATTGGAAGCTATTCTCCCTTTTCATTGAATTTGGCAAGAATCTGAAAGTTCAGAAAATCTGCAGTTGTCTGAAATTGACGACCGGTCTGACCGGAAGAGAATGGGCGGTCAGACCGCTCATGTGCCTGTGGTCTGACCGGGCCGAGAATGGCGGTCTGACCGGCTCTATTGGAGCGGTCTGACCAGCCAGTTAACGTCGGTCAGATCGGCCCAAGAGCAGTCAGACCGGCCAGTTCTAGGGGCTATTTTTGTTGATTTCTTGTGTGTCTTGCTTCCTTGTTTTTATTTGAATGATTTGGTTGTCTCCTTCTCTGCCCACCATGTTTTTCGAGTGAGCTCATGTCTTTGCTCATGATCTTAGTTTCACAGCTCTTAATAGCTATTGAAAAATTTGGATGTGAGCACTCTTCTAGCTTGGTCGAGGTTACCTCAGGTGCTTGAAGTTCTCTTTATAGCTCTGTAGCTATTGGAGAGAAAGTTTCTTTCGTGAATCCTTTTTCGGGGCATTTTTAAGAGTTGACATTCACCCCGTCTCTGTTGCCATTTCGGTCCAACAGACGATCTCAGGTCTAAGGATCCTTCATACACCATGTATGAGACCAACTGATGACACTTAAGAATATAACAATTCTCGTAGTGTCTCATTGTAACATCCTAAAAATTTAAATTTGAAAAATGTGAAGCTTTTGAATTAGCTTGCAATATATTTTATTTGAATTTGGAGTTCATGATATTTTTCTGAAAAATTTGGTAAAGGTTTCAATAGTTAAAAGAATAAAGAAAGGGACAGACATGTTCAAATAATGGAGAATTAAAAATTTAAAATACGAATATGAAAAGATGATCCAATATAAGGAAGGAGAGTATGATCTAAAATTTTAAATAAAGATGGGTGAGTTCAAACTCTGAGAAAATAATTCAAAAATGTTTTAGAACTGGAATTCAAGAAAAAGGGTTTCGAATATACAATACTTCAATTTTTGAAAATTCAATCTCCAAATTTTATCAGTTAGTTTCCCTCTATTTTTCAATACCATGGAACCTCAGCCTTTTTCTACCCTTCCCCTTTACCCCCTCCTTCACTTACAGGTGGGCCCAGCCCCCACCCCTTCCCTCTCTTCTCCCCTTTCTCCCCTGCAGACCGAGCGCACCCCTATTTCTTTTTCTTCTCCTTCTTCTCCCTTTCTTCTCTTTCTCGCGCGTGCTCTGCTTCCTCTGACATAGCAGCACCGCCCGTGACCTTTCACCGCGCCGCTCCTCTCTGCCATGCGCAGTGTCCCTCCGCCCCGTGGCATCCATGCGCCTACCCCGCCCACGGTCTTCTCTGTCGTCGCCCTGGTTTTCCCCCACGCCTCTCCTCCCTCCTCTTTCTTTCCCCGTGCGCCCACGCAAGCTGTGCTGCGTGCCGCTTCCGGCCTCCCTGCGGCGAGCATGCAGCCCGGTCCTCCATGAGCTGCGCCTCCCCTCCATTCGGCTATAAGGAACTTCCCCGCCTCCAATTTCTCCCCGCGTCGCTCTCCTTCCTCTTCTGGCCATGTGCAAGCCGCCACCGCCTACGCCTCCACGCTGCCCCGGCCGCTCCGGCGAGCTCCGGCCAATTGCACCATGCCAATTCGCGCCTCTACCCTCCCTCATCCTTCCACTGCGAGGAATTGCCCCAAGAACCGCCGTGCTCGCCAGAATCGACTCTTTTCCCACCGCCGGCCAAGAACCGCCGCCACCGCGCCGCTCCCTCCCCGGTGAATCCCTTCTCGATTCCTTGGGATGGGAGCGACATCTCGGCGTCCCAACTCTACTCCCGCCGTCGGCCGGAGCCCTCCGCCGCCCGAACTCCTCTGCCACGACGACCCGATCACGCCGCCACCCAAGCACGCCGCCGTCCTTCCCCGGGGCCTCTCCGGCCAGGCCAAGCGCGGGGTAAGCATGCTTCCGCCTACCCCATGCTCATGCACCCTTGAGTTTTTGCCTTCCTCCACGCCGGCTCCGCCGCCTCGTTTCACCTCCGCCCCAGCCACCGAGCCCCGCCGCCGGCCCACTTCGTCGCCACCCCGACCACCGTGCCACCTTCCCTGGGTTCCCCCACCTCCCCACAACCCATTTTGTTGTTCGCCGGCGTCTTGTCGGCCACTCCCCGCCGGCGGCGCCGCCATCTCCTCCGTGTATCCACCTCCCCTGTTTCGGCCGAAGGCTCTGTGGGGGAGCTCAGCTGCTGCATTGCATTTTGTAGATGGTTTACTCCCTGGTAGTTGTGAAGGAGCACTGGCTCAGTTGGCTAGCCCGAGTGCGCTGGAGGTACTGAGCCCCCCACCCAGGTCCTGTGTTCGAGTTCCCTTCTCCCTCATTTCCCCACTCTTTTAATCCATTTTTTTAATATACTTTTCAGAGTGGGAAAAAAATCAGAAATGGTTCATAGAAACTAGTAAATTTAATTTAGGCGTAAATGATATTATTTAAGGTTTAACATTAGATTAATTATCATGTATGAATAATTAATATGCCTTTATTATTTATTCTAAACCTGAAAATTTAAGATGGTTCTTTTTGTATAATTGTCTAAAGATTGCGAGAACCTTAATTAAAAATAAAATAACCAGAGGAATGTGGAGAATATGCATGCAGTCCATTAGAAAACATATTAGTAAATATCTTGCATTCATGCTGAACCCTATTAGAAATGTAGACATCATCGTTGCCATACCACCGATCCTAAAATCTTAAACGACAGCCTTAAATTAGTAACGATGGTGAAATGTAATCCTATGTAACATGCTTCATCAGCCATAAATAAGTTAAGATCAAAGTATTACAAATGCTAAGGAATAAAATATCAATGCCAGAAAAATTCCACAGCACCTTCAGATCAAAGGGTCATATCAATATATAGTTACTAAAATATAGTTGATCTAGGCTATCCTACATTAAAATGACCTGGCCAATACATGTAAACACTCTAACATATATGTTTAACCATTAACCTGAGAAATTAGGGTCACATAAAAATGATACCCCATAAAGTGCTATACACCTAGACCCTAAAATTAATTTGGTAAGCCAAAATGACCTGAATATTAGTGCTCGACAAAAACAAAGCTCAGCTAAAACTTGTGCACCGAATCCTAGGTCTAACCTAGCTCATGGAACTTCCTTGATAAATGTAAATAAAATTAAAAGAAAGTCATCAAGTAAAAGGTCAAGCCCCGCTTTTCCCCAATCGGCCATGTTGGGCCACCCTCTTTTCCCCAGATAATTCCTGTAGGTACATCTTCACTTTTGATCCCTCGTATTTCTAAAATTTTCCCTCACGGTAAAGCATCCAGACAACTCGTCCTCCTACTCGAACCCAGCTACCGCTGTGCTTACAACACACTAAACTGAATCATCCTTCTATCCTCAAATCATAATAAATGTATAGTTAAATCGGGTATTTAAAGTGATTGGATTTATTTGGGTCTTTTGAGTCATTTGCTTTTGCTTGTGTCCAGTTGTTAGCGCGTAATTAGAAACTGGAGTTCTGAAGATTCAGTAGATCCAGTAAGATTAAGCTCGAAGTGAAGATAAAGACCAGAAACTCAAGAGAAATCACTGTGCAAGCTCAAGACCGCGGTAAACCGCGCCAGGCGAGTCAATACTTTGATCATGTTGAACCTACATTTTCTGCAAATTACTTTGGTTTAAGTTATCAAATTGCATGCTGTTATTCTAGTTATAATCCCATTGTTTGCCTTGAATAATATTACACTCCCTTTGGAATATTTGAATTTGTGAACCTTGTCGCCCTAGCAAAATTATAATAGTAACCTTTCGAAAATAAGTCTTTAAAATATATGCCATGCTTAGTATTGTTTAGATACTCATGGGCGCGAGAGCGCCCAAGCATCACTTTTAATCCTGAGAAAAATTGGTTGGGCAGTCATGGTGATAATGGCTGGTGTATGTTGGATATGGTTATTTTATATTCCCAAAAATCCTAAATTTGCTTAAATACCTGGATGGATGGTTTGGGGGCTGGTATGTGGTGCAGTGGATGCACAAAATGTGAAATGTGGTAGAACCATCCGGGTAACCTTAAGGACTGAATCTTGTCATGTCAACCCGTGTAAAACAGTACAACCACAAGTTTTGCAAAGTGCATCTTGGCTAAGTAGATCTATCGACTCCCCGGACTCATCTCACCAGGAGAGGTTAGAAGTGGAATAGCAAGGGCATTAGTAGGCCAAAAGGGACACCAAGGAAAGGGTGAAGTTTTCCAGTCGTACTAGCGCTGAGGGAGGGAAGCCCGAATAATGCTAGTAACCGTGGGAAACATCCCGTGCATCGTATGGGACCCACCGCAAGTGGGAACGGCCCATAGGGTGAGATGACAAAAGGGACTAGATACTTTGAAAAGTCACTGTGATGGTTTGCTCAACCACACTTCTAAGGAATCGTGTGGGGGCAATGAGTTGATTGTCTCTTGTGCTGAAAGTGTACAAACTCTGCAGAGTCAAAACTATTCAAATAGCCGTGCCCACGGTCATGGGCGGACATGGGAACTTAACTAGATATAATTCTATTTCAAAAACTTTGTGGGTGGTAATGGAAAAAGTGGAGGGCAGTGGAAAGCCCTGATTTGAATTGTCCTGGGTGTCGTCCCAGTGGTAAGTTAAGCGGCTATAACGCTGAAAGATGTTATATGGTGCGGATGCCATGTAATGGTGGATGGAATCTGGATCGCTATTATTATTGCATTTTCTTGAACATTATGTTTTTGTTCAAAACTGGTAGGTCTCAGGGAATTTTTATGTATCATAATTCAAAAATAAAATGTTTTCCCTTCTTACAAGATGAAATAAATGGAGGAATATATAGAGTCATGAGTAGAGGAGATGTGTGTTTGTGGTAAATATATATAAAGGTATTGATGGATTCATGTCGATCATAAATAGGAGACAATAGTGTGGAATCTAGGAGAAATAAATTGGTGGAGCCCAAATGGATTTATAGACTAGATAGATGAATTATATGATTTTTGGAGTATTAGGAAATGCAAAGGTAATGGTTGGATTACAACACCGATATTTGTTATTAATTCTTGGGAGATGTTGACAATATTGGGTTGATAGGATTCGAACAATTTCTAGATGGATGAATTGAGAATTTCTAGAAAATTTGGAGATATGAAAATAACTTTGGGAGATTAATGTTGATCAATGATATTCTTGGTGGATGTATACTAGTGAATTAATTAGAGACAGACAATTGAAAATAAGATTGATTATTGGGAGAACAAATTATGGTTTTGGACCAATAACAAAAAGGATTGAATTATTAGGAAGTCCCGATGTGAATGATTGGTGGATTGCATAATTGATGATAATCGCTGTTTAAGAGTCATAGATAGCAATCAATATGGAAAGAGCATGATCGGTGGACTGAATAAATGATGTCATTCGTTGTTTGGTGTCTTAGACAGCAATCAATAAAGAAAGTGTATTTTGGTGGATTAAGTCGATTATGGTAGTCACTAGGTGGTGTATAGGCAGTAACAATAACACTATGATGAAATAATAACAAAGCTACTAAAAGTGATTTTTGGCAAATAAAATAACCTGAGCCTCTCCTTTGTTAAGTCATGCATACTATTTATTTGCATTCTATGTATTGGCTCGCGGAGCACGGGGTTGGGGTGCTCACACTTGCTTTTGCGACAAAATTCAGTATCAGGAATCAAATCACCTCGCCTCAGCAACAAGATTGGACAAGCTGGCAGAGAAGATGAAGATGTCAAGGGCTAGGTCGTGCACCTCCAGTTGGCTGCCTGTGGGCATGTCCTGAAGGTCCCACCTGTGTGCTTCGTTCTTCCGCTGCTGCAATTTATTGATTTCGGCCTAATCGGCCCATGAGTAAGTTTACTATTATTTTTACGCTTCCGCATGATATGTACCTCGATATTCAGAACTGTAATTTGTGAGCACTATCTACTGATCCTGGGAATAGTGCAGTGGAATCACAGAAGATTCCAGATTGTAAAATCTGGGTGTGACAGGGATGGTATCAGAGCATATCGACTGCAGGTCGTGACCTAGTTAGCCTGGCCGTTAGTTTCATGACTAGAAATATTTCATTAAAATACTATCTCCAAAAATATAGGGATGAAAACGGTCGGAAACGGTCGGAAAACTCCTCAACCGTTTTCTACTTCTACATTTGAATACGAAAACGAAAGCGGTAAAGCCGGACACGAAAACGAACGCGAACTTACGGAATATCGAGAATTTCGAAAACGAACCAATTCGAGCGGAATTATGTCTAACACGGTCGGTATACGAAAATTCAATATGGAATACCGACCTGTAGGACCAAGTGCATAACAATTAACAAGTGACCAAGTACATAACAATTACCAAGTGCTCGGGGACTCGCTATCGAGACTCGCTATCTTACTAACATGCGTCATATTTGCATATATTTACCCATTATTTTACCCTCATATTTTTCGTATTTTGGGACCATTTATCATCATTTACACGTTTTTCCATATTTAATTGCTCGAAATGGACAATTTTACATTTTTTCGTATTTTTCTGCAGGCCAGCGCGATCCAGGCGCATAAACGACAAATTAGGCATTCTAGGGCTGCTCCGTACAGATGTACGCATTAACACGAGTGCGTAGATTCTTTTCGCGTTGAAATCGGAGTTTCCAAGGGCCGGAACGGAAGAAGTCTCATTGGGAGAAGGATCAATTTGTAAACCCTAGAAACCTAGAGGGCTAAATCGAAAAATGACCAACTCCCCCCATTCGGCCACATGACCTAGCCGCCGCCTGCAATGTGAGGGCTTTCCTCCCTCTTCTCTAGCTTCGGCCGGCGGTGAGGCCAGGCCGGCTCGCCACCGCGCCACCAAACCCCGCGCCACCATCTCTCTGCCCCTTTCTACTTCCCCTCTGCCGTTCCTTCTCCCCACTCAAGCGCCGCCATCCATCTTCCCCCCTCTCCTTCCTCGGCACCACCGCCCGCCTCGGTCGCCTCTCCCTCCACCGTCTCTCGGCCGCCCCTGTTCCCCCTCCCTTCCCCGCTACACCCTCTACACCGCCGCCGCTTCTCCTTCTCCCCTTTCACCGCCTTCCATCGCCG
This sequence comes from Dendrocalamus latiflorus, assembly GCA_017311315.1. Classification (NCBI taxonomy): domain Eukaryota; kingdom Viridiplantae; phylum Streptophyta; class Magnoliopsida; order Poales; family Poaceae; genus Dendrocalamus; species Dendrocalamus latiflorus. The sequence continues at coordinate 7,061,020 of CM029675.1, forward strand.
CCACTTCTTCTCTTGGCGCCGCCACTCCCCTTTCACACGTGCGCCTCTCTTCTCCACGCCGCTCTTCCCTTCCACCTCCTCTACCCGGTGCTACCTTCTCCAACATCATGTTCCCCGCCTCCATCTCCTTCTCCCTCTCCCTCCGGTGCGCCGCTTCCTCTTCCACCGCGCCGTCCTCTTCCCGTCGCCTCCCTTTCTCCACTCCCCTTCACCTCTGTCGCGCCGTCCCCCTTCTGCCACTCCTCTCCCCGCCTTCTCCTCTCCTCCGCCAGATCCCTCTTCTCCAGCCTCCCCTCCATCTCCTCCGTCGCGCCTCTCCCTCCGGTGCTATCGCGCCACCACTCACCACAGAGAGCCGCCGCCTTCATCTGCCCCTCCACCAGATCCACCGCCCGTCGCCGATCTCCATCTCACCGGTCACCGACCGGCTGCTCAGTCCGTCAGTGGGCGGCTCGACCTCCAGATCCGACACTCTCCTTCAGGCTTCAGATTTGGCGCTCAGGCGAGGCGGCCGTTGCCGGGCGTGGTGTCGTGGTGGAGCTCTCTTCCGGTCCTCCCTCGGTCCCTCCCCAGATGTGCGCAGCTCGGGCGGCCGCTGCCAGGCGTGGCGCCGTGGGCCGTGGCGGAGCTCTCCTCCCTCCCCAAATTCGGTTTAAACCGTATTTACAATACAGTATATTCGAATAAAATGTAGAAAAGTAGAAAACGGTCGGAAAACGCCTAAACCGTTTCCGCTCCGTTTTCGAATTTGGTATTCCGTATTTCGAACCGAATTCGAATTTGTCCGAAAATACAAATTCGATCGGGTCATATGTAGAAAACGATGCGGTTCGGTACGGGATATTTCCGTTCCGTTTTCATCCCTACAAAAATATAAGTTATATTGCTCATTCTTATCTCCCTTAAAAGATTCTCTCTCATCCAAATGCTGCCTTAGCCATTTTTACTTCTAGAGCTCTCTTACCCCGAATTCAAAACATTAACCCAAGGGTGAGTGCTAATATTAATCAAATTACCCCCAAATATGTAGGAGCCCAGATTTTTCAATCCGGATTCCTCTGTGATTTTCTGCATTATTCCCTGGATCAGTAGATAGTGCTCACAGTTACAGTAATGAATATCAAAATACATATCATGCGGAAGTGTAAATATAATAGTAGACTTACTCATGGGCCGATTAGGCCGAAATCATTAAATTGCAGCAGCGGAAGAACGAAGCACACAGGTGGGACCTTCAGGACATGTCCACAGGCAGCCAACTGGAGGTTCGCGACCTAGCCCTTGACATCTTCATCTTCTCGGCCAGCTTGTCCAATCTTGTTGCTGAGGCGAGGTGATTTGATTCCTGATTCTGAATTTTGTCGCAACAGCGAGTGTGAGCACTCCAACCCCGTGCTCCACGAGCCAATACACAGAATGCAAATAAGTAGTATGCATGGCTTATCAAGGAGAGGCTCGGGTTATTTTATTTGCCAAGAATCGCTTTTTAGTAGCATGATTATTAAATCATAGTGCTATTAATTCTACCCAATTCCACGCGGCGATTGCCATAATCGACTTAATCCACCAAAGACACACTTCCCTTACAGATTGCTCTCTAAGACTCCAAACAGCGAATATCATCATTTAACTAATCCACCGATCTTATTCCTTCTATATTGATTACTGTCTAATACTCTAAACTGAGAGCAACATCATTTAATTAATCCACCGATCATACACTCTCTATATGGTTTGCTGTCTAAAACTCCAAACAGCGAATATCATCAATTATTCAATCCACCAATCAAATGCTGCCTAATCCTCAAACAGCGAGTATCATAATCTATATAATCCACCGAGCAATTACTGCCTAAAACTCCAAGCAGCTAGTGACATCATTATCTAATATCACTTATTTAATCCACCAATATCCATTTTTTATTCTAATCCCTAACAATCCAATCCTTTTTGTTACTGATCCACAACCATAATTTGCTCTTTCACTTATCACCTTATAATCCATCTCTAACTACTTCACTATTGTACCTCCACCAAGAATATCATTGATCAAGTCTACGAATCGCTAGTATACATCCACCAAAAATGTCATTGATTAGATCTAGAATTCTCTAATAAATATCCACCAAGAATATCATGGATCAGGTCTATGATTCACTAATATATGTCCACCAAGATTATCATTGATCAAGATTAATCTCCCATAGTTATTTTCATACCTCCAAATTCAAATAATTCAAATTATCCATCTAGTATTTGATCAAATCATATTAATCCCATCATTGTCAACATCTTCCAAGAATTTATACTAAGTGCCAGTGTTGTAATCCAACAATTACCTTTATATCCCCTAATTCTCCAAAGATCATTTAAATCATCTATCCAACCTATATATTCATTTAGGCTCCACCAACTTATGTTTCCCAGAATCCACACTAACATTATCCCTATTATGATCAACATGAATCCACCAACTTCTTTATGCAATTACCATAAATAGCTATCTACTTCTCTTACGACTCCATTTATTCTTCCCATATTTTATTTTGTAAGAATAGAAATGCCACTAATTGAAATATAATACATAAAATTTCCCGAGACCTAGTAGCTTTGGAACAAAACATAATGTTCAAAGAATATTAACATGATTTTCCATACATCTGGCATCACACCATATGCCTAATATCACCATAATTTCTCCATACATACGGCATCACACCGTATAACATCTTTCAGCGTTATAGCCGCTTAACTTACCACTGGGACGACACCCAGGACAACTAAAATCAGGGCTTTCCACTACCCTCCACTTTTTCCATTACCACCCACAAAATTTTTGAAATAGAACTGTATCTGGTTAAGTTCCCATGTCCACCCTTGACCATGGGCATGGCTATTCGAATAGTTTTAGACTCTGCAGAGTTTGCACACTTTACCCACAAGAGATAAATCCACTCGTTGCCCCCACATGATTCCTTAACCATGCGGTTGAGTAGACTATCACAGGACCGTTACAATGCATTTTTCCTAGCAGAGTTACGTCCGCTAAGGTTTCCACTTCCTTCGGGGTACGACCACCCTTCCAGAAGCCCCCTCTTGCGCCGTCACGTCGGAGGATGTGGCCATCCTCTACCGGCCCGTGGTCACACCGGCGCAACTCTTACTAAGTCGATGCAAATTAGTTAGCCCTGCCTATATTTTGCCAGCTTGTGGTTGTACTTGTTGTACACTGGGAGGTCATCACGAGATTCAGTCCTTAGGGTTATCTGGGCGGTTCTACCACAATCCACTTTGTGCTTCCACTGCACCACACACACACACCCTCGAACCATCCGCCCAGATAATTAAGCAACTTGACATTTTTGGGAGCATAAAATAATCATGTCAAAATATACCAGTCATTCCCACAATGACTGCCCAAACCAGTTTCTTATGATTTAAAATGACAATGATGTTTGGGGCATTTTAGTGCCCCTGAGTATTTATGCAGTATTAAGCATGGCATATAATTAGGGACTTATTTTCAAAAGTTACCATTATAATTTTGCTAGGGCGACAAGGTTCACATATTCAAGTATTCCAAAGGAGGTGTAATATTAATCAAGCAAACAATGGGCATATAACTAAAATCTTAAGTTAAACATGGATTTGCATATTAAATAACAACATGCAATTTGATAATTTAAACAGAAATAATTTGCAGAAAATGTAGGTTCAACATGATCAAAGTGTTGACTCACCTGGCACGGTTTACCGCGGTCTTGAGCTCGCACAAAGTTGTCTCATGCGATGATCTTTAATTGCTGGCCTTCATCGATCTCGGCCTCGCTTAATCCACAGAATCCTCAGGACCCCAGTTTCTAATTACGTGACAAAGGACTGAATCCAAATAAAAGCAATCAACTCAAAGATCCAGATAAATCCGAATAAATTCAATTTAGTTTAATTATGAGTTAATGGGTGATTCGATGATTGGAGGCAAGGTTGGTAATAGCATACGATAACTTAATCTTTTTGTTACAGACTTCATCTACTATTGTTATATTTATCAAGGAAGTCCCATGAGTTAGGTTAATCCTATAAATTGATGTATTTTGTCGAGCGTTGATTTTTAGGGCATGTGATATACATATATAAATAATGCTTGCAACTTTTAGCTTATCAAGTTAATCTTATAGTCAATGTTTTTAACATTGGGCGTTATGATATTTTATGTACCTCCCTTTATTACTAAGCTAAGTTTAATTTGGATTAGGGTTTATCTACACGGGCCCCAGCTTGCTATATATGTATATAATCATACTCCATACATATATGTACTACCAACTTGTGTTAAGATTTAATTGATGGCGCTACTATTATCTTGTTTACACTTTAGCTGTTATTATGCTTAAATTTATTTCTAATTTTGGTTTAAACTTAGCTATTGAGCAATGCTTGATATGTATCATTTTATGTGACCATATTTACTCGTGTTATTGGTTACACGTTCGTTTAGAGTATTTATATGTCCGTGATATTATTTCGACTCTTGATGACCTAGGGCTATTATATTAAAATATATCATTAGGGTTTGTTTAGTGGTGGCATGACAAATATTGGGCATATATGTTCACTTGCTAATTAAGGGCCATCTATATTAAGTATAGTCATTTATCCAAAGCCACTCCTCATTAATGCCTTAGATTTACAATTTAAATATTAAAGTCACACTAATTATTTATCTTGGCAACTAATCCGAATTTAAGTCATACATAAACTCTCTAAAGCCTTATCTAAATTTTACTAGCTTCCACATATTATCCCTAATTTTTCTAAGTTTTCCCTTTAATTTAGGATTAATTTAAGATAAATGCTAAAGGTGTACTACTCGTACACACATCATAATATCTAATCCAGGGTTATACATTTATTAAGCCCATGTGTATCCTAATAGATTTTGTACCTCTATGGATGTATCTTTATTTAGAAATTTTATTAACTTTGGATCTTAAGCTAAACTATATTTTATTCATGCCTTTAACAATTAAGTCCTAATTAAATGTACAGATTACTCAGATATGGCATTTACTTCAAATTTTATACCTTAAGTAATCTCAGTTATTTCCTAATTAAGTCTTCATTGCCTTCCATGAACAAACTTCAACTTGACTAACTTCTACATGATGGAACTGGATTAAAGCAGTAAAAGAAAAAGAGGAGAAAACAGTGCGCCCATGGTACTCGAACTCGCGACCTCAGTTAGAGCTTTCAGACGCGCGCGCTAGCCATCTGGGCCTTCGGTCCTTCGTGACTTAGTGGGGAGCGGTATTACTAAAGAGCGTGCGGGTTTGGGGATTACACGGACAAACCACCGGCTGGGAACAGGGGAGGCGGGGGCGCACGGCTGGCAGCGAGGACACCGACGAGGGGAGACCCGCGGGGTGGGTTAAATCGGCCAAATGGGTCCTTGGGGTGATGTAGTAGCCGGTGGGGGCGGCGGCGCAGCTCATAACGGTGCGTGTCGGCGGGGCGGCGGGTTGTGCGGCCGGCGGCGGGGTGGGAAGGAGGCGCCGGCGGCCGGGGAGGAGAGGGGGAAAAATAGCGCGCGCATGAGCGAGAGAGAGGCGGGTGAAGGCTTACCACGCGACGGCCTGAGCCGGGGAGTCACCGAGGCGAGCCAGCACCGTGAGCCGACGGCGGCGGGAGGAGGGCCATGGCGCTGGCTACCGGGGGTGAGGGAGAAACTCCGGTGGCCGTGGGGATGAACTGTTGGGGCCACGAGGGAGCTCCCAGGCGGCGGAATCGGCCGGAGAAGGCTCCAATCGACTAATCCTTCGCCAGCCGAAGGTGAAGAAGAAATGGGTGGCCGGCGGCATTAGGAGCCCGTGGAAGCCGGTTGGTGGGGGTGGAGGGAGAGTAGAGCGTGGCGGTGCCGCTAGAAGCCTTGCGCTGGCTTTATGGTCGGGGAAAAAGGTCCGCGCGGCAAGGACTGGGCACGTTGGAGCAGGGTTCGGCGCGTACAGCCGGGGCAGGGCAGGCGCGGGGCTCGACGTGCGGAAGAGACGTGATGGCAGCGCAGAGCGGAGAAGATGGGAGGGGCGACGTGGAGGACGCACAGCCATGGAAGGAAGGTGGGAGCAGGAGAAAAGAAAGGAAAGGAGGTGCGGCCGCCTGGGCAAGGAGAAAGGAAAGAAAGGAGGGAGAAAAGGGGTGATGGCGCCGGGCCCGCATGGAAGAGAGACGGGGAAGGGGTAGAAAAGATATAAGGGACGGGAGAGAGAAATGGGTTGGGGCCCCACCTGTAAATGAGAGTATGGAAAAAGAAATGGTAGAGGGAAAAAGAGAAGGAGAAATGTTTGAGCTTGGTTTTGAAATTTCAGATTTTTAATTTAACCTTTTTGTTTCATGTTTATGATTACTGATTTTCGCATGACATTTAGAATTCAAGCTTTAAATTTTTAGCTATTGAATGAGAGTGTCTATTATTATTATTATTATTTCCTATATTTCTAAACTCCTTGCACAATTTGTATATGCATATTTATGTTTGCATTTTATTCATTTACTCTTGTTGCTATTTATGCTATTATCTCCAAAAAGATATTTTATATCCTAATTCAAGTTTCTCCCTCTTTATACCGGATCATCTTTTCAGATTCGTATTTAAAATTTTAAGTTTCTATCATTTGCATTTATCCTTTATGGTCGTACTAAGATTGGTTTTATTTTCATGACTCTCTTCAATTTTTGAAACCTCAACAAAAATTTAGGAAACACCAATGAAGATTCAATTTCAAGAGAATATATTGTAAAATAATTCAAAAGCTTCACTTTTTCAAATTTCAAATTTTCAGGATGTTACAAAATACTTCCTTTTTCGTTCTATTGATTTCGAAAGAAATATTTTGCTCCTCTTCTCGTACCTTCACTCCAAATATTTAAGGCTAGGAACGTCAAAGGTGTTCATGAAGATAAGGTGGTTTCATTCTAAACGAACTATGCAGATGAACCCTGTGCATCTTATGTGTGCTCCCCGAGTGGACGATGTATTGTTGCAAGATTTTATTTGGCCCTGTGCACTGTCTTCTTGCCCTCGGGCGTCCTATTTCGCAGTCACAGGAAAAGCTTGCTTTTAAAAATTTATGTGGCTCAGTATCACTCCAGCTCCCTGGATGTGCTCTTTTAAAATTAGAATGGGTCCGGATTACCTTATCCCCACGATTCTATCCTTACCTCATGCTATTCTCTCTCACCTCTTGCTGAAAACCCCATCGGATCTTGAGGAACGAAGTAACAAGTAACCCAAAACCATGGAAATCAAGAAGAAGCGAAGACTTTTCAAGGAAAACAACATCACCATGAAGAAAACCACCTGCCAGAGAGCCCGCAGAGCAAGGTCACCTGCTTCTGCGAAGAACAAGACCCTTGCCCCACGAATTGCTCCTCACATTTGTTGTTGACCAAGACAGCTAGAGTACAATAGATGAATAATGGCAATCGTCATTTATTTAAGGGGGGTAGCATTAAGAGACAAAAATGTCGAAAAACTACCACGATGTTTTGGAGGTGCAACAACCTGGACTCAGAGTTATCGAACCACTACGAGAAGATTTGAAGAACTGGAAGTCTTATAAGAATAAGGACAAAAGACCACCATATAAATGTATCCATCTTCGCATCGGCATCCCTCAGACCATCTACTCCCTAGGGCATAGGCTAACACTGCCATCCATTGATATGAATTTTACAACCACCATGGGCCCAATAGATGGTGTGACTATTGCACTCTATGAAGACATGAAGACAACAATGTCAAGGAGCAAGTAATTGGAAGTGTACGACCTATCCAGGAAGAACAAGGTTTTCCTCCTTCCCTTTTGACTTCTCCAAGTTCTAACCCCTGTTGTGCAGATTTTCATCTCTCTGTGAAGCTAAACAACTATACGTCAAGCAACACCTAGAAACCCATTGCTAACCAAAATAATCTCACCTCCTTTCTTTCTGTTCTACCGGAATCTCGGGGTCGAGATTCTTTTTAAGGGGAGTAGGTTTGTAACATCCTGAAAATTTAAATTTGAAAAATGTGAAGCTTTTGAATTATCTTGCAATATATTTTATTTGAATTTGGAGTTCATGATATTTTTCTGAAAAATTTGGTGAAGGTTTCAAAAGTTAAAAGAATAAAGAAAGGGACAGACATGTTCAAATAATGGAGAATTAAAAATTTAAAATATGAATCTGAAAAGATGATCCAAGGAAGGAGAGTATGATCTAAAATTTTAAATAAAGATGGGTGAGTTCAAACTCTGAGAAAATAATTCAAAAATGTTTTAGAACTGGAATTCAAGAAAAAGGGTTTCGAATATACAATACTTCAATTTTTGAAAATTCAATATCCAAATTTTATCAGTTACTTTCCCTCTATTTTTCAACACCATGCAACCTCAACCTTTTTCTACCCTTCCCCTTTACCCCCTCCTTCACTTACAGGTGGGCCCGGCCCCCACCCCTTCCCTCTCTTCTCCCCTTTCTCCCCTGCAGACCGAGCGCCCCCCCTATTTCTTTTTCTTCTCCTTCTTCTCCCTTTCTTCTCTTTCTCGCGCATGCTCTGCTTCCTCTAACATAGCAGCACCGCCCGTGACCTTTCACCGCGCCGCTCCTCTCTGCCGTGCGCAGCTTCCCTCCGCCCCGTGGCATCCATGCGCCTACCCCACCCACGGTCTTCTCTGTCGTCGCCCCTGGTTTTCCCCCACGCCTCTCCTCCCTCCTCTTTCTTTCCCCGTGCGCCCGCGCATGCTCTGCTGCGCGCCGCTTCCGGCCTCCCCGTGGCGAGCATGCAGCCCGGTCCTCCACGAGCTGCGCCTCCCCTCCATTCGGCTATAAGGAGCTTCCCCACCTCCAATTTCTCCCCGCGTCGCTCTCCTTCCTTTTCTGGCCATGTGCAAGCCGCTGCCGCCTACGCCTCCACGCCGCCCCAGCCGCTCCGGCTAGCTCCGGCCAATTGCAGCATGCCAATTCGCGCCTCTACCCTCCCTCATCCTTCCACTGCGAGGAATTGCCCCAAGAACCGCCGTGCTCGCCGGAATCGACTCTTTTCCCACCGCCGGCCAAGAACCGCCGCCACCGCGCCGCTCCCTCCCCGGTGAATCCCTTCTCGATTCCTTGGGATGGGAGCGACATCTCGGCATCCCGACTCTACTCCCGCTATCCGCCGGAGCCCTCCGCCGCCCGAACTCCTCTGCCACGACGACCCGATCACGCCGCCACCCAAGCACGCCGCTGGCCTTCCCCGGGGCCTCTCCGGCTAGGCCAAGCGCGGGGTAAGGATGCCTCCGCCTCCCCCATGCTCATGCACCCATGAGTTTTTGCCTTCCTCCACGCCGGCGCCGCCGCCTCGTTTCACCTCCGCCCCAACCACCGAGCCCCGCCGCCGGCCCACTTCGTCGCCACCCCGGCCACCGTGCCACCTTCCCTGGGTTCCCCCACCTCCCCACAACCCATTTTGTTGTTCGTCGGCGTCTCGTCGGCCACTCCCCACCGCCGGCGCCGCCATCTCCTCCGTGTACCCACCTCCCCTTTTTCGGCCGAAGGCTCTGTGGGGGAGCTCAGCTGCTGCATTGCATTTTGTAGATGGTTTACTCCCTGGTAGTCGTGATGGAGCACTGGCTCAGTTGGCTAGCCCGAGTGCGCTGGAGGTACTGAGCCCCCCACCCAGGTCCTGTGTTCGAGTTCCCTTCTCCCTCATTTCCCCACTCTTTTAATCCATTTTTTTAATATACTTTTCAGAGTGGGAAAAAATCAGAAATGGTTCATATAAACTAGTAAATTTAATTTAGGCGTAAATGATATTATTTAAGGTTTAACATTAGATTAATTATCATGTATGAATAATTAATATGCCTTTATTATTTATTCTAAACCTGAAAATTTAAGATGGTTCTTTTTGTATAATTGTCTAAAGATTGCGAGAACCTTAATTAAAAATAAAATAACCAGAGGAATGAGGAGAATATGCATGCAGTCCATTAGAAAACATATTAGTAAATATCTTGCATTCATCCTGAACCCTATTAGAAATGTAGACATCATCATTGCCATACCACCGATCCTAAAATCTTAAACGACAACCTTAAATTAGTAACGATGGTGAAATGTAATCCTATGTAACATGCTTCATCGGCCATAAATAAGTTAAGATCAAAGTATTACAAATGCTAAGGAATAAAATATCAATGCCAGAAAAATTCCACAGCACCTTCAGATCAAAGGGTCATATCAATATATAGTTACTAAAATATAGCGGCCCTAGGCTATCCTGACCTGGCCAATACATGTAAACACTCTAACATAAATGTTTTACCATTAACCTGAGTAATTAGGGTCACATAAAAATGATACCCCATAAAGTGCTATACACCTAGACCCTAAAATTAATTTGGTAAGCCAAAATGACCTGAATATTAGTGCTCGACAAAAACAAAGCTCAGCTAAAACTTGTGCACCGAATCCTAGGTCTAACCTAGCTCATGGAACTTCCTTGATAAATGTAAATAAAATTAAAAGAATGTCATCAAGTAAAAGGTCAAGCCCCGCTTTTCCCCAATCGGCCATGTTGGGCCACCCTCTTTTCCCCAGATAATTCCTGTAGGTACATCTTCACTTTTGATCCCTCGTATTTCTAAAATTTTCCCTCACGGTAAAGCATCTAGACAACTCATCCTCCTGCTCGAACCCAGCTACCACTGTGCTTACAACACACTAAACTGAATCATCCTTTTATCCTCAAATCATAATAAATGTATAGTTAAATCGGGTATTTAAAGTGATTGGATTTATTTGGGTCTTTTGAGTCATTTGCTTTTCCTTGTGTCCAGTTGTTAGCGCGTAATTAGAAACTGGAGTTCTGAAGATTCAGTAGATCCAGCAAGATTAAGCTCGAAGTGAAGATAAAGACCAGAAACTCAAGAGAAATCATTGTGCAAGCTCAAGACCGCGGTAAACCGCGCCAGGCGAGTCAATACTTTGATCATGTTGAACCTACATTTTCTGCAAATTACTTTGGTTTAAGTTATCAAATTGCATGCTGTTATTTTATGTGCAAATACATGATAAATTCAATATTCTAGTTATAAGCCCATTGTTTGCCTTGAATAATATTACACTCCCTTTGGAATATTTGAATTTGTGAACCTTGTCGCCCTAGCAAAATTATAATAGTAACCTTTCGAAAATAAGTCTTTAAAATATATGCCATGCTTAGTATTGTTTAGATACTCATGGGCGCGAGAGCGCCCAAGCATCACTTTTAATCCTGAGAAAAATTGGTTGGGCAGTCATGGTGATAATGGCTGGTGTATGTTGGATATGGTTATTTTATATTCCCAAAAATCCTAAATTTGCTTAAATACCTGGATGGATGGTTTGGGGGCTGGTATGTGGTGCAGTGGATGCACAAAATGTGAAATGTGGTAGAACCATCTGGGAAACCTTAAGGACTGAATCTTGTCATGTCAACCCGTGTAAAACAGTACAACCACAAGTTTTGCAAAGTGCATCTTGGCTAAGTAGATCTATCGACTCCCCGGACTCATCTCACTAGGAGAGGTTAGAAGTGGAATAGCAAGGGCATTAGTAGGCCAAAAGGGACACCAAGGAAAGGGTGAAGTTTTCCAGTCGTACTAGCGCTGAGGGAGGGAAGCCCGAATAACGCTAGTAACCGTGGGAAACATCCCGTGCATCGTATGGGACCCACCGCAAGTGGGAACGGCGCATAGGGTGAGATGACAAAAGGGACTAGATACTTTGAAAAGTCACTGTGATGGTCTGCTCAACCACACTTCTAAGGAATCGTGTGGGGCAATGAGTTGATTGTCTCTTGTGCTGAAAGTGTACAAACTCTGCAGAGTCAAAACTATTCGAATAGCCGTGCCCACGGTCATGGGCGGACATGGGAACTTAACTAGATATAGTTCTATTTCAAAAACTTTGTGGGTGGTAATGGAAAAAGTGGAGGGCAGTAGAAAGCCCTGATTTGAATTGTCCTGGGTGTCGTCCTAGTGGTAAGTTAAGCGGCTATAACGCTGAAAGATGCTATATGGTGCGGATGCCATGTAACGGTGGATGGAATCTGGATCGCTATTATTATTGCATTTTCTTGAACATTATGTTTTTGTTCAAAACTGTTAGGTCTCAGGGAATTTTTATGTATCATAATTCAAAAATAAAATGTTTTCCCTTCTTACAAGATGAAATAAATGGAGGAATATATAGAGTCATGAGTAGAGGAGATGTGTGTTTGTGGTAAATATATATAAAGGTATTGATGGATTCATATCGATCATAAATAGGAGACAATAGTGTGGAATCTAGGAGAAATAAATTGGTGGAGCCCAAATGGATTTATAGACTAGATAGATGAATTATATGATTTTTGGAGTATTAGGAAATGCAAAGGTAATGGTTGGATTACAACACCGATATTTGTTATTAATTCTTGGGAGATGTTGACAATATTGGGATTGATAGGATTTGAACAATTTCTAGATGGATGAATTGAGAATTTCTAGAAAATTTGGAGATATGAAAATAACTTTGGGAGATTAATCTTGATCAATGATATTCTTGGTGGATGTATACTAGTGAATTAATTAGAGACAGACAGTTGAAAATAAGATTGATTATTGGGAGAACAAATTATGGTTTGGATCAATAACAAAAAGGATTGAATTATTAGGAAGTCCCGATGCGAATGATTCGTGGATTGCATAATTGATGATAATCGCTGTTTAAGAGTCATAGATAGCAATCAATATGGAAAGAGCATGATCGGTGGACTGAATAAATGATGTCATTCGTTGTTTGGAGTCTTAGACAGCAATCAATAAAAAAAAGTGTATTTTGGTGGATTAAGTCGATTATGGTAGTCACTAGGTGGTGTATAGGCAGTAACAATAACACTATGATGAAATAATAACAAAGCTACTAAAAGTGATTTTTGGCAAATAAAATAACCTGAGCCTCTCCTTTGTTAAGCCATGCATACTATTTATTTGCATTCTATGTATTGGCTCGCGGAGCACGGGGTTGGGGTGCTCACACTCGCTTTTGCGACAAAATTCAGTATCAGGAATCAAATCACCTCGCCTCAGCAACAAGATTGGACAAGCTGGCAGAGAAGATGAAGATGTCAAGGGCTAGGTCGCGCACCTCCAGTTGGCTGCCTGTGGGCATGTCCTGAATGTCCCACCTGTGTGCTTCGTTCTTCCGCTGCTGCAATTTATTGATTTCGGCCTAATCGGCCCATGAGTAAGTTTACTATTATATTTACGCTTCCACATGATATGTACCTTGATATTCAGAACTGTAATCTATGAGCACTATCTACTGATCCAGGGAATAGTGCGGTGGAATCACAGAAGATTCCGGATTGTAAAATCTGGGTCTGACACTCATGATGGGTCAATCCAACATCATGTTCTCTAACATGTGTTCACATTATAGATTTGATATCTCATATCCATGATCCGTGAAACATGATCATCAATCAATAGATATGCTAATCTGTAAATCATAAGTATCCCACATAATGATATAAGATCAGGGATAATTTAGAATAATATCAAAACATGAATAAAGAGCTTCACGAACAAGTCACATACTTGTTGATCAATATGAAAGATATTTATTCAAGGGACAGAATAACAATTTATTCAAGCATTTATAAACATAGATGTGATACAATCATCTCCATGATTGCCTCTAGGGCATATCACTAACACTCGGAACCTGGAGGCTGTCTCATATTGACTTCTTCCTCAATAAAACTAATGAGGAATGCACTCTTGACATCCATCTGGTACAGCTTGAAACCCTTAGAAGCCACAAAAGCAAGCAGGATTCTAATGGCTTCAAGTCTAGCTACAGGGGCAAAGGTCTTCTCAAAATCTAGACCCTCAACCTGGGAGAAGCCCTGAGCTACCAGTCTAGCCTTGTTCCGAATGACAACCCTATCCTCACTCTGCTTGTTCTTGAACACCCACTTGGTCCCAATGACATTGTGACCTCGAGGGGGCTCAACAAGCGACCAGACCTTATTTCTCTCAAAATTTTCTAACTCCTCATGCATGGCATTGACTCAAGACTCATCAGAAAAGAGCATGACAAACGTCCTTGGGCTCGAATGAGGCAACAAAGGCAGAATGGAGACAGAAATGTGACATGCCAGACTTGAGCGTGTGACTCGCTCAAAGAGGTCTCCAATCATCTGCTCCGAAGGATGGTCCTTTTGGATATGTCGGGGAGGTCCTGGATGAGAAGAAGAAGTGACCTCTACCTCATTAGCTGACGAGGTAGGAACAGAGCCACTAGCTCCAGAGGAAGTAGAAGGCATGGGCTGATCACCTGGAGGTGCAGTGGAAGAAGGCACCTCAAGCGGAGGATGAGGAACTGGATCGGGTAGACAACCCTCATCTCCATCCTCCTCATCATCCACAAAGATGGGCTCGGACTGCTCTAAAGAACCTGAGATGTCGGGCCTAGACCCCGGACTGGCCTCGTCGAAGGTCACCTCGCAGGTCTCTACCAATTTTCTTGACTCGTAGTTCCAGACTCTATACGCCCGTGAAGAAGTCGAGTAACCTAGAAAGATACCATCACAAGATCGTGACTTGAACTTGTCTAGGTTTCCGGACTTCAAAATGAAACACTTGCAACCAAATACATGAAAATGAGAGACACTGGGCTTTCGCCCATATCTCAGCTCATAGGAAGTGCGATGCAAGTGTGCCCGAAGAAAAACTCTATTCGAAACATGGCACGCGGTCGCTATAGCCTTTGCCCAAAACTTCCTAGGTGTAGAATACTCATCAACCATCGTCCTGGCCATCTCGACCAAGGTACGGTTCTTTCTCTCCATGACGCCATTCTACTGTGGGACGTGCGGAGAAGAGAACTAGTGCTCTACACCTGTCTCATCGCAGAACCTCTCAAAGTAGGAATTCTTGAACTCCGTGCCATTGTCACTGCGAATCACTCGTAAGGCACCCGGGAGCTCAACAGAAAGCTACTGAAAAGACCTCAAAAATGTGTAAATGTCTCATCCTTCGAGGCTAAGAAAAACACCCAAGAGTACCTCGAGAAGTCATCGACCACGACAAGAACATACCACTTTCCCCCTGCTGACTACACTCGGGCTGGTGCAACTGTGTCCATATGGAGCAGCTGTCCTGGTGCATCGGTCATAGTCACTGTGACCGGAGGGTGAGAAGAGGCAACCATCTTGCTGTGCCGGCAAGGAGCGCAAACAATATCTTTGACCATCTTGAGTTTTGGTAGACCATGAATGAGATCGTGGCCGCTAACTCGGGTCAAATGGTCAAATCCAATATGACCAAGTCTCCTATGCCAGAAAGTAAGGTCACAGGATTCAGAAGCAACTAAACACCGGAGAGGATCACCAGAAGACTCAAAAAAATCAACACGAAAGATCCTCCCATAACGAGAAATCCCGCAAACCAGACTACCCGAAGAATCAAGAATTTTGCAAGCGTTTTTCTTAAAGCTCACCTCAAAACCATCATCGGTAAGCTGAGAAACAGAAAGCAAATTATACTGCAGCTTACTAACCAAGGCAACATCTTTCAAAATAAAAGACTCATTAACACGCAATGTACCTTTGACGATGACACGCCCAGATGAAGCGTATCCGAAGTTGATCATCTCATCACCTGGAGCACGAGCTAGGAAAAAAACCAACGAGAGTCTCCGGTCATGTGTCGAGAACACTCGATGTCAACGAGCCAAACCTCTCTCTTCCCTGCCCGGCGAACCTGAGTCAACGAGAGAGTAAAGTCTCAGTACTAGGGTAAATCAAGAGTGATTTTGGCACACAATATTGAGTAACACGTCGAGTAGAAGAAGTAGCCACACACAACTGACCTCTAGCTACCCTACGCTCTCAGTCGCTCAACAAGTCAGAAGGTATGTGTGCAGACCTGAAGCTGTTGTTGGGCTTGACTGCTACGGAGGAGCGAGTCAGGACACCAGCAACATGCTGATCATGCTGTGGGTAGCTATCTCGATAGGGAAAACGAGCTCTACCCTCAGGATGGTGGATATCACGAGCAGAGACAAATCGAGGACAAAAATTAGAAACACCGGAAAAGCCATGTCCTCGATACTGCCTAAAACCCACAGAGTGATCAACCCTAGACCTCGTGTTGGTCTTAGGTGCACTCAAGGTCTGGGGCTAACCCTGAATACTCCTAAGATTACGAACACGATCTCTCCACGCAATCTTGGCGCATCTGAAGCATCTCTCGATCATATGTCCATCCTTCTGACGGAAGGTGCAATGATACTTCACCTTCTGAGAGGTAGAAATAGCACGATGAGGCTTCGTCTTCTGAGAGGCCGAAGCAACAGGTGGAATCACCTTGCTGTCAGAAATCCCTTGGACAAAGCCCACTGACTTAAATTGAACTTTCTCAGTTTTGGGCTTGACCTCGATCACACCTGCGACTATAGGTCTGAGCACGGCAGGTGGATGCTTCCTAACATCCTCAAGAAAATCATATCCTAGATCGTGATTGAATTTGCAAATCTTGGACTGGTCTAGAATAAGATTTAGCTTCTTCTTGCCTCCTACAAACCTCTCGAGAGTGTTCATAAGATACTGACACTCCCGAAAGAGAGAGGTGCAAGAAGAGCAGGGGGAAGAAGAGACAGCAGCAGGAGAAGAAGAAGAATCAACAGCAGAAGAAGGAATAGCATGTGCACGCACAGCCGCCTCAAAATTGAGGTCTTTGCAAGGACTAGGTGGGACAATCCTACCTCTAGCTATTTGGTCATCGTGCCTAAGCGTCTCTACTCCTTTGGGCTTCTCCCCCACACCAGCAATCACATCACAATCAGTTGATGGCTTCACGAGAAGGTCCTTAGTTAGCTTCACATATTTTTCATCCAAAGTAATCAACTCATATTTGGTGAGCTAACAGGGTCCTTAGAAGCATATTGAGCCATTTTCTTGTTATGATCAACCATGTCTTGAAAATTGTTTTGAGACAGATTCAAGTTCAGCAGTGAATTTGGGACAGTTGGTGCAAGAGACAATAGGCTCTAACAGGGAAGCATGCAATTCAGCAATCTTATGATCTGCCCTTTTTAGGTTCAATTTCAAGTTATTGCAATTTTCACATGATTCTGGCAGATCAAGGGGCATGGTATAAAGACCTCTAAACGCATTGTCCTTATCCTCACATGAGGTGCAAGATGATAGGAACGGGGTCTCGATCTTCCAACAGGTTCTGGATATGTTCGATTTGGTGGAGGCGTGACACAAATCGATCCGGCTTCCGAACAACACGTTCTGAACTCCGCAATCGCAGCACCACATCTCCTCAGGTTATCAACCGTGCGCAGCCCGGTTGACCTCGCCAAGAAGGCTAATCCTCACCTGCAAATCAAAGAACATAAGCAAGAACAAGGAAGAACACAACTGAATTGCAGATGTATTGATTTAGCACTCGAAAGTTGGGGTCTCTCAAACTGACGAACGGCGAAACTGTTCAAAGACAGATTAATCTAAGCAAAATCCAAACCCTAATGGTAGGGGTGGTGGCTGGATATAAAGGAGGAGGGGCGTGTAAAACCCCTGGACGCGCCCTAATGGGCTCCAACACGATACAAAGCCGAACGGCCCAGAAGATGGTGGCGCAGCACCCTGATAGATTCTAAATGTCCACTTGTTTTGATGATTCCTGTTGACTCAGAAGGAATTTTGACATGGTAATAGATCCATTGGAAAGGTCGTCTTCTCAGCTTTCCATAAATATGTAGAACGTCCAAAACGGAGCCCGGATGCGATCTGGGCGTCCGTTTTAGTGCGGCCAGGTCCTGGACTCTGAATTGGATTCAAAGTCGGCTTGAGTTGGCCCTCCAACATGATTCGACCGCCCTTGCTGGACTTGTGCATCTCGTAGTCCTTCTCCAAGTACTTCCAGGTCCTCTCCATGGTTCCTAATCATAATTAAATCATTAGGTAGCAATCGATTCTCAAATGAACAAAAAGAAGTACTTAGGAATGAGCTCACCTGTAAATTCAATTGTTGGGCGTGAGCTCTAGTGATTGGTCCTTGAATGTCAAGTGGAGGAGTGTTGTGTGTATCCGAAGAAGTGATGTCCTCATCATCCTCCCCCTCTTGAAGCGGAGTTGTCCTCAACTCAGCCTCATCTTCTTCTCCCAAGTATGGCTTCAAATCTGAAATGTTAAAGGTGGGACTAACCCCAAACTCGGGAGGCAACTCAAGTTTATATGCATTATCATTTATCTTCTCAACTATCTTAAAAGGACCAGCAGCTCTAGGCATCAATTTTGACTTTCTTAACTCAGGAAATCTATCCTTTCTCAAGTGCAACCAAACAAAATCACCCGGTTCAAGTTTAACTTCCTTTCTACATTTACTACCAGTAATCCTATATTTTTCATTCATCTTTTCAATGTTTGCCTTAGTAGTCTCATGCATTTTGACAATAAAATCAGCACGCTCCTTAGCATCATTATGAACTCTCTCACTAGTAGGCAAAGGTAAATATCAATAGGGGCACGTGGATTGAATCCATACACTACCTGAAAAGGACTTACCTTATTGTGGAGTGTTCCGCTCGATTATATGCGAACTCAACATGCGGCAAACACTCTTCCCACAGCTTCAAATTATTCTTCAAAACAGCTCTCAACATGGTAGACAATGTGCGGTTCACCACCTCAGTTTGGCCATCAGTTTGTGGGTGACATGTTGTAGAGAATAACAACTTTGTACCCAACTTGTTCCATAGAGTACGCCAAAAGTGACTCAAGAACTTGGCATCACGATCTGAAACAATAGTAGAAGGCATACCATGCAAACGAACTATCTCTTTGAAAAAGAGGTCAGCAATATGAACGGCAACATCAGTTTTATGACATGGTATAAAGTGAGCCATCTTAGAAAAGCGATCCACAACAACAAAAATGCTATCCCTCCCCCCTCTTAGTCCTGGGCAATCCTAAAATAAAATCCATAGAAATATCCGCCCACGGAATAGAAGGAACAGGAAGAGGCATATATAAACCATGTGGATTCAAGCGAGACTTAGCTTTTTGACATGTAGTGCAGCGAGCCACAAACCGCTCAAGATCTCGCATCATCTTTGGCCAAAAGAAGTGTGTGGCCAGAATATCCTCCATCTTCTTAGCACCAAAATGTCCCATCAAACCGCCACCATGCGCCTCCTGCAACAACAAAAGACGAACGGATCCAACTGGAATGCATAGGCGGTTAGCTCTAAACAAAAACCCATCATTGATCAAGAATTTATTCCATGCTTGTCCCTCTTTACAATGCAACAACACATCCTTAAAATCAGCATCAAAAGCATATTGTGCTTTAATAGGTTCAAGACCAAAAATGCGACAATCAAGTTGAGACAACATGGTATAACATCAAGACAAAGCATCAGCAATCACATTATCTTTCCCTTTCCTGTGTTTAATGACATAAGGAAAAGATTCAATAAATTCAACCCACTCAGCATGTCTACGATTCAAATTGGTTTGACTACGAATATGCTTAAGTGATTCATGATCGGAATGAATGACAAATTCTTTAGGCCATAAATAGTGTTGCCACGTCTCTAAAGAACGAACAAGAGCATACAATTCTTTATCATACGTGGAATAATTAAGAGTAGGACCATTCAATTTTTCACTAAAGTAGGCAACAGGTTTGCCTTCTTGCATCAAAACACCACCAATACCAATTCCGCTAGCATCACATTCCAGCTCAAAAGTCTTACCAAAATCCGGAAGTTGGAGCAATGGTGCGTGTGTAAGCTTGTCCTTCAAAAGATTAAAGGACTCCTCTTGTTATGGCCCCCAATGGAACACGACGCCCTTCTTTATCAACTCAATCAACGGTGTCGCAATGGTGCTGAATTCCTTGACAAAGCGGCGATAAATTAAACGATCCGTGCAAAAGGTGCACTTCTCAAGGTTACCAAACAAACGTGCATCTCTCAAAACATTAAAAATAGCACGTAAGTGATTCAAATGTTCATCCATGGACTTGCTATAAATCAAGATATCATCAAAGTAAACGACCACAAATTTGCCAATGAAAGGACGTAAAACCTCATTCATTAATCTCATGAAAGTGCTAGGTGCATTAGTTAAACCAAAAGGTATGACTAACCACTCATACAAGCCGAACTTAGTTTTAAAAGCAGTTTTCCATTCATCGCCAAGTTTCATTCTTATTTGGTGGTATCCACTACGCAAGTCAATCTTTGTGAAAATTATAGCACCACACAACTCATCAAGCATGTCGTCTAGCCTAGGAATAGGATAACGATACCTTATAGTAATGTTGTTAATGGCTCTACAATCTACACACATGTGCCAAGAACCATCTTTTTTGGAACCAAAAGAACAGGAACAGCACAAGGACTAAGGCTCTCACGTACGTACCCACGGTCCAAAAGGTCTTTGACTTGTCGCTGAATCTCCTTAGTCTCTTCGGGATTGGTCCTGTACGCCGCACGGTTTGGCAAACTCGCTCCAGGGATCAAGTCAATCTGGTGCTCAATCCCTCGAATGGGTGGAAGTCCTGGAGGTATCTCATCAGGGAAAACATCTCTAAGGGTGTGTTTGGTTGCTGGTATGGAGTGGGATGGGATGGGATGGGATGGGGATGGGATGAGATGGTTCCACAAAAAAAGTGGAACCACATGGTCCAGCATCTAAGAAGAATATTCTCTAAATTTGCACAGGCTCATCCCACTTTGGACCATTCCATCCCACCCCATCCCTCAAACCAAACACATGGATGAGCTTGGTCAAAGGAACCATCCCACCCCATCCCAGCAACCAAACACACCCTAAACTCCTGCAAAAGGTTAGTGACAGGAGCAGGCAAAGTGCAAGGCATATTATCAAGAGAAAATAAAGCATCTTTGCACACAAAAACATAGCATGTATCATTAACATCATCAATTGCAGCAAGGTCTGATTTTGTGGCAAGCATAACAAAATTTTTCAAATGGATTACTTGCTGTTGTTCAGATTTTTCATGTTCTTTTGGATCATTAGTAGCAGTAGCTCTCTCCCTATTGGCCTCTATAATTTCAGCTGGGGTCAAAGGCAGTAAAGTAACATTCTTTCCCTTTTTTATAAAAGTGTATTTGTTACTACTACCATGGTGTAAAGCATCATTATCAAATTCCCAAGGTTGACCCAATAAAAGAGAGCATGCTTGCATGGGAACCACATCACAATCAACATGATCAGCATAAGCACCAATGGAAAAATGGACTCGGCATGTTTGCATTACCTTAGCTTTTCCAGAGTCATTTAACCACTGAATATGGTATGGATGTGGATGCGGTCGCGTGGTCAAGCCAAGCTTCTTGACCAAATCAGAACTCACCAAGTTGTTGTAGCTTCCTCCATCAATTATGACACGTGCGCGCCGGTTCTTGATTGCGAAGAAAGTCTGAAACAAATTATGTTGTTGAAGCTTATCGGGTTGTTGTACCTGTGTGCCGAGGACTCGCTGCACAATGATGCTCCGTAGCATCGCTGTGGACGCCCCACCAAGGACCAGGTCGTCATCACCACCGCCATTGGCGTCAGAGGCAGTAGCAACATCATCATCCTCCTCGACATCCGAAGCGCTGATGTAGCCTCCATCTTTTGTGGCGATCTATGCCCGTTGGCTAGGGCAATTCTTCTGCACATGACCAAGCCCATGGCAGCGGTGGCACTGAATGTCGGAGGAGCGGCCCGTTGAAGCCACAGAAGAAGAACTCTTAGCTGGACCCTGCAAAGAATTTTTTGTACAATCTGCACGGTGTGTCGTGGAAGGTGGCTTCGGTGGCACTGCTGCAAACTTGTTCACAGGTGGTGGAGGAGAACGAAAACTCGAAGAAGACTTGGGCAGTTCCGTCGATGTAGTCGTTCGTGGCATGTAGAAGGGTGTCCGGTGCTTACCTTCGCTGATTCCTTGCGTCCCTGCAATTCTTTTTCTGCAAGCATAGCAAGCTGGAACAACTGGTTAACAGTAGTAAAATCTTTATAATCAACAATGTGGAGAGTCCATGTGGAGGTATCTCCATTTTTGTGATGAGTAATTGACTTTTGTTTTGGAAAATTTGAGTTTCTTTTGAGCTCTCTGTGTTGTGTTGGAACTGACGGGCGCGGGAGCAATCGGAGCGGTCCGAACGTTCGTATGCGGTCGGATGGGCGCGCAAGCGGGAACAATCGGAGCGGTCCGAACGTTCGTATGCGGTCGGACGGGCGTGCAAGCAGGAACGATCGGAGCAGTCTGAACGTTCGTATGCGGTCGGACGGGCGCGCACGCGGGAACGATCGGAGCGGTCCGAACGTTCGTGTACGGTCGGACGGATGCGGTTTGCGATCGGCTCGGTCCGAACGTCCTCGGTCACGATCGGAAGAGCTCGTAAGCGGTCGGAAGCATCCGAAAATTGTGAATGTGGTCATAGATACCTTGAAACTGGTTGTTTGATCCGTAGGATTGATCGGTTGAACTGGAAATCTGGTCGTATGGGATTAGGATGCTTATTCTCTTTGATTTGACAGGTTTGGGTTTTTTCTTACATAATGAGGTTCATTGATGCTTCTATGCTTTCATGTATCGAGCGGTGCTATTTGATGTGTTTCTTGTTTGTGATGACTGCAGGATGTCAAAGCGGAGTCATGGCGAGACACGAGGTGACCGGACTAGACACTGGCGGTGTCGAGGTCAGAACGGTCAGATGTGTCGAAGACGACGGAGATTCGATGTGGTTGCCAGTCGTGGACGACAAGGAACGCAGAAGCTTCCTGGAAGGTGCAGGAGGGGCGTTTCGGGAAAAACGCAAGGCTGCACAAGCGGGAGACGGTTCCGTTCGGGTTTAGCGGGCGCAATGGGGTGGAGACCCGTTAGCCAAGGCTATATAAAGGAGGGAGTGGCTGCATGCCCCCTCATGGCTTTAGGAGAGAGTTAGGGTTTTAGTGGGTCAAAAGAGGCTTTGAGAGGTGGTTTTGCTTT
Organism: Dendrocalamus latiflorus; assembly: GCA_017311315.1. Lineage (NCBI taxonomy): Eukaryota > Viridiplantae > Streptophyta > Magnoliopsida > Poales > Poaceae > Dendrocalamus > Dendrocalamus latiflorus. The sequence goes on from CM029675.1 coordinate 7,084,086, forward strand.
GCTCTTTAGTGGTTGAGGGCAGCAGCACCTTGTCTCCCACGATCATCTCCCTTCTCTGTGTGTGTTCCTCTCTAGCAAGCATGTAGAGAGGTGTGTTCTTGAGATGGGGAGAGGATAGGATTGAGTGGTGAATCCATGTAATCATCCATGGTTCTAATGTCCATGCGTATCGGGACTCCTCTGTATTCCTTTTGGTTCAATGAATGAAAATCTGAAGTTTCATTTCTTCTGTTCGTGCTCTGTGCTCTCTGTTCTTCCTTCGTTCTCCTTTTTGGCTTGATTTTGAGTTTCTTGATTTCTTGTTGTTTGGTGTTGGGGAGAGCCAAAATGGGTTGCTCTATTTTGGAATGATGCCTCAAGATCATTTGATCGAGTTTCCCAAGAGCAAACTTCGTTTAATTTCATATTTGAGTTTTTGAGCCTCCCTGTCCTTCATTTTCTCCTTCTAGGGTTTAACGCAAATCTTGATTCCCTTCGCGAGATGGCTTGAAATTTGGCATGGAAAGTCCAGAGGCTATTGAGTAGCTATTCTCAAAGTTTCATAGCCAAAGGATCAAAGATGAGGGAGTAATTTGGTTTTTGGCTCAGCTCTTGCAAGTTTTCAGATTTTTGCTATAATCTGAAATTCTTGTTTCTAGGGTTGATTTGTTTGTTCTCTAGAGCCTCCTTGCTATTGAGTATGTATTGGTGATGTTTTGGGCCAAAAAGAATGGAAGAATTCCGTCATTCTCATGGTTTTTCAAAGATCTGAATATTTGCTGTCTGAAAATCCTGTTTGCTGATTTCTTCGTGCGGTTCTACCGCTCCTCGAGAGGTACTACAGCTCGGCTCAGCAGTACTACCGCCCAACGGTACTACCGCTCGTCTCAGCGGTACTACCGCTTGCAGTCTGACCTGCTCTGAAATTATTTTTCTTGATTGTTTCTTTCTGGATCTGGTTTATCCTTGTTGCTGTGACTTCCAGTAGTGCATATCTCCTATCTTCATAGCTTGCATAGCTATTGGAGAAGAAGCATAAGTGTGGATACTTGAGGGGCGAATTTAATTTTAGAAAGCGACATCCACCCCCCTCTGTCGCCATTTCGGTCCAACAATTGGTATCAGAGCCGGTTAGCTCTTCTTCATAGATCTTAACCGGTCTCTAGAGCCATGGCGACGGACAAGTATTCCACCAAGCCGCCCGTTTTCGATGGCATCGATTACCACTTTTGGAAGAGCCGAATGGAGACATACATCCAGGCTCAGGGGTACGCCATCTGGTGCAAGGTCAAGGTTCGGTTTGTTGTTCCTGCCGATGAGAACATCAATGCTGGAAATATGCATGATGTTGAGGCAAACGCTAAGGCAAGGAACATCATAATCCAGGGCCTAAGTCGTAGCGAGTTTGACCGCATATCTCATCTTTCGTCCGCCTTCGATATTTGGGAGACCCTGGATGCTTAGCATGAGGGCACCACCCAAATAAAGACGGTGCGATAGGACCAGTTCAAGCGAGATTACAACAAGTTTGAAATGCTCGCTGGCGAGTCCCTTGATGGGTGTTTTGCGCGTTTTCACAAGATTCTGAGCAACCTCCGATCGGTCGGTCTCACATACCCCGACTCGGACAACGCTCGTCAGATGCTCGCGACACTTGATCTGCATGTTTGGGAGATGAAAGTGACCACCATCAAAGACACGCCAGACCTCTCAACCTTGACTCTTGCCGCGCTGTACTCGCACCTCAAGACTCACGAGATTGACGTTGTCTCTCGTAGGTCCAAGTCAGAGTCGATGGCTTTGGTCACCGATCCCTTTTCTTCTTCTGGTCTTTCTTCTGAGTCTTCTTGCGATTTATCCCTTGCTACTCTCTGTGACATAACTGATGATCAGTTAGAGCAGCTTGCGGATGAGCAACTGGCCCTCCTTCCTCGAAGATTCTCCCAAGCTGGAGAAGGGCAAGAATGACTATGGCGGTTCGGGCAAGAATGACTACACCGACAAGAACCGCAACAAGAAGCCTCCCCAGCACACCCTCAAGGCAAGAAGAAGTTCCGCAACTTTGGGAAGGCCAAGAAGCTCTTCCTCCGTGTCCTCACCGCCTTCGACGACCTCGACCTCAGCGAGGTGGAGGGATGGAGCGATGACGACGGGACGGGTGACCAAGAACCCAAGAGTGGCGACGACTTCTCCGGCATGTGCTTCATGGCCCTTGAGGGCGAACTGAGCGACAGCGAGCTGTACTCCGACTCAGACGAGGTATGCCCCACCTACGACCAGCTCAATCATGCTTTTCTTAAGCTAGGTAGATTTCATGCTAGAGCTAGGGCTAGGTGTACTGAGTTAGAGAAGGAAGTAGATAGATTGTCAATAAAGATTATTGCTCTTACATCTGCTCCCTCTAGTGATGATTGTGATACATGCTGTGCTCTGTTGGGTGACATGGAGAAACTAAGGACTTCGCATGATAGTCTGTCCTCTGAACTTGATCTTGTTAAGGTGGAGAATATTAGTCTCTTGGCTGAGCTTGAGATGAGTAGGGTAGTTCCTGTTTCATCTACTTCTGTTGAGACTATTGCTTGCACCTCATGTGAGGATAAGGACAACGCTTTTAGAGGTCTTTATACCATGCTCCTAGATCTGCCCGAGTCTTGTGAAAATTGCAATAAACTGAAGATGAACCTAAAACGGGCGGATCATAAAATTGTTGAGTTGCATGCTTCTTTACTTGAGCCGATTGCTTCATGTATGAACTGTCCTAAATTAACTGCTGAACTTGAATCTGTCTCAAAGCAGTTTCAAGAAATGATTGACAATAACAAGAAAATGACTCAGTTTGCGACTAAGGATCCTGTTAGCTCACAATGCATTAGTTGTGATAAACTAAAATTTGAACTCGTTGCTTTGAATGAATAATGTGTGAAGCTAACTAAGGATTTACTAGAGAAGCCATCAACTCATTGTGATGTGACTACTGAGGTGGGGAAGGAGCCCATGGCTAAGGGGGAGACGCTTAGCGACGTGAACCAACTGGCTAGTAGTAGGAATGTTCCTTCGGAGTCGGCTGTGCATGCACAAGCCATTCTTTCCTCTACTGTTGGTTCTTCTTCTGCCCCCTTACCTTCTGCTGTCTCTTTGCACCTCTCTCTTTCGGGAGTGTCAGTACCTTATGAACACTCTCGAGAGATTTGTAGGCGGCAAGAAGAAGCTCAATCTTATTCTAGACCAATCCAAAATCCGCAGATTTAATCAGGGTCTAGGATACGATTTTTATGAGGACATGAGGAAGCATCCACCTGCCGCGCTCAGACCCATAGCACCAGGTGTGATCGAGACTAAGCCTAGGACTAAGAAAGTCCAATTTAAGTCAGCGGGCTTTGTCCAGGGGATTTCTGACAGCAAAGTGATCTGACCTGCTGCTTCGGCCTCTCAGAAGGCGAAGCCTCCCCGTGCTAGTTCTACCTCTCATAAGGTGAAATACCACTGCACCTTCTGTCAGAAGGATGGACACTCGATCGATCGATGCTTCAGACGCGCCAAGATTGTGCGTAGAGACCGTGCTGAGGCACTTAGGCGTATTCAGGGTTAGCCCCAGACCCTGAGTGCACCTAAGACCGGCACGAGGTCTAGGGTTGCTTCTGGTGATGGATTTGCGCAGCATCGAGGACTTGGTTTTTCTGAGTCTTCTGTTTTTCGTCCTCATGCTGCTCTTGATCGTGACTTCCACCGTCCTGAGGGTAGATCTCGTTTGCCCCGTCGAGATGGCTACCTGCGGCGTGATCAGCGTGTTGCCAGTACTCTGACTCGCTTTCCCGTAGCAGTCGGACCCAGCAACAGCTTCAGGTTTGCTCACAGACCTTCTGCTTCTTTGAGCGACAGAGAGCGTACGGTACTTAGAGGTCAGTCGTGCTTGACTACTTCTGCTGCTCGACGTGTTACTTAGTATTGGGTGTCAAAATCACTCTTGATTTACCCCAGTACTGAGACTTTAATCTCTGTTTGACTCAGGTTCGCCGGGCAGGGAAGGGAAAGGTTTGGCTTGTAGACTCCGGTTGTTCTCGTCATATGACCGGAGACTCCCATTGGTTTTCTTCCCTTGCCCATGCTCCAGGTGATGAGACAATCACCTTCGGAGATGCTTCATCTGGGCGCGTCATCGCCAAAGGTACAGTGCGCGTAAATGACTCTTTTATTTTGAGAGATGTTGCCTTGGTTAGTAAGCTGCAGTATAATTTGCTTTCTATTTCTCAGCTTACCGATGACGATTTCGAGGTGAGCTTTAAGAAAAACGCTTGCAAAATTCTTGATTCTTCGGGTAGTCTGGTTTGCGGGATTTCTCGTTTTGGGAGAATCTTTTGTGCTAATTTTTCTGAGTCTTTTGGTGATCCTCTTCGGTGTTTGGTTGCTTCTGAGTCCCGCGACCTTTCTTTCTGGCATAAGAGACTTGGTCATATTGGATTTGACCATTTGACCCGAGTTAGCGGTCACGATTTCATTCTTGGTCTGCCGAAACTCAAGATGGTCAAAGATCTTGTTTGCGCTCAATGCCGGTACGGCAAGATGGTTGCCGCTTCTCACCCTCCGGTCACTGTTACTATGACCGATGCACCGGGACAGCTGTTCCATATGGACGCAGTTGGACCATCTCGAGTGCAGTCAGCAGGAGGGAAGTGGTATATTCTTGTCGTGGTCGATGACTTCTCGAGGTATTCTTGGGTGTTTTTCTTAGCCTCTAAGGATGAGACATTTACACTTTTTCGAGGTCTTTTCAGTTGGCTTTCTGTTGAGCTCCCGGGTGCCTTACGAGCGATCCGCAGTGACAATGGCACGGAATTCAAGAATTCCTACGTTGAGAGGTTCTGCGATGAGACAGGTGTAGAGCATCAGTTCTCCTCCCCGCACGTCCCACAGCAAAATGGCGTCGTGGAGAGAAAGAACCCTACCTTGGTCGAGATGGCCAAGACAATGCTTGACGAGTACTCTACACCACGGAAGTTTTGGGCTGAGACTATAGCCACCGCGTGCCATGTCTCAAATCGAGTTTTTCTTCGGGCACACTTGCACCGCACTTCTTATGAGCTGAGATACAGGCGAAAGCCCAGCGTCTCTCATTTTCGTGTGTTTGGTTGCAAGTGTTTTATTCTGAAGTCCGGGAACCTAGACAAGTTCGAGTCACGTTCCTGTGATGGGATCTTTCTAGGCTACTCGATTTCTTCGCGGGCTTATAGGGTCTGGAACTGCGAGTCTAGTAAAATGGTAGAGACCTGTGACGTGACCTTTGACGAGGACAGTCCGGGAACTAGGCCCGATATCTCAGGTTCTTTAGAGCAGTCTGAGACCATCTTTGTGGATGATGGGGACGATGGAGATGAGGGTTGTCTACCCGATCCAGCCCCTCATCCACCCCTTGAGGTGCCTTCTTCCACCGCACCTCGAGGCGATCAGCCCATGCCTTCTGCCTCTTCTGGAGCTAGTGGCTCTGTTCCTACCTCGTCAGCTCATGAGGTAGAGGCCACATCTTCATCTCATCCTGGACGTCCTCAGCATATCCAAAAAGATCATCCTTCTGAGCAGATTATTGCAGACCTTTTTGAGCGAGTCACTCGTTCAAAATCAGGCATGTCTCTCTTCTGTCTCCATTCTGCTTTCATTGCCTCCTTTGAGCCCAAGGACGTCTGTCATGCTCTATCTGACGAGTCTTGGGTCAATGCCATGCATGAGTAGCTAGAACATTTCGAGAGGAACAAGGTCTGGTCGCTTGTTGAGCCCCCTCATGGTCACATTGTCATTGGGACCAAGTGGGTGTTCAAGAACAAGGAGAGTGAGGATGGGGTAGTTGTTCGAAACAAGGCTAGACTGGTAGCTCAGGGGTTTTCTCAGGTTGAGGGTCTAGTCTTCGAGGAGACCTTTGCCCCTGTAGCCAGACTTGAGGCCATCAGAATCCTGCTTGCCTTTGCTGCTTCTAAGGGTTTCAAGCTTTACCAGATGGACGTCAAGAGTGCCTTCCTTAATGGCTTCATTGAGGAAGAAGTCTATGTGAGACAGCCTCCAGGTTTCGAAAACCCCAAGTACCCAAACCATGTCTTCAAGCTTTCTAAAGCTTTGTATGGACTTAAGCAGGCTCCTAGAGCTTGGTATGAGAGGCTTAAGTCCTACTTATTGAGTCATGGTTTTGAGATGGGTAAAGTAGACAAGACCTTGTTCATCCGCCGGCATGGCACTGATCTTCTGCTCGTCCAGATTTATGTGGATGACATCATCTTTGGTGGCTCCTCGCATGCTCTCATTTCCCAGTTTTCCGACGTCATGAGCTCGGAGTTTGAGATGAGCATGATGGGGGAGTTGAGCTTCTTCCTTGGCTTCCAAATTAAGCAGACTCGGGAGGGTACTTTCTTGCATCAGGGCAAGTACACTCGAGACCTCCTGAAGCGCTTTGATATGAGTGATGGTAAGCCGGTTTCCACACCTATGGCGACATCAGCCTCACTCGACCCAGATGAGGACGGCGAGTGAGTTGATCAGAAGGAGTATCGTAGTATGATTGGCTCCCTCTTGTACCTCACTGCCTCGAGACCGGACATACACTTCTCCGTGTGTCTTTGTGCTCGGTTTCAGGCTTCTCCTCGTGTATCTCACCGCCAGGCGGTGAAGCGCATTCTTCGGTACCTTCGAGCTACCATTGACTATGGTATCTGGTACTCTTCCTCTTCGTGTCTGTCCTTGAGAGCCTTCTCGGATGCAGACTTTGCTGGCTGTAGGATAGATATGAAAAGCACTTCGGGCACCTGCCAATTCGTTGGCACTTCTCTTATTTCCTGGTCCTCTAGGAAGCAGTCCGGCGTTGCACAGTCCACCGCAGAGGCCGAGTACGTTGCTGCCGCCAGCTGCTGCAGCCAGGTGCTTTGGATGGTCTCGACCCTGTGGGACTTTGGGTTAGTTATCGACAGTGTTCCACTCTTTTGTGATAACACTTCTGTGATTAACATTGCTAAGAACCCAGTGCAGCACTCTCGGACCAAGCATATTGATATTCGCTATCACTTCCTTAGAGACCATGTGGAGAAGGGTGACATTGTGCTCTAGTTTGTGGAGAGTGACCACCAGTTGGCTGATATCTTTACCAAGCCATTGGATAGCTCTAGGTTTTCAACTCTGCGGGGAGAGCTTGGGGTGGTTTGTCCGTATGGACTGTTGTGAGGGGGAGCTTTGTGCTTTACTGCTTTATTATATTAATTATGCTTTTGCTCCTTTCTGTTGCATTGCATTTTGGGTGCATTCGGGATAGTCCTTCTAACATAGGTTAGAGTGGTCTTCTTGTCTAGCGTTTAGACTTCTTGCTGTTATCTTGTGACTCCAGGTTGCTGCTTGTTAGCTGTCTCTCTTCTCTCTAGGTTGAGCTTACTCACTTCTTGTGGGTTCTAGCGAGGGTTGGGCCACCCTCGGGTAGACAGGGTACGTGTTTGCTCCCTAGGGTGTTAGTAGACCAGTTGATAGTCCTCAAGTCATATGGGGTAGATAAGAGTCAGTATGAGCCATAGTATCTTCTCTATCTTATCTATGCTTTAAGGACTGCCCATTCTGATTTTCTTTCCCAGCTTCTCGGTTTATTGCTTTGGTTCAGGGGGAGTTCATTTGGGAGCTTCTGGCGCTTAATTTTGACTTAACTCAACTTGAACTAAAAGTTGCATCACATGTTGAGGGGGAGCTGGATTTTCTTGCATTTCAGCATTCTGCATTGTAATATAACTACATTGAGCCTTGATTATTATCCTGTTATGACATGTTTACAATGCTTTAGACCTTGCCATGACTTGTGCTTATTTGCTAGATTTATGATGACTTCATATGTGTAGACTAGCTTTTGCCATGACAAGTTAATTAAAAATTTCTCAATTTACATTAAAACTTGTCATGCTAACATTTGAGTCTAGTCTTTCTTGAGCTATCCTTTTATGATTCATGCCATGTCAAATAGGCTGAGTTGAGCGTTGAATCTCTATTGAGCCTTAGATTGAGCTTTGTTAGTCTCTTGATGTAGCATGAGTTAGTACAACATGTTTAAAAAACAAAACGATCTCTTTTGTGCGAAAAAACTGATTTCACCAATTCTTTCTCATGAGACGGCTTGCCATTGCACTAGGCATGAACTCAGGGGGAGTTTTGGATGACCTGGACTATCTTCTTAAGCTTCTTGCTTGGAGTTGTCGCATAAGGCTTGAGATCTAGCACATGATAAAAATATTGGTTAGAAACGACCATAAGTTTCAAAAGAAAATATGTCATTTGTGCTCAATTTGCTTAAACCACAAGACGAACCAAGTACTTGAACCAATGTTTCAATCTTGACCATATAGCACTCTATTTGGACTCAATATTAGCTTCTTGGTTCCGCTTAGCCTATTGACATGGCCTGCATCATCCTTGGATATCTCTAGCTAGACTTTGCTTATTGATGACTTGACATGTTCAGAAAATGCATTTCATTTCAGATTGTCATCTATATGTTCTAGCTGGCTTATACATATCTTTTCATGATCTAAATAGCCTTTTATTGAGCTATGGCTTGGTGTACTTCTTTATGGTCATTATGGATAATTCTCATGGCTCTAAATGCTTAAATAATCAAACTTCAGCCATTTCATCCATCTTGGTGACCATATTCTCTCTTTTTGCATCCTTGATGTGTTTATTGCCAAAAGGGGGAGAATAGCGGTACAAAACGCCATTTCGGGAGCTTTGAGGAAAACTTGTTCTTTCTTTTTTGCTCCTTGTGTCGACATGGTCATTAGCTTCATTTCCTTCCTTTGGACCTTGTTCGACTTCTTGCATTTCAAACTCAACTTTGTGCTTTTTCGGGGTTTGTCAATATACTCATCAAGGGGAGATTGAGAGTCCATGTGGAGGTATCTCCATTTTTGTGATGAGTAATTGACTTTTGTTTTGGAAAATTTGAGTTTGATTTGAGCTCTCTGTGTTGTGTTGGAACTGACGGGCGCGGGAGCAATCGGAGCGGTCCGAACGTTCGTATGCGGTCGGATGGGCGCGCAAGCGGGAACGATCGGAGCGGTCCGAACGTTCGTATGCGGTCAGATGGGCGCGCAAGCGGGAACGATCGGAGCGGTCCGAACATTTGTATGCGGTTGGACGGGCGCGCAAGCGGGAACGATCGGAGCGGTCCGAACGTTCGTATGCGGTCGGACGGGCGTGCACGCGGGAACAATCGGAGCGGTCCGAACATTCGTGTACGGTTGGACGGACGCGGTTTGCGATCGGCTCGGTCCGAACATCCTCGGTCGCGATCGGAAGAGCTCGTAAGCGGTCGGAAGCGTCCGAAAATCGTGAATGTGGTCATAGATACCTTGAAACTAGTTGTTTGATCCGTTGGATTGATCGGTTGAACTGGAAATCTGGTCGTATGGGATTAGGATGCTTATTCTCTTTGATTTGACAGGTTTGGGCTCTTTTCTTACATAATGAGGTTCATTGATGCTTCTATGCTTTCATGTATCGAGCGGTGCTATTTGATGTGTTTCTTGTTTGTGATGACTGCAGGATATCGAAGCGGAGTCGTAGCGAGACACGAGGTGACCGGACTAGACACAGGCGGTGTCGAGGTCAGAACGATCAGATGTGTCGAAGACGGCGGAGATTCGATGTGGTTGCGAGTCGTGGACGACAAGGAACGCGGAAGCTTTCCGGAAGGTGCAGGAGGGGCGTTTCGGGAAAACGCAAGGCTGCACTAGCGGGAGACGGTTCCGTTCGGGTTTAGCGGGAGCAACGGGGTGGAGACCCGTTAGCCAAGGCTATATAAAGGAGGGAGTGGCTGCATGCCCCCTCATGGCTTTAGGAGAGAGTTAGGGTTTTAGTGGGTCAAAAGAGGCTTTGAGAGGTGGTTTTGCTTTGCTCTTTAGTGGTTGAGGGCAGCAGCACCTTGTCTCCCACGATCATCCCCCTTCTCTGTGTGTGTTCCTCTCTAGCAAGCATGTAGAGAGGTGTGTTCTTGAGATGGGGAGAGGATAGGATTGAGTGGTGAATCCATGTAATCATCCATGGTTCTAATGTCCATGCGTATCGGGACTCCTCTGTATTCCTTTTGGTTCAATGAATGAAAATCTAAAGTTTCATTTCTTCTGTTCGTGCTCTGTGCTCTCTGTTCTTCTTTCGTTCTCCTTTTTGGCTTGATTTTGAGTTTCTTGATTTCTTGTTGTTTGGTGTTGGGGAGAGCCAAAATGGGTTGCTCTATTTTGGAATGATGCCTCAAGATCATTTGATCGAGTTTCCCAAGAGCAAACTTCGTTTAATTTCATATTTGAGTTTTTGAGCCTCCTTGTCCTTCATTTTCTCCTTCTAGGGTTTAACGCAAATCTTGATTCCCTTCGCGAGATGGCTTGAAATTTGGCATGGAAAGTCCAGAGGCTATTGAGTAGCTATTCTCAAAGTTTCATAGCCAAAGGATCAAAGATGAGGGAGTAATTTGGTTTTTGGCTCATCTCTTGCAAGTTTTCAGATTTTTGCTATAATCTGAAATTCTTGTTTCTAGGGTTGATTTGTTTGTTCTCTAGAGCCTCCTTGCTATTGAGTATGTATTGGTGATGTTTTGGGCCAAAAAGAATGGAAGAATTCCGTCATTCTCATGGTTTTTCAAAGATCTGAATATTTGCTGTCTGAAAATCCTGTTTGCTGATTTCTTCGTGCGGTTCTACCGCTCCTCGAGAGGTACTACCGCTCATAGGTATTACCGCTCGGCTCAGCAGTACTACCGTCAAACGGTACTACCGCTCATCTCAGCGGTACTACCGCTTGCAGTCTGACCTGCTCTGACATTATTTTTCTTGACTGTTTCTTTCTGGATCTGGTTTATCCTTGTTGCTGTGACTTCCAGTAGTGCATATCTCCTATCTTCATAGCTTGCATAGCTATTGGAGAAGAAGCATAAGTGTGGATACTTTAGGGGCAAATTTAATTTTAGAAAGCGACATTCACCCCCCCTCTGTCGCCATTTCGGTCCAACAATTGGTATCAGAGCCGGTTAGCTCTTCTTCATAGATCTTAACCGGTCTCTAGAGCCATGGCGACGGACAAGTATTCCACCAAGCCGCCCGTTTTCGATGGCATCGATTACCACTTCTGGAAGAGCCGAATGGAGACATACATCCAAGCTCAGGGGTACGCCATCTGGCGCAAGGTCAAGGTCCGGTTTGTTGTTCCTGCCGATGAGAACATCAATGCTGGAAATATGCATGATGTTGAGGCAAACGCTAAGGCAAGGAACATCATAATCCAGGGCCTGAGTCGTAGCGAGTTTGACCGCATATCTCATCTTTCGTCCACCTTCGATATTTGGGAGACCCTGGATGCTTACCATGAGGGCACCACCCAAATAAAGACGGTGCGACAGGACCAGTTCAAGCGAGATTACAACAAGTTTGAAATGCTCGCTGGCGAGTCCCTTGATGAGTGTTTTGCGCATTTTCACAAGATTCTGAGCAACCTCCGAGCGGTCGGTCTCACATACCCCGACTCAGACAGCGCTCGTTAGATGCTCGCGGCACTTGATCGCGGCACTCTGAAATCAAATTGTGCAAAAGGCTAAACGAGATCTGGGACAGGAAACAACCTATGACTACAATTTTTTTTGTAGGGCTTTTTCTTGGACTCTAGGATGAAACCGAAAACAACAAAGTAGGGTAAACTCGAACCTGAAGGAACACCTGAAGCTCTGATTACCACTTGATAGGAACGGGGTCCTGATCTTCCAACAGGTTCTGGATATGTTCGATTTGGTGGAGGCGCGACACAAATCGATCCGGCTTCCAAACAACACATTCCGAACCCCGCAATCGCAGCACCACGTCTCCTCAGGTTATCAACCGTGCGCAGCCCAGTTGACCTCGCCAAGAAGGCTAATCCTCACCTGCGAATCGAAGAACACAAGCAAGAACAAGGAAGAACACAACTGAATTGCAGATGTATTGATTTAGCACTCGAAAATTGGGGTCTCACAAACCGATGAACGGTGAAACTGTTCAAAGTAAGATTAATCTAAGCAAAACCCAAACCCTAATGGTGGGGGTGGCAGCTGGATATAAAGGAGTGAGGGGCATGCAAAACCCCTGGACGCGCCCTAATGGGCTCCAACACGATACAAAGCCGAACGGCCCAAAAGACGGTGACGCAGCACCCTGACAGATTCTGAACGCCCACTTGTTTTGATGATTCCTATTGATTCAGAAGGAATTTTGACATGGGACCAGAGCCATTAGAAAGGCTGTCTTCTCAGATTTCCATCCATATGTAGAACGTCCAAAACGGAGCCCAGATGCGATCTGGGCGTCCGTTTTAGTGCGGCCTGGTCCTGGACTCCGAATTAGATTCGAAGTCGGCTTGAGTTGGCCCTCCAACATGATTCGACCGCCCTTGCTGGACTAGTGCATCTCGTAGTCCTTCTCCAAGTACTTACAGGTCCTCTCCATGGTTCCTAATCATAATTAAATCATTAGGTAGCAATCGATTCACAAATGAACAAAAAGAAGTACTTAGGAACGAGCTCACCTGTAAATTTAATTGTCGGGCGCGAGCTCTAGTGATTAGTCCATGAATGTCAAGTGGAGGAGTATTGTGTGTATCCGAAGAAGTGATGTCCTCATCACAAGATGTAGTCTCAACAACAGTAGATGAAGGAGTAACAATCCTACTCATCTCTAGTTCAGCCAAAAGACTAACATTCTCCACCTTAAGCATGTCAAGATCAGAAGACAAACTACCATGAGAGGACCCTAATTTATCCATGTCATCAAGCAAAGCACAACATGTATCACATTCGTCACGGGAGGGAGCAGATATAAGTGAAGTAAGCTCCCGTGACAATCTATCTACTTCCTTCTCCAACTCGCTACACTTAGCCCTAGATCTAGCATGGAATTTCCCTAGCTTAAGAAAAGCATCATTAAGCTGGTCATAGGAGGGGTATACCTCGTCGGAGTAAAGCTCGCTGTCGCTGATTTCGTCCTCAAGGGCCATGAAGCAAATGCCGGAGAAGTCGTCGCTATCCTTAGGTTCTTCGTCACCCGTCCCATCGTCATCGCTCCATCCCTCCACCTTCTTTCATGTCTTTAGTCGCTCACCACCGCCAGGACTAGCCGCCACTCACCACTCAAAAATCGTGGCATGCTGGTATCAACTGTCACTATGCCTCCTACTACAGCACCCACAACCCTCCTTTGATCTTGCGACCAACAACACCATAGTTGTCACCTTTGCAAGCCTTATTTATATGTTCAAGACTGAGGTCATGATACGGACCAATTAGTAAACAAGCTAATGCGTAGGAGTGAACCGATCTTCACGGTACGAACAATGGTATTTCCCTTCTTTCCCCTTGTGGCCAGGGCTTCAAGTTCCTTCTTCCTCCTAGTGGCCAAAAAAGAGAATTAGGGTTTTAGCTATGGAGGACAACCAAATAACACCCCTCTTCTTCTCCTTGAGCTAAGTTGTATCTAGATGGTATGGTTGAATGTTACTAGGTTGGCAAGAACACCAAGATAGAAGCAATCAATAGGAATATCACCAAAAACCATGAGCAAAGATTGATCACAAATTCAAAAGGATGAACCGTGTAAGTTCAATTTGCAACTCAACAACTTCATCACTCAATCTGAGAAATCTACTCAAACCCTAATCAGGAAACCTCAAGAATCATGCACAGTTTTGTGCCACTGCATCAGCTGCCGGAGAAGGCTAGCGAAAGCTCCAGCATCCTCTCCATGTGAGTAGTAGTCCCACGGGGCAGCGGAGGTCGAATCGGCCATCTACAAAGTTGAAATAAAAGGGAAGATTAGTAAAAAGGTTTTAACAAAAGAATTTAAAGACAAGAACAGGATGCTAAGTAAGAAGAGAGTAGAAGCAAGGAGGCTTATATATTTTTAATATACTCTTTTTATAAACATAAGTCCTTATTGTTTACCATTTTCTAAGCTAGGTCACGTCCTACAGTCAAATTGGCTCTGATACCACCTCTGTCGGGACCCCGGATTTCCGAACCCGGACCCTCTGTGTATTACTGCACTAGTCCCAGACCAAAGCTAGTGCACACAGTTAAACAGAAATGAATACATAACCAGCAACGCTTTATTACAATATTAAAGAGTACTGACCACCAGGTCTCATTATTACATTAGAGGTTTCAAGACCTCGCACAACCAAAACACAACGGAAGCAAGGTAAATTCAAAGTAGACCGATCAATATGCCACAGGCAGTTGACTGGGGAAGCGCGACCTAGTCCTCCGGGAAAAATCCATCACAGCCGCAAGCGAATCAGTAGTCGTAGTCTCCCTCTTGAGCTTCGTGTTCCTCTGCTTTTTATGTTTGAGTGTAGCATGTGAGTACATAAAGTACTCCGCAAGTCTTGGGAAAAATGCAATAGATGCAAGGCTTGACAAAGGAAGGCTATATGGTTCTTTTGCACAAAGCAACATTTTCATTTAATTACTTCGAATTATTTTCGAAGGCATCAAGTTAATAAAGTAATTGTTTTAACAGAACTAATTATCTAGTAAAGGTTCCAACTACCAACACTAGCTAACCAATTACCATTGGTCAAATTTTAAACTGCGGGTTCCATCCACCCTCTCTGGCTCCAACCGCCAGGATACCCTTCCGAGAGTTCCCTCCACTCTCGGAATTCCAAAACTTTAATTTTGAAATCAAAACCAAAAATCTACCATGCGAATGCATTCCTTGCCCGCCCTTGACCGTGGGCACGGCTATTCGAATAGTTTTACACTCTGCAGAGGTTGTACAACTTTACACACAAGAGATAATTTATCCTAACAGTCAGCACGCTTCCTTTGGCATGAGACTCAGATAAAATATCACAAAGCCTTTACCTTACTCTAATCTAGCTAGATACCACCCGCTGAGGTTTCACCGCAGGTAGGCTAACTGCCCGAACCGAAGCTCCCTCTTGCGCCATATGAGTACAGTAAATCCCTGTCCCTCACTGTGAATAACCAGTCCATCCCTGGCACCCACTTTCCACCGGTGGCACCTAAACTAGACTATCGTAAGTTAGTCAGCTAGGTCGTACCCATATAGACTTGTGGTTGTACGGTTAATGCTCAGTCTGGACAAACACAAGCGTCGGTCCTTAATTGACTAAGGTGGAACATACACTTAACAAAATCTCGTGCTTCCTGCACCAATCCAAACCAACCGTCCACCCTAATCTAAACCCATTTTCACATTTCATTTTATTTTAAAGAACAGTGGCAACTCCAATTACCACTAAGTTTATAAAAACAAGGGATACAATAATTCATAATTT
Organism: Dendrocalamus latiflorus; assembly: GCA_017311315.1. NCBI lineage: Eukaryota > Viridiplantae > Streptophyta > Magnoliopsida > Poales > Poaceae > Dendrocalamus > Dendrocalamus latiflorus. The sequence goes on from CM029675.1 coordinate 7,099,389, forward strand.
CCCATTTGCAAGATTTATGAGGTATTCAATAGCATGGCTAAGCATTGTTCTACCATTCTAATTTCAACAATTAAATATATTACCCTCATTACTGAGTCAAAGGAATTTCTAGGGTTGCAAAGGTACATGGCAATCAACTTCAAGTGAGGGCATAACAAGGTTGGATATAACTAATGCCTTAAGATTTGAACTAATATTTTATATAAATAGCAATGCACATAATTTGAAATAATTAAAACATTTTAAAATCATAGGTTCAAGATGATCAAAGGAGACTTGCCTTCTTGAGCGCTATTTGGGTCTTCTTGCTGCGACTCGACGAATTCCTCGGCGACGGCGAAATCTACGCGCGAAAAGACAGACAAGCAAAACAAATAAATTCAAACAAAATTTAAATAAAATTCAAAAATTCAAAATTAGTACATATTTGGATAGCTTAGGATTTTAGAAAAATTTAGAAATTTGAAAGGCTCAAATCGGAGTTAAAATGAGAAAGTTATGGCTTCCGAAAGATTAAAAGGAGAGAAAATGAAAAGGCTGATTTTTGGGATTTATTTTTGTACGGGAAAAACTATTTATGACGTCAGCAAATTTTGAATTTTTCGAGCGGGAAAAGTAATTTGAATGACCGGTGGGCCCGGTCTACCGTGGACCGGATCCACGGACCACAAGCCTTGCCGACGTGGCACACCGGCCACATGGCGCCATGCGGGCGCGAGGTGGCGGCCACATGGGCGACCACGCGGGCGAGGCCGGCCACGCGGCGCACGCACGGGCAGCGCGGAGGATGACCGGCCGGCGGCCTTGCCGGCGGCCGGCGGGAGGGGCGGCGAATGGCGGCGGCGGTTGAGGGGAGGCGGCGGCACTTACCGGCGGCGGCGGCGGGGGTTTGGGCGGCCGGCGGCGGCGCTAGGAGGCGACGGCGGTGGGGCTTGTTGGGGGTGGCAGTGAGGCGCTGGGAGGCGGCCGGGAAGAGGAGGAGAAGGGGCGGTGGGAGGCGGTGGTGAAGGAGGGAGTGGAGGGGGTTTTATAGGCGAGGAGGGGAGGGGAGGCCGGCCATTTTGGAGCTCACCGGAGTTATTGCTCCCGCAATTAGGGGACTTAAATTTAGGGGAAACGGCCGGAGGAATGGAGGGGAGTAATAGGGCATCCGTTTCCACTCTTTAATCGGGATTTTATGAGGGAGAAACGCGGGATTTTAAAGCTCCAAATTCGGTATTAATGGTGGAGGAGAGAAGGGTGAGAGGAGGAAGAAGGTGAGGTTGAAGAAGGATATGACATGTGGGTCCCATGTGTCATAGAGAGTGAGAGTTAGTGAAGGGGTACGGGCCGTCGGATTCGCGACACGTGGCAAGTGAGTGGATGAGGGCCTTTGGATTTTATGAAGGGGTAAGTTGTAATGTGTGGCTAGGATTAAAACGTGGAGAGAGGTTGATTTAATCTGAGAACGACACATGGCGGGCTAGGATTTATTTGATTTTTATTTTCGGAATAAATTTCAGCAATTACTAGAAACTTTATAAATACTTCGAAAAATAATATTTAATGTTTAACAATTCCAGAAAAATTATAAAATATTCCTGGAATTATTTTAGACTTAGTAATAATATTTTTAATTTCAGATTTGAATTTTAATAATTTTTTAAAATACTTTTTAACTTTGAAAATTGATTTTAAATTTCAGAAAATTCTCCAAAATTAATTAGAAATTTAGGAAAGGCTAGGAAAAATATAATAAACTCTTTTTGGCTTTAATAAAATATTTAAAATACATTTTCTTGCTTTAAATTTTGAAATAAAATCCAGAAAATCAAATAAAAGCCAAATTTTGGGATGTTACAAACCTAACCCCCTTAGAGAGAATCTCGACCCCGAGATTCGGACGGACTGGGAAAGAGGTCAGGGAACTCTGCTCTTAAATCTTCTTCACGCTCCCAAGTTGCTTCTGATTCAGAATGATTGCTCCACTGTACTTTACAGAATTTGATGATCTTGCTTCGCGTACTACGCTCTACTTCCTCCAATATCTTGACTGGATACTCTGGGTATGTCAAGTCCTCCTTTAAGTTCACTTCCTCTAGAGGCATCTGCTCTTCTGGCACTCTGAGACACTTTCTTAGCTGGGATACATGAAAGACGTCATGCACCTTTGATAGCTGAGGCGGAAGCTCCAACTGGTAAGCAACTTCTCCCCTTTTCGCTACAGTAGGAAAGGGTCCAATGAATCTAGGAGCAAGTTTTCCACTGACTCCAAAACGTCTCATTCCCTTGAGAGGTGACACTTTTAAATAAACATGATCTCCAGGTACAAACTCTAATGTTCTTCGACGATTGTCCGCATAGCTTTTCTGCCTGGTTTGAGCTGTTTTTAACCTGTCCTGGATCAGACGAACTTGTTCCTCGGCCTGCTTCAACACATCTGGTCCAAACACTTGTCCTTCTCCGGTTTCTTTCCAATACAACGGTGTCCTGCATTTTCTATCATACAAAGCTTCAAACGGAGACATCTGTAAGCTGGATTGATAACTGTTGTTATAGGAAAACTCCGCATAGGGCAGACTTTGATCCCAATTAGCCTTGTTTGCTAGAACACAAGCTCTCAACATATCTTCCAAAATTTGATTTACTCTTTCTGTTTGACCATCTGTCTGTGGATGATATGCTGTGCTAAAATTCAGATTTGTGCCCAAAAGTCCATGTAATTTATGCTAAAATCTTGAGGTGAATTGAGTACCTCGATCTGACACAATCTTCATTGGAACTCCATGCAAACACACGATTCTGGACATATACAACTCCGCGAGTCTATCTCTAGAGTATGTGGTCTTCACTGGGATGAAGTGGGCGACTTTTGTCAGACGATCCACAATAACCCAGATCGAATCATGCCCTAGTTTTGTTCTCGGTAATCCAGTTATGAAATCCATACCAATCTCTTCCCATTTCCACTCAGGTATCTGCAAGGGTTGCAAAAGTCCGGCAGGTCTCTGATGTTCAGCTTTAATCCGCTGGCACACATCACACAAAGCTACATGCTCTGCAATCTCTCTTTTCATACTTGACCACCAATACCTTTCTTTGAGATCTTGGTACATCTTTGTACTTCCAGGGTGAATTGAGTATCCAGATTCATGGGCTTCCTTCAGAATTAACTCCTTTATCTCTTTCTTTTCAAGTACGATAATTCTTTTCCCAAACCAAATGATACCTTCTTCATCCTCTGAAAATCCTGGTGCTTTCCCTTTCTTCATGTTTTCTTTAATTTCCTTGACATACTTATCCTCTCCTTGAGCGCCTTGATCTGGTCCTCTAGAGTGGGTTGAACCTCTAAAGTTGCCAGGAACCCTTCCTTTACTACTTCCAAGTTGAGCCGCTGAAATTCTGTTTGAAGTGCAGGCATACTGTCCTTTATCCACAACTTATTACAGTAACTCTTTCTGCTCAAGGCATCAGCTACTACATTGGCCTTTCCCGGATGGTAATGTATTCCCACATCATAATCCTTTATTAGCTCAAGCCATCTCCTTTGTCGCATATTGAGATCGGGTTGGGTAAATATGTACTTCAAACTTTTGTGATCCGTGTAGATCTCACAATGGTTACCAATCAAATAATGCCTCCATATTTTTAAAGCATGCACCACGGCAGCAAGCTCTAGATCATGGGTTGGGTAAATCTCCTCGTGGGGTCGCAATTGCCTTGAAGCATAGGCTACTACCTTTCTTTCTTGCATCAAAACACAGCCTAATCCTTGCCTTGAGGCATCACAAAAGACTTCAAAATCCTTTCTAATATCCGGAAGGGTTAACACTGGTGCAGAAGTTAGCCTTCTCTTTAGTTCTTGAAAACTGTCCTCACACGATTTACTCCATTCAAACTTCTTTTCCTCCTTTAGCAACTGGGTGAGAGGTCTTGCCAGCTTGGAGAATCTTTCAATAAAGCGACGATCGTAACCAGCCAATCCCAAAAAAGCTTCTGATCTCAGTTACTGATTTAGGTTGTGTCCAATTGAGCACATCGTTTACTTTATCGGGGTCTACGGACACTCCTCCTGCAGAAATCACATGACCCAGGAAAGCTACTTTCTTCAACCAAAACTCACACTTGCTAAATTTGGCATACAACTGGTTTTCTCTGAGCTTTTCCAAAACTATCCTCAAATGTTCTGCATGATCTTCCTCATTCTTGGAGTATATCAAAATATCATCGATGAATACAACTGCAAACTTATCCAAATATTCCATGAACACTTTATTCATCAGATTCATAAAATATGCTAGGGCATTGGTTAGACCAAAAGACATCACGGTATACTCATACAATCCATAACGGGTAGCAAATGTTGTCTTGGGTATGTCCTCTGGTCTTAACTTCAATTGGTGATAACCTGATCGAAGATCAATCTTAGAGAATACACATGATCCTTTCAACTGATCAAACAGATCATCTATTCTAGGCAAAGGGTACTTGTTCTTAATCGTCACATCATTCAAGGATCGATAATCCACACACATGCGAAGACTACCATCTTTCTTCTTTACTAGCAGTACTGGTGCTCCCCAGGGTGACGAGCTTGGTCTTACAAAACCTTTATCTTGCAACTCTTCAATTTGCTTCTTAACTTCTGCCAAGTCGTTTGTAGACATACGATAAGGTCTCTTGGATATTGGAGCTGTTCCAGGTACTAGGTTGATGACAAACTCAACTTCCTTGTCTGGCGGCATTCCGGGTAAATCTTCAGGAAACACATCTGGGTATTCACTTACTATAGGCACCTTTTCCAAAGTTACTTCCTTCAAACTGTTCAACCCACACTTATTTCGAGAAGACGTGTTTGACTTATACTTTACTTGAATTCCATCCGAGTTGGTAATAGTGACAGCACGATCGGCACAATCTATCTGTCCTTTATACTGGGTTAACCAATCCATACCAAGTATGACATCTAGGCTCTTGGAATCTATTATAATAAGATTCGCTAAGAACTTTACTCCATTTATATCCACAGTTGCGCTAGGGCAAACTGTGTTAATCCTCATTTCCTTCCCAGGGGACTGGACTAGCATAGGGTTCTTAAGCAACCGCACATCCCAATTATATCTTTCAACAAAATCTTTTGACACAAAAGAATGCGAAGCTCCAGAATCAAATAATGCTGATGCAGGTACTGAGTTGACAAGGAACTTACCCAGAACTACGTCTGGTGCATCATGGGCTGCCTCCGCAGTGACATAGTTAAGATGTCCTCTGCTCACCGTCTGCGGAGTCCTTGGAGTTTGCGGTGCCCCACGGCCTTGACCTGCAGTTGGAGCTCTTGCTGGCGTAGTCCCCAGGTTGAAACGAACAGGAGTTACAGCTGGGCGCTTCTGGGGACAGTTGCTGGCATAATGCCCCATGTTCTTGCAGTTGAAGCACTGCACTCCTGCCGCTGAAGTCTTATTCTGCTGTGGTTGGCCACCATTGCCTGCTCTGGGAGCTTGCGGATTTGGATGAGGTCCTGCCAATGGTGTCCTTGGCACACTTGGCATTGAGGGCCTGTTGAATTGAGGAGGGTTGGGGCGAAACCGAGAACTGCTTGCCCCTGCTGAGCTTGAAACTTCCTCTTCCTTGTCTCATACAGCTGACGCTGAGCATCTTCTTGTATGAGAGCCTTGTTCACCATGTGCTGGAAAGTTGGGTAGTCATTGGACACCAGCTGCACCTTGAGATTGGGATCAAGTCCCTGCATGAACCTCCAGATCTTGGTTGCATCTGAGGTGACATCCTCTGGCGCATACCTGGACAGTTGGGTGAACTTGTTCAGGTATTCTGAAACACCGAGGTTTCCCTGCTGCAGTTGGTAGAATTCCCTTTTCTTCATTTCCATTATTCCCGTAGGAATATGTGCAGTGCGGAAAGCCTCCACAAACTCATCCCAAGTGATGGTTTGTACATTTTGATGGGTGGCGCAGTAGTTTTCCCACCAATTAGAAGCAATTCCTTTGAGTTGGTGAGCAGCATACAACACCTTCTCGTGGTCATTGCACTGAGCCAAGTTCAACTTCCTTTCCACATCCTTGACCCAATCGTCTGCCTCCAAGGGGTCCACTGATCCAGCAAATGTAGGAGGTCTGGTCCTCATAAATTCTCCCAACTTAGACTGTGGAGCTTGGTTGGGTGCTTGCGGAGCTTGCTGTACTTGGTTTTGAGCTAAGGCTTGCAGAAGCTGCAGTTGCATGGCCATCATTTGCTCCAAGTTGGGCGCTTGAGCAGGAGGGGGTGGAATGTTGTCCTCTGGCTGAGCGTTGGGGTTACGGCTACTGCCCGGGTTGCTCCTTGTGTTCACCATCTGAAGCGGTTTCCAGGGTTAGCAAAAGGTAAGAGGGAATTAGCATAGATAAGATGTTAGGGGAAACTAATAACATCCCAAACCAACACACAAGAAGAAACCAGCAACCACTTAGGGAAAACTTTTATTAAAATCAAGATAAATTCAGGGATGGCTGCACCACAAGTGCACATAGGCTTGGTACAGTCCATCTAGCACACCAAAATATGATAGAGCGTTCTAAGAACATGGACATTTATTTGGGTACTACTGACTCAACTAACTACTCATCCTCCACGACGATGTGCTCCTCCGGATCCTCCTCGGGGTCCTCCTCTGTGTCCTCTTCCGGATCCTCCTCCGGTTCCTCCTGGCGCTCGTTCACATGGTGTCGCGAACAATCACACTCGGCCGAGGCACGGTTACGACTGGAGGCAGTCGACCGAGACCGAGAGCGAGAGCGGAAAAGCTTGCGTCTCTTGCTGGGTTCGCCGATGTTGATGTCGGGTGGAGGACTCGGGCGTCGCACCTTCTTGCGTGCTGTGAGCCTAGTGAGGAGTCCCGAAAGTCGAGCCGGTGCCGGGTTGTTGGGGATGACAGCTGGAACGGGAGAAGACGGCGTGTAATCAACTGTAGCTTGGGGACGTCTTAGCTCGAACTCTGCTGCCTGACTCTGGCGAAGCTGAGCACGAAGAGTGTCGGAGTGCTGATAGCTAGAAGTGAGCAGCATCCGTAGCTGTCCAATCTCCTCCAAAGCTCTAGTATAAGTGACTGCCATCGCCTGTGTGAGCTGTATCTGGTGCGACAGTCAAGGATCATCAACTGGAATATCAAAGGGATCTGGATACCTCTGTCCTGCCCTGGGGTTGATGAAGAAGCAAAAAGGGGACTGGTGCACAACATCCTTGTGCAGATGGCACAACTCATCAATGGCCAGGCGTGCTGCATCCTGGACGGCATCGAAACAGCGGGACCGAGGATGCTTGATGGGGTATTTGTGGGAGTTGAATTCCCCTTCCCGTGCATACAGGAATACCTCCATGGTCCAAGAGTCTCGATCCAGGATCCTCGTCTTCCGCCCCCTGAAAATGGGCGCCTGACGATACTCCAAGCACTGCATCAGCTGTCGGAGAAGGCTAGCGAAAGCTCCAGCATCCTCTCCATGTGAGTAGTAGTCCCACGGGGCAGCGGAGGTCGAATCGGCCATCTACAAAGTTGAAATAAAAGGGAAGATTAGTAAAAAGGTTTTAACAAAAGAATTTAAAGACAAGAACAGGATGCTAAGTAAGAAGAGAGTAGAAGCAAGGAGGCTTATATATTTTTAATATACTCTTTTTATAAACATAAGTCCTTATTGTTTACCATTTTCTAAGCTAGGTCACGTCCTACAGTCAAATTGGCTCTGATACCACCTCTGTCGGGACCCCGGATTTCCGAACCCGGACCCTCTGTGTATTACTGCACTAGTCCCAGATCAAAGCTAGTGCACACAGTTAAACAGAAATGAATACATAACCAGCAACGCTTTTTACAATATTAAAGAGTACTGACCACCAGGTCTCATTATTACATTAGAGGTTTCAAGACCTCGCACAACCAAAACACAACGGAAGCAAGGTAAATTCAAAGTAGACCCATCAATATGCCACAAGCAGTTGACTGGGGAAGCGCGACCTAGTCCTCCGGGAAAAATCCATCACAGCCGCAAGCGAAGCAGTAGTCGTAGTCTCCCTCTTGAGCTTCGTGTTCCTCTGCTTTTTATGTTTGAGTGTAGCATGTGAGTACATAAAGTACTCCGCAAGTCTTGGGAAAAATGCAATAGATGCAAGGCTTGACAAAGGAAGGCTATATGGTTCTTTTGCACAAAGCAACATTTTCATTTAATTACTTCTAATTATTTTCGAAGGCATCAAGTTAATAAAGTAATTGCTTTAACAGAACTAATTATCTAGTGAAGGTTCCAACTACCAACACTAGCTAACCAATTACCATTGGTCAAATTTTAAACTGCGGGTTCCATCCACCCTCTCTGGCTCCAACCGCCAGGATACCCTTCCGAGAGTTCCCTCCACTCTCGGAATTCCAAAACTTTAATTTTGAAATCAAAACCAAAAATCTACCATGCGAATGCATTCCTTGCCCGCCCTTGACCGTGGGCACGGCTATTCGAATAGTTTTACACTCTGCAGAGGTTGTACAACTTTACCCACAAGAGATAATTTATCCTAACAGTCAACACGCTTCCTTTGGCATGAGACTCAGATAAAATATCACAAAGCCTTTACCTTACTCTAATCTAGCTAGATACCACCCGCTGAGGTTTCACCGCAGGTAGGCTAACTGCCCGAACCGAAGCTCCCTCTTGCGCCATATGAGTACAGTAAATCCCTGTCCCTCACTGTGAATAACCAGTCCATCCCTGGCACCCACTTTCCACCGGTGGCACCTAAACTAGACTATCGTAAGTTAGTCAGCTAGGTCGTACCCATATAGACTTGTGGTTGTACGGTTAATGCTCAGTCTGGACAAACACAAGCGTCGGTCCTTAATTGACTAGGGTGGAACATACACTTAACAAGATCTCGTGCTTCCTGCACCAATCCAAACCAACCGTCCACCCTAATCTAAACCCATTTTCACATTTCATTTTATTTTAAAGAACAGTGGCAACTCCAATTACCACTAAGTTTATAAAAACAAGGGGTATTACAATAATTCATAATTTCCCATTTGCAAGATTTATGAGGTATTCAATAGCATGGCTAAGCATTGTTCTACCATTCTAATTTCAACAATTAAATATATTACCCTCATTACTGAGTCAAAGGAATTTCTAGGGTTGCAAAGGTACATGGCAATCAACTTCAAGTGAGGGCATAACAAGGTTGGATATAACTAATGCCTTAAGATTTGAACTAATATTTTAAAATCATAGGTTCAAGATGATCAAAGGAGACTTGCCTTCTTGAGCGCTATTTGGGTCTTCTTGCTGCGACTCGACGAATTCCTCGGCGACGGCGAAATCTACGCGCGAAAAGACAGACAAGCAAAACAAATAAATTCAAAAAAAATTTAAATAAAATTCAAAAATTCAAAATTAGTACATATTTGGATAGTTTAGGATTTTAGAAAAATTTAGAAATTTGAACGGCTCAAATCGGAGTTAAAATGAGAAAGTTATGGCTTCCGAAAGATTAAAAGGAGAGAAAATGAAAAGGCTGATTTTTGGGATTTATTTTTGTACGGGAAAAACTATTTATGACGTCAGCAAATTTTGAATTTTTCGAGCGGGAAAAGTAATTTGAATGACCGGTGGGCCCGGTCTACCGTGGACCGGATCAACGGACCACAAGCCTTGCCGACGTGGCACACCGGCCACATGGCGCCATGCGGGCGCGAGGTGGCGGCCACATGGGCGACCACGCGGGCGAGGCCGGCCACGCGGCGCACGCACGAGCAGCGCGGAGGATGACCAGCCGGCGGCCTTGCCGTCGGCCGGCGGGAGGGGCGGCGAATGGCGGCGGCGGTTGAGGGGAGGCGGCGGCACTTTCCGGCGGCGGCGGGGGTTTGGGCGGCCGGCGGCGGCGCTAGGAGGCGGCGGCGGTGGGGCTTGTTGGGGGCGGCGGTGAGGCGCCGGGAGGCGGCCGGGAAGAGGAGGAGAAGGGGCGGTGGGAGGCGGTGGTGAAGGAGGGAGTGGAGGGGGGTTTTTATAGGCGAGGAGGGGAGGGGGAGGCCGGCCATTTTGGAGCTCGCCGGAGTTATTGCTCCCGCAATTAGGGGACTTAAATTGAGGGGAAACGGCCGGAGGAATGGAGGGGAGTAATAGGGCATCCGTTTCCACTCTTTAATCGGGATTTTATGAGGGAGAAACGCGGGATTTTAAAGCTCCAAATTCGGTGTTAATGGTGGAGGAGAGAGAGGGTGAGAGGAGGAAGAAGGTGAGGTTGAAGAAGGATATGACATGTGGGTCCCATGTGTCATAGAGAGTGAGAGTTAGTGAAGGGGTACGGGCCGTCGGATTCGCGACACGTGGCAAGTGAGTGGATGAGGGCCTTTGGATTTTATGAAGGGGTAAGTTGTATTGTGTGGCTAGGATTAAAACGTGGAGAGATGTTGATTTAATCTGAGAACAACACATGGCGGGCTAGGATTTATTTGATTTTTATTTTCGGAATAAATTTCAGCAATTACTAGAAACTTTATAAATACTTCGAAAAATAATATTTAATGTTTAAAAATTCTAGAAAAATCATAAACTATTCCTGGAATTATTTTAGACTTAGTAATAATATTTTTAATTTCAGATTTGAATTTTAATAATTTTATAAAATACTTTTTAACTTTGAAAATTGATTTTAAATTTCAGAAAATTCTCCAAAATTAATTAGAAATTTAGGAAAGGCTAGGAAAAATATAATAAACTCTTTTTGGCTTTAATAAACTATTTAAAATACATTTTCTTGCTTTAAATTTTGAAATAAAATCCAGAAAATCAAATAAAAGCTAAGTAAAATCCAATTACTTTAAAATAGTTAATTTGAATTTAAATTTTTCCAGAAAGCCAAATTTTGTGATGTTACAGTCTCCCATTGGCCTTATGTTGGTGCCTAAGACACGACTACACAACTCACGCACGCACGGCCTAGGGCTGACTCATACTCTAATTCACGTATTCAACTCGGGCTACCCTATAAAACATACTCCACTTCTTCAAAAAACCAGACTCCTCAATTAAACAAACACAAGTTTTTGGAATAACTCTCTAAAATCGATTATAAATCAATCATAAGGATTTGACCAACTAATACAACTTGGACTCAATAAAATCAGGAACAAGCGGAAAAGATGGAAATTGACTCAAAGGTGACTATTCGGAGTGGATTCCATTTGAGGACCAAATCCTATCCATATATAACCATTGTTGAATTTGTGCTGGCACCCCAATTCAGTTCCTATATCCTTTCATCCTAGCTGGCTTGTCTTGCTTTCCCTTGGGTTCACATGGCAATCACGTGGCCAACATACTTGGTTTTCCCTTTGCACCACACAGCCATGCTCCTTATGTGCCCACGCTCCACACGCCACATGCCTTCATGCGCCCAACACTCCATGCATGGAGCCCCATGCACCTAATCACTTGGCTTCTCCTCATGCGTTGCATGGACTAGGGTTTGGTCCCCCTCTCAGCTTTTTCTCTCTTTGCCATCCTCTCCTCCCTCCTGCTTCGCTTCATCTTCTTTTCTCAAACTAGCACCATCACAAGATGAATTTGCATATTGCAATGTGGAATCACAAACCACAATAGCAATTGTACTTGGTACCGCTTCATGCCCTCCCCCTTGAAGTGAGATCATTCTCATTTTTTGGAGTATTCTTCACAAGCTCCTTGCTCTTCACAACAATTTTAGAATTGATCTCCACATCTTGTTTTGATAGCAAAGAATGGAACACACCTTTATGATGGATCAAAATCGGCAACAGAGGGGGGTGAATGTTGCTTTCAAAAATCTTCCCCCAAAGTATCCACCCCTTTCCTTCTCCAATAGCTATGAGAGCTGTGAAGAAGTAGGAGAACTGCCTACTGGAACCATAAATCAACAGCAGCAAAGAACAAGGAAATCAAATCAACAAAACAAAACTGTTGCAGAAAGTGGCTTAGGGAGAAAAACCTGGCCGGTCAGACCTCTTTGTAAAGGCCAGTCAGACCGCTCAACATGGGCCGGTCTGACCGCCGGTAGTGGGCCGGTCAGACCGCCCTGTTAACACCGGTCTGACCACTGGCCACCATGCGGTCTGACCGCCACAATCAATCTGGTCTTACCGGTTACACTGAAATTACAGGCAGGCCCGAACTTGAAAAATCCTGAAGAGGTGAAACTGGCAGATTTCAAGAGATTTTGTGAATTTTAGATGCTCTCCTCAGACCACAAGCTCAAGAATATGTTCCAAATAGCCCTAGAACCTTTGGAAACCAATAATTTCACCAAAAGAGCTACACATCAAGAATTTGACAAAAAGCTGAAGTTCTTACAGAAAATTGGATGATTTCCAAATTGCTCTTTATACACACACCTTCTACTAATGAGATTTTGGAAATACCTTAGCAATTATCTAAGCACTTGAAAGCCCAATTCTCAAGCCACTTAAAGAAGGAAATCTAAAGATCCAAGGGTGTTCTGGCATCAAACCCTAGGAGAGGGAAAATAGAGGAATTGGATGAAAAGGAATCTTTGATTCTTCTGTTGTGCTCTTGGGGTTTAGCTAACCAAATGGTCTTGAGACATCCTCCCAACACTGAGAAAACAAGATCCAATCACTTGTTCAAGAAATCAACTCAAAAACAAAATAGAACACAGGACTGCAGAAAACTAAAACATGTAAACACATGAGAGCTCAGCAAGGAATCCTTCTCAAATTTAAAAGAGATGATTACAGAGGAGTCCCCATACGCGATTGATACAGAGGAATGATTACATGAGTCTTCTTACTACCAGCTCACACTCCAAGAGCAAGAACTCAAGAGGAATCAAGAACTCATGCCATCACATTATTCACGCAGGAGAGACAAGAGCAAAAACAGACTACTGCTCCATCTCACCAACTCTCAACTGAAAGCACAAAGCAAAAGCCTTAACCCTTTTCCCAAAGCTATCAACTCCTCTCCCAAGCTATATTCCATGCAGGAGACAAACACCTATTTATACCCTTTGCATAATGGGTTCACATTTGTTTTGCCTATTAAGCTTTTGTGCTTTACCCACTAACTCTAACCAAATCCACTTCCTTTAGTGCAGCTTTGCGTATTCACCAAAACGCCCCTCCTGCACCTTCCGGGAAGCTTCCTCATTCCTTGCCTTCCAAGCCTCGCAACCACCTCGAGTCCTCGCCGTCTTCGGCACATCTCAATCGCTCTGACCTCAGCACTGCCTACGCCTAGTCCGGTCATCCCGTGCCTCGCCATGACCTTGCCTCGACATCCTGCAGCCATCACAGACAAGAAATACATCACGTAGCACCGCTCAACATAATGTAATCATCAATAGCATTAAGAGTAATCTTAAGTATGAAACAGCCAAAACCTGTCGAATCAAGAGAATAGGTATCCTAAGCACTTTGACCAAGTTTGACCAAGTCCGTCTGAAACCGATTGCACCGTGCAACGACATGGTCCAAACCACACAAACTAAACTCGACTTTTCTAAAATGGATGTCAATTACTCATCACACACATGGGGTCACCTCCACATGGTCTGTCATGTATCAATGTGAACTTACATGACACTCCAACCTGTCTTCATAGCCATCGATAGAAAGTGGCACGGTTTCCATATGTGTAACTTTTTGCTTACAAACATTGTGAATCCATTGCATATAGTATGGCTTAGTATAATGCCTTGTGGTCAATACAAGTGCATCAACCACGTCCTTACTGATCATATTGTTGTAACTTTCTCCATCAATCACCAACTTGCGCTGTTTGCCCTTGATCATGCGTTTAGTTTGGAATAATCCATGTTACTGTCCTTTTTCCACAATTGGTGTATTGTCATAATCCACCTTTTGATCCATCAAACTTGGACATCCAATTCAGCATCACAATATACAACCTTATGCTGAGAATCATTAGATCGTTCTCCTTCATGTTCACCTTCATTGTAGTCACTTTTCGATGCATATACTTCTTATGTTTGCAATACCTTCCTTGAATTTGGGTAATCTTTTCATCATGTGCCCCTTGCCCTTGCACTTGAAGCACTCTATAACCCGAGTTCTAGCGGTAGAGAAGGCACTAGAATCAGCTTTGAATGCTTCCATGCTTCTTGTACCCATCACCTTTGATGCTTCTTTAAATGGTGTTCCAATCGGTTTAGTAGATGCAACTGGTTTAGAACTTAAGCCACCTTCATCGTCTTGTTGATTTGGATGCCTCACACTTGTCACATTGGTGTAGCCAGCTTTAGAATGTGTGTCTCTCTTCCATTATTTAGCATGCTCCGCTTGGTGAAGTACATCTTGTACAGTGTTGTATTGCATCAAATCAACATGATTTTGCACACCATCGTTTAGCCCTTGAATGAAACAAGTCATGGCAGCTTCTGCGGACTCACAAACACCAGTATGGATCATGAGCACTTGCATCTCTTGATAATATTCATCCACGGACTTGGAGCCTTAATATAACCATCGTAGCTTTGTGTGCAACGTCCTTGAATAATACACTGGTACAAACCTCATCCTCATTGCTTGTGTCATCTCATCCCAAGTGTGCGGACGATCCTCTATACGAATCAATTCATCCCACCAAATAATATGGTATTCGGTGAACTTAATTGAACCAACACGAACCTTCTTTTCTTGGAGTAATTATGGTGGTCGAAGATTTGATTGACATGCATCTCCTACTCCAAATAAGCCTCCGGTTCAGCTCTGCCCTCGAACTCCAATATGATGATTTTAATTCAACCAATATCATCATCCTCACGTTTAGTAACTCCTTCATGATGCCCACCATGTCCAGCATGTCGGTGCTCAAGGAAATCATTCCCTAGAGGTCGTGGAAATCCTCCATGGCCATCAGACATGGCGTCGTCTTTAGCACCATAGTAGTGATCACAATCATGCAAAAAAGCTCATCACCCCAAGTTGGGCACTTGCTGCTCCCATGTGTCGGCCACTCCCAGCTACGGTAGCCTCTCCTCCAAACAATAAAGTTTCAAGTTTAGATTGTTGAAGCCCTCAATGAGATGAGCGCTCAATGTGTCTTGCACTTCCATGATTCTTGTGTTCATGCCGTCAATGCTCCGGTCAAGATCAGCATGTAGTACGTTCTCTTAGTGATGGATATAGCCAATGGTAGCATTGCATTGAGCACGTACAGTGGGTGGCAAAGCATCATCATGGGCCGGCTCCACCAAATCCTTGCTATGATTACTGTTCGATCCTTGTTTTCTTGCACCCGACATCCTGAAGTCAACAAAGAAACACTTGCATAATGAGATCAACCATGCTCTAATACCATGATGATACAGACCAACTAGTAAACTAGCTAATGCGTAGGAGTCACCCAATCTTCACGATATGAATGGCAGTGTGTAGGATCAACGATAACTGACTAGAGGGGGTGAATAGGAGGTTCTTAAAATCTTTTGGCAAAATAACAATTTTAGCAAGTGTGAATCTTAATTAAAATTATTGTGCACAATCAAGGACTAAATTCTCTAGGTTTTACTAAGGCATCATAAAGCTATGTCAATACTAGATACAATTCTAGCTATACAATTATATTCCATTAATTTGCTAGAAATGTTGATGCGGAAAGTAAAGACTGAGAGACCATGTGGAGGTGTCCCCTTGTTTGTGATGAGTAATTGACTCGTGTTCTGAAAGATTGAGTTTGGTTTGGTTGGTTCGTGCCAAGTCGGTGCATGGCGCAGTCTGGTTCGGTTGGACTTGGTCGAACATGGTCCGACGTATTTACGACGCCTATTCTTCTTCTCGATCGGTCGATTGGGGTATTTCATGTTTGAGTACCTTTTTGTGATGCTAATGTTGATTATGCTATTTCGAGCGGTGCTATGTGACGGTTTGCTTGTCTGTGTGACTTGTTGGACCGAAACGGCCATAGAGGGGGGGGGGTGAATGTCGACTTTGAAAACTAACCCCTCAAAATATCCACTTGGAAAATCTCCTTCAATAGTTACTGGAACTATGGAGAAGAAGCCATGTGAATACTGGAACCTCAACCTACCAGAGAACAACACAAGACGGAAAACAAATGGAAGACATGATGGAAGCAACAATGGGGCCGGTCAGACCGCAGTTAATGGGCCGGTCTGACCGCTCCCAAGCCGCCGGTCAAACCGCCCTTTAGCCACCGGTCTGACCGGCGCTATATATCCGGTCTGACCGCCCTTTCACTTCCGGTCTGACCGGACCGCGAGGACAGAGCCCCCAACTGAAAACCTGAAGAGGCTGAAAATATAGAAGATGTAGATTTTGGCAAAAAAAACCTGAGGTTTACTGCTGTTGCCTTCTTGCCAAAAGTCTACAACTCTATTCTAAATAACAAGAGGACCTCAGAGACCAAAGAAAAACAGGGGGCAACTAAGAATTTGGGAAAAGACCAAAAAACTGAAACAATACAGAGAGCTTCCCTTAAACTCAAATTTCCATCTAATCTCTGATCCATTGAGCATGAAACTTTACAGAAAGATAATTAATAGCCTCAGGACTAAGCATGCCAAGTTTCATGCCAATTCATGAAGGGAATCAAAAACTACATCAAACCATAGAAATCACCAACAGAGAAAAACATGAACACAGGGAAAGAAGAAAAGGTGATTCTTGCAAATCGATCAAATTGCTCTTGCAACTAGATGACCAAAGGGTCTAGAAATGCAATTCCATCATAGAGCAACCCATTTTGCCACTCCTCGGCAAGAATCATCACAAAAACAGAAATCAAGCCTAGAGAGCATGGAAGAGAAAAACCAAACAGAGAAGCAAGAACTCCAATGATTTCTTGAAAGCATTCTGTTGTGGGGGTGGCCCAACCCCCCGTGACTGGGCCGTGCAACTAGTCCAACATGTAATAGGCCCAATAGCGTAGAGGACTATACCAGTGTAAATATACCAATGTACCCTAATCCTTTGTAAGTACTAAGGGGTAGAATGGGGATTTCCCATTCTACCCCTCTCATATATATAGGCCCCCATGAGGGGCAGGAGGATCATCCTCTCATTCTCACCATCCATCCCACAGCTCTAGCTCTCTTCCTCTCCCGTTACCAGTCCCCTCTTTCCCTGTTTAGCCAGTAGCTACAACAGATGGCGCCGTCCGTGGGGACTGAGCAAGAAGCCGCGCGGAATGGAAGTAGCTTAAGCTTCCCGTATCATGGGCGTCACAGATAAGTTCATCTTGTTGCTAGCCTATTCATTTTGGGATATATGTATACGCGCCTCATCAAATACGGCAGGAATGTTGTGAGCACCCAGATCTGCGGCGAGCTTTCATTCCCTTTCCAGATCCAGATCTGGCAGAGTATCCATCCACATGAACGCATGAAATATCCACCCATGCAAGCATGAAATCCATGTATGCGGGAGTCCTATGTTCACTGCTCTTTTTTATGCAGAAAAAGCAAGCGTATCGTTAAAGCATTCGTTCAGCCGGCGTCGCTGCCTTCGTGGCGGACTTCCATGGCCCGTGGGCGAGCTCCGCGCCAACTCCGCCAGACTCCGCGTCCGCGGGACCCCGCACGATGCTCCGCGTCTCCGCACTCGTCGACTCGCCCACGCGGGGTGTTGAACTGCGCCTCCGACTTCGCTCCGGAGGACTCCGCGGCCTAGCTCTCCCACGCTCTTCGTCGAGCCTCCGCTTTCTCCATCGAGCCTCCGTGCGGCAGTCTCCTCTGAGCCTCCGCGCTACCACAATGGAAAGGACAAAGCGGTACGCCTACCTGAAGAAGTCGAGCGCGCTGCGTCGCGCCTCCTCGGCGCGTCGACGAAGAATCCGATGGCTTCGCCTGGACCCCGAGTGCATGGCGTTGGACTCCGTGGGGTGAAGTGTCGACCTCCACTTGGTGCCTACGCATAGTCTTCGACTCCAGCCGTGGCTCCCGTATCCAACTGCGCATACACAGTAGGCTTGGCGTACATGCATTCTACGCAAGCCCCCAGTACGTGCATGCATGCATGGGAATAGGGAATACTAATTAATTCTGCATGAAGGCTAATCAGCCTTGCATGCATGCATAGCTTGCTACATGATTAGCGTATGTGTGTGCTGCATGCGCATACACGCGCGTATGAAATTCCCATCCGCATACACGCGCGAGATGTTCCTCTACGTGCATACTTGGGTGCATTCCAGTACAGGTGGGCCTGCTAAAAAGGAGACGGTGTTAGACGTCGCTGGGATGGCGACCGTCGAGGAGCTCAACGTGGCCGGGAACCTCCTCGAAGGGCTCGCGTTGGTGGGCGTGGGCGGACTGCAAAGTCGTGAGAACTTCACCTATGAGCGTGGAGTGCGCAGCGGCGGAGTCTCATCCACCCAGGCAGGCGGCCAGTATAGCTGTCCTCGCCTTCGCAGCTGCCTGCGATCGGTGGAACCTCCCCCTTGCAGCTCCGCGGCCTCTCCGAAAGCTCCGTCACTAGTGGCAACGCGAGCCAGCCTCCACCGACGCCAACGATCCGCCGTGCAAGTATGCGCCAAGCCAGGCGGAGCCGCGAGGAGACTACACACGGCGGAGTCTTGTTATACATCCAGGTGATGGACCTCCGCTGCGTCTCCCCGGCCTCTGTGCTGCTCGAGTCCGAGGCGGCTTCGACCCCGCGCACCTTCGTCGCGGCTCCGGGAGGGCCTCGCCGGCCTTTGCAGCAACGGTCGCGGTCTCCTCCTCGGCGCAGGTCCCCTCCTCGGCGGGATGGTCTGTTGTAGGGTCTTACGACCTCCCAGGACCTTTTACGACCGGTTAGAGTCGTTTACGACTGCTCCGCGATATCGCTGCCGCTGCCTTCCTTCAGCCGCTCGAGATACCGTGATCGAAACTTTCTACGATCACGCAGTGATGCTGGCGATCACTGTTCACCGTAGTCGAACACCCTTTCGACTACGTTCACTTCTGGCCTTCCCGGTGTAGTCGTAGCTCGTTACGACCACCTTCGACTCCTTACGACCACGTTGTTCGCTCCTTAGCCGTAGTCGTAAAAACACTGTTCCTTTGCCGTGGTCGTAGCGCCTCCCGACTACGCCTGCTGGAACTTTGCCGTGGTCGTAGCTCCTCTCGATCACGCTTGCGGTGATCGTGAGTCCTTCCGACCACGTCTTGCACAATCACACGACAACACAATACTTTGTGTCTTTCCCTCTTTTTGTATTTTCTCAATGGCTTGGTACATCGAATACATGGCTCTAGGCCTCTTTTTATACCCGGCTGTCCTACTTCAACACGGGTTCTCAACACCTACTCCGACTTTGATTCTAATATGACTTCGACTTGGTTTCTACCTACGACTTTGAATTGCGGCTGTAATTCGACTCCAATTACACCCAAATTTTGCACATGACTCTAAAACAAGATTATTTACAACATTCTCTCCCTAATCTTGTTTTTCGACTTCGATCATGCCAATTTTCTTCCTCATCTCTGAAAACTTTATCCGTCCCAGCGACTTTGTCAATATGTCTGCTTTCTGTTCTTCGGTTCTGATGTAGTCGATTTCAATCTTCCCTTCTTCGACACAATCTCTGATATAATGATATCTTGTGTCTATGTGTTTGCTTCTATCATGTAGAACCGGATTCTTGCTCAGCGATATTGCAGATTTGTTATCAACCCTGAGCGTCACCTTCTGAATTTCTTCATCTGACAATTCACTCAACAGTCGAGCGAGCCAGACTCCCTGGCAAGATGCTGCGCTCGCTGCGATGTACTCGGCTTCACATGAAGATAATGCAACCACCTTTTGCTTCTGAGATTGCCAGCTGATCGGACTCTCCCCAAACACAAACATTATGCCTGTTGTGCTCTTTCGATCGTCGACATCTCCCGCCATGTCGCTATCACTGTAGCCCGTCAACTGCAACGACTTTCCACCTCCTCTCTTGTACTGAATCCCGAGATTCAAAGTACCTTTGATGTATCTCAGGATGTGCTTCACGGCATTCATATGCTCCTGAGTCGGTTTCTCCATGAAACGACTTACGTATCCGACCGCAAACGAGATGTCTGGTCGGGTGTGCACCAGATACCGTAGACTTCCGACAATGCTCCTATAAGTCGTGGCATCAACTGGTGATCCTGGGCCTGTCTTGCTCAACTTCAGATGATTCTCCATTGGAGTTTGACATGGATTGCACTCTTCCATACCCGACTTCTCCAGAATCTTTCGAGCATATCCCGACTGACAAAGTGTTATGCCGTTGTCGGTTTGATTTACTTCAATGCCGAGGTAGTAGCACAGAAGTCCCAAATCGATCATTTTGAACAGCCTCTTCATCTCTTCTTTAAACCTCATAATCTCCTTTGAACTCGATCCAGTAATGATCAAGTCGTCCACGTAAACGCCTACGATCAGTCTGTTCTTCGCATCTCCCCTCGTGTACACAGCATGTTCAGAGTTGCTTCTTCTGAACCCGAGTGCCGTTAGACATTTGTCAAGCTTCAAATTCCATGCTCGTGGTGCTTGTTTAAGTCCGTAGAGAGCTTTGTTCAGCTTCAAGACTTTCTCGGCTTGCTCCTTGGATTGAAAACCCGGCGGTTGAGAGACATAAACTTCCTCCTTAATGTCTCCGTTCAAAAACGCCGTTTTCACATCCATGTGGTGAATCTCCCATCCACCGTTTGCTGCTAGCGCAAGAAGTAGTCGTATAGTCTCCATACGAGCTACTGGGGCAAAGACTTCTTCGTAGTCGATGCCTTGTTTTTGAACATACCCTTTCGCCACAAGTCGTGCTTTGTGTTTTACGACTTTTCCCTTGGAATCCTTCTTTACCTTGAAGATCCACTTTAAACCGATTGCTCGATGACCCTTTGGCAAATCGGTGAGTTCCCATGTGTCATTCTCTTCAATCGACTTCAGCTCTTCCTGCATAGCTGCTCTCCAGTATGCATCTCCCTTTGCTTCTTCATAGCTTCCAGGTTCTTCTGCAGTCGTGTAAAGCAGTAGCTCTTCAGACTGCACTGGTTCAGTTTGTGCATAAATCTCACTTATGCTTCTCATCTTCGGTATTCTATCGCTCGAATCTTCTTCATCAGACTCTTCTTCATTTTGTGAGACTTCCTGATCATCAGCACCGGTCGAATTTTGGCTTTGAGATGTGGTTGTAGCTTCTTCCGTATTGTCAGCATCGACTTCTTCGACTTCGAAGGTTACCCACTTCGAAATGTCTTTCTCAATGTCCTCGTGTTCTTCCCACTCCCAATGTTTGTTCTCTTCGAAGACCACGTCTCTGCTCACATGAATCTTCTTTTCGACCGGATCATAGCACCTGTACGCCTTGGTGCCTGGTTCCGAGCCAAGATAAATCATCCGTCTGCTCCGGTCGTCTAACTTCTTGAGATAAGTGGATGGCTTCACATGGGCTAAGCATCCGAAGACCCTTAGATGCTCGACATTGGGTTTTCTTCCCGACCACTGTTCATATGGAGTGACTCCATCCAGTGATCGCGTGGTCGCACGATTTAGCAGATAGACAGCATGTCGTACTGCTTCTGCCCAAAGCCTCCCGGGCAGGAATCGGCTCTTCAACAGACTTCGTGCCGTTTCGACCACGGTCCGATTTCTTCTTTCTACGACTCCGTTTTGTTGAGGTGAATACGGAGCCGTGAAGAATCTTGCAATACCCTTCTCTTCACAAATCGAGTCGAACTCTTTTGCGAGGAATTCTCCTCCTTGGTCTGATCTGACCGACTTCACCTTCTTATCGACTTCGTTTTCGACAAGAGTTATGAACTTCTGAAAGTTCGACTTTGCCTCGTCCTTGCTCTTCTGCATGTACACCCACATGGCTCTGGAGTAGTTGTCTACGATCAACATGAAGTATTGATTTCCGGCATCTGTGCGAGGTGTGATTGGTCCGCACAGATCTACGTGAACCAATTCGAGTGGTTGCGAAGCTCTGAAACTCGTCTGCTGTGAAAAACCGCTACGAATTTGTTTTGCCACCAGACAGCCTTCGCAGACTTGCTCCGGGTGGTCGATTGTCGGTAATCCGACCACCATCTCTTTTCCAGCCATCGTGTTGAGACTCTGGAAATTCAGATGTCCGAATCTTGCGTGCCATAGCCAGGCTGCATCACCGGTTGTAGTCTTCATACACTTTGGCTTGCATGCTTCAATTTGAATTTTGTACAGACGGTTTACCGTTCTCTGTACTCTCATCAGTAGTCGCTCAGTGTGGTCGTACATCTTCAGATAGGTGTCTTTGAGTTCAATCCGACAACCTTCTTCAGTCAATTGTCCAAGGCTTATAATGTTGCTTCGTAGACTTGGAATGTAGTATACATTCGACAATCTCCTCTGGCTTCCATCCTTGCACTGCATCAGGATCGTGCCTCTCCCTTTTATCTGAATGGTCGAGCCGTCTCCGAACTGTACTCTTCCAAGCACATTCTTATTTAATTCGTAAAACATCGAGTACGTACCCGTCATGTGGTTGCTGGCTCCGTTGTCGAGATACCAGTCTGCCGTCCGCTCTTGAGTCTGCTCTGCTTTCTCCAACAGACTCGGAAATACTTTCTCCTCGTTTAATAGAACCATTGTCGGTTCGTCTGCAGTGCAGAGCGACAACAGCAATGTCGGCTCTTTGTGCTCATCCGTTTGAGCCAGGTTTGCTTCCTCTACTTTCTTCTTACTCCGGCAATTCGCAGCATAGTGACCATACTTCTTGCAGTTATGGCACTGGATGTGGCTCCGACATTCGGCAGCGTAATGTCCGAATTTCTCGCATGTGTAGCACTGGATGTCAGATTTGTCCGTCTGATGATTTCCATCTCCACGACCACCACGACCTCCTCGACCACCTCTTCCACGGCCACTCTGGCCATAGCCTCGTCCTTGTCCTCGCCCATGAGACGCACCGCGGCCACGACCACGTCCACGACCGCCCCTTGATGACGATTCTCCTCGGTTCCTCGTGTCATCCTTTACAAACAACGCTTGTTGGTTGTAAGGCCCTTTTCCTTCATTGTCGGTTTGGTAACTCTTCAGAAGCTGCTCGTGTGCTCTGAGCGCCCCAGTTACCTCCTCGACCTTCATCTTCGAGAGGTCTTGTGAGTACGTGATCGTAGTTACGACCGGGAGAAACTTCTCCGGCAGTACTCGTAGATACTTCTTTACCGCCACCTCATCTTTCAAGTCGTCGCCGAGAGATTTGATCTCGTTTACGACTTCATTAAACTTCCCAGAGAATTCTTCCACAGTTTGGTCTCTTCCCATCTTCAAAGATTCAAACTCACTGCGTAAAGTTTGAAGTCGAACTTCCTTCACTCGATCTACTCCTTGGTGCATTATCTGCAGAGTAGTCCAGACGTCTCTCGCCGTCTCCTTACCGATCAGCTGCCGCATCATCGAGTCGGGCACGGCCTGATAGATCGCCGCCATCGCCATCTTGTCGAGTCGTTCATCAACGACTTTGTCTTTCTCCTTTGGTTCAACTGGACCCCAGACTCCCTGTGCGATCATGTTGACCTTCATCTTCATCGCCCAGATCGGGTAATTGTCCGAACTGAGGATCGGGTACTGCAGCGACACGCTTTCCTTCACCTTTGAAGCCTCCGCCATGGTTCACCAGGCTCTGATACCAACTGTTGTAGGGTCTTACGACCTCCCAGGACCTTTTACGATCGGTTAGAGTCGTTTACGACCGCTCCGCGATATCGCTGCCACTGCCTTCCTTCAGCCGCTCGAGATACCGTGATCGAAACTTTCTACGATCACGCAGTGATGCTGGTGATCACTGTTCACCGTAGTCGAACACCCTTTCGACTACGTTCACTTCTGGCCTTCCCGGTGTAGTCGTAGCTCGTTACGACCACCTTCGACTCCTTACGACCACGTTGTTCGCTCCTTAGCCGTAGTCGTAAAAACACTGTTCCTTTGCCGTGGTCGTAGCGCCTCCCGACTACGCCTGCTGGAACTTTGCCGTGGTCGTAGCTCCTCTCGATCACGCTTGCGGTGATCGTGAGTCCTTCCGACCACGTCTTGCACAATCACACGACAACACAATACTTTGTGTCTTTCCCTCTTTTTGTATTTTCTCAATGGCTTGGTACATCGAATACATGGCTCTAGGCCTCTTTTTATACCCGGCTGTCCTACTTCAACACGGGTTCTCAACACCTACTCCGACTCTGATTCTAATATGACTTCGACTTGGTTTCTACCTACGACTTTGAATTGCGGCTGTAATTTGACTCCGATTACACCCAAATTTTGCACATGACTCTAAAACAAGATTATTTACAACATGGTCGAGGTCTCCTCCTCGGCGTAGGCCCCCGCAAAGCATCAGGAAGGGAGTCTTGGGACCCGCGTGTTGTCCGCCCCGACCTGCTTGACGCCTCCGCCGACCTCCTCCGTATCGGGCGCATCACCGCTCCGGGCAACAGCGAGGTCGGCGCCGCTGACGCTGGCAACAACACCGGCGCTGTCCGCTCTGTATGCAGGCGTAAGATATACGGCGGCTCCGAGGAGTGGATGGATCCACGTATGCAGCAGAGGCCCGCCTCCGCGTGGCTCCGCATGGACTTCGCAGCCGCGGCGTCGACCTCGCCTCCGCGCGCCTCCGCAGGGACTTCGCCACCCCGCGGTGTCGACCTTGCCTCCGCGCGCCTCTGCAGGGACTTCGCAGCCGCGGTGTCAACCTCGCCTCCACGCGCCTCCGCAGGGACTTCGCAGCCGCGGCGTCGACCTCGCCCCCGCGCGGCTCGGCATGGACTTCGCAGTTTCAGCTCCGGAGTCTTCGCCGAGCCCCCGGGGATCTCCGCCAGTGTCTCCGGAGTCTTCGTTGCGATCGGAGTGGTCTTCGCCGTGCGGTCCGCGAGCTAGCCTCCGCATGGGCGTCCTCGACTTCCCGGCCTCCGCATCAAAGGCCACTAGGGAGTGGGACCCCTCCGGGCTGCCGAGGTCGACTCCGACGCTGCTACGCCAATACATTCCACTGCATGCATCTGGCTCCGTCGACTCCATCAGTAGCCTCCGTAGCGGCTCCGCTGTCTTCACCTAACTCCGCGACGCCTCGAAGACCGACTCCGGACTCTGCAGTGCTCCGTGACGGCGAGCACCCCTCAGCATGGTACGAGCTTGCGGAGAGCCTCCGCGCCAAGTCTTCGCCAATGCTAGCGACAGCACCCGCGGCCATGCGGCTTCCTCCCAGGCGTCCTCGGCTTCGGCTCCACACCTCCTAGCTCCGCACAGCACCCATTCCTTGTGTGTGCACGCGCGAGGTGGTTGCAGGCTCCCGTATTGAGGCCTTCGCGCCATCCACGCACGATTCAAGCTCCTTCGGTTCTGGTCTCCGCGCGCACTCCGCTGGCGTCCGGGGCTCAGGACTTCACCCCTCCGCGGTGGACGTGCATGCAGATCCCGCCCCTCCGCGCCGATGTACATGCAGACTCCGTGGTGGACGTGCATGCAGACTCCGCTGTGGACGTGCATGCAGACTCCCCCCCCAACGCGCCGATATGGGTGCATGGGATTACTGAGCCGCCACCGCCAAAAGCATCAGACGAGGAATCGTGGGCGTGGAGTACGGCTCAAGGCCATCGACGAGTAGGTTCGCCTGCTTTGGCACCGTCGACTTGCCCCCGTGCGGGGCCGGCATCACCTCGAAGGTCTCCGGAGCCATAAAAATTCCAAATCTTCGTCGCGTCTGGAATGAACGTCGCGTAGACAGCTCCCGCAAAATCCGTGCCTGACTGCGCTGCTTCGCCTCAGCTCCGGGGCACGTAAGAGGAGACGCAGGATGCAAGCAGACTCTTAGGTCTCCGCACCTACGAAGTCTACCCCACGCCGTCACCGTCCCATCGGGTACGCACTGCATGTGGTTACGCATGGGGGTTATCCTGAGGGCATTTGATTTGGCCATATTTGCTTCTCCAGTTTTGGCCTGTTCTGGGTCATCGCAGTGTTTAATGTTTCTCTCGTACTGCATTCTGGAGCATGTTGTTAGCACAACTCTTCGGCCATTTCTTTCGCGCCCCTGTTTTGGCTCTTGTTGATTTAAATCGCACGACGGCCATGCGCCTCGGCGTACTCTACAGAGTATAAATTAAGACGTAGCGTCGAGGAACGCCTCCGCACGCACCACTCTACGGACTTTAAATAAGACGTAGCGTTGAGCTCAGCTTCCGCACGCGCGAGTCTACGGACTATAAATAAGACGTAGCGTTGAGCCCAGCTTCCGCACGCACCAGTCTACGGACTTTAAATAAGACGTAGCGTTGAGCTCAGCTTCCGCACGCGCGAGTCTACGGACTATAAATAAGACGTAGCGTTGAGCCCAGCTTCCGCACGCACCAGTCTACGGACTTTAAATAAGACGTAACGTTGAGCTCAGCTTCCGCACGCGCGAGTCTACGGACTATAAATAAGACATAGCGTTGAGCCCATCTTCCGCACGCACCAATCTACGGACTTTAAATAAGACGTAGCGTTGAGCTTAGCTTCCGCACGTGCGAGTCTACGGACTATAAATAAGACGTAGCGTTGAGCCCAGCTTCCGCACGCACCAATCTACGGACTTTAAATAAGACGTAGCGTTGAGCTCAGCTTCCGCACGTGCGAGTCTACGGACTATAAATAAGACGTAGCGTTGAGCCCAGCTTCCGCACGCACAAGTCTACGGACTTTAAATAAGACGTAGCGTTGAGCTCAGCTTCCGCACCTGCGAGTCTACGGACTATAAATAAGACGTAGCGTTGAGCCCAGCTTCCGCACGCACCAGTCTACGGACTTTAAATAAGACGTAGCGTTGAGCTCAGCTTCCGCACGTGCGAGTCTACGGACTATAAATAAGACGTAGCGTTGAGCCCAGCTTCTGCACGCACCTGTCTACGGACTTTAAATAAGACGTAGCGTTGAGCCCAGCTTCCGCACGCCCCAGTCTACGGACTTTAAATAAGACGTAGTGTTGAGCTCAGCTTCCTCACGTGCGAGTCTACGGACTATAAATAAGACGTAGCGTTGAGCCCAGCTTCCGCACGCACAAGTCTACGGACTTTAAATAAGACGTAGCGTTGAGCTCAGCTTCCGCACCTGCGAGTCTACGGACTATAAATAAGACGTAGCGTTGAGCCCAGCTTCCGCACGCACCAGTCTACGGACTTTAAATAAGACGTAGCGTTGAGCTCAGCTTCCGCACGTGCGAGTCTACGGACTATAAATAAGACGTAGCGTTGAGCCCAGCTTCCGCACGCACCAGTCCACGGACTTTAAATAAGACGTAGCGTTGAGCTCAGCTTCCGCACGCGCGAGTCTACGGACTATAAATAAGACGTAGCGTTGAGCTCAGCTTCCGCACGCACCAGTCTACGGACTTTAAATTAAGACATAGCGTCGAGCTCAGCTTCCGTACGCGCGAGTCTACGGACTTTAAATAAGACGTAGCGGCAAGGTCAGCCTCCGCACACGCGAGTCTACGGACTATACATTAAGTCGTGGCGTCGAGATCCGCCTCCGCACGCGCCAGTCTAGGGACTCTAAATAAGACATAATGGGGGGATGCCCCCGTGCGCACTCCACAGAGTATAAATAGACGTGGATGTTATTCCCACGCACTCTACGGAGTATAAAAATTGCGACAGGACCGAGGCACTAGGGAGTGCCTCGCTTTAGGCGGCACATTGCTTGGATATCGTGCCCTCGTGCGTGTTGCACCAGGGAGTTAGGGGAACGGCGCTCTCGCCTCCTTACCTCGGCGCGCGTAGTGCCCTCGGCCTACGCCGCAAGCGCCCGCTCTCCGCGGGCACTCTTTTTTGAAGGTAGGGGAATGGCGCTCTCGCCTCCTTACCTCGGCGCGTGTAGTGCCCTTGGCCTACGCCGCAAGCGCCCGCTCTCCACGGGCACTCGTTTTTGAAGGTAGGGGAACGGCGCTCTCGCCTCCTTACCTCGGCGCGCGTAGTGCCCTCGGCCTACGCCGCAAGCGCCTGCTCTCCGCGGGCACTCCTTTTGGAAGGTAGGGGAACGGCGCTCTCGCCTACTTACCTCGGCCGCGTAGTGCCCTCGGCCTACGCCTCGAGCGCCCGCTCTCCACGGCACTCTTTTTTGAAGGTAGGGGAACGGCGCTCTCGCCTCCTTACCTCCGCGCGCGTAGTGTCCTCGTCCTACGCCGCAAGCGCCCGCTCTCCGCGGGAACTCCTTTTGGAAGGTAGGGGAACGGCGCTCTCGCCTCCTTACCTCCGCGCGCGTAGTGTCCTCGTCCTACGCCGTGAGCGCCCGCTCTCTGCGGGCACTCTTTGTTGAAGGTAGGGGAACGGCGCTCTCGCCTCCTTACCTCGGCGCGCGTAGTGGCCTCGGCCTACGCCGCCAGCGCCCGCTCTCCGCGGGCACTCGTTTTTGAAGGTAGGGGAACGGCGCTCGCGCCTCCTTACCTCGGCGCGCGTAGCGCCCTCGGCCTACGCCGCAAGCGCCCGCTCTCTGCGGGCACTCTTTTCGAGTGTAGGGGAACGACGCCTCCGCCTCCTTACCTCGGCGCGCGTAGCGCCCTCGGCCTACGCCGCAAGCACCCGCTCTCCGCGGGCACTCTTTTTTGAAGGTAGGGGAACGGCGCTCTCGCCTCCTTACCTCGGCGCGCGTAGTGCCCTCGGCCTACGCCGCAAGCGCCCGCTCTCCGCGGGCACTCTTTTTTGAAGGTAGGGGAACGACGCTCTCGCCTCCTTACCTCGGCGCGCGTAGTGCCCTCGGCCTACGCCGCAAGCGCCCGCTCTCCGCGGGCACTCTTTTTTGAAGGTAGGGGAACGACGCTCTCGCCTCCTTACCTCGGCGCGCGTAGTTCCCTCGGCCTACGCCGCAAGCGCCCGCTCTCCGCGGGCACTCCTTTTGGAAGGTAGGGGAACGGCGCTCTCGCCTCCTTACCTCGGCCGCGTAGTGCCCTCGGCCTACGCCGCAAGCGCCCGCTCTCTGCGGGCACTCTTTTCGAGGGAAGGGGAACGACGCCTCCGCCTCCTTACCTCGGCGCGCGTAGCGCCCTCGGCCTACGCCGCACGCCCCCGCTCTCCGCGGGCATTCTTTTTGCAGGCAGGGGAAAGTGTCGCCCCGTAGGCATCGCCTCGGCGGAACGGCACGTCGTCGGCGCTTGACGGGACGCCTCCGGCGCTCGATTCCACTGTCCACCTCGTAGGCATCGCCTCGGTGGGACGGCACGTCTTCGGCGCTCGACGGCACGTGTCCGGCGCTCGACTCTGCTGTCCGCCTCGTAGGCATCGCCTCTGTGGGACGGCACGTCTTCGGCGCTCGACGGCACGTCTCTGATGCTCAACTCCGCCGTCCGCCTCATAGGCATTGCCTCGGCGGGACGGCACGCCTACGGCGCTCGACTCCGCTGTCCG
Organism: Dendrocalamus latiflorus; assembly: GCA_017311315.1. NCBI lineage: Eukaryota > Viridiplantae > Streptophyta > Magnoliopsida > Poales > Poaceae > Dendrocalamus > Dendrocalamus latiflorus. The sequence goes on from CM029675.1 coordinate 7,128,747, forward strand.
CCTCGTACGCATAACCTCGGAGGGACGGCACGTCTTCAGCGCTCGACGGCACGCCTCCGGCGCTCGACTCCGCTGTCCGCCTCGTAGGCATCGCCTCGGCAGGACCGCACGTCTTCGGCGCTCGACGGTACACCTCTGGCGCTCGACTCCGCCGTCCGCCTCGTAGGCATCGCCTCGGCGGGAGGGCACGTCTTCGGCGCTCGACTCCGCCGTCCGCCTCGTAGGCGTCGCCTCGGCGGGACGGCACGTCTTCGGCGCTCGACTCCGCCGTCCGCCTCGTAGGCGTCGCCTCGGCGGGACGGCGCGTCTTCGACGCTCGACTCCGCCGTCCGCCATGTAGGCGTCGCCTCGGCGGGACCGCACGTCTTCGGCGCTCGACTCCGCCGTCCGCCTCGTAGGCTTCGCCTCGGCGGTACGGCACGATTTAGGCGCTCGACTCCGCCGTCCGCCTTGTAGGCTTCGCCTCTGCGGGACCGCACGTCTTCGGCGCTCGACTCCGCCGTTCGCCTCGTAGGCATCGCCTCGGCGGGACGGCACGTCTTCGGCGCTCGACTCCGCCGTCCGGCTCGTAGGCGTCGCCTCGGCGGGACGGCACGTCTTCGGCGCTCGACTCCGCCGTCCGCCTCGTAGGCGTCGCCTCGGCGGGACGGCACGTCTTCGGCGCTCGACTCCGCCGTCTGCCTCGTAGGCATCGCCTCGGCGGGACGGCACGTCTTCGGCGCTCGACGATGTTTTTGGCGCTCGACTCCGCTGTCCACGTCGGGGGGTCACTGATTTCTTCATAGGCATTGCCTCTGGGGTCTACGAGCTACCAGTTGCATCGGCACCCTCGGGGCTGGGGTGGTTGATCACGTCAGCTCGCCCATCGGAACCTCAGCGCTTGCTGTCGAGGCAGTTCTGTTGTGGGGGTGGCCCAACCACCCGTGACTGGGCCGTGCAACTAGTCCAACATGTAATAGGCCCAATAGCGTAGAGGAGTATACCAGTGTAAATATACCAATGTACCCTCATCCTTTGTAAGTACTAAGGGGTAGAATGGGGATTTCCCATTCTACCCCTCTCATATATATAGGCCCCCATGAGGGGCAGGAGGATCATCCTCTCATTCTCACCATCCATCCCACAGCTCTAGCTTTCTTCCTCTCCTGTTACCAGTCCCCTCTTTCCCTGTTTAGCCAGTAGCTACAACACATTCATTTCCACAAACACAAAGATCACAGAGGAGTCCCCATACATGATTGAATATAGAGGAATGATTACATGGTGGCTCAACTCATCCTCTCCCTCTCACAAACTCAAGAACACACACATACATGCTTGAGAAGAAGACACAGAGAGCACCTACGGGAGACACATCCTGCTCCTGCTCTCAACAACCCTCAACCACTAAAGCCTAAAAGCAAAACAACCTCTCCAAAGGCCATTTTGACTAAAGCAAACCCTAAAAGCCCCTTGAATCCATGGAATGCATGCAGCCATAAGGAGACATCCCCTCCTAATATAGGCTCCGGCTAACGGGTCTCCAACCCGTTATGCCTGCTAAACCCGAACGGAACCGCTTCCACCTGTGCAGCTTTGCGCTTTTACTGAAACGCCCCTCCTGCACATTCCGGGAAGCTTCCGCGTTCCTTGTCGTCCAAGCCTCGCAACTACCTCGAGTCTTCCGCCGTCTTCAGCATATCACGACCGTTCTGACCTCAGCGCCACCTGCGCCTAGTCCGGTCACCCCGTGCCTCGCCACGACTCCGCCTCGACATCCTGCAGCCATCACAGACAAGAAACATATCACATAGCACCGCTCGATACATGAAAGCATAAGTAGCACCAATGAATCATGATTACGCATGAAAGAGCCCAAACCTATCGAATCAAGAAAATAAGCATCCTAATCGCTTCGACCAAGTTTGGCCAAGTCCAACAAAGCCAATTGCACCACGCAACGACATGGTCCGAACCACACAAACCAAACTCGACTTTCCTAAAACCGTTGTCAATTACTCATCACACACTTGGGGTCACCTCCACATGGTCCATCAATCTCCCCCTTGATGAGTATATTGACAAACCCAGAAAAAGCACAAAGTTGAGTTTGATTTGAAAATGAAAAGAGAGCCAAACATGGTCCAAAGAGAAGAAAATGAAGCTAATGACCATGTTGACACAAGGAGCAAAAGAAAGAGCAAGTTTTCCTCAAAGCTCCCAAAGCTCCCAAAATGGCTTTTTGTCCGCTATTCTCCCCCTTTTGGCAATAAACACATCAAGGATGCAAAAGAGAGAATAAGTCACAAAATGGATGAAATGGCTGAAGTAATTTTATTCTAAGCATGTAGAGCCATGAGAATTATCCAAAATGACTATATGAGAAATACATCAAGCCATAACATACAAGTATGCTATCAAGATCATGGCAATGTATGTAGAGACAAGCTAAGCCAAATAAGTCATAATCTGAAATTTGATCGAATTTCTTAGCATGTCAAGTCAACCCTGATTCTAGTCTAGCTAAAGGTGTCCAAAGATGATGCAGGCCATGTCAATAAGCTAAGTGGAACCAAGAAGCTAGTATTGAGTCAATTTAGAGTGCTACAAGTTCAAGAATGAGACATTTGTGTAAGTACTTGTAATGTTTGTAATTTTAGCAAATTGAGCACAATTGACATATTTTTCTTTACAAATCTCATGATTGTTGTCAACCAGATTTTTGTTTTGTCATGTGCTAGATCTTAAGCCTTATGCGACCACTTCAATCAAGAAGCTTAAGAAGATAATCTTGGTCATCCAAACTCCCCCTGAGTTCATGCCGAGTGCAATGGCAAGCCGTCTCATGAGAAAGAATTGGTGAGATCAGTTTTTTCGCACAAAAGAGATCTTTTTGCTTTCTTAGAGGATTGTACTAACTCATGGTTCATCAAGAGACTATCATAGCTCAATCTAAAGCTCAATTATAGATTCAAGACTCAACTCAGCCTATTTGATATGGCATGGATCATAAAAGGATAACTTAAGAGAGACTAGTCTCCAGTGCTATCATGACATTAATTAATTCAAGTTGTGCATTTTAATTAACCTATCATGGCAAAGACTTGACTACATATATAAAGTCATGATCAATCTAGCAAGTAAGCACAAATCATGGCAAGATGTAATTCATTGTAAACATGTCATAACCGGATAATAATCAAGCCTCCATGTAGTTATATTACAATGCAAAATGTCATGTAAGAAAATCTAGCTCCCCCTCAACATGTGATGCAACTTTAGTTCAAGTTGAGTTATGACAATATTAGGATCTAGAAGCTCCCAAATGAACTCCCCCTGAACCAACGCAATAAAATCGAGAAGCTGGGAAAGAAATCAGAAAAGGCAGTCCTTAAAGCATAGACAAGATATAGAAGATATTATGGCTCAGACTGACTCTCATCTACCCCATTTGACTCGAGGAATATCAACTGATCATCTAACACACTAAGGAGCAAACATGTACCCTGTCTACCCGAGGGTAGCCCAACCCTCGCTAGAACCTATAAGAAGTGAGTGAGCTCAACCTAATGAGAAGAGAAACAGCTAATAAGTAGCATCCTAGAACACAAGATAAGAGATCTAAGCAACTAGACTAGAGAAACACTCTAACCTATGCTAGAAGGACTATCCCGAATGCACCCAAAATGCAATGCAACAGAAAGGAGTAAGAGCATAATAACATGATATATCAATGAAGTACAAAACTTCCCCTCACAACAGTCCATAAGGACAAACCACCCCAAGCTCTCCCCGCAGAGCTGAAAACCTAGAGCTATCCAAAGGCTTGGTAAAGATATCAGCCAACTGGTGGTCACTCTCCACAAACTGGAGCACTATGTCACCCTTCTCTACATGGTCTCGAAGGAAGTGATATATGATATCAATGTGCTTGGTTCGAGAATGCTGCACTGGGTTCTTAGCAATGTTAATCGCAGAAGTGTTATCACAAAAGAGTGGAACACTGTCGATAACTAACCCAAAGTCCCGCAGGGTCGAGACCATCCAAAGCACCTGGCTATAGCAACTGGCTGCAGCAATGTACTCGGCCTCTGCGGTGGACTGTGCAACGCCGGACTGCTTCCTCGAAGACCAAGAAACGAGAGAAGTGCCAATGAATTGGCAGGTGCCAAAAGTGCTATTCCTATCTATCCTACATCCAGCAAAGTCTGCATCCAAGTAGGCTCTCAAGGAAAGACAGGAAGAGGAAGAGTACCAGATACCATAGTCAATGGTAGCTCGAAGGTACCGAAGAATGCGCTTCACCGCCTGGCGGTGAGATACGCTAGGAGAAGCCTGAAACCGAGCACAAAGACACACAGAAAAGTGTATGTTCGGTCTCGAGGCAGTGAGGTACAAGAGGGAGCCAATCATGCTGCGATACTCCTTCTAATCAACTGGCTCACCGTCCTCATCTGGGACGAGTGAGGCTGATGTCGCCATAGGAGTGGAAACCGGCTTACCATCACTCATATCAAAGCTCTTCAGGAGGTCTCGAGTGTACTTGCCCTGATGCAAGAAAGTACCATCCTGAGTCTGCTTGATTTGGAAGCCAAGGAAGAAGCTCAACTCGCCCATCATGCTCATCTCAAACTCCGAGCTCATGACATCGGAAAACTGGAAAATGAGAGCATGCGAGGAGCCACCAAAGATGATGTCATCCACATAAATCTGGACGAGCGGAAGATCAGTGCCATGCCGGCAGATGAACAAGGTCTTATCTACTTTACCCATCTCAAAACCATGACTCAACAGGTAGGACTTAAGCCTCTCATACCAAGCTCGAGGGGCTTGCTTAAGTCCATACAAGGCTTTGGAAAGCTTGTAGACATGGTTTGGGTTCGAAACCTGGAGGCTGTCGCACATAGACTTCTTCCTCAAAAAAGCCATTGAGGAAGGCACTCTTGACATCCATCTGGTAAAGCTTGAAACCCTTAGAAGCTGCGAAGGCAAGCAGGATTGTAATGGCCTCAAGTTTGGCTACAGGGGCAAAGGTCTCATCGAAATCTAGACCCTCAACCTGGGAGAAGCCCAGAGCCACCAGTCTAGCCTTGTTCCGAACGACAACCCCATCCTCACTCTGCTTGTTCTTGAACACCCACTTAGTCCCAATGACATTGTGACCTTGAGGGGGCTCAACAAGCAGCTAGACTTTGTTCCTCTCGAAATTTTCTAACTCCTCATGCATGGCATTGACCCAAGACTCATCGGAAAGAGCATGACAAACGTCCTTGGGCTCAAAGGAGGCAACAAAGGCAGAATGGAGACAGAAATAAGACATGCCGGATCTTGAGCGAGTGACTCGCTCAAAAAGGTCTCCAATAATCTGCTCAGAAGGATGGTCTTTTTGGATATGTCGGGGAGGTCCTGGATAAGAAGAAGAAGTGGCCTCTATCTCATGAGCTGACGAGATAGGAACAGAGCTACTAGCTCCAAAGGAAGCAGAAGGCATGGGCTGATCACCTGGAGGTGCGGTGGAAGAAGGCACCTCGAGGGGTGGATGAGGGACTGGATCGGGTAGACAACTCTCATCTCCATCCTCCTCATCATCCACAAAGATGGGCTCGGACTGCTTTAAAGAACCTGAGATATCGGGCCTAGTCCCCGGACTGACCTCATCAAAGGTCACCTCACAGGTCTACCATTTTACTAGACTCGTAGTTCCAGACCCTATACGCCCGCGAAGAAGTCGAGTAACCTAGAATGATACCATCACAAGAATGTGACTCGAACATGTCTAGGTTCCTGGACTTCAGAATAAAACACTTGCAACCAAACACACAAAAATGAGATACACTGGGCTTTCCCCCATATCTCAACTCATAAGAAGTGCGATGCAAGTGTGCCCGAAGAAAAACTCTGTTCGAAATATGGCACGCGGTCGCAATAGCCTCAGCCCAAAACTTCCTCGGTGTAGAGTACTCATCAAGCATTGTCCTGGCCATCTCAACCAAGGTACGGTTCTTCCTCTCCACGACGCCATTCTGCTGTGGGACGTGTGGAGAAGAGAACTGGTGCTCTACACCTGTCTCATTACAGAAACTCTCAAAATAGGAATTCTTGAACTCCGTGCCAGTGTCACTGCGGATCGCTCGTAAGGCACCCAGGAGCTCAACAGAAAGCCTGCTAAAAAGACCTCGGATATGTGTAAACGTCTCATCCTTCGAAGCTAAGAAAAATACCCAAGAAAACCTCGAGAAGTCATCCACCACAACAAGGACATACCACTTCCCTCCTGCTGACTGTACTCGAGCTGGTCCAACTGTGTCCATGTGGAGCAGCTGTCCTGGTGCATCGGTCATAGTCACTATGACCGGAGGGTGAGAAGCGGTAACCATCTTGCCGTGCCGGCATGGAGCGCAAACAAGATCTTTGACCATCTTGAGTTTTGGCAGACCATGAATGAGATCGTGGCCGCTAACTCGGGTCAAATGGTCAAATCCAATATCACCAAGTCTCCTATGCCAGAAAGAAAGGTCGCGGGACTCAGAAGCAACTAAACACTGAGAGGATCACCAGCAGACTCAGAAAAATCAGCACGAAAGATCCTCCCAAAACGAGAAATCCCGCAAACCAGACTACCCAAAGAATCAAGAATTTTGCAATTGTTTTTCTTAAAGCTCACCTCAAAGTCGTCATCGGTAAGTTAAGAAACGGAAAGCAAATTATACTGCAGCTTACTAACCAAGGCAACATCTTTCAAAATAAAAGAATCATTAACGCGCACTGTACCTTTGGCGATGACGCGCCCAGATGAAGCGTCTCCGATGGTGATCGTCTCATCACCTGGAGCATGGGCAAGGGAAGAAAACCAACGGGATTCTTCGGTCGTGTGTCTGAACACCCGGAGTCTACGAGCCAAACCTTTCCCTTCCCTGCCCGGCGAACCCGAGTCAAACAGAGAGTAAAGTCTTAGTACTGGGATAAATCAAGAGTAATTTTGGCACCCAATACTGAGTAACACATCGAGTAGAAAAAGTAGCCACACACGACTGACCTCTATCTACCCTACGCTCTCTGTCGCTCAAGACAGCAGAAGGTCTATGTGTAGACCTGAAGCTGTTGCTGAGTCCGACTGCTATGGGAGAGTGAGTCGGAGCACCGACAACACGCTGATCTCACCGCGGGTAGCCATCTCGACGGGGAAAACGAGATCTACCCTTAGAATGGCGGAAGTCACGACCAAAGGGAGCATGAGGACAAAAACCAGAAAACTCGAAAAAAGCAAGTCCTCGATGCTGCCCAAACCCATCAGAAACAACTGAAGCAAGCCTAGACCTCGTGTTGGTCTTAGGTGCACTCAAAGTCTGGGGGTGACCCTGAATACGCCTAAGAGCCTCAACACGGTCTCTACGCGCAATCTTGGTGCGCCTGAAGCATCGCTCGATCGAGTGTCCATCCTTCTGACAGAAGGTGCAGTGGTACTTCACCTTCTGAGAGGTAGAAGTAACACGGTGAGGCTTCGCCTTCTGAAAGGCCGAAGCAGCAGGTGGACTCACCTTGCTGTCAGACATCCCTTGGACAAAGCCCGCTGACTTGAATTGGACTCTCTCAGGACTGGGCTCGACCTCGATCACACCTGGTGCTATGGGTCTGAGCACGACAGATGGATGCTTCCTCATGTCCTCATAGAAATCGTATCCTAGACCTTGATTAAATTTGCAAATCTTGGACTGGTCTAGAATAAGATTTAGCTTCTTCTTGCCTCCTACAAATCTCTCGAGAGTGTTTATAAGATACTGACACTCCCGAAAGAGAGAGGTGTAAGAAGAGCAGGGGGAAGAAGGAACAGCAGAAGGTAAGGGAGTAGAAGAAGAACCAATAGCAGAGGAACGAATGGCTTGTGCACGCACAGCCGACTCAGAAGGGATAGTCCTACTGCTAGACAATTGGTTCACGTCGCTAGGCGTCTCTACCTTACCCTTGGGCTTCTCCCCCATAGCAGCACACACATTACAAGCAGAAGGTGACTTCTCTAGAAGGTCCTTAGTTAGCTTCACGCATTTTTCATCTAAAGCAATCAAATCAGATTTTAGTTTGTTACAATTAATGCATGGTGAGCTAACAGGGTCCTTAGAAGCATGTTGAGCCAATCTGTTGTTATCATCAACTAATTCTTGAAACTGTTTGGAGACAGATTCAAGTTCAGTAGTAAGCTTGGGACAATTCACACAAGAAGCAATAGGCTCAAGTAGAAAAGCTTGTAATTCAGCAATTTTATGATCTGCCCGTTTTAGGTTCATCTTCAAATTATTACAACTTTCACAAGTCTCGGGCAGATTGAGCAACATGGTATAAAGACCTCTAAAAGCATTGTCCTTATCCTCACATGAGGTGCAAGATGTAGTCTCAACAATAGTAGATGAAGGAGTAACAATTTTACTCATCTCTAGTTCAGCAAGTAGACTAACATTCTCCACCTTAATCATGTCTAGCTCAGAGGACACACTATCATGCAAGGTCCTTAGTTTCTCCATGTCACCAAGCAGAGCAGTACATACATCACAATCGTCACGGGAGAGAGCAGATCTAAGTGAAGTAAGCTCCCGTGACAAGCTCTCTACTTTCTTCTCCAACTCGCTAACCCTAGCTCTAGATCTAGCATGGAATTTGCCTAGCTTAAGAAAAGCATCATTAAGCTGGTCGTATGAAGGGTATACCTCGTCGGAGTCGGAGTACAGCTCGCTGTCGCTGATCTCGTCCTCAAGGGCCATGAAGCACATGCCAGAGAAGTCGTCGCCACCCTTGGGGTCTTGATCACCCGTCCCGTAGTCGTCGCTCCATCCTCCACCTCGCTGAGGTCGAGGTCCTCGAAGGCGGTGAGGACGCGGTGGAAGAGCTTCTTGGCTTTGCCAAGGTCACGGAACTTCTTCTTGCCTTGTGCATGAGCTGAGGGCTTCTTGTTGCGGTTCTTGTCGATATAGTCATTCTGGTTCACACCGTCGTAGTCACCCTTGCCCTTCCCCAGCTTGGGGAAGTTCGTTCGAATGTGGTTGGGGCCACCACACTCGAAGCAGATCACGGGTCCTCCTCTCTTTCCGTCCCTCCTCCTCTTGTAAGCATGGGAAAATTTCCAGGCTAGGAAGGCTAACTGGTCATCTGCAAGCTGCTCTAACTAATCATCGGTTACGTCACAAAGAGTAGCCAGCGAGAATCCACAAAGCGAATCAGAATTAAGACCAGGAGCTGAAGTGGGATCGGTGACTAAGGCCATCGACTGTGACTTCGACCTACGAGAGACTATGTCAATCTCGTGAGTCTTGAGGTGATAGGAACGGGGTCCCGATCTTCCAATAGGTTCTGGATATGTTCGATTTGGTGGAGGCGCGACACAAATCGATCCGGCTTCCGAACAACACGTTCCGAACCCCGCAATCACAGCACCACGTCTCCTCGGGTTATCAACCGTGCGCAGCCCGGTTGACCTCGCCAAGAAGGCTAATCCTTGCCTGCGAATCGAAGAACACAAGCAAGAACACAACTGAATTGCAGATGTATTGATTTAGCACTCGAAAGTTGGGGTCTCACAAACCGATGAACGGCGAAACTGTTCAAAGACAGAATAATCTAACAAAATCCAAACCCTAATGGTGGGGGTGGCAGCTGGATATAGAGGAGTGAGGGGCATGCCCTAGTGGGCTCCAACACGATACAAAGCCGAACGGCCCTGAAGACGGTGGCGCAGCACCATGACAGATTCTGAATGCCCACTTGTTTCGATGATTCCTGTTGACTCAGAAGGAATTTTTACATGGTAATAGATCCATTGGAAATTTCGTCTTCTCAGCTTTCCATACATATGTAGAACGTCCAAAACGGAGCCCGGATGCGATCTGGGCGTCCGTTTTAGTGCGGCTTGGTCCTGGACTCCGAATTGGATTCGAAGTCGGCTTGAGTTGGGCCTCCAACATGATTCGTCCGCCCTTGCTGGACTTGTGCGCCTTGTAGCCCTTCTCCAAGTACATCCAGGTCCTCTCCATGGTTCATAATCATAATTAAATCATTAGGTAGCAATCGATTCTCAAATGAACAAAAAGAAGTACTTAGGAACGTGCTCACTTGTAAATTCAATTATCGGGTGCGAGCTCTAGTGATTGGTCCTTGAATGTCAAGTGGAGGAGTGTTGTGTGTATCCGAAGAAGTGATGTCCTCATCATCCTCCCCCTCTTGAAGCGGAGTTGTCCTCAACTCAGCCTAATCTTCTTCTCCCAAGTATGGCTTCAAATCTGAAATGTTAAAGGTGGGACTAATCCCAAACTCGGGAGGTAACTCAAGTTTATATGCATTATGATTTATCTTCTCAACTTTCTTAAAAGGACCAGCAGCTCTAGGCATCAATTTTGACTTTCTTACCTTAGGAAATCTATCCTTTCTCAAGTGCAACCAAACAAAATCACACGGTTCAAGTTTAACTTCCTTTCTACCTTTACTATCAGTAATCCTATATTTTTCATTCATCTTTTCAATGTTTGCCTTAGTAGTCTCATGCATTTTGACAATAAAATCAGCACGCTCCTTAGCATCATTATGAACTATCTCACTAGTAGGCAAAGGTAAAATATCAGTAGGGGCACGGGGATTGAATCCATACACTACCTGAAAAGGACTTACCTTGGTGGTGGAGTGTTCCGCTCGATTATATGTGAACTCAACATGCGGCAAACACTCTTCCCACAGCTTCAAATTATTCTTCAAAACAGCTCTCAACATGGTAGACAATGTGCGGTTCACCACCTCGGTTTGGCCATCAGTTTGTGGGTGACATGTTGTAGAGAATAACAACTTTGTACCGAACTTGTTCCATAGAGTACGCCAAATGTTACTCAAGAACTTGGCATCACGATCTGAAACAATAGTAGAAGGCATACCATGCAAACGAACTATTTCTTTGAAAAAGAGGTCAGCAATATGAACGGCATCATCGGTTTTATGACATGGTATAAAGTGAGCCATCTTAGAAAAGCGATCCACAACAACAAAAATGCTATCCCTCCCCCTCTTAGTCCTGGGCAATCCTAAAACAAAGTCCATAGAAATATCTGCCCACGGAATAGAAGGAACAGGAAGAGGCATATATAAACCATGTGGATTCAAGCAAGACTTAGCTTTTTGACATGTAGGGTAGCGAGCCACAAACCGCTCAACATCTCGCCTCATCTTTGGCCAAAAGAAGTGTGTGGCCAGAACGACCTCCGTCTTCTTAGCACCAAAATGTCCCATCAAACCGCCTCAATGTGCCTCCTGCAACAACAAAAGACGAACGGATCCAACTGGAATGCATAGGCGGTTAGCTCTAAACAAAAACCCATCATTGATCACGAATTTATTCCATGCTTGTCCATCTTTACAATGCAACAACACACCCTTAAAATCAGCATCAAAAGCATATTGTGCTTTAATTGGTTCAAGACCAAAAATGCGACAATCAAGTTGAGACAACATGGTATAGCGTCGAGACAAAGCATCAGCAATCACATTATCTTTCCCTTTTTTGTGTTTAATGACATAAGGAAAAGATTCAATAAATTCAACCCACTTAGCATGTCTACGATTCAAATTGGTTTGACTATGAATATGCTTAAGTGATTCATGATCGGATTGAATAACAAATTCTTTAGACCATAAATAGTGTTGCCACGTCTCTAAAGAACGAACAAGAGCATACAATTCTTTATCATACGTGGAATAATTAAGAGCAGGACCATTCAATTTTTCACTAAAGTAGGCAACAGGTTTGCCTTCTTGCACCAAAACACCACCGATACCAATTCCGCTAGCATCACATTCCAGCTCAAAAGTCTTACCAAAATCCGGAAGTTGGAGCAATGGTGCGTGTGTAAGCTTGTCCTTCAAAAGATTAAAGGACTCCTCTTGTGATGGCCCCCAATGGAACACGACGCCCTTCTTTGTCAACTCAATCAACGGTGTCGCAATGGTGCTGAATTCCTTGACAAAGCGGCGATAAAATCCTGCAAGGCCAAGAAAACTCCGCACTGGGAGACCGTCGTGGGCGTGGGCCAACTCCATATCACCTCCACCTTGGCTCTATCAACCTCAATTCCCTGTGGAGTCACAACCTAGCCAAAAAAAGAGATTCGATCCGTTCCAAAGGTGCAATTCTCAAGGTTACCAAACAAACGTGCACCTCTCAAAGCATTAAAAACAGCACGTAAGTGATTCAAATATTCATCCATGGACTTGCCATAAATCAAGATATCACCAAAGTAAATGACCACAAATTTGCCAATAAAAGGACGTAAAACCTCGTTCATTAATCTCATGAAAGTGCTGTAAATTCGGTGATGAAATTTTGGAGCTCCAGTACTGCACTTTCCAGGCCGAACTTGGGCAAAATAAATTCGCCAAACCCAACAAAGTTGGGGAGTTTCGCATGCACAATTCAATTTCACCCAATTTCAAAAAAATCGCCTCATTTTGAGTCCGTATGAGAAAGTTATGGCCGTTTGAAGGAGGGCCTCCGAGTTATGGTTGCTGTGGAGGCCGAAAACGAAATCGGGTGGAGGAAATTGGTGGAAAGTGGGGGCGGAAGCTTGGGGAAAGGTGGGGGATGGTGCTGTGTGATCATGAGATGCGATGGATGACTCAAAACAGAGGGTGAGATATGGGTGGGAAAACAAAAATTGATGGTTAGGGTTTGTATGAGTGGTAGCGGAAGCAAGACAACCCGAAACAAAACACGATCTAAACCAGCAACACAACTCGACTAAGGACACAAACTCAACACTACGGACTCTGAAATCAAATTGTGCAAAAGGCTAAACGAGATCTGGGACAAGAAACAACCTATGACTACAAATTTTTTTGTAGGGCTTTTTCTTGTACTCTAGGATGAAACCGAAAACAACAAAGGTATGGTAAACTCGAACCTGAAGGAACACCTGAAGCTCTGATTACCACTTGATAGGAACGGGATCCCGATCTTCCAACAGGTTATGGATATGTTCGATTTGGTGGAGGCGCGACACAAATCGATCCGGCTTCCGAACAACACGTTCCGAACCCCGCAATCGCAGCACCACGTCTCCTCAGGTTATCAACCGTGCGCAGCCCGGTTGACCTCGCCAAGAAGGCTAATCCTTGCCTGCGAATCGAAGAACACAAGCAAGAACTAGGAAGAACACAACTGAATTGCAGATGTATTGATTTAGCACTCGAAAGTTGGGGTCTCACAAACTGATGAACGGCGAAACTGTTCAAAGACAGAATAATCTAAGCAAAACCCAAACCCTAATGGTGGGGGTGGCGGCTACATATAGAGGAGTGAGGGGCGTGCAAAACCCCTAGATGCGCCCTAATGGGCTCCAACACGATACAAAGCCGAACGGCCCAAAAGACGGTGGCGCAGCACCCTGACAGATACTGAACGCCCACTTGTTTGGACGATTGCCGTTGACTCAGAAGGAGTTTTGACATGGGACCAAATCCATTGGAAAGGTAGAACGTCCAAAACGGAGCCTGGATGCGATCTGGGAGTCCGTTTTAGTGCGGCCTGATCCTGGACTCCGAATTGGATTCGAAGTCGGCTTGAGTTGGGCCTCCAACATGATTCGTCCGCCCTTGCTGGACTTGTGCGCCTTGTAGCCCTTCTCCAAGTACATCCAGGTCCTCTCCATGGTTCCTAATCATAATTAAATCATTAGGTAGCAATCGATTCTCAAATGAACAAAAAGAAGTACTTAGGAACAAGCTCACCTGTAAATTCAATTGTCGGGCGCGAGCTCTAGTGATTGGTCCTTGAATGTCAAGTGGAGGAGTGTTGTGTGTATCCGAAGAAGTGATGTCCTCATCATGAGGCGTAAGTACAACGCGTCAAGAGTCAAGGTCGAGAGGTCGGTGGTGTCCTTGATGGTAGTCACCTTCATCTCCCAAACCCGTAAATCAAGAGCAGACAGCATTTGACGAGCATTGTCTGAGTCGGGGTATGTGAGACCGACCGCTCGAGATTGCTCAGAATCTTGTGAAAATGAGTGAATCACTCATCCAAGGACTCGCCAGCGAGCATTTCAAACTTGTTGTAATCTTGCTGGAACTGGTCATGTCGAACCGTCTTAATCTGGGTGGTGCCCTCATGGTATGCATCGAGGGTCACCCAGATATCGAAGGGCGACGTAAGATGAGAGATGCGATCAAACTCGTTTTTGCTCAACCCCTGGATTGTGATGTTCCTTGCCTAGCATTCGCCTCAACATCAGCCATGTTCCCGGCATTGATGTTCTCATCGGCAGGAACAACATATCGTACTTTGACCTTCCGCCAAATGGCGTAGCCCTGAGCCTGGATGTAGGTCTGCATCCGACTCTTCCAGAAGGGATAGTCGATCCCATCGAAGATCGGGGGCTTGGTCGAGCACTTGTTTGTCGCCATGGCTCTAGAGACTGGTTAAGATCTATCGAGAATAGCTAACCAGCTCTGATACCAATTGTTGGACTGAAATGGCGACAGAGGGAAGCCATGTGAATACTGGAACCTTAACCTACCAGAGAACAACACAAGACGGAAAACAAATGGAAGACACGACGGAAGCAACAAAGGGGCCGGTAAGACCACCCTTTAGCCACCGGTCTTACCGACGCTATATATCCAGTCTACCGCCCTTTCACTTCCGGTCTGACCAGACCGCGAGGACAGAGCCCCCAACTGAAAACCTGAAGAGGCTGAAAATATAGAAGATGTAGATTTTGGCAAACAAAACTGAGGTTTACTGCTATTGCCTTCTTGCCAAAAGTCTACAACTCTATTCTAAATAACAAGAGGACCTCAGAGACCAAAGAAAAACAGGGGGCAACTAAGTATTTGGGGAAAAACCCAAAAACTGAAACAATACAGAGAGCTTCCCTTAAACTCAAATTCCCATCTAATCTCTGATCCATGAGCATGAAACTTTGCAGAAAGATAATTAATAGCCTCAGGACTAAGTATGCCAAGTTTCATGCCAATTCATGAAGGGAATCAAAAACTACATCAAACCCTAGAAATCACCAACAGAGAAAAACATGAACACAGGGAAAGAAGAAAAGGTGATTCTTGCAAATTGATCAAATTGCTCCTGGAACTAGATGATCAAAGGGTCTAGAAATGCAATTCCATCATAGAGCAACCCATTTTGCCACTACTTGGCAAGAATCATCACTGTCGTAGGGGTGGCCCCCACCTAAGCCCAGCAGGCCTGTTTGGAGGTTATAAGAACCAGAGTAACGTATGTAATGACACAAGTGCCCCTGACGGGGAGGTAAGCATGTAAGGGTATAACTGTAAAAGCATACACCATGTGTATATATATATATCAGGATGAGGGGGAGGATGAGGCAGAACACTCCCACCTCTCCACTACCATCTCTCTCTCTGTTTGGTCTGTAGCCACAACAGTTGGCGCCGTCCGTGGGGAGGACAAGGACAAGCCCGAAGACCGAAGAAGAAGGATGGCACCGAAAAAATCTTCATCAGCGGCGGCGAAGGGAAAGAAGACGGCTGGGTCGGAGCGGCGCGTGAATACCAGGGCTTCGGCATCGGCCGCCGAAGGAGCTGGCGGCAGCGCAGGCGCCGTGGTCGCGGGCGTCGACGCTGGCGCCATAGCGACCGACCCCGCCAGCGCCGCTACAACGATACCCAACCCCGTCCCTGGCACTGCAACAACAGCCCCCGCCACCCTCGCTGGCAGCGCGGATCAGGCGGCCAGGGGTAGCCGCAATGAAGCATCCGACGGATCTGGAGATCGTGAAGCGATGGTCCCTGCACCGCCTCGTCCGCTGGGTGTCCCGGCGGCCCCAACAGCGCCTGCGGTGGAAAGCGCCATATTAGCAGCCCTCAACGCGTTCCAGCGGGCGCTAGGGGACCTTCGCGGAACCATCTGCGATATGCAAGAGGCTCGGAGCCAGCAGGCCGCGACAGTAATCGCGCCCGAGCCCACACCAGAGAGGGCGGACAGTCGCGAAGCCCCCACGTCTAGCCGTGCGCCGCTGCCGCGCGTAGATCCGGAGTCGCCGCTTTCGGCAGGGCTGCAGCAGGCGGCGTGGCCTGAAGACTTCAAGTTTCCTGGCGCCATCGACTCGTACAAGGGCGACACGGACCCCCGCGAGTTCGTGTGCGTGTACAAAACCGCAATGGAAGCCGCGGGCGAAAATGACACCACGAAAGCGAAGGGACTCCCCCTCGCGCTGCGAGGGGGGCGCTCTCTTGGTTCCTTACCATAGAGTCGGGCTCCATCTACGCGTGGGAGCAGCTCCGCGACCGTCTTCACAATAGCTTCCAAGGAAACTGCGTCGAGCGAGTCGACGCGGACCAACTCTTCGCTGTGAAGCAAGGACCCTCGGAGAAGCTCCGGAACTACATCAAGCGCTTCGCCAAGATTCGATGCCAAGTAAGAGACGTTAATGAAACCACCGTCGTTAATGCAGCCATACAGGGCCTTCGTCCGGGCCCGATGGCTGAGTACAACGCGCGGAGGCCAATCAAGACAGTCGCCAAGCTCTTCGACAAAATGGACGAGTATGCGCGGGCGGAGGAGGATGCGCGAAGACGCAGCATTACCGCCCTCGACCTCGCCCATGGGGAGCGCCCCCCGTGCGAAGTAGGGGCGGGTGGTCCCTCCTCGAGGCAGGGCCGCGGCCGAGAGCCCCGGGGAGACCCTCCCCGAGGCAGCAACACCGGAGTACAGGAAGGTTCCTCAAGGAGCAGGCATAAACCTCGGCGCCACTAGCTTAGGTCACAGGCGGCCCATCATGCCCTCGGCACCGAGAGCGCCCGCCAAGGACCCGACCCCGCCTCCCGAAGGGGGGACCGGGGATCGGAAGGCGGACTTGATTGCGGCGGCCAACCCCGCGCAGAACAAGAGCTCCTACACTATGGCAAGTGGTGCGAGGTACACGGCTACGGTGATCATTACACAAGGGCATGCACCGCAGTTCTGGAGCTGCGGAGGGTGACGGCCTGGTCTCGAGCTCTGCCTCCTCGGCCCCCTACCGGAGCCCACGTGGAGCACCCAAGCGGTAGCCCCATACGAGCCGCCGCAACGGAGGGCGCGCAGCATCGCACCGTTAGCGTCATCACCCGAGGCTCCTCCTCAACGGCCCCCAGGGAGCAGCCGCAATTATGGATGTCGCCCCGCAATATCACCTTCAACGTGAGCGACGCCAGCGGTGTGGAGTACCCTCACCAAGACCCTCTAGTTATCCATGCCCACATAGCACGCTGCAACGTCAGGCGCATCCTGGTCGACGGGGGTAGCTCCGCGAATATCTTGTTCGCCGAAGCCCTCGATCGTATGGGGATCCCCCGAACCCGGCTAGAGCAGCCAGGAGCTCCACTTCAAGGCTTCGGGGGTCAACCACTGCAGGCCTTGGGGCACGTGTCCCTTCCGGTCATGTTCCGTCAGGAGGGCAACAAGGGTAACATCCGGACCGAGCAGGTCACCTTCGGCGTCGTAGATATCCCACATCCCTACAACGCCATACTGGGCCGGCCCGCCATCAACTCTTTCGAGGCGATCCCGCACTACGCGTTTTTGTGTATGAAGCTCCCGGGTCCAGAGGGTGTTATCACTGTCTTCGGCGATCAGGACCTGGCCAGACGTGCCGAGGTCGGCAGCCGCGTTCCGCATCGCCCGGTGCACGCCCTCTCCGACACGCTCAGCGATGGCCCCTCCGCCCCTGGGTGGACGCCCAAGCCTCGGCCCGAGGGCGGAGTCAAGAAGGTGCCGCTCCAGGCGGAGGGGCAGTTTGTGTCCATCGGCGAGGGGCTCCCACCGGGGCTCGAACGGGATCTGCTCCGAGTGCTTCAGAACAACATTGACATTTTCGCGTGGTCCCCGGAAGACATCAAGGGCGTAGACCGAGCCGTAATCGAGCATCGCTTGGCGGTCCGCCCCGACGCCAAGCCGATCAAGCAGAGGCTCCGGCGTATGTCGATGGATCGGCAGCAGGCGGCCAAGATGGAGGTGGCGAAGCTTCTTCGCGCCGGGGTCATCCGCGAGGTCCACCATCCAGAGTGGCTCGCTAACCCGGTACTAGTCAAAAAGGCCAGCGGGGCCTGGCATATGTGCATCGACTTCACGGCACTCAACAAGGCGTGCCCAAAGGACAATTAACCCTTGCCGCGCATCGACCAGCTGGTCGACGCCACCGCGGGGTGCGAACTCATGAGTTTCCTGGACGCCTATTCCGGCTATCACCAGGTGTACATGGCCGAAGACGACGAGGAGAAGACCAGTTTCATCACACCTCTTGGGACGTTCTGCTTCGTCAGAATGCCCTTTGGCTTGAAGAACGCAGGCGCTACGTTTACCCGTCTCGTTGCTATTGCCCTGGCCGCCCAGCTCGGGAGGAACGTTGAAGCTTACGTCGATGACGTGGTGGTCAAAACCTGGCAGCTTGCACTGCATGGCCGGGACCTCCAGGAGACCTTCGACAACCTCCGAAAGGTGGGCATCAAGCTCAACCCCATGTGTCTTCGGGGTGCAGGCGGGCAAACTCCTAGGTTTCCTCGTGTCCGGACGGGGCATCCAGGCAAACCCCGACAAAGTAGACGCCATCCTGGGTATGGAGGCGCCCAAGACAACGAGGGAGGTCCAGAGGCTGGTGGGCCGCATGGCAGCATTAAGCTGCTTCCTATCTAGGGCAGCGGAGCGGGGCCTGCCGTTTTTTAAGACACTCCGCGGGTGCGACGGATTTCGTTGGGACGGGGATTGCGCGAAGGCCTTCAACGAGCTCAAGGAGCACCTGGCAAGCCTCCCCACTCTGGTCGCCCCAGCACCAGAGGCTCCCCTCCTGCTATATCTAGCCGCGTCCACCACCGCGGTCAGCGCCGTCCTCGTCTTAGAGGAAGGCGCCATGCAGCGGCCCGTATACTTTGTCTCTGAAGCCCTCCAAGGCGCCAAGACAAGGTACACGGAGCTTGAGAAGCTCGCCTACGCGCTGGTCATGGCCTCCAGAAAACTTCGGCATTACTTTCTGGCCCACCCGATCACAGTGCCTTCTTCATTCCCCCTGGCGGAGATGTTACACAACAAGGAGTCCACAGGGCGCATCGGCAAATGGGCCGCCGAGCTCGCCCCCTTCTCCTTGACGTATGCTTCACGCACGGCAATCAAATCCCAAGTCCTGACGAATTTTCTCGCCGAATGGACCCCGCCGGCCCAACCAGTCCAGACTCACGACGACCCCGTCTGGACGCTTACCATTGACGGAGCTTACGGCGTCGCGGGCGTGGGCGTAGGCGCGGTGATCGTCACGCCCGAAGGACAGCGTTTGCTATACTCGGCGCGCCTCGCTTTCCCCGCCACCAACAACACGGCTGAGTACGAGGCGCTGCTCTTTGGCCTGGCGAAGCTCAAGGCAGTCGGCGCGAGACGGGTGCTAGTATGCACCGACTCGTGCTTGGTGGCTGGTCATGTGGATAAGTCATATCAAGCCAAGGACCCTAAGTTGGCCAAGTACCTCGCGGCTGTGAGGGCAAGGGAAAGGCACTTTTTTGGGCGTCACCGTCAAGGCCATCCCCCGCGCGGAGAACGAGCAGGCCGACGCCCTCGCTAAGGCGGCCAGCCAGCAACTCCCCCCCGGATGGGGCGTTTTATGAGATATTAGCGCAGGCGGCCATCGCGCAGGATAACTGGGACGCGGCACTCGTCCACCACGTTGACCGGCCGGGTGATTGGCGAGAGCCCATCTTCAATTTCTTGCAAGGCATCGCCGAGCCGGAGGACCCCGCCGAGCTTCGGCGCTTGCAGCACCGCGCAAGATCCTTCCAGGTGTTCGAAGGGATACTCTACAAGAGAGGGGTTTGCGCACCGCTCCTGCGTTGCCTCTCGACTAAGGGGGGAAAGGAGCTCCTTGCGGAGATCCACGCGGGCGCGTGCGGATCCCACCTGGCGCCGAGGTCATTAGTTGGCAAGGCGTTCAGGCAAGGCTTCTACTGGCCAACTGCCATCACCGACGCCCAGGACCTCGTCCGTCGGTGCCAAGGATGCCAGTGGATGGCGCGCATCATCCGTAGGCCCCCGACGAGCCTCAACCCTATTCCCCGCTTGCCCGAGCTCCAGGGGACCTCCGGTTCGTGGTGGTCGCGCTGGAGTATTTCTCCAGGTGGCCGGAAGCGGTCGCCCTGGCAAAGTAGCTTCTGCGGCCATACAGCGCTTCCTCTGGCAAAACATCATATGTCGCTTCGCCGTGCCCCGGGAGCTCACGGTCGACAATGGCCTGCAGTTCGACGCCACCCTATTCAAAGACTATTGTGACAGCATGGGCATCACCCTCCGATTCGCCTCGGTAGGGCATCCCCAGTCCAATGGGGCGGTCGAACGGACGAATGGCGCCATCTCCGCTGCCATCAAAAAGCGCCTGGTCGGGTTGCCGAAGGGCAAGTGGCCGAGCGAGCTTCACAGCGTTCTTTGGTCGCTTCGCACAACGGTAACGCGCCCGACGGGATTCACGCCGTTCAAGCTCCTTTTCGGCGACGAAGCAGTGACGCCCGAGGAAATCAAGGTCGGCTCGCGCAGGGTCCTCGTCCAAGCACCCAAAGAGGAGCGCCGTGTGTCCTTGGACCTCCTCGACGGGCTACGGGCAGATGCAGCCCACCATGTTGAGAAGTATGCGCGGCAGACAGTGCGTACTCGGGACCGCTCTATATGCCCGCGGGGATTCAAGCCTGGGGATCTCGTTCTCAGAGTGGCACTTCAGGCGGAGACCGCTGGCAAGCTGGAGTCCAAGTGGGAAGGCCCGTACATCGTGATGGAGGCATTGCCAAAGGGGGCATACCGCCTCGCCACGATCAAAGGGCAAACCCTCCGACACACATGGAATGCGGATAGGCTGCGGCGATACTACGCCTAGAAGTAGGACAACAAGCGTAGAGCTGCTAGCCCTTTGTTATACGATGCTCGCCCGCATAAACGGGAGTTCAATAAAGATTGTTGTTCCTGGCGCATTCCCTGTCCGCGCTGAGCAAAACAAAGTCCACAGACTTTAAATTAGACGTAGCGTCGAGGTCCACCTCCGCACGCGCGAGTCTCCGGACTATAAAGGAAGACGTAGCGTCGAGGTCCGCCTCCGCACGCACTAGTCCACGGACTTTAAAATAAGACGTAGCGTCGAGGTCCGCCTCCGCACGCGCGAGTCTCCAGACTATAAAGGAAGACGTAGCGTCGAGGTCCGCCTCCGCACGCACTAGTCCACGGACTTTAAATAAGATGTAGCGTCGAGGTCCGCCTCCGCACGCGTGAGTCTCCGGACTATAAAGAAAGACGTAGCGTCGAGGTCCGCCTCCGCACGCACTAGTCCACGGACTTTAAAATAAGACGTAGCGTCGAGGTCCGCCTCCGCACGCACCAGTCTACGGACTTTAAATAAGACGTAGCGTCGAGGTCCGCCTCCGCACGCACCAGTCTACGGACTTTAAATAAGACGCAGCGGGGGGACGCCCTCACGCGCACCAGTCTACGGACTCTAAATAAGACGTAGCATCGAGGTCCGCCTCCGCACGCACCAGTCTACGGACTCTAAATAAGACGTAGCATCGAGGTCCGCCTCCGCACGCACCAGTCTACGGACTCTAAATAAGACGTAGCGTCGAGGTCCGCCTCCGCACGCGCGAGTCTCCGGACTATAAACTAAGACGTAGCGTCGAGGTTTGCCTCCGCGCGCACCAGTCTACGGACTTTAAATAAGACGTAGCGTCGAGGTCCGCCTCCGCACGCGCGAGTCTCCGGACTATAAAGCAAGTCGTAGCGTCGAGGTTCGCCTCCGCACGCGCCAGTCCGCGGACTTTAAATAAGACGTAGCGTCGAGGTCCGCCTCCGCACGCGCGAGTCTCCGGACTATAAAGGAAAGCGTAGCATCGAGGTTCGCCTCCACATGCACCAGTCCGCGGAATATACACAAGATGCGGAGGTCTTCCCCTCGCGTTCGGCGGCAGGTAACACTAAGAAAAGTACTACTTGGTTTCATCATAAAAGCAAGGGGGCTACATGCCTACAAGCATACGAACCAGTACATCATCCCCTCGCCCTACCCGACCAACCGCTCAGCCTTGGCGCGGTGCGGACGAACCTGTGCCATCGTCGCCGTGACCCTGAAGGACTCCTTCGAGCCAGTGGAGGAGGTCCCCCTCCCCATGCAGCGTCTGCTACACGGCGACCCTCGCTGCATCTTCCCCAAAGCGGCCCCAGATCCGTTGATGGAAGTTTTGCAGGCTGGGCCCGATGGAGCGAATGGCGTCCGCCATAACTTCTGGACGGCCGGGACTATCCAGTTGAGGATTCGCCAGCTCATGGGTGTGTCTGCACCCACGAATGTGAAGCAGGGCGAGGGCGAAGCACGCACCAACATAGCCGCAGTGCTCGCCAAACGTTCTGGCGCCACGAAGAGCAACCCCAGCCCCCTCCTCGATCAACCCGAGCGTCTCCGACAGGGCCTCCGACCCGTGCGCAGGGTCCGGCACTCTGACGCACAGATCTCGGAGGGCCTGGTTCAGAGACTCCATGGCCCGCCATGCCGACGTGGACGCATTTTCCAAGATAAGACTGTTCCCTGCGGCAGACTCCGCCAGCTGGGCGTTCTCCCCTTCTAGGGCGGCGATCTACTGCAAAAAGGCGGCGCGCTCCTCAGCCGCGGCGCACTTGGCTTCTGTGGCCTCGAGTTGTGCGGCCGCCATGGCGCCCCCAGCACGCGAAGCTCTTTGTCCTTGGCTGCGAGAGCATCGTTTGCTTCACACAGGCTGGCTTCCAGAGCCTTCCGCTCCCGAACGCGGGCCTCGTCAAAGGACCAGCTAAGGGCAAGCGTCTGGCAAAAACAACAAGTCAGCAGGCGCCCAGCAGTACCTTGCAAGATGAAGCGCACATGTTTACCCTCATCTCGGAGGCCTGCAGCGCGAGCGCTAGGAGATCCCCCTCGCATGATGATAGCATTTCTCGGTCAAGGCCGTTGTCGGCATGCTCTGCGGCTGCAGCAAGGACGCGAAGTATCTCCAGGCGAGGGAGGAAGTCCGAGCGAGCGAGCCCCGGCCCCAACGTGTTAGGATTTACCGAGGCCGCGGCCACGTCAACAGCAACGGACATCTGCGGGGCACCCTGCACAGCCCTTTGGACTTCGCGCATACCTCCGCTGCTCGATCCTTCGCCATGTCCGGGAGACCTTGTCTCGCCTGATGTTGGCAGAATGAGCGAGCAGATCGGAGAGAGTTTCGCGAAGTCACGAGAGGAAAGGGATTCACACCTACCCCCTGGGCCTCTCGTCGCGGTAGGAAGTGGCGCCGTTCCGTCGGCCAAGCGGGGGGCGGGCGTCTCGGCGGTCGGCGAGGAGGTCTTCTCGGCCGCGCCAGACGCCGTGATCCCGCGACAAGGCCCCGCAATGGTGTACCGACCCCTCGCTGGCGGCGGGGACTGCGTCCGAGGGCATTTCGCCGGCGGCGGCACAAGTGATTCTTCTGGGGCAACACCAGCTACGGTTCCTGTCGCCCCCACGGTTTCCACCGTAGGGGGCGCGCCCTCGCCGCCCGCCGCGGGTGGTAGTGCACCATCGACCGTGTTTTTGTCGCCAGGAACGGTGCTCCCCCCGGGTTGGCGAGTTCCAGCTCACCGATGGCCGTAAGCACGGGCTTGTTGGCGTCGACGGAGGGTGCCGGGGGATTCGACGCCACGCGTTCCTCCGAAGCAGTGTGGCCGGGCCCACCGCCGGTCGCACGCCCCGTTCTAGCTGTGCTAGTCGCCAAAGGGCCTGCGGGGTCGCATACGGCAGACGGGGAACGGGCCCGGCGTCGCGAGGATAACACCCTTGCAGGGCTATCACTGTCCTGAGTGCCCGGACTCCCGGCGGGAAGCTCCTCCGGCACCAAGCGTTCGGGCACAGTAATGCCTAGAGCTTCGCATGTGCGGTTTACCCGCCCTTGCTTAGCCGCCTTGACTACGGCCTCGCGAGTCTGGTGCTCCTTAAGTGTGTACGGGCCGAGGAGCGCCGTAACCGCGCGCTCCGCATCTTCTAGCCGAGCCACTGCGCAGGAGATTACGTCAGCCAGGCGGAGACCAAACCGATACAACGGCGCGCGTAAAACGTACTGGACAACTTACAAGGAGCGGAGGGCGGAAGTAGGCAAGATACGGATGGGCTGAACCCGTCCTTGCGGGGGCCGTTCTGTCCAACATACTTCCCCCGGGAGGAGAGGGGCGCCGCCCCATACATTGTGAACTCCTCGGCTAGGTCGCGCAGGCTCATTCGACGGGCGACACCGACAAGACCCTGTAGCCTTCGCGTCTCGTCAGTCTCTGCCTTCAAACCCGGCGTGCTGTTAAACGAGATCGGCCCACCTCGGCACTGCATTCCGCTCTTGTCGGTCACGGTGTAGTAGAACCACTGCCGAGTCCAGCCGGACTCCCATTGCCTCGGTGAGGCTGGCACCGGGAACAACGTCGCACACGACGCCCGGAGCACGAAGTCCACACCGCCAAAGTTGGACACCGCCCCGTCAACTTATCGGGGTCGACAGCGTGCGTCGTGCAGGGTGGCGAATAAGCTCGCGCTGGGACGCCACCCCTCTGTCCGCATCGCCCACGTGAAGACAGCTAGGCGGAGTATAGCGTGGGGCGTCAGTTGGGCTAGCTCCAACTTGTAGGCCCGCAGGACTTCGCCCACGAATAACGTGGATGGCATTCGAAGGCCGGCGTCGAAGAACGCGACAAAAACAATCGCCTCCATTGCCCAGGGCTTCGGCTCCGTCTCGTCCCGACGGGGTAGGCGAGCCCCATCGCGATCCACGATCTTCCTCTCATCCATGAGTCGCTGCAGCGTCCCTTCAGTCACACGGCTCTTCCCTAGCACACGGGAACAGCTGCCTCCCGAGTGCTCCACAGCGTCCCACCACTTGTTGGCGCGCGAGCTCCCCCGCGGCACCAACTCGTACTCCCTGGAAGGAGGGGACACCTCGCCTTGGCTAGGCAAGGAACCGCTGCGGGGGTGGTAGGCGGCGGCATCATGGCTAGCCATCGCTCTTCGCGACCAGCGAGAAAGAAGCAGGGAAAAGAGCAACTGGCGTTACAATTAGCATGGGCGGAAGCAAAGCCGCAAACCAAAAACAGACAAAAAGCAAGCAAGGGCGCCTCCACCTCAACACTGGCACTTTATAAAGGCCGCTCGCCCCTCATGTGGCTCAAAGCGCAGACAGATCAAATGCGCAGCGATTCGGCTGCCCACGTTCTGGAAAGAAGAACCGCCGGGGCCTGGAGGGCCGTGCCCGGTAGGTGACCAAGCAGCGCACAACGCCTCCACGCCTTCAACACGCGTCCAACTTCCCTGGGGAAGAGGCGAACGGCCGCGGTCACGCAACCGCTCACATCCCACGATGCACCAGTCGCGAGTCGCCGTGTGTCCCACCTGCAGAATGGCAGACGGCACGACGTGACAGCCTGACTTCTGCCAGGCCAGGCGTCGGCGTGATTCCAGCCGCCATTAAAAGCGCACTACCAGACTACAAGGTCACAACAGCTCCAACGCGCAACAATATCGGCGCCAAGCTCCAATTTTAGCGCGGGGACGGAGCGCGCGCGTCTACTTCGACAAGGCGCCAGCCTTCGCTGCCACCCGTTCGAAGTGTAGGGGACGGAGCGCGCGCGTCTACGTCGACTAGGCGCCAGCCTCCGCTGCCACCCGTTCGAAGGGTAGGGGACGGAGCGCGCGCGTCTACTTCCACTAGGCGCCAGCCTCCACTGCCACCCGTTCGAAGGGTAGGGGACGGAGCGCGCGCGTCTACTTCGACTAGGCGCCAGCCTCCGCTGCCACCCGTTCGAAGTGTAGGGGACGAAGCGCGCGCGCGTCTGCTTCAACAAGGCAGCTTCCATCCCAGACCTCGGACTCCTCAACCACACGCTTGGAGGAATTCACAGGCCGCAGGGGACGGAGGGGGCCAAAGGACTCGGCGGCATGGCTTCGGCCCTGTGAAGCCCTTCACCATGAGAGGCTCCTGTCGTAGGGGTGGCCCCCACCTAAGCCCAGCAGGCCTATTAGGAGGTTATAAGAACCAGAGTAACATATGTAATGACATAAGTGCCCCTGACGTGGAGGTAAGCATGTAAGGGTATAACTGTAAAAGCATACCCCATGTGTATATATATATCAGGATGAGGGGGAGGATAAGGTAGAACACTCCCACCTCTCCACTACCATCTCTCTCTCTGTTTGGTCTGTAGCCACAACAATCACAAAAACAGAAAGTCAAGAAATCAAGCCTAGAGAGCATGGAAGAGAAAAACCAAACAGAGAAGCAAGAACTCCAGTGATTTCTTGAAAGCATTCATTTCCACAAACACAAAGATCACAGAGGAGTCCCCATACATGATTGAATATAGAGGAATGATTACATGGTGGCTCAACTCATCCTCTCCCTCTCACAAACTCAAGAACACACACATACATGCTTGAGAAGAAGACACAGAGAGCACCTACGGGAGACACATCCTGCTCCTGCTCTCAACAACCCTCAACCACTAAAGCCTACAGCAAAACAACCTTTCCAAAGGCCATTTTGACTAAAGTAAACCCTAAAAGCCCCTTGAATCCATGGAATGCATGCAGCCATAAGGAGACATCCCCTCCTTATATAGGCTCCGGCTAACGGGTCTCCAACCCGTTATGCCCGCTAAACCCGAACGGAACTGCTTCCACCTGTGCAACTTTGCGCTTTTACCGAAACGCCCCTCCTGCACCTTCCAGGAAGCTTCCACGTTTCTTGTCGTCCAAGCCTCACAACCAACCGTCTTCAGCACATCACGACCGTTTTGACCTCAGCGCCACCTGCGCCTAGTCCGGTCACCCTAATCGCTTCGACCAAGTTTGACCAAGTCCAACCAAGCCCTAGTCCGGTCATCACCCTGTGGAGGTGACCCTAAGTGTGTGATGAGTAATTGACAACGGTTTTAGGAAAGTCGAGTTTGGTTTGTGTGGTTCGGACCATGTCGTTGTGTGGTGCAATTGGCTTGGTTGGACTTTGTCAAACTTAGTCGAAGCGATTAGGATGCTTATTTTCTTGATTCGACAGGTGTTGTGGGGGTGGCCCAACCCCCCGTGACTGGGCCGTGCAACTAGTCCAACATGTAATAGGCCCAATAGTGTACAAGAATATACCAGTGTAAATATACCAATGTACCCTCATCCTTTGTAAGTACTAAGGAGTAGATTGGGGATTTCCCATTCTACCCCACTCATATATATAAACCCCCAGGAGGAGCAAAGGGGGCCATCCTCTCATTCTTACCTACTCTCGCATAGATCTGGCTCTCCTCTTCCTCTTTGACTAGTCCCCTTCTCTACTGTTTGGCCCGTAGCCATAACAGATGGCGCCGTCCGTGGGGACTAGATAAAAAGTCACTTAAGGAGCTGGAAGCTGTGGATGGGAGCGTCATCAGCGTCAGGCATACCCATCCATGCATGGCACGAACAGTGCACAACAAGGCACGATAGTGCACTCCGGTGTCGCTAGCAGAGATTGGCGTTGGCTTTCACCGGCTCTCTGCGCTGCGTTGGCCTCTGCCGGCGGCCTCGCATCGCCACCGCGCAAGACCTCGCCTCCGCGAGCTGGGACTTCACCGAGGCTTTGCTCTCCAACGAACCTCCGGCCTCGTGTTGTCTCCACGCAGGACCTCGCCTTCGCGAGCCAACTCCGTGCAGCCCCGCGAGGTCCCCGACCTCCGCACGATGTGGAAACTCCGCGTCGAGTCGGCCTCAGCGTCGCGCGATGGGCAAGGGCGCGTGCATGCACACATGCAATCATGGCGAGATCCTTTTTATCATGCACGTGCGTGCGTGTGTTCAGGGTCCAACATGCATGCATGGGCGAACCGGCTTGAAGAGCGAGTCGCCGCGTCGAGCCTCTGCGCGACGCCGAGTTCGCACGGCGCCGAGCCTTCGCAGGGCGCCAAGCCTCTGCGACGCCAAGTCCCCGCGCCGACGCATGAACACATGCAATCATGGTGCTCAAGTACTCGTTCGCGTATCCATGCATATCCATGTGGTGGCCTCCTCGTGCTCCCAGCTTGTCGCCGGGATGGTCCGAGCTTGTCCGCGCCCTGGGGTCTCCGTGCCGGCCTTAACGTCGCGGAGTGGGGTCTACGGCGCGGCTGCCATCTCTCCGTCCATGCATGCGGCCAGAGTGCACATCCATCTCTCCATCCATGCAGCCATGAAGTACTGTATCCAGCCAAGTCTCCCCGGCTCGGCAGTTTCGCCCGGTGCGCCGCTCGCCTCCGCGTCACCGAGGAGGTGCTTCGGCCTCAGCTCGCCGCCACGCTACTGCAGCCTGGCTCCGGCGTGCCCTCCGCGCCAAGACAAGTGTCCGCGCTCTGCTATTCTGCATCGAGGTCTCCGCGCTCGCCTTCACGTCGTAAGCCTTCCGCGTCAAGTCTTCGCCATGGTTGAAGCCTCTGCGGCTAGTCGGCCTCCACGTCACGTCGCCCACGTAGTACGCACAGGGCTGGCCCTAGCCATGGTCTCCGCGTCGTCGACAAGATAGGGGCTGCGCCGAGCGCCCTCCTAGGCGGGTCGCGCCCCTCGCACTGATACGCCTAGTGCGTCGCATCGGTGGCACGTACCTCGCCTCCACGCGGCTCCATTGACCTCGCCTCCATGCGGCTCCACCAGGACTTCGCATCGGCGGTGTGTACCTCGCCTCCACGCGGCTCCATGGACCTCGCCTTCGCGCGGCTCCACCAGGACTTCGCATCGGTGGCGCGTACCTCGCCTCCGCGCGGCTCCACCAGGACTTCGCATGGGCGGCGCGTACCTCGCCTCCGCGCGGCTCCACCAGGACTTCGCATCGGCGGCGCGTACCTCGCCTCCGCGCGGCTCCACCAGGACTTCGCATCGGCGGCACGTACCTCGCCTCCGCGTGGCCCTGCATGCATGCACTCGAAATCTCCGCGTACGTCGACGCAGTGTCCTACTCCTCCGTCGAGGTCTCCGCCGCACCGGACCTCGCACGCAGGACCTCGGCCTTCGCTCGGACTCTGCATGCGCGACGCTGGACTCCGCGTGTGAAGCATCGGCCTCCGCTCGGCATTCTGTGAGAATACCTGAAGTGCTCGTCCATCCATCCGTGCATGGAAAGACGTCAACCGCCAAGTACACGTGGGGGGACGGCTCTTCCACCATAGCGCTGCTGCTGCCGCGGAAGGCGACAGCGGCATAGTACACGCGGGGGGACGAGCTTCGCAGCCTCCGCGCCTGCCTTTGCCGAGTGTGCGTCCACCACTCTGACGCGGTGCGCTCAGTGGGGTCGTGGGCTATCTTCCTCCTCGCTGTCGCGGCGCCCTCAGGGGTCCGCCTCGCGGCACTGGACTCCGCGCCGCGGCCCTTCGACGGGTAGGACCAGGTCTCCCTCACCCCGACCTGGCAGGCTCCGCTGACTCCTCTACCTTAACTGCCTCCGCTATGCTCCGCTTTGGCGAAATCCCCGGCGACGTCTCCGAAATAGGCCACGCTTCTTCGCGGTGGCGAGGTCGCCGCCGGGCCACGGTCTCCGCTGTGGGCTCCGCTCCGTCGAGGACCTTGGTCACGGAGTCGCGGTGAAGAATCTCAGCGTGTCGAGGCTGGTCACTGAGATCGGGACGCCGAGCGGCTCTGAGCCTTCGCTCCGTAATCCCCGCGCCACGCGGGAGACAGCCTTTAATGGTGTCATGCGGAAGCAGTTGGCACTAGGAGCTGTCCACATGCAAGCATTTAATGCTATGAGATGCTAGCAGCTGGCACCATGGTCACCTTGGTCCAGGTCTGACACTTCACGTGGTTGGTTTGAACTTGGCATTTCTTGTGTGCATGGCATTAAAGCAATAGTTGTTCATCATTTCACTTATTGCGACTGCGGTTCCGGTCTAAGAGCATTCGATTTGGCCGTGTTTGCTTTTCCAGTTTTGGCCTTTTCTGGGCTACCGTAGCATCTAATGCTTTTCTGGTAACGCATTCTGGAGCGTTTTGTTGTCGCAAGTCTTCGGCCATTTCTTTCCTGCCAGTGTTTTGGTCCTCGTTTTTTGTTTAAATTGCACGATTGCCTCGAGCGTCGGCGTACTCTACGGAGTATAAATAAGACGTAGCGCGAGGTCCGCCTCCGCACGCACTCTACGGAGTATAAATAAGACGTAGCACGAGGTCCGCCACCGCACGCACCTTCACCGCCTGCAACGCGCGGAGGCTTGCCTCCGCGCGCAGTCTACGGACTCTAAATAAGACATAGCGCGAGGTCCACCTCCGCATGCACTCCACAGAGTATAAATAAGACGTAGCACGAGGTCCGCCTCCGCACGCACTCTACGGAGTATAAATAAGACGTAGCGCTAGGTCCGCCTCCGCACGCACTCTACGCAGAATAAATAAGACATAGCGCAAGGTCCGCCTTCGCACGCACCTTCACCACCCGCAACGTGCGGAGGCTTACCTCCGCACGCAGTCTACGGACTCTAAATAAGACGTAGCATGAGGTTCGCCTCCGTACGCACTCTACGGAGTATAAATAAGGCGTAGCGCGAGGTCCGCCTCCGCACGCACCTTCACCACCCGCAACGCGTGGAGGCTTGCCTCCGCGCGCAGTTTACGGACTCTAAATAAGACGTAGCACGAGGTCCGCCTCCACACGTACTCCACAGAGTATAAAAAAGACGTAGTGCGAGGTCCGCCTCCGCACGCACTCTACGGAGTATAAATAAGACGTAGCGCGAGGTCCGCCTCCGCACGCACTCTACAGAGTATAAATAAGACGTAGCGCGAGGTCCGCCTCCGCACGCACTCTACGGAGTATAAATAAGACGTAGCGCAAGGTCCGCCTCCGCACACACCTTCACCACCCGCAACACGCGGAGGCTTGCCTCCGTGCGCAGTCTACGGACTTTAAATAAGACGTAGCGTGAGGTTCGCCTCCGCACGCACTCTACGAAGTATAAATAAGGCGTAGCGCGAGGTCCGCCGCCGCACGCACCTTCGCCACCCGCAACGCGTGAAGGCTTGCCTCCGCGCGCAGTCTACGGACTTTAAATAAGACGTAGTGCGAGGTCCGCCTCCGCACGCACTCTACGGAGTATAAATAAGACGTAGCGCGAGTTCTGCCTCCGCACGCACTCTACGGAGTATAAATAAGACGCAGCGGGGGGACGCCCCCGCACGCACTCTACAGAGTATAAATAAGACGTAGCGCGAGGTCCGCCTCCGCACGCACCTTCACCGCCTGCAACGCGCAGAGGCTTGCCTCCGCGCGCAGTCTACGGACTCTAAATAAGACGTAGCGCGAGGTTCGCCTCCACACGCACTCTACGGAGTATAAATAAGGCATAGCGCGAGGTCCGCCTCCGCACGCACCTTCACCACCCGCAACGCGTGGAGGCTTGCCTCCGCGTGCAGTCTACGGACTCTAAATAAGACGTAGCACGAGGTCCGCCTCCGCACGCACTCTACGGAGTATAAATAAGACGTAGCGCGAGGTCCGCCTCCGCACGCACTCTACGGAGTATAAATAAGACACCGTGGGGGGACGCCCCCGCGCGCACTCTACGGAGTATAAATAAGACGCGGATGTTGTCCCTACGCACTCTGCTGAGTATAAACAAGACGCGGATCCCGCGCATGCATGGATGTTGTCCATATGCGTACTCTCTGGAGTATAAATAAGACATGGATGTTGATCCCACGCACTTTACGGAGTACAAATAAGACGTGGATGATGCTCCCACGCTTAGAGTATAAAAATTGCGACATGCCCGAGGCACCAGGGAGTGCCTCGCTTTAAGCGGCGCACCACTTGGATATCGCGCCCTCGCGCGCGTTGCATCAGGGAGTATATCGCCAAGTTTTTTGAAGGTAGGGGAACGGCGGCTTCGCCTCCCTGCCTCGGCGTGAATAGGGCCTACGTCGCAAGCGCCCGCTCTCCGTGGGCACTGTTTTTTCAAGGTAGGAGAACGGCTGCTTCGCCTCCCTGCCTTGGCGTGCGTAGGGCCCTCGGCCTACGCCGCAAGCGCTCGCTCTCCGCGGGCACTGTTTTTTCAAGGTAGGGGAACGGCGGCTTCGCCTCCCTGCCCCGGCGTGCGTAGGGCCCTCGACCTAC
Source organism: Dendrocalamus latiflorus (assembly GCA_017311315.1). NCBI lineage: Eukaryota > Viridiplantae > Streptophyta > Magnoliopsida > Poales > Poaceae > Dendrocalamus > Dendrocalamus latiflorus. Next base: position 7,160,841 of record CM029675.1, read on the forward strand.
GCCGCAAGCGCCCGCTCTCCACGGGCCCTGTTTTTTCAAGGTAGGGGAACGGCGGCTTCGCCTCCCTGCCTCGGCGTGCATAGGGCCCTCGGCCTACGCCGCAAGTGCCCGCTCTCCGCGGGCACTATTTTTTGAAGGTAGGGGAATGGCTGCTTCGCCTCCCAGCCTCGGTGTGCTTGGGCCTCGGCCTACGCCGCAAGCGCCCGCTCTCCTCGGGCACTGTTTTTTCAAGGTAGGGAAACGGCGGCTTTGCCTCCCTGCCTCGGCGTGCGTAGGGCCCTCGGCGTATGCCGCAAGCGCCCACTCTCCACGAGCACCGTTTTTGATGGTACCAAAATGGCGGTATCGCCTCCCAGCCGGGCAACGGCGTCTCCTCCTCCCTGCCTCTGTGTGCGTCGTGCCCTCGGCCTACGTATCTCGCACCTGCTTTTCGTGATTTCACCATCCGCCTCGTAGGCATTGCCTCGGCGGGACGCCACGTCTTCGGCGACCCACTTCGTCATCTGCCTGCGATGCCTCGCCTCAGCGGGACAGCCACGGCGCAGGTCTTCGCCATCCACCTCGTAGTTATTGCCTCGGCGGGACGGCACGTCTTAGCCGCTCGACTTCGCCGTCCGCCTGGGAGGCCTCGCCTCGGCGGGACGGCCAGGCTTCGGCGCAGGTCTTCGCCATCCGCCTGGGGCACAGGTCTTCGCCGTCCGCGTCATAGGCATTGCCTCGGCGGGACGGCACGTCTTCGGTGCCCCACTTCGCCGTCCGCCTGCGAGGCCTCGCCTCGGCGGGATGGCCACGGCGCAGGTCTTCGCCGTCCGCCTCGTAGGCCTCGCCTCGGTGGGACAGCCAAGTTCTGGCGCAGGTCTTCGCCGTCCGCCTGGGAGGCCTCGCCTCGGCGGGACGGCCACGGCGCAGGACTTCACCGTCCGCCTCGTATTCATCGCCTCGGCGGGACGGCACGTCGTCAGCACAGGACTTCGCCGTCCGCCTCGTAGGCATCTCCTCGGTGAGACGGCGCGGGATCCAGCGTAGGAGTTCGCTGATTTCTTCGTAGGCATTGCCTCTGGGGTCTGCAACTACCAGTTACATCGGCTCATCACTCGGCACCCTCGTGCTTGCTGTCGGGAACAGGGGGCTGGGGTTGTTGATCACGTCAGCTCGCCCATCAGGACTTCAGCGCTTACTGTCGAGGGAGTACTGTTGTGGGGGTGGCCCAACCCCCCGTGACTGGGCCGTGCAACTAGTCCAACATGTAATAGGCCCAATAGTGTAGAAGAATATACTAGTGTAAATATACCAATGTACCCTCATCCTTTGTAAGTACTAAGGGATAGAATGGGGATTTCCCATTCTACCCCACTCATATATATAAACCCCCAGGAGGGGCAAAGGGGGGCCATCCTCTCATTCTTACCTACTCTCCCATAGATCTGGCTCTCCTCTTCCTCTTCTACTAGTCTCCTTCTCTACTATTTGGCCCGTAGCCACAACAACAGGTTTGGGCTCTTTCATGCGTAATCATGATTCATTGATGCTACTTATGCTTTCATGTATCGAGCGGTGCTATGTGATTTGTTTCTTGTCTGTGATGGCTGCAGGATGTCGAGGCAGAGTGGCGCTGAGGTCAGAACGGTCGTGATGTGCTGTAGACGGCAGGAGACTCGAGGTGGTTGCGAGGCTTGGATGACAAGGAACGCGGAAGCTTCCCGGAAGGTGCAGGAGGGGTGTTTCGGTAAAAGCGCAAAGCTGCACAGGTGGAAGCGGTTCTGTTCGAGTTTAGCGGGCACAACGGGTTGGAGACCCGTTAGTCGGAGCCTATATAAGGAGGGGATGTCTCCTTATGGCTGCATGCATTCCATGGATTCAAGGGGCTTTTAGGGTTTGCTTTAGTCAAAATGGCCTTTGGAGAGGTTGTTTTGCTTTAGGCTTTAGTGGTTGAGGGTTGTTGAGAGCAGGAGCAGGATGTATCTCCCGTAGGTGCTCTCTGTGTCTTCTTCTCAAGCATGTATGTGTGTGTTCTTGAGTTTGTGAGAAGGAGAGGATGAGTTGAGACACCATGTAATCATTCCTCTATATTCAATCATGTATGGGGACTCCTCTATGATCTTTGTGTTTGTGGAAATGAATGCTTTCAAGAAATCATTGGAGTTCTTGCTTCTCTGTTTGGTTTTTCTCTTCGATGCTCTCTAGGCTTGATTTCTTGAATTTCTGTTTTTGTGATGATTCTTGCCGAGGAGTGGCAAAATGGGTTGCTCTATGATAGAATTGCATTTCTAGACCCTTTGGTCATTTAGTTCCAAGAGCAATTTGATCGATTTGCAAGAATCACCTTTTCTTCTTTCCATGTGTTCATGTTTTTCTCTGTTGGTGATTTCTAAGGTTTGATGTAGTTTTTGATTCCCTTCATGAATTGGCATGAAACTTGGCAAGCTTAGTCCTGAGGCTATTAATTATCATTCTGCAAAGTTTCATGCTCAATGGATCAGAGATTAGATGGGAATTTGAGTTTAAGGGAAGCTCTCTGTATTGTTTCAGTTTTTGGGTCTTTTCCCAAATTCTTAGTTGCCCCCTGTTTTTCTTTGGTCTCTGAGGTCCTCTTGTTATTTAGAATAGAGTTGTAGACTTTTGGCAAGAAGGCAACAGCAGTAAACCTCAGGTTTTTTTTGCCAAAATCTACATCTTCTATATTTTCAGCCTCTTCAGGTTTTCAGTTGGGGGCTCTGTCCTCGCGGTCCGGTCAGACCGGAAGTGAAAGGGCGGTCAGACCGGATATATAGCGCCGGTCAGACCGGTGGCTAAAGGGCGGTTTGACCGGCGGCTTGGGAGCGGTCAGACCGACCCATTAACTGCGGTCTGACCGGCCCCATTGTTGCTTCCGTCATGTCTTCCATTTGTTTTCCGTCTTGTGTTGTTCTCTGGTAGGTTGAGGTTCCAGTATTCACATGGCTTCTTCTTCATAGTTCTAGTAACTATTGAAGGAGATTTTCCAAGTGGATATTTTGAGGGGTTAGTTTTTAAAGTCGACATTCACCCCCCCCCCACTGTCGCCATTTCGGTCCAACACATAGCTTTTTCATTTTTTTGTTGTCTCGGCAGAAAAAGTAAATTGGTTTGTGTTTTCTCTTTGTGTGGTGATTCCCTGTTAAAATCAAAAGCCTCTTATGCAGAAGATTCAAGATATAAGAGCAATTTGGATTTTGTCTGGGATGCTGGTTTCTTTTCGGCAAAATCAATATCCACTGTTTTCAACTGGTTCTTGTTTGGTGTTTCTTGTTTCTGAGGTCAGTCTACTGTTTGGCTTGAAGTTCTTTCCAGTGATATGAGAAGAGCAGCAATCACTCAAGTTCTCACTGTCTTCTCCTCCTCTTTCAGTATTTACTGTTCTGAAACTTCCAGTTGTTGTTTTCTACCTTGGTTGTATCTGCTGAACTCTATGGTTCTCGGTTAAACCGGTTCTTCACATGCGGTTAGACTGGTTATGATTTTGCAGTCAGGCCGGCAGATGTGAAACCGGTTTTTGAATTTGTTGTCTGACCGACAGTTGAATCTGGTTTCAGAAAATAAGACTCTGATTTTGCAGTCCGTTGTCTGTATCTCTTCATTTTTCATTTGCTTTCGGCCAGCTTTGTCTATCTGCTCGGGTTTCTTGCAGCCGAATGTCTCTGTTTTCTCTGCTTTATTTTTCTGCCAACTCTTTGCCTCTTTGCCGTCAAACTAGAAGCCTGTTAGCAGTCAGTTCGGAGCAGCAATACAGGTCAAATCGGAAGCCCACCTCCAGTCAGACCGTGAGCTTGCCAGCGGTCTGACCAGGGTCAAGCCTTGGTGCCGGATGTTCTCTGTTGCTCATTTTCAGTTTGCTTTTGCAGCTCTCGGTTCAGTCTTCTTTTGTCTGCAGTATCTGTTCTCTTCTATTTTCTCTACTGCCAATGGTCTTCTCTCTCGGGCAAATCAGACATTGCGGTTTCTGTAAATTCTTTTCGGTGGCTGTTTGCTTCGGTCTGAAACTGAAACTGATTCTGTTGTGCTCACTGAATTGATACCCGATCAGACTGGCCACACTACTGCAGTCTGATCGGCTCCCCTACTGCGGTCAAACCAGCAGTGTTCTTGCGGTCTGAACGGTGGTGCCTCTTCTGTCAGACCGGTCCGATTCTCTGGTTTTTGTGCTTCTCCGTATCTCATTTTCTTCCTTGCCTTTGGTTCAGTTTTGTAGCTCCAGATTCTCTCCTCTCTCGGTCAGATCTGTAACTTCTGGCCTTCTCAGTCTGTTTGGCCAAATTTAGTTTGTAGTTTCCAGTCAGGTTTTTTTGGAGAAAGCTCTTTGTTGGTCTGGTATTCAGTTTTCAGTGAGCCTTTTCTAGTCTGGTTCTTTAGTCCTATGGCAAGACGGATCTGTAGTATCTGGTTTTTATTTTTACAGAAAAATGAGCAAACCTTGTCCTACTTCATAGCCTCCATAGCTATCAGAGAAGAAGTTCTTGAGTGTAACATCCCAAAAATTTAAAATTTGAAAATCTGAATTTCTTGAATTATTTTTGCAATATATTCAACTGGAATTTGGATTTCATGGAGTTTTTCCTGACCTTGATTGAGGTTCTAAAAATTGAAGAAATTCATAAAAGACAAAAGACAAACATTAGTAATACCAAAAAGTGAAGATGCAAATAATAGAAAACTAAAATCTTAAATACTAATCTGAAAAGATGATCCAGTATAAGGAGAAGGAAACCTGAGTTAATAAAGTATAAACTTTCATTTTGAGAATGATAGTACAGGGGCAACAAAAATAAATAAATAAAATATATGCAATTATATACAAAAAGGACTAGTATGGTAAACAAAAGCATAAAAAATGTGTATACATATGTATACCAAAATAACGGTATAAATATATATATACTTGTGCACATGTATAAACAAAAAAAAAGAATAGCAATGAAATAATTTTTTAAAAAAGAAAGAGATGCAGCTGGCCGGCCAAATGGCCCGGCCCAACCCCTCCCCGCTCCACCCGCGCCGCACGGCCAGCCCAACTCCACTCCGCCTTCTCCCTCTGCCCGCTGGGCCCCGCTCCCGAGCGCCCCCGCCTGCTCCTCCTTCTCTCCCCCGTGCGCTCGCGCCTTCTCTGCTGTGCCCACCTTCTCACCGCCCCGTGGCCTCCATGCGCCCGCCTCGCCCACTGTATTTCCTGCCGTCGCCCCCGGTTTCTCATGCGCGCCCACCGACTCCGCAGCTCCCCCAAGACCATAAGAAGCTCTGCCTCCCCGGTCTTTCTTTCGCATAACACCCGCGCCCGTACCCACCGTCGCGTCCCCACGCCGTCCCGGCCACTCCGGCAAGCCTTCCATAAAGTGAGCGCGTCACATCGTGCTTCTACCTCCTTTCTGCCCCCACCCCGAGCCAATTGGACTTCCGTTCATTCGAGCGCTCGAGCCGGCCGTCTTCCCCAACTCCGGCCGAAACCGTCGTCGCCCGCACTGCTCCCTCCTCGGTCGAGATCTCTTCGATTCCCCACTCCGAGAGCATCCCCTCGACGCCAAGGACCTCCGCCGGCGGTCGCCGGACCTTCTCCCCCACCCCAGGGCAAATCCAAATTTGAACTTTAGGCACAAAAATACTTATTTTAAATTAAATTTTATTTTATTCCGTTACGGGGGAGAAGGTGGGCGCGTGGGGTGGCGACGGGCGCGAGAGAGGCGGGGAGGTGGGGCGCGGCGTGTGCGACGCACGTTGGTGGGCGGTGTGGCCAAGGAGGTGACCGGGTCGGGCGGGGCCGGCGGTTGCGGAGGCGGGCGCGCGCGCGAGGAAGATGACCGGGGAGGAAGAAGGCGGCGGGGTGGCTGACAGGCGGGGCCAGCGGTTGCGGAGGCGGGCGCGCGCGCGAGGAAGATGACCGGGGAGGAAGAAGGCAGCGGGGTGGCTGACAGGTGGGCCCGAGTGGCAGGGAGACGGGGAGAGAAGAGGGCGGCTGACGGGTGGGGCCGAGGAGGAGGAGAGAGGGGGAGAGGCGCGGCGTGCCGACGGGTGGGGCCGGGCGGTCAGCGAGAGAGGGGCGCGGACGGGCCAGATGGGCCGGGAGTGCGGGGGCGGGGGAGATCGGGCCGACGCGTGGCGGCCGATGGAGAGGGGGAGGCGGGATCCGGCGGGCGACGTGGGCGCAAATCTGGCCGTCCACGTGGCGGCCGGAGGGGAGGGGAGAGGAGATTATTTCTTTTTCTGATTTTTGCGTTTGTCAGAAAAGCACAGAAATTCCAATAAGCCTCAGAGAAATATGAAATAAATTCCTACAATCTCAGAAAAATTCAGAGAATCTCCTGGAGACATTTGGAACTTAATGAAAATATTTCCAACTAATGTTGGTATTTAATTTTCATATTTAAAATAATTTTTATTTTCACAAATACATTTTTAAACTCAGGAAAATCCAGGAAACCAAATAAAAGCCAAATAACTCCAAATAATTAATTTTAAATAAGATTTTTATAGAAAATCAAAATATCATTTTATTTAATAATTTTAGGTTTTTCTGAAAATGCTTTTCAAATCCAGCTTTTTCAAAAACCAAAATTCTGGGCAAATCCAAATTTGAACTTTAGGCACAAAAATACTTATTTTAAATTAAATTTTATTTTATTCCATTTTTATTATTTATTTAATTATTTTTATTTTACCAAAAATTTGGGCTGTTACAAATCTACCCCCCTTAAAAGGAATCTCGTCCCCGAGATTCGGGTTGGCTAGCAAGAATTGGGTTTGGATCTTACTCTGCTTGGCTTGAGCGGATATCTGATTCAGGCGTCCTTTGAAATCTTGTTTGGACCTCTATTTGCTGCCTGAAGGTTGTTGGCCATTGATGCTCCTGCTTGATGCTTCCAAAGACTAGGAGAGAGGAGACTCAAGGCAAAGGAAGGAAAAGGGGATATTTTGTGCAACCCAAAGCAAAATTTTAGCTTTTATTAACCTCATAATAAGCAATAGTTATGGCTGCCGACAAAAAGACAAAACTTGACAGCTCATAACGACGTTTTATTAACTAGCTTAACAACTGATCCTAAAGGAGTAAAGGTCGTCTTGGAGTCATTCTTCGTGGTTGTCGAGGTGCAAAGCGCGATCCTTCAAGGCAAAGATTGAAGTGGCAACAGGGTTGAAGAATTCCAACGATTGCCAACTATAGTTATTTTGGAATAAGGGAAGATGCAGAAATAGGTTTTTCAAGAATGACATAAAGACGAGAAAGAATTGAGATAAGGATAAGCAAAGATTAAGAGGTAAGATTAAGCAAAACTTTTGAAATTACTGGTTTAATAAAATAAGTACTTAAAGTCTGACCATTCTATTCTATCTACGGTCGCGTCTTAGTATCGTCATGGCTCTGATACCACCTTTGTCGGAACCCGGAGCAATGACTCCTGGATCCTCTGTGTAAATCGCACTAGTCCAGGATCAGCTAGTGCACACAGCGTACAACAAAGATAAATATCAACCATAATGACATTTATTAACTGAATATGGGCATGAATGCCAAAGTTTACATCAACGGCACATAAGCCAAAATTAAGTAATAAGCAGCGGAAGAAAAACCGAAGCGGAAGAAGCCCACTGAGCCTGCCCACAGGCAAACGACAGTAAGACGCGGCCTATTCGTCCAGATCTTCACCGTAGTTGACGTCTTCCTTCTCTGTGTGGAAAAAGCAACGTGAGTACAAACTTGTACTCCGCAAATCACCCGGGAAAATGCAACATAATGATAAAGGCTTGAAAGGAAGGCTTATAGGGTTAGTTTGCATAAAACAGCATTTAAGAAATACAATAAGTAGATTGAAATTGCTGAATTTAATACGATAAGTAAAAACAATACTTGCAATTGAAAATAATACCGTCAGTGCAGGCTCCGACCATACACCAACCTATCCACGGGCATCCCACCCGGACCATCTTTTCCAAAAGCTCACGTATGGATTCCATCCATCCACACGCTTTCACTGCGCAACTCTGATGAATTCCATCCATTCACCAGATTTCCATCTCTCACGGATTCCATCCATCCGCAAGGTTTTCATCTCTCGCGGATTCCATCCATCCACAAGGTTTTCGAAAACATTTTGAAAAGCAAAGTCTAATCCATGAAAAACTTTTACTCAGCATGCCCATGACCGTGGGCACGGCTATCCAGGATAGATTATACACTCTGCAGAGGTTGTACAGCTTTACCCACAAGACACGATCATCCTTTTGTGCCACGCGATTACACACTTCCTTAGGTGTGCGGCAAGGAGTCATGACAAGGCCTTTACAATGCAAAGCCTTCAACCTGGTCGAGCCAACTCTAAGGTTTCACCCCAGTAAGGAATCCACCAGACCGGGACCCCCTCTTGAGCCTGGACGAGACTTCTCATGGCTTAACCATGCTCGCCCAAGTGAGACTTCACATGGCACCAACCACGCTCACTTTCAACCTACAACTTGACTCAGGTTGGGACTTCGCAAATTATTCAGCCAGGGCTGTCCCATACCAGCCATGTGGTAGTACGATAGGGCTTTGCAACAGTAGCTCACAGACCGGTCCTTAATCTGACTCAGGCCCAACCACATACCCCCATGCACGACAATCAACCACTGCGGCTCCAACCAACATGGCATGCCTGCACCCACCACTCTAACCAAATGCCCAAGTCTAAACCAGATTTATATTTGTTTTCAAAATATTTCATAAACCTCCTTGACTCACCAAAGGCAAGAGTACATATCATTTTATGTAAACAGGGTTATCATTTTATGTGAAAGATATCCCAAAAACAAATAATATGACTTCGCAGGGCTAAGCATTTGAATAAACCCTCTAGCCAACACTAATGTATTAACTAGAGTTTGATTCTAGGGTGACAAGGTATTGAGGAATTCAAATTCAATGGAGGGATTAACAAGTAGGCAATAACTAAATTTAAAATTGAATTGAAATACGTTGAATAAAAATATGCATGCAATATAATTTAAATCATTATAATTTTATTTTGAAAACTGGGATCAACATGATCAAGGAGGGTGACTTGCCTTGCTCTTCAAATTGGCTTGAATCTTCGTCGAAGAAATCTCCCGAATCGTCGAAGTCTACACGTGAAAATAACCCACCAAATTCAAATAAATTCAAAATAAAATTCAAATTGAACTCCAATATTTGAATTGAGGCTAGAAAAGGATATAGGGGAATTTTTGATGAATTTAGAAATTTGAATGGGCTCAATCTGAGTTAAGACGAAGGAGAACGGGCTCCGGGAAATTTGAAAAGAGAGAAAATGGAAAAAGGGATTTTCTGGAATTATTTTTCTAAAGGAAATTGGATTTATGATGTCAGCCTTGCGTCAGCCCTGAGATTTTATTTTTTGGCCGAATTAGTTTTCTAAAGAAAATTCCGGTTAATGACGCCATGCTGACGTCACCCTAGTGTTGGGCCGGCTGACAAGTGGGCCTTGGTCCATGGACCAAGTCCACGGAGGAGAGGGGGAGGTGAGGTGGCACGGGTGGCGGGGCCGGGCTGGCGTGGCGCCGACTGGGCAGACGCGGCCGAGGTGGCGCCGACGTGGCACCGCGTGGCAGCCACGCAGGCCTGGTGGCTGCGCTAGCCGGAGGCGCTCGGGGATGGCGCGCTCGCCGGCGAGCGGCGGCGTGAGGACCGTCGGCGAGGGTCGCATTCGGGAGAGGGGCGCACGGGGTATACGCTTATACCTGCGGCGAGGCTCGGCGGTGGACGGAGATGGCCGGCGACGAGGAAGAGGCGGCGGAGCAATCGGGCGACAGCGGGGCTAGCGCTTCGGTGACCGGGGAGCACGGCGGAGCAGCGGAGAGGCTTCACGGCGAGGTGAGGAAGGCGAGGGTGGCGCCGTCGGGGCTTGGGGAGCAGCGGCGCGCCGACGATTGCTCGCCGAAGTTGGCGACGGCGGCGGGGGCGAATGCGCACGGCGGGGGCGAAGGAGAGCTCGGGGAGGGGGAGGAGAGGCGAAGAGAGGTGGAGCGAGTTGGGGCGGCACTCGGGGCGGCTTTTATAGTGGCGGAGGGTGACGGAGGCGGCGCGGATTTGTCGCCGGAGGTGGGTAGTGGGCGGCGGCCGTTACGGGGGAGAAGGTGGGCGCGTGGGGTGGCGACGGGCGCGAGAGAGGCGGGGAGGTGGGGCGCGGCGCGTGCGACGCACGTTGGTGGGCGGTGTGGCCGAGGAGGTGACCGGGTCGGGCGGGGCCGGCGGTTGTGGAGGCGGGCGCGCGCGCGAGGAAGATGACCGGGGAGGAAGAAGGCGGCGGGGTGGCTAACAGGCGGGCCCGAGTGGTAGGGAGACGCGGAGAGAAGAGGGCGGCTGACGGGTGGGGCCGAGAAGGAGGAGAGAGGGGGAGAGGCACGGCGTGCCGACGGGTGGGGCCGGGCGGCCAGCGAGAGAGGGGCGCGGACGGGCCAGATGGGCCGGGAGCGCGGGGGCGGGGGAGATCGGGCCGACGCGTGGCGGCCGATGGAGAGGGGGAGGCGGGATCCGGCGGGCGACGTGGGCGCAAATCTGGCCGTCCACGTGGCGACCGGAGGGGAGGGGAGAGGAGATTATTTCTTTTTCTGATTTTTGAGTTTTTCGGAAAAGCACAGAAATTCCAATAAGCCTCAGAAAAATATGAAATAAATTTCTACAATCTCAGAAAAATTCAGAGAATCTCCTGGAGACATTTGGAACTTAATGAAAATATTTCCAACTAATGTTGGTATTTAATTTTCATATTTAAAATAATTTTTATTTTCACAAATACATTTTTAAACTCATGAAAATCCAGGAAACCAAATAAAAGCCAAATAACTCCAAATAATTAATTTTAAATAAGATTTTTATAGAAAATCAAAATATCATTTTATTTAATAATTTTAGGTTTTTCTGAAAATGCTTTTCAAATCCAGCTTTTTCAAAAACAGAAATTCAGGGCAAATCCAAATTTGAACTTTAGGCACAAAAATACTTATTTTAAATTAAATTTTATTTTATTCCATTTTTATTATTTATTTAATTATTTTTATTTTACCAAAAATTTGGGCTGTTACAAATACATACCCAGCCAGACTCGCACTTCGATACATAGGTCTAACCTAACTCATGGAACTTCCTTGATAAATACAAAAATAATAAAAGAGGTGATCAATAGAAAGATCGAACTATTATATCCTTCCACCGACCCTGTCTCAAATCACCCGAATCACACATTAGCTCATAATGAAACTAAATCGAGTTTGCTCGGATTTATTTGGATTTTTGAGTTATTTGCCTTTGTTTGTATTCTGTCATTTAGCACGTAATTAGATATGAGAATCTTGAAGAATCAAGGAATCAGGCGTGATCAAGAGCGAATCGGAGATAAAGACCAGAAGCTCAAGAGCAAGCATTATGTGAGCTCAAGACTGCAGTAAACCGCGCCAGGCGAGTCAATACTTTGATCATGTTGAACCTACGTTTTCTGCAAACTACTTTGGTTTAAATTATCAAATTGCATGCTATAATTTTATATGCAAATACATGTTAATTTAAGATTTTAGTTATATGCCTATTGTTTGCTTGATTAATATTACACCTCCTTTGGAATGCTCGAATATGTGAACCTTATCGCCTTAGCAAAATTATAATGGTAACTTTTCAAAAGTAAGTCCGTAATTATATGCCATGCTTAGTTTTGCTTAGATACTCATGGGCGCAAGAGCGTCCAAGCATCACTTTTAATCCTGAGAAAAATTGGATGGGCAGTCATGGTGGTAATGACTGATAAATATTGGATATGATTATTTTATGTTTCCAAAAACCCCAACATGCTTAAATATCTGGGCGGATGGTTCGGAGGTATGGTGCAGTGGTGCACGAGAGTGTGGTTTGTGGTAGAACCGCCCAGATACCATTAAGGACTGAATCTTGTCATGTCAACCCGTGTAAAACAGTACAACCACAAGCTGGCAAAATGTAGGCAGGGTTAACTAATTTGTGTAGCTCCAAGGTGGTTACGTGAAGGTATGACCACGAGCAAAGGGATGGATGCGTAATATTCCTCGCCTTTGCCCGTGATGGCTCACGAGGGACCCTTCCCGCGGTATGCGTAATATTACTACGGAAGGTTGACCTTAGCGGGCGTAACCATAGTGGACTATGCATCGTAAAGGCCCTGTGATAGTCTATTCAACCACATGGCTAAGGAATCATGTGGGGCAACGAGTAGATCTATCTCTTGTGGGTAAAGTGTGCCACTCTGCAGAGTCAAAACTATTCGAATAGTCGTGCCCACGATCAAGGGCGGACATGGGAACGTAACTAGATATAGTTCTGTTTACAAAATAATGGGAACTTGTGAGAAGGGAAACTTGAAGGGCGAAGGACTGCCCTGGTTTCGGAATTGTCCTGGGTGTTGTCCCAGTGGTAAGTTAAGCGGCTATAACACTGAAAATTACTATATGGCGCAGATGCCATGTAATGGTGGATGGAATCTGTGTCAAGTATAAAGATCAACTTACTATACAAACAAAAGTCTTGAGTTTAAAATTGCTAAGTCTCAGGGATTTTTCTATAACTGTATTCAAAAGCACTCTTCGCAAAATAAAATAAGCCCAAGCCATCCTTTGATTAGCCATACAAGTTTAAATATTGCATTCTGTGTGTTGGCTTGCTGAGCACGGGGTCGGAGTGCTCATACTCGCTTTTGCGACAAAATTTAGAATCAGGAATCAAATCACCTCGCCTCAGCAACAATATTGGACAAGCTGGCCGAGAAGATGAAGATATCAAGGGCTAGGTCGTGAACCTCCAGTTGGCTGCATGTGGGCATGTCCTGAAGGTCCCACCTGTGTGCTTCGTTCTTCCGCTGCTGCAGTTTATTAATTTCGGCCTAATCGGCCCATGAGTAAGTTTACTATTATATTTACGCTTCCGCATGATATGTATTTTGATATTCAGAACTGTAAACTGTGAGCACTATCTACTGATCCAGGGAATAGTGCAGTGAATCACAGTGGATTTGGATTGAAAAATCCGGGTCCGACAGCGCTGGTATCAGAGCATATCGACTGTAGGTCGTGACCTAGTTAGCATGGTCGTTAGTTTCATGACTAGGAATATGTCTTTAAAATACTATTTGCAAAAATATAAGTTATACTGCTCTTTCTCATCTCTCTTGGATGATTCCCCTTATCTATATGCTGTCCTAGCCATTTTACTTCTGAAGCTCTCTTACCCAAATTCAAAGTGATGAAAATACAGTACTTCTCTTGTAAACTCTCTATGAAAACGCACTTAAGGCCAAGAGTCATGGTGCTTAACCTTGAAGCTTAATGTCAAAGATTGTTTTATTTTTGGAGTAAACAATAGGGTAAAAATTGGAAGAACAAAAAAAATTGGTGAGGCCTAACGAAAAGGATTGGATTGACTAGATGGATGAATTAAGTTATTCTTGGAGAAATAGGAAATATGAAAGTAATTGCGGGAGTACAACATTGATAAATAACATAATTCTTGGGAGATATTTACAATAGTGGAATAATGGAATATGATCGATTGCTAGATAAGTTGATAGAGTTTTGAGAAATTGGAGAGATGACAACAATTATCAAAGTATAGGCTTGATTAATAACATTATTCCTGAAAGATGTTCATAATAATGAATTAATTCAGAGGTTGTCACTGAAGATTTAGGTGGTTACTAGAGGAGTAATTATGATTTTGAATACAATCTTGGATCATTAGGAAGTCCTGATACACATGACGCTGGTGGACTTAAAGGTAATAATGTTGGATAATCATCAGAATTCAGAATTGAGGAGTAGATAGACAATAAAGATTCAGGTTGATCATTGGAGAAGCAAACTATGGATTTGGATCAATGACACTAGACTGGATTATTAGGAGGTCACGATACGAAAGACATCAGTGGATCTAAATAAAGAAAGTTAGATCTTCATAGGATTGGAAAGCTGATAAAACTGGTAATTGACGAACCTGAGATTGGATTTATAAAGATGTGGTGGAAATTCAGGCACATATCAGAATTTGGTAACCTCGATTCGATTAATAAAATTTTAGATGGAAAATTTATATATAGATGGATTTATAGTGAAGGCGTTGGATTTTCATTGGATTGTAGAGTTAATAAGTTGACCAATAGTGGATCCGAGATTTTGATTATACAGTCATAGTGAAAATATGATATCTAATCCACAAATATATGATTGAAGGTCAAAGATTTATGCGGGACTTAGATAATCATGACTAGATTAATGAAATAATGGATGATACAATAGGACGAGTATGATTGGTGGATCAAATAAAATAAATAATCTCCTTCGCTGTTTGGAGTTTTAGATGGCAGTAATGCCATGAACAATTAATGAAGAAAGATAGCCTAAGTGCAGTTTGCAAAAGTGGAAGCTAAATTATAAAGGCCATTGGATTCTAAGCCTTATGTACAAAAAAAATCATATGGGAGTGAATTGATTCAGTGATGGATAGTTGAACATTGGAAGAGATTAGGATACAAAAAAAATCTATTTTGCCACAAGGGTCGTTTATAAAAAAAAAGTGAGTGTCAAAACCAAGGAAACTACCCCAAGTACTTTCCACTTCTTTCTATTAATTACAAAAGGAAAATTTTGATCCTTTTCTCATACCCCTACTCCAAATATTAAGGTTAGGAACGTCGAAGATGATCATGAAGATAAGATGGTCTCGTTTTAGACGGACTGTGCATATGAACCCTGCACCCTCCTATGTGTGCTCCCCGAGTAGACGTTGTATTGTTGCAAGATTCTATTTGGCCCTGTGCACTGCCTCTTGCCCTCGGGCGTCCTATTTCGCAGTCACAGGTAAAGCTTGCTTTTAAAATTTGTGTGGTTCTGTATCACCCCAGCTTCCGGGGTATTTTCCTTTAAAGTTAAATGGGTTAGAACACTTTATCTCCGCGATTTAATCCTCATCTCATGCTATTCCCTCTCACCTTTTCTAAAAACCCCATCGGATCCAAAGGAACGAAATAACAAGTAACCCAAAACCAGTGCAATCAAGAAGATGTGAAGACTCTGCAACCTTCCAATATTTGAGGAGAACAACATCACTGTGAAGAAGACCACCCGCCAATCTCGTGACGACCAAGACAGCTAGAGTACAATGGATGAATAATGATAATCATCATTTATTTAAGGGGGGTAGCACTACGAGATATAATGTCGGCAAAATCAAAGAGCAAGCACCCTGAAGACGACGACCACTCCAAAAGAATAAAGATCTTCTCCCTCCCTTTTGCCTCCTTTAAGTGCAGACCCTCTCCCCTTCTGTCTACCCCTGCGGCAGAGACCATTGCTACCCACCTATTAGTATGAAAATTCTACAACCATATGTCCAATAGACGATGCAACTACTCCATTCCATGACGACATGAAGACAACAACGTCAAAAATCAAGTATTTGGATGTCTACAATTTATCCAGAAGAACAAGGTTTCTCTCTTCCCTTCTGACCTCTCCACGTGTTAACCCCTAATGGGCAGATCTTAGTCTCCCTGAGGAGCTAGGGAACTATATGGCAAGCAATACCCCGAAACCCATTGCTAGCAAATGTAACCCCACCCCTTTCTTTCTGCTCTACCGGAATCTCGGGGTCGAGATTCATTTAAGGGGGGTAGGTTTGTAACATCCCAAAAATTTAAAATTTGAAAATCTGAATTTCTTGAATTATTTTTGCAATATATTCTACTGGAATTTGGATTTCATGGAGTTTTTCCTGACCTTGATTGAGGTTCTAAAAATTGAAGAAATTCATAAAAGACAAAAGACAAACATTAGTAATACCAAAAAGTGAAAATGCAAATAATAGAAAACTAAAATCTTAAATACTAATCTGAAAAGATGATCCAGTATAAGGAGAAGGAAACCTGAGTTAATAAAGTATAAACTTTCATTTTGAGAATGATAGTACAGGGGAAACAAAAATAAATAAATAAAATATATGCAATTATATACAAAAAGGACTAGTATGGTAAACAAAAGCATAAAAAAATGTGTTTACATATGTATACCAAAATAATGGTATAAAGATATATATACTTGTGCACATGTATAAACAAAAAAAAAGAATAGCAATGAAATAATTTTTTAAAAAAGAAAGAGATGCAGCTGGCCGGCCAAATGGCCCGGCCCAACCCCTCCCCGCTCCACCCGCGCCGCACGGCCAGCCCAACTCCACTCCGCCTTCTCCCTCTGCCCGCTGGGCCCCGCTCCCGAGCGCCCCCGCCTGCACCTCCTTCTCTCCCCCGTGCGCTCGCGCCTTCTCTGTTGTGCCCAGCTTCTCACCGCCCCGTGGCCTCCATGCGCCCGCCTCGCCCACTGCATTTCCTGCCGTCGCCCCCGGTTTCTCATGCGCGCCCACCGACTCCGTAGCTCCCCCAAGACCATAAGAAGCTCTGCCTCCCCGGTCTTTCTTCCGCATAGCACCCGCGCCCGTACCCACCGTCGCGCCTCCACGCCGTCCCGGCCACTCCGGCAAGCCTTCCATAAAGTGAGCGCGTCACATCGTGCTTCTACCTCCTTTCTGCCCCCACCCCGAGCCAATTGGACTTCCGTTCATTCGAGCGCTCGAGCCGGCCGTCTTCCCCAACTCCGGCCGAAACCGCCGTCGCCCGCACTGCTCCCTCCTCGGTCGAGATCTCTTCGATTCCCCACTTGGAGAGCATCCCCTCGACGCCAAGGACCTCCGCCGACGGTCGTCGGACCTTCTCCCCCACCCCAGGGCGCCAGCGCCGTGCGTTCGCTCGCGCCGCCGTAGGCCTCCGCTGCCAGCTCGCCGTGCTTCATTCCCGGCTCGGCCAGACACGCAGTAAGCATTACTCCACCGCTCTCCTACTCATGCGCACGCCGCTCCATTCCCTCTCCTCCCTGATCGCCAGCGCCTCTTTCCCACCTCGCCGCCGTCCGCCCTCCACCGCTGCTAGCCCGCCGCCACGCAACCCGGTCAGAGCCACCGCCCCCAGAGGCATGCCTGTCTCGGGGGGATTCCATTTTGCCTGGTATCACCACCTCCTCGGCCACCGTTTGCCGCCGGTGAGCTCAACACCGAAGGCCACCGGGGTCCTCTGTTTTGGCCTCTCTGTGCCTAACCTTTTCTGCATTGGCTCGCTTAAGTAAGTCGAGAAAGTTAGCGTGCTCGGTTGGTTAGTTGGCCGTGCGCTCAGCTCCGCCACCTGAGATCGATTCCCCCCATCCCGCCATATTTAGAGTAGGTTTTTACTCTTTTGCTGAGCAGCCGAGTGAAAAGGGAAAACAAGAAAAAAAATTAATGATAATAAATAAATTGATACATAAAAGATGATAGAAATTAATTAAGAGATAAGTAAGCTCTGAAAGGCTTAATCATGGATTAATCCTCATGTGTTAGTAAATAAAATGCCTAGAGATATTTATTTTAAAACCTTAGTAACTAAAGTCTTAGTAGGAATTTTGTGTAGGAATATACTCTCATAAATTGATGGTTTAGTAAATGATGTGGAATTAACCCATGCAAATTTAGATCCTAATCTACAGTCTTTATGCCCTAGCAACGAAGAGAATTCTTCGTCGATTATACACTCAAATTAAAATTAGAGAATGGCTTTGGAGATCTAACAAAAATTAACCAGGATGTAAATGAAACTATTTACTATTTATAACTGGACTAGCTTATGTATGCATAACTAATATGGTTTGAGCAATCATCTAGAAGGCTAATTATTAATTAAAAACAATGGTAAGGAAATATGACTAAGGTTAAATATCTAAACCTAATAAGGATTACCCCTAATTCTAATGAAAATATATATACTCCAATATTTTTCAAGCCACCATTAAACAACTCTCAGTGATATATCTTATTAAATAGCACTAATGAAATATTACCTTAATATCTGCCTAGATAAATAAATCTAAATTAAATAAGGCTAGGTCTAATAGTAACTAAAGCATGGATAAAATGATAATGGGATTATTAGATATTTAAATTTTAATTAATTACCATATATGAATAAATATTGAGCCTTTGCTAATTATCTTAATCTAATTAGTAAGTAAAGGCCTATACCAGAGGTTATTCTAAAAACTTAATAAAGATATCCAAGTGTTATAATACCTTTGACTAAAAGATTTATAGAATAAGTACAGATCTCATCCATCAGCCCAGTTTGCCTTTACAATAACCTAAGTTACAAGGAATACATACCCAGCCAGACTCGCACTTCGACACATAGGTCTAACCTAACTCATGGAACTTCCTTGATAAATACAAAAATAATAAAAGAGGTGATCAATAGAAAGATCGAACCATTATATCCTTCCACCGACCCTGTCTCAAATCACCCGAATCACCCATTAGCTCATAATGAAACTAAATCGAGTTTGCTCGGATTTATTTGGATCTTTTGAGTTATTTGCCATTGTTTGTATTCTATCATTTAGCACGTAATTAGACATGGGAATCTTGAAGAATCAAGGGATCAGGCGTGATCAAGAGTGAATCGGAGATAAACACCAGAAGCTCAAGAGCAAGCATTATGTGAGCTCAAGACTGCGGTAAACCGCGCCAGGCGAGTCAATACTTTGATCATGTTGAACCTACGTTTTCTGCAAACTACTTTGGTTTAAATTATCAAATTGCATGCTATTATTTTATATGCAAATACATGTTAATTTAAGATTTTAGTTATATGCCCATTGTTTGCTTGATTAATATTACACCTCCTTTGGAATGCTCGAATATGTGAACCTTATCGCCTTAGCAAAATTATAATGGTAACTTTTCAAAAGTAAGTCCGTAATTATATGCCATGCTTAGTTTTGCTTAGATACTCATGGGCGCATGAGCGTCCAAGCATCACTTTTAATCCTGAGAAAAATTGGATGGGCAGTCATGGTGGTAATGACTGATAAATATTGGATATGATTATTTTATGTTTCCAAAAACCCCAACATGCTTAAATATCTGGGCGGATGGTTCGGAGGTATGGTGCAGTGGTGCACGAGAGTGTGGTTTGTGGTAGAACCGCCCAGATACCATTAAGGACTGAATCTTGTCATGTCAACCCGTGTAAAACAGTACAACCACAAGCTGGCAAAATGTAGGCAGGGTTAACTAATTTGTGTAGCTCCAAGGTGGTTACGTGAAGGTATGACCACGAGCAAAGGGATGGATGCGTAATATTCCTCGCCTTTGCCCGTGATGGCTCACGAGGGACCCTTCCCGCGGTATGCGTAATATTACTACGGAAGGTTGACCTTAGCGGGCGTAACCACAGTGGACTATGCATCGTAAAGGCCCTGTGATAGTCTATTCAACCACATGGCTAAGGAATCATGTGGGGCAACGAGTAGATCTATCTCTTGTGGGTAAAGTGTGCCACTCTGCAGAGTCAAAACTATTCGAATAGCCGTGCCCACGATCAAGGGCGGACATGGGAACGTAACTAGATATAGTTCTGTTTACAAAATAATGGGAACTTGTGAGAAGGGAAACTTGAAGGGCGAAGGACTGCCCTGGTTTCGGAATTGTCCTGGGTGTTGTCCCAGTGGTAAGTTAAGCGGCTATAACGCTGAAAATTACTATATGGCGCAGATGCCATGTAATGGTGGATGGAATCTGTGTCAAGTATAAAGATCAACTTACTATACAAACAAAAGTCTTGAGTTTAAAATTGCTAAGTCTCAGGGATTTTTCTATAACTGTATTCAAAAGCACTCTTCGCAAAATAAAATAAGCCCAAGCCATCCTTTGATTAGCCATACAAGTTTAACTATTGCATTCTGTGTGTTGGCTTGCTGAGCACGGGGTCGGAATGCTCATACTCGCTTTTGCGACAAAATTCAGAATCAGGAATCAAATCACCTCGCCTCAGCAACAATATTGGACAAGCTGGCCGAGAAGATGAAGATGTCAAGGGCTAGGTCGCGAACCTCAAGTTGGCTGCCTGTGGGCATGTCCTGAAGGTCCCACCTGTGTGCTTCGTTCTTCCGCTGCTGCAGTTTATTAATTTCGGCCTAATCGGCCCATGAGTAAGTTTACTATTATATTTACGCTTCCGCATGATATGTATTTTGATATTCAGAACTGTAAACTATGAGCACTATCTACTGATCCAGGGAATAGTGCAGTGAATCACAGTGGATTTGGATTGAAAAATCCGGGTCCGACATTGAGGATACTTGGGGCGATTTTTGAAGGCACCATTCACTCCCCTCTGTTTCCATTTTCGATCCTACAATTGATATCAGAGCGAGGTTGGCTTTGTATTTGATCTTAACCCATCTTGATCATGGCAGCTAGTAGGGAATCTTGTGTGCTTTTCTTTGCATCTTGTTGGGGGTGTTTTTGCCAATGATGTCCTTTGCGACAAGAGGCTGATTTCAGTTAGAGGGTGATGTTATTTGCAAGAACCTGTGGTCATAAGAATTTTCGATCATAGTCACCGTACCGGGGACGGCAACGAGAGTAGTATTCGCAAGTGCTAGGACGTGGTCATAACCACGGTCTCAGAGGCCCCATCTGCGACTACACTTCGTCGACCTTGTGCTTTTCCTCGGCGCACGGCTCTCGGTACATTGGTCTATCTTGATATACCCTGCTCTCCGCCAGACATACTAGAACTAAAAACAGAGGACAATCTTTAAACTCGTGCATTCTCATCTTTAGCTTATATTGTCATACTTTCTGAGATGGTGAAAATACTTTGAGGAGAGGAGTGCAATGATACGAACACTGCATCCTGAGACTTTGTCACCTCTTTCATTTAAGAGGTGGATCTTTCCTTGAGCATAGTTCTATTGTTGATTGCACTTGTGCCTTTTGATTAGTTGCTTCTTTTCTTGGCTAGTGTATTTCTTGTTGGCTCTTCTCGGTTGGTCCAAGGGATTTCTCCTTCAGAGCAAGGATGGTGCTTTTGGATCATGTCTCGTAGTAGACACTTGCACCATTGCTCATTTTGTGAGAAGGATGGACATTTTTGACATCGCGGACTTGTTTCTTTTGATTTTGATCTTTGTCTATGTGCTGTCCCGAGGAAGGATTTCCGCCGTTTCTCAAATGGTGGACCTCGTTCGCCTAAACGAGGTGTGCACCTACGATGAGGAGAAGGTGTGAGTCTCTTTGATGCTTTGGTTGGTTCTTTTCTTGGTTGTTCAAGTGCCAGGATTGAGAAAGTCTTGAAAGAACACACGGATGATGATGATGATAAGAAGGACGAGCGCTAACTCATCATGAGCAAGGTAAAACCTTATTGTGACCTTGGCCTTGTCCAAGATGAATGTACTTGCTCTTAGGGAGAATGTGAGATGCCTAGATGATAAATTGCTAGATTATTTTTGCTAGGTGGAAATCTCAATTATCGTGTGTAGGTTGTGAGTCTAGTTCTGTAGATTGCGTAAATTTAATTTCTCTACTTGCTTGTTAAAATCTGAAAATGAGAAATTAAAATTTGACTCACCACGCATGTGTAGAGGAGCTTGATTTTGCTAGAGTTTGGATTAGTAAAGCCAAGTTCCTCTGTTGTGTCGTTGTTGTAGTCGTAATGCCTTACGATCATAGCTTCGGCTTCTCGGACGTAGTCGTAGCTTCATACAACCACGTCTCTCGGCTGTAATCATTCAAGAATACGCCTCTCGTGCTACGATGATGCTCATTTCTTCTTGACCGTAATCATAGCACGCAACGACCACTCTTTTCTGCTGAGTGGCTGTGTGTCAAGTCTTGGGTTCCCAAGTACATGCTTACTAACCCTTCGGGATCCAAGACTCGGTACATTATTCTTGTAGGTGTCAAGATGCGGGATGGTGAACATGTACTCGATTGGGTTCTAGTCTTTTTCTTCATCACGTGATTAGAACACTTGTTGGTTCACCACTTCATGGCCTCCAAGAGGCATATGCTTTCACCGGCTGTGTCTCCACCTACTTTGTGAGCTATTCCATACCCTCATGCCCTTATATTCAAGTGTTAGTCATAATTGGCATGTTGTGTGGTTCTTGTGCTCACTTGTACCATATTGGCATGTTTTACTCTTGATGTCTTCTTGTCATGCTTATATGTGTATGTTGCTTAGGTATCCTTGTATCATGATATATATGTTAATTGATTGGATGTTTAAGCTTTGACTTGACTTCATCAGCATAAGTAAAATGTATGTTTTAGAAGTCAAGTATCATCATGACCCTGTGCCTTGTAGTATCTATCATGGTTTATTGATTACATCCTGCTCCTTATGTCGATTCACCATTATTTATCCAAGTTAGCATACTTTTCCTAGATTTTTGTTTGACATGATGTATGCCTACATGATGTATGCTTGTGTATGGACAGTATGAGCTTGATTATATCTTGGATAGTCTCTCTGTGTCATATGCTTATTAATGCCTTATTATCTTTCCTTGTATACATGTTTATATCCATGCTAGCATATGCTTCTGTGACTCTTCCTTGTCACCTGCTATGTGTATGGTTGTGATTCATTGAGATGCATGTATACCTTGATCATATTCATTTGTAGCATGAAATAAACTGTATGACATCTTGGTAGCTTTAGACGGTACTTTTGCTTAGACTTCATGAGAACTGTGGATAGGTCACAAGCTTTTTCTAAGTATTGGGTGGCACTAGGCTTGCGGTTCTAGATGCTTTGATGAGGGCTAGATTGAGCTTGTGTGGGTGTGTGTTCTCATGTGTTCTCATGTGTTCTTCGACATTAGTACTTGTGTTGCTACTATTGTTGTCATTTGTCACAGTATTGGTTCCATGTTGTATATCATTTACCCCAGTACTAGGACACCAGTCATTCCTGTGTTTAACCTGCAGGCTGTGAATGAGGGGGAGACTGGTATAGCCTTTACGACCGCTCCTTGGTCTTTACGACTACATCATAGCAACTACGAGCATGGTCTGGACTCTCGGCCAAACTCGACACGACTACATCACGGTCTCGACTACGACCACGACCTGGACACGACTTTGACCACTCGACCGAGGTCTGGACACAACAACGACCACAGCCAGGACTCACCTACGACCACATCCTGGACTCGTATTCGACCTCAGCCAAGGCAACACTCATACTCGATCAGGTCTGCGATCATGATTCCCCACCGAGCGACCGTGAGAGAGGTTTGCTCCCTTGTGATCTTTAGTATTTTGCTTCCCATCACTTGGCTTTGCATTGGTTAATTATTCTAGTGGTAGGAAGGGTCTGATTGGTTAGATAAGAGCCAACTCTAGGTGATGTTGTCTTATTCACACCTTTTATCCAAATGGTTTTCTAGAATTATTTACTACCTAGTTTGGGCTGTGGTTCTCTAGGATTCTCTTCTACCTAGTTTGAACTTTCTTCTTGGTCACTAGAGTCTTGTGCACTGACATAGTGTGCTCTTGCTCCATGGTATGAGGTTACAGGCTAGAGACCATGTGGATAGGGTGTGTTTGGGAATCACCTCCTTGAGTTAGAACCTTCTCTTTCTGGATTTTGTGCCAAATTTCCTGGTTCTTCTCAATTTGCCTTCTCTAGGGGGAGTTGGGGCTTCTCTGTCTGTTCGGGTTATTTTTCAGGGGGAGTTCATCTCTTGTGCATTCCTATGTATCTTGTTGCATTGCATAAAGGTGCATTTGGGTTAGTCCTTCTAGTATAGATTAGAGTAGTTCTTTCGTCTAGTTGCTTAGACTTCTTCTTCTTATCTTGTGGTTCTAGGATGCTGCTTATTAGCTGTCGCTCTTCTCACTAGGTTGAGTTCACTCACTTCTTATAGGTTCTAACAAGGGTTGGGCCACCCTTGGGTAGACAAGGAACGTGTTTGCTCCTTAGTGTATTAGAAGACCAGCTGATAGTCCTAGCGACATATGGGGTAGATGAGAGTCAGTCTGAGCCATAGTATCCTCTATATCTTGTCTATGCTTTAAGGACAGCCTTTTTCTGTTTTCCTTGCCAGCCTCTCGTTTTATAGCTTTGGTTCAGGGGGAGTTCATTTGGGAGTTTCTAGATCTTAATGCTGACATAACTCAACTTGAACTAAAAGTGCATCACATGTTGAGGGGGAGCTGGATTTTCTTGCATTTCAGCACTCTGCATTGTAATATATCTACATGAAGCCTTGATTATTATCCTCTTATGACATGTTTACAATGCATTACATCTTGCCATGATCTGTGCTTACTTGCTAGAGTTATCATGACTTTATATGTGTAGTTTAGTCTTTGCCATGATAAGTTGATTAAAACTGCACAACTTGAATTAAATCATGTCAGGTTAGCTCTTGAGACTAGTCTGAATTTAGTTATCCTCTTATGATTTATGCCATGTCAAATAGGCTGAGTTGAGTCTTGAAACTTTATTGAGCTTTAGATTGAGCTATGCTAGTTCTTTCATGACACATGAGTTATTACCTTCTTGTTCTTGCTACAGTAAAAACAAAAAGATCTCTTTTATGCGAAAGAACTGATCTCACCAATTTTTTCTCATGAGACTGCTTGCCATTGCACTAGGCATGAACTCAGGGGGAGTTTTGGATGACTAAGATCATCTTCTTAAGCTTCTAGCTTGGAGTGGTCGCATAAGGCTTGAGATCTAGCACATGAATAAACAAAAATCTGGTTGGAAATGACCATGAGTTTCAAAAAAAAACCATGTCGATTGTGCTAAATTTGCTTAACTACAAAAAGACCAAGTACTTGAACAAATGATTCATTCCTGAACTTATAGCACTCTAAATTGACTCAATTCTAGCTTCTTGGTTCTACTTAGGTTATTGACATGGCTTGCATCATCCTTGGATACCTTTAGCTAGACTATAATCTTGGATAACTTGACATGCTAAGCAATTCTCATGTGTTATGGCTTAGTGTAATACCCAAATGGTCATTTTGGATAATCTTCATGGCTCCGAATGCTTAAAATAAACAATCTTTAGCCATTCCATCCAACATCATGCTTTATTCTCTCTTTTGCTCCTTGATGTTTCTATTGCCAAAAGGGGGAGAATAATGGAGAAAAAGCCATTTCAAGGAAAAACTGGGAGCTTTTGAGGAAAACTTGCTCTTTCTGTTTTTGCTCCTTTTGTCAACATGGTCTTGAGTCTCCTTGCTCTTCTTTCAGACCATGTATGACTTTCAAACAAACTCAACTTTATGCGCTTTTTCTGTGTTTATCAATATACTCATCAAGGGGAAGATTGAGAGACCATGTGGAGGTGTCCCCATGTTTGTGCTGAGTAATTGACTCGTGTTCTGAAAGGTTGAGTTTGGTTTGGTTGGTTCACGCCACGTCGGTGCATGGCGTAGTCTGGTTCGGTTGGACTTGGTCGAATGCGGTCAGACGTATTTAGGATGCCTATTCTT
Organism: Dendrocalamus latiflorus; assembly: GCA_017311315.1. Classification (NCBI taxonomy): domain Eukaryota; kingdom Viridiplantae; phylum Streptophyta; class Magnoliopsida; order Poales; family Poaceae; genus Dendrocalamus; species Dendrocalamus latiflorus. The sequence goes on from CM029675.1 coordinate 7,186,213, forward strand.
CTTCTCGATCGGTCGATTTGGGAATTTCAAGTTTGAGTACCTTTTTGTGATGCTAATGTTGATTATGCTGTTTCGAGCGGTGCTTTGTGACGGTTTGCTTGTCTGTGTGACTGCAGGACTTCAGAGCTAGGTCATGGTGAGGCGTGGGAGGACCGGGACTAGGCATAGGAGGTGTTGAGGTCTAGATGGTCGGAGACGTCGAAGGTGATCAAGGCTGCTGAGGTGGTTACGAGTCGGGAAACGAGGAACCGGAGCTGGAGCTACCGGAGGTGGACACGACGGGCGACGGCGAGGAGGACCGGGACTAGGCTCAGGGAGGAGCTAAGGTCCGGACGGTCAGGATGCTGGGTGTGGTCGTGTGCAGCGGAGCGGACCGGGACTAGACTCAGGGAGGAGTCGAGGTCTAGTCGGTCGGAGGCAAGGTGCGGTCGTGCGAGGACAAGAAGCTTCCAGGAAGGTGCGACAGGGGCATTTCGGTAAAATGCGCAAGGCTGCAAAATGGAAGCGGATTCGGTTGAAGATAACGGGTTGGAGACCCGTTAGTGGTAGTAAAAGGAGAAGTTAGGGTTTGGAGGGAAGGCATGTATCTGGTTCCCTCCTCTCCTGGTGTTGTAAAGGTTTTGACTTCTTGCCTTTTTTGTGTGCAAGAGTCAAGTAGTGGATGTGGGCTGCCACTTCTTCATTTCCCTCTTGGGTGGTTGCTCAGGAAGGAGTTTTAAGGGGTGTGTGTGAGCCTGGGTGCTGTGGTTTTTGAGCTCATGGAGAGTAGATGCCTGTCTGAGTGAGCAGTGTGCTCTCAGAGCTTGAGTTCCCTCTTGTGTGAGTTGTTGTTCTCCATTTTGTGCGTGTGTTTCCCAGGATGGAGAATGGGTAGGAGAGTGTGTTGTGTCTTAGCTCATGTGAGTGTAGTCTCTGGACTAAGAGTGAGCTGAAGGCTATGAGCATGTGTGGCTCCTATGTGTGTGCTCTTTCTGATTTCCAATTGCGTATGGGTTTGTAGTGAGGGTTGTGAGCTAAAACTCTTTTAATCATTCATGTCTATGAATCTCTTTGAGTAATCTTGAGCTCGAGATGTTGATTCCCAATTTGTTTTTCTCTGTGTTTTGCTTCTGTTCTTGCCTAGCTTGTCTCTGTTCTTCTCGGGCTATTCTGTTCACTACAAGGTTTTTACCCTAATCCAACCACTTGTATTCGCAACGCCACAAATTTAGTCGCAATAGGAGGCTCTATTGCAACATGGACTATAATGGTTGCGATACGTGGCACTTATTGCATCTAAATTATTGGGTTGTGTTAGTCTTAACCTTCGTTGCGACAGGTAGGTGTTATGGCTACGATTAAACTGTGATTGCAATTACATTTAAATATTGCAACAAATTAAACTACATTGTGTTAATAATAAATTTGCGTTGCGATAACACGTCGTTGTTGCCACCATTCGAACGATGGTTGCGAGTAGTTTTCAATATCGCCACCAAATAACTGTGTTGCCATAGAATTGGCATGCGTCGCGAAAGGTCGCGCTATATTGCATCGAAAAAAATCCCCGCCGCCCGATAGAATCCGCCGCCTGGAATCAGGGAGCCCGGTCTTCTCTTTCTTCATCCCCTGGCTTCTTCTCCCCTTCCCCCTTCTCCACCGTAGGCGCCGGCGAGGGCCGGGCCTTACCTCGCCGGCCGCCTCCACGCCACCAGCCCCCCCCCCCCCGCGCCTCCACACCTCTCCACCGCGCCTCCTCCATTCTCCTTCTTCTCCGGTCGCCGCTCCTCCACCGCGCCGCCCCTCTGATCTCCCTCCGCCTAGCCTCTCCTCTCCATCCACACCCACTCCTCCGTGCCTCTCTTCTCCACCTCTCCCCGTCCGCATTTGCCTCCCTTCTTCTCCACATCCGGCGCGCCACCACCGGCTGACACCTTTCCTCACCAGCCAACGCCGCCACTCCTCCATCTCGCCGGCGGCCGCCCCTGTGCTTCCCTTCCTCCTTCCTTAGGCCACCTGCGCCACATTCGTCCGCCCCCAACTCCTCTACTCCACCCTTCGATCTACCTCCTCTCCTTGCCCCTCCTCCACAGTGCCGCCTCCTCCATTAGCGCCGCCACCTCTCTTCTTCCTTCTTCTCACAGAGCCCACCGCCGCCTGTCCTCGGCTCCACCTCAACTCCCTCCGGCAGCTCTCCTCTCTTCACTACCGCATCCACCGGCCACCTCTCTCCATCTGCGCCGCCACTTCTCCTCTCCTCAGTTCGGCCGCCGCCTTCTTGCTCTCCTCCCCCATCCTCTGCTCCGACACCGACGGCCGCCGACGACATCTCCGACCTCTCCACTGCTTCCGCTTCTACCACGCCACCGACCGCACCGATCTCCGGCACCACCGACCCCATTCTTCATCGACGCCAACTCCACCGCCGGTAGTTCCCGTCTGCTTCACCTTCTTTCTCCTCGGTTGCCTAATTTCCTCCCCTTTATTTCTTCAGTTCTTAATTCTGTTCATGCTGTTAACTGATAGTTATTATTTGCAATGTGTTGATGAATTGTGGATTATCATATGAGATCTGTGATATGTGCATGAGATCAGTGGATATTTTGTTATGCTTTGTTCTGTTATTGTGATATTTGTTCATGTGATTTTGCAATTTGTGCTGTTAGTAGTATGATGTTGGTTAGTTTGTGATAAGTGCTGTGTAGGCTTGTCCTGAGCTTGTCCTGTTGTCCGTGTTAGTATATGTGTGTTGTCATTTCGTCAAATTGCTTTGTCATGATGATGTTGTGATTTACTAGTCCTCCATAGGTTTCTGGCACATGTCGACATACAAAATGCATTTGTACACATGTGTATAATGCGCAGTGTTGTTATTTTGTTTGTTGGCAGATTCAACCAGCAAGCGTGATGACCATAGTAAAAGAAGTTGATCCACCTACTCGCACCACGGCTACAGCTAATACTACTGTAACAAGAAATCTTTTCCCAACAGACAACAATGACCCACCAGCAGATTCAAATTCTTCGCAGCAACAGATAAGGCCTGCTGCAAAAACTCGTAATCAAAAGAAAAGGCTACATGTATGAATGCCTATATGTGAATTTTGTTTGTTCATTTCAATCAAATTATGTGCCGCATATTGCAAACGGTGGGTGAGTCATACATGCTATGTTGTAAGCATTACTATTGACTTGATTTCATTGCCGAATTATGTTCCTGCTGTACATTGCCTACTATACATTGACTACTGTACATTGCCGAATTTCATTGCCTACTGTACATTGACTAATTATGTTCCTGCTTATAAAATGCAGGAAAGCATGGAGTGGCAAAATAATTAAAGTACTATGGAATATGCGTGTGAGCGTGTGCTGATGGAACATCATGAGATGAATAAGTGAAGCAATACTTCGAGTGAATGAAGAACAATTTCTTTTTTAATTGCAAACATAGTTCAAGACTTGTAGTTTGAGAGGATATTTTTGTTATTGCAAACATATTTATTCTGGCTTAGACATAATTTTCTAGATATTGAAGGATTGATTTCATATATGTGTGTTGATGATTGAATTTTTTCTTTAATTCTATTGTATCTATGTTGCAACAATAAATTAATATACAAATATCGAACGAAATAGGCGTACACGACGAAAATCTCCTTGTCGCAATAAACTGAAATGCATCAATTGTTGTTTGTCGCAATAAACAATATTGCAACGTAGGTTGTGCAATGCCATAAGACTTAGTAACCACAACCAATGTGTCGTTGCAATACCACTTACGTGCAACCAAAAAATTTACGTGGCAACAAAAGTTATTGCAATGAAACATTGTGCGTCGCAATTACGGATATAACCACCAAATAATTTTCGTTGCAGAAGATTTTATTGCAATGGAACATAGTCCGTGGCAATTAGTTCTATTCCCACGAAGCAATGGCGTTGCAATATTGGCTCGCTCTTGCAACACAATGTTTGGTGGCAATATAGTCTATTGCCACAACGTGCGTCGTGGCAACAATTACTAATGCAACGATGCTATTGGTTGCAATATCTCCTATTGCGACCATATCGTGCGTGGCATTTGCTTTTTGTGCTCGTTGCGAAAGTCAAAGTATCGCAACACATCAAAATTTAGTCGCAATAACCTATTGCAACATATTTAAATGCCACGACTCACAACGAAATCGACTTCGAAGCATTTGTTACGTATTGCAACCAAAATGCCCATATTGCAACCATTCTTAGGCGTGGCTTTAGGTTAAAATCCTTGTAGTGGTTGTTGTTTAAGAAGGATTCTTGATTAGCTGCAGAATTTCATTGCTCTGAACTAGGGATAGCCTCAAGGCCATTTGGTCAGTCAAATCCTGAGAGAAAAGAATTCAACAGCAGCTAGTCTCTCCAAGAAAAGCATCGCGGCTCACTTCCTCTATTTTGTCAAAAATAGGGTTTGGAGGCAGAGCTTTTTCGTTTTTTTGTTGTCTCAGCAGAAAAAGTAAATTGGTTTGTGTTTTCTCTTTGTGTGGTGATTCCCTATTAAGATCAAAAGCCTCTTATGCAGAAGATTCAAGATTTAAGAGGAATTTGGATTTTGTCTAGGCTGCTGATTTCTTTTCGGCAAAATCAATATCCACTATTTTCAACTAGTTCTCGTTTGGAGTTTCTTGTTTCTGAGGTCAGTCTACTGTTTGGTTTGAAGTTCCTTTCCAGTGTTCTGAGAAGAGCAGCAATCCCTCAAGTTCTCACTGTCTTCTCCTCCTCTTTCGGTATTTATTGTTCTGAATCTTCAGGTTGATGTTTTCTACCTTGGTCTGTATCCGCTGAACTCTATGGTTCCCAGTTAAACCGGTTCTTCACATGCAGTTGGACCAGTTATGATTTAGCAGTCAGGCCATCAGATGTCAAACCGGTTTTTGAATTTGTTGTCTAACTGACAGTTGAATCTGGTTTCAGAAAATACGACTTTGTTTGTCTGTTGTCTGTATCTCTTCATTTTTCATTTGCTTTCGGCCAGCTTTGTCTGTCTGCTCGGGTTTCCTGCAGCTGAATGTCTTTGTTTTCTCTGCTTTATTTCTCTGCCAACTCTTTGCCTCTTTGTCGTCAAACTGGAAGCCTGTTAGCAGTCAGTTCGGAGTAGCAATACAGGTCAAACCGGAAGCCCACCTCCGGTCAGATCGTGAGCTTGCCAACGATCTGACCGGGGTCAAGCCTTGCTGCCGGATGTTCTCTGCTGCTCATTTTCATTTTGGTTTTGCTGCTCTTGGTTTAGTCTTCTGTTCTCTGTAGTATCTGTTCTCTTTTGTTTTCTCTGTTGCCAATGGTCTTCTCTCTCGGGCAAATCAGACATTGCAGTTCCTGTAAATTCTTTTCGGTGGCTGTTTGCTTTGGTTTGAAACTGAAACTGATTCCGTTGTGCTCACTGAATTGATACCCGGTCAGACCGGCCGCACTACTGCAGTCTGACCGGCTCCCCTACTGCGGTCAGACCGGTAGTGTTCTTGCGGTCTGACCGGTGGTGCCTCTTCTGTCAGACCGGTCCAGTTCTCTGGTTTTTGTGCTTCTCCATGTCTCATTTTCTTCCTTTCCTTTGGTTCAGTTTTGTAGCTCCAAATTCTCTCCTCTCTCGGTCAGATCTGTAACTTCTGGTCTTCTCAGTCTGTTCGGGCAAATTTAGTTTGAAGTTTCCAGTTAGGTTTTTTGGAGAAAGCTCTTTGTTGGTCTGGTATTCAGTTTTCAGTGAGCCCTTTCTAGTCTGATTCTTCAGTCCTATGGCAAGACGGATCTATAGTATCTGGTTTTTATTTTTACAGAAAAATGAGCAAACCTTGTCCTACTTCATAGCTTCCATAGCTATCGGAGAAGAAGTTCTTGAGGATACTTGGGGCGATTTTTGAAGGCACCATTCACCCCCCCCCCCCTTGTTGCCATTTCCGATCCTACAAAGACAAATAAATAAACCATAATAGAGACAAGCGATGTTTTCCTGTGGTTTGAAAACTTGCTGATCTTCCCTGATCCACGTTGAGGTAAGCCCAAATGGATTGGACTAGCTCCACCAGAGCTTCTAGAAGACTTCTACGATGGGAACATACACATATACATATATATATTACATATATATTATATATACATATATATACCTATATTACATATACATACATATACATATTATACATACATATATACACATATATACACACACATATACACGTAAATATATACATATATATATATACACACACATATATATATACACATATAGACACTAAATCTTTGCTCTAATATTTTGCTTATCCCATTTGTTGCAAGGTATATCTTTACTGGAGCTTTTCGAAGAGTCCTACGATGAGAACTATAGGTGCCAGATGTGGATCGCAGGTGACACAGATGGCCCTCCAGCCCCGAAGCTCTGGGAAGGGAGAGATATTTGGGAGCTGGACGATCACTACATGCTAGCCCTTTGGGCCACAGGTTTGTTGCCCTTTGCGAGGTTGGTCTCCATCGAACGCTAGTTTACCCTAGACGGTAGTCTGTTCTCAGTACTTGTGGATAGGTGGAGGCCCTAGATGCACACTTTCAACTTTTGATGGGGTGAGATGATGGTCACATTCCAAAACATCTCGTTCATGACTAGTCTCCCTTTCTGGGGTGAGGCACTTGTTGCAGCCCCTCCACTAGCGAACTGGAGGGATAGGCTGGCATATCAGCTCGGCTCTTTTGTCAGGATGCACCTCATCGTGTACCTTCTTCAACTATTTGTTGGAGCATGTTTCCATCCACACAGGTGATATTTGCTACTCCGACTTCATCTGCATTACCGAGTCTTTAGCTGACGCAGAGGTTGGGGTGATGCCTTAGTACAGCTGGGGATAAGCCATCCTATGCACATATCATGGGTTCCTGTAGTGATCCGTACATCGGTGAGTCAAACTCCATCTGAGTAATGCTTACACTTCATAAGTCTTCTTTTGTAGCATTGATCATTCCAGAAATGTAGGCAATCAAGGCGGGTCGGCATGCCATGGACTGTCCAGCAGTGCAGCAATAGTGGATGGCGGCATGTACAGATAGGGTGCAATTTGATGTCGTAATCGAGTAGTGTTTATACGACATTTCGATGTACGATGAATACCTACACTAATACGTACCACGGTCATGTGGTAGACACACCGTTCCTCCGCCAGAGTGCCCGGAGGAGGTGACGCATGATGACAGCCTACAACGCTCATTCGATCGTCACAACGCTTCGCGGCGCCATGACACTATAAGACACTTGCAACCTCTTATCGTTTTATTGATGAAATTTGTACCACTCATTACTGAACATGTTTCGTATTTCACTTCAGTTGGAGCAGGCACAGTGCATCGTAAGCGCGTCTGAAACTGCCATCAGCAGCCCAGACATACCATAGGCCCTGTATAAAACTTTCAAGTACATCCTATTGCAAGCCAAGAAAATAATGAACAAACTGAGCTACGGTCATTCGACGGACCGTGCCGTGCACATCGGGCACCTAGTGGGGGCACCGTTCTTACCCGCTTGGTCATGGCAATGTAGCGAGTCCAGCTAGCGCCATAGCACTATTGGTCGGTCATCCACGGGCCAGATCGACGAGGAGGTAAGTTACATACAAATCTACATTTTGTTTTCTTCTTATGCCTTATGTTCCACTAACATGATGACGTTCTTCCACCACAGGTCCATCGTCGAGATTCACCACTTTTACCCCCCATACCCCTACACAGACTACCGCTCCGCATCAGTCATCTTTGTTGCACATCTGGGAGGTACGAGATTCGTAGTCTACATCCAGAATATTTATGTAGGATCAAATACTATAATCAGAGGGGGTGAATGATTGTTACTGGTGGTTGGCGAAGCTTTTGACCGCTCGATGCTAAATCGCTTTGTTTGACTACTCGCTCAGCTTTGATCTGCGACCCGTTCGTACGTACTAGAATTCGTCGACTCCAGCAGTATAATATCTTGATCGCTTGTACCTTTGAGAAAACTAACACCTTCGAGTACTTAGTGATTCCTCTGTTTTCTTGGTAGCAAATCAACATCTTTGCACGTGGTTGTAAGCTTCAACCCAACTGCAATCTTCAACAAATCACGAACCAGATTGATTCAAGATGATCTTTATTGCTAGATTTTTGTGGATTTGCAATGTGCCCTCACAAGCACTGCTAAAAGCCTTCTCAACGAAAGCCCTATTAAGCCGACACAAGCTTTCTCTTTGAAATCCCTCCCAAAAACAACACGTTAACCCTTAGCCTCTCCCTGCTTTTATAGGCTAATGTCCCAACCATGTCTACCTCAAACACAGACACAACTCTATCTATTCCGAAAATCAAGGGACCTGAAACCCTTCCGAACACAGGTTTTACACAGTCTCTATCTTTTCCCAATTATGGACTCCATCCACAAGTCCTAACTCAATACGCAATGAAGCTTCTAGGACTACACCTCCTGTATCTCGATCATGCATCATCACCTTCTATGTTGAAGCCTCTAGGACTGCATCTCCTATAGCTTCCCCACACATCACCACCTTTGATCTCCATATGCTCCAATGTGAGCTCGACCACCTCGTGTGACATCCTTAACCGCTAGGACCTCAGACTTTCCCATCCTAGCCCTGATCCTCCTCGTCACCAACCATGATCGTCTCCATGCCAACCTGCACATGCCAATACCAAAGTTCTTCCCAACTTGACTGACATTAGTCCACACACTCAAACCACACCTTTCACATTCACTCAACATCAATCAGGTAGTCCACGACCACACATTCCATCACTTTCTAGAAATCAGCCTTAGACTACTCATTACGACCGCTATGACTGCCATGCACAAGTCGATCGGGTCGCTATCTCAACAAGTACTCAAAAACCACAAATACTCGGGAAATTAGAAGACTCACAAATCACAAGCATCGTAGCGCTCCCAGTCTACAACTACCGACCATCAACCAGTCACTGCACCTTCAAGTATTGACTACTGATCGCAATTCGTCTAAGACAACCAATCGCTAAATCTATGACTATCAATCATAAAGTCCATAACTACCCAACACCGACCAAGCATTGTAGCAACAACTACCGAGTATTGTAACACGACTACAGACTACCGAGTACTGACTAGTTCTATAGTACTAACCACTGACTAGTCACTTTCACTTTCGACTAGTTCTAGTAGCATATGACTGATTCCCAGTTGAAAGTCAAAATGTTGTGGTCGATTTGCCGTGGTTGACGCCTGTTGACCAAACTAGCTAACCTAAATACTCCAGTAACAAGAGCACATCGACCAGAACTTTTACAATGCAAAGTCTAACGAAACCCAAATGTCAATTATTCATCTTCACTAAATGCACGACCACCACATGGTCTAACAATCTCCCACTTGATTAATACATTGATAACGCCTCAAAAATTCTTGAATGAGAAAATTTACGAAAAGAAAAATTCAAAGGCGCAGACTGTAGACCACAATAGAAAGAGCTGCAGACCACAGCAAAGCTAAAAGAACTAGCTGCAAAGAACTGTAGACCACATCAAAAAGCTCAGAAAACTCCCCATTAGACCACACAAAAAGCCAGAAAACTCCCCTAAACACAAGTCTCAACACAAGAGCAATTTTTCTCTTCCCCAATCTCTCCAAACTCCTCTTTCTTCTACTTTCTCCCCTATAGTAATGAAATCATCAAGAACACCAGAGAAAGAATAATTCTAAAAAGTAGTAATGAGAGTAAACATCTAGAAACTCTGTAGATTATCTAAATCACTTTGCATTAAGTTAAGAATGTACACAAGCCACAAGCCATCTTTTTAGTAGAGCTCCCTAGAACATATAAAATCATATACCATATAGCAAGTCAAAACAAGTCTTTAGCATAATTAAGCAAATTAGATTATTGACAAGCATCTCGACCATGACCAAACTGGTCTATAAAGAGCACAAAGGGATAACACACCGAAAAAAGTAAGCCTAAAAGTGAAGCAAACTTTAAATCTAGCCGAGCTAGCAGTATCATATAGAACATATTGTTTCACACACAATTTATAAGCATGTGGCATGCTTTTAGCATACTTCTTTTCGCGATGCCATCTTTGTAGCAATTTTATTTTAAATGGTGGCATGCTTGAAGTATACTTCTTTTCATTCGAGTACATTTTGTGCCTTTTCTTTTGTTTAACCATGGCATGCTTGAAGCATACATCTTTTCAATTTTCTCTTTCTCATTTTTTTATTTTTATCATAACATGCCTACTCGAGTGAACATAAAAAGATTGCCATATGAAACATACGAACCTCATGACCAAGATTTAAAAGAGGACCCACAATCAAGCTAATCCTTGTCGATGAACATCACAAAGTGCTATCTAAAATCAATATAGTCGAAGTCTTCAGCCATGTCATGTTTTAGTTCAAGTGTAGCAAATTGATTACAACCTGTTACGACTAAGACTACAAAGTAAATAAGTAAATATGATACAGACAACTCTACTAGTCATGTGCTTTCAATGACTTGGATTTAATGTATTATTTGACAAGTATAATAAATAAAGCTTCTAGAACATTTAAACACCAAACTCCCCCTCAGAATAATCCCATAGAATGCAACACACCCAACTCATTTCACAACTGAGCAAAATTAGAAGAATCAAGTGGTTTGGTGAAAATATCAGTAACTTGAGAATCAGAATAAATGAAATGCAAGACAACATCTCCCTTTTCCATATGGTCTCTAAGAAAACGACAGTGAATATCAATGTGATTAGTTCTTGAATGTTGCACAGGATTTTTAGCAGTACTAATCACACTAGTGTTTAGTGTCATCACAGAAAAGTAGGACACTCTTTAGTTCTAAGTCAAAATCCTTTAGAGTAGCTGTCATCCAAAGCAATTAAGAGTAACAAGAACTAGTAGCTACATATTAAGCCTCAGCAGTGGAAAGTGCAATAGACATATGTTTCCTAGAAGCCCATGAAATAAGAGATGTACCTAAAAAGTGACATGTACCAGAAGTACTATTCCTATCAATTCGACAATCCCCAAAATCCGCATCTGAATAAGCTCTAAGGGTAATATATGAGGAAGAAGAGTATCATAAGCCAAATTTCAAAGTTGACTAAAGATACTTGAAAATTCGCTTTACCACTTGATGATGTGAAGCATGTGGTGAAGCTTGAAAGCAAGCATACAAATACACAACAAAGTGTTTGTCTGGCCTTGAAACGGTGAGGTATAAAAGAGAGCCAATTATATTTCTGTATTTCTTTTGATCAACAAACTCTCCATCTTCATCAGGATCCAGCACAATTGTAGATCCCATGGGTGTGAAAATTGGTTTGACTGTCCCCATGTAAAAGCGATGAAGTAGATCCTTGGTGTACTTGATGAATAAAAGTAGATCTAAAAGTCTATGAAGAATGTGAGCTCTCCCATCACGTTCATCTCGAATTCCCTGCTCATAATATCTGAAAACCTTGAAACAAGAGCATGAGAGGAACCACCATAAATGATATCACCCACATAAATCTGAATGAGTAAAAGAGCATTGCCATACTTGACAATAAACAAAATCTTATCTACTTTGCCCATTTGAAAGTCATTTTTTAGCAAATATGATTTAAGCCTATCATATCATGCTCTGGGTGCTTGTTCTAGACCATATAAAGCTTGTACAATTTGTAGACATGCTCAGCAAACATAGGATTCTCAAAACCAGGTGGTTGTCTAACATAAACTTCTTCCTTAATATAGCCATTAAGAAAAGTACTTTTCATATCTATTTGATATAGTCTAAAACCTTTTGACGCAGCAAATACTAACAGAATTATAAAGGCTTCTAATTAAGCAACAGGAGCAAATGTTTCACCAAAGTGAAGACCTTCTACCTGGGGTGAATCCTTGAGCCACAAGTCCAGCCTTATTTTGAACAAAAAACTATCCTCACTTTGTTTATTCTTAAAGACCCATTTAGTTCCAATAACATTATGACCATGAGGAGGTGAAACCAAAGGCTAGACTTTATTACGCTCAAAGTTTTCTAATTTCTCATGCATCTCATTAATCTAAGACTCATTAGATAAAGCATGACTTACATCTTGGGGTTCAAAAGAGGAGACAAAGCATAATGAGAATATGTGGCAATGGAGTTATACCTGCTACGAAGAACTCTATTAGTTAACTCACCGATCATTTCTTCAGAGGCATGACTTCATTAAATATGTAGAGGAGCCTGTGAAGTGGTTGTTGGAGTGATCGTAGATGTAATCGAAGAGGTCACAGTGGTCGTAGTTGCCTCTACCTCATGACTTGTCGTAGGAGTGATCGTAGAGGTAGTCGTAGGAGTGATCGTAGAGGTAGTCGTAGGAGTGATCGTAGTGTGACTCATGAACTCCCTGTGATCGTTGTCAGAGTCATAGAAGATGCCCTCAAGTGCATCAATTACCTGTATATCTGTGTTGCTAGGTCTAGTACCAGGACTAGCCTCATCAAAAGTGACCTCGCAAGTCTCAACAATTTTGTTTGTTTCTAAGTTGAGTACACGATAGCCTCGAGTGTGAACTGCATATCCAAGGAAGATGCCATCTAAGGATGTAGATTCAAATTTATCAAGATTAGCATGTTCAAGTATGAAGCATTGACATCCAAATACTCTCAAGTGAGAAAAATTAGGAGAATGACCAAACTGAAGCTCATATGAGGTCTTATGTAGTTTAGCGACAAGAATACTCTATTCAAAATGTAACATGCAGTCGAAATAGCTTCAGCTCAATACTTCCTAGGAGTAGCATGTTCATTTAACATTGTTCTAACCATCTCAACTAAAGTTCTATTCTTATGTTTGACAACACCGTTATGTTAAGCCACTCAAGCTAACAAAAACTGATGGTCTAAGCCCTTTTCAGTACAAAAAGAAGCAAATGATGTATTCTTGAATTCAGTTCCATTATCACTTCTAATTGCTCCAAATGCTCCTAGAAGTTCATTAGCAAGTCTAAGAGCTAGTTCTCGAAAGTGACAAAAAGCTTCGTCCTTAGAGGCCATAAAATACACCTAAGTGTATCTAGAGAAATTGTCAATAATAACAAGAACATACCATTTACCTTCAACCAACTAAATCCTAGAAGGATCTACTGTGTCCATGTGTAACAACTGACCTGGAGAATCAATCATAACAAGTGTGAGAGGAGGATGTGATGATGAGACTATCTTACCATGTCGATAGGGTGAACACATTAGATCCATTGACTTTTCAATTTTAATACTAAGAATTCCTCTAACCATATTCATATTACTAAACTGAGCAAGATGATCAAATTCAATATGATCTAATCAGTGGTGCCAGAAGAATAGATCTTTAGAGTCCAAAGAAATAAAAACACCTAAGAACAGAAGAAGCTGGATACAAAAAGTAATCCATAAACAAGCAACTAACTCGATTAATTTTACATAAAGATCACCAACTGAATCCAAAATACAGCATGAATGCTTTTTAAAGTTCACCTCAAGATTATCATCTACCAACTATGAAATTGAAGGCAAGTTATAGCTCAACTTACTAACGAGAGCGACATCCTTTAAGATGAACTTGTCGTTGATGTGCACGGTACCTTTAGCAAGAACTCATCCTTGAGAGTTGTCCCTAAAAGTGATCATCTATCATCGGGGCACGCATGAGGGAGGAGAACCATCGTAAGTCTCTGGTCATGTGACGAGAACAACTGGAGTCAATAAATTGTATGTTCTCCTTCCTCTTACGATGAGTCTACAGAGTATGAACAATCATTGGTACCTTACTACTGAAGTTAGACAATAAAGATTTAGGTATCCAGTACTAAGATACTCGATGAATAGGAGCAAAAGTATGCACTGGTAAAGATTTAAGTGAAGCATTAGCATGTAACATATTTCAACCAGACAGTCATTGAGAAACTCATTCGACCACAAGGCAATCGGACCTCCTCAGTAGAGCTGGTCTAACCACCAATCAGTCGGATCACATAGACATCTTTGCTCAAAAATGATTTGACTGCTTAGGTAAAGTTGGTCAGATCCTTGACTAGTCTAACCAAGCAGAAAATGGTTGTCAAAAGTCACTTGAGAAGCTAGTTTGACCACGGGAAATAGCTGATCGAAAATCTTGTTCCACCACGATGATTCGACTATGTGAAACAACTGGTCCAACATCTAGTCCAGCCATGGTGATTTGACCACAGGAAGTAGCTAGTCTTAAACTCTTCTTTATGTTTTCTTTCTTCACTTTCTTTGCTTTTCTAAAGAAAAATTGAACCAAATGACTCTTTACCATAATGAGTGCATTTATACTTGACTTGTTGCGTGGTCGTATCAATCGACTTGACAGCACTCAATTTGGTAGATAACTCTTTTGCAATACCAATAGATCTAAAGACAATTTGTTTTGGTTTAAATTCTACTTCAAATTTCCCTGGTTTGAGTGACTTGACTACTTTAAGAGGATTGTTCTTAGCGTGCTCAATAAAATTAAATTCTAGACCATGATTTTTCACACTAGTTTTTGACTTGTTTAGGATCATATTCAAATTCTTCTTACTAAATGAGAACCTCTTTAAAGTGTAATTCCTCTATTTTCCTATAGCGAATCAACAACTTTGCAAGTGGTTGTATGCTTCAATCTAACTACAATCTTCAATAAATCACGAACCAGATTGATTCAAAGATGATCTTTATTGCTAGATTTTTGTTGATTTACAAAGTGCCCTCACAAACACCCCTAAACGCCTTCTCGACAAAAGCCCTCTCAAACCGACACAAGCTTTCTCCCTGAAAGCATTCTCAAAAATGACACGTTAACCCTTAGCCTCTCTCTACTTTTATAGGCTAATGTCCCAAGCTGTGTCGACCTCAAATATGGACACACAACTCTATCTCTTTCAAAAATCAAGGGACCCAAAACCCTTTTGCACATGGATTTTACATAATCTCTATCTCTTTCTAGTTGTAGACTCCATCCACAACTCCTAACTCAACACATGATAAAGCCTCTAGGTCTGCACCTCCTGTATCTCTATCATGCATCATCACATTCTGTGTTGAAGCCTCTAGGACCGTACCACCTATAGCTTCCATACAGATTGCCACCTTTGATCTCCATGTGCTCCAATATGAGCCCGACCACGTCACGTGACATCTTTGACCACACATATCTCAGACTTCCCCATCCTTGTCTCAGTCCTCCTCATCACTGACCATGACTATCTCCACACCAACCTACACATGCAAAGACCAAATAACATTTTCCACTGGCACAAGTTCTTCCCAACTTGACCAATGTTAGTCCACACACTCAAACCACACCTTTCACCATCACTCAACATCAGCCAGGTTATCTAGGACCACACATTTCATCGCTTTCTAGAAGTCAGCCTTAGACTACTCATTACGACCGCTATGACCGTGATGCACAGGCTGATTGGGTTGCTATCTCAATGAGAACTCGAAAACTACAAATACGCAGGAAATCAGAACACTCGCAAATCACAAGCATTGTACCGCTCCCAGTCTATAACTACCAACCATCAACTAGTCACTTCACCTTCGAGTACTGATTACCAATCATAATTCGTCTAAGACAACCAATCACTAAGTCTATGACTAACAATCATAAAGTCCACAACTACCCAACACTGACCAGGCACTGGAGCAACACTACTGAGTACGTACCGAGTATTGTAATGCCAACTGCAGACTACCAAGCACCAACCTAGTACTGTAGCACTGACCACCGACCAGTCACTTTCACTTCTGACACTTCCCGTAGCATACGACTAATTCCCAGTTGAAAATAGAAACACATGGTCAATTTGCCATGGTTGATGCCTATCGACCAGAACTACTGTAACACCCCAGGACCCACATTACCCTAGGATGCTACTAAAACTGCTCTACAACGAGCCAATTTACAAGATAAAATAAGCTGGCAACAATTACTAAACAAGATAGTATAAGCGGAAGCATAAACAACTAAGGAATAACATGATAGTGATAGCAATTCACTATTTAAAACATCCTCCAACATTTTAATCTAAAACATAGTTCACAAATTTAACATTATTAAGATAATGTAAACAAAGCTATGCAAGGTCTAGAATCCTTTCAACTTTATTACAGCATAAAAATATGATTCACGTGAATCAGTGTGGTGCCGTTCTACCCTTCCCATGCATGCTCAAAGTCCACCTGTAGGGAGGGGGAAACAAGGGTGAGATAAAAATCTCAGCAAGCAAACTGTTTAACAGGGTATCCAAACTACAAACAATTATACATCATCATTTATAATTCCATACAACTACAACCATAATTCATGTCCACAATTATTAAACCACCATAAATTTTCATGAATCATACCTCTTCAATTTCATATTTAATTGGCATATGAATGCAGTCATTTTATCCACAATTAAATGCAAATGAAACATTTAATCTTCCACAAACTACAATAGATTAATCATCAACAATTTAATCTTCCACAAATAACAATGTTTATATCCTCAATCCTCAAATCACCATCAATGACGGTAAAACATTAACAAATAAATCTTGTTTGACTACTTTTAAACCTCAACCACTATCACCACCAAGACAATAAAACGTATGTATGTTGTTTTCCAATACTTTGTTGTTTCTCACATCCACAACTGCTATCATCAATTATCACAAGAGAAAAGAGTCTCATGCCACAACCACAACCCCGATCATACACACGTGACGAATCCCATTCCACGACCTCAACCACAATCCTCATACCACAAGTAGCTCACACGAGCCAATTCCACATTACAACTATGAAGTTGTATATTCCACATTACAACTATGAGTTGAAAATTCCACAAAATAACTTCACCACATTATATTGCATATGTATGCAAATGATCTTCCCACAATGCAATGCATATGAATGCTTTCATGCTATGCTCCACATCACTCTTTCCAGGGCAGGATTTGAGATGCATCGTATTACGGCAATATACGATGCTCCCGCGGGATAAGAGGTGCATCGTATTACGGTAATATACGATGCTGTACCGGTACGGTCGCGGCTATGTGCGGCGACATCCGCATATGATATGATATGATATGATATGATATGATATGATATGATATGATATGATATGATATGATATGATATGATATGATATGATATGATATGATATGATATGATATGATATGATATGATATGATATGATATGATATGATATGATATGATATGATATGATATGAATGATATGATAATCATAAATCACATTAATCCATCCTCAAAGGAGCATCAACATGCTCATAACATATCCACATCCACGACATGTTATTTTCATGTTCCACAATATAACATTAAGCAAGATTTCCACATGGCTACTACCAGATTATCAACATATCAATGGATAAATACTTGCTACCATCTACACAATTAAGATATCGTGCAATCATGGCATAATGTATCGAATTATGATAATAATGTAAACTGAAAGTAGAAGGAATAACAAGTTAACGGTAGCAACCACCGCTACGTTTACTTGTCTCGATCCGACGAAGCGAAGTAAAATCAAGAGCGCTCAGGGACCAGACCACCTAGATGAAGAATCACCTCTTTTTTTTCCTCCTCTTCTTCTTCTCCTTCCTTCTCCTTCCTTCTTCTCCTTCTCCTTCCTCTCCTTGGCTCCAATGGCAGCAGCACTTGTGGGGGAGGTGGGGGCACCAACCAGGGAGGGGGGCTGCGCCCAAGAGGGTGGGAAAGGGGGGTGGTGGCTGTGGGGGGGAAGCGGGAGAGTGGCTTAGGGTTTTAAGGGAGGGAGAGGGGGAGGTGCGGCCACCCCTTGGGCCTCCGGCCCAAGGTGGTCGGCCCACTCTCCCAACAACCCACTCCGAGTTTATTTTTTTTAATTTATTTTATTCATTTTATACTATTCTACAATTTTTTTATTTTTTCCTTCCCGCGATTTACCGAAAAACCAGCGACTCCGCGATTATTTTAAAACTTACGCCGAATCGACGATCAGGGTATTACATCCTCCCCACCTAAAAAGGATTCGTCCTCGAATCTAACTCCTCAAACCACAAATCAAGAGAACAGCAAAGAAAAGAGCAATGAAGGTAAGAACAACCAAAAGAAAGAGCATCCCAAGGATAGAACATCCCAAGGGAACAACAATTATGGGTTCTCACCTGCCTCGAAGAACTCGGGTCCTTTTCTACATTTGAACTTCAAGCTCCCACGTCACCTCCCGCTTGGACGGATTCGTCAAGAGGGCCTCCGCATACCTGGTGGCTCTCTTCCTCATGTCCAACTCCGACGAGTCCACGACATGCGCCGGTCAACGCCGAGCACCTGCAACTCTTTTGTCGGCTCTGAGCGGCCAACAGATCCTGCCGTTCTCGCAAAATTATCAAGCCACTATCTAATACCATCCTTCTTATTAAAACATTTTCCTCTATATATTATAATCGGGATATTACATTGTACCCCTTTTAAAAGAATTCAACCACAGATTCCACTCATAACATTTTACTCGAAGCACAAACAATAGCTTTCACAATTGGGGCTCAACCACAAGAAGAATAAAGGATTCTCAAGCAACACACTAGCAACCAACTTTCCTTCAAAGGACCACGGTCCAATTCAAAGGATTCACAACAAAACCTTTAACATACTCCAAATAGACATTTGGAGAATCCACATTACACAAGCCAAGAGTGAAAATCACTCATCAGACCAAAACAATCATTTTCTTTTCCTAACTGGAAAAGAATACACAACAACATATAACAACTCAATTTGCAGATGACCTCTGCCATAAACACACAGTTTAAACAAGAATCAAGAGAGCATATTACTGCTCGAGTTATTAATAATTTCCCAATCCATTCCCTTTGGAAATTTAACTTCCTTGAACCAAGGATCTCCAAATCATCGCCCAACACACCAACTCATTTATCTTAGGTTGGCAACTTCGACGATGCGCTCAAACTGAGTACATCATCCCACCCTTGCAGAGAGACTCTACTGTCTCCACAAAAATACATTCTAGCCAAGCCCTCGACCAATGGAATTACTTTGACAGATAATTCCTAAAACACCTCAATCCTTTTAAGGATAACAACTCGAAATTCATATCACACCCACAATCTCACCAAAATCAATCACATGACCACACCAACTAGATGCCATACACCTCTTAAAGGACTTTGCAACTCAAATTGATTACCCCTTTCTTGGAGAGGCAAAAAGAAGTAAATTTCAGCACAAAAGAAGATGTTACCATCTGCAATAAACACAAAACCAAGAGAAATAACAATGAACTTGGACAACAAAAGATAAGATCACAGCTGAAGGCACATGCCTCCTCAAGAAGAAAAATATCAAATCTCAACCAATAAGAATACAGCATTGCCATTTGAGTTCAATAAACTCTTATGCGGCGAAAATATTGCCATTTGAGCTCAAGAAACTCTTAGGCGGCGAAAATAAGAAGTCAAACGCACCTAAAGAAAAAATTGCATGACATGACTTCAACCTCCAATACTTTTACCGCACTCTTTCTTTTAACAAAGAGAACAACTTTCTCTGATTACGGTATTACCTTGACAATTCCGACAAAAAAGATTTGAAAACCACAACACATTAATCCCTTAAGAGCTAATAAAAGCTCTCAACGCGTCACTTTGCTCAAAACAATTTTAGCTGCCACATAAGTCATGAGATCAAAAAGATCGCGTACGCAAATATCAAAACTTTTGATTCAAATAGTATCATGGAAGTTATTAAATTCTTTTATTTAAAGAACATTCAATATTATCGTCACAACCACATAGTGACCATCATGCTGACATCA
This sequence comes from Dendrocalamus latiflorus, assembly GCA_017311315.1. Taxonomy (NCBI): domain Eukaryota; kingdom Viridiplantae; phylum Streptophyta; class Magnoliopsida; order Poales; family Poaceae; genus Dendrocalamus; species Dendrocalamus latiflorus. Next base: position 7,206,076 of record CM029675.1, read on the forward strand.
GAATAATACATTCTTAACAGGCATCATCATATCCACAAATCCCTTCATAAACTTTTCCAAAAGAAACACAAGAAATCACTTCATCATATTTCTATTATCTAAATTAGATTGCAACTACTTGATCTAGGAAAACCTAGTGCATAAGCCACATAATAGAACAAAGCCCTTAAACAAGATGATACTAGAACATGACAATCTCACAAAACATGCTAGTATAAATCTCTCATTAGATTTCATATATTCAATTCTCATTGATGCTCAACTCTAATTTAGCATAGATTGATTGTACTCTAATCATTACTGGCAATAATTGATTATTATTTTATCATAACAACCTTCATGATCCTAACTCTGTTTTACAATCATAAAACAATCATGAGCATAGATTCAATATCTCACCTTTCGTTCAGAAATTAGAACGAAATAACTTTAAACTTCAATAATACCAGCTTTGTAAGGCAAGATTCTACAAGTCAATACATCAACCTTCATCTATTTCTTTATACATGTTTCAACAATTTAACATGGTGAAAGATAGATGAATCTAGCAATTGTACATGCTCATAAAGTATCTAAATAAAGGACAGGTTAAAGGTTAATATTACCAAGACAATATTCCCAACACCTCCTTACAAATCATTCCAAACTGTCAGATTAATTGCTAAAGACAAAAATAATTCAATTTGTCCAACAGGATAGAAATTTGAACAATCATAATAATCATTCCAATTCTTTTGCACACTCCTCAATAACTCCATGAGTTCTAATCATGTATAGACAAATTCTTAATCACAGTTCTTCAAGAAACTATTACAAGGCGATATCAAATTAATCAACTATATTTCCGAGGATGCTAGTTAAATTAATTATGCACCATACTAACATCTCAACTTGATAATTCATACCTTATGAATTGATTTATATAATTACCACCTTCCACTAAAGCATAGCAAAACACCAGAAAGGGTTTAACACTCTCTTTCCGAAAGGAGAGGATTTAAACTTCAACACTCGAAATAATCTAAATGAAATACGTATATCTAAGGCTTTCACATATTAATGAGTTTGCAACATAAAACTTTCATTAATAAAATACCACGCGAACCAATGAGTCATGAATCACAACAAGACAAAACTCCCACGAAGGGACCATCCATTCAAATCAATAATATTCACAAGGAGCAAAAGTGTCTCAAATGTTCCGAGAAGAAACAATAATTGTTTCAAAGAACAGGTAGAGACCAATTGCAAACCAACAACTGCAATGATCCACAATCTCAAGAGAAAATTCATTAACTGCAATAGGCCAGGAATTGGCCAAAATCAACTCAAGGAAGTTAACAACCTTTCTTAAGAAACTCACTCACAACATCTGCACTAGTCACCCAAGGTAACTACATCGCTAATCCCCATGCTACAAACAGTGGTATAACCTGGCAATGCCAAGGCAGCAAATACAACCTCTACATCTTATCATTGACAATTCTCACTCATAACAGTCACAGGAGCAAATAATAATCATACAAGATTATCTCATAATGTAAATCATTAATACAACATGTCAAAAGCATAAGTGCAATGCTTGACCCATCCCATCCTACTGTGCACCAGTGTGTCAATTTAATAATTTAATTACCACGGACCTAACGCCCGCTCTGATACCAACTGTAACACCCCAGGACCCACATTACCCTAGGATGCTACTAAAACTGCTCTACAACGAGCCAATTTACAAGATAAAATAAGCTGGCAACAATTACTAAACAAGATAGTATAAGCGAAAGCATAAACAACTAAGGAATAACATGATAGTGATAGCAATTCACTATTTAAAACATCCTCCAACATTTTAATCTAAAACATAGTTCACAAATTTAACATTATTAAGATAATGTAAACAAAGCTATGCAAGGTCTAGAATCCTTTCAACTTTATTACAGCATAAAAATATGATTCACGTGCATCAGTGTGGTGCCGTTCTACCCTTCCCATGCATGCTCAAAGTCCACCAGTAGGGAGGGGGAAACAAGGGTGAGATAAAAATCTCAGCAAGCAAACTGTTTAACAGGGTATCCAAACTACAAACAATTATACATCATCATTTATAATTCCATACAACTACAACCATAATTCATGTCCACAATTATTAAACCACCATAAATTTTCATGAATCATACCTCTTCAATTTCACATTTAATTGGCATATGAATGCAGTCATTTTATCCACAATTAAATGCAAATGAAACATTTAATCTTCCACAAACTACAATAGATTAATCATCAACAATTTAATCTTCCACAAATAACAATGTTTATATCCTCAATCCTCAAATCACCATCAATGACGGTAAAACATTAACAAATAAATCTTGTTTGACAACTTTTAAACCTCAACCACTATCACCACCAAGACAATAAAACGTATGTATGTTGTTTTCCAATACTTTGTTGTTTCTCACATCCACAACTGCTATCATCAATTATCACAAGAGAAAAGAGTCTTATGCCACAACCACAACCCCGATCATACACACGTGACGAATCCCATTCCGCGACCTCAACCACAATCCTCATACCACAAGTAGCTCACACGAGCCAATTACACATTACAACTATGAAGTTGTATATTTCACATTACGACTATGAGTTGAAAATTCCACAAAATAACTTCACCACATTATATTGCATATGTATGCAAATGATCTTCCCACAATGCAATGCATATGAATGCTTTCATGCTATGCTCCACATCACTCTTTCCAGGGCAGGATTTGAGATGCATCGTACTACGGCAATATACGATGCTCCCGCGGGATAAGAGGTGCATCGTATTACGGCAATATACGATGCTGTACCGGTACGGTCGCGGCTATGTGCGGCGACATCCACATATGCATATGACATGATATGATATGATATGATATGAATGATATAATAATCACAAATCACATTAATCCATCCTCAAAGGAGCATCAACATGCTCACAACATATCCACATCCACCACATGTTATTTTCATGTTCCACAATATAACATTAAGCAAGGTTTCCACATGGCTACTACCAGATTATCAACATATCAATGGATAAATACTTGCTACCATCTACACAATTAAGATATCGTGCAATCATGGCATAATGTATCGAATTATGATAATAATGTAAACTGAAAGTAGAAGGAATAACAAGTTAAACGGTAGCAACCACCGCTACGTTTACTTGTCTCAATCCGACGAAGCGAAGTAAAATCAAGAGCGCTCAGGGACCAGACCACCTAGATGAAGAATCACCTCTTTTTTTCCTCCTCTTCTTCTTCTCCTTCCTTCTCCTTCCTTCTTCTGCTTCTCCTTCCTCTCCTTGGCTCCAATGGCAGCAGCACTTGTGGGGGAGGTGGGGGCACCAACCAGGGAGGGGGGCTGCGCCCAAGAGGGTGGGAAAGGGGGGTGGCGGCTGTGGGGGGGAAGGGGGAGAGTGGCTTAGGGTTTTATGGGAGGGAGAGGGGGAGGTGCGGCCACCCCTTGGGCCTCCGGCCCAAGGTGGTCGGCCCATTCTCCCAACAACCCACTCCGAGTTTATTATTTTTTTAATTTATTTTATTCATTTTATACTATTCTACAATTTTTTATTTTTTTCCTTCCCGCGATTTACCGAAAAACAAGCGACTCCACGATTATTTTAAAACTTACGCCGAATCGACGATCAGGGTATTACAACTACTAACTTGAATACTCCAGCCACATTGACCAGAACTTTTACAAATACAAATTCCAATGAAACCCAAATGTCAATTATTCATCATCACTAAATGCACGACCATCACATTTTCTAACAATTTATTATTACTAATATCATTCTATCTTGCAACCTTCAATTCAGCGTGGGGGTGACGACCAGTTCACCGATGAGGATACGGGCCTCCCAGCTGCTTCCACGGAGCAGTACACATTGCCACAGTTCGGAGTGTAAGCAGGCAAACCTCAACGTTTGGACCATACACAGTGTCTGGAACATACGTAGGGTTTGGAGTGTACACAGGGCAGTGCTCCTCCGACTTTGCTGGCACATCGTACGGTGAAGGTCAGAGCTTGTCCACATGACCAGGATTTCTAGAGTCCCTCTTTTAGGACTTCATCTCTGGGGCCACTAGTTTGGCATGTCTCGGCAGGAGCACATTGATGCTTACCAAACCCAGGCTGCTCTAACTCAGCCTACTGGTGCGCCATCGACCACTCAATAGAGTGAACGATCTCTGTACCTCCTCTGATCCAACACGTACGCCCTAGATCAGCTATCCTATCCCATGGGACATGTTCGACAAAAGATAGGGCTACGCTCGTGGACGCAGACGCGGCGAGGAGATAGTAGCGGCTCAGATGAGTGAGCCACATCATATCCTGTGTCAGGCCGCCTTTTGTACTGCAATATATGTACAATTTTTGACTATACAAAATTCTACAAGAATTACACAATCAAGTTTGTTGTGTAAGGATCTTTCAAAAAAAATTCATAATTTCTGGTGCTCATTTGCCAAATTAAAAAATGCTTACAAATAGTTTATTAAATATTTTTTCAAGTAAAATGCAGAAAGGATAAAATTACAAATAAATTACATAATGAATTAAGCTACGTCAAGAAGCTCCATAAAACATTTTGGAAGTTTCTGAGCTCAATTACTATATATAAAAATTTCAACATGTAGTACGGATAAATAAATTCCCTAATTGTGATATCAAACTAATTAATGACAGAGGCTAATTGCCTACGGCACATCCTGGCCGCATGGCCAACATGCGGCCATCTGACATGTTGCCACCTGAGGCTCCGCCACACAGTGGCTGGATGACAAAAGTGTTATTTTTTGGCATTGCTATGAAACTGGTGTTATTACTGTAAATACACCTCAAAAAAGAGCCAAAAGTGCCAAAAAGTCCAATGTTAGAGATAGTGTGCACAATTAATAGAGGCAAGTTATATGAAAAAACTTAAAGTATTGAATTGATAAGAGTATATAATTAATAGAATTTTTTGAAATAATCCATTTTTTGCAATAACATCTTACGATTGTCGTGTGTTGTTGTAGTGCGATAAATTTTTTGGAAACTTTTGTGAGGACAATTGAGGTAGCAACAATTTGTAAATATGAAGGTAAGTGATATTGCAATGCAACTGAGAATTCATACACGGAGGAAAGCAACACGACTCTTCATCCGACAAAGGGGTTACATGGCATGCAGGCTAATAAACCAAGGATGGTACACGCATATCTTTAGGGAACTAGAAATACATGGGACATATGGACGAAGAGCATCGAACTGCTGCGCGGAAGATCGAACTAGCTCAGTGTTGTAGTCCTCACCGTCAGCCCTAGCCTTGGCTGCTAGTTACATAGTAAGTACGGTGCGTCATGTGCACTAAGCTAGAGGTGTTGACCTGCATTGAACAAACATACATCGTAAAAAGGAGTACAAATAAGAATGCAACAGTATTGCAAACATCTCATAGTAAGTATGAAATGTAAGTGTTATAGAAATAACAAAATTATAGCTAGCACAGGCGGACGGCTCCTACCTGGCCCCTTAGCAGCACCCCAGCACCCCCTCTGTCATCACCCTGGCCTCCTCCAACTCCGTGTTCTCCCATATGGCCTTGCTTGTGCCTTCTCAATGTCAGGTGTCGAGGCCTCAGCCCTGACAAGGAATGATGGTCAAGAGCCTTGGTCTAACGAGCTGCCTTAGCCCTGATAAGGAATGATGGCCAGGAGCCCTGTGACCCGGAGAGAACCTCAGGTGGTGTGTGTTGAGGTCCTTGGACCATTTCTTGGACGTCCCAATCCACAAGTAGCGGTCCGTTGCCTAGGGAGGCCCCAAATACCTCAGCGGGTGTAAGACCTGTAGTGGAAATATCGTTAGTTTGTCAAGTAAAGCAATGCAAGCAAACAAACGGAGACACGACATACCCTTTGCTAGCGCCATGGTGTGGAAAAAGCCATCCAGAGCAAAGTACAACACGTCGTATGGAGGACACAAGGACTGCTACACTAGCGGTGTGCGGGGCCATGCCTAGGCTGATCCTTCGGCCTTGTCAGGCCACAGTGGTGTCGGACGTGCCCTGACCGACCATTCGACCTCGTTAGGGCGTGGCAAACCCATGCTGATCCTCCCATGTGGTGTGATGCTGGACGAGACGACACCGGCGGACGTAGGGAGTGTGGAGCAGGCGTCAGCGTGTCAACCTTTGGGAGCCTCATGTGCGATGATAGTGTACAATGATTTGTAATCTTGGGGCCACTTTGCACACTCAAACAAATGGTATCACAAACCATGCCGGTGTGCATACTCTAAGGCAGAGGCCACGATTAACATGGGAGCATCTTCATATTGGTTAATTTTCCCTGATAGTACAACCCCTCCTCATTCACACCGACACCACTCCCTTTCCTCTGCCCCAGTACGCATCAACTCCCTATCTGCTCCCACGCACACCGACGTCGCTCTTCTCTCTCTGCTCGAGCTCTCTCCTATTGTAGATAATTCCTAATAGATGATATGAATTTATATGGCATTGACAAAATTAATTAATAATTAAGTTTACGATGTACTGATTTAAATGCCAATATACCAGTTTTAACGGTAAGCGTGAATTTTTAATGTACTTGTGACATTAAATTCATTCCTAATTAATCATAAATATTGTCTAATAATGTTTTGCATTTTCACATGACTAACCAAAATTTTCCCACTACTCAACATGCCACGGGATTCTCCCAGTTAAATATTCGCAATGAAATAAATTAAATACACATATGTTTCTCCTTCCTTTTCGTTTTTTCCTCCTATCATCCACCTGGTCTTTTCTGGACTAATTTCTTCCTACCTAATTGGATTAATTCATCTAACTAAAGTTATACTATTCTTTTGTACAACTATAATTTTCTACAGATGCTAATTTTACACTAATCAAATTATTTATTTAATACAAAATTATTGACTAAATATAGCAAAATTTTTACCTCGCAGAAGTAGCGAAACCTCCTCCTATTTTTCTCCCTCTACTCTCTTTTTCTTCCCTCTCCTCTCTTCTTTCTTTCCCCTTCTCTTCTTTTTCTTTTTTTTCACTCGGCATCAACGGATGGAGATTGCGCTCGTTCGCTTGGCCGAGCGGCCAATTATATATGGCGTCCAATCTCAGTACCCTTGGGTGACTGAAGGTCCAGTCGCTCAATGGTTAGGCGACAGGGTCCAGTCACCTGACCGTTGGGCGACTACATTCATATCGTCCAACGGTCCATCTATTGCCTATGTGTCGCTTGGCCGTTGGGCGACAGAGTCCAATCGCCCAATGGTTGAGCAATTGGAGACTATTTCTGTTAAAAAGTTAAAACGCGGGGTATATTTCTGTAGTTTTTAATAAAAAAATTAATTATTTAAAAAAATTCATAATTAATAGCGGCAAGCTATGTCAAAAACGAAAGTATTGAATTGCTTGTTATTTGGATATGGAGACACATAATACCAACATTAAAGCTGGGGGGATTCCGCCCCCCCAGCGCGTCCACGTCCCCCGCCCGCGCGCGCTGGCCGCCGCGTGGCGGGGGGATTTCTGTACGGTCAGGAGAAGGCTTTTCCTTCAGTTTTCCGGAAATTACGTACAGGTCTTTTTTCCTCGCAAAAAGGTCCCTGACAGTTTTTTTTCACCCAAATTTTTGCAGGATAGCGCCCCGCAGTTTTCTAAATTACGTACGGGTCCTTGTTTATTACATACAGACCCTCGGTTTTTTACAAAAAAATCCTTTCACTTTCCCATTTATTACGTACAGGCCCTCGGTTTTTTTACGAAAAAGACCTTTGCCTTTTTCGAAAATACACACGTGCCCTCGATTTTTTTTAAATTTTTTTTTGCAAACTCCTCACGGATTATCGCCTCTTTTACTTCGGTACACACGGTGGCTGGCGCGGCGTGGCGCCGCGCCTATGAGGCTAGTAATTTAGATTGGAGGACGTATAATATGAAACAGAAGAAGTACTCAAACAATGGAATGGAACATTTGTGCATGGCAGCTGCACATGGCTCACTGCCAATCAAATCCCGTCCCATTGAATGATGGAGCTTTTATTAGAGAACAGGAGGGAGAAGGCCCCTACTGATATTTTGTATTTAAAAAATAAAGGAGATTATGTACAAGCAAGAAGGGGAAAAGTATACAAGCCAAAGGCAAAGATGACAAAAGTAGTCCATGTGACACTTCTCAGCCCATTCTTCATCTCTTTTTTGGAAGAAGGTTTGGCTAAGGATAACCAACGCTAGGGTCAAAACGGATCGAATACAGATTTAATAGTGCTTAAACTAATTCGTATCTATATTTTTTTCTCAGATTCGAATACAAATTGAACAATCGTCGGGTGTAAATATGGACTGGACAAATGTCGGATACGAATTCAAGTCAAATATCTACTTAATTTGGTCGAATCTAGATATCATCATAACTTATGTAGTATGAAGACATTAACGACATTTTATCCTCATACAATTATGCTTAATCATTCTAATTTATTTACTTCACTTAAAAAACATAAATTCACATTAAATTAAAAAACTTGTCTAACTAATTAGTTATATTGTAATAAAATATGTATATTGCTTCGTCAAATACGGATACGGATACAAATAGTCCAGATGAAACAATATTTCGGATGGTAAACGTCCATACCACATTTGTATCCGTATTTTTATGTGAATTCGAATATGAATACGGATAGGATAGAAATTATTAATCGGATGGGAAAATCTATATTATATTCATATCATATCGAATACAGTAACCGGATAATACGGATAATTTGTATCCACTTTTCACCTCTAACCAAGGCAAATGTCTAAATCTTTGAACTCTTTTTTCTACGATGATAAGGAGAGAACTGGATGATAAAAAAATAATATTGCTGCGGTGATTTCAAATTATCCAAGCTGCAATAACGACGATTTGCTTGAAACACTTCAGTCTCGTTCTTTATTTACCCTCATATTTCATATCCTGAACGGATATGGGCAAATCCCAATCTATGTGCACAAAGAACCAGCACCATTATCTGAAAGAGCATGTGAAAAATGGAAAAAGCTCCAGCACCAAGGTTTCCTCAGTTCTTGCTGAGCAGAGGACAAAAAAATGACACTGTACATGAAAGCTTTTTCCTTGCAAGTAGATTTCTCGGTGGTGATCGGTTCGGCTAAAAAGCTCATGGCTTATGACTGAAAACATTGTAGCTGGCTGAAAAAAGCACTGTAGCTGACAGAGGCTTATTTAGTATAATTAAATTTAAAAAAATTAAAAAATATAAAAAACTATGTTAACCCATTACGTATAATACAAACAAATACGGGAAAATAAGAACCGACAAAAAAGCTCAACAAAAAACCAAAAGTTCAGAAAAAAACGAAACTTATGAATAGTGAAAAATAAATCAGAAGTCAGAAGCCAAAGTCGAGTTGATCAGAGCCGCACTGGCGAAAAGTAACTGGCATCCGGTTGGCCCAGCATGGCAGCATCAAGCAAGCAATAAAGCGACATGTACGTGTCCATCTGTACTGTTAGGTCATTCATTGCACAGTTATCTCCGGCCTACCATACTGTTAGATCATTTATTGCACAGTTATATTAGGCGAGAAGTAAAGGCTGCCGCGCCCCACCTTCAGATATTGACCGCATCTACTTTCGCACCGTTTTTTTTCATTGCCTGGATCTAACGTATTGATGCGGACATAAGCACTACTAGAAAGGCTAATAGTAGACGGTAAATCACAGACGATTTTGTGAAATCGTCTGTAATGTAAACTATTACAGACGGTTTTAATTTGAAGGTCGTCTATGGTATTTGTGGCGGGAAAAAGGAGTATCACAGACGGTTCTTACTTCTGAACCGTCTGTGATACTGGAATATCACAGACGGTTTTTATTAAAAAAACCGTCTGTGATATCGGATAATCACAGACGGTTTTTAATGAAAAACCGTCTGTGATATCGTATAATCACAGACGGTTCAAAAACCGTCTGTGATAACTTGGATTATCACTGACCCATAATTTCAGACGGTTCAGAAAACCGTCTGTGATGACGTTTCTGAACCGTCTGTAATGTGGATTTCTGTAGTACTGAAGGCAGTCCTAATGGTTGAAACTATGCACGATTTTCATAACGGTCACATCAGTAAGAAATCATCCATAAAAACTATCTCACACAGTGTAAGTTTTTTGCCTTAATAAATGTGACTTTTTTTTTCTCTCTCCCAACTCCGTCGTCTTCCTCCTGAGCACCAGGTGTGCGCACATGCTCACCATGGAGGAGCCAATGCGGACGAATAGCATGGAGGAGCCTCACAGCCGGCCTCCACCTCGCCATGGAGGGCTGCATACTCGGCTGCTCGCACTCGTCGTCGTCGTGGAGCCCAACCTCTTTGCAGGAGAGCAGCTTCGAGCGCGGCGCGGGCGAGCCAGCGTGGCTCGGGCGAGAGCGGTGGCGCGTGTGAGCTCCCGCGCGCGGCAGCGCGAGCCAGCGCGGCGGCGCAGGCGAGCTCCCGCGGCTGCTCGGGCGAGCGCGGCCGCGCATGCGTGCTCCCGCGGCGGCGCAGGCAAGCTCCCGCGGCGGCGTGCAAGCAGAGCTCCAGCGAGGCGGCGCAGGCAAGCTCCCGAGGCGAGCGCAGCAGCGCGGGCGAGCACTCGCGGCGGCGCGGGCGAGCGCGGTGGCGGCCTGCGAGCGCACGTAGCGGCTGCGGGCGAGCGCGGGCGTGCGCGCTAGCGGCCTGCGAGCGCACGTAGCGGCGGCGGGCGAGCACTCGAAGCGGCCGGCGAGTGCGGCAGCGAGCACTCGAGGCGGCCGACGAGCGCGGTGGCGCGGGCGAGTGCACGCGGCGGCCGGCGAGCGCGCGGCCAGCGGAGCAAGCACGCGCAGCGGTGGGGCGGGCGAGCGCACACGATTGAAACGGCCGGTTTCCTCCCAACGCCAAAATCGTCGTTTCTTCGTGCCTCGGTTCAAGCGGAGACGTCGTTTCCTTCAGAACAAACGGTTTCCTCTATTCTTCCTCTCTTTCCTCGTTAATTAGACTGCCATGTCAGCATTTTGCTTAGTTGGCAAGTCATTTAATAGAGATAGAAACCACAATTAATTCCGGGACTGCCCTAAGCATACTTTATATTTTGAAGTTTAACATGCTTTACACTTTTATGTTTAACACATTGATTTTTTAGAAGAAGTTATTAAGTTGAATAAAAAATTATTAGGTGATTCTTTTTATAATGAATCTACATATAATAATATTAAGAATTGGTTACTAACTAATGTATATATACCATATCTATTCAGGTTTAAAACCCTTGTTGACTTGGAAGCCAAGAGGGAACAATATGATGTCTACGAAGTTCAAGAAGATATATATAGAAAACCATAAGGTTCCAATAAGTGCAAAATATATATTTAGAAATATTATCAAGTCTATATTCCAATGGATCAGATGACATGTGATTTGGAGTGTTCTACAAAAAAATTTATGGCACTCAGAAGACATGCTGTGCAAGCAGTCCTAAGCATGCACGAGAATTGACGACACGAGGAGTTTGTGTTTTGTACCACCTGTTTTGGTGATATCTAGCTATTCGATGATGTTTTAAAGGTTGAGAAGACTAGCTTCCTTTTGATGTTAATCATAGAATTCAAGTCATACTAAACAAGGAAATTGAAGTTAAGAAGATTTGGATCCAACTTGGATTCTGTTCGGGACAACTAGCAAGGCGTTGTTTTAAAAGTCCATATTTTTTGTAAACAGAGCTCGATTTGGACGATATTAGATTTGCTAGAAAATTTATTCTAAGGGCGCATCATGGATAAGGCCTCAAACTCAGATTCTATACGAGCATGCCACAATATCATAAAGAAACTAGTGGTGTAAAATTTAGGGTGCCCTTTTCAAAGTTCAAGTTATCTCTAAGAGTTTGTTTCTTATTTTAGGTTTCCTAGGAGGCTATATAAGCCAAGTATCGTGTCCATTGTAAATTAACCATGAATTATAAAGATGTTTTTCAAAGAATCTTATTGTCCTTGTTCCTATTGTTTGTGTCAACATTGCTACTCCCTTGGTAATTGAGAGTATCTCTGAGTTTATCTCTCTTCCGCTGTTATTTTTGTGTTTCCTCGTGATTTGCAGGAGCATTGCGCGTCTTCCTTTGTGTGGTTCAGTGGACAAGAATTGAGGTGTGTGGTTGAGCGAATTCGAGTGTCGTAGGTTGCTATAATCAAGATAGTGGTTGGTGCTGTTGTTTGTCAGGTTGCACGGATTCATGCTATTGACAAACCTACATCGATAAAATTAGGCATCCAGTATCATCTTGATATCAGAGCGTGCTTGACTCGATATGATTAATTATTTTTGCTTTAGATTGATTTATTTATGTCCTATAGTCCAAAAACTAAAAACAAAAAATTTATTCTGAACCCTAGTTTCAATCTGTTAATTATTGTGAGTTTAGTTAGGTTTTGATCCATTAGAATTTTTGTTTTGTTGTTGATCATTGTGTTTTTCTTTTTCTTTTTTGTATAGCTTAATCTCTGAGTTCATCAAAAATAAAAAATCATTGGTTTTTGAACTCCTCAAAACCAGCATAAAAATAGATCTTAAATCATCATCTGGTATTCGGTTGTTCTAGATTTCTTATGCAGAGTTCCTGCTTCAATCGATTGCCACAAGCCACGGTACCCGTGTAAGCTACAGTATTGGCATGAGCTACAGTGCGGCATGTGTGTCTTTGTCATGTACTGTTGAAACCAAGTTGATCTGATCTATCTTTTTTTAGATAATGGATAGAAATCCGGCCTTTATATCCAAGTTGATCTGATCTGATCTATCTGAATTGGATTCAATCTGTAGTCCGAATTGATCTTTGAGTTGTTCTCTAGTTGTTCATCTTCACTCATATCTATTCTCGACACTTATGACTAGATATTGATATTGCTTACTAGGGCAGTTGATCTTGCACATTGTTAAAACATTGCTCTCGAGTGTGTTGAGAAGAAACCCTAGTTGATCAGCCGCATAAAGAAGGAAGAAAAGGCAACCCACATAAAAACAAAAGCCGTTGTAAAAGAAGAAGAGAAGGGAGCCACTGCATGAGTTTATGTGGTAGAATTTTAAGAAGGGATAATTAACTTTATGCCACTACAATTGTCTCACTTTTGGAAAATGCTACTGCAATTATGTGGCTTCAAAAAATGTCAATGCACTCATGTCCGCAGTTATAAATGTTGGATGATTGCAGTGGCATTTTTCAAAACTGAGATAACAGCAGTTGCATTGTAGTGGTATTTTCCAACACTGAGATGATTGCAGTGGCATTTTTAAGTCCGGGATTGCAGTGGCATTTTTCAGATCTGAGACAATTGCAGTGGCATGAAATGAATTATTCCTTTTAAGAAAAAGAGAGAGAAGAAGGACCGCATAAGGCATACCGCATAATCTTCATTCGGTTGCCCTTGGACTGATGGGAAAGAGGAGGTGGCTGCGTGAGATGAGTATGCAGTAGAGAAAGAAAGAAAAGAAAATGTATGAGTTGGTAGAAGAAGCTTGTGAATTACACCCTTAATCATAATTTCAGGTTGTGCAAATTAAGTTCTTGGAGCAATCTTGTGCCCTGATTGTTGTATTTTGTAATTAGCTAGTGTCTTTCCTAGTATTTGATGCAAAACCAGCTAGTTCAATCCAAATTTCATATTGCATCTCATTAACTCATTCCTTTGTCTGCATTAAGTCCCGTTCATCTTTGTGTGTGTTCCTATACTTCACTTATATCTTTGAATCAACACCTAGGCATTGTAGTTCTAGTTTGGATTGTTACCTAGCTTTATAACATATAGGTTTTCATATTGCACATGATACACATTTTACACTCCAAGCTCACATATAAGCCATTGTTTTATTTAGCACTTGGACTTTGAATTTGCTCAATCTATCACCTTTGATTGTCTGCCGTCACCAAGATACATGTGTCTTCACAATCCAAGGAGTCATAAGAACCTTGGTCGGTATGTAGAGGGTGAGGATGAGTGATTTCACATAAATTTCACATATTCTTTGCTATTTTTCCAATACTAACAATGGCAAGATATTCAAGATTTCATTCCTCATGTTGCGACTCTAGTTACTTGTATTTTCCATTCTATGGAAGTACAGATCCCGAGGAGTATCTCAAGTACTAGGTGGACAACCATGAATGTAACTTCAAGTTTCAGAAGATATCTGATGCCAAGAAAGTAACACAAGCTACTATAGAGTTTGAAAAATATGCATACATTTGGTGGAAGCGCTATCTTGAGAAGCATTATGTTACTACTTGGGAAGATTGAAGGTCATGAGGAAAAAGTTTATGCCATATGAATACGAGCTGGAGTTACTTCACCATATGAAAAGCATTCGTATAGGACATTGATCTGTCTAATCTTATTATGATGAGTTAAATTATGCGATGTATCATGTCAACATCAGAAAGACATATGCAATGAGGGCTTACTACAAAAGATATTTGATTTTGAGATCGTTACTACTATTCATTAGAAATATGATGGTAGTATGCAAGATCTTGTGTATATATTATGCTATGCAGGAGGAGAGGGGAATTATAGAGAGGCGTATACCACGATTCAACATGAGTCCACACTTCAGTTCTATGCCTCCACTAGGGTGTCACATGAGAATATGCCTAAGCATGGCATTTTCCCATTAGTCAAGGCGTCATGAAGTGTTGCCCTGTTGCTACATCAGGAGATTGTAGTTGATGGTAATGATGCCATTGCTAGCCCACGATCTATGGAGGATGAGATGCATCAAAACTCATATGAGTATGAGAGCCACGTAGCCATATTAATTGAGAGTGATAAAAAGAGTGAACTATATGATTTCACTATATGTGAGGTTGAGAGCATCCAAATTTCGAGTGTGAGAGATACATCGAAAGAAATGATTGAGAGAAGTAGATGATAGGCCAAGTGAGGATATTTCTGAAACTAATGACTTACTCTCTATTTCTGGTGTTGTTTCTCGCATTGTGCAGGTTAAAAATGAATATGAGAAACTAAATGTTAATCAACCTGCACTACTGGAAGTGAAAGACATGGAGATAACCACATTTGGGGATAGAGTGATTATTGTCCTATGGTTACATCTTGAAGCTACAATACATACAACATCTACATCACTGAGGAGTATGTCAAAGGTAACAATAGTAGTTCCGAATTGGTAATTCAACAAGAAAAGGTGAGCAAAACTGAGATCTTTGTGTTCAATTGGGAATTTCATGTTCTGAATTTAATATGCTTAAATTACATCATGTGAAATTGATTACTCATAATGAGGTTCTTACTAGAATATCTTCTGATGATTCTTTATGTTATTTCATATTTGATGAACCTGTAGAGCTATCTAGAGTGATTGAGATAGTTTCAAAATTTCAAGCTTAAAATCACTAGATAGTACATACACCTACACTTATAAGTTTAATTTGATTGGAGATTATAGTGTAGATAGCATGTTCTATGTTTATCAAATATTCATTATTTGTGATAAGCTTGCTGAATTGAAACTTCATGTAATGGATAAACAATCATTTTTGTATTTGTTTTGGTCACCTTGATTTGAGTTTAAATAGTAGTGCTTGCTATTTGGAGAGAACCATGACATCTACTCGTTTATGTTTTGCATTACCCACATGTATAATAGCAAGAGTAGCATAGTTGAATCATAGAAAGCACTAAAATTTTCTCACCCAATTTACGTGGATTTGATGTTGGATGGGTGAACTATGATCATACGAGTGATTTGTACAACTTGAAACATCATTTGGTGCTACCCATTACTAAATTTTATGCATGTTTACAAATATCTGAGGGCAACTTTTCTCAATGTGAGGGGGAATGATATAAATATTATACATGCTAATTTGACATATATGTCCTATAGCTATTGTTGGGCTTATTATATTGTGCAAAACAAAGGGAAAGCTAATAACACAATTGATTTATTCATATATCATGCAAACACTGATACGGGGAATGCCCAATCTTCACGCTGTAGGATCGATGATGGTAATTTGGATCCGTGCAACCTGACGAATTGTTGGTGTCAACCACTATTTGAACAATAACCTGTGACAAAAGAATTCGTCCAACCACACGCTTGTGATCCTATCTACCTGACCACACAAGCAAACATGTCGTCGCTCTTGCAAATCACAAGGAATCACAAGAACAACTAGGTTGAGAATGCCCAATTCCCCTCTAGGAGGCAATCATATGTCAAACCTTAGGAAAAACAAGCGTATAGCTCTCTCTAAAAATAATAGATTGGTTTATCGTGGGCTCCCCCAAAAGGTTATGTATTACAAGGCTTTATATAGCCTTTTGGAAAGGATCACAAGACCCCTAATTATGTACGACTCAACTCTATATTGTATTAGACATGAACTCTCACAAAAAAGAAACTAAAACAAAATAAGATAAAAATCTATGATGTTTCTGAAGATGGAGTCCCTTCCATTACTAGTCCTTGAAATAAACTTTCCAATGAATCTAAGAACTCCTCAATCAAACTCTGTATGTGAAAGTTATTGCCTTTTATTCGCAAGATATACCTTCGGACTACTCCGAACACAATCGAGGGTCCGATCGGATTAGTCCAATCATCACCAAGACCGATCGAACGGATCTATGCATCTCTGAAGCCAATCAAATGGTGTAAACATTCGGACTGGTTCGAACATCACCAAAGCGATTGGGCAGTCTGTGGACGATTGAGCGGTGGCTATAGTAATCCAGTCATAGTAGTCGCAGTCATAAGTCAAGCTGTGCAGTGATCATAGGTTGTAGAAGTCACAGCCGTAGTTGTGCAGTGACGATTGGTGCTTGAAGACCCATGTGGTCAGAAATACTGGTCGACCAGCCGTGGTTGGTGAAGCAGTTGATGAAGCCATGGTCAAAGATGTGGCCAACAAGCTATGGTCAGTGAAGCGATCAAAGGCACCATGGTCAAAAGCACCGCAGTCGAAGGCACCATGGTCAAAAGCAGCAGTGGTCCAAATGTCACCAAAGTGATCTGATGGTCCGAAGACGATCGAACAGTGCCGACTGTATCCGAAGTAGTTCATCCTAATCCAGAAGTTGTTTTTGATGCCGATTAGATTGGTCTGAACATCTTGAGTGGATTCATGAGTTTGGATGGACTTGCGGATGATCTTACTTGGGCTCGATTGTTTGGGCTTATCTCCCCTTCTTTGTCTCCATGAGTTTCTCCTCCATTGTTTTGACTCCTAAGCTTGACAACGTTCAAATCTGAGAATGCACAAAACATTTGTGTGAGATAGTATCCATTTCTCATGTAAATTAAAACCAAATTCAACTAGGAGTGACTTCACCTATTGATTAATCTTTTTAGCTTGTGCTTGTGTAAACGCTCTAATTGGAATGTCTTCATTATCTGGTACACCTGAAGAGATTTACAATGCACTAGTGTCAACGAGATTTTCTAAATGCATCTTTACTTTAGACTTATACAGATCAAGTATGGCTCTGCATGTAATTGCGTAATATAGTAGTAGCTCTGTATCTCCAAGTATAATAATTAAAGACCCAATTAAATTAGAGTTCACATAATAATATTTAATACGGCTCAATAATTCTTTCCAGTTAAATAATATATTTAACTGAGAAGTGCAATATATGAGCGTATTCGTATCATATATGTTGTTCTTTTTATTTAGTACAATTTTTTATTATGAAAACCTGAGGATTGCTTTTCTTGAAGAATGAGAGATGATGTAGCATAATCATGCTTTGCACTTTTATGTTCAAGATGCCTGACACTTTCATGTTGAAGGTATTAATTTCCTAGAAGGAGTTATTAACTCGAATAAAAACTTATTAGATGAATTCCTTCTCTACTAAATCTACAAATGATAATATTAAGACTTGGTTACTATCTAATACATATATATCATGTCTACTAAGGATTGAAACCATTGTTGACATGGAAGCTGAGAGAGAGCAATGTGAGGTTATTGTCCATGACGAGAGGGACCAATATGAGGTTGCTGTCCACAAAGTTCAAGAAGATATATATAGAAAACCAAAAGGTTCCAATGCATGCAAAATACATATTTGAAAATGTTATCAAGTCTACTTTTGAATGGACTAGACGACACATGATTGGAGTCTTCTACAAAAATTTATGGCACTTGGAAGACATATTGCACAAGCAGTCCTTAGCGACGTGCGAGAATTGATGACATGAGGAGTTCGTGGTTTGTACGACATATTTTGGCGATATCCAATTATTCCAAGACTTTTTCTAAAGGTTTAGAAGACTTCATTTTGATGTTAATAATAGAATTCAAGTCGTGCCAAACAAAGCAATTGAAGATAAGAAGATTTGGATCCAACTCGGATTCGGTTCAGGACCGCTAGGAGGCCCCAATTTTAGAAGGTCATATCTTTTGCAAATGGAGTCTGATTTGGATTATCTTGGACTCGTTGAAAAGCTTATTCTAAGGATCACATAATGGATATGGCCTTAAACACAAATTCTATACGTGTGTGTCACAATATCAGAAATAAACCTATGGTAAAATTTTCAGCGTGTCTTTTTATATCCAAGTTATGGCCTTAAACACGGCTTCCAACTGATTTTCCATAAACCCTTCCTGCCTACTCTCCATCTGCTATTGCATCTCATCTCTAGTGGCATCAACGAATTCGTCTCTAAGAGATGCCTTAATCACCTCTCGTAGCCGTAACTTGCACTCGACTTTGGCTCTCTTTCTACTCTAGTACATTTCGATGTCCTCTGAGAAACCATGTATCTATGGAACACAAAGACCAAGGTCTTTTGTGCGACCCGTAGGCTCCTTGTTTCCCAGGGCCGTGGAGAGTTGTATCCCTCTCCCTAACTACCTGGAGTGGGCCTTGGGAAGATTCTATACTCAGCACTTCCTGCAAGAGCCCGACATATCATTTCATTTCCTATGAACTTATAGAGTAATTATAAACTAGGTAGTTTGATATCTTACCAGGCAGTGGACACTTATTCATCTGCGGGGTTTTGAAAGGAGATAGCCCCTGATGACATAGTAGATGACCTCGCTCTTATCTAGTTTCAGGCATGCTCGTTAGGAATCCAAGAAAATGGCGGAGAGGCCTCCCGCAGAATTGCCTGCTCATCCTCCTTCCTCCATTGTGGTATTTTACCCATATAGCCAGTTGTGTCGAGCCTATGGGGTGTGTGGTTTTCTGCCTGGAGGGCTCTGTGCACCACACTTTTACTCTTAAAATCATCTGTCATCTTCTTCACCACAAAGTTTTGTCAGTACAGTTTCAAGAATGGATACTTCTGGAAAGCCGTCAGATCCTTCTCCACGTATTGCTTGATAAGCATTCTCTTGAAGTTCTTCCATGCTTTGCATGCAACTAGCAAGGCATGTCATCGCACGGAGGCCTAGTGTTCTTCTAGGATCTCAAACTATCAGAAAATTTCTATTACCAGCTCATCTTTCTAATCTTCGGTCAAGTTCTTCCATGAATCGTAGGTGATTACAACCTGTTAACGTGCAATGATTCTAACCATTCTCCAGAATGAGGACACTGCTCAACGAGGATTGAGAGGGGTCCAGACCATCGACATCTGTGATGGTAAATCGGCCCTCGTGCCTTTTCGATGGTCCTCTTTGATGACACTTGGATTTTCCAGAGGACGGTGCATCACACCCTTGAGGCGACGATGACGAAGAATGAGCGAACGACATCTTCATAAGATAATAGAAGTGATAAACAAACAGATAGTACCAGTGAACTGGCTGCTAGTAACAAATGACAATAAGAATCAATTTGAGCCTTGCCCCTACTACCTTCTCGGTGGCTTAGATTGTTGGGAATTAGGCTATTTTAGCAATAATTTTAGATTAATTCCAAATCCAAGTATTAACAGTAAAGCATGTATCCAGCAGTATGTAAATGACCTAAAGATAAACCTATTCTCTACAAATAGATAAAACATTCAGATCATTTACACATGATAATATGCTAAACTGTATAGGAAAGTGGGCATTTATGAACTACATATTGCACAGATTGAAGTTGTGAATTTTGTCTTAGTTGAGGATTTGCACAAGATTAAATCTTGGCCTGCTTCCACTCTTGTTAATATATCAATAATCAAAGTGACTATTTCTTTACTATTTGCTAGTCTAACAATGTATAAATTACCTCAGATAAGAGACAAAGTCAATTGCATGCTATAAGCACAAATAGAAACAGAGAACTGTTACCTCAGTGCCAACAGAGTTTCAACAATAACTAGAAGTATATAACAGATATATGCTACTGCGGTATCAACTAAATTCAGCAATAATCAGGACAACAGTAAACTATACTGGAACAAAAGTATCTATGTTAGCAATAAAAAAATCAAAAGCTAGCAAAATACTTCAATTGATAGTCATGATGATCTCTAATATGACAAGTTTCCTCATCGAGCATTCTCAAAAGGCCCACAATCTATTCTACACACGTCCTCCCAGTGCTAGTACTATTCATAGATTTTCAAAGATAATGAACTGAACTACTAGCATGACAAACTTTATGTAGGATAGAAATTTTAGAAAGTAAAAGCTCACAGGGCAGTGGCAATCCAAGCCACCGAGAAGGCAGTAGGGGTCGTCAAATTAATTGTATTCTTCCTCGTCCACTACATTCTCAACTCCGACAATTCTCCTTTTCCATGAAGAACTACGTAGTGCTTCTTATTTGCCTAGTTGGTCATATAGAAAACTTGAACAACTTGATTAGAAAGTATGAATAGTTCTTCTTTGTATTTGACATGTTTAAGGTCCATGGTAGTGACACCGTACTTGTTGACCTTCACCTGTAGGAGATGGACCCAACAGCACCGAAACAGGGGGATCTTATAAAGCACATAGTCGAGCTCCAAATCACCCATCGGTACTGAACACATCTATATGGACATCGTTGTTCTAGTTAGTGATCTTTACATCCAGAACCTGCGTATAGAATGTGTACTCATTTATGTCTATCCTTGCCTTGTAACAACTGTAAATGTTGGCCCTTTTGGCAACCAAGTTAGTATATCTCTTGATGAGCTCCGAGTGAGTCGCTTCTTCAACCATTGGTGAACCGACCATTGTATTATCTCATGATCCAAACATCCGACTGCTTCGGATTCTATTGCCGAAGTATATTCTTGTACTGTTAGATGTACGGGGACACTTCAGTCATGTGTTGCAAGACCATAAACTGTGTTCCATATTTGGAGCGATTGTTCTTCTTTCGATAGTCCTGATACCCTCAAGCCTCCCCTCATGGTGAGATTGAGGTGCACCATCGGTTTGACTTGAGCCATATAATTGACACAGAATTCAATGACCTCTTCGGTTGCATAACCTTCGACGATGCTACCCTCTATCTGAGATCAATTCCGTACATAGGACTTGAGAATTCCTATGAACCTCTCGAATGGATACATGTTATGTGGAAACACTGACCCACACATATTTATCAACCACACAATGTGAACAATGAGATGGACCATGATATCAAGAAAGATGGAGGGAAGTACATCTATAGATGACATAGAGTCATTACCACCTCGTCCTACAGAGCATCTAGTCCTTCGAGATCGATGATCTTCTAAGCAATTGTGTTAAAGAAATGACACAGCCACATGATTGTCTCTCCGACCTTGATCAGCAAAATACTTCTAATTGCAATAGGGAGCATCTGTATCATCAGCACATAACAATAATGAAATTTCATGACATTGAACTTGAAATCTTCCATAGAAACAAGTTTCTTCATATTAGTGGAGTAACCAGACGACACTTTCACAATATGCACACACTAGCACAGCTCAGTTCTCTCGGCCTTGTATAGAGTGTAACAAGCAGGGGAAGGTATGTTCGTCTTTTATCAGTCTTTGTCGGCGCTAACTCTGGTCTGATGTCCATATCGACCAAGTCAAGTTGTGCGTTGACAACATCCTTTGTTTGGTCAAATGTTCAGTAAGAGATTAATCAAGCTATCACATATATTCTTCTCTACGTGCATGACGTCGATGCAATGGCAAACTTCTAGCTGCTCCTAGTAAGGTAAGTCTTAAAATATTTATATCTTCTTCTAGATGTTTTTCTCATGGGTCATCGATTTACGTCTCATTCCAAGCACAACATCTAAATCCTTAACCATATCATAAACATCTTTTCTACTTAAATGTCTTAGAGCTGAACTGTCCTCCGCTCCGTATAATTGTTTCATCATCCTGCAATATGGGTGAGCCCTCTAAAGGAATCTACAGTGACACATGTATATGGTATTGCGCGAGTGCTTCAGCCACACACTCTCAATATCATCTAAGTAGTGAGCACAGGCTTTGGCCCCTTTTGTGCTCTGGCCTAACAGGTTAGCAAGGGTAGGATAATTATTTATGGTGCAAAACAACAAGGAGCATAAAGTGAAGTTTTTCATTTGTACACATCCCATATTTGTACCCCTTCGATCCACAGTATTTTTGATGTGGCCAAGAGTGTGAATACTACATTGATTTGTGCTTCACCCATGCAATCTGAAGTTACAAGGCTCAGTAGCTCTGAATTGCGTAAGGAGAAAGAAGCAATCGGTTATGGGAGAATGAAGAATATTCTAGTTCGTGCGGATGCTTATGTGATTCCTCCTTTGCGTAATGCAAACAAGCCAACAATGCATGGAATTAGAGGTGTGGATGGTAAAGAAAGAAAGCTAGTTTGGGTAACGAGGAAGACACAAGATCAATCAAGTTCTCGTGATTGCAGTTCTGTCCACAATGTTCATGAAGATTGCAACGCCAATTCTGAGGTTCTAATGCACACAAAATACATATTTGGAAAGCTAATGAAGTCTACTTTCCAAAGAATCAAACGGCGCATGATTGGAGCTTCCTACACAAAGTTATGGTAACTTCATTACTTGTTGCACGGGCTGTCCGGAGAGACGCACGAGACTTGCCAAACATAGAGAGTCCGAGTGTTGCAATACATGTAAGGGTAAAATCCGACCATACCATAGCTTTCCAAAGGATGAGAAGGACTCCTTTTCAGGTTCCAAATGGATTTGGAAGCCCCTTGAACAAGAAAAGGAAACCTATAAAGATTTGAATTCAATTCGGATTCGGTTCGGGTCAGACAGGAAGTCCAACATTAAAACGCCCATAACTTTCACAAACGGAGTCCGATTTGGGCGTTCTTAGACTCGTTGAAAAGCTATTTCGAAGCCCCATACAATGGATGAGATGCCAGCCACGGAATCCACATGGTCACATCGCAAATTGAGAGAGAATCCAGAGGTAACAGTTTAGGTATTTCCTTTTTAGTTCGTATTGGAGTTTGTTTCGGCCTTAGCTAGGTTGTGCGTGAATTTTAGTCAAGGCCATGCATTGTGCACCAATATAAGGCCAGGGCCTTAGCCTCATTGTAACTTAGGCTATGATATTATAAGTTTTTATGCTTGTGAAAAGAAGGAGAAAATCGCCATGATGGTTATTGACGGCCAGATTGCGTGATTGCAAGGTTTTCTCATTTGGAGTTTGTTGAGTTGGTGCAAGGAAAGAATAGGAGATTCTTGAGATTGCCCGTCGAATCTACAAGGTTCATCTCTTCTAATTCGTGTCTTCTTGCTGAATTTATGGTTTGGGGAGTTCGGTGGATTGCTTCTAGTGTGCACCTTGCACACTAGTGCAAATTGCCCTTATCAAGATTGTTGGTTGCGTGAAGACAAAGAGAAGGAACCTTGCTGAACGTACTGGGAAAGATCGGGCCATCCCTAAGCATCAACTAATCCTTAGTTAGTCCGTATCATCGTGGTATCAGAGCGTGGTTGATCGCGGTACGTGCTTGTGTTTCTTGCTGATTTCAGGATGTCGGGAGCAAGTAGAAGAGGTTCGAGCGGCTACCACAGCGATAAATTGGGCAAAGCATTCGGTGATGATTTACCACATGCTGTACGGAGCCGAGTCAAGGCGCTTACTAGCCACATCAAACGTCGGGAGGACGTCATACGTGCTGATTTCGACCAAAGCATCAATGGCGTGTATACAAGAATCACTGAGGTGCAAGATACGTTGAATGCTCGCCTCACGGAGGGCTTCAACAATCTGGACTTGACACTCCGCCGTTTGGAGGGACGACTACCGCCGCCGGGAGGGGCCGGCGCGCAGCACCAAGTACCCAACTTTGTGCGACCTGTGCAGTTGTATGACGACGCACGCTACTACGAAGATGATGAGGACATGTCCGATGGCCATCGAGACTATCCACGACCACCACGGCGTGATTTTTTTTGATCGCCGGGCTGCTGCACATGGAGGCTATCCGCTTCTCCTTCTCCCTTTTCCTTTCCTCCCCTCTTCTCCCTCTCCCTCTCCCTCCCCTCCCCTCTTCTCCTTCTCCCTCTCCCTTTCTCTCCTCTCCTCCCTCTATTTCCATTATTGCACGCGGCTGGCAGACGCTCGGGTGCTCGACCATGCAACTTATATAGCCCATACAGTCGCTGAACGGTTGGACAACTGAAGGGTGCTGTCGTCGAACGGTTGAGCAACAACATTTATTGTCCAACCATTCGACGACTGCATTTATGTAGCCTAACGGTTGGGCGACAGGGGTTACTTCTGTAAAAAAACAAAAACATAGGAATAATTTTCTATTTTTGATAAAAATAGATTATTTAAAAAATTTGCTCAGATCCAGCCTATCTGTTCCTACATGCTAATCTTTTCCAAGACACAAGCCGGAGCAAGAAACTAAATAAAAAATAGTGTATGCTGGAGAATGAGACAATCATAGCTACACTATTCAACAATTTCGTTTTCTGGCTTGTGACTTATTTTTCACTATTCAACAATTTCATCTTTTTTTTTGGCTTTTTTTAGCTTTTTTGTCGGTTCTTTTTTCCCGTATTCGTTTGTACTATCCGTGATAGGCTAACTTTTTCTTTTTTTAAATTTAATTACGCCAAATAAGCCACCGTTAATTACAGTATTTTTTCAGTCAGCTACAGTACTTTTCAGCCATAAGCTACTCAAAATAAGCCCTTTTGAGCGGGGTATGCAAAATAGGTGGTGGGTTATCTGATTTCACATGCCTCTTCGTGCGCCCCTCAAGTAGAGGGCTTCCGCCTCCCCAAGTCCGGTGAGCCACTAGCTAGGACACACACCAGGACGACCAACGCCATACCTCACTGTTCCCTGGAGAAGAAGCTTGGAGAGGGGCTTGGATAAGAGGCAGTACCTCTCCCCGGAGAAGTAGCTTGGAGAGGGGATTGGAGAAGAAGCTGCAGGCCTGCAGCCATGTCTTCGACGCAGAAGACCGGTCAATGGGAGAGGTGAGAATAAGATCTCTTGTGTATTCTTTAATAGCGAGTTGCTACGGTGGAGACCAAGAAATGGCCTACGCATAAGAATTGGCTTATTGTTTTTTTATTGACGCAAACGGCCATAATGTGATTTAGGTGCTGCCTGGGGATGCAAATATGTGGTGTATGATGGTGGTGTAGGTTCACCTGCCTAGGTGTAGCCCAGCATTTTCCCTTGACCATGAAGAGGCTTGTGAGCAAGAGCTGGGCGGAGTCGAAGCTGCTCTGGCACATCGCCTTCCCGGCGGTCCTCACCGAGGTGTTCCAGTTCTCCATCGGGTTCATCTCGGTCAGCTTCGTGGGGCACATCGGGGTGGTCGAGCTCGCGGCGGCGACCGTCGTCGAGAACATCATGGAGGGCTTTGCCTGTGGAGTCCTGGTAAGAAGCAATGCACTGTGAGATCAACCTTACGAGTTTACAGTTGTGCAGTCATGTGCGCTTGCGCGTGCGATGCAGTTCGGCATGGGCTGCGCGCTGGACACGCTGTGTGGCCAAGCCGTTGGTGCCGGGCAGCTGGACACGCTGGGCGTCTACGTCCAGCAGTCGTGGGTCGTCTGCGGCGCCACCGCGCTGGCGCTCACGCCGGCGTACGCCTTCGCCACGCCGATCCTGAAATCCCTCCTCCGCCAGCCGGCCGACGTCGCGGACGCCGCCGGGCCGTACGCCCGGTGGGCGATCCCGCGGCTCTTCGCCCACGCCATGAACTTCCCGCTCCAAAAGTTCTTCCAGACCCAGAGCAAGGTCTGGGCCGTCACTGCCATCTCCGGCGTGGCCCTCGCCGTCCACGTTGCTCTCAGCTATGTTGCCGTGAGGTGGCTGGGGTACGGCCTGCGCGGGGCGGCCGTTGCAGGGAACATCTCCTACTGGCTGATCAATGCCGCGCAGCTCGCCTACTTGTTCGGCGGCCGCTTCCCTGACGCATGGAAGGGGTTCTCCATTGTTGCGTTCAAGAACCTGGCCGCATTCGTCAAGCTGTCCCTCGTGTCTGCCGTCATGGTCTGGTTGGTAATAATTCATTCAGATTAGTTATTCATCACCCCAGTAATAATTTTCCAGTTAATAGTAGCAATTACTCATTCCGGTCAATAGTTATATATATATGATATTTCATTCATTTTCCAATTTAATATTTCGTATACATAGCTTGGAGTTTTGGTACTACGCTGCACTCCTCATTCTCGTGGGTCTGCTTAAGAATGCCAAACTCCAGCTTGACATCATGTCAGCTTGGTAAGTGTTTCTCATTGGACACCTCTTGCAAACACCAATGGATTTGGCATATCACTAAGCGATTTTAATATCTCAAATAATTCGAATCGTATTTTACAGCATCAACTACGAGTTCTGGATCATGATGGTCGCACTGGGCTTTAGTGAAGCAGTCAGGTACAAGAAAAATAGAGCTACATTGCATCAGTTAAAATAGAGCTCACACACGCTTAAACTCTGTATCGATGTCTATGCTTTAGCGTGAGGGTGTCAAACGACCTCGGGGCGAATAGGCCCAAGGAGGCCAAGTTCTCTGTGGCCGTGGCGGTCTCGACATCCGCCTTCATCGGGGCCATCTTCATGGCCGTCTTCTTCATTTGGAGGACAAGCATGCCAAGGCTCTTCAGCGACAACGAGGAGGTGGTAGAGGGAGCTGCAAGATTGGGGTATCTGCTGGCTGTGACAGTCTTCTTCAGCAGCGTCGGGCCTGTGCTCTCAGGTAATTAACAAATCATTCAGGAATTTAACTTTTAAGTTGTTGCTCCTATGCTTATTCATGAGTAAAACATAGATGAAAAACTGTGTTACTTTTCAGGAGTGGCAGTAGGAGCAGGGTGGCAAGTGCTGGTGGCATTCATAAACATCGGTTGCTACTACTTGGTGGGTATTCCATTTGGGGTCCTGTTTGGCTTCAAGCTAAAACTTGGTGCATTGGTAAGATCCATCGAAAAAGAGTACTTTTCTACATATACTCGTTTAGCCTATTGATCACCACGTTATTTGATGCAGAAGTAATTGCTTACATATGTTCTTCAATCTTGCAGGGGATATGGATGGGCATGCTGACGGGCACGTTACTCCAGATGGCTATACTTCTTTTCATTATCAAGAGAACAGAATGGGAGAGACAGGTACAATTACTTGTTAAAAAGATTTGTCCGGGATGAAATTAACTACGAATTGATAAAAAAAAAGATGAATTGTGACTGGTTACGAAAAAAATTATTGTGAATGTTACAGGCCGTGTTAGCAGCAGTGAGGATCATGGAGATGGGAGGAAAGAGTGAGGACCAACCATTGATGACATTTCCATGTATAGATGATCAGATGGATCCTGCAAATGCGGAAATTTATATGCACACAAGCCGGAAAAATATAGAATTAGTATGTAATGATCAAGCATAGAACTTCCGTTATAATTAGGTAAAAAAATTCCCTTTTTTGTTCGGATGATCAATCTGTCACTTATGTTTCCGTTAGTACGGAAAATTAACAGTACTATTGTGTATCAGCCTGATCTCACGGCCAGATAGGTGTGGACTATTACGAAACTTAGAAGGTTATGATGTGGACAAATACCAGAATTGCCCCTGATGAGCTTAGACTATAAATAAAGAGGCTATTGTATCATGTAAACAGATCCGAGAATAAACAAAAAACTAGTCTGTTGTTCTCCCGCATTGATGTCTCTTGTATTTTGATCTACTCTGTTTTTCTTGGTGATTGATTGCATGGATTGAATTGCTGTTTACCTATTCTACATCGATTTCTTAACACGTTATCAACACGAATCGTTTTACAAGGTGAAAGGTATGCAAATCACGAATCAATCTATTACGCATTGCAATTTCGTAAATCTAATATCAAGATTGAAATTATTTTCAATTGCAATGCCATGTCTAGATCTGTTATATCCTAGGCAAATCTAAACATAGATTGATCCATGATCTATTTGTTTGATTGTTCGTGTGGTTAATCTAGTAGATTAATCATATAGTATCTAGATTGGTTTTCTAGATAGATGGAAATCAGACAAATCATAAGAACATGGGTAGATCCGGCACTATCAGCTGCTGTACAGCCACAGCCCGCCCTCGGCCGGCCCGAAGTCGCCAGCCGCTGGAAAACAACACCGCCCGAAGTACGACGCCTCTACCGTAAAATTTTTGCTTTTTAGTCCAAAATTTAAAAGTTTTTTACATATGGACCCCTGGAGAAAAGATTTGCAAAAATGGACCCCTAGCACGGTGCCAATTCACATGGCGCCCGGGGTACACGACACGGCGCCATATTCGTTGGCGCCGTAAATGGACACGTAGGATCCACGGTGGCACAACACGGCGCCAAAGCACATGGCGCCGTGACATTCATGCACGGCGCTAACGTTCGTGGCGCCGTTTCCTGGGACTTAACACCGAGCGCAGTCCCCAGCCCCCTCACTCCACTCCTCTGTTTGAACAGACCGAGCAAGCAGAGAGCAGCCTCCGCCGCCGCCCCTCTCTCCCCCCTCAAAATCCACCCCAATCCATCGATTTTCTTCGCGATTTTGCTTCCAAACCGAGCAAGCAAGGTGAGCTCTCTCTCCTCCTTTGATTTGTTGCAGTAGATATGGATTATTTGAGGTACATTTCGTAGGGCAAAAGTTGAAACCCTAGATGAAATTAGTTGGATTTGGCTCGGTTTTAGGTTCGATTCGCACTAGATATGCGTAATGTATTAGCAATAATGTGTATAGATCCGTTTCTAGGGTTTGATTATTGTACGTAATGACTGAGATATGTTTGTTTGTTGTGCTATAGATGGATAAGGTTGTGACTTTGCACCATGGTGGTACTGTGAAGAGAAATGACAATGGGGGTGTTGATTTGGAGGGCATGGAAGAGACCACATTGCTATTTAGTTCACGTCCGTCGTATGGTGAGGTCATTTATCGCTTGAAAGAGAGGTTGGGATGGACAGATGAGCATGGTGATGTCGTTATGCAAGGGTTGATTGATGTTGGGTCGTCAAAGGGGCCGCGTATAAAGAGATTGGTTTCGATTGGCAGCGACGGTGAATGGGATAACTATGTGGCCATTGTTTTGGACTCAGAGGTCAGAGCACCTGACTTGTTTGTGCAGAGGGTGGTGAGAGATCAATCGCCTCCTAGGGCTGCATTGGATCCCAATGACTCACCGTTGGTTGGGTCACCAGATCATGAAGAGGTCGAGGTGCAAGTTGTATCCTCGGCTCAAGTATGTGAGGTTCCATTGACTCAGGTAGAAGCTGACTCTGAGGATGTCGATGACCGCTTTGTTGGTGGATTCGACGAGGAGACAGTGTTTGAGGAACCCATGGTTTGTGTAGCATCTAACAGGGTGGATGTACAGCTTGCAGGAGACGAGGCTGATTATGAGGATGCGAGGGCTGTGGACTCAGATGATGATAGACCAGTCACAGGTTTGACGTCTAGCGAAATTGAGATGTTGAGAAGAATGTTTCCTGGCCGTGATCCACTAGTGTCCGATTATAATGACCTGAGCAACGCACATAGGGCTATCGCGGATGGAGGGCAAATGCAGAGGGACGTACCTAGGCCTGGGGCTAGTATCATAATTCAGAAGGGTCATGTCTTTGAGGATATGTCGGCATTGAAGATGTGGTTGAAAGAGTACTCGATCGTGCACAACCGTCCATACCGGGTTAAGAACTCATACGCCAAACGTCGGTACACCATCAAATGTGAGAGCACAGGGTGTGCATGGAAAGTCTGTGCCAGGAAGGTGAAGGGTACGGAGAGGTTTAAGATTACAACTGTGGATGGACCGCACAGCTGTGGGTCTTCCGAGCCCAGCCAGAAACATCGTCAGTTGACTTCTCGGTTCATTGCAACCCGCCTGTACCCCATGATAAAGCACATGCTGACGATGCGCGTGGCAGCAGTGATAGAGGCCGTTAAACTAAAGTGGCACTACACAATCAAGTATGGGAAAGCATGGAGGGCGCAACAACGTGCTTTGAAGTTGATTTATGGTGATTGGGAGGAGGCGTATGAGCGTTTGCCGGCCATGTTGAACGCAATGAAAGCGGCCAATGCAGGAATGCGGTATGAGTACGTGCCTAAGCCTGATGTATGGGTTAATGGAAGACAGATTTTTTTCGAGCATTCTGGTGCTTTGGTCAGTGTGTCGAGGCTTTCAAACATTGTAGGCCTGTTCTGTCAATTGATGGGACGTTCCTGTTGGGCAAGTATGAGGGAACGTTGTTGATTTCTATTGGTTGTGATGCGGACAACTCGCTTGTGCCGTTGGCTTTTGCTTTGGTGGAGAAGGAGGACAAATCTAGCTGGGCTTGGTTTCTACGGCTTGTACGGATCCATGTGGTTGGCCCGGGGAGGGAGGTATGTGTGTTGTCTGACAGGCACGCTGGGATCTTGAGCGCCGTTAAGGAAGTGATACCAGGACATTTACATGTACATCATCGTTGGTGCACAAGGCACCTTGCAGAGAACTTGTTCAAAAAAGATGGGGTGAAGGCCAACTTTGCACTTTTCGAGGAGGTATGTCGCCAGAGGGAGGTAAAGCTGTTCGATGAGAAGTTAGAGGAGTTGAAAACGAAAACTAATGCCGAGGGTCGTGATTGGATAAGGGGTTTAATGAGGGATGTGCACAAATGGTCAAGGGCTCATGACCCATTGGGAAGGAGGTATGGGTTCATGACTAGCAACATGGCAGAATGCTTCAACGGGCTGCTTAAGGGGGCACGTGGATTGCCAGTTACCGCAATTGCGGCGTTCACTTTCTACAAGTGTGTTGCATGGTTTGTCAACCGGCACCGGGAAGCCTCAGACATGTTAAAGGCACATGCACGTTGGCCACCTCGTCCTCACGGCTTCATTACCAAAGCGAATATGCAAGCCAATGAACAGGAGTACCACTGTTTTGACCATGTGACAGGCACGTATGAGGTTGTTGAGGGTGGAGGGACAACCGAGAATGGAGAGCTCCGAGAGGCCCGAAAGCATAAGGTCGTGATTACATCCTTCACATGCACATGCGGTGTTCCCGACAAGTTCCATTTTCCATGCTCCCACATGGTGACCGCATGCAGGGCCCGGAATGTCGATGTTGAGACCAAAATCCCGAGACTATTCAGCGTGGATGCGTTGGTGAGGACATGGGCCCCACGGTTCGAGCCATATCGTGATGAAAGCGAGTGGCCACTTTACTCGGGTCCCAGGTACATAGCGGACGCGGGGTTACGTTGGCACAAGAGGGGCAGCAGGAAGCGGTCAAGGTACAAGATGGACATGGATCGGATACCTGGTCGCACCAAGAGGGGTAGGGCAAATCCCTTCGTTGAGGACCCACAGGAGACACACTGCGGTATGTGTGGTCTATTGGGTCACAATTCACGGACGTGTCAACGTCGTTCCACTCAGGTTAGCATCGTTAGGTCTAGAGAGCATAATTTTTAGATATTTTGTTATTTTTATCACTAACGTAATTTTGAATGCACAGGATGGCGAGGTACCGGCTGGTGGACGAGTTCTACGACAGAGAGCACCGCGGCAAGCTCACGATGATTCCCATACTGCGTCCTCCAACCCATGATGATGAGAGTTGTGTTTATGTGTATGTGTATGTGTATGTGTATTTTATATGTGTGCATGACGATGTATGTGTGCATATATGTATGTATGTATGATTTGAGATATATATATGTAAAATGTATGCATCTAGACTTTATTCAGTTATGCGTATGTGTTTATATGTGAATGTATGTATTTTGTATATGTGCATGTGTGCATGTGTTTTGTATATGCAAAAACAGACAGCTCTTTGCTGTTTTTTCTGTAGCTTTTCGTAGCACGGCGCCAAACACTCTGGCGCCGAGATATTGAAAAACGGCGCCAGTAACTTTGGCGCCGGGATGTGGCGCCAAAGTTTTGCGCGCCGTATTTCAATATCTCGGCGCCAGAGTGTTTGGCGCCGTGATATGGGTGTTTGGCGCCGTGATTATTGCACTTGCATTAAAACTGCAAGCTATAGTTGTTTCGTTCCATCCGCATCCGCACAAATAATACTAATTGACATTCACCAAATGAATAAGCACAACCCAAAATAACATACTGAGTGCATACGTCCACATACATACATAGTCCACATATATAGTTCATAAATTTTCAGAAAATACATACGTCCGTATACATCAAACATTAAAATAACCTACTGAGTGCATCGAGGCCACTTCCCCTTTCTCTGAGCATCAGGGTACTGCTCAAGGGCTGCCTTGGCACGCCGCGCTCTCTCTAACTTCTTCTGCCTTTCTCCCTTGCGCTTTGCCGCGGCCCTCCTACACTCCTCCTCACGGTGTTCCCTCGCGGCCTCCTCCTGTTTCTTCTCCCTTTCCCACCTCTCCTTTCGTTCTTCATCCCACTTCTTATTGGCGTCAAGATATTTTTTGTCATCCTCAGCGATCGCAGTGTCGATCCACTGCTCAAAATCACAAAGCGGTGGAGGCTCCTGCAAATGTACGCATTCGTTAAACCAACAGAATTAATACCAATTCGATGAATCGACAATACAACATACCATCTTGCCGAGGACAACGGCGGCACGTGGCGGATCGAACGCCCAGTTGGCGCACATCCAGTACCTCTGCCTATATGTATCCGGATCATCCGACCTTTCCACTTTGCAAGGATCGCCGCAATAACACATCGGCACGGGAACACCGGATGGAGGTGGCAAACGAGTGAAGCCCATGACAACCTAAAATGCGAAATGAATAAGATTTATAATTTTTCTCGTTTCTAACCCTAGGTTAGCTAGTTACCCAAATCAAACCCTAATCCAACTAATTTCAACCCTAGAAACGGATCTATACACATTATTGCTAATACATTACGCATATCTAGTGCGAATCGAACCTAAAACCGAGCCAAATCCAACTAATTTCATCTAGGGTTTCAACTTTTGCCCTACGAAATGTACCTCAAATAATCCATATCTACTGCAACAAATCAAAGGAGGAGAGGGAGCTCACCTTGCTTGCTCGGTTTGGAAGCAAAATCGTAAGAAAATTCGTTGGATTGGGATGTATTTGGGGAGGGGAGAGAGGGGCGGCGGCGGAGGCTGCTCTCTGCTTGCTCGGTCTATTTGAACAGAGCACTGAGGGGTGCTGGGGGGCCGGGGGCTGCGCTCGGTGTTAAGTCCCAGGAAACGGCGCCACGAACGTTAGCGCCGTGCATGAATGTCACGGCGCCATGTGCTTTGGCGCCGTGTTGTGCCACCGTGGATCCTACGTGTCCATTTACGGCGCCAACGAATATGGCGCCGTGTCGTGTACCCCGGGCGCCATGTGAATTGGCGCCGTGCTAGGGGTCCATTTTTGCAAATCTTTTCTCCAGGGGTCCATATGTAAAAAACTTTTAAATTTTGGACTAAAAAGCAAAAATTTTACCCTCTACCTGGGTCGCGTGGCCGCCAAAACCACCAGCCGCCAGCTTGACCTCGGCCACTGCTGGCCGACACGAAGTTGCACCGGTCGGAACCGCCTAAAAAAACGCACGGCGCCGCCTGCTCGGTGTCGGCCGCCACTGCTCCACTTCCCCGCGCTGGAGGAAATCGCCAGCCACCGCACGGTCCCAGCTCGACCCAGCCACCTAAAGCCATTGGTCACAACTCGAGGTCGCCCGACATCACCTTCGCCCATCGCGCCACCGCCGCGTCACCTGAGACCTCCCCGGCGTCGCCGCGCTGCCCCCAGGGCCCGACGCCTCCGCCCATGGCCACCAGCGCGCCTAAAGACACGACTGTCGCCGCCTGAGGCCGAACCTTAGCGCCGCCACCTGTGGTCAAACCGCGCCCCGTAGCCGCTTGACCAAGGACGGACGCTGCCCCACGCGTCAGTGACGGGAAGTTACGTCAGAGGATCTCATTTGTCTATGCACAGCTCCCGGCACCCCGAAGACACCACCGCACCCGGCCACTCGCCGCTGCTCGGTTTTCGTGCCCGCGCTTGCTGTCGTGCCTCCGGCCTGAAGCCCCCACCACAGTCGCCGGCGCGCACGAAGACGCCGCCGTGCCCGACCGCCACGCTCGGCTAATGCGTTGCGCCTGGCCACCCGCTTCACGCCCGGCCGACCGCCCACTGCCTCCCCACCAGCCGCCGCCACTCACACGGGAGACCGGTGGCTAGGGTTTTTAACCCTAGCCACCGGGTTAGCAGGCCGCGCGACAGAAAACAGGCTAAATTGGGCCCAATTAGACCGAAATGAAGAAAGGAAAAAACTGGTCGGCAGAATATTTGGAATCTAGTCCTTGGACTCTAGGAAAATTAGGTAATATTGCTGAGATGTTGAAAATATCATACAATTTGACCCTGAAGTATGTCAGAATTGCAACTAAGTCCAATAGACCGAATTTCTTCCGTGTAATTTATTTCCTAGATTGTTTAAGCTTTATTTTAATATAGTTATCTTGTGGCATTGTTGTTTCTAGAATTATTTTATTCAGCATATTATTTCTGCTTATTTAATGATTCTAAAAATTGCTTATTAATTAGCAAAAATTCATTAAAATTTCTAGAAAATTCCAGAAAATCCTAGAAACATGGTTTTTAGGTATATGAGCTTCCGTAAATTTTTGAAACCTTAGACTTAGCACACCTTGGAAGCATCATATTTCTTTTATGGTTTATTTCCTGGCATTGTGTGTTTGGAGATTTATTTAATGGGTTAGTAATTCTGAAAATTACTTAAATACTTCAATAATTATCAAAAAATTCCAAGGTTGCTAGGAAAATCTGGCAAATGATAAATTATCTATTGTTTAGATAAAAGTAAATCTTTACTATTTGCACTCATTTCATGCGCTTGAAAAGTACTTACCAACAGTAACTATGCAAGAAATTGCATGAATATTGTAGGACTTTGGGCATCACTAAGTGGATATTCGCATGCTTCGAATGGCTGCAGTTGTCTCACCTAGGCTTATTTTATTATAGTCATGCTAATGTCATGCCTGACGCTGACGTAGTTGTACCCTTTCTACCGCTGAAAGGTAAAAACTTTGTAGCTTATGAGGTATTGCCTCTACTCTACCCTAAAGAATGACTATATGATTTAGGTCCGTTGGGCATAAGGGCCTTCTCTGAAAGAATGGCCAAACCCATAAAAGGTTACTAATGTTCCTGTAGACACTTTGCCAGGATCTACTTCTATCTTTAGGACCTGAAGTCCCTACGCGAGTGTTACTACGCCTTGCACCATTTTGTCTATGGACTGAGTTTAGACAACCTATATGTTACCAATAGTAGGTGCATTCATAAGTAAGAATATGCCATGGTGAACAATATGGAGGCCAGTAGCATTCTCCCTATGCCATGGTGCTTCATTTAGATGTTTTCCCTACATAAGTAGCATCAATAGTATAGATACAACTCCTGTCGAGTTTGATCTTGCTCATGAAGAGCACATCTTATCTTTTGCCTTAGGTTGAAATTGGACATTAGATAATTATTTCTCAGATGCCATAAATGTGTTTGGTCTAAGTTGTTCTATTAAAGCCTTACCCCTACTGAACAGTTACTCAATAGAACACATTGCCAGCAGCATATCTTACCTACAGTAAATAATTAATCATGCATGGAACAAAATTTGTAAATATTATGCCTGACATTTCAAAGGAATGATATGCCTCAGTTCATTTTTGGCCGGATGACAATAGGAAAAGTGTCCTTGAGGACACAAGGAATCTAATCAAATGTTAAATCATAGAAGGATCACCTCCATTAGAAACGCTATGAACCTCAAAAACTTGAAGTATGTATATAACCCCATCTTCCATGTTACAAAGTATATGTTGGTTTCCCACCAATAAATTTTACTCCTGAAGTAGTATAATAGCAATTTATTGCTAAAACTCTGAGTTCATTCAAAGCAAATGCTAGAAGCAGGCGCTTTCATTTGGAATTTTATGGTTGGCGTGAAAAGGGGGAGAAATTTGGGGTACATGTGGAACATTCAAGGCATAAGTAATGACAAGCATAGTGGCATATCCTAGGTCAAACCTAGAAGCAAATAAGCTTGAAACTATAAATAATCTAGTTTATTTGAGAGATAATGAAAATTGCTATCCACATTATTGGCAAATGAAAATCATTGCAAATCAAGGAAGTAGAGATATTTGGGATAATCTACCAGAAGTAGAGATGTGCAATTTTCCATGCCACTACATTAATAAATTTCTAGCTCACTGCATTAAATAAAAGGAAAACCCCCAAATCAAGGATTAGTGTGTATTAGAAGAACCGATCATTTCCCATATAACATCACCACCGTAGCATACACCATTTGGGCCACCACTAGAAGTTGGGATCAGATTGGATATGAAATTCCATCTAACATGTATCTATAGTTAGGGGATTTTGAAGTATGCTATTAAGCAAGATCAAATCTCAGCTAAATTTACAGAAAGATCTTTGAATGCCCAAAATATATCGTGTGTCCATAGTAAGGGGAGATAAATGCCCAAAATCTTTGAATGCCATGATATTTTCGTGAAGAAAGATCTTTGGTATAAGGTTCACACACTAACCAAGCTAAATTTAAATTTAGTTGATACTTCTGTACGCCAGAAGCGGGGAGACTACCAGGTTTCTTTTCCATTGCATAAAGGAGTTTATAGTATTTACTTGAAGTAAATATATCGCTAAGTTTGGAATACCTCTGGTTAAATAGTATATCCATCTTTGTGAAGTTGACTTATTGGTCATTGATCTAGAGTCTACAGGGACGCCTATGGATCTAAGGTCTAGTAACACTAGTCAAAATAATTATTAAACACTCCTTAAACACTCCAAAAGATAAATCACCTTGAAGGTGAAATACCTCACGAAGAGGCTCATCACGAAGATGAAAATCCCAGTAATTAAGCGCACACATATTTCAATGTTGGGGAGCACGACCAATAATCTTTCGTTTGGGAAATGACAAAGATTTGGTTAAACATTAAAAGACACCCAATTATGAGGATATTTGGAGAAAAGTTGTCAACAACCAGTTTTCCTCTAAAATTGCTAAAGTTTCTCGTATGAGAATATAAATTCGGAATCAAAGTCCATGGTCGAGCACCTGAAGTGTTCATATCTGGTAAAGAAAATGAAAGGATGCAATTGAGGATGAACCATAATCATAGATAAAAGTCTTAGAACTTGTTAGTTCAGACTTAATAAGTCATTATGAGATAATGAGGTGGTGAAAGCGATGGTTCAAGAATCCCTGAAGAGATCGATATTCTCCTGTTATAAATGAAATAATGTTCTGTTATATAATAACTTTGGCAGATGATATGAATAAGATATGCAGTTATTGGATTATGAAAATCCTTGATGAGATCCATGAAGTGACTCAAAACTCGATCCCGGAAGGACTCAGTGTTTCAACAAGAAAGTAAATTGCAACATGTATATATGTATATAAAACTCATACTTGATGAACTCTTACCCGAAGAAAGAGTATCTTCCAGAAGAGAAAAATATCTACTAAAAGATAAAACATTTCCCTAAAGAGAAATTAAATTGCCAGTTGATCAAAAATACACCAATGATTATGCAATCCCTAGAAGTGGATAAGGACCTATCCAAGACCTGAGAAAATGGAATGAGGAAACTAAAGACCAGAAGTGCTCCATATAAGCACATATGAAGTGCATCTCCTACCAGAAGCTAATGGAGTGGCAATTTTCTTTATTACCATGAAGGTACCATATATATTGGTGTTATTGGCAAAATTGATTAATCCCCTAAGTGCCAAAATTAAGACTGGTTATATTGATTCTGTGGTGGTATGACTATGCTTTTCGTTATGCAGAACATACTTTTGGTTGTACAGTGCCACTCAGAGATGATTGCTAAATATTAAGAACCTGAAAGGTCTTAACAAGTCACATTCTGAAGAAATGTGGCCTTAGGGTTGATTACCCCCATATCCTAATTAGGATAAATTTTTGCTTATGTTGAACATATAAATAAGTGGTATTTTTGAAAAGTTAAGTATATTACTGCCAAATTGTTTTATCGTCTCTTTATCCAGAAGAATAATGAGACAAATGTCTAGAAGACTACACATTTTGGTCATCCACTAGATATACTCACAATATATATTGGCTTGTATTTATTTCTTATTAAAGGCATTGGAATAATGAGACTACACCGGGAAGTTGTCTTCAGGGGGAGCGTCTTCAGGGGGAGCATATACTAAACCTTTATAATTATGCATGAGACTCAGAAGATCTCGACATCAATCTAACCTAAAAGGTATTTACTCGATGATCACTACTTTGAAGGTGTTTTCCACTTATCGGTATAAGTCCAATCAATGGACATGATAAAGGTCCTGAAGATCATAATTAATCTTGAAGATAAGCGTTGTAATCTTTTTTTCTTAGTAAGTTTTCCCATTGGGTTTTCTTACTTGAAGGTTTTTAATGAGGCAACAAATGCAATGTAATTTAACATGTGCTGTGTACTCTTTTCTCCATTCCTTTTTTCCCAATAGCTTTTTGGAAGGAGTTTTAAACGAGGCATATGCATATCGTGGTATGAAACCTAACCAGAATGTATTTGGCTCAAGCGAATGATTAGCCACATCCAAAAGTCATGTGGCATAAACACCATTGACACTATTATCCCTGAGGATAATGCAGTTTGTGTGGCACAGATGCAAATGGGCTATGTTAAAGTAATATCGCAAAGCATATTGCTTCTAAATTTTTATATCCTCATGAGCTCCAGAAGAATAGAGAGGTAAAGATATTGAAAGCTGGGTCTTGTGATAATCTGGTAGATATATTCATAAAATCCCTTCCAGCCCCTACCTTCTAGAAGTGCATATGAGGCATTGGGATGAGGCGACCTAGAGAGTTACAAGGTTCAGGGGAGCAAATCCATGAACCGTAGCCCTTATGTAAGATCAGAAGACTTATATGATCTTGAAGATCTAAATGTTGCACTCTTTTTCCCTTTGTGAGTTTTACCTAAAGTTTTCTCATGTAAAGGTTTTTAATGAGGCAACAAGTGCGACACAAGAAACGGATGTGATGTACTCTTTTCTCCATCACTTTTTTCCCACTGGGTTTTTGGGAAGAGTTTTTAATGAGGCATGTGTATGCCGTGGTATTCACCCAAGGGGGAGTGTTACAAAATATAGAAGGTTACGGTGTGGCCAAATACCAGAATTGCCCCTAGTGGGCTTAGACCATAAATAGAGAGGCTATTGTACCATGTAAACATATCTGAGAATAAATAAAAGACTACTCTGGTGTTCTTTCTCATTGGTGTCTCTTGTGTTTGATCTACTGTGTTTCTTGGTGATTGATTGCGTGGATTGAATTGCCGTTCATCTGTTCTACATCGATTTCTTAACGTGGACACCATGCCTAAACTAAGGCCCGTTAGGGATAGCTGACCCACCAAGCTCATTAGTATAGTTCATCGCGTATGGTTTATTCTATCAAGAAGGCATTCTACTTCTAATTTTTTAAAAATAATCTATTTTTATTTCAAATTATAGTGATATACCTGCTTTTTTATTTTACAAAAATAGCCATCTATCATCTCACAATTGGGCGACATGGCAAACCGCGCGCCCAATAGTTGGGAGACATATGGCCAAGTCGCCCAATGGGTGGAGTGACTACTTGCTACCTGCCCGTCCTTTCCTCTTTGACCAGACCCCCTCATGGGCTCTATCACCATTTCTTTTACGAGAAAACGAGAGGAGCTCAAGAGAGGAGAAAAAAGAGGGAGAGAAGGAGAGGGGAAGTGAAGAACGGGAGAAGGTTGGGAGAGGAAGAGGAGAGAGGGAGAAGTAGAGGAGCTTGGGAGAGGGAGAGAAGGAGAGGAGAGGAGCTCGGGAGAAGGAGTGAAGGAGAGGAGAGCAGCTCGGGAGAAGGAGAGAAGAAGAGGAGGGGAGCTTGTGAAGTTAGAGAGGAAGATGAAGGAAGTTCATTCATAAGAAGAAAAGGTCTTCGTGTGAAGGTAATAGCCTCATCCGTTCTTATTCTCAAACAAATGTAGGCAACGTGTAGCTATGTATTTGTTTAGCACGTATTTGGTGAATGCATGTCGACAAATGGTAATATTTGCAGTGAGAATTCACTCATATCCAAATCAAAACATTAAAAGTACAATACGGTATTGGTACTATTCATGAAGGTCCATACGGTGTTGACCTGAGTGATTTCCCGCAAGTCAGTATGGTACACCCGGACATGGAGAATACTCGAATCGGAGATGTCCTGTAATGGGTCACACGCAGCTTCTCGAACCCGAGGTGTGCAGTGTTGTCCTACATGGGCTTTGGAGTCATTCTGCCATGAACATTCGGTGAGACTTGAGGAGATTGATGCACATAGTTGCATGGAAGGGCTTTGTGGAAAGTTGCTAGTGACGTAGTTACGAGTGCATGCTACTTATGCAACCATGTCCGAAGGGAGTCACAGGAGGTCCGATTGGTGGGAGCAGCTTTGGCACGCAGTGCGTGGTTCATCAAGAGGACACAGTGGACGATGTTGCAGAGGTAGAACCAAAATATCGCACACCGCATGCTGAGCCCACCTGACAGAAGCATGCAGATATTTCTAAGGCAAATCAGGAAGATCGTACTATGCAAGCTAAGCCCACTAGACAGGTAGGTGTAGGGGAGTATGTCGACATCATTGTGCGTCAAATGAAGATGGACGACCAGATGGCCTGGGGCGAGGAGGAAGCTTTAGAAGAGGATGGCGATGACTCTCTCGATGAGGACAAAGGTCCCATGTCACAGGCATGGAATAGGGTGGATGTTGAGAATCTTTCTGTGCACGACGAGCATTAATCACCATGGGAATACCATGCTATAGAGGTTGAGCTTCATTCATTGTTTGCTGACAAGGGATCACTGCAAGATACCATTAAACTCTAGGCCTTGTCCATGCAGCAGACATTTCAAGTCTAAAATCTAGCCAGGAGCAGTACACCGTGGTCTGCGAGTAGGTTGGCTGATCTTGGTGTGTACACACACCTAAACCTAAGTACGAGACTCACTAAATTGTCTCGAAGGTGGAGCTGCACTCCTGTGTGCTTAGTAGTGTTTTACCAAAGCATCACAACCTGACATCCACCTTTATAGCCAAACTCATGTATGGTGAGATAGTGAAGAAGAAGGAACTGGAGGCCAAGCACATCATGGTGGCTATTGAGCAAAAATTCAAGTACAAAATTTGCTACATCAAGGCATGGTGTGCGAAGCGAAAGGCTTTGGAAAGGAGGTTCGATTGTTTCGAGGTAGCTTACAATAACCTTCCTCGTATGCTCAAGGTGCTGCGAGACAGGAACTCAGGCACATACAATGTTGTGAAGGACAAGCCGTCCAGAAGACCGCCTAGTTACTTAGTTTTACAGAGGGCCTTCTTAACCTTCGATGCCTGCATCCATGCTTTCAGAAACATGTTACAAGTGATTTGAATATATGGGACATTTCTAATATAGAAATACAAGGGGTATATCCTGATAGCAATTGGCATTGATGGCAACAATAAGATTCTGCCCTTGGCCATTGCATTAGTCAAAAGTGAGAATTTTGATAGCTGGTTGTAGCTCCTTCAATATCTGATGGAGGGAGTAGTCAGGGCATGTCCTGATATCTATATAATCCATTATCGCCACCCTCGAGATAATCAAAGCCATAAGAAAACTTCAGCAAAACCTAGAGGAGTCTTCCCTTGGTTAGACATGAGGAACAGATGGTGCATTCGCCATCTAGGGCCCAACTTCTTCAAGTAGTTCAAGCAGTAAACATTGATGAAGCTATTCATGAGGTTAGTTATGTAGAACCGGTAGCATAAATTAGATGCACTGTGGGAGATGTTGGAGGAGCACACCAGGAAGCACATCATCGTGAGGAACAAGATGTCGACCATTTCTTGAGTGGCGCAACCTGAATGCCTCGCACCATTACCAAAGCTTGACCCTCCCGGTGTGACACAGAGGACCTCTAGGAATATCAAGTGCTTCTCCCATTGGATTGAGGCCTAACCATTGGAGAAGTGGTCTTTGTTGCACGAACGGACGATGTGAGGTATGGCATAATAACCACTAACCTTGCATAGGTGTACACTTAGGTTCTTAGGGACGTCCATTCTTAGCCCCTTGTTGCCATCGTCGAAGGCATTCTATAAGGTATAATCGGATATTTCAGGGAAAGGCATGCAAATATAGCACTTCATGTAGCCAATCCACATACATCGTACTACTTGAAAATCTCAGCGTGCATGTAGGCCAAGACTAAGAAGGGTCTGTCGCACATGGTCTACGTGAAGCATTATTTTGACATGCTCATTCGGGACAGAGCCAAATTTGGTACTGCTCGCTCTCTTGTTACCTAGTTGCACATGTAATAAGCCAAAGCTCCTTCACAAGCTATGCTCTCATGTCCTCGCCGCATGTGGTACTATCAACATGGAGCTATCGAACTTCATGTCAGAGTGTTTCATGAATGAGAGGGTGTTGCAGGCGTAGTGTGGTGAGCTAATAGGCTTCAAGGTTGTGTGTAGCTTTACCACATCAGATATTGCACAGAGGGCTTAGATTCCAAATCTGGACCATTTGAAGGGTGGGAAGGGACAGCAGCAGAGTCATCGCATTAGGAATGATATGGACGAAGGAGAAGTTGGAGTGGCGGGCAGACATTGCGACCGTTGTAGCCAGGAAGGCCACACTGCGAGAAGATGCAAGGCGCCAGCCGACGAGTAGCAGCACCACTTCTTGTTTGTGTATGTAGTGGTATTAAGAGTAAAAATATTATCATTTTGTAACTTTATTTGCAAACTTTAACTTCATTTGTAGTGTCAATCCATGAAGTGTAGCACCACTTTTTGTTGTGTGTGTAGTGGTATTAAGAGTAAAAATGCTATCAGGTTGTAACTTCATTTGCAAGCTTCAACTTTATTTGCCAGCCTTGCACAGTGATAGGACCAAACAAGACAGATTTTGCATAGCGTCCTGACTCGACAAAATGAGATAGCCTTGCATTGTGATAAGACCAAATAGGGCAGCTTTGCGCAATGATGTGATGCTACGTTGGTCCACAAATTGTCTGGCGTGCCACTGCCTCACGGATGCAAATTTGCCCAAACTGAATTAGACTTGTGAAATGTACGTTGCGTCGACTTAGCCTATAAGTACTACTCCTTAT
This sequence comes from Dendrocalamus latiflorus, assembly GCA_017311315.1. NCBI lineage: Eukaryota > Viridiplantae > Streptophyta > Magnoliopsida > Poales > Poaceae > Dendrocalamus > Dendrocalamus latiflorus. The sequence continues at coordinate 7,249,757 of CM029675.1, forward strand.
GCACCGTGTTTTCCTACACCACGACTGCAATGCTACATCGCTAGTATGGAGAAGCAATGGGAGGAGATCATCCGACTCGCAAGAGCTGCTGCAGCCTAGGACGAATAAGCGGAGCATTCCAGGAGGCCACCTCCCTGAGATGAAGCCCCCTACCTCCAACCCAACCCATACCTGAACATTCCCACAGAGCATTCACTGCAAGACCCGCTCGTAGGTGAGATACCCCCCCCTTTGTTGGTGCAGGGACGCATGCAAGTTTTTCATGTCCAAGAAGCGGTTGAGCTTGGCCATGCATTACTAGGGTTATGGTAACTATGCTTAGGACTATCCCGACCGATGTTGGGATATGGCCCGCTACCGAAAATCGGTAAGAACGGGTTATAGTACATTCTCCTACTAGTTCTCTTGTATGGCACACACTAACAAGCTCTCTTATCTTCCTGTAGTCTCCAGATCCGCTATGTGCCTACCTCAAATGAATCGACTGGGAGATCAACCCGCACAACCAGTGGACTCTGGATTGCGAGGAGTGGGATGCCTAGGTGGCACCCGAGAGGATGGAGAATGTAGCGAAGAAAAAAGTGAGCATATCTGGCGGGAGACGTAAGCTCACCTAGAGGTGTATAGGCATAGGGATCGGGAGGCCCGTAGGGAGGATCACGAATGGGTGGCCAAGGCTAGGGCCACCGGCGAGACCTACAATACCGAACTCGAGAGGAAGGGCAAATGGCCACGTTCCACGCAGTACTTCGACCCTCTTTATCTATATGTCCCATGTATTTCTAATTCCCTAAAGGCATGCATGTATCATCCTTGCTTCGTTAGCCTGCATGCCATGTAACTCCCTTGTCAAATCAACCGTCATGTTGTTTTTCTTATGCCAATTTTTTGAAGTTCTCCGTGTATGAATTCCCTGTTGCATCGCAATATCACTTACCTTCCTACTTATGAATCATTGTCAGCACAATAGTCCTCATAAAATTTTTCAGAAATTTATCGCACTACAACAACATATGATGATCACAAAATGTTATTGTGAGTCTAACAGGTTTCATACCATTCAGAATCTACGAAAATCACAAATGAACCAACCAACATTGTCTGCCCTTTTATTTCAAAAAAATAACAACCTATAAACAAAATTTGCTAAATGTATTACCTGCAAAAATTGCCATTTACACCTCCATAATTATTTCCATTGGCTTAATAAAATAAAAATGTTATTATTTTAGTTCACTTAGCCGTTGGGCAATTTGACCACGTGTTGCCTAACGGTTGGAGGACTTGCCCATGTCGCCCAACAGGGTGGCGACATATGGCCATTTTTGTAAAATAGAAAAATCACAGGTATATTACTATAATTTGAAATAAAAAATAGTAAAAAAATTCTCCTACTTCTACTTGTAAATATGGGGTGTAGGGCTACATATTGTACACACCACATCCATGGGAAAAGTGCGATAAAGTTGAGAAAAAGTTGGGGATATATCTTTTGTTTCCTGTTTTCCTTTTATATTCATGTGAGTTGAGTGCTTAGTGGTTAGCAGTGTGACCCCAAATACAATACATTATCAGCATGATAATACTCTCACTAAGGCTACCCCCCATGTTGTGTTTGATTTGGCTAGTCAATTCAGTTTTCGCGGTAATGTTTTATTGTAGATTGGTTTTCTCCCTACCTTACCATCGCCGCTCCCTCTCCCCTCGATTTGGCACATGTGATGTGGCCAGGAGTATGAATGCTACATTGCTTTGTGCTTCATCTATGCAATCTGAAGTTACAAGGCTTAGTAGTGCTGAATTGCGTAAGGAGAAAGAAGCAATCGGTTATAGGAGAGAGAAGAATATCCTAGTTTGTGCGGATGCTTATATGATTCCTCCTTTACGCAGTGCAAACAAGACAACAATGCATGGAATTAAAGGTGTGGATGGAGAAGAAAGATAGTTTGGCTAAAGAGGAAGACACAAAATCAATCAAGTTCTCGTGATTGTAGTTCTGTCCACAATGTTCATGAAGTTTTTGCTTGATCGCGCAAAATAGCACACCCGCAAGTGCACGGGTTGCCACTGAAATAGCGGCGAGTGTCGTGTTCTCCACAGGGACTAGACTGAGGCTACCGATGCTCAGCTAAAGCTAGGTCAATCAAATCAGGGGAGAAAACTAAACTACTAAACAAACTCTAACTCGCACGGATAAAACGATGAACGAACTAAATAAATGAAGGACAACGGGACGAACGATCGTACGAATGGACGTCGTACGACCGAACGAACAACACGACTACGACACAACGACACACGAACGACAATGACGACTGCACGAACGAATACGACTACCGACCGACAATCTAACTAACTACCGACCGCGAGACAGCAAAGGGAAAGTCGAGAAGCACTAGAGGAGTCTAGAAGCAAGGAGGGAGTCGAGAGAGAAAGAGAGGGAAGACGGTCGACAGCTAACTAAACGACGATGGCAAGACAACACAAGCACAAATCTACGAACGACTGCACGACTTAACTACCGACCGACCGTGGAAAGGAGAAAATAGGGAGGTCGAGAAGCAAGGAGGGGTCGAGACAGCACGAGGAGAGGAGATGGTCGTCGGCTCGCTAATCCGCGCTAACTCTCAAACATACACATAAACACATAAACTGGACATTGATACACAGGAAGCGCACACACTGTCCACAAGCACAAACTAACGCAAATTACTAACATTAAATTTAACTAACACAAAGATCACTAACATCAAAACAGATAACAAATAGCACTCCCAAGAATCCTACTAAACTGCTAGCAGAGTCCTCTCCCAATGTACTTTCTTCTGATTTGGCCCTCCAGCTTTTCAGGAATTGCAACAAAGTCCTCTCCCAATGTACTTTCTTCTGATTTAGACCTCCGGAGCTCCGATTTCTTCGCGGAAAGATCCTACGCACTCGTGTCGAAGCGTATTTCTGTATGGAGCAGTCCCGAAATGCCAAATTTGTCATTTATGCGCCTCGATCGCGCCGGCCTGCGAAAAAGTATTTAAAAATGTAAAATGGTCCATTTTGAGCAATTAAATATGGAAAAGCATGTAAATGACGATAAATGGTCCCGAAATGCGAAAAATAATGGGGTAAAATGACATCTAAATATATGTAAATATGACGCATGTCACTCCCCTCGATTTGGCACATGTGATGTGGCCAGGAGTATGAATGCTACATTGCTTTGTGCTTCATCTATGCAATCTGAAGTTACAAGGCTTAGTAGTGCTGAATTGCGTAAGGAGAAAGAAGCAATCGGTTATAGGAGAGAGAAGAATATCCTAGTTTGTGCGGATGCTTATATGATTCCTCCTTTACGCAGTGCAAACAAGACAACAATGCATGGAATTAAAGGTGTGGATGGAGAAGAAAGATAGTTTGGCTAAAGAGGAAGACACAAAATCAATCAAGTTCTCGTGATTGTAGTTCTGTCCACAATGTTCATGAAGTTTTTGCTTGATCGTGCAAAATAGCACACCCGCAAGTGCACGGGTTGCCACTGAAATAGCGGCGAGTGTCGTGTTCTCCACAGGGACTAGACTGAGGCTACCGATGCTCAGCTAAGGCTAGGTCAATCAAATCAGGGGAGAAAACTAAACTACTAAACAAACTCTAACTCGCACGGATAAAACGACGAACAAACTAAATAAACGAAGGACAACGGGACGAACGATCGTACGAATGGACATCGTACGACCGAACGAACAACACGACTACGACACAACGACACACGAATGACAATGACGATTGCACGAACGAATACGACTACCGATCGACAATCTAACTAACTACCGACCCGCGAGACAGCAAAGGGAAAGTCGAGAAGCACTAGAGGAGTCTAGAAGCAAGGAGGGAGTCGAGAGAGAAAGAGAGGGAAGACGGTCGACAGCTAACTAAACGACGATGGCAAGACAACACAAGCACAAATCTACGAACGACTGCACGACTTAACTACCGACCGACCGTGGAAAGGAGAAAATAGGGAGGTCGAGAAGCAAGGAGGGGTCGAGACAGCACGAGGAGAGGAGATGGTCGTCGGCTCGCTAATCCGCGCTAACTCTCAAACATACACATAAACACATAAACTGGACATTGATACACAGGAAGCGCACACACTGTCCACAAGCACAAACTAACGCAAATTACTAACATTAAATTTAACTAACACAAAGATCACTAACATCAAAACAGATAACAAATAGCACTCCCAAGAATCCTACTAAACTGCTAACAGAGTCCTCTCCCAATGTACTTTCTTCTGATTTGGCCCTCCAGCTTTTCAGGAATTGCAACAAAGTCCTCTCCCAATGTACTTTCTTCTGATTTAGACCTCCGGAGCTCCGATTTCTTCGCGGAAAGATCCTACGCACTCGTGTCGAAGCGTATTTCTGTATGGAGCAGTCCCAAAATGCCAAATTTGTCATTTATGCGCCTCGATCGCGCCGGCCTGCGAAAAAGTATTTAAAAATGTAAAATGGTCCATTTTGAGCAATTAAATATGGAAAAGCATGTAAATGACGATAAATGGTCCCGAAATGCGAAAAATAATGGGGTAAAATGACATCTAAATATATGTAAATATGACGCATGTCACTCCCCTCGATTTGGCACATGTGATGTGGCCAGGAGTATGAATGCTACATTGCTTTGTGCTTCATCTATGCAATCGGAAGTTACAAGGCTTAGTAGTGCTGAATTGCGTAAGGAGAAAGAAGCAATCGGTTATAGGAGAGAGAAGAATATCCTAGTTTGTGCGGATGCTTATATGATTCCTCCTTTACGCAGTGCAAACAAGACAACAATGCATGGAATTAAAGGTGTGGATGGAGAAGAAAGATAGTTTGGCTAAAGAGGAAGACACAAAATCAATCAAGTTCTCGTGATTGTAGTTCTGTCCACAATGTTCATGAAGTTTTCAACATCAATTCTGAGATTTCTAATACACACAAAATACATATTTGGAGCTTACTACACAAATTCATGAAGTCTACTTTCCAACGAATCAAACGGCGCTTGATTGGAGCTTCCTACACAAAGTTATGGAAACTTTATTGGATGCTGTATGAGCTGTCCGGAGAGACGCGCGAGACCTATCAAATATAAAGAGTCCGAGTATTGCAATGCAAGTAATGATAAAATCCGACCACACCATGGTTTTCCAAAGGTTGAGAAGGATTCCTTTTCAGGTTTCAAATGGATTTGGAAGCCCCTTGAACAAAAAAAGAAAACATATAAAGATTTGAATTCAGTTCGAATTCGGTTCAAATCAGACAGGAAGTCCAACACTAAAACACCCATAACTTTCACAAACGGAGTCCGATTTGGGCGTTCTTAGACTCGTTGGAAAGCTATTTCGAAGCCCCATACAATGTATAAGGTCCTAGCCATGGAATCCTCATGGTCATGTTGCAAATTGAGAGAGAATCTGGTGGTAGTAGTTTAGATATTTTTTTGTTCGTATTGGAATTTGTTTCAGCCTTAGGCCAGGTTGTGCGTGAGTTTTAGTCAAGGCCGTGCATTGTGCACCAATATAAGGCCAGGGCCTTAGCCCCATTGTAACTTAGGCTATGATATAATAAGTTTTTATACTTATGAAATAAAGAAGAAAATCAACATGATGGTTGGTGGCAGCCAGATTGCGTGATTGCAAGGTTTTCGTATTTGGAGTTTGCTGAGTTGGTGCAAAGTAAGAATAGAATATTCTTTAGATTGCCCATTGAATCTACAAGGTTCATCTCTTCTAATTCGTGTCTTCTTGCTGAATTCACGATTTGAGGAGTTCGGCAGATTGCTTCTAGTGTGCGCCTTGCATACTAGTGCAAATTGCTCTTATCAATATTGTTTGTTGCATCAAGACAAGGAGAAGACTCTATACAAGGAGAGGGAACCTCGCTGAACATACTGGGAAAGATTGGGTCATCCCTACACATCAACTAATACTTAGTTGGTCTGCATCAACATGCCTACACATGCGCACTGACACTAACAGCGGTGTTCCCCAAGTCATCGTGCCAAACACCTCCACATACGTGTCAGCAAGCCATCAACACCGATCATGTGAACGCTGAGGTCATTGGGCTGAATGGACGTATGCCTCTGCAACTGAGCCACTAGTCAACATCGAGATCGAAATGTTGTGTGCCATTGATCGCCGCCACTGATGGGCTAGGCATGTCGTTGGCCACCCCTATCGGAGCTGATGACAAGCACGCCTCACGTGCGCGTTGCAGCCGTCTGGAGCAAAGCAGTGGGCACGCCTTCGTGTGCACCACAGCCAGATCAATCCCCCATCGCTAGTCATCGTCTCCACGCAAGCGCTGTTCGGATTGGGCTCGCCATCACTGAATACTGATGGGCATATGGCCTTGCCTCAGGCAAGGAGAACGGCTGACGCGTAGTCTCTGTAGATCACATTTAGTAATATGGTGAAACACTTTACATGCTAAAATCTAACTTTGTAACTTATCTGACAAAACAATAAAAAAAACAACATCAATTAGCACTATTGATTCTTACTTCTACTGGTTAGCAAATATGTCATACCATATCATAAGAGAAATATTATATAGGTCATCATCCGTCAGTAAACGAGAAGTCCATATGAGGACAACATACTACTTCTTCATGTAGAAAGTAAAATTAACTAATTAAGCCTTGATAATCAGCAAAGGATAGCCTGAGATAGTTAGACAATAATACAATTTATAAAATAGTACTGTCCTTAACTGGATAGAGTAGTTGTAACCTATTTCTCTGCTTCTCCGATAGTGCCTGCACTACTCTCGGCACTCCACTTCCTACTATGCCATTGAGAACATGATTGCTTGAAAATGTGTTGAAGTAATACAGACACCTCATGACTAGAAATAAAAATATATGCATGAAAACTGAAATGCCAGCAAAATGTTTCTAAGCATCTCCAAAATGGAATCTATAGTTATTTCCCTATACAATACACACCATGCTTGTGCTGTGGAGCCAAGAAATGCTAGCAAAATGTTTCTAAGCATCTTCTAAGCATATGTTCCGGCATCAGCACCAGCAACATAAGCCTAGAATTAGTAGTTGTACCTACAGCAATCGAATATATCATTCCATTCCATTTGAATCAAGATTATGAAACATGAATGTGCTATGGGCAACACTGCTACTTCCTTTCATGTAATGAGATCAAATTGTGCATTTGTACTACACTGAAAACTAAGTCTCATTTCAGTAAAATGGGCCTAGGATATCCACCCTCTTTTTCTAAAAAGAACAGCCCAATTAATCATGTATCAACTAATATTTTGAAAAAAAGATCATTTCATTTGAAACATGATTTGCCTAATTTCACCACCCTAAGAAGTAAGAACAGTGCAATAGTGCATTTAGGAGACCAAGATTCCTACACATCTCTTCATTTCATTCGAATCAAGATTCATCTAACTGAGAAACACCAAATGACTAAATCAAATGAAGACCGAGATAGGGGGACTGACAAGCCGCTTGTGTGTCGTGCCGGCCACGCTCACACTCGCTAGCTACTCACGGGCTCAAGGCGCTAACTGCCACCTGCTGCCCATGCCCTGTCCCGCTCTACTCCCGCGCTGGCCATTGCTCTAGGCTCTCGTCGTCTCACGGCCTCACTAGTCACAGAGTCACCACATGCGCGGCACCGTCGCCGCACTCTCGATTAGGGATGGCAATCGGGCGCGGCGGGTACGGGTAGTACTCACCCATACCCGTATCCGCGACCCCGATTTATGCCCGCGGGTATACCCGCGAAGGACGACGGGTAAAAAACCCCGCCCATACCCGTCGCCCGCGGGTACCTGTCGCCCGCGGGCATACCCGTTTACCCGCGAAATACATCACCAATACATATAGACGTGTATTTGTGTCTAATTCAAATAGTATATGAAAACAGGGGTTTTGTGCAACCAATCTAAACATGCTAGTAGTTTATGGATATATGCCTATTCTGCTTTGCATCTTTTGTCAGTGTGACACACACAAATCCTGCATTAACATGTTTCACTGTTACTAAAGCAATTGGCTAGATGTTGATTGTGTTCATCCTTGCAGGGCAGTTGGTTGTCGCATCTTTGCTGAGCAGGAACATTAAGTCAAGGTTGCTCCTAAGAAAATCCTGAAAAGGCAGTGCCCTTATTTGGCAAGCAAGATGAGAGTCTTTTGCAGGTAATCTTACTTCCAAAGCTTCAACATTCTATTTACTCAAGAAGTCCAGAGTACGGCTTTTTATCAGATGAGTTGCTTCTTAATGGCAGGTTTACAAAGCAGACACGAGAAGTACTGATGATTTGGATCCAGAAATGTTTGAGGTGGTTCTCTTCTCATTGTTTCAAAGCTGAATTCATACAGAGTTTATGGGCAGCTATTTATACATGATTGAATAAATCAAAATATAGGGGTCCAGCTAGAAGTCTTTCAATTCACTATGGAAAAATTTAATACTGAATTTGGCAGTTGCAGGATGCATAAGTTGTTAACCATATTTTCTGAAATCTCAATATCCATTTTCAGGGCTTGACATGTACCTTCTAGTGGGGCGGCGGGTGGACCTCGACCGGCGGATGGATCTGGACCTGGGTGGGGGCGGCAGCGGGGGCGCGGGGCGGCAACTGGATCTCGGGAGTCAGCGAGGAAGGAGCGAAGGAGGAGATGAGGGCGCGTCGAGAGTCGCCGAGGAGATGTGGATTCGAAAAAAGTGGGCGGCGGCTGGGGAGTTAGTTGAGTGGAGGTGAGGTGAGGTGAGATTAGAACCGTTGATGGTGGGAGAGTTCCTTACCCTCACGGCCCCTCCGACGTCCGGCAGCCTGACGCCGATGACCTCGTGGACCTTGGCGCCATCGAGGTCGTCGTCCTTGGGAAGCGCCATGACGAGCAGCTCCTTGTAGCCGCCTCCGCCGCTCCGCCGGCCCCGGCCCTGGCGCAGGCGAAACCCATGCTGGATCTGGACTCTTGAGGATGGGCGGCGGCTGGATCTTGACTCTTGAGGACGGGCGGCGGCCGGATCTTGACTCTTGAGGACGGGCGACGGTTGGATCTGGAGGACGGTTGGGGGCGGCAGCGATGGAGGAAGAGGCTGCGCTAGAGAGTGGAGACTGGAGACAGCGCGTCGGGAGTCGGCGAGGAAGGAAGGAGGAGAGGGGAGTTGGGAGTCGGCGCTGGGGAGTGGGGACTGAGGAGGTCTGGAGGAATGACCGATGAATGAATGTGGGTGGCGGCTGGGAGTTGAGTGGATTCGGGAGGCGTGGATGGCTGCGTTAGGGTTAGGGTTTTGTTAGTTGGCAGGTAAACGGGTAAGACGGGTACGGGTAGAGCTTACCTATACCCGTGCCTGTTTACCCGCTGGGCAGAAAGTTCCCCCCATTTTCATACCCGTGGGTAGAAAATGCATCCTATACCCGGCTCTATTAGGGTATTTACCCACGGGTATACGGGTAACGGGCACAATTGCCACCCCTACTCTCGATTGAGTCCCTTCCTTTGTAGGTTGTAGCTGCCTCTGCTATTCCAGTAGTTAGCGTTAGCACTTAGTCGATTAGGAGATGGCCTCATGGCTAGGCAAATCCTAAATAGGCTAGCCAAATGGGCCAGTAGTGGTAGGATGGGAGGGGGGGAAATGGGCCAGAAGATTTTAGCATAAATTTGGATTGATTGGGTATAAAAAATGAAGAATTTGGCCCAACTAAGTATATATGTTTGTATTATAGCTTGTATATACTAGTTTTTTGCCACAAATTTTGGATATTCAGCTGAATACCTATGAACTATGGGCGGTCCGCCCCTGACCGTGGTGTCTCTATGCTATAACTGCTACAATTGTCAACACGCAGCAGAGGTCGCCCCGTGGCGTACCGCTGCGCTTGCTAAGGACGGAGTGGAAGTCACCGCTGCCGCCACAATCGTCCCCAGTGAGGACAATGTTGGGCTTCTACCGCCGCTTTGGTTTAGGATTGAATGGGCATGCGGGGCACTGTGGTGTATCTGACACTGTTGCCATGCTATGTCACTACTCATTGTTGCCATGCTATGTCACTACTCATCGCCGATGCCACCACCTCCCATATCGCTATCACCCTAGTCACCGACCCTGTCGTCGCTCACCTTCGCATGCACGTCCATGTATGGCTAGGTTGAGCCATGCTAGGGTTAGACAAACCTAAATAGGTTGACTAGATGGGTCATGGGCCATTAGCTATGGAAATTGGCCCAAAAGAACCAATCGGTCTTAGCGTTTTTACAAAAAAGCCCTTGGGGTTTTACAAAAAAGCCCTTATGGCTTCCATTAGGTGGGAAATTGCGGAATAAACATAAAAAATTTTCTAGTTCTCAAGATTAAGTCCTTTAGGCTTTATTTAGTTACCAAAATTTTTTCTACTATTTTTAGTGTATGGAAATCTTGTGTATGTGTCGTAAAATAGTAGGAAGTTATAGAAAATTATTGGAAATTAATGGTTTGTTATTTGCTGCTTAAGTAAATTGCTTTTATTACAACTACATATGCTTTGACTCATGCGGACATGTTCTACCTATTTAATACTTTATGGTAATTATTTGTATGTTGCTATATAGTATTGTAGGTGACATGGATGGTGTAGGATCACTATGGCAAGTTAAAGTGGGTGAATGAATCCTTCAAAATATTCCCATTGGTATTTTCAACTCTATGTAGTAGAAACACAAACTCACAACTCACTAAAGCCAAGAGATAAAACACACAAGTCAACTGAGACTTTACTATCTCTACAATAATACTGCCTGTCAGGGTGCAGTTGTATTGCTAGGGCCTGACCACTCAGGTCACCGATCTGATCACGCTGGCAGTTGGACCACACTTGGGTCATCGGTCTGACCGCACTGGCTAGTTTGAGTGCTTGCTTCACTAGTCCGAACAAGAAGGGCAGTCTTACTGTTCATGTCACTACGGTATGACCGCTCATTGAGGTAGTGCATAGAACATCACTATACACGATGTAAGAAAAGGCTAATTTCTAAATTACTAATCCAAATACAATAAAACTTGGCACAAGTCCTCTCTATGATGTCAGAAACCAATTTCAATCTTGGATCATGAAGATCAGTGAAAGTTTTGACCTTTATGTAGAACAAGGAATGTTGTGCCAAAACTGGGAAAAAGAGGAAACCCTTGATCTGTTCTTACTCGTGAGTTGTTGATGATCTAGAAACCTTAGATGGGTTTTCACATATCATAGCAAGCTAGATCATAGCACAAACTTAAGCCAAATCACACACAATCGCAAAACCCCAAAATAACCTCTCTCTTGAGGAAAACCGGACAACCACAAGATCTTTCCGTAGAACATGCCTAGATGAATGGGATCTTATCTTCAAGAGATAACTCCACTTCTTGCACATCCATGGCACCAAAGAGAGTAGAAGGAGATAAAATCCAACTAACAAAACCAAGCAAATCAAAAGCACAATGAAGAATTGATGGAATAACTCACTTGGACGAAGTTTGGATATTCATTTCATTTAGAGAGAAATATTTTACAGCCACTCCCTCAGAATGATAGAGCTCTAATCCTAGAATACACAAACAAGTATCTACACAAAAGAAATCCTAATCTCTCTCAAAAGCCTAGAAAATCCTCTCTTTTAACTCTCACGAGGGTTTATATTGTGGAGGCTCTCTCCTCACACCAAACCAAGAAAATACTCTTGGGCTCAGGAGGTACAATTGGTGGTGGGAAGGGCTGGGGTGTGGTTTGGGGATGCTTGGGGTCCCTTTTATAGGGCCGAGGAGGGGACACGAAGGAGTGATTTACTCGTTGGAGTTATGGTGGCGAGATCTTCGACGTGGGAAGAAAGGAAGGAGGAGTGCGAAAGGAAAGGAGGGGTGTGGGGATTAGGGAAATTAATTCAGGCGGTGCATGGTTTCCAACATATGAGAGAATGGGGAAAGGAAAGGCGGCCGGTGCAGATTCAAGTGATTGGTGGCGGAAAAGGAAAGAGAAAGGGAGGGAGAAGGAAAGTAAGAAGAAGATGACAAGGTGGCCCACACGCAAGTGCGAGAAGAGTAAGGGGAGAGAGTGGTGGGAAATCAGCGCTAGCCACTTGTGGGCCCAGGAGAGAGGGCGAGAGATTTAAAATAGTTTTTTATTTTTTTTATTTTAAGAAAGCCTAAGCAATCCATTAAGTGCAAATAAAATAGCAAATAAAGTTCAAAAAATTTAGAAACATTCATAAAAGTTCTAGGATACATTTTTGACTTAGAAGAATTATTTTCAACTCAAGTTGGTATTTAATTTTTATGTTGAAAATATTTTTAAATTTTAAAATTAGATTTTAAGCACCATAAAATCACAAAAAATCTAGATAAAAGCCAAATAAGCTCAAATAATTAATTTGATTATGATTTCTACAAAAATTCAAAATATCCTTCATTTAATAATATTTTCACTTAAATTACTTTCCAAAAGAAGACTTTTTAAAAGCTGAAAAACAGGCAAATGAAAACCAAAACTCAGGCAAACCAAATAAATTTTTTATTTTAAATAAAATAGTTTTTTACTAATAATTTTGAAATGAACAGCTGGGCTGTTACAAACTACCACCTTAGAAAGAATCTCGTCTCCGAGATTCGGACGTGCTAGCAAAGAAATGGGTTTGGATCTTACTCTACATGGCTGGAGCTATGATCTGATTCAGACGTCCCTTCATAAACTTCTGTGGCCTTCTATTTGTTGTCTGAAGGTTGTTGGTAATTGATGTTCCAGGCGTATCCTTCCTTACTATCTGTTGCTTCTTAGGGCAGTTGTTGGCACAGTCAGGGGCGGAACTGGGCCTCGGGCTAGGTAGGCTATAGTCCGAGGCCCAGCAAAATTAATAATGCAAAAATATTTTTAAGTGGGCTGAAAAATACACTGTTTAATAGCTCAGCCCGAGGCATCACAGCCCAGCCCGAGGTGGCATAAGTGGCCCAACCCACAATGGAAACCCTAGCGCCCATGATCTGCAACTCGTGCTCTTCTCCACTCGTGTTCTTCTCACGTCTATTCCCAACTCCCTCATCCAGGCGTTCCGATGGCGGCGGCGGCTCTCCCATCTCCCCTCGCAGCATCTCTCCCCTCTCCTCCTGCGGAGGCTCTCTCCTCTCCCCCCACGACGGCTCTCCCCTCTCCTCCCGCGCCGACACTCCCCTTTCTCCCGGTGGCCACTCTCCCCTCTCTCCCGGCGGTATACGGAAGACTGAAACCCTAATCCCCAATCCCACTGGCACTATCCTAGCATGGCCCTCGCCTGCGCGCGCTCGCCTGTGCGGCCGCGCCGGCCGCCGCCCTCGCCTCGTGCGGTCGCGCCCAGTGCCAGCCACCGCCCTCGCCTCCTCCGCTCCATCGCGACTTCTTGATTTTCACTGGTGAGTGGTGGCCATGCTACCTGATCTGTTTATAGGTACATCATTTATTCATTTATGCTAATGCTATGCAATCTGTATGCATGAAGGAAGCCAGAAAAAGTGGTGCTCATCATTTAGCTGAAGAAACAACACTTATGTAATTAATATTTGGGGGCTATCTGTGATCTAAGGTTCTCTTAACATAACAACTTACATATCTGTAATTTCTATAGATTCAGTTACCAGAGACCAGTTTATCTAGTGAATTAATTTTTTACATTCCTATTGATTGCATTGTTTCACCTTTGTTCCTCTTTCTTTCCTAGATAAAATGCACAAGGTGTCATGTTAGTTTTGACTTCTGAGCAATATGAGGGAATGTTGGATCTTATTGTTGAAAACTTGAAATAGACGATGACATCAGTTACTGGAAGAAGCATTTCAGTGATTCTACAAAAGTCTTGGATGGTGAATTGGTGATAATAGATATCAATGCAGCAGGTTGTTTTACTTTGTTAATCTTTAAGCTCTTTGCACCTGCTCAAGTTGTGCCCTTTAGTGTTCATTACATTACATTGCTTGTGTTTTTATCCCCAGACCATAGTCCTTGAGCTGTCACTGAAATTTTAGTAAACTAAGGACATCAATTATAGTATTGTCATATATTTTTAAAAGGAATTATAGGCATCCACACCTCTTAGGTCACCTTCACTTGCTGAGAATTAGGGGTTAGGCATGCCATTTCAACTAGCTGAATAGCGAATATGTTATTATGTGCACCTTGCTTTGCATACAAATTATCTAATGTGTTTTGCTTTTTTTCAGCTTTGCTGCACCTTAGATGGTCGGTAATCTGACCAATATTACTTCAAATCTAGGTTTAGACCTCAAAAGATCTTTCAGGTAATTTAATATTTCTTAAACTCATGTCAAGTACTTTTTTCCTGAAACTGAACATTTGTGAACATTTGCTATAGAAACTAAAGATACCAAAATTTGATGTTGGTTTAGTAATGATCATTGATGTCTTACTTTCAATTATTCGCTATAGAGTTAATAGTGAATACAAAATGAAGAGGATCAATGATGCGTTTCTGATGTACTTTTGTTATGTTGTGGTATATTGGTATGGGTATAAATTGACGTTAGTTTTTAGTTGTTAGAATTTAGCCCGGGGCGTAGCCAAATCCTGGTTCCGCCACTGGGCAAAGTGTCCCATCTCATGGCAGTTGAAATAAGTAACTCCTACTAAGTTTGTGTCCTTATGTGGGAAGCCAACTATCACGGCTTTGTTGTCTTCAGTGTTGGAAGAAGTGTTGGCCAGAACTAGCTCTCTTGCTGACGGTGATGGCTAGAATCTATTGATCTGTGGTAGAGTTCTTCTAGCTTTGGGAAAGCTTGCAGTGTTCTAGTACTAGGCAGGCATCTGTCTCTTTTGGTTCTCTATCTCCTGGAGCTTAGACTCCTGGCGGATGGTCTTGCTGATGAGCAGGTTGAAGTCAGCGTAGTCATTGTAAAGGAGTTGAACCAACAGGTTGTCGTTGAGTCCTTCTAGGAATCTTTCCTGCTTGGCTTGATTTGTGGTGACATCTTTTGGTGCGTAGCGCTCCAGCTGGTTGAACTTCTGCATGTACTCATTCACAGAATGACATCTTTGTCGCAGAGCTCAAAATTCCCTCTTCTTAAGAGTGATGGTGCCAAGGGGAACATGAGCTTTGCGGAAGTCTGCACGAACTCATTCCAAGTTATGGCTTGTATGTTGGCATGAGCGGCGGTATAGGTGTCCCACCATTCTGAAGCTGGTCTGTTCAGCTGATGAGAAGTGAACAAAACTCTTTTCCAATCATTGCATTGGATAATGTTCAGCTTCTTTCCTATGGCTCTAAGCCAATCATCTGTATCCATGGGGTCAGTGCTACTAGAGAAGGTTAGGAGGACACATCCTCATAAATTCTAATAGTCATGATTGTGGAGCTTGAGCTGGAGGCTATGCGGGTTGTGTAGGGTTGTTGATGGTCCGCACTAGTAGCTGAATGAGTTGATTCTAGTTGGCCATCATCTGAGCCCAGTCGGGTCCATTGGCAGGAGGTGGCAGAGGAATGGGATCATTCTGTCCTCCATTAGTTCCATTGTGGTTGTTAATGCCATTGCCATTACCTTTGGTGTTCACCATATGCTTGATTCTTCCAAGAATTAGGAGAGAGGAGATTTAAGGCAAAGGAGGATGTTGTAGGCGTGGCCCCCACCTAAGCCCAGCAGGCCTGTTAGAGGGTTGTAAGGCCCAGAATGGGACATGTGTAATGGCATAAGTGCCTCTGAGGGGAATACTCAGATGTAAGGGTATAATTGTAAAATCACTCCCCATATGGATATATATACAACACAGGCCATGGGGAGAAACCCTAAGCCATTGCTCACCTAACTCTCCACTACCATACTCTCTCTCTGTTTGGTCTATAACCACAACAGTTGGCGCCATCCGTGGGGAGGACAAGAGCAAGCCTCCAGATTTGAAGGGGGATGGCACCAAAGAAAGATTCATCATCGACGGCGAGGAAGAAGAAGGTGGGGGCGGCGGAATCTCGCGTCAACACCAGGGCTTCGGCGTTGGCAGCTGCAGGTGCAGGTGGCGATGCGGGCGTGACGGTCGTAGACGCCGACGTTCACGACGCGACGCCCGATCCCTCCACCACAGCCGCGACTACCAACCCCGCCACCGTCGCCACGACGCTCGACCCCGCCACCACCGCCACGACGACCGACCTCGCCACCATCGCCACGACGCTCGACCCCGCCACCATCGCCACGACGCTCGACCCCGCCACCGCCGCCACGACGACCGATCCCGCCACCATCGCTATGGCAGCCGAAAGTGCCCCACGCGTAGCAGGTAACCCCACAATAGGTACCGCGACAATCGCCAGCAGCGTCGCCCGGGTCGTCGGAGGTGGCAATGCGGGTGCGTCTGCTCTCCCGCCCGGCGCAGGAATGGTGAGCGGTTCCGGCGGCAACGCGGGCTTCGTCGCCGGCCCCAGGGTCCTTCACGACAGCTCTGCGGGCAGCCCGGGAGCGCAGGCCGTGGTCGTCGCTGCTCTGGTCGCGCCGTTGGGCGCACCGATGGCCCCAATCACGTCCACAGTAGAGAACGCCCTGCTGACGGCGTGCGAGACATACAAGAGGCTCGGAGCCAACAAGCCCCACAGGTGGTCGCATCGGAGCCCACTCCGGAGAGGGCGGATAGCCGTGACGCCCTCACATCTAGCCGCGTCCCACTGCGACGCATGGACCAGGAGTCCCCACTCTAAGCGGGCTTGCAGCAGGCGGCATGGCCTGAGGACTTCAAGTTCCCGAGTGTCATCGAGGCGTACAAAGGTGACACGGACCCACGAGAGTTCGTGCGCGTGTACGAGACCGCCATCGAAGACGCTGGCGGAGATGACACCACGAAGGCAAAGGGACTCCCTCTCGCATTGCAAGGGGTGGTGCTCTCTTGGTTCTTCACCATCGAGCCGCACTCCATCTACGTGTGGGACCAGATCCGCGACCGACTCTACAACAACTTCCAGGGAAACTACATTGAGCGCGTCGACGCTGACCAGCTATTCACAGTCAAGCGAAAACCTGCGGAGAGGCTCCGGGATTACTTTAAGCGCTTCGCGAAGGTACGCTGCCAGGTCAAGGACATCAATGAAACAACCGTCATCAACACAGTGATACAAGGCCTCCGCCCGGGACCACTGGCTGAATACAACGCGCGCAAACCAATCAAGACGGTGGCGAAGCTCTTGGACAAGATGGAAGAGTACGCCAGAGCGGAGGAGGACGCGTGGCGGTGACACGGCGACGACTCCGACAACAATCAGGCGAAGGGTCGGCAAAAAACGATGGCTCACCGAAGGAGGGCTCCTCGAAAGGCAAGCGCAAGCAGGAACAGTTGAAGGACGCCTCCGAGTGCAAGGATCCCCAGCACAAGGACTCGTCAGCCGACAGGCCCAAACGTGACCAACGTAAATCTCAGAAACCTCGCTACGTCTTTGACATCGAGGGTAGCTCCGAAGATAACGCCCCTGCTGGTCGTGGCAGCAAAGGGTGCCGTGCCCAGGGGCGCGGGCGGGGTCACGACGACAGAGCCCATGAAGAGTACAACGACCAGCACCACGGGCTGTGGTGCGAAGTCCACGGTCGGGGCAACCACGACATGCGTGCGTGCGCCACTATCGCAGCGCTCCGGCAGAGCGTTGCCAGAGACAAAAACCCTGAGGCACGCACGCCTGTCATGGCTCACGTCCAACACCCCCAGGACCAAGGAATACAACCTCAGGAAGGCCCCCTGTGGATTCAGGCTCACGTGCAGCAATCTCGGGAGGGCCTTCTGCAGTTGCAAGCCCCGGAAGGAGCCCAGCGCAGGATCATAAACGTCATTTCTGAGGGCTCCTCATTGGGGTTCGCCTCGGCGCGGCAGCGGAAGGTCTACGCGAGGAGGCTACACCACGTTGTGGCATACCCAGCGCAGGCGCCGCCGGAGTGGGCACACAACACGAGATCACCTTCACGCCCGCTGACGCTGAAGGCGTGGAGTTCCCCCACCAAGATCCCCTGGTCGTCCAGGTCCTCATCGTAGGATACGAGGTCAGGCGCGTCCTGGTCGACGGAGGAAGTTCCGCGAACATCTTGTTCACAGCGGCCTTCGACCAGATGGGGATCCCCCGAAGTCATTTGGGCCCTTCGGGCATCCCGTTGCAGGGCTTCGGACGGCAACCCCTGTGGGCATTGTGATGAGGACATCACTTCTTCGGATACACACAATACTCCTCCACTTGACATTCAAGGACCAATCACTAGAGCTCGCGCCCGACAATTGAATTTACAGGTGAGCTCATTCCTAAGTACTTCTTTTTGTTCATTTGAGAATCGATTGCTACCTAATGATTTAATTATGATTAGGAACCATGGAGAGGACCTAGAAGTACTTGGAGAAGGACTACAAGATGCACAAGTCCAGCAAGGGCGGTCGAATCATGTTGGAGGGCCAACTCAAGCCGACTTCGAATCCAATTCGGAGTCTAGGACCAGGCCGCACTAAAATGAACGCCCAGATCGCATCCGGGCTCCGTTTTGGACGTTCTACATATGGATGGAAAGCGGAGAAGACAACCTTTCCAATGGCTTTGGTCTCTACAACATGTCACCCACAAACTGATGGCCAAACTGAGGTGGTGAACCGCACATTGTCTACCATGTTGAGAGCTGTTTTGAATAATAATTTGAAGCTATGGGAAGAGTGTTTGCCACATGTTGAGTTCGCATATAATCGAGCGGAACACTCCACCACCAAGGTAAGTCCTTTCCAGGTAGTGTATGGATTCAATCCACGTGCCCCTATTGATATTTTACCTTTGCCTACTAGTGAGAGAGTTCATAATGATGCTAAGGAGCGTGCTGATTTTATTGTCAAAATGCATGAGACTACTAAGGCAAACATTGAAAAGATGAATGAAAAAAATAGGATTTCTGGTAGTAAAGGTAGAAAGGAAGTTAAACTTGAACCGGGTGATTTTGTTTGGTTGCACTTGAGAAAGGATTAGATTTCCTGAGATAAGAAAGTCAAAATTGATGCCTAGAGCTGCTGGTCCTTTTAAGATAGTTGAGAAGATAAATGATAATGCATATAAACTTGAGTTGCCTCCCGAGTTTGGGGTTAGTCCCACCTTTAACATTTCATATTTGAAGCCATACTTGGGAGAAGAAGATGAGGCTGAGTTGAGGACAACTCCGCTTCAAGAGAAAGAGGATGATGAGGACATCACTTCTTCGGATACACACAACACTCCTCCACTTGACATTCAAGGACCAATCACTAGAGCTCGCGCCCGACAATTGAATTTACAGGTGAGCTCGTTCCTAAGTACTTCTTTTTGTTCATTTGAGAATCGATTGCTACCTAATGATTTAATTATGATTAGGAACCATGGAGAGGACCTAGAAGTACTTGGAGAAGGACTACAAGACGCACAAGTCCAGCAAGGGCGGTCGAATCATGTTGGAGGGCCAACTCAAGCCGACTTCGAATCCAATTCGGAGTCCAGGACTAGGCCGCACTAAAACGGACGCCCAGATCGCATCCGGGCTCCTTTTTGGACGTTCTACATATGGATGTAAAGCTGAGAAGACAACCTTTCCAATGGCTCTGGTCCCATGTCAAAATTCCTTCTGAGTCAACGGGAATCGTCGAAACAAGTGGGCGTTCAGAATCTGTCAGGGTGCTGCGTCACCGTCTTTTGGGCTGTTCGGCTTTGTATCGTGTTGGAGCCCATTAGGGCGTGTCCAGGGGTTTTGCATGCCCCTCACTCCTTTATATCCAGCCGCCACCCCCACCATTAGGGTTGGGTTTTGCTTAGATTAATCTGTTTTTGAACAGTTTCACCGTTCATCGGTTTGTGAGACCCCAACTTTCGAGTGCGAAATCAATACATCTGCAATTCAGTTGTGTTCTTCCTTGTTCTTGCTTGTGTTCTTCGATTCGCAGGCGAGGATTAGCCTTCTTGGCGAGGTCAACCGGGCTGCGCACGGTTGATAACCTGAGGAGACGTGGTGCTGCGATTGCAGGGTTCGGAACGTGTTGTTCGGAAGCCGGATCGATTTGTGTCGCGCCTCCACCAAATCGAACATATCCAAAACCTGTTGGAAGATCGGGACCCCATTCCTATCAAGTGGTAATCAGAGCTTCAGGTGTTCCTTCAGGTTCGAGTTATCCTACCTTTGTTGTTTTCGGTTTCATCCTAGAGTCCAAGAAAAAGCCCTAAAAAAATTGTAGTCATAGGTTTTTCCCTGTCGCAGATCTCATTTAGCCTTTTGCACAATTTGATTTCAGAGTCTGTAGTGTTGAGTTTGTGTCCTTAGTCGAGTTGTGTTGCTGGTTTAGATCGTGTTTTGTTTCGGGTTGTCTTGCTTCCGCTACCTCTCATACAAACCCTAGCCGTCAATTTTTGTTTTCCCACCCACCCATATCCCACCCTCTGTTTTGAGACATCCATCGCATCCCGTGATCACCCAGCACCATCCCCCACTTTTCCCCGAGCTTCCGCCCCCAGTTTCCACCAATTTCCTCCACCCGATTTCGTTTCGGCCTCCACAGCAACCATAACTCGGAGTCCCTTCTTCAAACGGCCGTAACTTTTGCATACGAACTCGAAATCAGGCGATTTTTTTTTGAAATTGGGTGAAATTAAATTTTGCATCCGAAACCCCCCGACTTTGTCAGGTTCGGCGAATTTATTTTGCCCAAATTCGGCCTGGAAAGTGTAGTACTCGAGCTCCGAAATTTCATTACCGAATTTACAGCACATTCATCATTTTCTGTAGGCCACACCTTACATCAGATTGAGGTGAAACTTTGTATGGTTCCTATTTCTGTGCTCTGCTCTATGAAACAAATATAAGAAAAAAGAAAAGAAAAATAAAAAATTTCGGCACCTAGGGCTTATAGCGAGCGTGCTATCCGTCCCTAAAAAAAGAGAGCACAGTTTTAGGTGAAAGAGCTTCATTTGTTTTGTGCTTATGCTGAATTAAGCTTCCTCATTGCCTAGCCATCTTTGTTGCTGTATTTGCTTTCCTATTCTGGTCTTGACTCCTTGTTCATCGTATCCTAACACTGATATAGGACACATTTAGACCAGCAACTAGGACCAGTGCTTTGGACATTTATTCAGCATTACTATCTATTATTGATTTGTGTTCCACTAACATATTTGGCCTGCCAAGCTCCATATATCTACTTCCGGATAGCACAATTTTTTGACTCTTGCAATCGTACCCACGCTCGACATGGTATCACGAATCAGCCACCGGTTCTACCACCTGCTGCTTTGGTAAGAACACTTGTAAGAGCTTGGTAAGCCACTTCCTTTGCGGGTTCCCACTGTCCTTACTTTGTAGTTGATAGGGATAATCCTTTTGTTTCCCTGTTTTTTCCACTAACCATGGCAGGAGACGATGAGGACGGGACACCGGTTGATTTCAACGAGTGTGTTAGTCGCGGCTAGCTACAAGCTGCGCTCGACAAACAAAATGCTTCATTCACTGAACTCGGTGCGAGAATGGACACCATCGTCGCCGCCATTGCCCAGTTGAACACCACAAAAGGCATTGAGCGGGTGGAGCGGCAGATGGCTGACCTCACTGGTCGGATGGACACATTGGAGGCACGCCTGCCACCTGTCAATGACGGCCATCATCATGATGATGACACAGTGTATGATGCGGATGGCAACATTGATCAGCGGGCGACACAAGATGCACAACTTCGTCGGCGTCTTCAGCAAAATCGACATGGTATGGGAGGTAATAACCAGAACCGTCATGGTAACGACGACCCTTTTGCTAAAGTCAAGTTTACCATTCCATCTTTTTCTGATCTTTATGATGCTGAAAAATATCTTGATTGGGAGATGACGGTAGAGCAGAAGTTTAATTCTCACTTGGTTCCTGAACAACATAGAGTTAGACAAGCTACTAGGGAGTTTAAGGACTTTGCTATTATCTGGTGGAATGAACTGGGTACCATGCGCGTACAACCTGATACATGGGAGCGATTAAAAGAAGCTATGCGTAATCGTTTTGTTCCTCCCTCATATAAACGTGATTTGAGAAAAAAATTGCAGCGCTTAGAATAGGGTGATAGTTCTGTTCAGGACTATTATGCTGAGCTTCAAAAGGGTATGGTGCGTTGTGGGGTAGTTGAGGAAACGGAGGATAAGATTTGTCGTTTTTACGGGGGGTTACGGCGTGACATTCAAGACATTGTTGATTATAAAGATTTTATTACTGTCAACCAGTTGTTCCAGCTTGCTATGCTTGCAGAAAAAGGAGTAAAGTCCATTACCGGTCCTTAAACTTTTTATGCTGTGTCATTCCGGTCCATAAACTTTTAAAGTATGTCATCCCGGTCCTTAAACTTTCAAAGTGTGGCAATATCCTATGTAGTTGTAGCAGTGAACTTTTTATGATGTGTCATCCTGGTCCATAGACTTTTAAAAAAAATTACCACACTTTGAAAGTTTAAGGACCGGGATGACATACTTTAAAAGTTTATGGACCGGAATGACACAACATAAAAAGTTTAAGGACCGGTAATGGACTTTACTCCAGAAAAAGAATTGCAGGGACGCAAGGAATCAGCGAAGGCAAGCATCGGACGACCCTTCTACACGCCGCGAACGACTACATCGATGGGACTGCCCAAGTCTTCTTCGAGTTTTCGTTCTCCTCCACCACCTGTTAACAAATTTGCAGCAGCGCCACCGAAGCCACCTTCCACGACACGCCTTGCAGATTCTACAAAAAATTCTTTGCAGAATCCAGCCAAGAGTTCTTCTTCCGTGGCTTCAACGGGCCGCTCCTCCGACATTCAGTGCCACCGCTACCATGGGCTTGGTCATGTGCAGAAGAATTGCCCTAGCCAACGGGCATACATCGCCACAGAAGATGGAGGCTATATCAGCACTTCGGATATCGAGGACGATGATGATGTTGCTGCTGCCTCGGACGCCAATGGCAGTGGTGATGACGACCTGATCCTTGGTGGGGCGTCCACAGCGACGCTACGGAGCATCATTGTGCAGCGAGTCCTCAGCACACAGGTACAACAACCAGATAAGCTTCAACGCCATAATTTGTTTCAGACTTTCTTCGCAATCAAGAACCGGCGCGCACGTGTCATCATTGATGGAGGAAGCTGCAACAACTTGGTGAGTTCTGATTTGGTCAAGAAACTTGGCTTGACCACGCGACCGCATCCACATCCATACCATATTCAGTGGTTAAATGACTCTGGAAAAGCTAAGGTAACGCAAACATGCCGAGTCCATTTTTCCATTAGTGCTTATGCTGATCATGTTGATTGTGATGTGGTTCTCATGCAAGCATGCTCTTTTTTATTGGGTCGACCTTGGGAATTTGATAATGATGCTTTACACCATGGTAGTAGTAACAAATACACTTTTATGCATAAGGGAAAGAAAGTTACTTTACTGCCTTTGACCCTAGCTGAGATTATAGAGGCCGATAGGGAGAGAGTTGCTGCTGCTAATGATACAAAGGAACATGATAAATCTGAAAAACAGCAAGTAATCCATTTGAAAAATTCTGTTATGCTTGCGACAAAATCAAACCTTGCTGAAATTGATGATGTTAATGATACATGCTATGCTTTTGTGTGCAAAGATGCTTTATTTTCTCTTGATAATATGCCTTGCACTTTGCCTGCTCCTGTCACTTACCTTTTGCAGGAGTTTAGAGATGTTTTCCCTGATGAGATACCTCCAGGACTTCCACCCATTCGAGGGATTGAGCACCAGATTGACTTGATCCCTGGAGCGAGTTTGCCAAACCGTGCGGCATATAGGACCAATCCCGAAGAGACTAAGGAGATTCAGTGACAAGATTGACTTGATCCCTGGAGCGAGTTTGCCAAACCGTGCGGCATACAGGACCAATCCCGAAGAGACTAAGGAGATTCAGTGACAAGTTAAAGACCTTTTGGACCGTGGGTACGTACGTGAGAGCCTTAGTCCTTGTGCTGTTCCTGTTCTTTTGGTTCCAAAAAAAGATGGTTCTTGGCGTATGTGTGTAGATTGTAGAGCCATTAACAACATTACTATACGGTATCGTCATCCTATTCCTAGGCTAGACGACATGCTTGATGAGTTGTGTGGTGCTATAATTTTCACAAAGATTGACTTGCGTAGTGGATACCACCAAATAAGAATGAAACTTGGCGATGAATGGAAAACTGCTTTTAAAACTAAGTTCGGCTTGTATGAGTGGTTAGTCATGCCTTTTGGTTTAACTAATGCACCTAGCACTTTCATGAGATTAATGAACGAGGTTTTACGTCCTTTCATTGGCAAATTTGTGGCCGTTTACTTTGATGATATCTTGATTTATAGCAAGTCCATGGATGAACATTTGAATCACTTACGTGATGTTTTTAATGTTTTGAGAAATGCACGTTTGTTTGGTAACCTTGAGAAGTGCACCTTTTGCACGGATCGAGTCTCTTTTCTTGGCTATGTTGTGACTCCACAGGGAATTGAGGTTGATAGAGCCAAGGTGGAGGCGATATGGAGTTGGCCCACGCCCACGACGGTCTCCCAAGTGCGGAGTTTTCTTGGCCTTGCAGGATTTTATCGCCGCTTTGTTAAGGAATTCAGCACCATTGCGACACCGTTGATTGAGTTGACAAAGAAAAGCATCGTGTTCCATTGGGGGCCATCACAAGAGGAGTCCTTTAATCTTTTGAAAGACAAGCTTACACACGCACCATTGCTCCAACTTCCGGATTTTGGTAAGACTTTTGAGCTGGAATTTGATGCTAGCGGAATTGGTATTGGTGGTGTTTTGATGCAAGAAGGCAAACCTGTTGCCTACTTTAGTGAAAAATTGAATGGTCCTACTCTTAATTATTCCACGTATGATAAAGAATTGTATGCTCTTGTTCGTTCTTTAGAGACGTGGCAACACTATTTATGGCCTAAAGAATTTGTCATTCATTCCGATCATGAATCACTTAAGCATATTCGTAGTCGAACCAATTTGAATCATAGACATGCTAAGTGGGTTGAATTTATTGAATCTTTTCCTTATGTCATTAAACACAAGAAAGGGAAAGATAATGTGATTGCTGATGCTTTGTCTCGACGCTATACCATGTTGTCTCAACTTGATTGTCGCATTTTTGGTCTTGAACCTATTAAAGCACAATATGCTTTTGATGCTGATTTTAAGGATGTGTTATTGCATTGTAAAGAGGGACAAGCATAGAATAAATTCGTGATCAATGATGGGTTTTTGTTTAGAGCTAACCGCCTATGCATTCCAGTTGGATCCGTTTGTCTTTTGTTGTTGCAGGAGGCGCATGGAGGTGGTTTGATGGGACATTTTGGTGCTAAGAAGACGGAGGATATTCCGGCCACACACTTCTTTTGGCCAAAGATGAGGCGAGATGTTGAGCGGTTTGTGGCTCGCTGCACTACATGTCAAAAAGCTAAGTCTCGCTTGAATCCACATGGTTTATATATGCCTCTTCCTGTTCCTTCTATTCCGTGGGCAGATATTTCTATGGACTTTGTTTTAGGATTGCCCAGGACTAAGAGGGGGAGGGATAGCATTTTTGTTGTTGTGGATCGCTTTTCTAAGATGGCTCACTTTATACCATGTCAAAAAACCGATGATGTCGTTCATATTGCTGACCTTTTTTTCAAAGAGATAGTTCGTTTGCATGGAATGCCTTCTACTATAGTTTCAGATCGTGATGCCAAGTTCTTGAGTCACTTTTGGCATACTCTATGGAACAAGTTGGGTAAAAAGTTGTTATTCTCTACAACATGTCACCCACAAACTGATGGCCAAACTGAGGTGGTGAACCGCACATTGTCTACCATGTTGAGAGCTGTTTTGAATAATAATTTGAAGCTATGGGAAGAGTGTTTGCCGCATGTTGAGTTCGCATATAATCGAGCGGAACACTCCACCACCAAGGTAAGTCCTTTCCAGGTAGTGTATGGATTCAATCCACGTGCCCCTATTGATATTTTACCTTTGCCTACTAGTGAGAGAGTTCATAATGATGCTAAGGAGCGTGCTGATTTTATTGTCAAAATGCATGAGACTACTAAGGCAAACATTGAAAAGATGAATGAAAAAAATAGGATTTCTGGTAGTAAAGGTAGAAAGGAAGTTAAACTTGAACCGGGTGATTTTGTTTGGTTGCACTTGAGAAAGGATAGATTTCCTGAGATAAGAAAGTCAAAATTGATGCCTAGAGCTGCTGGTCCTTTTAAGATAGTTGAGAAGATAAATGATAATGCATATAAACTTGAGTTGCCTCCCGAGTTTGGGGTTAGTCCCACCTTTAACATTTCATATTTGAAGCCATACTTGGGAGAAGAAGATGAGGCTGAGTTGAGGACAACTCCGCTTCAAGAGAAAGAGGATGATGAGGACATCACTTCTTCGGATACACACAACACTCCTCCACTTGACATTCAAGGACCAATCACTAGAGCTCGCGCCCGACAATTGAATTTACAGGTGAGCTCGTTCCTAAGTACTTCTTTTTGTTCATTTGAGAATCGATTGCTACCTAATGATTTAATTAT
The DNA here is from genome assembly GCA_017311315.1 of Dendrocalamus latiflorus. Classification (NCBI taxonomy): domain Eukaryota; kingdom Viridiplantae; phylum Streptophyta; class Magnoliopsida; order Poales; family Poaceae; genus Dendrocalamus; species Dendrocalamus latiflorus. The sequence continues at coordinate 7,276,313 of CM029675.1, forward strand.
GATTAGGAACCATGGAGAGGACCTAGAAGTACTTGGAGAAGGACTACAAGACGCACAAGTCCAGCAAGGGCGGTCGAATCATGTTGGAGGGCCAACTCAAGCCGACTTCGAATCCAATTCGGAGTCCAGGACTAGGCCACACTAAAACGGACGCCCAGATCGCATCCGGGCTCCTTTTTGGACGTTCTACATATGGATGTAAAGCTGAGAAGACAACCTTTCCAATGGCTCTGGTCCCATGTCAAAATTCCTTTTGAGTCAACGGGAATTGTCGAAACAAGTGGGCGTTCAGAATCTGTCAGGGTGCTGCGTCACCGTCTTTTGGGCCGTTCGGCTTTGTATCGTGTTGAAGCCCATTAGGGCACGTCCAGGGGTTTTGCACGCCCCTCACTCCTTTATATCCAGCCGCCACCCCCACCATTAGGGTTGGGTTTTGCTTAGATTAATTTGTTTTTGAACAGTTTCGCCGTTCATCGGTTTGTGAGACCCCAACTTTCGAGTGCTAAATCAATACATCTGCAATTCAGTTGTGTTCTTCCTTGTTCTTACTTGTGTTCTTCGATTCGCAGGCGAGGATTAGCCTTCTTGGCGAGATCAACTGGGCTGCGCACGGTTGATAACCTGAGGAGACGTGGTGCTGCGATTGCAGGGTTCGGAACGTGTTGTTCGGAAGCCGGATCGATTTGTGTCGTGCCTCCACCAAATCGAACATATCTAGAACCTGTTGGAAGATCGGGACCCCGTTCCTATCACATTGGGTCAGATATGCCTCCAAGTCTCTTTCGGCCGAGACGACAATGTGAGGAGCGAAGACGCCACCTTCGACGTCGTCGACATCTCGTACCCCTACAACGCCATATTGGGGCGGCCAACCTTAAACTCTCTCGGGGCAGTCCCGCACCACGGCTTCCTATGTATGAAACTCCCCGGACCGCGCGCCATCATCACCGTCCACGGCGATCAGGATATGGCTCGGCGTAGAGCTCGGCACCCGGGGCTTGCATTACGAGGCTCGACGAAGTGCCTAGGCCGGGTGTGCAAGCACGAAGATCCTTGGCGGCTCCAAAAGGCGCCCCGCCGGGCCCCCCGTGCGGATTACCCCAGCAGCAGAGGCTCACACCGTGCCCCGCCTCATCACCAAGCGACGACAGCTGCGGCTATTCCCGTCCTTAAAGTGGTCAGTGGCTAATATCACACCTTTTGTAATCGCTCACCCGCGCAAATGGGAATTTAATAAAGTTCACCGTTTGCACAAATTTCCTTGTTCCCTGCACAAAGACATGCGTTCGCGCGCGCACTCTCTGTCAAAAATACGGGCATGAATATAAACAAAGATACGCGTTCGCGCGCGCACTCTCCGTCAAAAATACGGGCATGAGTATAAACAAGACACGCATTCGCGCGCGCACTCTCTGTCAAAAACATGGGCATGAGAATAAACAAAGACACGCGTTCGCGCGTGCACTCTCCGTGAAAAACACGGGCATGAGTATAAACACAGACACGCATTCGCGCGCGCACTCTTTGTGAAAAACACGTGTATGAGTATAAACAAAGACGCGTGGGGGGACGCCTCCGCGCGCACTCTACGGAGTATAAATAAGACGTAGCGTCGAGGTCCGCCTCCGCACGCAACTTCACCGCCCGCAACGCGCGGAGGTTTGCCTCCGCGCGCAGTCCACGGACTCTAAAGAAGACGTAGCGCCGAGGTCCACCTCTGCACGCACCCTACGGAGTATAAATAAGGCGTAGCGTCGAGGTCCGCCTCCGCACGCAACTTCACCGCCCGCAACGCGCGGAAGCTTGCCTCCGCGCGCAGTCCACGGACTCTAAATAAGACGTAGCGTCGAGGTCCGCCTCCGCACACAACTTCACCGCCCGCAACGCGTGGAGGCTTGCCTCCGCGCGCAGTCCACGGACTCTAAAGAAGACGTAGCACCGAGGTCCACCTCCGCACGCACTCTACGGAGTATGACATAAGACGCGGATGTTGTCCCTGCGCACTCTACTGAGTATAAACAAGACGCGGATGCTCCCGCGGACGCATGGGTATTATCCCTATGCGTACTCTACGGAGTATAGTCAAAGCGTGGTTGATTGTCCCACGCACTCTACGGAGTATAAACAAGACGCGGAAGCTCCCGCGCATGCCTGGGTCTTATCCCTATGCGTACTCTACGGAGTATAATCAAAGCATGGTTGATTGTCCCATGCACTCTACGGAGTATAAACAAGACGCGGAGGCTCCCGCGCACGCCTGAGTATTATTCCTATGCGTACTCTGCAGAGTATAAACAAAGCGTGGTTGGTTGTCCCACACACTCTACGGAGTATAAACAAGACGCGGATACTCCCGCGCACACATAGATATTCTATGCGTACCCCCCCGGAGTATAAACAGCGCGCGGTCTACGATTCCTACGCCATGAGTTGATAAGACGCACTAGAGGCTGGCCTCCGCAGGCACTTCGCAGCGATCGAGCAAAAGGTAGTCAAGGCTCGCCTCCGCACGCGCCCTGTAGAGTTGGCATGGGATGTGGCAGCAGCTTGCACCCGCAGGCATCACGCGGAGCACTGATAAGCCGTAACAGAGGCTAACCAAGGAGTAGGGGAACACCTCGACATCGCAAACAAGGATGGAGACGGGCGAGATTTTTTCAGCTAAACCCCTTCCCCCCTGTTACATTCATCAGAAGATGTTTACAAAGGCAGGCAATACAAATGTACAAATAGCCTCGGGGGCTCGAACTCGCTACTCGGTCGGCTCCTCCTTAACGTGCGTCCGCGTTAAAGCTTCACGCGAACAAGCTCGGCTTGCCCAGAAGTCCAGCGACTCCTCGGCCCTCCACCACCGCCGAAGACGTCCTCGGATCACACGGTCAGAAACTAGTAGCCGGCCCGGATCGGGTAGCTGCTCGAGACATGCGGGCACACAAGTCAGCACTGGTGAGGCAACTAGCACTTTATTCATAAGGCGAAGGGCTTGTTTTACAATGCACACCAACACGCGGAGACCATGGCGTCACACCTGAGGGTTTGCGTCGCCCCCCGAATTCGTGGGGCCGCCCTCGTCGCGGCGTGGGACTTCATCCAGCCACACGCCAAGGTTCCCCTCGTTGTACAGGCTATTCCGCAACTCCACCCTCGCCGCAGCCTCCCAGATGTACTCCCAGATCCTCTTATGGAAAAATCGCACGGGGCGGCGAACAGCGTGCACGGCATCGGACATCACCCTAGCCCCGGTCGGTAACTCCAAAGGAGGATCAGCCAGCTCGCTGATGTGCTGGCAACCCCGGTGTGATAGGACTAGGGGTCCCGATCTTTCGATGAGAGTGGTAGATTCGATTGGGGAAGGAGGTGACGTTGACGACCCGACTACAACCATCCAAGGACGTGCGCCTTAGCGATCGATACACCAACTCCAGAGATTGTTCGTGACCTTGTCGGCGCACGATCAACCTAACCACGAGGGTTCTCGTTCCTGCAAGCAATCGAAGAACAAGCAAGAACAAGATAAACAGCAACTCAATTGCAAATATCAATGTAAGATTCAATCGAAAACAGAAAAACGGTGGGGTTCCGAAGACAAGTATTCGGGCGGTCTAGCCGACACGCGCGAGTACAAGGCAAAGCAGCAAAAGCTAACTTAGTCTAAACAAAACCCAAACCCTAGAAGAGGGTGCGGCTGCCTATTTAAGGGTCACGGAAGGTGGATGGTCGGCCAAAACACAAGGAAGCCGAATAGGACTCGAATTACAAGGCCCAAGGCCCAATTGACTCGGACTGGAAAAGCGACATGAATTGTTTTGCAGTTTCTGTTCGACTCGGATGGAGTTTGGAGGTGAGGCCGGATCCATCTGAAAGTAGACTTCAAGAGCTTTCCAACGAGTACTCACGGGCCCCGAGAAACCTTCTAGATTAAAAGTTACGGACGTTTGAAGTAGGCGCTGTCAACAAGGCCGAATCCGAGTCAAACTCGTGAACAGGACTTGGTTTGCGCTTGACGGTTCCACTTCTATACTTGAGCTCATGTGGTTCTTCCCCATGGTTCCTAAGGACAATTAAATCATCACAGGAATTAAGTAGTATTCCATTCTTTGAAACATTTGTATGCAAACTTAGGAACGCATTCACCTGATGGTTAAGTTGAAGTGCTCGCGCTCTAGTCGTTGGTCCTTGTATCATAGTTTCAGTTTGATATGGAGTCGGCATGGTTGTATGCATGGAAAGGATGTCCTCATCACGGTGTCGCAGGAGCGCGCATACCAGGCATAAGGTCACGTAGGAGCAGTGGTCACCGAAGGTCGTCGCGGAGCTGCGGGCAATGTTGGCCGCATCCCCGATCCGCCGAAGCGTCCGCGACAGATCCTCGGGCCCGAAGGAGCGGGGCGGTACCTCGGCTATGAGACCTTCAAGGGTAACCTCCAGGGCCAGCATGGCATCCCACGCAGCCACCGAAGCGTCACCTAGGGTCCGGTCCCGCTCCACTAGAGATTTCGCAAGCTCGCCCCTCTCCTTCTCTAGCGCAGAGATTTGCTGGAGTAGGCCATCTCGCTCCTCTACGACCTCTCGTCGCACCGCCTCTGTGGCTGATGACCGCATTGCCGCCACGAGCGCCTCGGCGTACAACTTTGTCTTCACGCACTCTGCCTCCAAGTCGCGAATGCGATTGTCCTTGGCGGAGTGCGTCCCCCTGGCTATGTGCAGGGCCTCTTCGGCGGCCCCAATCGGTCTTCCAGTGCCCCTTCTCGCAGGCGTGAGCAGCTTGCAACGCTTGGCCCAAGACGATGGTCGCGCGACAAAGGAGTCAGCGAGCTGCTACACAACCGCGTATCTCCACAAGATCAGGTACTTACTCGCACTCTCGATACCTCCAGCGCGTCACCAAGGCGCCCCGTCCCGTAGGTTGACAGCGCCTGCCAGTCAACGCTGGCGGCCGCGTCGTCTACGATCCCGCGCCACGACCTCAACACTTCCGGGGGAGGAATGAAGTCCGCTAGGCTCGGGGGTGCGGAGTTCACGTCAGCAGAATCGGGTGCGCCGGATACCCCTCTCAAAGGAATGCCCCTGCGCCCTGGGGATCGCCCGTCCTCAGGGATGAGCTCCGCTGCACAAAGATATGCTAGTCAGTCCTACGAGGACACCGCAAAGCTACACCATGGTGCGGCAGGGTAACATACCTTCGGTGGCTGACGGCGGACTTCGTCGGGACGTCCCCCAGTCGTGGGTGGGTTAACAGGGGCGCCAGCCCCTGCATGCGGAGTTGGCCCTGGGGGCCGGGGAGTCTCCATATGTTGGATCAAAATTTGCGACAAAGGGGGGTGAATGTCGCGTTTTAAAAATGCCCCCAAAAGTGTCCGCAAAAATCTCTATTCTCCGATGTCTATAAAAGCTATGAACGAGAAAAGATGATTGCTTACTCAAGCCGAAAACCAGACTGACAAGGAACTGAAAATAGATCAAGAAAAGAAAGACTGCAAAAACTTGTCACGGCAAAAAAACAACCGGAATTGCTGCTATGGCAAGAAAACAGTAGCGAAATACTGCCACGGCAATGAAATCTGTCTGCGTTTTTAGCTAAACACTTGCGTATGTATAAAACCTATTTTGGTTAAACGTGCAGTCTTAGGAATTTGTAATTATTGTAAATTTTAAGGCATTTAGCAAAATGAAATAACCCAAACCTGCCTTTGGTAGACCATGCATCAATATAATTGCAATTTTGTGTGTTGGCTCGTGGAGCACGGTGGTTGTGCTCACACTTTTTCACTCAATTAACCCAGAATCAGGTGAGTCAGATTACTACGCTTCGATGATGCACCTGGGCATGATGGTGAAGAAGATGAAGAGGCCAAGGACTAGGTCATGAACCCCAGTTGGCTGCCTGTGGGCATGTCCTGAGGGTCCCACCTATGTGAAGTTTTCATTTTTTGCTATAGCTCTTTAAAAGTTTTGGTCTGACCGTCTTTAAAAGTTTTGGCCTGACCGGCCCATGTGTAAGTTTATTACTGTATTTAGTACGCTTTCACGTGATATGTACTTTGATGTTCGGTAATGTATCTATGAGCACTATCTATTTATCTAGGGAATAGTACGGTGGAATCACAGAGAATTCTGGATTATAAAATCTAGGTCCGACAGATATGCTTAAAAATTTCTCAAAAAAGAAAATAGCTGGCCCTCCGTTCGGTGCACCCTATACATGATTAAACCATAACCATTAATTAAGCCATGTTATTTTGATCTATGGTTGATGGATTTTGATTATGGCTGATGACTTTTGGCTACACTTTTCAAGATAGTGATAGATGGTGAAGACATTGAGGTGGATGGTGCACACACGAGTGGGCTTGGAAAGCCATTTGGAAGCCGCCCCGTTTATGTCAGCTTCTGGAGAAGCTGAAAGCAAAAAGGCCACCGCAAAAGGCCAAAAGCACTGAGTGATATTTACTAATCTCTAGCTATTTGAACTCAAAGATAAATAAGAGTCCTAAACCTCTTTGGCCCTATAGCAATCCTATTATTTGATGTCAAAAAAAGGATCGATTTCTTGGTGCCATATTTGGTCAAAATCCATATGAGACACTGAAGTCTCTTTACATTAACACGAGATCTCGGAAACAAAAAGAGATTTGAAAAAGCTAACATGTTCCCAGCAAACGTTCCTAGGGTTGTTATTAGAAACAATTTATAAACATGTCTGGGTCAAGCTGCTCAAGAGAAACGTACAATAATCAAGCACCAAGAGAATCATACGATAAAAGAATGAAAGATCCATCAGATGGTTGACATGCATCATTTATACATATATTTACCTGCCATTTTACCCTTGTATTTTTCATATTTCGGGACCATTTATCATCATTTACACACTTTTCTATAAATAATTGCTCAATTAGGACATTTTATATTTTTTGTAATTTTTCACAGGTTGACGCGATCGAGGCACATAAATGATAAATTTGGCATTCCGGGACTGCTCCATATATCCCTAGCTCAGCTGCAATATCCAAGGTAGCCTAGCATTCTTCTTCCTGGGCCTCCATTTGCTCCCCTCCTCTCTTCTCCAGCCACGGCACCGACGAGGCCAAGCCATCTCGCCAGCTGCTGCCCCTCTATTGCACCTCCTCTCGGCCACCCACAGCTCTAGCTCTTCTACGCCACCATGCCACCTCGGCGCAACCTTCCCCTTTCATCGGTCGCCATCTTCTTCCTCCACTTGCTCGTCTCTCTACGCACCACCACATCACCATTGCTCCCCACTCTCTCTTCTACTTCTTCCTTGGCCTCAGAGAGCATTAGAAATATTTTGGAAAGCTTCAAATCACGTTTTATGGTAACGTGCAATTTTAAATTCTTACAATAGTTACTCTCATTATCTTGCTAATTCCTTGCTTGACATGAAAATTAATCAAAATTAAATGCTAGTATTTTTAACAAACCGTTAATTTAGTTTCATTATTAACTTTAGTCTTAACGTTCTTTTTATTTGTAATTAAGTTATTCCTCAAGGTATTTTTGATTTGCAGGAACTTCCATTATAATTTCATAATTAAATTCCCATTATTACTTCCAAATCACATTTTATTATATGCTTGTTTGAATATTTCTTTAAGCATGAAATTCAAAGTTGTTAGCCATGTACTGAAAGAACACAAATGACATACATGGACTGGATACCAAATATTTACCTGGGCCCACTTGTCAAAGGAAGAGAGAGAGAAACAGGGGGAAGCCCCTATCGGCCATACCATAGGAGCCAAGGGGAGGCTGAAACAAAGTAGGGGAAAGGGGCACACGGCAGTGCTGGGCAGGCAGGTTCGTTGGTGTGGCCATCGACTAAAGGGTGGTGGGTTTGGCAAAATGGGTCGCCCTCGGGGTCATGAGGCTAGGGAAGGTGACGGCATGACTCCGGCGGAGCCTAGGATGGGCATTAGCGGTGAGGAGTAGCTGGGCACAGGGAGGTCATGGGGTCGGTGGTAGCCGAAGAGGAGAGGGGGTAAACTAGGGTGAGCATGGGCATGAGTAGGGCTGGGGAAGCTCACCTCGCTTATCGTGTGGCTGGAGAAGCTTCGAAGGAGGCCAGCGGTAGAAGCCAGGGATGGCGCAGCGAGGCCGCCGTGGAGGGGGAGCTTTAGCCAACAATGGGGGAAGTAAGGAGACGTTGAGGAGGTGCTGCCGAAGGGAGGAATTGCTGAGAGAAGCTTCGGAGGAGGAGTGGTGGCAGTTGTGACTCAATTTGGCTAGACTTCGGGGAGAATGGTGTCACGGTGAGCTCCCGCAAAGCAGCCACCAATTGAATGGAGGAAGAAACAATTGGGAAGTTGGGACACACTATGTCATGAATGAAAGCCGACAAGGTTCGCCAAGGTGGCTAGAACAGCGAGGAGCGCCGAAGGCTGGCGCGTGTGCAAGGGCTGCTTGGCTGTGCTCGACTCAAGAGGGGAAAGAAGGAGGAAGAAGCAATGGGGGAAGACAAGAGAGGTGAGCTCAAGGCTCTCTTATAGGCGGGTGGTTGGGAGGCGACGGTTGAGCGCATGGAAGGCGCACGTGACAGAGTAATGCTAGTCAGTTGCGTCATGCGTGGGCTAACAGGCAGTCAGGGTAGCACACATCACTCATGGGCGGCAGACATAGAGTGTAGGTGAGGTGGGTAGGGTGCGGTGGCTAGGGAATAGAGGGTGCGTGCAGCACGGGAGCGTGTCGCATAGGCAGCGCACGTGCATGGTCAGGCGCGATGCGGGCGGCAGTGCAAAGGGTGCAGCGCACGGCTTCACGTGTGTGGAGCAGAGCTTGGTCGACGTGTGCACGGTGCACATAGGCGAGCGTGGCACTAGGCACGAGCGGTACGCACAGTTGGGGCCAGGGTCAGTCGGCTACCAGCGAAGCAAAGAGAGAGCAGGGGAGAAAAGAGAGAGGGGCAAAAGGTGGGGGCCGCATGAAATAGAGGAAGAGAGAAGTTGATAGCAAGATTTGGAGTTTTGATGTTTCTTTTGGAGTTCCATTTTTTAGATTTGAATCTAAATTCAAATTCAAAAACTTAGCTCAGAACTTTGGATACGAATTTTATTTTGCTTTTGATTGATTTCGAAACTTCAAAAATTCAGTTTGAACTCCCAATTCAAAATTTTCCAAAACTTGGCTCAAGAAACCAGATTGCGAATTTTGAATATTTCTTTGCTCTTCGATTGTGGATACTGATTTTTTTATTTTGGATTTGCAAAGGAATTCAAATTCTTCCCGATTGATTTTCGTAGTCTTAATTCTTGATCAAGATTTTGATTTTATTATTCGAGTTTTAGCAAGAAACCAAATCAAGAAACTCGAATAAAGGGCTTTCTCTAGAGGGATCACGAAAACAACGATTTTGCCCTATTAGCTGTTGGAAGAAAGGACAGTTCATGATAATCAAAATAGGAAGAAAGTATGGCCTATACTAGTACTCTATGAATAGTACCCAAATTGATAGGGAAAGCACCATAAAGATCCATTAGTGAGCGACCGGGTTCATACAACTAAAAAACTGCTTACTTATCCCATGATAGTGGGCAAAATTCAGGAATCTACTTATGTAACGGAGCTTATCAACTAAGGAATTAAGTAGTGGTTTAGTATCAATTTCTTGGCTATTGAGTATGGGAAACAATTTCTATATTGAATTTGATTTCATATATTTACAATTTGATATGGCTCGGGCAAGTACTTATAGAAATTGGCATTTTCGAAGATATAATAAAGAGAAAAATGCCAATTTCTTGGCTTTTTCATTTGATGTTATAGACATTTTTTGAGATATTTTTAGTTATTTCTTAATAATTTAATTATTAATATTTCACTAAGGAGAACATATAATTATAGAAAATGAAATTGGTAATTCTGATTAGAAAAAAATAAATATCAAGCGTTATAGTATGATTTTGAATACTCCAAAAATAGAGGTGGGGAGGAGAGGAAAACTTTGGGATATATTGATTCGGATTACATTGCAAATATATCAACGATAGAATCAATTCAATATCGATTTGCAACAAGCAGGGTCTCTCAAATAGAGACAAACTGCTAGAGTACATCGAGTAATGAATTCAACGTTTCTAAAAAAACTAAGAGATGGTTGAAATCATACAAGCAATCTAGTTTTCATTCAAAGAAAAGGAAAATGGGGATATCAAAGAAAAGGAAATGGGGATATGGTAAAATCGTTGGGCCTGTTCTTTACCTCACAAGCCGGTGGCTTTTGGCTTTTACTATAGTACCTAACTTTCAAACGGAATATTTTCTCAAGACGGTCTACAAGTTAAATGATCTACACGTTAAAAGCCCAACATATATACCAGCCAAAATCGCAAGTGAGTATCTATCTCTCCGTAATATCTACTGTAAACAACTAAAATTCAAAATTTTCAGCCAAAAACCATAAGCCGCAGCCGAAAAGAACAGGCCCGTTAGACGCTACTCACTTGATTGTATTTAGCCTTGGTATGGAAACCTGCTAAGTGGTAACTTCCAAGTTCAGGGAAACCTTGGAATTAAAAAAGGTCAATCCTAAGCCAAATCCGTATTTTGAGAAAATAAGGGGTAAGTGCGGAGACTCAATGGAAGCTATTCTAATGAATCAAGTTGGTTACGTTCTTTTGGTAGTGGAAATCCCTCTAAATTGGAAAAAGGGGTTTAACATCTAATATGCACATATAGATACTGACATAGCAAACGGTTAATCATAGAACCCATATCATAATATATGTTCTTTATTCTTTTATAGAGTGAAACTAGGAATGATTATGAAATAGAAAATTCAGATTTTTTTAGAACTATTGTAAATCCACTGCAATCAAATATTGAGTAATCAAATCCTTCAAGTCATAGTTTTTGAGATCTTTTAAAAAATGGATTAATCGGACGAGGATAAAGAGTCTTATTTTACATGTCGATACCGATAACAATAGAATTTCTAGTAAAAAAGGTAAATCTTTGACTTTTTAGTGAAATTTGAACCTTTTCAGTTTAAATTGAAATCCATTTCGAATCATTTGAATGTTTTCAAAGAGCTGAGTTAAAAGTTTTTCTTTTTTTTTTCCAAATTGAAGGAGAGAAAGAAGAGGAGGGATCCCCTTCCGTGGTAGTGGTTCTCTGATGGTTTAACGCGAAAGAAAAAAAATTCTATTTCACCCTGAAAGAAAAGGGAAAAATCAGGCTGCTTGTGAGGCTGCGAGTAGCACTCCAGCAGCCAGGCGAGCACAGCGACTGGAACGAAAATCCGGAAGCGTTAAACCCTCCCAGTCCCCTCCCATCTTATCCCCGCCCCGCTCCACGTGCGCCCCACATACGACGACACACTTCTCCCCAATTTCTGTGGCATCCCATCACCAATCTCACTCCCCGGAGCCAAACCCTTCACCTTCTCGCCAGCCTCCATTCCCTTCCCCACCGCCGCGGCGCTCCGATCCGACGGCTCTCCTCGCTCTACGCTGGCGTCCTTCTGGGATAACCACCCCGCCGTGAGGAACGTAACCGTCTAATGGCGCCGCAGCTGCAGGGCTACTGCTGGGTCTCCTCCTCGTCCCGCCTCCCGCAGCTGCCCCCGTGGCCCTGCGCCTCCCACGCCCAGCGCCGCAGGGTGCTGAGCCTCGCGCCTCCCCGCCGCCGCGCAGGCGCGGTCCGAGTGGTAGCGGACTCGGGGCCGGTGCTGGCCCTGGACCGCCGCCCTGGGGCGGTGGAGATCCAGTTTCCGAGGGAGGAGGAGGAGGTGTTGAGGCATGAGGAGGAGGATGCAGTGGACGAGAGGGAAAGGTTGAGGCGGATGCGGATCTCGCAGGCGAACAAGGGGAACACGCCGTGGAACAAGGGCAGGAAGCACAGTCCAGGTATGCTTGTACTCTTGGATTAAGCCTACATTCCTCTTTCCTAGTTTCATTCTGAGGGTAGATGAGTCACTGCCTCACTGGTAGGTTCAAACTGTGTGTTAGCAACATGAGAACTCAACTTCCTTAATGGCCGAATTTAACGGGATGGGCTGTCGCAGAAAAATTGAAAGATATGCAATGATGAAGATTCAAAATTTATACAGTAAAGGGAGAGAGAGTGGGAATCAAATGGAATGCAGGCGGTGATACGAAATGGCATATTGAGTTGAAGAAATGGTAATGATTTACTGAATTAAATTGCATGTGCAGAGACGCTGCAGCGGATTCGAGAGAGGACCAGGATTGCGATGCAGGACCCCAAGGTGAAGTCATGTAAGAATTATTGTTATTATTTATGTGGTGTCCTGTCTTTACTGTTTTGCCTTGGTAATTGCATAATGTTTGCTGAGCTAACTGCTTTGTAAATTTAGGATTGTAGATAATAACTTGAACAAATCTTACAGAAAAAAATTGAAGAGTAATGCTGCTACAAGCACATAGGATTAGCATATACTTGACTGATCGAATGTGCGGTCACAATTTCTTTTGGGTAAAAACAAGGTCTCTACCTGTAAGTTTGTATCACCTGGTGAGATTAATGTGTCAAAATTTAGTTATTAATCTAGGCTACCATGTTGTTGCTCAGGCAACCGAAACACTTTGTGTCTTTGGTTGTTATCGGCTTCTGGTTCAGCTTGAGTTGCTTCTACGACATGGTGGAGCAAATGGTTGTTGTGCGACTTGTTTGTGGCTGTTAGATTTTTTATGCTAAACTAGGACAAAATTTGTCAGACAGTGAGTGGAATAGGTTATATATTCTCGTTGTTTCTTGGCTTTTCAAATGTTTGGTTCTGCATTTCTGTCCCTGATTTCATATATATGCAACCCCAAAACTTAGATGTCTGTCATGTTTACAATTAAATATTGTATTGATCAGATTTGATTTTGGACATGTTTGTAATTCATTAAATCATATACTAATTCATGCCGTCAACTCTTTTTGCCATCTATTGACTATTGGTCATGTTTTTGCAACCAAATTATTATTACAGTTAACTTATGGTGCTAGATTCAGGGCATCCAAATTATGTTCAGAACCCCATCATGATTTGAAGTCTACATTAAAATGTGGTGTGTTGGAATTTGTTGGTTCTTGTTGCCTTCCTGCAGATAAATTTAGACTTTTGGTAACATGAATATTAACGCATTGCACCAATACCGGTATACGGTGCGTTAATACGGATAGTGCTACACATGTTAGAAAATAAAATTTAAATATTGCTTACTGGAAAAATTAGAAAATAAAATTTAAATATTGCTTACTGGAAAAATTACATGCAGTGGTGTGGTAGCAGAGGAAACTAGCCACAAACCCACAATAGCCAAACAAATGTTAACAATATGTAGTCCAATCACAAAGGATCACAACTGATGTGTTCCCAGTGGTGGAGTGCGGGGTGCAAAACCGTGGTCCTGGGTTCAATCGCCATGGTGCTATCTATTTAATTACTTTATTTATTTGTCTTATTAATACCATTTTGTGTATATGTACCATTGTATTCAAGTTTATTTTGTCAGAAACCAATTAATCAATGGTTTAGATTGGCTAAAGAGTTTGATGTGCAGGTTAAGAAAAAGCTGATGAAGCTGGGACATACTCAGAGGTAGGTCACTACTTACTCATCAGTCTTACGTAGTATATTTTTTGTAATGTGAAAAGCACTAATTACTGTTGACTAGTAGTGTGCCCGTGCTAACGCTACGGTAAAATACAAAACAAGATAAAATTTGTAAAAAAATAAAACGAACAATCAGATTCATTAAGATTCACGTCTTATATATTGTATAACCAAATATTTTTGTCACATAATGAATGTCACATAACGACTGATCCTTTAAGGAAGCAATACTTGGAACATAAAGATAGCATACGATTATGGCTTGTAAGGCAAACAAATAAGCTTCTCAAAATCCCATTTGAGATCATCAAAACAAAACCAAACATGCACTGACCTACCAGATTTGATCTATAAGCTTATTTATGACTGTCAAACCATCCATACATACATGCTAACAAATACCCTGATATAGAATTCACTCTTCACTTTCAAGACACTATATCATAAATAACACATGTTACATGGTATCTAAAACTGAAGAAAATCGAGCTAGAATTTTCCATAGGTAAAGTTAAGTTCTGTTTCACCAATATAAGTATGCAGATTGCAGGGTACCAAACTATGAACCTCAATTTGAAAAAAAATAAGCAAAAAGGAAGTGGATGAAATGACCTTGCAACCCTTCAATCATTCCTACATTATCTTCCTTTTGTTTGCAATTAATACTGTGAACTCACTCTATCTCTCTCTCATGGGAAATAGAGACATGGGAAAGAGCTCATTTACTCATGAAATTAAGGTATAACAGGAAAAAAAAGAGGCAAAAGTGCATAGGAAATTTACATTTTAGGGGTCTAAACCACCAATTAGGCACGGGAACGAACCTCTTGACGACGAAGAACGACCCCTCCACGTCCTTACGGCTCTGCAGATTGAAAAAAAAATCAGGCCAAATCGGCATGGAAGCGAACCCAACCGGATGGGACGGGGGCGGGCACCTAGCACCTACCCACTGGTTGAGGTCGGTGTCGAAGTCGTAGAGCGTGACGTGCGCGGCGGTGATGAGGATGTCCTCGACGGCGGGTTGCTAAAGAGTAACTTGTAACAATATAGGCAAGCTAATTTGAGATATTTTCAAATTTCAATGAAGCTCCGGTAGTTCTCAACATCACAGTCATATAACTCAAAACCAGTAAACCACAGCTCCAAAATTGCTCAAGGGTGCCAGATCTCCATATCAAATTCCAATCAAATCAAATAATCAAAATTCAGAAGCATAGATAGTATTCAACCAACAAATTGTGACATCTTCTTACTACGTCATACATAAATACACTTGTTTATTTAAACCAAAGTACTGGAGGATTTCATTAATATTGCATTTTATAAATTTAACCTCTAGAGTCCAGAATCCATATATGCTGAAGAAGCAACATAATAATCCCTGTTAAGCCTACAAAAATCCATTCAAGTGCCAATTTGAATTCCTAGAAAATAAAATATATTGCCCTCTACCAATCAACATGCAGTTATGATGACAAGGAGAGGCATATAACAAGTTCAAAAAGAATACGAACCTTGGTTGGTCGGCTTTTTCGGCTAGTATCTTGGTTGGTAAACCGACCGACTGAATAGAATTAGTAAAAAAAAAGAAGTAAAAAAAGAAAAAAATGTCTTCTTTTGCAGGCACCGTTTCTGTTTCTCATTGCCCGGTGATCTTCGGCTTTTTCGACTAGTATCTTGGTTGGTTGGTAAACCGACCGACTGAATAGAATCAGTAAAAAAAGAAGAAAAAAAGAAAAAAATGTCTTCTTTTGCAGGCACCGTTTCATGTATCTTGGTGTCTGTTTCAGCACATGCGCATCCACATGCGTGGTCAGCGCCTTTGGGACTTTCTTACTGGCGACTTGCCTTGCCCGTCTCGTCCTACTCCACCTGTTGAGCCTGTTCTCCCGAGGGATGCTTCCGAAGACACTCGTACAAAGGCTTCTGAGGTTTTTGAGGATGCCATGGAGACTTTTCAGACTCAGTATGCTGTTTACAAGACATGGATTGATGAAGATGCTCGTGTCTCTGCTATTTTGGTTGCTAGCATGGAGGTGCATCTCACTGGTGATGTTGTTGGATTGGCTTCTGCACATGCGATGTGGACGCATCTACGCAGCCGCTACGAGCCATCTAGTGATTCCTTATACCTTGCTGTTGTGCGACAGGAGCAGTCACTGCAGCAGGGAGATGCCACTGTGGATGAGTTCTATGCTCAGTTATCTGCAATATGGCGTCAGATCGACTCTTTGGGGCCAGATGTTTGTCGCACCTGTCAGTGTTGCCAGCGTCAGCAGTCTCACATGGAGCTTCACCGCATCTACGATTTTTTTGACACGTCTCCGGTCTGAGTTTGAGCAGACTCGTGCTGAGTTGTTGGCTCGTCATCCTCGTGTGACTTTGTTGGAGGTCCTTGCAGCTGTTCGTACTGAGGAGATTCGCCTTCGTGGAGCGGGTTTGCTATCATCATCATCATCATCACTTCTTTCGGTTTTGGTGGCTTCTCCAGCTTCTACACCTGCTGTGCCTTTGCCTCCACCAGCTGTGCCTCCACCAGTGACAACTGCTGTTGGTAAGGGCCTTCACTGCACCTATTGCAACAAGGATGGACATGTGGAACAGTTTTGCTACAAGAAGAAAAAGGATTTTCGTCGTGGTGCTCGTCCTCCGAGGAGCACTGGAGGTTCCTCCTCTCAGCAGAGTTCTAGTACCCCTGACACTCAGCAGCTTCTCACATTGCTAGGTCGCCTGGTTGCTTCTGCATCGTCTGGTTCTGCTGGTTCTGCTGCTCAGTTTTCTGGTGAGAGACCACCTTCTACTTCTCCTTCCTCAGGTACATCACCTTGGATTCTTGATTCTAGTGCTTCTTTTCATATGACATCTGGTTCCACCTGTCTTACTTCCATTAGTCCTTTAGCTGCTCCTATCACTGTCCACACAGCAGATGGTAGCTCGCTTTCTGTCACAGGACGAGGCACTCTTTCAAATTCCTCTTTTCATGTTCCTGCTGTTTCTCATGTTCCAAAACTAACCATGCACCTCATATCTGCTGGCCAGCTCACTGATCATGGTTGTTATGTTATTTTCGATTCTGATTCTTGTTGTGTTCAGGATCGTCGCACGGGGACTCTGGTTGGTACTGGCCCTCGGCGCCGTGACTCCCAACGGCTCTGGGAGCTTGACTGGCTTCGTCTTCCTTCTGCTGCCCCAGTCAGTCTTCTCGCCTCTACCACTGCCCCTGCAACTGCTGCAGCCTCCACCGCATCGTTTGCTCAGTGGCATCATCGCTTAGGACATCTTTGTGGTTCTCGTATGTCTTCCTTACTTCGTCGAGGTCTTTTAGGGTCTGTGTCTGGTGATGCTTTTCTACATTGTCAGGGTTGTAAGCTTGGCAAACAGCTTCAACTCGCTTATTCTTCTAGTGAGTCAGTGTCTCAGCGTCCTTTTGATCTTGTTCATTCTGATGTATGGGGACCGGCTCCTTTTGTTTCGAAAGGAGGTCATCGATATTATATCATTTTTATTGATGATTTTTCAAGACATACATGGATTTACTTTATGTCATCTCGTAGTGAGGTTTTATCTGTTTACAAGACCTTTGCCACCATGATTCGCACTCAGTTTGACTCTCCTATTCGTGTTTTTTCGCGTCGATTTCGCTGGAGAGTACTTGTCGGGAGTCCTTTATGGTTTTCTTGCTGAGCAGGGCACTCGCTCAGTTTTCTTGTCCAGGTGCTTATGCTTAGAATGGTGTGGCTGAACGCAAGCATCGTCATCTTCTTGACACAGCTCGTGCTCTCATGATTGCTTCTGCTGTTCCACCACACTTCTGGGCTGAGGCTGTTTCTACTGCCACATTCTTGATCAACCTTCAGTCCTCCTCTGCTCTGCAGGGTGGGATTCCAGTTGAGCGTCTCTGTGGTCAGACTCCTGATTATTCCAGACTTCGCCTTTTTGGGTGTGTGTGCTATGTTCTTCTTGCACCTCGTGAGCGCACCAAATTGATCGCTCAGTCAGTTGAGTGCGTTTTTCTGGGCTACAGTGCTGAGCACAAGGGATATCGTTGTTGGGATCCTGTTGGTCGACGGATGCGGATTTCTCGGGATGTTACTTTTGATGAGTCTCGTCCTTTTTATCCTCGTCCGTCTCCTTCCTCCACTTCAGCATCTGTTGTTGAGCCGCTTTCATTTCTGACTTTTCCTTCCAGTGCTATAGTCACCACTCCATCACAGCCTTTGATCTCTCCGGTGCCTGCTTCTCAGTCAGTCCCTTCACCACCGGCATCCTCTCCCGAGGTTGCTCCTGATCTTGTTCCTTCTTTTCCTTTCTACTATACTCGTCGCCCGCAAGTTGAGGATCCTTCTGATATGCCCTCCCCGTCTGATGAGTCATCTCCTTCGGCCACTCGTTATGCTCTTCGTGATCGTCAGTCTATTCGGCCTCCTGAGCGGTTTGGTTTTGCTGCCGCTGCTCTTGCCGAACCGACTTCTTATCGTGATGCTGTTGTTCATCAGGAGTGGCAGCATGCGATGGCGGAGGAGATCGCTGCTCTTGAGCGTACTGGCACGTGGGATCTTGTTCCTCTTCCTGCGCGTGTTACTCTTATCACGTGTAAGTGGGTGTATAAGGTTAAGACTCGCTCTGATGGTTCTCTTGAGCGTTACAAAGCTCGTCTTATAGCGCGTGGTTTTCAGCAGGAGTATGGTCGTGACTATGATGAGACTTTTGCTCTTGTCGCTCACATGACCACCGTTCGTACTCTTCTTGCTGTGGCCTCTGTTCGACAGTGGTCTATCTCTCAGTTGGACGTCAAGAATGTCTTCCTCAATGGCGAGTTGCGTGAAGAGGTCTACATGCAGCCACCCCTGGATATTCTGTTCCCGAGGGTATGGTTTGTCGTCTTCGTGGATCTCTCTATGGCCTCAAGCAAGCTCCTCGTGCCTGGTTTAATCGCTTCTCCTCTGTTGTCACTACAGCTGGTTTCTCGGCTAGTGCTCATGATCCTGCTCTTTTCATCCATACTTCATCTCATGGTCGGACGCTTCTTCTTTTGTATGTTGATGATATGATCATTACTAGAGATAATTCTTCGTATATCACTTTTGTTAAGGAGCGTCTTCATGAGCAGTTTCTTATGTCTGATCTGGGTCATCTTCGCTACTTTCTTGGGATTGAGGTTATTTCTACTCCTGAGGGTTTCTATCTGTCCCAAGAAAAGTACATCTAGGATCTTCTTGATCGTGTCTCTTACTGATCAGCGGACAGCTGAGACTCCCATGGAGCTTAATGTTCATCTTCGTCCCTCTGATGGTGAGCCTCTTGCTGATCCTACTCGCTATCGTCATCTTGTTGGGAGCCTTGTTTATCTTGGTGTCACTCGTCCTGACATTTCGTACCCTGTGCATATCTTGAGTCAGTTTGTTTCCGCTCCCACTCAGCTCCACTATAGTCATCGTCTTCGTGTTCTACGATATTTTCGTGGAACTATCTCTCGTCGTATCTTTTTCCCTCGCTCTAGCTCTTTACAGCTCCAGGCATATTCTGATGCCACCTGGGCTAGTAATCTCTCTGATCGCCGGTCTCTCTCTACTTATTGCGTTTTTCTTGGTGGTTCTCTCATTGCTTAGAAGACTAAGATGCAGACAACAGTTTCTCGTTCGAGTGCTGAGGCTGAGTTGCGAGCTATGGCTTTGTTGACTGCGGAGGTTACTTGGCTACGGTGGCTACTTGAGGACTTTGGTGTTTCTGTTTTTGCCCCGACTCCTCTTTTGTCTGACAGTACAGGTGCTATTAGCATTGCTAAAGATCCGGTGAAGCATGAGCTTACAAAGCATATTGGTGTTGATGCTTCCTATATGCGGACACAGGTGCAAGATCGGATTGTTGCTCTTCAGTATGTGCCTTTCGAGCTTCAGTTGGCAGATTTCTTCACAAAGGCACAAACCAGGGCTCAGCACAGTTTTCATCTCTCCAAACTTCATGTTGTTGATCCACCATAAGTTTGAGGGGGGTGTTAGATGTGTATTACATAGTTGTGCATTTACCCCATTGTATAAGGGGTTTCTTGCATATATGCCACCTGTACATGTATATATATTGGCCCTTTTGGCCACACGAGGAATACAAGCGTTATTCCAACAGACACGACACCGACACGGGAATTCGCTGTTTTCCCAAAAATACCGATACGGCGACACAGCTATATTTATTTAAATAATAAATAAATTATATATATGTATTATTTTCTATGTTTCCACATTCTTATTAAACTGAAAAAATGTAAATTGTAAACTTGTAATTTGTAAAGTGTATACTCGGAATATGTACCTCATGAATTGTTTTGTTAATATTGACGACAATTGTTGATGTGAATACCATTTCCAGAAATAAGAATTCCATTAACCTGGGAGGCAACAGCAGGGACGCCGGGGAGGCAGCAGTGGGGACGCCGGGGAGGCAGCAACAGGGACGTCGGCGAGGCAGCAGCGGGGACGCCGGGGACGAGATATAGTCGTCGGCGAGATGCTGGAGCCGGTGGGCAGCAGTGAGATGCGGGAGCCGACGAGTAGAGGAGATGCGAGTGAGGAGATGGAGGCGGTGGTGAGATGCGGGAGCCGGCGGGCAGAGGAGATGCGACTGAGGAAATGGAGGCGGCGGTGAGATGCGGGAGCCGGCGGGCGGCGGCGCGAGCGGGCGATGAGGAGAAGCACGAGCGGCTGATGGGAATGAGGCTCTCGGGAGGAATCGGTGCGGCATCCGTAGGTTTAGGGCAGGCACGGTATGGGCCGGCCGTGTCCAGGCCGTGTCCGACTCGCATAATTACTGTGTCCGACACGTGTCGAGAATTTTAATTATTAAAATTAATTCCGAAATCGGCCGATACGTCGCCGACACGTGTCCGAGACGTGTCCGTGTCGTATCCGTGTCCAACACGTGTCCGACACGGATACGGCGATTTTGACACATGTCCGTGCTACAGAGGCGGTGAGGAAGACCAACCTGGCCATGTTTTTATTTGCCCATAATTGGCATCAGGGGCTATATTAACTCATCTTAGTTGGCAAATGCGACTAATAACCATTTGTTTTTCAATTATTTTATTGATAAACACTAAAATCATAATTTTCCTGAAATGGTGGTTGGACTGGTGTACAGATGAACCTGTCACGTGACAGGTTTGTCAGTCCAGGTAGATTTGGTCACATGCTAACAGTATTTTCTGAGCATATTGTAGATCTCTCTCCCTAAATAAATAAGAATCTGAGAGTGAGGCGACTTAACTGTATTTTATAATGGTCATAGGATGCATATGCTGTGCAGATTGTAATGTTCTCAATAATTCTTTAATGCATATGCTGTGCAGATTGTAATGTTCTCAATAATTCTTTATCTAGTATATCTGTTTGCTCATTTGATGAGTTGATGAGCCCAAAATTCGATGATCAATTGCACATGATGCTCAAGTTAAACATGCCTTCATTTTCTTCTCTATAGTTTTGCAGTTCCTTGCTTGCACTAGTGTACAATGTAACTTTTTCTTTGTTGTCCATGCCCAGCTGTAGATGTGATGGCTCTTGGGGACAGTTACTAGCTTATTTGTGCATCATATTGTTACATTGTCTTACATCATTAGTGCTGTAATTGTAATAAATTCTGTGCAGTACTTGGTTTAATGATTAATAGAACTACTTCACGTCAAACATAGTCGTAGATGCATCCCTAGTAATTCGTATTCCTTGTACTTAATACAGTGAGGAGACAAGAATAAAGATATCATTGGGAGTGAGGCGAGGTTGGAGCTTGCGTCTACAGAAGTTAATGGTTCAGGATGGCTGCTTTGTGGAGTGGCGGGACATGATAGCAGATGCAGCTAGGAAGGGCTTTGCTGGTGGAGTTGCCCTCCAATGGAATTCATATAAAATCTTGACTGAGCAAATGCGGCAGCAATGGTTGGAGAATCTCCAGAAAAAAAGATCCATGCCTAGGCCAACTGGTAATAGACGAGCACCAAAAACTCCTGAGCAGAGGAGGAAAATTGCAGAAGCCATTGCTGCAAAGTGGTTAGATCAAGTAGGAGCATATCCATTGCCTTCCTGAACCTTTTACATGTATTCCATTATTTCATTCCAATGTCATGTGCATTTCTCTACATTTCATTCCATGTGCATTGTCAATAGAAGCATCACGGTTTCTTCATATAGCATGAACATGTGAGAGGACTGTGTAATTTTTTGAGTGCCCTCTCTATTTTCTGGTAGGGATATCGTGAACGTGTTTGCAGTGGGATTGCTAGCTACCATGGAACATCTGCTGGAACTGGAATACCACGAAAACCAAGATCAGCGACAGAATCAGGTGTAAAGAGAGAACCTAGGAAAAAGAAACCTATTCAACCCAGAGCTGTCAGATTAGAGGATGCACAAGGAACAACTGCAACAGTTAAGACAAAGAAAAGTGCAACTCCTTACAAAGATCCAATGGCTGGTGAAAAACTAGAGATGATAACGAAGATTCGGGCACAAAGGGCAGCACTGGAAATAGAAAAGAAAGAAGCTATTAAAAGGGCCAGGTATGTCTATTTATTCCATAATTCAAAATGGGTAAATTGCATGAGACATGTATATTGGCAAAGCATTTCTTGTGGCTTGAAATTTGGCCTCTGCACTCCTACATGCTCTTTTAACTGGACTTTTGACTAATTTTGAGTACAATAAGGCAATAGGTGATGAGGCGAAAACCCAGACAACCATAGGTAGTTGTCTACCACCTAAATGGATTCCAACTACTAAGGGTAGTTTCTCTGTGTTACCTCATCCAAGATTGTTAAATTTTATAAAAGTGACATTTGTGGTATGTGAATTATGGAGGCATGTAGTGCAGATAAATAAATATTTTTGGGATTATCAGAACCACATATTTGCTAAATTTTCTTGGGAAAACCAAAATTTCACATAGATGACTCTGAATCTCTGAAAACATGCAAGCTACTGAGAAGAAAGATAAGAATATATTGCTTTGGTGTACTATGGACTTGATTTCTTCTCACTGCAATTACTTGATAGTTGATACTATTCGCTAAGCCAAAAAATATGCATGTTATCTGTACGTGCAGGGATATTTTTGTAACGTCCGAATTTGACAATTGCTCAATTCTGTCATAAAAAATAACTTTTTTTAAAATTTTTTACCATTAGGTCACTGATTGCAGAAGCCGAGAAGGCTGCAAATGCTCTTGAAACAGTTGTGGCAACAAGCCCTTTTGCTCAAGCATCACTTGTAGAGGCTAGAAAGCTTGTTACAGAGGCAAAAGTATCGCTTGAATGTGTTGTTGATGATGAAGGGCCTGCAGAAAGTGCTGCTGATGATACGTTAGAGGACTCAGATGTATCGGAATTGCACAACTACAACTTGGAGAACCAAAGCGATGTGATTAAGCTAGAGAATAAACCTGTAAATGGGACCAAGCTTCCTCCAAGCAATGTTAATGGCGGGGATTTCTATTTTGATGTGTATGCACTCAGTGAAACGGAACAACTTCGAGTATATCAGACAATAGAAAATTCCATGGAAAGAGCTTATCTGCTTCCTTCAGCTTCGTCAACATTTCAAGATGTGAACGGAAATTTTGGCATAAAAGATTTTCATGTCAGTCAATCAATGGTCAACGAGTCAGCAAGTCATGACCATATTGCAGCTGAAACAACAGAAAATTGTCCTGCAGGGACGCCGGAAGAAGATTCCTCCTCACCTGCGAGGAAGTCTAAACTGAGGTGGATACGTGGAAGACTAGTTGAAGTAGAAGACTGAACTAGGGTATTCAGAAACATGGTATTTTGAAAAGTTGTACTTGACTAAGCAGTTAAAAACATCATTATCTGGCAATCGGGTATATTGCTTCCTTCAGTTTTGCTTCCATTTGTTTGCTGTTGCTATGCGCAAAATGGGAAATGCATCTTGCTTGCAAGGAAGCACTAACTATAATCAACTGCCGTGGAAAGGATTACTCATCTTCTTGAGACGCTCTTGGTTGGTGTACATTCTACCATGGAAAATATGCAGGAGCACGTCATGAAACAGCCTATTCTCTTTTGAGGAGAGATTTGTATTTAATAGTTGGGGACATCACGTCCCCTTATTTTAGCCAGCTTTAGGAAAAATGTGTAATTCCAACATCATGATTCAGCGAATGTATCTTTTCTTTAATTAGAATATTCTGTAGCCCCCAACATGGTAGCTGATGCCTGATGTCCTTGGTACAATTTGATTAAGTCGAGGATACTTGGTAGTATTGTACTGTTAGATACTACTGATTGATGCGGTTCTTGATCCCACTTGTCCCTGGTATATGATAGGAATCAATTTCCACATGATCAAGGAGAAAAGTTTCAGGGAATCAACATGAGAAGTTGATTATCGGACGGAAAAACATTTGTTTAATCTGAGTGCGCTTTACAATTAGATGTTGCTGTCATTACATGGTATCATCGTGTAGAAAATTACAATCTACAGCCATACCAGATTTTAGTAACTAGGAATGGAAAAGGCTAAACTTCGACGCTTTAACTGAGGGCCGAGATAAGTGGAAGATGACATTCAAAAATATTTCCGGTGAGCCTTTTTCCTTTCGAGTGCTGCCCCCGTTTTTTTGGCCAATGGATGGTGTTAAAGGTAACAATTTTATCCTTCAATAAACAAACTAAACCGATCTTTGTATCTCTTTCTTCTTTTGGTGCTCCTCTGATTCTGTTATCTTTTCTGTCCGTATATTGGTATTGGTTCATTTAGCTCCTGATTGTATGTAACACACCAGAACAAGGCCATAAAAAGAAGTTTGTCAAAATTGGTACTTGCAAGTTGCAACAGGAGCAGTGAGATAATTGGATTTAATACCTCTTCATTGGAGTCCAGGTAAGATTGCCACTTTTACCTTCAACAAATTGCTGGACAAAATTTTCCATCCATCTATTTAAAATATGGGGTTGTGAACTTGCGAGTGTACCTAAAATTTCCACTTTTACCTTCAAGAAATAACTTGGCGTAGTTTCCATCTGTTTCTTTTCACTAGTAGTGTGCCCGTGCTAACGCTACGGTAAAATACAAAACAAGATAAAATTTGTAAAAAATAAAACGAACAATCAGATTCATTAAGATTCACGTCTCATATATTGTATAACCAAATATTTTTGTCACATAATGAATGTCACATAATGCTACAAGCCTACAAAAGCAATGGCCAAAGCAGCTAAACAGGTTGCAAAATAAGTGACACCAGAAAGTGAAGGCTTGATATGAGCGGAATTATATAATCCCCAACCAATGAAAATATGACTTGTTTGGGACATTGTTCCACCAAAACATCCAATTTTGTTGTTTCTCATCAGCATACCTTATCGTCAATGGTCATAGAAGATTCAAATAGTGTCAATTTCATAATGAATCATATAACGAAAATCTTAGGGCACATTGCCAGCTATGGTATGCACAGCTAGTATTTATCAATTATCATCCTACACAGGAATGTGGAATGCACAAATCTAGTATCAAGACAGACAGAAAAGAAACTCACAATCTGTTGAAGTGACGTGCAGAACACAGCCACGCAAGCGCAGATGAATCCCTTGGCATTGACCTCCACATCCGTGACTGTGCAAATCCCAACACCAGCCGCGAAAAACAAGGTGAATACTCAATAGAACGACAGCACTCAAATTCTCGTAGAAAAGAAGAGCAGAACACAGCTCAGAATATTTATAAGTTGCTAAGCACTGCATTTTGCAGATTTTCTACAGTTTGCAAAATAACTGAATATTGTACTACCACTTTGTATTATTTATTCATTTCAAGAATGCTGCAACCACTGGAAAAGTGGAAATTGGATAAAATGAATAGATACTCCCTGCATCACTTACAAAAGACCATGTCTTGTTCAGTTTAGCTACTGGACAAATGGAGGCGGGGAGGGCAACAGCTAAATAACATAGCAAAAATCACATGAGCATATATCACAATAACAGAAAGGGGACAATATCATCTCAGTGCACTAGCATTCATCACAGTGCAAAAGTCCATAATCCACCATCACACCCACATTACACAATCTCAACATTTTACCAATCACAGTTCATATAGCAACATGCAAAAATGAGTAAAGAGATAAAGGGAGAGGATCTGGAGTTAAACCGAAGGAGAAGCTGAGGAGTTAATAGGTTGCACCAAGAAAATGATCAAGTTTTGTACATTAGACAAACTTTCAAAAGTAACATGGCAACCATAACGAAAATGAAGTTCTAGTGACTGAAACTAATACTGTAGTTCTCACAATCAGAATTATCACATATTCCTCAAGAAGGAAATTCCTAACAACATAAACCAGACACTTGGAAAAACAAATCCATGTATGAGACGATCAAAGGATTTTTTTTTCTGAGCATGGTCTTTAAGGATACTGTGAGATCAGATGCAACATTAGATAATGTATGCACAAAAGTACATAAATACAGATTAATGGCAGACGCACTTAAAAATTGACCTCTAATTCATGAGAAGCATGGAAATTGAGAATGATATTTTGACAGTGCAGAATGCAAAATATGAAGTGGAAACTGAACTTACATAAGCAGCCATCCGAGCCCACTTATTCCCCATATCATAATGGAGCTTAATGATCAGGTTCTCCTCCTCCTTCGTGAAAGCCCTCTTCTTTTGGGCCTCAGGTGGTTTGCCCACCGGAGACGGCAACTCCTGCCACACCTTAACAGGGTAACAAAGACAAAATATATCAAACAGTCCGAGCACCCCTTTCACTTTGGCACTAATTTAAACTGTATGTTTCGTCACAGGAGCATGGAGAGAACTAAGTGCATCTACAGAACATAATGGGAGATCTCTTAACACCTCAAAAATAGACTTGCATAAGCACATCTACAAAATATGACGGGAGCTATCTCTAAACACTTTAAAAATATACTTGCATTTTGTTTTGTACCAAAAATATAGGCAAAACTGTTTCACATTCTACATCACACTACAACATAAGAAAACGAGACATGTCTGGTCATCGAAGGCTCAAGCACAAATTCGCTAATATGACAAGAAAATCAATAAATTCACTTATGTGATAGCAATAACACCTTATATCAGAAAATCATTAGAAGGTTTGTTCAATCCTCATTTGAATCTGTAAATTTTGTAAGATCCAAACTTTCAGCTTTTATGTACAGCTGAACCCCTTTGTATCTTAGGTTAGTCTTTTATTTTTCAAGAAATACAGGAAAGTCATGATGGTTGTGGTGGTGCAAATGTGTGTGATTGTTTTTTGTGGAATATCAGATATCATCACTATTCATTTAGCATTGGAATTTAAAAACTTCATAGACAAATATATCAAAGAAATCACATACTTTATTCATTTCTGAGGGATAATTTCACAACGTACATGACAATCAAAATTTTTTGTTGGGATGTACAATTACGACAGGAACACCATATATACATGGAGATAACTTCTTGATCTAATGGAAGCACGTCGTCCACTGCTGCTGATTTGATGAACCGTTCCTTTTGTCAAATCAGCATCTTCACCAACCTACTATACAATATAACATATACAGTTAGCACAAAATTTATGGAAGCGGAAGCAAATCACATAGGATATGTGAAAGAAGCTAGCAATAGAAAAACTTCTGGCAACAATAGATCAACAAGAAGCAGAGCTAACATACCAATGAAGAATAGGCTATATATCAACTAACATCATGAACTATCTAGTATCTGGAAAATTTTTGGATTGAACTAAGTGATGCCTACGGAAATATACATATGTCATCACAAACATCATGTTATTTTCATTTTCAGCAAGTTCACATTGTAATAATTTCTTATTAAACCTGGAAACCTGCAGAAAGGATTTGTGTGTGTGTGTGTTTTTTGCAAAGGAACTCTAAAAGAACAATGAAACATAATTAGCACTTTCTCATGATTATTGGCTGAATTACGTGCATAGATTATACATTGACAAAATATGCACAACAGATACAGAGTTGAGCTTATAAAAAAGCTGCAATGTGTTAGCCTGATATTATCATTCGCATAACACTATCTGTTGTGGCTACAGACCAAACAGAGAGAGATGGTAGTGGAGAGTGAGGGAGATGAGTAATGGCCTGGATCCTCCCCATGGCTTGCATTCCATATATATATACATGGGGGGTGCTTTTACAATTATGCCCTTACAGTTGATCATCCCCCTCAGGGGCATTTATGTTAGTACACATGGCCTATTCTGGGCCTTACAACCTCCTACCAGGCCTGCTGGGTTTAGGTGGGGGCCACCCCTACAACAGGAGCCTCTCATGGAGAAGGGCTTCACAGGGCCGAAGCCATGTTGCCGAGTCCTTTGGCCCCCTCCGTCCCTGCGGCCTGTGAATTTTTTCAAAGTTGACCAGGGGCCGCGGCCGTGGCTGAAGCAGACGCGCGCGCGCTCCGTCCCCTACCCTTCGAACGGGTGGCAGCGGAGAGCTGGCGCCTAGCCGAAGTAGACGCGCGCGCTCCGTCCCCTACCCTTCGAACGGGTGGCAGCGGAGCTGGCGCCTAGCCGAAGTAGACGCGTGCGCTCAGCGGAGCTGGTGCTTAGCCGAAGCAGACGCGCGCGCTCCGTCCCCTACCCTTCGAACGGGTGGCAGTGGAGCTGGCGCCTAGCCGAAGTAGACGCGCGCGCTGCGTCAGGGCGTTACACCGGCGCAGGTAAGCGTAACGGGTTCCTGGGCCGCCGCCTACGCCTTAGGTGATAAAGGGCACGTGGCGACGTTCGTTCTTCTGGCCGCCCACGTGGTGGAGCGTGCTTGGCGCGGTACGGGCCTTGAGGCATCGTGACCATTTATGTAACGACGGACTTCCGGCGACTGGTCTTTCGTCGGTTGGACTCCTGCCGATTGGACTTCCGCCGGTTGGCTTCCCTGCTGATGGGGTATATATACGACGCTGGTGCGGCGTTGTTCCTTCATGTATTTTGGTAGAAGCTGCTCCCCTAAAATGGGCCCCTTCCGTGCATCAGCATTCCCTAGCGCCGCTGAGCGGCTTGGGGAGTGTTGATGTACAGATGGAGGTCCATTTTTCTTGGGAGCTTGGACAGCGTCGGTGATCGGTGGCTAGCCGCGCGTCCTACCCTCGCGCTGCGTTTTCGCACACGATGGCAAGGTTTGCCCAGTTCTCCTTAGCAGACTTGCCTACAGCCGGTGTTCCTGATGGAGCCCGCCCGCATCACTTTGAAAAATGCTGATGCACTGTAGGTGGCCTGTTAAGGAGGATGAGGCAGACTTTGCGGGACAAGACCCTCGCCTTTGCCGCTTGCGCGCGCGGGTCCGTTTCTCGAAGGTAGGGTCCAGGCCGAAGCCGCGGCCAGGCTGGTGTGGCGATCGAGAAGACAGCTTCCCACGCGCGCGCCGCGCTCTCGATGAAGATGGCAAGGTTTGACTTGTTCTCGTAGGCAGATATGCTTGAAGTCATCTGTGTCCGCTGACTGTGCCAATTGGGGCCATCGTCAAGGAACGCCGATGTACTGGAGCTTATCTGCCTACGAGAACCTGTTAAAACCTGCCGCACACCGGCCGCTGCGCTCCCAAAACATGGAGAACCCAGCGGCCTGAATCCTTGACAGTTCAGGTCACGTCGAGGCTGCCGCCGAGGTTGCTTGGCCCGCGGCGGCTTGCCGTTATTCGCCAGCGCAGGGCCGAGGCGGGCGGCCAAGTACCTCAGCTAGGGCGGGGACCTGCCCGTATCAAGGTGCCGACGTCGACGCAGCAGGAATGGTGCCAAGCCGGAATAGACGCACGCGCGCTCCGTCCCCTACCCTTCGAACGGGTGGCAGCGGAGCTGGCGCCTAGCCGAAGTGGACGCGCGCGCGCTCCGTCCCCTACCCTCCAAACGGGTGGCAGCGGAGCTGGCGCCTAGCCGAAGTCAACGCGCGCGCTCCGTCCCTTACCCCTCGAACGGGTGGCAGCGGAGCTGGCGCCTAGCCGAAGTAGACGCGCGCGCTCCGCCCCCTACCCCTCGAACGGGTGGCAGCGGAGCTAGCGCCTAGCCGAAGTAGACGCGTGCGCTCCATCCCCTACCCCTCGAACGGGTGGCAGCGGAGCTGGCGCCTAGCCGAAGTAGACGCGTGCTCTCCGTCCCCTACCCCTCGAACGGGTGGCAGCGGAGCTGGCGCCTAGCCGAAGTGGACGCGCGCGCGCTCCGTCCCCTACCGTCCGAACGGGTGGCAGCGGAGCTGGCGCCTAGCCGAAGTAGACGCGCGCGCTCCGTCCCCTACCCTTCGAACGGGTGGCAGCGGAGCTGGCGCCTAGCCGAAGTAGACGCGCGCGATGTCCTGATGCGGTAATGCGCTGTAAAGGTTCCTGAAATCGCGCCAGCCCCCGACTTGCCAGGGCTAGGTTGTCAGACCGTGCGCTTGCCTCGGTGCGTGTGGGGCACGCGGCGGTTTGCGATTGGTGCGCGACGGGGTGTGGGCGGTTACGTGATCGCAGCGGTTCACCTTTTCCCCAGGTAAAGGGGACACGGGGCGGGCGAGGAACGGCGCAGCTTCGGGGTTGGTATGATCCCACGGCCCGCTGTGGCGCTCTTAATGGCGCTTGGGGTCGTTCCAGGGCCACGCGGCGGGGGGTCATTGGAGCGACGTGCTCTGATGATCCCTGCTGCCGTGGTCGCGCCTCTTCATCTTCGGTTATGGGGGAGCGTGCGGGGCGGGCCCTTGTGCGGCTGCGGTTGCGTCCTGCACGTGGACCGTCGCGACGCTTCTGTGTTGGGGACGAGGAGGCTTGATATGCCCCTTTTAACCGCGCCCCCACAGCTCTACGCCCTCTTCTCGCTTGCATCGCCTTGTACACTCCGACGATACACTCGCCGCTATCCTCCTGTTGCCGGGGGCGATGGCGTTTGGTGGCAAGCGCAGCCAGTCGACTGGCGCCTGCGGCATCCGCCGGCGGTCTTCACCGTTAGAGGTGAAATACTCGCTCGGCGAACGCGACCCGGCGGTGGCGGATAAGTGGTGGCTGGAAAAGGAGGGCTTGTTTTCCAGCGAGTTGGGCCCCTCGCTTGTGACTGAGAAGACGATCCAGGCGCTGCTACATGCGGGGAAGCTGTCCGAGCGCCGGGCGGTACGGCTACCTGCCGCCGACGAAACGGAACCTCACCTCGAAGCGTCGGAGGCGGTTGTATTCGTCGCCTTCTTCGACGCAGGGCTCCGCGTCCCCGCGGCGGCGATCGTGGGCGACGTGCTGCGGACCTTCGGGCTGGAGCTGGCGCAGCTGACTCCGAATGCCGTGGCCCGGCTCGCGGTTTACAGCTGGGCCTTGCGCTCGGGAGCATGCTGGCCCAGTGCGTCGTTATTTGCCTATCTGCACGAGGCACGATGCCAGCCCAAAGAGCGGAAGGATGGGACGGTGTCTAGCTTTGGCAGCGTCTCCTTTGTCCTCCGGCCAACTTGCGGCAAGGTCTTCCCCGCGAACTCTACTCGCGGGAAGTGGGAGTCGCAGTGGATGAAGCGGTGGTTCTACCACCGTGTGGAGAGCGGGAGCGGTCTTGAGTGCACGGGCCGACCGATCACGTTCAAGCCCTCGCCCGGCCGGACGCTCGATGATGAGGACAGGCGGAGGGCCCGGCTGGTAGGCGTGGCCGCCCGCTTCAACATGCGCGATCTCGCCGAAGAGTACGTGATGTACGGCGTGGCGCCGCTTGCTCGCGATTGGCGTCTTGCCGCCGAGAAGCGCCGAGACGACAATGTCTCGCCATCGACCTGCTTGCTGCCGGCGCCCTCCGGCCCTCGTAAGCCTCGACCGCGTCCCTTCTCCGTTCACGCGAAATGCGTTGTATGCTAATGTTATCTCCTTTGCTTCAGGGATTTGCTTGGAGGATGCAGAGCAGGCCGTGCGCGTATTCCTGGGGCCGTATACCGGCAGGGAGCACGAGCAGCGCGCGTCCGCTACCGCCGCGGCGGGGCTGGGGCGGATAAACCGTGTGTGCGAGGCCCTGGACCTCGCCGTACCGGACCGTGCTGCTCCAGACGACGGTGCAGCGAGGAAGAAGGCGCCGTCTCGGAAGAGGGGCCGAGGAGGGGCATCTGCCGTGCTTGGTGCGGCAGCTGGTACTGCTGCTGTTAGCGCTCCCGAAGGCGCGGCAGATGCGGAGTCGGATTCGACGAAGTATGCGGACTCGGGCTTGGATGGTGCGGACGCTGGAGGCGAAGGATCTTCGGCGAGTGCCCTGGACGGCGGGCTTGCCGCGAGCAGCCGGCGAGGGGAAGCCTCGTCACCCACCGCGGTCGCTGAGACGGAATCCGTGCGGTCCGTCGATGCCAAGGTGGAGCCTTCGACCGTGGCCGCTGTGGTGCCGGGGGCGTCCCCCGCGAGGGCGCACGAAGCCGTGCTGCCGTCACCAGCCGCAGAGGCAAACGCCGAGGTACCCCCTGCAGAAACTACCACAGCGGAACCTTCGCCCCCGGGTGCTTCAGCCGCGGGGGCCTCTTCGGCGGCGACTGTTGGGGCGGTGTCGTTGCCGCCTGCCCCGGCTAAGCGGCCGTGTCTGCGCCCGGAGCTTCACCGGACGAGGAGGGGATTCGTGGTGGCGACGAGTATCGGGAGCTTGTGGGACTCAGATGCGCCTGCCGAAGTCCTCGCGGTGCCCACCCCCTCTGCTCCCGAGCCCATGCCGTCTGCCGTGCGGGAACGGTTAGCGCCGGCCCCGAACGCGGAGCCTTCTTTTCCTTGCGGGACCATGCCCTCCGCGGGGACTTGCGCCACTGCTCCGCCGCCTGAAGCTAGGGGGGCGGGCCCCCGAAGCCCTTCTTCCGCTATCGAAGGTAAGGCGGCTTAGCTTACCCTGGCGTGCTCTTCGCTGCGCCTTGCGGTGCTCACCTGCGTTCCCGCCTGCAGTGTTGCTTGTGCCGGAGGAAGAGCTCTTGGAGGAGCATGGGAGCGCCGCGCGTGCGGGCCCCGCGGACTTCGTGCCTCCCCCGGAGACGTTGAGGGCGTGGCGCGGGATTGTGGACGACGCAGCTGCCAGCGTGGGCCAGCAAGCGCTGCAGGCCTACGGGGCGGGGCGCCTCGGGGACGCCTTTGAAGTGTCGGGGGTGAGGGTAAGTACTCATGTGCCAATGCCGGGGCCCGCTCAGGTTGCTAAGTTTTTTCCGTTTTGCAGACACTTGTGCTGGGGCAGGCCTTGCAAACGGCCTATACTCGTGCCCAAAGGGCGCTTGAGGATAGGCTGCGGGCCACCGAGGAGGAGCTACGCGAAGCCTCGAGAGCCCACTCTGCCCAGGATGCACGCATCCGCCAGCTGGAAGCGGAATGCGCCAGAGCGAAGGCGCACGCTGAAGGACTTGCTGCGTCGGCGCGGGAGTCGGCCGCGGAGGCTGCGCAGCAGGAGTTTGCGGCAGAGCGGGATGACTTTCTGCAACAGGTCGCCTCGCTAGAGAAGGAGAAAGGCGAACTCGCCCTGACTCTAGCGGAGCGTGACCGGACGCTTGGCGAGGCTTCGGTGGTTGCAGGGGACACCATGCAAGCGCTGGAAAGCCATCTCCAAGGGCTTGTGGCGAAAGTGCCGGACCACGCCTTCGGCCCGGAGGAGCTGTTGCGGACCCTCCGCTGGGTCGGAGATGCCGCCAACGTCGCGCACGGCACTGCGACGACCTTCAGCAACCACTACGCGTACACATCGGCATGCCTGGTGTGCGCGCTCCTGCAACATCGCGGTTGCCCGCACGTCGCCGGGCTAGAGGACCCCCAGCTGGAGATGCCCAGCGGGGCCGGAGTAATGTCCGGCGCCGTCCGCTCCGCTCGCCGCGCCGTCCATCCCTTTTATGAACGGATCTGGGATTACATCGGGGTGGACGCTGCACGGATCGAACTCCGGAAGTCACTTTACGGGGAGGGGAGCCTCGGCCAATTCCTGGACGGGGTCCCTCGACGCGACGAGGGCGGCGCCGAGGCCGCTGAAGGCGCCGGGAACTCGCAGGTCTGACGCCGTGGTGCTTGGGTGTAGGCGTGCGTTGTAATGCCCCCTCTTTTTGTGAATGAAGTACCCTCTTGCTTCATAAATTCTGACTTTTGCCTATGTCCCGGGCAGCGTCCTCGCTGGGGCCGACTTCATGCGGCCGACCTCGCGATTCGGCGATGCCTTCGACGCTGGCGAAGGGCCAAAGAGTCGCTGGACTTTTGGGCGGGCCGACCTTCTTCCGGCGGAGCCCCGTCCTTATCGCGTGTTAAGGACGAGCCTGCCGAATAGCTACTTAGAGCGGCAGGGATGTTGGCGGGCCTTTGTACTTGAAAAATTTTCCCGATATATAGATATCCTGATAATTAGGGCATGCGCGGGCGTGGTGTGCGGAGCCGAGATCCCCACATTCCGAGTTCGCCGTAAGTGTGAATCGTGCGAACACCGCCTGCTACCGAAAGTCCGTAGATTGGCGCTCGCGAAGGCGGACCTCCGCACGATGACCTGTTTAAAGTCCGTAGACTGGCGCGCGCGAAGGCGGACCTCCGCACGACGACCTGTTTAAAGTCCGTAGACTGGCGCGTGCGAAGGCGGACCTCCGCACGACGACCTGTTTAAAGTCCGTAGACTGGCGCGCGAAGGCGGATCTCCGCACGACGACCTGTTTAACGTCGCGTGGACAGGCGCGTGTGAAGGCGGACCTTCATATTGCGACCTGTTTAAAGTCCGTAGACTGGCGCGCACGAAGGCGGATCTCCGCACGACGACCTGTTTAAAGTCTCGTGGACTGGTGCGTGCGAAGGCGGGCCTCCGCACTACGACCTGTTTAAAGTCTCATGGACTGGCGCGTGCGAAGGCGGGCCTCCGCACTACGACCTGTTTAGATTCTCGTGGACTGGCGCGTGCGAAGGCGGGCCTCTGCACTACGACCTGTTTAAAGTCTCGTGGACTGGCGCGTGCGAAGGCGGACCTTCGCACTACGACCTGTTTAAAGTCTCGTGGACTGGCGCATGCGAAGGCGGACCTTCGCCCCCCCACCCCAAGGTGGGGGCAGCCTCTGGTGTATCGCAGGTGCGCGATTGACAGCCGCGCAGAATTCGCGTGGGATCGGCGTCCACGTCTGATTTATACTCCGGAGAGTACGCACATGGACGAAGTCCCTGGCGTGCACGGAGTTCGCGTCTTGTTTAGACTCAGTAGAGTGCGCAGGGAGAACATCCGCGTCTTATTTATACTCCTTGGACGACTCCTGCTTACGCTTTCCCTTCGAAGAACCGTCCTTCGGCGGATCTTCGGCTTTTACCGAGGCACCGGCCTGGTTGGTGTCGGAGTCGTGACCTTGCCTTCGCCGTGCGTCCTCTTCCGCCCTGGCGTATTCCTCCATTTTGTTGAAGAGCTTCGTCACTGTCTTGATTGGCTTCCGTGCGTTGTACTCGGCCATCGGTCCTGGGCGAAGACCCTGGATGGCTGCATTGACAACGGTGGTTTCATTAACGTCTTTGACTTGACAATGTATCTTTGCGAAGCGTTTGAAGTAGTCCCGGAGCTTCTCCGAGGGTTTCTGCTTTACGGCGAAGAGCTGGTCCGCTTCGACCCACTCGACATAATTTCCTTGAAAGTTGTTGTGAAGACGGTCGCGGATCTGCTCCCACGCGTAGATGGAGTTCGGCTCTATGGTGAAAAACCAGGAGAGCGCCACTCCTTGCAGCGCGAGGGGGAGGCCCTTCGCTTTTGTGCTGTCGTCTCCGCCCGCGGCCTCGATTGCGGTTTCGTATACGCGCACGAACTCGCGGGGGTCCGTGTCGCCTTTGTAGGGCTCGATGACACTGGGGAACTTGAAGTCTTCAGGCCACGCCGCTTGCTGTAGTCCTGCCGAAAGCGGGGACTCCGGATCGACGCGCCGTAGCGGGACGCGGCTGGATGCGGGGGCGTCGCGGCTGTCCGCCCTTTCCGGCGTGGGCTCTGGCGCGACTGCCGGTGCGGCCTGCTGGCTCCGAGCCTCTTGCATGTCTCGGACAGCCCCGCGAAGATCCCCCAGCTCCTGCTGGAACGCTCGGAGGGCCGCCAGCAGGGCGTTTTCCACTGCCTGTGCGGGCGGGGTCGCCGGCGCGCCCAACGGACGGACCGGCGCGGGCACTACCGCGTCGCGGGCTCCCGAGCAGCCGGTTGCTCCGTTGTGGCTACCTCCAACTGCCCGGTCCGCGCTGCCGGCGAGCGTCACGGCGGAGGCGGTGAGGTTGGTTGCTGTCGCGTCGGCGGGGTCGGTCGTCGCAGTGCCAGTGACGTGGTTGGGCGTCGCAGCGCCGGTGGCGAGGTCGGCTGCCGCAGCGCCGGGTTGGCCGTCGCAGTGCCAGTGGCGTGGTCGGCTGCCGCAGCGTCGATGACGTGGTTGATCGTCGCAGCGCCGGTGACGGGGTCGGCTGCCGCAGTGCCGGTGACGTGGTTGGTCGTCGCAGCGCCGGTGACGGGGTCGGCTGCCGCAGCGCGAGCGTCAACGTCCTCGACCGCCGCGCTGGCGGCAGCCGATGCTGAAGCCCTTGTACTCATGCGATGCTCTGCCCCGACCGTCTTCTTCACCTTCGCCGCCGCCGATGAAGCTTTTTTCGGTGTCATCCTCCTTCGAACTTCGGGCTTGCTGTTGTCCCTCCCCACGGACGGCGCCAACTGTTGTGGCTACAGACCAAACAGAGAGAGATGGTAGTGGAGAGTGAGGGAGATGAGTAATGGCCTGGATCCTCCCCATGGCCTGCATTCCATATATATATACATGGGGGGTGCTTTTACAATTATGCCCTTACAGTTGATCATCCCCCTCAGGGGCATTTATGTCAGTACACATGGCCTATTCTGGGCCTTACAACCTCCTACCAGGCCTGTTGGGTTTAGGTGGGGGCCACCTCTGCAACACTATCCATTACAAATTCTTTAACTTACATTTTTACGTACTAAAGATTCATGCGAAAGTTCTTATCAATGCGTAAAAACAGTACAAGATTCTCAAGAAGCGAAGGCATGATACAGGGCATATGCTAGTTAAAACAAACCTGATTCAGAGCTTTTCCTCATCTGCTGACAACACCCCTGCATATGGAATCACACAAAAGCATTCAGGTCATACAAAATTCGTTGGGTTACTTTGAGAATTTCAGAAACTTTTTTTAGATGACAAGTTCAGAACCTAGAATTACCTGGAATGTAGAATTGCGGCCACCTTCGGGAACATATTTGAACCAAATCGTAGTCCCACTAACTTACCAAAAAATTCCTATTTTATCAAGAAAAAAGTGGTTTCCAGTCTTCCAGATCGAACTACACCATTAGCCAGAACAGGTTCGCAATTGCAAACACTACACAATAAACTCTTAAAAGATCTCTAAAATTGATGTTCACAAGAAAGAAAGAGAAAATCCCCAAATCAATATGTAGCCTTCTTGTGCCTCTCTCAACAGGTAGAAGGGGAGTTGTGTCGTTTCCTTCCCTGTGTCCGTATTCTCCTGCACCTCCGCGGCCGTATGCGTAGCAGGGGTTCGACATAGCCGCCCGCTTCCGGATGACGCTAAGGTTTCGCGCGCGTCGCGGTGGAGTGGTGTGGGGAGGCCACCGCTCTCGGAGTGGGGGAGGCTATTGGGTTTGAGCGAGCACTGACCGAACCCTTTGTGTTCATTTCTTCCTTTTCACGAGTGGCGATGCGGATGCGAGGGGAGGAGGGAGAAGCGGAGGCGCGGATGCAAGGAGCATCGACAGCGGCTGGGGTAGGGCAGCGCGGGGTGGGGAGGGGGAGGCGTTGGCGGAGCGGAGAAGCGGGAGGCGGCGGGGGCAGCGCGGGGTGGGGAGGAGGAGGCATCGGCGGCGGCGGCAGCGTGGGGTGGGGAGGAGGAGGCGTAGCGGAGGAGTGGGAGGCGGCGGCGGTAGCGCGGGGGCGGAGCGGAGGAGCGGGAGGTGGCGGCGGCACCGCGGGGGTGGAGCGAGGTCTGCGGAGGAACCGAGGGCAGGGCAGATCGAGGTCTGCGGAATCAAAGGGAGGAGCGGAGGAGGATGCAAGGGAAGAGGCGGAGCAGCCCACTTGTCGGCAGGTGCGGGAGAACGGATGGACTGCAATGATGTGCATGATCTGGATGATTTTGGCCTTAGGATCTTCAATGAGTAAGAGAAGAAGGCTTGAGGAGAGATCCAGGCCATTCATTTGTATGAAGTTGGATTACTTTGGTACACAAATCTGGGTGGATTTAGATTAGACATGACTATAGGGGTGGTTGAGGGGGGTGGATTTAGTAAAGAAAATTTTGGTGTATTATAGAGTAGGGTAGATCAATGAGTGAGTGTGCCTATTTATCTCTACTACTTAAAATAAGAATTGGTGAAGTTGCTATGTTGTTCCTTCGCCCCTCCTCTCTCTGCGACATCAGGCATACCGTTAGGTGGGCCCTCCTCGTGATATATGTCCACACTCTGTATCTATCGGCAACGCCCTCTTCCTAACTCTCACCTCATCTCCCCCGAAATGACTGCCCACTCCCTCTCCAAATCCTATGCCGACACTGCTCCCTCCCCTAGCCTCTCGCATTGTTGCCATGCCCCCTCCACCACACTACTACCTTCCTTGGCATCTTGTGCCGCTGCCACCGCCAACCTCCCCCCTTCCCCCGTCTTTTGCAACACCGCTGTTCCCTCTTGCGGCATCTCGCGCCTTCGCCACAGCTCCTCACATCCGCATTTGTAGGGCGCCGCTAAAGTTCATAGTATCCCCATCTCCCAACTACTAACGATCTCTTATTTCTTCCCCAATCCTAAATTCCCCTCATGCTATCCTCCCCTCCTATGTCCCAAACATGGGCCATGGCGCAATCCTCGTAGTCAACAAGAGCGGCGCATGCTTGGCGGGTTGACGGGGGGAAGGCGAGGAGGATGATGAGAGGAGGTGAGCACGAAGTGAGAGAGAGCACCGCAGCGGTGGAGTTGGTCAAGATGCACGGTAATGGCATTACACTCTTCTCAATATTGTGAAAATATCAATTCTTGATTCATCTCAATCTTATATCAATTCTTGATTCATCTCAATATTGTGAAAATATCAATTTTATTTTTTTATCTCAATCTTAAGAATTGAACCAATTGTTCATTTGCTCTTCAGTCTGCTCACTTCGTTCTTAGATGGCTATGGAAGTCTTGTGTTATTAGATGTGTTGCTGTAGGGAGAGCCCTAGATGAGGTGATTAAATGGCACAACCCGATGAAAACCAATGGAAGCAGTTGAGTGAGGAATAGGTCTAATTACCGGTTTGTAGTTGAATTGGATTAGATAATTGATTGCTTTGATGGATTTTTTTCAATATGTAAATTTGTCCAAATAGTTTTTTTTGGTTGAATTGATTATTGATTTGAACTGGTGTCTGTCCTTTGTTTGAGATGTAAATGACTTCAGCCCCTTATTTTTAGCTCATGGCTTATGACTTCTCCCGAACAAATAAATGAAATGGCTTCTCCACTGTCTTTTTGAATTAGCTTATTGTACAGTCTTTTCGAGATGGCTTATCGATATTTGATTCGTTCATACAAGCTCTAGCGCTAGGGTCAAAAGCATTAGCCACAGCCATAACCCATCAGCCGTAGCCAAAAAGAACCCAACCTTCAAATGGGTGGCTTGAATTGATTCCATTTACAATAGAACAACCGTGTTGCTCAAGCGTAGATATGTCTTTGTAATGGATTTTTTATGTTAGCAATTAGCAGCATTGTGTGGATTTCAACTATAAAACTAAAAGACATGAATGCTTCTACCAATCTTACATCATTGAGAGGGTAATGATTGCCTAACTTCGAATTTGTGACTGGTGGGTGCACCTTCTAATTTTGTAATCACACCTGGATAGGTGATAATCCACTGATATAGTACATCAAGATAAATGATATTACATCAAGATAAATGATAAATTATCTATGATAAAGACTAAAGAGCATTGTACATGATGAGCAAATAAAGTTAAGATTATAGAGCATTGGACAAGGATAATCTGATTATTTTGGATGAATTGCAAATGAGAAGAGGCATTTTCTCTTGGATCTCTTTGATGGGGAGGTGTTGCTTCATTATTTTTATGTTGAATTCGGTGTGGATGTGGCATTATTTAGGTGGTTTTTGGCTTGATTCACACTTGAAGTGTATTTATCTTGATTTTGCCGCTCTTGCATATGAGAAGCTTGAGGAGTAAGGCCAAATCTCCCAGTACCTCCTGTGAGGCCCAGACATAGGTTCAGTGTGGTAGCAAGGCCAAGGTTATGGTATAGATCTGTATGGCGATAGAGGCACGACGATGGCCATGGTAGAGAAGTTGGTGTGGCAAAGGCATGATGCAGGCAAGGGTGGAGTTCTGCTCGGCACCAGCCTAGCCACGGTAGAGCAGTTGTTGTGGAGCTTGCTCGAGCGCCAACCTAGCCAAGGCGTGGCGTAGGGCAAGCTTGGCTAGAGTGCAACAATATGTTTAGGTAATATAATTTTTATTGGTAGCAACATACGGACATTGAACTAGTCTAGAGATAAATCTATTGTGTGTGCATGTGGTACACTAATGTATTTTTTTAAAAAGCAAGGAGCACTAATGAATTTTACAAAATTCTAGCTGGAATTTCACCAGAAACAGTTTAATTACTGCAAGAATTGAAAAAAAATCCCACGTTTCGAACGATGCATGAGTGGAACCTGCAAATGCACCAAAGAACTGCACCCATGGTGCAAGTTTAGAATACCTCAGTGTTGCCGAAGAATGATCTCGTAATACTACTGTTTGGCCTTCTATAAATAAACAAAACTTTACATCTCTTTCGTGTAATAGTGTTGCTACTTTGCTGCTGCCAGTGTATATGCTTTGTGCTTTCACGTTTACACATGTTGTATTTAGACTAGAAAACCGTTCTTGGAATAGAAACTGACCCATAGTTGGTTGTTGTTTATCACTGATGCGGTGTGATGCGAATATGCACACGCTTAACACTTTTCAATCAAATACATTATTTCACTGGAAAGAAGTATTGAGCCGCATTAAATATTGTCAGGTGAATTTGTTTCTTAATGAATTTCCTTCTATTCGTGGGAACTATATACTACCTTATGCCAAATTCTTGTTTATTATTAAGTTTGAATATTATGATGATTCCGGGGCCAAAGCAACAGAGAAGCATAAGGAGGGTAATCATATTTGCTACCAAGAACAAAAAGCTCAAAGCCCATGGGGATGTAAAGGAGAAAGCCAAGCAGCCCATGCAGTTGATCAAGGAGGAAAGAAGCCCATGCAGTGGGAGAGCAAAAGGGGAGAAGCCCAAGAACTTAAAGTCCAAGTTTTGGACAAGATTTTCAAGCCCAATTCGGACCTCCCACATGTACAGCCGAATTCAAACTCGGATTCAACTCAGAACTCAATTCGGATTCGGTTCGGGACAGCCCAACAGGCACCTACTAAAATGGCCATAACTTTTGCAAACGGAGTCCGATTGAGGTGTTCTTGTACTCTATGGAAAGCTCTTGAAGTATAATTTCATATGGAGCTAACTTCACCTCCAAATTCCCTACGAGTTGATCAGAAACTGCAAAACTAGTCACGTCACCTTTTCAGTCCGAGTCAAAGTGGGCCTAGGGCTTTGTAATCGAGTCCTATTCGGCCTCCAAGTGTTTGGCTGACTCTCCACCCCTTTAATATCTTTAAAAGACAGCCGCCACCCCTGTAAAATTCAGACCACTTTAAATAATAGAATACTCTTGTTCTTTCTGATGACCGACCCAACTTGAGGGAATTGGGAGTTCGCTGAAATCATGATCGTTCAACCTTTCCGCTGGAAATTGGGAGCGCGATGGAACTTCATCGGTGGTCGTGAAGTTCAACACGTGTGGTTGGGCAAATTATAGAGTGCTATCTCTTGCATTGGCAACGGGAGATCATTACGGTTCGTCGAATCCTCGTGAGTATCCAAATCCTACGTCGAGAAGATCGGGCGACCCCGTATCATCTTGGTATCAGAGCGCGGTTTGCTCGGTAGGATTATTGACCCTTACTTTTAGATTGTTTTACTTCTGTTCCTATAGTCCATTAAAACCGAAAATTGCCACAAAAAATCCAAACCCTAGTTTCGCATCTGTTATTTTTGTGAGTTTTATTAAGTCTTGATCCATTAGAAAATTTGTTTAGGTGCTGATCATTCGTGTTTATTTGCATAACTTAATCTTTGTGTCCAATCCAAAATTCAAAAAAATCTTGCTGATACTTTTTCATCAATTGAGACTAGCCGTTGAATGTTGCATCTAGGGCTGCTCTTGAGTATTTTACACCTTGCTGAATATTTGACCTGTGCAAATTCAAAGAAACTATTAAAATCTAGTTCTGCCTTTGAAAAAAACAGAAAAAAGTCACAGATTGACAAAAAAAGAGAGAAGAAGAAAAAACAATGGCCGAATTTGGGTGAGTTCTTAGTCCATAAATTCAGATTGTGTAATTTAATTTCTTGAGCAATCTTGTGCCCTTACATTCATATCATTGCAATTGGCTAGCGTCTCTCCTAGTACTTGGTGCAAAACGAGCTATCTAATCTTTAATTTCAGATTGCCTCTAGTTAGCTCATTCCTTTGTTTGCGTCGAGTCACATTAATCTTTGCGTGCGTGTTCATATACTTCACTTAAATCTTTTGGATCAGCACTTAGGCAAAGTATTCTAGCCTGGATTATTACTTAATCTTACAATATCGTAAAATTCAGATTGTGTAGGATAAACACTTTCATACCAAGCTCCAACATATAACCGTTGTTGTGCAAGTAGTGAACACTCTTAAATTCGCTTGATCATCACTGTGTTGTTGTCACTTCTACCAGGTGTAAGTTTTTATTGGGCTTAATTCACTTCGGAAGGGTAAAAACTTTACTTGGGAGAGAAAACAGTGAGATTGAGTGATTTCCATAAAGCATTATTCTACATAGCTATTTGTTTCTTGCATAACCAACCATGTCAGGTGGAGGAGAACACCATGATGAGAGTGGTGAGACAAATGAAACTCAAGCATTCGTCAAGCAATATCAATTTGGGGCACTTCGTGAACACTTTCAACGTGAGCTACGCTAAGGGCTCGATCAACTCCATGAGAAGCATGATGCTTTTGTTGATCAAATTGCAAGGGATATACAAAATATGGAGATACAAGCTAATGAAAATGTGCGCCAATTGCGGGAGGACATTGGAGCCCTCACTAGGCTCATACAAGCTCGCAATGGTGGCGATGAAGCAAGTGTTCAAGGAGGAGAAGCTGCTACCCATGTTCCTCCTGCACCGCAACATCGAGTGGCGGCCAACGTGGTGCGTCCACCACAGCTCGAAGGACGAGGTGGAGGCCATGGAGGGCATGGCCATGGCCTAGGTGGAGGCCGTGGTGGTGCTGCACATGCGATGGAATGGGATGGTGATTTTGCTTTGCATTACAATGACTATTATCATCGTCCACGCAATGAAGATGATGGATTGGGCAAACTCCAGTTTTCCATGCCCAAGTTTGCAGGTGGGATTGATCCCGAGGAGTATCTCACTTGGGAATTGAAGGTTGACAAAATATTCCGTATGCATCACTATACAGATGAGAGAAAGATACAGTTGGCATCACTTGAGTTTGAAGGTTATGCTTTGGATTGGTAGGAACAAGTCATTACTCAAAGAGCTGAGAATGGAGAAGATCCTGTTGCATCATGGCAAGAGATGAAGCGAGAAATGAGAGCCTGTTTTGTTCTTCGTCATTACAAGCGTGATCAATTTGATAAATTGCAGAATATGAAGCAGGGAGCACATTATGTGGAGAGCATCACACAAGGGAGTAACATTGTTCAATATTACTATTATGAGTTGAAGCATGCATTGCGTCGTGCCGGTGTCACAAGTGCATTAAGGGAGAAGGCATATTTCAAAGAAGGCTTGAATTCTGAGATCGCCACTGCACTTCAAGGTAAATATTTTAGTAGCATGCATGACCTTGTGAATTGCGCTATTGAGCAGGAGAAGAGACTTTTGGAGTGGCATAGGCCACAGTTCTATCCAAGTCCATCCTTCAGTTCTTATGCTGC
Source organism: Dendrocalamus latiflorus (assembly GCA_017311315.1). Lineage (NCBI taxonomy): Eukaryota > Viridiplantae > Streptophyta > Magnoliopsida > Poales > Poaceae > Dendrocalamus > Dendrocalamus latiflorus. Next base: position 7,319,948 of record CM029675.1, read on the forward strand.
TACTGGTGTGTCATGTGAGAAGATGACCGAGCATGGGACTTTCCCTTCGGTCAAGGAGACATGTAGTGCTGCCCCATTGCTACAAACAACACTTGAGATGCATGAAACCCATGTGAGAGTGAGAGCCACATAGCCAAAGGGAAAGAGAGTACTAAAAAGAGTGAGCTGTGTGATTTCACCATATGTGAATTTGAGAGCATCCCAATTGAGAGTGTGAGAGAAACACCAAAAGAGAAGAAAGAGATTAAAATTAACAACAAGGAGTTGAACACTCAACAACCGACATCCTTGAAAGCAAAAGATGAGGAGATAACCACGGAAGAAGATGAAGTACTTGCTGTCCCATGGATACACCATGATGATTTCATACCTACAGCACCTACATCAACTAATGAGAGTGATAAAGGTAACAATATTGGTGCTGAATTTAATTGCAAAACGGTGAGTAATTAAAAGAATTCATGTGTTCAGTCAAAAATTCCATGTTTTGAAATTTCTTTGCTCAATTTACATGATGTAGAATTAATTACTCGTAAGGAAGTTCTGACTCGAATATCTCCTAGTGATTCTTTGTATTATATCAAGTTCGATGACCCTAGAGAGCTATCTAGTGTGATTGAGAATATTGCTGAAATTTCATGTTTAAAATCACTAGTTAGTTCCTATGCCTACACATATAAGTTCAATTTGATCGGAGATTATGGTGTAGGTGACAATTTTTATGTTTATCGAATATGCATTATATGTGATAAGCTTGCCGAGTTGAAATTGTATATTTTGGACAAACAATCTTTTATACCACGTCATGATCACAATGAGATGAGGTTTAACAATAGTGCTTGCTGTTTACAAAGATTTCTTGTGCCTACTTGTTCCTCTTTCGATGAACAATCATGTACAAATAATCATAGTAGCGCAGTTGAAGCAAGGAAGGCACTTAAAATTTTCTCTTCCATTAATGACTTGTCCACGTACTTCACAAAGTCGAGGATGACTTTTTCTTATGGGAGGGAGAATGGTGTGAATGAAAACATACTGCAATGTATGCATTTGATAGCTGTTGTAGTATCAATTGGTTTGTGCAAAACAGTGAGAATGAGAATGACACAATAATTGATTCATACATATACCACGCATATGTGTTGTTCTTTTTGCTTACTACACCTACATGTAATAATAATGTGATAGACGGAAGGGGTGTAACTGACCAATACATATACCATGCATACACATTATATTTTTTGTTTAGTACAATTTCAGGCTATCAAAAGCCGAGGACGGCTTTTCTTGAAGAAGGAGAGGATGATGCGGATACGCACATGCTTAGCACTTTTCAGTCAAATACATTATTTCACTGGAAAGAAGTATTGAGGCGCATTAAATATTGTCAGGTGAATTTGTTTTTTAATGAATTTCCTTCTATTCGTGGGAACGATATACTACCTTATGATAAATTCTTGTTTATTATTAGGTTTGAATATTATGATGATTCCGGGGCCAAAGCAATGGAGAAGCATAAGGAGGGTAGTCATATTTCCTACCAAGAACAAAAAGCTCAAAGCCCATGGGTAGGGGTGTAAACGGATCGGATTCGGTCGGATATTGCTTAAACCGTATCCTAATCCATATTTTTTTTCGGATTCGGAGTCGAATACGGTAAGACCGGATACGAATACGAATTCGGAATATTCGGAGTTTCGAATACGGTACTGTCGGGATGGATATATAACGAATTCGGCTCGGAAACAGATAATATAGGCGGATAATACAGATGATTACAGTTCCAAAAGGTACAGTTTCACTAGTAAAAAGCTGCAGTCAACACTCAATACTAAATCAAAGGTGGATTCTTACCAACGATCCCAGTGAATGAAACATGAGGATCCGAGAGATATATATCATATATTCATATGGTTGAACCTTTTTTAGCATATCTTCTTTTTTTCTTGATGGAAATAGCTGCTTTAGCACATAATCCAGGTAGCAGAGTGACAGGGATCGAATTCGGTCGGATATTACTCATTCCATATCATATCCCATATTTTATTGGATTTGTTGAAATTTATTTGGATTTTTTAAGATTTTATTTTTAAGCCAAGAGCAAAAAAACTTATTTTAACTATTTTCTAAAAGCTAAAAATAGTTTATGTTATTTCCCTAAGTTCTCCTAGATTTATAGTATTTTTTGTGCATTTTCAGGAATTTTTTTGGTGTTATTTGCATTTATTGGATTTGTTGGAATTTATTTGGATTTGCTAATGGGCTGATGAGCTGAAAATGATGATTTGGCTGATGGGCCGGATATCCGAAAACTATATCCGGGTATTATCCGATAAAATTCCGGATAGTATCCGTATCCGTCGGATAGTCCGCTCCCGAATCCGAATCCGTATCCGAAAACAACTATCCGAATCCGACTCCGAATCCGATAATTATCCGATATGACTATCCGACTCGGATTCGGCGGTCGGTCGGTCGGGAAATATCCGATCCGTTTTCACCCCTACCCATGGGGATGGAAAGGAGAAAGCCAAGCAACCCATACAGTTGATCAAGGAGGAAAGAAGCCCATACAGTGGGAGAGCAAAAGGGGAGAAGCCCAAGAACTTGAAGTCCAAGTTTTGGACAAGATTTTGAAGCCCAATTCGGACCTCCCACATGTACAGCCGAATTCAAACTCGGATTCAACTCAAAACTCAATTCGGATTCGGTTCGGGACAGCCCAACATGCACCTACTAAAACGGCCATAACTTTTGCAAACGGAGTCCGATTGAGGTGTTCTTGTACTCTATGGAAAGCTCTTGAAGTCTACTTTCAGATGTAGCTAACTTCACCTCCAAATTCCCTACGAGTCGATTAGAAACTGCAAAACTAGTCACATCAGTTTTTCAGTCCGAGTCAAAGTGGGCCTAGGGCTTTGTAATCGAGTCCTATCCAACCTCCAAGTGTTTGGCCGACTCTCCACCCCTTTAATCTCTTTAAAAGACAGCCACTACCCCTGTAAAATTCAGACCACTTTTGATAATAGAATACTCTTGTTCTTTCTGATGGCCGTCCCAACTTGAGGGAATTGGGAGTTCGCTGAAATCATGATCGTTCAACCTTTCCGCTGGAAATTGGGAGCACGATGTAACTTCATCGGTGGTCGTGAAGTTTAACACGTGTGGTTGGGAGAATTATAGAGTGCTATCTCTTGCATTGGCAACGGGAGATCATTACGGTTTGTCGAATCCTCGTGAGTATCCAGATCTTACGTCAAGAAGATCGGGCGACCCCGTATCACGGTGACCACTCAAAACCAATGCCGAAAAAGTTGAATACATGTCTCGATACATTGTCCAACTTAGCGTTACCAGTTGAGCTCGTGCATAGGGATGCGTACACCTCTGTCGGCCTCACACGCCTTAAAGCCCTGTCACGGCTCAGACTAGCGGTACATCCACGTCCATCTCAATAAGTTCACACAACGGCCCATTCATCTAAGAGCTCCGTATGTCTTGGACTAACAAGTTGGGCACACCCATTTCTGCATGTTCAAACGAGTCAATCTTTTGCACCTTGGGCTTCTATCGTTCTTGGATGGCTAAGCCTCGCCCATGCCTACGCGAGTCAAACTTGGCACTCCTATGCGTATCTTCACATCTTGAAGGCCATGTGTGAAAGAACTCGCTGCATTTGCTGCATTTCTTCTTCCCTACCCCCTCCTTGTACTACCCCCTTCTAAAGCCAGCCGCCGCCTGTGGAGACAGGGAGCCGACCATTTCTTCTTTCCTACCCCCTCCTTGCTCTCTCTCTCCTACCCCTGTCTTCTCCCCACCGGTGCCAGCGAGGGTTGGCCAGACTCGCTGGCGGCCGCCCCTCTCCTCTCCTTCCAGTGCATCCCGTCTCCCCTCTTGCCACGCCTCATCACCTGCCGCAGTGCCCCTCCTCCTTTTCCACCTAGCGCCACCGTCCTCAACCGCTACTTCTCCTCAAATCGCGCCACCAACGCCACTTGCTCCTCCTCTCCCCTTCCTTTTCTTCTCCACCGCCACAGCTCCACCTCTACGCCACCTCTGCCCACCGCTCCTCACCGCCTACTCTCATCCGCATCCACTGCCGCCTCTTCCTTCCCGGTCCAGATCGGCGCCGCCACCCTCTGTTGGATCGGACTCAGCGACAGAGGGGGGGGGGGGGGGAGGGTGAATGGAGCCTTTTAAAAATACCCCGAGAATCCACACGAAATTTCTTCTCTGATAGCTAGAGAGCTATGAAATGAGAAATTTGAGCGCTCATAAAAACCAACAAGAAATAGTGGCAAATGAAAGAGCAGGAAGCTGCTGCCCAAGAACACAATAAAAACTGGAAAGGGAAGATTGAGTGCACCACTGTTTACTTGCTACTTCTCTTGCCGCTCAAAGCAAAAGAAATAAAGTGCTATCTCTTTGCGTGAGAAATCAGTTGAAAAGATGCACAAAAGGAATACTAAAACTGGTTTGAGTTGGCCTAGAGCAGTAACAAAGAGTGTGTACCACTGGACTAAAAAACCATCACTCGGCCAACCCAAAAAAAGAAATAAAAAGCTGGCCGAGAGACATGAGGTGCTGTTGGCCGAAACTGCTTGCTGCCCCCAAAAGAAAAAGCAAAGGTAAGTACTATTCGGTTTGCAAAAACCTGCTGGCCGAATGGAACAAGATTAAGGACTGGACTGCAACACAAAGAAGCAGCAAGAGACCAAAAGAATAATGCTTGTCTCAACCGAAAAAGACTGCAGATTCTTGTGCCCAGAACGGCAAGGATTGGCAACTCAAAAAACAAGAAATAAGAGGAACTGCAGAAGGAAATAAGTCTCGGCAAAGCACTAACAAGATAACTAGAAATTTGACATCACAGAGCCTTGTTCTTATAGCCACCTCACATGGGATTTTATATCCTGGGCAAGACTTAACCCAACATCTTCATTCAAGGTTGAGAGAAAAACAAGAACACAAAACAAGGAGAAACAAGCAAGATAGAACAAAGCTACTGAAAACTCAGAACTGGGGACTACTCAAAATGAGACAAAAAGACATGAATGCTTGATAATCAAGAGTTTACATCTCTCAAGCTCTCTCTCTAAATCTCACTAATTTCCCATACGCCTGGAGAGCTTAGAGAGAAGCTCACACCTCCTCTCTTTCTCACTTCATCTCCCAATTCTCCCAATTTCAGCACAACCTCTCCCTCTCCTTTTATAGCCTCCCACTAATGGGTTTGCACATGCTTTACCCATTAGGTCACCACCTACTCGATGCTTTATCCAAACCCGCTTCCTTTAGTGCAGCTTTGCGTTTTTACCGAAACGCCCCTCGCGCACCTTCCAGGAAGCTTCCTCCTTTCTTGCCTTGCAAGCCTCGCAGCCACCTCGAGCCCTCGCCGTCTTCGACACCTCCCGACCGTTCTAACCTCAGCGCCACCTGCGCCTAGTCCGATCCACCGTGTCTCGCCACGACTCCGCCTCGACGTCCTCAAGTCCTTGCCGTCTTCGGCACACCTCGACCGTTCTGACCTTTGCGCCACCTGCGCCTTGTCCGGTCACCCGTGCCTCGCCACGACTCCACCTCGATGTCCTGTAGCCATCACAGACAAGAAACAAATCAAATAGCACCGCTCGATACATGTAAGCATAAATGCATTAATGAAATAGCCCAAACCTGACAAGTCGACATAATATGCAACATAACTATTTTGACCAGGTTTGACTAAGTTCGACCGAGCCCGATTGCACCATGCAACGACATGGTCCGAACCAACCAAATCAAACTCGACTTCCCTAAACCGATGTCAATTACTCATCACACACACGGGATGACCTCCACATGGTCTCTTAATCTCCCCCTTGATGAGTATATTGGCAAACCCAGAAAAACCGCAAAGTTGAGTTTGAAATGCAAGAAAGAAGTCAAACATGGTTCAAAGAAAAGAGAAATGAAGCTAATGACCATATCGACACAAGGAGCACAAGAAAGAGCAATATTTCCTCAAAGCTCCAAAATGGCTTTTTCTACCACTATTCTCCCCCTTTTGGCAATAAACACATCAAGGATGCAGGGAAGAAAACAAGTCATGGAAATGGATGAAATGGCTGAAGTTTGTTTATTCTAAGCATTTAGAGCCATGAGAATTATCCAAGATGACCAACAAGTATTACATCAAGCCATAACTCAATAAAATGCTATCTAGATCATGACAAGATATATATAAGACAGCTAAACCAAATAGATGACAATCTGAAATTTAGAGCAATTTGTGAGCATGTCAAGTCATCCATGATCAAAGTCTAACTAGAGGCATCCAAGGATGATGCAAACCATGTCAATAAGCTAAGCAGAACCAAGAAGCTAGTATTGAGCCTAATTAGAGTGCTACAAGCTCAAGAATGAAACATTTGTTTAAGTACTTGGCTATTTTTGTAATAAAGCAAATTGAGCACATTTATCATGAATTTTCTTTTAAAGCTTATGGTTGATTCTAACCAAAAATTTTCAGACATGTGCTAGATCTCAAGCCTTATGCGACCATTCCAAGCAAGAAGATTAAGGAGATGATCTTGGTCATCCAAAACTCCCCCTGAGTTCATGCCTTGTGCAATGGCAAGCCGTCTCATGAGAAAGAATTGGTGAGATTAGTTTTTTTGCACAAACGAGATCTTTTTGCATTCATAAAAGATTGTACTAACTTATGCATCATCAAGAACTTGCATAGCTCAATCTAAAGCTCAATAAAGATTCAACGCTCAGCTCAGCCTATTTGACATGGCATGAATCATAAAAGGATAACGCAAGAAAGACTAATATCGAGAGCTAGCATGACAAGTTTTAATTCAAGTTGAGCAATTTTAATTAGCTTATGTTGGTAAAAGCTAGTCTACACATATGAAGTCATGATCAATCTAGCAATGAGGCACAAATCATGGCAGGATATAACGCGATGTAAACATGTCATGAAAGGATAATAATCAAGGCTCGATGCAGGTATTTACAATGCAGAATGACATGCAAGAAGTCCAGCTCCACCTCAACATGTGATGCAACTTTTAGTTCAAGCTGAGTTATGTCAATATTAAGCTCCAGAAGCTTCCAAAAGAACTCCCCCTGAACCAAAGCAATAAATCAAGAAGCTGTGAAAGAAAATCAGAACAGGCAGTCCTTAAGGCATAGATAAGATATAAAGGATACTATGGCTCAGACTGACTCTTATCTACCCCATATGACTCTAGGACTATCAACCGAATATCTAACTCACTAAAGAGCAAACACGTACCCTGTCTACCCGAGGGTGGCCCAACCCTCGCTAGAACCTACAAGAAGTGAGTGAGCTCAACCTAGTGAGAAGAGAAACAGCTAACAAGCATCATCCTAGAGTCACAAGATAAGAGCAAGAAGTCTAAGCAGCTAGGCAAGAGAACCACTCTAACCTATGCTAGAATGACTAACCCCAATGCACCCCCAAATGCAATGCAACAGATAGGAGTAAGAGCATAATTAATAAGATAAAGCAGTAAAGCACAAAGCTCCCCCTCACAACAGTCCATAAGGACAGACCACCCCAAGCTCTCCCCGTAGAGCTGAAAACCTAGAGCTATCTAAAGGCTTGGTAAAGATATCAGCCAACTGGTGGTCACTCTCCACAAACTGGAGCACGATGTCACCCTTCTCTACATGGTCTCTAAGGAAGTGATAGCGAATATCGATATGCTTGGTCCGAGAGTGCTGCACTGGGTTCTTAGTAATGTTAATCGCAGAAGTGTTATCACAAAAGAGTGGAACACTGTCGATAACTAACCCAAAGTCCCGTAGGGTCGAGACCATCCAGAGCACCTGGCTACAGCAACTGGCTGCAGCAACGTACTCGGCCTCTGCGGTGGATTCTGCAACACTGGACTGCTTCCTCGAAGACCAGGAAACAAGATAAGTGCCAATGAATTGGCAGGTGCCCGAAGTGCTCTTCCTATCTATCCTACAGCCAGCAAAGTCTGCGTCCGAGTAGGCTCTCAAGGAAAGACAGGATGAGGAAGAGTACCAAATACCATAGTCAATGGTAGCTCGAAGGTACTGAAGAATGCGCTCCACCGCCTGGCGGTGAGAAATGCGAGGAGAAGCCTGAAACCGGGCACAAAGACACACAACAAAGTGTATGTCTGGTCTCGAGGCAGTGAGGTACAAGAGAGAGCCTATCATGCTACGATACTCCTTCTGATCAACTGGCTCGCCGTCCTCATCTGGGTCAAGTGTGGCGGATGACACCATGGGAGTTGACACAGGCTTGCCATCACTCATGTCGAAGCGTCTCAGGAGGTCACGGGTGTACTTGCCTTGATGCAAGAAGGTATCCTCCCGAGTCTGCTTGATTTGGAAACCAAGAAAGAAGGTCAACTCACCCATCATGCTCATCTCAAACTCGGTGCTCATGACATCCGAGAATTGTGAAACGAGAGCATGAGAAGAGCTGCCAAAGATGATGTCATCCATATAAATCTGGACGAGCAGAATATCAGTGCCATGCTGGCGGATGAACAAGGTCTTGTCTACTTTACCCATCTCAAAACCATGACTCAATAAATAGGACTTAATCCTCTCATACCAAGCTCTAGGGGACTGCTTAAGTCCATCAAAGCTTTGGAAAGCTTGAAGACATGGTTTGGGTATTTGGAGTTCTCAAAACCTGGAGGCTGTCGGACATAGACTTCTTCCTCAATAAAGCCATTAAGGAAGGCACTCTTGACATCCATCTGGTAAAGCTTGAAACCCTTAGAAGCTGCAAAGGCCAGCAGGATTCTAATGGCTTCATGTCTAGCTACAGGGGTGAAGGTCTCCTCGAAATCTAGACCCTCAACCTGAGAGAACCCCTGAGCTACTAGTCTAGCCTTGTTTCGAACAACCACCCCATCCTCACTCTGCTTGTTCTTGAACACCCACTTGGTCCCAATGACATTGTGACCACGCGGGGGCTCAACAAGCGACCAGACCTTGTTCCTCTCGAAATTTTCTAGTTCCTCATGCATGGCATTGACCCAAGACTCGTCAGACAGAGCATGACAAACGTCCTTGGGCTCAAAAGTGTAATACCCTGATCGTCGATTCGCCGTAGGTTTCTAAAATAATCGCGGAGTTTCCCGATTTTTGGGTAAATCGCGGGAGGTGAAAATTAAATTGCATAATTGTCCAAACTTAAAAAAATAAATTAAAACAACTAATTTGGATTGTTGTGGTTACAGACCAAATAGAGAGAGAGATGGTAGTGGAGAGTGATGGAGATGAGTATAATGGCTTGCCCCCTCCCCATGGCCTGTATTCAAATATATACACACATGAGGAGTGCTTTTACAGTTATACCCTTACATCTGGTTATCCCCTCTGGGGGCAGTTATGTCATTACACATGGCCTATTCTGGGCCTTATAATCTCCTACCAGGCCTGCTGGGTTTAGGTGGGGGCCACCCCTACGACAGGAGCCTCTCATGGTAAAGGGCTTCACGGGGCCGAAGCCATGTTGCCGAGCCCTTTGGCCCCCTCCGTCCCCGCGGCCTGTGAACTTTTCCAAACTTGACCCGGGGCTACGCTGCAGCCGAAGCAGACGCGCGCGCTCCGTCCCTCACCCTTCAAACAGGCGGCGGTGGAGGTGGCCCTAGCCAAAGTAGACGCGCGCGCTCCGTCCCCTACCCTTCGAACGGGTGGCAGCGAAGCGGGCGCCTAGTCGAAGTAGGCGCGCGCGCTCCGTCCCCTACCCTTCGAACGGGTGGTAGCGGAGCTGGCGCCCAGTCGAAGTAGACGCGCGCTCTCCGTCCCCTACCCTTCGAACGGGTGGCCGCGGAGCTGGCGCCCAGCCGAAGTAGACGCGCGCGCTCCGTCCCTGCCCTTCGAACGGGTGGCAGCGGAGCTGGCGCTCAGCCGCAGTAGACGCGCGCGCTCCGTCGCCGCCCTTCGAACGGGTGGCAGCGGAGCTGGCGTTCAGCCGAAGTAGACGCGCGCGCTCCGTCTCCTACCCTTTGAACGGGTGGCAGCAGAGCTGGCGACCTTGCGTCGCGAACATCGCCACGCGTGCGGTGACTTGAGATCTCGCGATGCGGTCTTGCACTGTAAAGGTGCCTATACCGTGCGACCCGCCTCAGCACGCACGGGGCATGTGGCGGCTTATGACTGGTGCGCGGCGGGATGTGGTCGGTTGCGTGCTCGCGGCCGCTCGCCTCTTCCCTAGGCAAGGGGGACACGGGGCGGGCGACAAATGGCGCAGCGCCGATGCTGTTGTGATCCCCTGGCCCATTAGTCCGCCTTTAATAGCGGCTAGGGAGCGTCATGCTGTGACGACCCTTGGCGCTCGTGGTCGTGGCCTTTCAGCTTTGGGTATGGGGAACAGCGCTGGACAGGCGTTTGTACGACTGCAGTCGCGTGCCGCACGCGGGCCGTCGGGACGCTTCGGTACTGGGGCGAGGTGGCTTAAAGTAGCCCCCGCGACCGCGCCCCCGCAGTTGTACGCCCCCTTCTTGCTTGCGCCGCCTTCCATACCTCACGTAGTATTTTTTGCCGCTGGCCTCCTTCCCGGAGAAGCAATGGCGTCTGATGGCAAGCGTGGTCAGGCGGGTGGTGTCTGCGGCATTCGCCGACGGTCTTCGCTGTTGGAGGTGAAATACACGCTCCAAGAGCGCGACTCGGCGGCGGCGGACAAGGAGTGGTTGGTGGGGGAGGAGGAAGGCACGTTCTCCTGCGAGCTAGGCCCCTCGCTCGTGACCGAGAAGACGATCCAAGGGCTTCTGTGCGCGGGGAAGTTGTCCGAGCGCCAGGAGGTGCGATTGCCCGCCGCCGATGAGACGGAACCGCATACCGAGAGGTCGGAGGCGGTCGTGTTCGTTGCCTTTTTCGACGCGGGGCTCCGCATCCCTGCGGCGGCTATCGTGGGCGACGTGCTGCGGACCTTCGGGCTGGAGCTGGTGCAACTGACTCCGAACGCCGTGGCCCGGCTTGCGGTGTATAGCTGGGCCTTGCACTCGGGGGCGAGTTGGCCCAGCGCCACGCTGTTCGCCTATCTTCACGAGGCACGGTGCCAGCCCAAGGACCGGAAGGACGGGATGCTGTCGAGCTTCAGTAGCGTCACTTTTATTCTTCGTCCGTCGTGCAAGAAGCTCTTCCCTGCGAACTTAACTCGCGGGAAGTGGGAGTCTTACTGGATGAAGCGGTGGTTCTACCACCGTGTGGAGAGCGGGAGCGGCCTTGAGTGCACAGGCCGACCGATCGCGTTCAGGCCCTCGCCCGGCCGGACGCTCGGTGACGAGGACAGGCGGAGGGCTCAGCGGCTCGTAGGCGTGGCCGCCCGCCTCAACATGCGCGACCTCGCCGAAGAGTACGTGATGTACGGCGTGGCCCCGCTTGCCCGCGACTAGCGTCTTGCCGTTGAGAGGCGTCGAGACGACAATGTTTCGCCATCGATCTGCTTGCTGCCGGCACCCTCCAGTCTTCGTAAGCCTCGACCGCCTCTCTTTTGTTCACGCGAAATGCGCTACATGCTGATGCTATCTCCATTGCTTCAGGGATTTGCTTGGAGGAGGCGGAGCAAGCCATGCGCGCATTCCTAGGGCTGTACACCGGCAGGGAGCACGAGCAGCACGCGTCTGCTATCGCCGAGGCGGGGCTGGGGCGAATAAACCACGTGTGCGAGGCCCTGGGCCTTGCCGTGCCGGACCGCGTCGCTCCAGACGACGGTGCGGCGAAGAAGAAGAAGGCGCCGTCTCGGAAGAGGGGCCGCAGCGGGGCGCCTGCCGCGCTTGGCGCAGCAGCTGCTGCTAGTGCTCCCAAGGGCGCAGCGGACGTGGAGTCGGACTCGGCGAGGTATGCCGATTCAGGCTTGGGTGGCGCGGATGCCGAAGGCGAGGTATCTTTGGCGAGCGCCCCGGACGGCAGGTTTGCTGCGAGCAACCGGAGGGCGGAAGTCTTGCCGCCCACCGAAGTCGCCGAGGCGGAACCCGTGCGGACCGGCGATGCTGAGGTGGAGCCTCCGGCCGTGGCCGCTGTGGTGCCGGAGGCGCCCTCCACGGGGGCGCACGGAGCCAGGCTGCCTTTACCGACAGCGGCAGAAATCGAGGTGCCCCCTGCAACAATTGCCACTGCGGAACCTTCGCCCCCGGGCGCTGCAACCGCGGGGGCTTCCCCAGCCGCGACTGCGGGGGCAGTATCGCTGCTGGCTGCCCCGGCCAAACGGCCGTGTGTGCGGACGGAGCTCCACCGGACACCGCAGGGATTCCTCGTGGCCACGGGCGTCAGAAGCTTGTGGGACTCCAGTGCAAATGCCGGAGACCCTGCGGCATATGCGCCCTCCGCCCCTCTGGCCACGCTGCCCATCGCGCAGGGACAGCCGTCACCTTTCCCGAACGCGAAGGCTTCTGCCCGCGGCGGGACCATTCCTTCTGCGGGGGCTTACGCCACCGCCGCCCCGCCCGGGGATGAGGGGGCGAGTCCCCGAGACCCTCCTTCTGCTACCGAAGGTAGGGTGGCTTAGCTTACTCTGGTGTATTCTTTCATGCCTTGCGGTGCTCACCTGCAGCCTTGTTTGCAGCGCTGCTCATTCCGGAGGGGGAGCACTTGGCGGACCACGGGACCTCCGCGCGCATAAGCCCCGCGGACTTCATGCCGCCCCCGGAGACGCTGAGGGCATGGCGCGGGATTGTGAATGACGCGGCCACCAGCGTCGACCCGCAAGTGCTGCAGGTCTATGGGGCAGGGCGCCTCGAAGACGCCTTCGAGGTGTCTGGGGTGAGGGTAAGTACTCATGCGACAACGCCTGTGCTGGCTGATCTTGCTAAGCCTTTCCCTTCTGCAGACACTTGTGCTAGGGCAGGCCTTGCAAACGGCCTATGCTCGTGGCCGAAAGGCGCTCGAGGATAGGCTGCGGGCCGCCGAGGAGGAGCTACGCGAAGCTTCTGGAGCCCGCTCTACCCAAGACGCCCGCATCCACCAGCTGGAAACGGAATGCACCGAAGCGAGGGCACACGCCAAGGGACTTGTTGCGTCGGTGCGGGAGTCGGCCGCGGAAGCTGCACAACAGAAGTTTGCGGCGGAGCGCGACGGGCTCCTGGAACAGGTCGCCTCGCTAGAGAAGGAAAAAGGCGAGCTTGCCTTGACTCTAGCGGAGCGTAACCAGACGCTTGGCGATGCCTCGGTGGTTGCATGGGACGCCCTGCAAATGCTGGAAGTCCACCTCCAAAGGCTTGTGGCTGGAGTACCGGACCACGCCTTCGGCCCGGAGGAGTTGCTGCGGGCCCTTCGCTGGATCCATGACGCCGCCGATGTTGCGCGCGGGGCTGCGACGACCTTTGGCGACCACTGTGCCTATGTGGCGTCGTGCCTGGTGTGCGCCCTCCTTCGGCACCGTGGTTGCACGCACATCGCCGAGCTGGAGAACCCTCAGCTGGAGATGCCCGGCGGGGCCGGAGTGATGTCCGGTGAAGTCCATGCCGTTCGCGGCCCTGTCCAATTCTTCTACGAGCACATCTGGGACTACACCGGGATAGCCGCCACGGAGGTCGAGCTTCGGAAGTCCCTTCGTGGTGGGGGGAGCCTCGGCCACTTTCTGGATGAAGTCCCGCGGTGCGACAAGGGCGGCGCTGGGTCCCGCGGCACGACGAGGGTGTCATGGAGGCCTCCGAAGATGCCGAAGGCTCACAGGTGCGGCGCCAACGTGGCTAGGTGTGGGAGTGCGTTGTAGCATCTGCCCCTTAATTGAATGAATAAAGTGCGTGTTTGCTTCACGAACTGATTACTTGCCTTCATCCCGGGCAGCTTCCTTGCTGGGGGCGACTGCTCGCGTCTGGCCTTGCGACCCGGCGGCGCCTTCGACGCTGGCAAAGGGCCGAGGAGTCGTTGAACTTTTGGGCAAGCCGGCCTTCTTCGAGCGAGGCCCCAGCTTTAGCGCGCGTTAAGGACGAGCCCGCGGGATAGCGGCTTAGAATGGCAAGGATGCTGCCGGACCTTTGTACTTGTGTGATTTTTCCGATACGCAAATTTTCTTTCATCTTAAGATATACGCTGTGTGTTGATGCCGCTTCGGGTTCACCGGTACGCCACGTGCTGCGGGGGGACGGGCTCTCCACGCTCGACGCGCGCCGTTGGCGAAGTAGTCGCGCAAGGGTTCCTTAGAACGGCGCTTGCGGGGGCAGTCCTTGGCGCCTCACCTTTTTACCGTCCATAGACGGGCGGGTGCGGAGGCGGACCTCGACGCTTCGCCTTTTTATAGTCCTTAGACTGGCGTGTGCGGTGGCGGACCTCGGCACTTCGCCTTTTTATAGTCCGTGGACTGGCGTGTGCGGAGGCAGACCTCGACGCTTCGCCTTTTTATAGTCCTTAGACTGGCGCGGGCGAGGGTGGAAGTGCGCGCACGTTCCGTTCCTCTTGCTCCTCATGGCGGGGGTAGCCTCTGGCGCGCTGTGTCTTCGTCAACGCGCGCTACACACACCTCCCGCAGTACGCGAGGGTGAGCCTCGCTCCACTGCGATTAATACTCGTGTCCTCCGCCCGCGTTGCGAAACGCGTGGGGGCCTCCGTAGCCTTATTTATGCTCCGCAGAGTATGCACAGGGACGAGGTTCCCGGCATGCGCGGAATCCGCGTCTTGTTTAGACTCCGTAGAGTGCGCAGGGAGAACATCCGCGTCTTATTTAGAGTCCGTGGACTAGTGCGTGCGGAGGCGGACCTCGACGCTACGACTTCCTTTATAGTCCGGAGACTCGCGCGTGCGGAGGCAGACCTCGACGCTACGTCTTATTTAGAGTCCGTGGACTTGTGCGTGCGGAGGCGGACCTCGACGCTACAACTTCCTTTATAGTCCGGAGACTCGCGCGTGCGGAGGCAGACCTCGACGCTACGTCTTATTTAGAGTCCGTGGACTAGCGCGTGCGGAGGCGGACCTCGACGCTACGACTTCCTTTATAGTCCGGAGACTCGCGCGTGCGGAGGCAGACCTCGACGCTACGTCTTATTTAGAGTCCGTGGACTAGGGCGTGCGGAGGCGGACCTCGACGCTACGACTTCCTTTATAGTCCGGAGACTCGCGCGTGCGGAGGCAGACCTCGACGTTACGTCTTATTTAGAGTCCGTGGACTAGCGCGTGCGCAGGCGGACCTCGACGCTACGACTTCCTTTATAGTCCGGAGACTCGTGCGTGCGGAGGCAGACCTCGACGCTACGTCTTATTTAGAGTCCGTGGACTGGTGCGTGCGGAGGCGGACCTCGACGCTATGACTTCCTTTATAGTCCGGAGACTCGCGCGTGCGGAGGCAGACCTCGACGCTACGTCTTATTTAGAGTCCGTGGACTGGTGCGCGCGAGG
The DNA here is from genome assembly GCA_017311315.1 of Dendrocalamus latiflorus. Lineage (NCBI taxonomy): Eukaryota > Viridiplantae > Streptophyta > Magnoliopsida > Poales > Poaceae > Dendrocalamus > Dendrocalamus latiflorus. Next base: position 7,335,281 of record CM029675.1, read on the forward strand.
GCGTCCCCTCGTTGCGTCTTTTGTTTATACTCAGGCCCGTCACCCTTGGCTACGGCGAGTGCACACGCGGACGTGCGACTTTGATTTATACTCAGTCCCGTACCCCTGGCTACGACGAGTGCACACGCGAACATGCGTCTTTGTTTATACTCAGGCCCGTCACCTTTGGCTACGGCGAGTGCACACGCGAACGTGCGACTTCGATTTATACTTAGTCCTGTACCCCTGGCTACGGTGAGTGCACACGCGAACGTGCGTCTTTGTTTATACTCAGGCCTGTCACCGTTGGCTACGGCGAGTGCACACGCGAACGTGCGACTTCGATTTATACTCAGTCCCGTACCCCTGGCTACGGCGAGTGCACACGCGAACGTGTGTCTTTGTTTATACTCAGGCCCGTCACCCTTGGCTACGGCGAGTGCGCACGCGAACGTGCGACTTCGATTTATACTCAGTCCCGTACCCCTGGCTACGGCGAGTGCACACGCGAACGTGCATCTTTGTTTATACTCCGGCCCATCACCTTTGGCTACGGCGAGTGCACACGCGGACGTGCGACTTCGATTTATACTCAGTCCCGTACCCCTGGCTACGGCGAGTGCACACGCGAACGTGCGTCTTTGTTTATACTTAGGCCCGTCACCTTTGGCTACGGCGAGTGCACACGCGGACGTGCGACTTCGATTTATACTCAGTCCCGTACCCCTGGCTACGGCGAGTGCACACGCGAACGTGCGTCTTTGTTTATACTCAGGCCCGTCACCTTTGGCTACGGCGAGTGCACACGCGGACGTGCGACTTCGATTTATACTCAGTCCCGTACCCCTGGCTACGGCGAGTGCACACGCGAACGTGCGTCTTTGTTTATACTCAGGCCCGTCACCTTTGGCTACGGCGAGTGCACACGCGGACGTGCGACTTCAATTTATACTGCGGGAACGTGCGCGCTGGCCAAGCCTACGCGCTCCTCCGCTGCGTACTTGCGCGTGATGAAGAAAGATTGTTGGCAAACGGCGATCTTCATTATATCCCCATTTGCGCGGGTAAGCAATTACAGGGGGTAGATATACTAACCATTTGTCCTTGGTGCGGCCGAAGCCTCTAGTCGCTAGACATCTGCAGGGCCCGCCAAGGCGCCTCTGAATGGCCCCGCGGACCCCGCGCTGTGATGCGCCGGGCCATATCCTGGTCGCCTCGGACGGTGATGATGGTCCGGGCACCCGGGATCTTCATGCATAGATAGCCGTGATGTGGTACCGCGCCGAAGGAGTTGAGGATTGGGCGCCCTAATATGGCATTGTAGGGGTACGGAAGGTCGACCACGTCGAAGGTGGCATCTTCGGCCCGCACATTGTTATCTTGGCCGAAGGAGACTTGAAGACCTATTTGGCCCTGCGCCCGCAGGGGCTGTTCCCCGAAGCCCTACAGTGGGATTCTTGAGGGCCCTAGGCGGCTTCGAGGGATCCCCATCTGGTCGAAGGCCGCCGCAAACAATATGTTCGCGGAGCTACCGCCGTCCACCAAGGCACGCCCCACGTCGCATCCCGCGATAGTGACCCGGATGACCAGGGGGTCCTGATGATGGAACTCCACGCCTTGGGCGTCGTCGGGTGTGAATGTGACTTCGTGTTGTGCCCAGTCCGGCGGTGCTTGCACTGGGTATGCCGCCACGTGATGTAGTCTTCGCGCATAGGCCTTCTGCTGCCGTGCTGAGGTGAATTCCAGTGCAGAGCCTCCGGATATGACGTTAATGACCCTGCGGTGGGTTGCCTCCGGGGCCTGCAGCGACAGGAGGCCCTCCCGAGGCTGCTGTACGTGAGCTTGGATCCGTAAGGGGCCTTCCTGGGGTTGCATCCCTTGCGCCTGTACCTGCATGGGGGCCTCATACAGGAATTGGACGTGGGCCACCGCAGGCGGACGTGTCTCCGGGTTCCTGTCCCTAGCGATGCTATCGCGGAGCGCCGCGATGAAGGTGCAGGTGCGGGTATCGTAGTTGCCGCGGCCGTGGACTACGCACCAGAGTCCCTGGTGCTGGTCGTCGTAATCTCCACGACTTTTATCGTCGCGGCCCCGGCCACGGCCGCGCCCCCGGCCACGGCGCCCCCGACCGCCTCGGCCCGCGGGAGCGCCCTCGTCGGAACCGCCTTCAATGTCGAGGACGTACCGATTTCGCCTCGACCTCTGCTGGCCACGCTTGGGCCGATCGAACGACTCCTTGTGCGAGGCGTCCCTGCGGTCGGGCGTATCCCTGGACGACTCCTGCTTACGTTTTCCCTTCGAAGAACCGTCCTTCGGCGGATCTTCGGCTTTTACCGAGGCTCCGGGCTGGTTGGTGTCGGAGTCGTCACCTTGCCTTCCCCGCGCGTCCTCTTCCGCCCTGGCGTATTCCTCCATTTTGTCGAAGAGCTTCGCCACCGTCTTGATTGGCTTTCGTGCATTGTAGTCGGCCATCGGGCCCGGACGAAGGCCCTGTATGGCTGCATTAACGATGGTGGTTTCATTAACATCCTTCACTTGGCATCGAATCTTGGCGAAGCGTTTGAAGTAGTCCCGGAGCTTCTCCGAGGGTTTTTGCTTCACAGCGAAGAGTTGGTCCGCGTCGACTCGCTCGACATAGTTTCCTTGGAAGTTGTTGTGAAGGCGGTCGCGAAGCTGCTCCCACGCGTAGATGGAGCCTGGCTCTATGGTAAAGAACCAAGAGAGCGCCACTCCTTGCAGCGCGACAGGGAGTCCCTTCGCCTTCGTGGTGTCGTCTCCGTCCGCGGCTTCGATCGCGGTTTCGTACACGCGCACGAACTCGCGGGGGTCCGTGTCGCCTTTGTACGGGTCGATGGCGCTAGGAAACTTGAAGTCTTCAGGCCATGCCGCCTGTTGCAGCCCTGCCGAAAGCGGGGACTCCGGATCTACGCGCCGCAGCGGTGCACGGCTAGACGTGGGGGCTTCGCGACTGTCCGCCCTCTCCGGCGTGGGCTCGGGAGCGATTACTGGCGCGACCTGCTGGCTCTGAGCCTCTTGCATATCGCGGACGGCTCCGCGAAGGTCCCCTAGCTCCCGCTGGAACGCGTTGAGGGCTGCTAGTATGGCGCTTTTCACCGCAGGCGCTGTCGGGGCCGCCGGAACACCCAGCGGACGGGTCGGTGCAGGAACCATCGCTTCACGATCTCCAGATCCGCTGGATGCTTCATTGCGGCTACCCTCGGTCGCCTGATCCGCGCTGCCGGCGAGGGTGGCGGTCGTTGCAGTGCCAGCGACGGGGTTGGGTGTCGTTGTAGTGGCGCTGGCCGGGTCGGTCGCTGTGGTGCCAGCGAAGGGGTTGGGTGTCGTGGTAGCAGCGCTGGCGGGATCAGTCGCTGTAGTGTCGGCGACGGGGTTGGGTGTCGTTGTAGCGGCGCTGGCGGGGTCGGTCGCTGTAGTGCGAGCGTCGACGTCCGCGACCACTGCGCCTGCGCCGCCGCCAGCTCCTTCGGCGGCCGATGCCGAAGCCCTGGTATTCACGCGCCGCTCCGACCCAGCCATCTTCTTTCCCTTCGCCACCGCTGATGAAGCTTTTTTCGGTGCCATCCTTCTTCTTCGGTCTTCGGGCTTGTCCTTGTCCTCCCCACGGACGGCGCCAACTGTTGTGGTTACAGACCAAACAGAGAGAGAGATGGTAGTGGACAGTGATGGAGATGAGTATAATGGCTTGCCCCCTCCCCATGGCCTGTATTCACATATATACACACATGAGGAGTGCTTTTACAGTTATACCCTTACATCTGGTTATCCCCTCTGGGGGCAGTTATGTCATTACACATGGCCTATTCTGGGCCTTATAATCTCCTACCAGGCCTGCTGGGTTTAGGTGGGGGCCACCCCTACGACATGGATATTTTGGGCTGTCCGGAGGGGTGGGCCAGCCGCTTTGGGCCAGCCAGCCCAAATGGGGGCCCGTACCCCCTCCCAAACCCTAGCACCCCCTTTATAAACCCCCTCCCCCTTTTTTCCACCCCTGGCCGCACCCTTTTCCCCCCTCCATCACCCCACAAGCTGCTGTCCATTGGTGCCAAGGAGAAAAATAAAGAGAAGAGAAGAAAGGGAAGAGAAGGAAGAAGAAGGGAAGGAGATGAAGAAGAGGATGGAAGAAGAGGGATGATCCCAAGGGATCATTTAGGTAATTTTTCCTAATCCCAAACCCTCTGTTTTATAGAGTAATTAGGGTTCTTGGCACGGAATTTGAAGGGGATTAATAGATGGATTGCCCGATTAGAGATTACGTGCTGTCTGCCTGTAGATTGATTCGTGCAGTGCGTCTGTTTGCGCGGTTTAGACCCATGAAACGATTTTTCCTGCGGATCTTCTCCAAAGGAAAATTGTAGAGGACTTCGAAAACCATCTTCTGGATTTGTTTCACAAATTTTGGCCGCTAGATCTGGGCGTAGCAGAGTCGGGAATACCACTGTCTGTCAGGGGAGCAGATTGGGACAGACTGCTGTTCAACTGTGATTTAGAGTTAGTAAATGATTTTTATTATCATGACCGCAATTGAGAATGTTGTAGGGAATTCAAAATTCTAGCTTCTGTATAAAAATTATATTTTTTGAACCCCTGTACTGTTGTTGGGACGCGTTTTAATCTTGCTGTCCAGTCTGCCAGAACAGAGAACTTCCTCTGTTTTGTGCATTAAGTTACACCTAGCCATGACAAAAATAAAAATATGTGATATACATGAAAAATGAAGGCATTTAAGTGAGGAATCCAGATATATATCGTTTTCTGTAAATGGATTAATATTTTTAAAGATACAAAAATATTAAGCAGCGCTGCTGCAGTGGGTAGATTGTTAAATCGTTGAGCGGAGAGGTGTATGTGTGGGTTCGGGGTTCTAGCGACGCCTTTAATTTTTAAGTCATGTTTTGTATGCTGTAGCATTGTGCTGAGAGATAGCTTGTGGACAGGTGGTTTTGCTCCTGAGCGCACGTGACTGCTTCGCTTCAACGGTTGAGGCAAGTAAACGTAGCGGATGTGCTACTGTTTAACTCGTTAATTATTCTACCTTCACATTAATTAATTCTATTAATTGGTGATGCTATGTCTTTTTTATATGTTTCCTTAACGTGGTCCAGATGGTAGTATTTTTTATGAATTCAATTGCTTATGATCTTGATGGATTAATTGTGGATATGCGGGATTGTTTTTGGTGAATCTATATAGTTGTGGGGTACAAATCTTTACGAGTATATTGTGGTCTAAGTGGTAGTATTCTTAGTGAATACTTGTGGTTGTGATGGTAGCAATTATTGATTAATTGATATGTTTGGATAATTTGCTCGTAATCGTGTAGAAATTTGTTTAGTGTGCTATTGCGGAATATGAAAACAAATATGTGGTGGATATGTGGTTGTGGATATGTTGTGAGCATGTTGATGCTACTTTGAGGTTGGAATTCATGTGGTTTATGATTATCATATCATTCATATCATATCATGACATTTGCATATGTGGATGTTGCCGCACCTAGCCGCGACTGTACCGGTACATCATCGTATATTGCCGTAATACGATGCACCTCTTATCCCGCTGGGAAAGAGTGATGTGGAGCATAGCATGAAAGCATTCATATGCATTGCATTGTGGAAAGATTATTTGCATACATATGCAATATATTGTGGTGAAGTTACTTTGTGGAATATTCAACTTCATAGTTGTAATGTGGAATATACAACTTCATAGTTGTGATGTGGAATTGGCTCATGTGAGCTATTTGTGGTGTGAGGATTGTGGATGTGGTCGTGGAATGGGGTTCGTCCCTTGTGTATGGTAAGGGTTGTGATTGTGGCATGAGATTCTTTTCTCTTGTAGTAATTGTTGATAGCAATCGTGGATGTGAGAAATAATAAAGTATTGAAGTAAAACATACATATGCTTTATTGTCTTTGGTAGTGGTAGTGGTTGAGGTTTTAAAGTAGTCAAATAAGATTTATTTGCTAATGCTTTACCGTCGTTGATGTGAATGGAGGTTGAGGATATAAACATTGTTATTTGTGGAAGATTAAACGTTGATGATTAAACTATTGTAGTTTAATTAGCCTGTTAAATAGTTTGCTTGCTGAGATTTTATCTCACCCTTGTTTCCCCCTCCCTACAGGTGGACTTTGAGCATGCATGGAAAGGGTAGAGCAGCACCACACTGATGCACGTGAATCATATTTTTATGCTGTAATAAAGTTGAAAGGATTCTAGTCCTTTGCATAGCTTTGTTTACATTAACTTAATAATGTTAAATTTGTGATCTATGTTTTAGATTAAAATGTTGGAGGATGTTTTAAACATTGAATTGTTATCACTATCCTGTTATTCCTTAGTTGTTTATGCTTCCGCTTATACTATCTTGTTTAGTAATTGTTGCCAGTTTAATTTATCTTGTAAATTGGCTAGTTTTGGAGTGGTTTTAATGGCATCCCAGGGTAATGTGGGTCCTGGGGTGTTATAGTTGGTATCAGACCGGGCTTTAGATCCGTGGTAATTAAATTATTAAATTGACACACTGGTGCACTGTAGGATGGGAAGGGTCAAGCATTGCATTTATGCTTTTGACATGTTGTATTGATGATTTACGTTATGAGATAATCTTGTATGATTATTGTTGTGGCTACGGGCCAAACAGGAAAGAAGGGGACTAGTAGGGGAGGAAGAGGAGAGCCAAGTCTGTGGGAGTGTTGGTGAGAATGAGAGGATCTCCCCCCCTTTGCCCCTCCTGGGGGTTTATATATGAGTGGGGTAGAATGGGAAATCCCCATTCTACCCCTTAGTACTTACAAAGGATGAGGGTACATTGGTGTATTTACACTGGTATATTCCTCTACACCATTGGGCCTATTACATGTTGGACTAGTTGCACGGCCCAGTCACGGGGGGTTGGGTCACCCCCACAACAGTACTCCCTCGACAGCAAGCGCTGAGGTCCCGATGGGCGAGCTGACGTGATCAACCACCCAGCCCCCTGTTCCCCGACAGCAAGCGCGAGGGTGCCGAGTGGTGAGCTGATGCAACTGGTAGCTTGTAGACCCCAGAGGCAATGCCTGCAAAGAAATCAATGAACTCCTGCGCTGAATCCCGCGCCATCCCGCCGAGGCGATGTCTACAAGGCAGACGGCGGAGTCGAGCGCCGGAGTCGTGCCGTTCCACTGAGGCAACGCCTACGAGGCGGACGGCGAGGTTGAGCACCGAAGACGTGCCGTCCCGCCGAGGCGATGCCTACGAGGCGGACGGCGAGGCCTACGAGGCGGACGGCGGAGTCCTGTGCCGGAGCCGTGCCGTCCCGCCGAGGCGACGCCTGTGAGGCGGACGGCGCAGTCGAGCGCCGAAGACGTGCCGTCCCGCCGAGGCGATGCCTACGAGGCGGACGGCGGAGTCCTGCGCCGAAGCCGTGCCGTTCCGCCGAGGCGACGCCTACGAGGCGGACAGCGAAGTCGAGCGCCGAAGACATGCCGTCCTACCGAGGCGAAGCCTACGAGGCGGACGGCGGAGTCCTGCCCCGAAGTCGTGCCGTTCCGCCGAGGTGACGCCTACGAGGCGGACGGCGAAGTCGAACGCCGAAGACGTGTCGTCCCGCCGAGGCGATGCCTATGAGGTGGACGGCGTAGTCCTATGCCGAAGACGTACCGTCTCGCCGAGGCGATGCCTACGAGTCGGACGGCGGAGTCCTGCGCCAGAACCGTGCCATCCCGCCGAGGCGACGCCTACGAGGCGGACGGCGGAGTCGAGCGCCGAAGGCGGGCTGTCCCGCCAAGGCGATGCCCTCGAGGCGGACGACGCAGTCGAGCGCCGAAGACGTGCCGTCGCGCCGAGGCAATGCCTACGAGGCGGACGGCGGAGTCCTGCGCCGGAGCCGTGCCGTGCCGCTGAGGCGACGCCTACGAAGCGAACGGCGGAGCCGAACGCCGAAGGCGGGCCGTCCTGCCGAGGCGATGCCCTCGAGGCGGACAATACCTACGAGGCGGACGGCAGAGTCCTGCGCCGGAGCCGTGCCGTCCCGCCGAGGCGATGCCTACGAGGCAGACGGCAGAGACCTGCGCTGAAGCCGTGCCGTTCCGCCGAGGCGACGCCTACGAGGCGGACGGCGAAGTCGAACGCCGAAGACGTGCCGTCCCGCCGAGGCGATGCCTACGAGGCGGACGGCGAAGCCTTGTACCAAAGACGTGCCGTCCCGTCGAGGTGACGCCTACGAGGCGGACGGCGAAGTCGAACGCCGAAGACGTGTCGTCCCGCCGAGGTGACGCCTTCGAGGTGGACGGCGAAGTCGAACGCCGAAGACGTGCCGTCCCGCCGAGGCAATGCCTACAAGGCAGACAGCGGAGTCGAGCGCTGACAATGTGCCGTCCCGCCGAGGCGATACCTACGAGGCAGACGGCGAACGGCAAGTGCGAGGAAGGGAGGCGGAGCCGCCGTTCCCCTGTCTTCAAAAAATAGTGCCCGGAGAGTGGGCGCTTGCGCGTAGGCCGAGGGCACTACGCACGCCGACGTAGGGAGGCGAAGCCGCCGTTCCCCTACCTTCGAAAACAGTGCCCGCGAAGAGCGGGCGCTTGTGGCGTAGGCCGAGGGCACTACGCACGCCGTGGTAGGGAGGCGATACCGCCATTCCCCTACCTTCCAAAAGAGTGCCCGCGAAGAGCGGGGGCTTGCGGCGTAGGCCGAGGGCACTACGCACGCCAAGGTAAGGAGGCGAAGCCGCCGTTCCCCTACCTTCCAAAAGAGTGCCCGCGAAGAGCGGGCGCTTGCGGCGTAGGCCGAGGGCACTACGCACGCCGAGGTAGGGAGGCGATACCTCTGTTCCCCTACCTTCAAAAAGAGTGCCCGCGACGAGCAGGCGCTTCTGGCGTCGGCCGAAGGCACTACGCACGCCGAGGTAGGGAGGCGGAGCCGCCATTCCCCTGTCTTCAAAAAATAGTGCCCGGAGAGCGGGCGCTTGCGGCGTAGGCCGAGGGCACTACACACGCCGAGGTAGGGAGGCGAAGCCGCCGTTCCCCTACCTTCGAAAAGAGTGCGGCGAAGAGCGGGCGCTTGCGGCGTAGGCCGAGGGCACTACGCACGCCGAGGTAGGGAGGCGAAGCCGCCGTTCCCCTACCTTCCAAAAGAGTGCACGCGAAGAGTGGGCGGTAGCGGCGTAGGCCGAGGGCACCACGCACGCCGAGGTAGGGAGGCGAAGCCGCCGTTCCCCTACCTTCAAAAAGAGTGCCCGCGACGAGTGGGCGCTTGCGGCGTAGGCCGAGGGCAGTACGCACGCCGATGTAGGGAGGCGAAGCCGCCGTTCCCCTACCTTCAAAAAGAGTGCCCGCGATGAGCGGGCGCATGCGGCGTAGGCCGAGGGCACTACGCACGCCCAGGTAGGGAGGCGAAGCCGCTGTTCCCCTACCTTCCACAAGAGTGCCCGCGAAGAGCGGGCACTTGCGGCGTATGCCGAGGGCACAACGCACGCCGAGGTAGGGAGGCGATACCGCCGTTCCCCTACCTTCAAAAAGAGTGCCCGCGACAAGCGGGCGCTTATGGCGTCGGCCGAGGGCACCACGCACGCCGAGGTAGGGAGGCGAAGCCGCCATTCCCCTACCTCAAAAAGAGTGCCCGCGACGAGCGCGCGCTTGTGGCGTAGGCCGAGGGCACTATGCACGCCGAGGTAGGGAGGCGAAGCCGCCGTTCGCCTACCTTCAAAAACAGTGCCCGTGATGAGCGGGCGCTTGCGGCGTAGGCCGAGGGCAGTACGCACGCCAAGGTAGGGAGGTGAAGCCGCCGTTCCCCTACCTTCCAAAAGAGTGCCCGCGAAGAGCGGGGGCATGCGGTGTAGGCCGAGGGCACTACGCACGCCGAGGTAGGGAGGCGATACCGCCGTTCCCCTACCTTCAAAAAGGGTGCCCGCGACGATCGGGCACATGCGGCGTCGGCCGAGGGCACTACGCACGCCGAGGTTGGCAGGCGAAGCCACCATTCCCCTACATTCGAAAACAGTGCCCGCGAAGAGCGGGCGCTTGCGGCGTAGGCCGAGGGCACTATGCACGCCGAGGTAGGGAGGCGATACCGCCGTTCTCCTACCTTCCAAAAGGGTGCTCGCGAAGAGCGGGGGCTTGCGGCGTAGGCCGAGGGCACTACGCATGCCGAGGTAGGGAGGCGAAGCCGCCGTTCCCCTACCTTCAAAAAGAGTGCCCGCGACGAGGGGGCGCTTGCGGTGTAGGCCGACGGCACCACGCACGCCGAGGTAGGGAGGCCAAGCCGCCGTTCCCCTACCTTCAAAAAGAGTGACCGCGACGAGCGGGCGCTTGCGGTGTAGGCCGAGGGCACTACGCACGCCGAGGTAGGGAGGCGAAGCCGCCGTTCCCCTACCTTCAAAAAGAGTGCCCGCGAAGAGCGGGCGCTTGCGGTGTTGGCCGAGGGCACCAGGCACGCCGAGGTAGGGAGGCGAAGCCGCCGTTCCCCTACCTTCAAAAAGAGTGCCCCCGACGAGCGGGCGCTTGCGGCGTTGGCCAAGGGCACTACGCACGCCGAGGTAGGGAGGCGAAGCCTCCGTTCCCCTACCTTCAAAAAGAGTGCCCGCGACGAGCGGGCGCTTGCGGCGTAGGCCAAGGGCACTACGCACGCCGAGGTAGGGAGGTGAAGCCGCCGTTCCCCTACCTTCCAAAAGAGCGTCCGCGAAGAGCGGGCGCTTGCGGCGTAGGCCGAGGGCACTACGCACGCCGAGGTTGGGAGGCGATACCGCCATTCCCCTACCTTCAAAAAGAGTGCCCGCGACGAGCGGGCGCTTCCGGCGTCGGCCGATGTCACTACGCACGCCGAGGTAGGGAGGCGATACCGCCGTTCCCCTACCTTCAAAAAGAGTGCCCGCGACGAGCGGGCGCTTGCGGCGTAGGCCGAGGGCTCTACGCACGCCGAGGTAGGGAGGCGATGCCGCCGTTCCCCTACATTCGAAAACAGTGCCCGCGAAGAGCGGGCGCTTGCGGCGTAGGCCGAGGGCACTACGCACGCCGAGGTAGGGAGGCGATACCGCCGTTCGCCTACCTTCCAAAAGGGTGCCCACGAAGGGCGGGGGCTTGCGGCGTAGGCCGAGGGCACGACGCACGCCGAGGTAGGGAGGCGAAGCCACCGTTCCCCTACCTTCAAAAAGATTCCCCGCGAATAGCGGGCGCTTGTGGCGTAGGCTGAGGGCACGACGCACGCCGAGGTAGGGAGGCGAAGCCGCCGTTCCCCTACCTTCAAAAAGAGTGCCCGCGAAGAGCGGGCGCTTGCGGCGTAGGCCGAGGGCACTACGCACGCTGAGGTAGGGAGGCGATACCGTTGTTCCCCTACCTTCAAAAAGAGTGCCCGCGACGAGCGGGCGCTTGCGGCGTAGGCCGAGGGCACTAGGCACGCCAAGGTAGGGAGGCGAAGCCGCCGTTCCCCTACCTTCAAAAAGAGTGCCCGCGACGAGCGGGCGCTTGCGGCGTACGCCGAGGGCACTACGCACGCCGAGGTAGGGAGGCGAAGCCGCCGTTCCCCTACCTTCAAAAAGAGTGCCCGCGAAGAGCGGGCGCTTGCTTCGTTGGCCGAGGGCACTACGCACGCCGAGGTAGGGAGGCGATACCGCCGTTCTCGTACCTTCAAAAAGAGTGCCCACGACGGGCGGGCGCTTGCGGCGTAGGCCGAGGGCACTACGCATGCCGAGGTAGGGAGGGCAACCGCCGTTCCCCTACCTTCAAAAACAGTGCCCGCGAAGAGCGGGCGCTTGCGGCGTAGGCCGAGGGCACTACAGCGATGCACTCCCTGGTGCATCGCCCGCGAAGGCGTGATGTCCGGGTGTCGCGTCGCTGAAGCGAGGCACTCCCTGGCGCAACGCACGCGAGGGCACAATATTCAAGTGGAGCCATGCTGGCCCGCCAAGGCGATGCCTACGAGGCGGACGGCGAAGTCGAGTGCCGAAGACGTGCCGTCCCGCGAAGAGCGGGCGCTTGCTGCGTAGGCCGAGGGTGCTACGCAAGCATTGGTAGGGCGGCGACACTGTCGTTCCCCTACCTTCGAAAAGAGTGCCTGCGGAGAGCAGGCGCTTGCAGTGTAGGCCGAGGGCGCTATGCACATAGAGGCAGGTAGGCGGAGCCACCGTTCCCCTACCTTCAAAAACTCGCGGTGCACTCCATGGTGCAACGCGCGCGAGGGTGGGATATCCAAGTGGTGCGCCGCTTAAAGTGAGGCACTCCCTAGTGTCTCGGCCATCGTGGTAGTTTTCATACTCCGTAGAGTGCGTGGGATCAACATCCACGTCTTATTTATACTCTGGAGAGTACGCATAAGGACAATGTCCATGCGTGCGCGGCATCCGTGTCTTGTTTATACTCCGTAGAGTGCGTGGGATCAACATCCACGTCTTATTTATACTTCGGAGAGTACGCATAAGGACTATGTCCATGCGTGTGCGGCATCCGTGTCTTGTTTATACTCCGTTGAGTGCGCAGGGACAACATCCGCGTCTTATTTATACTTCGCAGAGTGCGCGCGGGGGCGTCCCCCCGCTGCGTCTTATTTAGAGTCCGTAGACTGGCGCGTGCGGAGGCGGACCTCGACGCTACGTCTTATTTTAGAGTCCGTAGACTGGCACGTGCGGAGGCGGACCTCGACGCTACGTTTTATTTTAGAGTCCGTAGACTGGCGCGTGCGGAGGCGGACCTCGACGCTACGTCTTATTTTTGAGTCCGTAGACTGGCGCGTGCGGAGGCGGACCTCAACGCTACGTCTTATTTTAGAGTCCGTAGACTCGCGCGTGCGAAGGCGGACCTCGATGCTGCGTCTTATTTTAGAGTCCGTAGACTGGCGCGTGCGGAGGCAGACCTCGACGCTCCGTCTTATTTCAGAGTTCGTAGACTGGCGCGTGCGGAGGCGCGACGTTGCGCGGAGGCTCAGCGCGAGGGCTCGATGATGCGCGCTGGCTCGGCGCGGAGACACACAGCAGAGGCCGTGGCGTGGAGGCATCCTCGGCTCGTTGATCACCTGCATGCTAAGAACCCAGACGGAGAGAGCGATGGATACTTGGATGTATAACTTAAATGTACGCGAATGGATAACGTGCTTGCATGCATAAATCGTGTATGGTTGAATGGATACGAGACTCCGACCGACGCTCGGCGTGGAGGCTCGACGTTGGCACAGCATGGAGACTGCGGAGTCCCTCGGTGGCGAGGGGTCGCGCTCGGAGGCTGCGACGCAGAGACCCCGATGCTCCACTCTGCTACTCAAGCTGTACTTAACAATAGATGAAGGATCGATGGATCTACCAAATCCGCAGAGACTTATATGCAACAAGACAATACTCAACAGTGGACGAAGGATCCATGGATCTATTCGATCTGCATGGAGACTTACGTGCAAGATGGATGGATCTATCAGATCTACCTTTTCTCACCCTTGATGGCATTTTTTGCTCCAGCCGATCGGGATCCAGTGCGCCAGGATGTATCCCAGCTCGGCCATGGAGCACATCTTCCTCGCGATGGTGACTCTTCTTCGCGCGACTTCTTGCCCAGTCCCCACGGACGGCGCCATATGTTGTGGCTACGGGCCAAACAGGAAAGAAGGGGACTAGTAGGGGAGGAAGAGGAGAGCCAAGTCTGTGGGAGTGTTGGTGAGAATGAGAGGATCTCCCCCCCCTTTGCCCCTCCTGGGGGTTTATATATGAGTGGGGTAGAATGGGAAATCCCCATTCTACCCCTTAGTACTTACAAAGGATGAGGGTACATTGGTGTATTTACACTGGTATATTCCTCTACACTATTGGGCCTATTACATGTTGGACTAGTTGCACGGCCCAGTCACGAGGGGTTGGGCCACCCCCACAACAATTATGATTTGCTCCTATGACTGTTATAGTGAGAATTGTCAATGATAAGATGTAGAGGTTGTATTTGCTGGTTAGCGATGTGGTTACCTCGGGTAACTTAGTTGCAGATGTTGTGAGTGAGTTTCTGAGAGGCAGAAATAGCATGAGTTTGCTTCGCCTTCTGAGAGACCGAAGCTGCAGGTGGACTCATCTTGCTGTCAGAAATCCCTTGGACAAAGCCCGCAGACTTGAATGTAACTTCATCAGATCTGGTCTCAACCTCGATCACACCTCCTACTATGAGTCTGAGAATAGCAGGTGGATGCTTCCTAGTGTCCTCATAGAAATCATATCTTAGACCTTGATTAAATCTGCAAATCTTGGATTGGTCTAGAATAAGATTAAGCTTCTTCTTGCCGCCTACAAATCTCTCGAGAGTGTTCATAAGACAGTGACACTCCCGAAAGAGAGAGGTGCAAGAAGAGCAGGGGGAAGAAGAGACAGCAGAGGGTAAGGGAGAAGAAGAAGAACCAACAGTAGAGGAAAGAATGGCTTGTGCACGCACAGCCGACTCTGAAGGAACAATCCTACTACTAGCCAGTTGGTTCACGTCACTAAGCGTCTCCACCTTACCCTGGGGCTTCTCCCCCTCAGTAGCACACACATTACAAGTAGAAGATGGCTTCTCTAGTAAGTCCTTAGTTAGCTTCACACATTTTTCTTCCAAAGCAATCAAATCAGAGTTTAGTTTGTTACAATTAATGCATGGTGAGCTAACAGGGTCCTTAGAAGCATTTTGAGCCAACCTATTGTTGTCATCAACTAATTCTTGAAACTGTTTGGAGACAGCTTCAAGCTCAGCAGTAAGCTTGGGACAATTCACACAAGAAGCAATAGGCTCAAGAAGAAAAGCTTGTAATTCAGCAATTTTGTGATCTGCCCATTTTAGGTTCATCTTCAAATTATTGTAGTTTTCACAAGTGTCGGGCAGATCAAGCAACATGGTATAAAGACCTCTAAATGCATTGTCCTTATCCTCACATGAGGTGCAAGCACTAGTCTCAACAGTAGTAGATGAAACAGGAACTACCCTACTCATCTCAAGCTCAGCAAGAAGACTAATGTTCTCCACCTTAAGCGTATCAAGCTCAGAAGACAAACTATCATGCGAGGTCCTTAGTTTCTCCATGTCACCCAACATAGCACATCATCTATCACAATCATCACGGGAGGGAGCAGATGTAAGTGAAGTAAGCTCCCGTGATAGTCTATCTACTTCCATCTCTAACTCGGTACACCTAGCCCTAGCTCTAGTATGAAATCCACCTAGCTTAAGAAAAGCTTGATTGAGCTGGTCGTAGGAAGGGAATACCTTGTCGGAGTCAGAGTACAGCTTGCTGTCGCTCAGTTCGCCCTCAAGGGCCATGAAGCACATCACGGAGAAGTCGTCGCCGCCCTTGGGGTCTTGGTCACCCGTCCCGTCGTCGTCGCTCCATCCCTCCACCTCACTGAGGTCGAGGTCGTCGAAAGCGGTGAGGACGCGGTGGAACCTCTTCTTTCCTTGGGCATGAGCTGGAGGCTTCTTGTTGCGGTTCTTGTCGGTGTAGTCATTCTTGCCCAAACCGCCGTAGTCGTTCTTGCGCTTCTCCAACTTAGGGCAGTTTGCCCGAATGTGGTTGGGGCCACCACACTCGAAGCAAATCACAGGTCCACCTCTCTTTCTGTCCCTCCTCCTCTTGTAAGCATGAGAAAACTTCCGAGCTAGGAGGGCCAGCTGTTCATCTTCAAGCTACTCTAACTGATCATCAGTCACATCACAGAGAATAGCGAGAGAGAAACCACACAGCGAGTCAGAAGAAAGACCAGAAGCCGAACTGGGATCGGTGACTAGGGCCATCGACTATGACTTCGACTTGCGAGAGACAATGTCAATCTCGTGAGTCTTGAGGTGCGAGTACAGCGCATGAAGAGTCAAAGTCGAGAGGTCCGTGGTGTCATTGATGGTAGTCACCTTCATCTCCCAAATCCGCAAATCAAGTGCAGCGAGCATCTGTCGAGCGTTATCCGAGTCGGGGTATGTGAGACCGATCGCTCGGAGGTTGCTCAGAATCTTGTGAAAACGCGCAAAACACTCATCAAGGGACTCGCCAGTGAGCATTTCAAACTTGTTGTAATCTCGCTTGAGCTAGTCCTGTCGCACCGTCTTTATTTGGGTGGTGCCCTAATGGTATGCATCGAGGGTCTCCCAAATATCAAAGGCGGACGAAAGATGAGAGATGCGGTCAAACTCGCTACGACTCAACCCCTGGATGATGATGTTCCTTGCCTTTGCATTCGCCTCAACATCAGCCATATTCCCGGCATTGATGTTCTCATCGGCAGGAACAACATATCGCACCTTGACCTTCCGCCAGATGGCATATCCTTGAGCCTGGATGTATGTCTCCATTCGGCTTTTCCAGAAAGGATAATCAATGCCATTAAAGATCGGAGGCTTGGTGGAGTACTTATCCGTCGCCATGGCTCTAGAGACCGGTTAAGATCTATGAATTAGAGCTAACCGGCTCTGATACCAATTGTTGGATCATACTCGGCGACAGAGGGGGGGGGGTGAATGGAGCCCTTTAAAAATACCCCGAGAATCCACACAAAATTTCTTCTCCGATAGCTAGAGAGCTATGAAACGAGAAATTTGAGTGCTCATAAAAACCAACAAGAAATAGTGGCAAATGAAAGAGCAGGAAGCTGCTGCCCGAGAACACAATAAAAACTGGAAAGGGAAGATTGAGTGCACCACTGTTTACTTGCTACTTCTCTTGCCGCTCAAAGCAAAAGAAATAAAGTGCTATCTCTTTGCGTGAGAAATCAGTTGAAAAGATGCACAAAAGGAATACTAAAACTGGTTTCAGTTGGCCTAGAGCAGCAGCAAAGAGTGTGTACCGCTGGACTAAAAAACCATCACTCGGCCAACCCAAAAAAAGAAATAAAAAGCTGGTCGAGAGACATGAGGTGCTGCAGGCCGAAACTGCTTGCTGCCCCAAAAGAAAAGGCAAAGGTAAGTACTATTCGGTTTGCAAAAACCTGCTGGCCGAATGGAACAAGATTATGGACTGGACTACAGCACAAAGAAGCAGCAAGAGACCAAAAGAATAATGCTTCTCTCAACCGAAAAAGACTGCAGATTTTTGTGCCCAGAACGGCAAGGATTGGCAGCTCAAGAAATAAGAGGAACTGCAGAAGGAAATAAGTCTCGGCAAAGCACTCACAAGATAACTAGAAAATTGACATCACAGAGCCTTGTTCTTATAGCCACCTCACATGGAATTTTATATCCTGGGCAAGACTTAACCCAACATCTTCATTCAAGGTTGAGAGGAAAACAAGAATACAAAACAAGGAGAAACAAGCAAGATAGAACGAAGCTACTAAAAACTCAGAACTGGGTACTACTCAAAATGAGACAAAAAGACATGAATGCTTGATAATCAAGAGTTTACATCTCTCAAGCTCTTTCTCTAAATCTCACTAATTTCCCATACGCCTGGAGAGCTTAGAGAGAAGCTCACACCTCCTCTCTTTCTCACTTTCTCAATTTTTCATACATGGAGAGAGCCCAATAAAACCCTAACTCTAACACCCATTCTCCCAATTTTAGCACAACCTCTCCCTCTCCTTTTATAGCCTCCCACTAATGGGTTTGCACATGCTTTACCCATTAGGTCACCACCTACTCGATGATTTATCGAAACCCGCTTCCTTTAGTGCAGCTTTGTGTTTTTACCGAAACGCCCATCGCGCACCTTCCAGGAAGCTTCCTCCTTTCTTGCCTTGCAAGCCTCGCAGCCACCTCGAGCCCTCGCCGTCTTCGACACCTCCCGACCATTCTGACATCAGCGCCACCTGCGCCTAGTCCGGTCCACCGTGTCTCGCCACGACTCCGCCTCGACGTCCTCGAGTCCTCGCCGTCTTCGGCACACCTCGACTGTTCTGACCTCAGCGCCACCTGCGCCTAGTCCGGTCACCCGTGCCTCGCCACGACTCCGCCTCGATGTCCTGCAGCCATCACAGACAAGAAACAAATCAAATAGCACCGCTCGATACATGCAAGCATAAATGCATTAATGAAATAGCCCAAACCTGACAAGTCGACATAATATGCAACATAACTATTTTGACCAGGTTTGACCATGTTCGACCGAGCCCGATTGCACCACGCAACGACATGGTCTGAACCAACCAAATCAAACTCGACTTCCCTAAACCGATGTCAATTACTCATCACACACGGGATGACCTCCACATGGTCTCTCAAAACCACACCTCAGTGGGCCACCTCCAGAGCCAATGCCGATAATGATCGAGCCGCCACCACTACATCGACAACATCGCCGCCTGCCTCCTCTTCTACGTCTCAGCCTTGCTTCGTGTGCTGCTACTCCTCGGTTCCTCTGCAGCGTCGACACCGACGGCGACTTCAATTCCTCCTCTACTTCCTCTTCATTTAGGTTTAATTCACTCCAATCCCCAATTCTTCCCCCTTTCTTGGTTCCAATTACTCTGTTAATCCTTTGCTTAATTGTTCACTATGATGACAATTGCTGTTAATTAACTAGTATTATATGTCACTGTTAATTGTTCAATATTTTGTGAACTGTGAATGTTAATATGGTACTGTGAATTTGGTTGAAATCTCACTATGATGAGTATATTTGTGATCAGTGCTGTGTAGGTTCTATCGTGTGCTTGTCCTGTTGTCCGTTAGTATATAAGTATGTTTGAGAGTCTCGTCGAATTAGCTAGCCAGCGACCGTTTTCTCTCCTCGTGCTGTCTCGACTCCCCCTTGCTTCTAGACTCCCTCTTTACTTCTTTCCATGGTCTGTCGATAGTTAGGTCGAGGGATCGTAGTTGTAGTTGTTTGTTGTGTTGTCCTACTGCCGTCGTCTTGCTAGCCGGCGACCGTTTCCTCTCCTCGTGCTGTCTTGACTCCCCCTTGCGTCTAGACTCCCTCTTTTCTTCTTTCCGCGGTCTGTCGATAGTTAGGTCGAGCGATCGTAGTTGTAGTTGTTTGTTGTCTTGTCCTGTAGCCGTCGTCTAGTTAGTCGTCGACCGTTTCCTCTCCTTGTGCTATCTCGACTCCCCCTTACTTCTAGACTCTTTTAGTGCTTCTCGATTCCTTCTTCTGTCTCGCGGTTGGTAGTTAGTTAGATCGTCGGTCGGTAGTCCTGTTCATTCGTATAGTCAGTCGTCGTGTCATTCGTTCAGTTGTACGATGTCAATTCGTACGGTCGTTCGTCCTGTTGTCCTTTGTTCGTTCGTTTATTTAGTTCGCTCGTCGTTTCGTCCATGCGAATTACAGTTCGTTCTATAGTATGATCGTTTGGCTGTTTTGGTAGTCGTTTTAGGTTTAGTTTTCTGTTCTATCCCCCATTTTGTTTGACCTAGTTTTAGCTGAGCACCGGTAGCCTCAGTCTAGTCCATATGGAGAACATGACACTCGCCGCTATTTCAGTGGCAACCCGTGCACTTGCAGGTGTGCTATTTTTGCACGATCACTTGGACCAAGTGTGAAGTCCATCCCAGATGAGATCTATGGACCAACCCCAGAGAAGGTCTGGAGCCAACCCTAGACGAGGTATGTGGACCAACCCCGGATGAGGTCTCCCAGGCTTGGTGGGACCAACTTGGCACGATGGACGAAAGCACCCCTTGACACGAGCTAAGATCCAATGGTAAAAATGTAACTTAGAATGCTTTCCTCCTCCCTCTATAAATAGGACCCCTTGTAAATGGGGTGGGGGAGGCCACTTGTAACAGTCACCCATATGCAATACATTCATATGGTCGTTTGTGTGTGATTCTCGTTGAGTCCTCCTTTTGCATCCTCGGTGGTCCACAAATCCGACAAGGGGCACTTACAAGTTTACTGTCCGACCTCGTATGAATAACTAGAAATGCAAGGTACCTAGGTTGGGTTAAAAAAGTTAAAATGTTAATTCGGCCATTAGCATAAAGAATCGCAATTCACCCCCTTCCCATCTTGACCATCCGAATTACTTCAAATATATAATTGAGAAGGAACTTTTATCATTATATTAAAACATATCCAATATAGATGTCATTTTGTTCCTTCCATCGTATAGAACACCTCGATGCAAACAGGATGCAGATAAAATGTTTGGTAAATTAGATATATTGTTTTAAGAAAAAACGATGAACAAGTAGAAACTTCCATCTACCGTCTATGCACCTAATATACGTACAAATTCTCCGTGTGAAGATCGTACGACTTCCTGTTAACTCCCAATGATCGTATGGCTCACAAATAGGAAAGGGAGTTTGGGGAAGGCGTTCAATTCAATTTATGGCACGTTCAATTTGGTTTTTTCTTATATTTTTTAGCTAAAATGATACTGTAGCGGCTGTTAGTATTTTATGAGTCATTTAATTAAAGAAATATGAAGAAAAAATAGGAAAAATAAAAAACACCGGTATATCTCTGCGGGCAATATAAAGGAAAAAAACAAACCACGTTAAGAAACCAACTCATTCCAAATGGTTTTTGACTTATGTAACTAGAAGCCAGAAACCAAAAGCTTTTTGGAATGGGGCCTTATGTGTGCTGCAAGTAGAGCACCAGCCGTGAGGAAGCTCAAGATGCTTGCTAGGCCGAAGTTGCTATCCCCATTCATTGTTGCTGCCACCATAATCGGTGCGATCGGTGTTTGTAGGATCGAAAACGGCAACAGAGGGGGGGGGGGGTGAATGATGCCTTTTTAAAAAAATTGCCCCAAGTATTCCCACCGACTCCTCTCCGATAACTATAAAAGCTATGAAGATAAGAAATGAGCGCTCACTAGAAATTGAAGACCAAAGCCAAAAATAAAAACAAGATAAAGAAGAAAACAACTCGGCAGCCTGAAAAGGTACAGCAGCAGACAACAACCAACTGACAGTCGAGAGCGCAGACTGAAGCCCAAAAAAACAAATTAATGCTCAAAACAAATCAGGAGGAACTCCTTCCAGAGAATGAGATAAACTAAAAGAACAACCTGAGTGGAACATAGACTTTAAATCCCGAACGCTAGAAGTCAAAAGAATTGGCTGCAGACTATCGGCAAAACACAAGAAGGTAATCACAAAGAAACTTTTGCTGCAACAGACAAAGAGGACAGAGGCTACCTACTGGGACCTGCCGACACAAAAAAACTAAAGCAAAACCAAAAAGGAGAGAGCAGACCTGAAAATAACTTCACTGGAGAACAAAGTAGCCGAACAACAAAACAACAAGCAGAGGCTGCACCAAGCCGAGAGGATCAATTAACAGCAGAAAAAGAGAAGCCTAAGGCAGACACTCGGAAACTGAAACTGCAGCACAAAAAAGAAACAAACTGAAGACTTGAAACACTAATGAAAGGCCAAATAATTCGGTTGAATGTCTTTTCTTCTAATCAAGACAAACTAAGAGAAGCATCTAAATGAAATTGAATTCTCAACTTCCAAACCAAGAATGAATAAACGGACTGGAATAGAACGTTCTCCAAAGCAACTGAAAACTGAGATGAACAGTGATTACTTCCCTTTTTTAAGAAAACAGAGAGCACAAGAGGCGCACTTAACTGGGTTAAATTGCTGAATTCCAACAGAAAGCACATGAAGGACTAACTCCTGGGCAAAAGCATCCCAAGGCTGAAAAAGTCACAAAAGGAAGGACTGTGATGTTGAAAAGGAGAAGAAGAGATCAAAATCAAAATCATGCAGTTCTTGATTCTTTCAGACTGAAACTCTTGATCACTACGATAGACTTTAAATTGAGAGATCAGAACCAAGACACCTTCAACCAAAAGAATTACGGACATGAGGATTCCTCTGTTGGAGAGAACAGTAAACCCTAGAGTACAATAAAACAGAGGAAGTTGTCACCCGAGATTTGGTTAAAGCAAAACAAGAGATTCTAGCCTCCTTTGGAAATGAGACTTAAGCCAAAGCTAGATCTTTTGAACAGATTAGTCCCAAAACAAGGTTTCTCTATCAAGCTTGAGCCAAGAGACTAATTGAGAGGAAAACCAACAGACAAGCAAATACTTCGATTAAATCCAAAAGTATCTTGATACAAAGAGAGATGATTACAGCTGAGACATACATAGCTCACTGAGTCACGATTGAGAATGATGTGCGACTACATCCTCAGCAGAACATTCAAAGAAAACAAGAACTCAAAATAGCCAACTCCACCCTTCCCAACAACTCACGCAGGAGAAGACAAGAAAGCACACACTGGCTTTACCATCTCTACCTACTCCTCAACAAGAAAAGAGAGAGGCCCAAAGCAAAACCCTAACTCCTCTCACAAGCCATTTCTGGAATCCATACATGCACCAGGAGACACACCCCTATTTATAGCCTTTGCTTAACGGGTTTCTCACTTGCTTTACCCGCTAAACCAAAAACCAAATCCGCTTCCTCATGCAACTTTGCGGTTTTACCGAAACGCCTTTGCTGCATCTTCCGGGAAGCTTCCGCATTCCTTGCCGTCCAAGCCTCGCAACCACCTCGAGTCCTTGCTGATGAGGACATCACTTCTTCGGATACATACAACACTCCTCCACTTGACATTCAAGGACCAATCACTAGAGCTCGCGCCCGACAATTGAATTTACAGGTGAGCTCGTTCCTAAGTACTTCCTTTTGTTCATTTGAGAATAGATTGCTACCTAATGATTTAATTATGATTAGGAACCATGGAGAGGACTTGGAAGTACTTGGAGAAGGGCTACAAGGCGCACAAGTCCAGCAAGGGCGTTCGAATCATGTTGGAGGTCCAATTCAAACCGACTTCGAATCCAATTCGGAGTCCAGGACCAGTCCGCACTAAAACGGACGCCCAGATCACATACAGACTCCGTTTTGGACGTTCTACATATGTATGGAAAGCTGAGAAGACGAGCTTTCCAATGGCTCTGGTTCCATATCAAAATTCCTTCTGAGTCAATGGGAATCGTCGAAACAAGTGGGCGTTCAGAATCTGTCAGGGTGCTGCGCCACCGTCTTTTGGGCCTTTTGGCTTTGTATCGTGTTGGAGCCCATTAGGGCGCGTCCAGGGGTTTTGCACGCCCCTAACTCCTTTATATCCAGCCGCCACCCCCACCATTAGGGTTGGGTTTTGCTTAGATTAATTCTGTCTTTGAACAGTTTCGCCGTTCATCGGTTTGTGAGACCCCAACTTTCTAGTGCTAAATCAATACATCTGCAATTCAGTTGTGTTCTTCCTTGTTCTTGCTTGTGTTCTTCGATTCGCAGGCAAGGATTAGCCTTCTTGGCGAGGTCAACCGGCTGCGCACGGTTGATAACCTGAGGAGACGTGGTGCTGCGATTGCGGGGTTCAGAACGTGTCGTTCGGAAGCCGGATCGAATTGTGTCGTGCCTCCACCAAATCGAACATATCCAGAACCTGTTGGAAGATCGGGACCCCGTTCCCATCAAGTGGTATCAGAGCCATTGGAAAGAATTTACTACTGTCAACCAGTTGTGTTCCACCTTGCTATGCTTGCAGAAAAAGAATTGCAGGGACGCAAGGAATCAACGAAGGCACGCACTGAACGACCCTTCTACACACCGCGAACGACTACATCGGCGGGACTGCCCAAGTCTTCTTCGAATTTTCGTTCTCCTCCACCACCTGTGAACAAGATTGCAGCAGCGCCACCGAAGCCACCTTCAAAAAATTCTTTGCAGGTTCCAGCCAAGAGTAGTTCTTCTTCCGTGGCTTCAACGGGTTGCTCCTCCGACATTCAGTGCCATCGCTGCCATGGGCTTGGTCATGTGCAGAAGAATTGCCCTAGCCAACGGGCATACATCGCCACAGAAGATGGAGGCTACATCAGCACTTCGGATGTCGAGGAGGATGATGATGTTGCTGCTGCCACGGACGACAATGGTGGTGGTGATGACGACCTAGTCCTTGGTGGGGCGTCCACAGCGACGCTACGGAGCATCATTGTGCAGCGAGTCCTCAGCACACAGGTACAACAAACCGACAAGCTTCAACGCCATAATTTGTTTCAGACTTTCTTCGCAATCAAGAACCGGCGTGCACGTGTTATCATTGATGGAGGAAGCTGCAACAACTTGGTGAGTTCTGATTTGGTCAAGAAGCTTGGCTTGACCACGCGACCACATCCACATCCATACCATATTCAGTGGTTAAATGATTCTGGAAAAGCTAAGGTAACGCAAACATGCCGAGTCCATTTTTCCACTGGTGGTTATGCTGATCATGTTGATTGTGATGTGGTTCCCATGCAAGCATGCTCTCTTTTATTGGGTCGACCTTGGGAATTTGATAATGATGCTTTACACCATGGTAGTAGTAACAAATACACTTTTATGCATAAGGGAAAGAAAGTTACTTTACTGCCTTTGACCCCATCTGAGATTATAGAGGCCGATAGGGAGAGAGTTGCTGCTGCTAATGATGCAAAGGAACATGATAAATCTGAAAAACAGCAAGTAATTCATTTGAAAAATTCTGTTATGCTTGCCACAAAATCAGACCTTGCTGAAATTGATGATGTTAATGATACATGCTATGCTTTTGTGTGCAAAGATGCTTTATTTTCCCTTGATAATATGCCTTGCACTTTGCCTGCTCCTGTCACTAACCTTTTGCAGGAGTTTAGAGATGTTTTCCCTGATGAGATACCTCCAGGACTTCCACCCATTAGAGGGATTGAACACCAGATTGACTTAATCCCTGGAGCGAGTTTGCCAAACCGTGCGGCGTACAGGACCAATCCCGAAGAGACTAAGGAGATTCAGCGACAAGTCCAAGACCTTTTGGACCGTGGGTACGTACGTGAGAGCCTTAGTCCTTGTGCTGTTCCTGTTCTTTTGGTTCCCAAAAAAGATGGTTCTTGGCGTATGTGTGTAGATTGTAGAGCCATTAACAACATTACTATAAGGTATCGTCATCCTATTCCTAGGCTAGACGACATGCTTGATGAGTTGTGTGGTGCTATAATTTTCACAAAGATTGACTTGCGTAGTGGATACCACCAAATAAGAATGAAACTTGGCGATGAATGGAAAACTGCTTTTAAAACTAAGTTCGGCTTGTATGAGTGGTTAGTCATGCCTTTTGGTTTAACTAATGCACCTAGCACTTTCATGAGATTAATGCACGAGGTTTTACGTCCTTTCATTGGCAAATTTGTGGTTGTTTACTTTGATGATATCTTGATTTATAGCAAGTCCATGGATGAACATTTGAATCACTTACGTGCTGTTTTTAATGCTTTGAAAGATGCGCGTTTGTTTGGTAACCTTGACAAGTGCACCATTTGCACGGATCGAGTCTCTTTTCTTGGCTATGTTGTGACTCCACAGGGAATTGAGGTTGATAGAGCCAAGGTGGAGGCGATATGGAGTTGGCCCACACCCACAACGGTCTCCCAAGTGCGGAGTTTTCTTGGCCTTGCAGGATTTTATCGCCGCTTTGTCAAGGAATTTAGCACCATTGCGACACCGTTGATTGAGTTGACAAAGAAGGGCGTCGTGTTCCATTGGGGACCATCACAAGAGGAGTCTTTTAATCTTTTGAAGGACAAGCTTACACACGCACCATTGCTCCAACTTCCGGATTTTGGTAAGACTTTTGAGCTTGAATGTGATGCTAGCGGAATTGGCATTGGTGGTGTTTTGATGCAAGAGGGCAAACCTGTTGCCTACTTTAGTGAAAAATTGAATGGTCCTGCTCTTAATTATTCCACATATGATAAAGAATTGTATGCTCTTGTTCGTTCTTTAGAGACGTGGCAACACTATTTATGGCCTAAAGAATTTGTCATTCATTCTGATCATGAATCACTTAAGCATATTCGTAGTCAAACCAATTTGAATCGTAGACATGCTAAGTGAGTTGAATTTATTGAATCTTTTCCTTATGTCATTAAACACAAGAAAGGGAAGGATAATGTGATTGCTGATGCTTTGTCCCGACGCTATACCATGTTGTCTCAACTTGATTGTCGCATTTTTGGTCTTGAACCTATTAAAGCACAATATGCTGTTGATGCTGATTTTAAAGATGTGTTGTTGCATTGTAAAGAGGGACAAGCATGGAATAAATTCATGATCAATGATGGGTTTTTGTTTAGAGCTAACCGCCTATGCATTCCAGTTGGATCCGTTTGTCTTTTGTTGTTGCAGGAGGCGCATGGAGGCGGTTTGATGGGACATTTTGGTGCTAAGAAGACGGAGGACGTTCTGGCCACACACTTCTTTTGGCCAAAGATGAGGCGAGATGTTGAGCGGTTTGTGGCTCGCTGCACTACATGTCAAAAAGCTAAGTCTCGTTTGAATCCACATGGTTTATATATGCCTCTTCCTGTTCCTTCTATTCCGTGGGCAGATATTTCTATGGACTTTGTTTTAGGATTGCCTAGGACTAAGAGGGGGAGGGATAGCAATTTTTGTTGTTGTGGATCGCTTTTCTAAGATGGCTCACTTTATACCATGTCATAAAACCGATGATGCCGTTCACATTGCTGACCTCTTTTTCCAAGAGATAGTTCGTTTGCATGGTATGCCTTCTACTATTGTTTCAGATCGTGATGTCAAGTTCTTGAGTCACTTTTGGCGTACTCTATGGAACAAGTTGGGTACAAAGTTGTTGTTCTCTACAACATGTCACCCACAAACTGATGGCCAAACCGAGGTGGTGAACCGCACATTGTCTACCATGTTGAGAGCTGTTTTAAAGAATAATTTGAAGCTGTGGGAAGAGTGTTTGCCGCATGTTGAGTTCGCATATAATCGAGCGGAACACTCCACCACCAAGGTAAGTCCTTTTCAGGTAGTGTATGGATTCAATCCCCGTGCCCCTATTGATATTTTACCTTTACCTACCAGTGAGAGAGTTCATAATGATGCTAAGGAGCGTGCTGATTTTATTGTCAAAATGCATGAGACTACTAAGGCAAACATTGAAAAGATGAATGAAAAATATAGGATTACTGGTAGTAAAGGTAGAAAGGAAGTTAAACTTGAACCGGGTGATTTTGTTTGGTTGCACTTGAGAAAGGATAGATTTCCTGAGTTAAGAAAGTCAAAATTGATGCCTAGAGCTACTGGTCCTTTTAAGATAATTGAGAAGATAAATGATAATGCATATAAGCTTGAGTTGCCTCCCGAGTTTGGGGTTAGTCCCACCTTTAACATTTCAGATTTGAAACCATACTTGGGAGAAGAAGATGAGGCTGAGTTGAGGACAACTCCGCTTCAAGAGGGGGAGGATGATGAGGACATCACTTCTTCGGATACATACAACACTCCTCCACTTGACATTCAACGACCAATCACTAGAGCTCGCGCCCGACAATTGAATTTACAGGTGAGCTCGTTCCTAAGTACTTCCTTTTGTTCATTTGAGAATAGATTGCTACCTAATGATTTAATTATGATTAGGAACCATGGAGAGGACTTGGAAGTACTTGGAGAAGGGCTACAAGGCGCACAAGTCCAGCAAGGGCGTTCGAATCATGTTGGAGGTCCAATTCAAACCGACTTCGAATCCAATTCGGAGTCCAGGACCAGTCCGCACTAAAACGGACGCCCAGATCACATACGGACTTCGTTTTGGACGTTCTACATATGTATGGAAAGCTGAGAAGACGAGATTTCCAATGGCTCTGGTTCCATATCAAAATTCCTTCTGAGTCAATGGGAATTGTCGAAACAAGTGGGCGTTCAGAATCTGTCAGGGTGCTGCGCCACCGTCTTTTGGGCCTTTTGGATTTGTATCGTGTTGGAGCCCATTAGGGCGCGTCCAGGGGTTTTGCACGCCCCTAACTCCTTTATATCCAGCCGCCACCCCCACCATTAGGGTTGGGTTTTGCTTAGATTAATTCTGTCTTTGAACAGTTTCGCCGTTCATCGGTTTGTGAGACCCCATCTTTCGAGTGCTAAATCAATACATCTGCAATTCAGTTGTGTTCTTCCTTGTTCTTGCTTGTGTTCTTCGATTCGCAGGCAAGGATTAGCCTTCTTGGCGAGGTCAACCGGCTGCGCACGGTTGATAACCTGAGGAGACGTGGTGCTGCGATTGCGGGGTTCGGAACGTGTCGTTCGGAAGCCGGATCGAATTGTGTCGTGCCTCCACCAAATCGAACATATCCAGAACCTGTTGGAAGATCGGGACCCCGTTCCCATCACTTGCCGTCTTCGGCACATCCCGACCACTCCGACCTCAACACCTAAGCACTTTGAGCAAGTTTGACCAAGTTCGTCCGAAACCAAATGCACCAAGCGACAACCCGACACAAACCACATAAACTAAACTCGACTTTCCTAAAACAGATGTCAATTACTCATCACACACACGTGGCCACCTCCACATGGTCTATCAGTGTTTATCACCATCCTACGTGTTGGGATATAGTGAGAGAACATGTGGTTATAACCCCATGTTTGTGATGAGTAATTGATAAGGGTTTTGGAAAGTTTGAGTTTGGATAGGTTCGTTTCGTGCCATGACAGCATTTGGCTCAGTCGGGTTTGGTTAGACAGACTTATTGCATATTTTTCTTCCCGATTGGTCGTTTGGGTCATTTTATGCTTGAGATCAATTTATTAATGCTAATGAGGTTTACATGTGTCGAACGGTGCTATGTGATGTGTTTCTTGTCTGTGATGGCTGCAGGACATCGAGGCGGAGTCGTGGCGAGGCACGGGGTGACCGGACTAGGCACAGGCGGTGTCGAGGTCAGAACGGTCGGATGTGTTGAAGACGACGGAGATTCGAGGTGGTTGCGAGGCTTGAGCGACAAGAAAGGAGGAAGCTTCCCGGAAGGTGCAGGAGGGGCGATTTGGTAATTTCACAAAGCTGCACTAAAGGAAGCGGATTATGGATAAAGCACTAGAGTTGGTGGAGACTTAGTGGGTAAAGAGAGGATCAAATCCTTTAGTGGGAGGCAATAAAAGGAGGGTGTCTCCTGCATGGTCTCCATGTCATGGATGAGGGTTTGGTTTGGGCTTTAGTCTTTATGCTTTAGTTGTTGAGAGTCTGTTTGGGTGGAGTGAGCAAAATGTGTCTCCTTCGTTGTTTCCTCCCTGAGTGTTCTTGGTTTTCTTGAGGGTTTCTTGAGTTTAGGAGAGGGAGAGGATGGATTGAGACTCTATGTAATCATTCCTCTTATTGTAATCGCGTATGGGGACTCCTCTGTGATCCTCTTGTTTCTAGGAATGGATTAATTTCGTTTGGGATGACCTGCTCTCTGTGTTCTTCGTTCGTGCTTGGCTCTGTTGATTTATTGCTTTTTGTGATTTGAGTCGTTTTTTGCTGAGGAGGTGTAAAATGAGTTGCTCTATGATGGGATGTGGCCTCAAGATCATTTGATCGATTTTTCCCAAGAGCATATTGAATGAATCAAAGTCTCTCCATTTTCAGCCCCTCTGTTCTTTCTCTAGGGTTTGAGGTGGTTTGTGTATTTCTTCTTAAGATGCTCTAAGATTTGGACTCTCTAGTCCTAAGGCTATTGCTAATCTATCTGCAAAGTTTTTTGGCCATAGGATCAATGTTGAGATGGCAATTTGAAGTTTTGATGTGGCTCTCTGTAGTTTTCAGACTTTGGGTACAAATATGAAATTCTTGTTCTCTTGGTGGGTTCTTCTATTTCTCTAGGCTCCACTGGCTATTGAAGTTATTTTCTTGCTGTTCTGGGCCAAAAAGATAAAGGGAAAACCTCAAATTGCTTCTGTGTTTGAAGTCTGGAAAATTTACAACTTGCTGTCAGTTTTCAGTTTCAGCCAGCACTGAAAAATCGATGGGCGGTCAGACCGAGATAATGCCGGCGGTCAGACTGGCTCACCATGGGCGGTCAGACCGGCCCTATATGGGCAATCAGACCGGCGGCCAGGGAGCGGTCTGACCAGCCCATATACTGTGGTCTGACCGACCCTGCATACTTTTGCAGCTGATTCGCTTTGTTTTTGGTGTTTGCTGCTTAGTCTTTTCTCGTTGTTGTTCCTTGTGTTAGCTTACACTTCAGTGAGTACTTGAATCCTTTTTATAGCTTCCATAGCTAGTAGAGAGGAGATTTTATTTTTGGGGGCAAGTTTTAAAAGTCGACATTCACCCCCCTCTGTCGCCAAATTCGATCCAACAATTGGTATCAGAGCCGGTTAGCTCTTCCTCATAGATCTTAACCGGTCTCTAGAGCCATGGCGACAGATAAGTACTCGACCAAGCCCCCGGTCTTCGATGGGATTGACTATCCCTTCTGGAAGAGCCGGATGGAGACCTACATCCAGGCTCAGGGCTACGCCATCTGGCGTAAGGTCAAAGTACGATATGTTGTTTCTGCCGATGAGAACATCAACGCTGGAAACATGCTTGATGCTGAGGCGAATGCGAAGGCAAGGAACATCATAATCCAGGGGTTGAGCAGAAGCGAGTTCAATCGCATCTCTCATCTGTCGTCGACCTTCGACATCTGGGAGACCCTCGATGCATACCATGAGGGCACCACCCGGATTAAGACGGTTCGAAAGGACCAGTTCAAGCGAGATTAGAACAAGTTTGAAATGCTCGCTGGCAAGTCCCTCGATGAGTGTTTTGCGCGTTTCCACAAGGTCTTCAGCAACCTCCGAGCAGTCGGTCTCACATACCGCGACTCGGACAATGCTCGCCAAATGCTTTCTACATTTGATTTGCGTGTTTGGGAGATGAAGGTGACCACGATTAAAGACACGACCGACCTCTCGACCCTGACCCGTTGTATTCACGCCTCAAGACTCACGAGATTGACATAGTCTCTCGTAGGTCGAAGTCGCAGTCGATGGCCTTAGTCACCGATCCCAGTTCAGCTTCTGGCTCTTCTTCTGATTTGATTGGTGGTTTCTCCCTAGCTGCTCTCTGTGACATAACTGATGATCAGTTAGAGCAGCTTCCCGAAAACCAACTCGCTCACTTAGCCAGAAAATTTTCCCACTCATACAAGAGAGTGAGAGATCAGAAGAGGAGTGGTCCAATCATTTGCGTCGAGTGTGGTGGCCCCAACCACATTCGGGCAAATTGCCCTAAACTGGAGAAGGGCAAGGGCGACTACGGTGGTGTGAGCAAGAACGACTACATCGACAAGAACCGCAACAAGAAGCCCTCAGCTCGTGCCCAAGGCAAGAAGAAGTTCTACGACCTTGGCAAAGTCAAGAGGCTCTTCCACCGCATCCTCACCGCCTTCGATGACCTCAATCTCAACGAGGTGGAGGGGTGGAGCGATGATGATGGGACAGACGAGCAAGACCCCAAGGGCGGCGATGACTTCTCCGGCATGTGCTTTATGGCCCTTGAGGGCGAGATCAGTGACAGCGAGCTGTACTCCTACTCCAACAAGGTATACCCTTCATACGACCAGCTTAATGATGCTTTTCTTAAGCTAGGGAAATTCTATGCTAGATCTAGAGCTAGGGTTAGCGAGTTGGAGAAGGAAGTAGAGAGCTTGTCATGGGAGCTTACTTCACTTAGATCTGCTCCCTCCCGTGATGATTGTGATGTCTGTTCTGCTTTGCTAGATGACATGGAGAAGGTAAGGACCTTGTATGATAGTGTGTCCTTTGAGCTAGACATGATTAAGGTGGAGAATGTTAGTCTTCTTGCTGAGCTAGAAATGTGTAGGGTTGCACCCCTTTCATCTGTTGTTGAGACTGCTTCTTGCACCTCATGTGAGGATAAGGACAATGCTTTTAGAGGTCTTTATACCATGCTCCTTGATTTGCCCGAGTCTTGTGAAAATTGCAATAATCTGAAGATGAATCTAAAAAGGGCAGATCATAAAATTGCTGAACTACAAGCTTCATTACTTGAGCCGATTGTATCTTGCACCAATTGTCGAAAGTTAACACTTGAGCTTGAGTCTGTTTCTAAGCAATTCCAAGAGATGATTGATCATAACAACAAGTTGGCTCAGTATGCTTCTAAGGACCCTGTTAGCTCACCATGCAAAATTTGTGATAAACTAAAATCTGACTTGATTGCCTTGGAGGAAAAATGTGTGAAGCTAACTAAGGATTTACTAGAGAAGCCACAATCTTGTTGTGATGTGATTGCTGATGTGGGAGAGAAGCCCAAGGGTAAGGTAGAGACGCTTAGTGACGTGAACCAAATTGCTAGCAGTAGGATTGTCCCTTCCGAGTCGGCTGTGCGTGCACAAGCCATTTACTCTTCTGCTATTGGTTCTTCTTCTGCTCCCTTACCTTCTGCTGTCTCTCCTTCCCCCTGCCCTTCTTGCACCTCTCTCTTTTGGGAGTGTCAGTATCTTATGAACACTCTCAAGAGATTTGTAGGAGGCAAGAAGAAGCTAAATCTTATCCTGGACCAATCTAAGACTTGCAAATTTAATCAGGGTCTAGGATATGATTTTTATGAGGACATGAGGAAGCATCCACCTGCCGTGCTCAGACCCATAGCCGCAGGTGTGATCGAGGTCGAGCTCAGAACAGAGAAAGTTCAATTTAAGTCAGCGGGCTTTGTCCAAGGGATTTCTGACAGCAAGGTGAGTTCACCTGTTGCTTCGGCCTCTCAGAAGGCGAAGCCTCTTCGTGCTACTTCTACCTCTCAAAAGGTGAAGTATCATTGCACCTTCTGTCAGAAGGATGGACACTTGATCGAGCGATGCTTCAGGCACGCCAAGATCGCGCGTAGAGACCGTGTTGCAGCTCTTAGGCGTATTCTGGGTCAGCCCCAGACCTTGAGTGCACCTAAGACCAACCGAGGTCTAGGTCTACTTCAGGTGTTTCTGATGGGTTTGGGCAGCATCGAGGACTTGGTTTTTCAGAGTTTTCTGGTTTTTGTCCTCATGCTCCCTTTGGTCGTGACTTCCGCCGTTCTGAGGGTAGATCTCGCTTTCTCCGTCGAGATGGCTACCCGCAGCGAGATCAGCGTGTTGCCGGTGCTCCGACTCGCTCTCCCATAGCAGTTGGACCCAACAACAGCTTCAGGTCTGCTCACACACCTTCTGTTTCTTTGAGTGACAAAGAGCGTAGGGTAGATAGAGGTCAGTCGTGTGTGGCTACTTCTTCTACTCGACGTGTTATTCAGTATTGGGTGCCAAAATCACTCTTCATTTACCCTAGTACTGAGACTTTACTCTCTCATTGACTCAGGTTCGCCGAGTAGGGAAGAGAGAGGTTTGGCTCATTGACTCTAGGTGTTCTCGACACATGACCGGAGACTCTCATTGGTTCTCTTCCTAGCTCGTGCTCTAGGTGATGAGACGATCACCTTCAGAGACGCTTCGTCTGGGCGTATCATCGCTAAAGGTACAGTGTGCGTAAATGAGTCTTTTATTTGGAAGGATGTTGCCTTGGTTAGTAAGCTGCAGTATAATTTGCTTTCTGTTTCTCAGCTTACCGATGACGGCTTTGAGGTGAGCTTTAAGAAAAACACTTGCAAAATTCTTGATTCTTCGGGTAGTCTGGTTTGCGGGATTTCTCGTTATAGGAGGACCTTTCGTGCTGATTTTTCTGAGTCTTCTGGTGATCCTCTCTGGTGTTTAGTTGCTTCAGAGTCCTGCGATCTTACTTTCTGGCATAGGAGACTTGCTCATATTTGATTTGACCATTTGACCCGAGTTAGCGGCCACGATCTCATTCGTGGTCTGCCGAAACTCAAGATGGTCAAAGATATTGTTTGCGTTCCTTGCCGGCACGGCAAGATAGTTGCCGCTTCTCACCCTCCGGTCACAGTGACTATGACCGATGCACCAGGACAGCTGCTCCACATGGACACAGTTGGACTAGCCAGAGTGCAGTCAGCGGGAGGGAAGTGGCATGTTCTTGTTGTGGTCGATGACTTCTCGAGATTCTCTTGGGTGTTTTTCTTAGCCTCAAAGGATGAGACGTTTACACATTTCCAAGGTCTTTTCAGTAGGCTTTCTGTTGAACTACCGGGTACCTTACGAGCGATCCGCAGTGACAATGGCACGGAGTTCAAGAATTCCTACATTGAGAGGTTTTGCGATGAGACAGGTGTAGAGCATCAGTTCTCTTCTCCGCACGTCCCACAACAGAATGGCGTCGTGGAGAGGAAGAACCGTACCTTGGTCGAGATGGCCAGGACGATGCTCGATGAGTACTCTACACCTAGGATGTTTTGGGCTGAGTCTATTGCGACCGCGTGCCATGTTTCGAACAGAGTCTTTCTTTGGGCACACTTGCATCGCACTTCTTATGAGTTGAGATATGGGCGAAAGCCTAGTGTCTCGTATTTTCGTGTATTTGGTTGCAAGTGTTTCATTCTAAAGTTTGGGAACCTAGACAAGTTCAAGTTACGATCTTGTGATGGTATCTTTCTAGGTTACTCGACTTCTTCGCGGGCGTATAGGGTTTGGAACTGCGAGTCTAATAAGTTGGTAGAAACCTATGAGGTGACCTTCGACGAGGCCAGTCCGGGGACTAGGCCTGATATCTCAGGTTCTTTAGAGCAGTCCGAGCCCATCTTTGTGGATGATGAGGACGATGGAGATGAGCGTTGTCTACCCGATCCAGTTCCTCATCCTTCCCTTGAGGTGCCTTCCTCCACTGCACCTCCAGGTGATCAGCCCATCCCTTCTGCTTCCTCTGGAGCTAGTGGCTCTGTTCCTACCTCTTCAGCTCATGAGGTAGAGGCCACTTCTTCTTCTCACCCAGGACCTCCCAGACATATCCAGAAAGACCATCCTTCTAAGCAGATGATTGGAGACCTCTTTGAGCAAGTCACACACTCAAAGTCTGGCATGTCACATTTCTGTCTCCATTCTGCCTCATTTGAGCCCAAGGACGTGTGTCATGCTCTTTCTGATGAGTCTTGGTCAATGCCATGCATGAGGAGTTAGAGAATTTCGAAAGAAACAAGGTCTGGTCGCTTGTTGAGCCCCCTCGAGGGCACAGTGTCATTGGGACTAAGTGGGTGTTCAAGAACAAGCAGAGTGAGGATTGGGTTGTCATTCGGAACAAGGCTAGACTGGTAGCTCAGGGCTTCTCCCAGGTTGAGGGTCTAGATTTTGAGGAGACCTTTGCCCCTGTTCCTAGACTTGAGGCCATTAGAATCCCGCTTGCCTTTGCAGCTTCTAAGGGTTTCAAGCTTTACTAGATGGATGTCAAGAGTGCCTTCCTCAATGGCTTTATTGAGGAAGAGGTCTATGTGAGATAGCCTCCAGGTTTCGAGAACCCCAAATACCCAAACCATGTCTACAAGCTTTCCGAAGCCTTGTATGGACTTAAGCAGACCCCTAGAGCTTGGTATGAGAGGCTTAAGTCCTATTTGTTGAGTCATGGCTTTGAGATGGGTAAGGTGAATAAGACCTTGTTCATTCGTCGGCGTGGCGCTGACCTTCTGTTCGTCCAGATTTATGTGGATGACATCATCTTTGGTGGCTCTTCTCATACTCTTGTTTCACAGTTCTCGGATGTCATGAGCACCGAGTTTGAGATGGGTATGATGGGTGAGTTGACTTTCTTCCTTGGCTTCCAGATCAAGCAGACTCGGGAGGGTACCTTCTTGCATCAAGGCAAGTACACTCGTTACCTCCTGAGACGGTTTGACATGAGTGATGGCAAACCAGTGTCGACTCCCATGGCGTCCACAGCTTCTCTTGACCCAGATGAGGACGGCGAGCCAGTTGATCAGAAGGAGTATCGCAGCATGATTGGCTCCCTCTTGTACCTCACTGCCTCGAGACCAGACATACACTTCGCCGTGTGTCTTTGTGCTCGGTTTCAGGCTTCTCCTCGCGTATCTCACCGCCAGGCGGTGAAGCGCATCCTTCGGTACCTTCGAGCTACCATTGACTATGGTATCTGGTACTCGTCCTCGTACTGTCTTTCCTTGAGAGCCTACTCGGATACAGACTTTGTTGGTTGTAGGATAGATAGGAAGAGCACTTCTGGCACTTGCCAATTCATTGGCACTTCTCTTGTTTCCTGGTCTTCGAGGAAGTAGTCACGCCATACATGACAAACTCCTCGGCGAGGTCGCGCATGTTGAAGCGGGCGGCGAGCCCCACGAGCCTCCGCGCCCTCCGCCTGTCCTCGTTATCGATCGGTACGCCAGGCGTGGTATTGAACATCACTGGCCGGCCCGAGCACTTGAGGCTGCTACCACTCGCCACACGGTGGTAAAACCACCGTTTCATCCAGTTCGGCTCCCACTTCGCCTGAGTCGAGTTGGCAGGGAAGATCTTCCCGCACGGCGACCGCAGGACGAAGTTGACGCTGCTGAAGTTGGAAAACGTCCCGTCTCTCCACCTTTTTGGCTGACACTGCGCGTCATGGAGAAACGCGAACAGCGAGGCATTGGGCCAGCAAGCCTCCGTGCGCAAGGCCCAGCTGTACACGGCGAGGTGGGCTATTGCATTCGGAGTCATTTGGGCCAGCTCAAGCCCGAAGGTCTGCAAGACGTCACCAACGATCATAGCGGCCGGGATGCGAAGCCCGGCTTCAAAGTAAGCGACGAAGCCGATCGCCTCTGACTTCTCAGGGTGCGGTTCTGTCTCGTCGCTGGCAGGCAGTCGCACCTCCCGGCGGTTCGACAGCTTCCCTTCGCGCAGTAGGGTGCGGATCGTCTCCTCCGTCATGAGCATTGGGCCCAAGACGCGGGAGCATGGACCTTCCATTTTCTCCGTCGCCACCCACCATTTGTCTACCAGCAATGAATCGCACCCCTCGAGCTGTACTCCACCTTGAGCAGCGACGACCGCCGGCCTGCTGAGCACGTTCTTCGCCGTGTGCCATCGTTCTTGTTGGACTGAAATGACGACAAAGGGGGGTGAATGACGACAAAGAGTATTCACAAAAGTCTTCTCTCTTCTAAATATCAAATCTATGAAGAAGACTTGTGTTCTCTGGATGAGCCTACTGAACGAAAGAGAAATATGACGAGAGGGAAAATAGGCCAAAAAGAATCAGCACCAAAAACCAGAGTTGTTGGGGGTGGTCAGACCGCAGGTGACTGGGCGGTCTGACCGCAACCCTGCCGCCAGTCTGACCGCTTGGACAGGTCCGGTCTGACCGGCATGGTTGGAGCGGTCTGACCGCCATGCATGGTCCGGTCAGACCGGCCTCCCCGAGAGCAGATTAGACAGTAGGCACAAACAGGCTGAAAAACTGAAATTTCAGAGATTGGCCAAACCAGGGAAATAAGAGAAATGGTTCTATTCTCCTCGAGCCTCAAGACCAAGAAAAGATTCTAAATAGCAAGAGGAGTCTAGGGACCAAGAAAATCCAACTCAAGGCCAAGAATTTCATATTTGGGGTCAAGACTGAAAACTAAAGAGAGCTGCTACAAAAACTCAAATTCCCATTTATCCTTTGATTATCTGGTCATGAATCTTTGCAAATAGCTACTTAATAGCATCAGGACTTAACATGCCAAGTTTCATGCCATCTCAAGAAGGGAAACACGAATTGCACCAAAACCCTAGAAATGAAGAACAAGAACAGAGAAACTGAAAAATGAAAATCCTTGATTCATTCACTTTGCTCTAGGGAGAAACCGATCAAATGATCTTGAGACCTACTCCCATCACAGAGCAAACCATTTTGCACCTCCACAGCAAGAAACAACTCAAAACGCAAAAACTAAGAAATCAACAGAGACAAGCATCGAGAGAAATATAGAGAGCACGGGAGATAAACTCAGAAATTTCATTTCCAATCACTACAAGAAATGTGCCAATCTGTGACGTATTTTGCATGACAAAGGCTGAAAATGTCACTAAACCATCTAGTTTATGACGTATTTAAAGTGACATCTGGGCTTAGTGACACAAAAAAAACATATGTCATTAAAAATGTCATAAAGCTAGCCTGGAATGAGGTAATGACGATATTTGGTATGTCATTATGTCCAATGTCGAAATGTCATAGATCTATGACATGGATTTTTGCGTCACAAAATTTTAATTGAATTTTTTTCAAGGATAATTAGCCACGTTGGCAGGACCCACTGCCACGTGTACACGTGGGCCCATTACCTCAGCCCTTTTTTTTACTCCGAAATTGGCTGGTTTCGCACATGGGCCGCTAACTAGGCATGCTGGGCCTTTTTTTTAGGGCCACTAACTAGGCTTGTTGGCCGCTGGGCTTTTTGTTTACTCCGAAATGGGATGGTAGCGCCCATGGGCCACTAACTAGGCATGCTGGGCCGCTGGAACAAGTTGCGTGCTGTTGGGAAATATAGGAAAAAAAGTTGCAGTCGGCAGGATTTGAACTCATAACCAGGCGTCACAGAGTCTAGTTCCATACCACCGAGCTATGAGAATATATGTATGCATGTACGTATATATATGCGGTATATGTGTATATATATATCTACTTATATATACATATGTATGCATGTACACTTTAAAAAAAAAAGAAAAGAGAGCCCCATTACTTCTCCTCCCCGCCCCCTTTTCCCTGCGCGCGGGCCCGCGCCACCCCACACCTTTCCCGCCTCCTCCCTCTGACAGCCGGTCCCGCGCCCCGCACGCGCCTCCCTCCTTTGTCGCCGCGTGGCTCGAGCCGGGCTCCCACTCCCGTGCGGTCCTCCCCTCTCCTTCTTCCTCGCTCTTTCTTCCTCCCGCGCGCAGTGTTTTCTCTTTTTCCCCATTCCTTCGCTCTCGCGCATGCTCTGCGGTGGCAGTACGCTCGAGCCCCGTGCCCGCCATCCCATCACCGCTTACAGCCCTCTGCGCTGCGCCCTCGTCGCGTCGAGCCCGGCGCCTCTCCTCCCGAGCCGCGCGCCCGGTCTTTGCACGGCGGCTCCTCCTTCCGCCGCCCGGTCCGTCGCCTCCGCCCGGTCCGCCGCGCCTTCCCGCCCCCTTTTGCGGCCATAAAGCACCCCCAAGCTATTCCCCCCCTCTTATGCCTTCCCTCCTTCTCTATTTCGCCCTCGCCTCTTTCCCCAAATCCCCGGCCGCCGCCGCTATTTCCGCCGACCACCCTTCCTCGGGCCACCGTTTTTCAATTCAACGCGGCGGGAGTGACTCCTTGATACCCCCGAGGCCGTCCGCGTCGTGGAGATCGAAGCCGAGCTCGGCATCGGCCGGCGGTGGTGCTCCTTCTCCGTCGACTTCTCCCGCAACTGGCCCAGGGTTCCGACGCTCTTCACCCCCCTGCCATTTCCATCTATTCAGTTACCTATTAGCGTTCATTTGTTGGCCTAATTTGTGCCTAATTTGTATTCTGCTGTGCAGTATCGGAGGGAGCTGGGTGACTTCATGGTGACTCCTATCGGGAGAGCTTTAGCTGTGAGTTCACTAGAAACTTCAATTAACTAAAATTTAGTTGCTAAATTAGTTGCAGTTCAAGTGCTTCATGCTCATTCACAGAGATCATCGTAGCCTAGATTTTACTTATGGTATTCCAACATGTTTTGCATCCCATACACCTATTGCACTGTACTAGCTTATTCCTAAGTTTTGGCCTAGTTTAGGGATACTGGATTAGTTTTTAGCGGCACAGTTTGTGTTAATTGTGCAGTTGTTCGAAATGAAGGGCAATAACAATGCACACTTATTGCATTGGTCAGTCTGACTGAGGGTTGCTGTGACTTTGGTTTTAACTCCCTATTAGTGAAAGTGGATTCCCAACAGTGGATTGATTTTTCTCAAGCCTGAATGCCTGATGCTGCTTGTGTGTTACTAGTCTTTTTGGGAGAGCTTATTCCTTACCAAAATTACACGCCTAAGTTAACCATAGCATGATCATAAGAAATTAAGAACTCTAAGTTGTTAAGGAGTGTGAAGGTGATATCTGCAAAATAGCCACTTTGATTGCTGTTGTTGAAATCATTTCTTTGTTCCTAAAAGTAAGAACAAATACATTAGGAAAGGAGGGAGACAATCACTTGCGCTCTGGAAATTGATCTATCTTTCTAGTACTGAGGAAAATCTATGAGAAATTTATCCTAATACGGAGTATCTATTAGTTCTTCTGGGCATACACCTTTTCCTTCAGATGTCATGTCCAGGAAATCATGTAAACCGAGTGGTGCGTACACTTAAATATTGTTGAAGATTCAAATATTATGTATAACATTACTAACTTTGAGGACCTCCTCATATCTCGTTTCTTGCTACCTCAATATTATCTGCTGCAAACAATAATATATGCTTTTCAAGATCTCATGAGTTAACTACCTTTTTTTTAATGCACACCTCTTTTTCATTTGGCTTGCACTGTCTGGGTGGCTATTCAGAATTTTCATTTTCAGTGCACTCGTGCTGCCTTTGGCTATTCAAAATGAGGGCCCCCTTGCATTGTCATAATTTCTTGAGCCAGAGATGGTGACCTAGTGTGCTAATGATACTAAAATATGTTGAACTTAATGTGCAACTAGTTTAGTGTACGTATAATTTCTTGGTGTTACAATTAACAGGTTACTTCTTTTACGACTCATTTACAACTATGGATTAAGCTTCATTAGTGAGATATTTTTCAATGTCCTACTATTGTCACATATGTTTACATATAAATTGTAGTTATTTGCATGTGAATTGTAGTTATGGCTTCAGTCATGTCCAACTTCGCCCTAGCTATATTTTTTTCCTGGGTTCGCCATTGCCTACTGCCCTGTCATTGCCTTCGGTTGGTCTACCGTGGTGAGCAGGCCGGCGTTTTAGCTTCAAGCGAGGCCTGATCTACCAGCAGCTGGCAGTGGGCTGTTGATTCGTTCCTCTTGAGGTGCTTCCCTGCAAGAAATGTATGGGTTTGCTGTGGTGTGCCATTTTTTTTATGAAGCATATTGTTACAACTAAGTGCTTAGGAGTTACTTACAGTGTGTGTACAGATTGCATTTAAGTGATTACGTGTCACATGTTTCATAAATTTGGTCAAGTATATTATGTAAGATTTGTTGAGCAAGTGTTTTCCATGAATTGATGCAGATGGACAGATCTTGGATCAATAGTAGGCTCTTTAGCAAGGAACATGTGGAAGGGGTGAATGAGTTCATGAGCTTTGTTTCTCGGAGATTTAATGATAATGAAGAGATGCTATGTCCATGTCGTCGGTGTTTGAATCGGGCTCGCAAACCTAAAGGACAGGTGGAAGATCACTTATATATTCATGGGATGGCTAGCACTTATACGACATGGATACATCATGGAGAACCGTTGGAGATTGTATTGCAGCAGAATGAAGCCAATGTTGATGAAAATACTAGTCTCAATGAAGATCTTGGTATGAATGTGGATGAAGAAGATGACCGTGATGAAGGAATTCATGTTATGGTAGAGGAATTGTACGCAGCTGAAGATGAAGGTACAGGGAAACGGTCTATGTTTGCAGTTCTTTTGGAAGAGATGAAGCAAGAACTGTATCCTGGTGCACATTATACAAGATTTTCTTTTGTGGTCAAGTTGCTTCATATCAAGTCATTTTACCGAATATCTAATGTTGCATTCACAGCACTTCTGAAGTTGTTATCATCGGCATTCCCAGATTGCTCTATTCCTGCATCATACCAAGAAGCAAAGAGACTTATTCGTGCATTGGG
Organism: Dendrocalamus latiflorus; assembly: GCA_017311315.1. Taxonomy (NCBI): domain Eukaryota; kingdom Viridiplantae; phylum Streptophyta; class Magnoliopsida; order Poales; family Poaceae; genus Dendrocalamus; species Dendrocalamus latiflorus. The sequence goes on from CM029675.1 coordinate 7,376,597, forward strand.
GTTCGGATACAATTCAATCCATGTGTGCCCGAATAATTGTGTTTTGTTTCGGAAGAATTTAGAAGGAAATGATGTTTGTCCAGTTTGTGGTGCATCAAGATGGAAAGATAACGATGCAAGAAAGAAAATTCCTCAGAAGGTATTGCGGCATTTTCCGTTGATTCCTAGGCTAAAGAGAATGTTTTCTTCAAAAAAGATGGCGGAGGATGTGCAATGGCACAAGTTGAAGAGGAGAGCAGAAGAGAATGAGCTCAGCCATCCAGCTGATGGCGAGGCTTGGAAAGACTTTGACACAAAGTATGGGTGGTTTGCAGAAGATGCAAGGAACATCAGACTTGGCCTTGCTACGGATGGTTTCAATCCATTTGGCAAAATGAGCTCATCGCACAGCATGTGGCCAGTGTTTCTCATCCCCTACAATTTTGCTCCGTGGGAATGCATGGAGCAATCCAATTTCATCATGGGCCTACTTATTCCTGGTCGAGAGTGCCCAGGAAAAGATATCGATGTATTCTTGGAACCACTTGTTGAGGAGTTGCTAGAGCTATGGAAAGGAGTCCCTACTGTGGATGCAATCAGTGGAGAGAAGTTTGATCTACATGCTGCAGTCATATGGTGCATTCATGACTATCCAGCTTTGAGCACTTTGTCGGGTAGAGTCACGAGAGGATATTATGCTTGTGTGCATTGTGACAAAAATCCTTGCTCCAAAAAGATAAGGAATAAGTTATGTTACATTGGGCATCGGCGGTTCCTTCGAAGGGACCATCCATGGAGGAGAAACAAGGGATTTGATGGTAAAATAGAAAACCGTGAGAAGCCAGAGCAATTTACTATGGATGAGCTGATGGTGCAACTAGAGAGGGTCAAGGATGTTAGACCAGGAAAGCATCCTAAAGGAAAGAAGAGAAAGCGGAATGAAGAAGGCCAATGTTGGAAGCGAAGGTCATGTTTGTGGGACTTGCCATATTGGTCAAGTTTGAAGCTGCGTCATAATCTAGATGTGATGCACATTGAAAAAAATATATGTGAGTACATCCTTGGTACATTTCTAGGCATGTCTGGGAAGACAAAGGACACTATAAACTCTAGGCTTGATTTGGAAGACATGGGCATACGGAAACATTTGCACTTGATCCGTGATGGAAATTCATATAGTGTTCCTCATGCCTCCTACACAATGACTAAAGCCCAAAAGCTTGAGTTTTGTGAATTTTTGAGAAGTGTAAGATTTCCAGATGGCTACGCTTCCAACTTAGCAACATGTGTTACCGCTGATGGATGCAACCTTCAAGGACTGAAAATGCATGATTGCCATATTCTACTTCAAAGGATCTTACCTGTAGCTGTTCGTGGAATTATGCACAAGGACATATATGAAGCACTTGCTGAATTAGGTAACTTTTTCCAGCAACTTTGTGCAAGAACCTTGAAGTTAGATGTGTTGAAAAGGATGAGAGATGAAATCCCAATCATTCTGTGCAAACTTGAGAAAATATTTCCTCCTTCTTTCTTTGATATGATGCTGCACTTGGCTGTTCATTTACCTAAAGAAGCAATTCTTAGAGGTCCAGTACAGTATGGGTGGATGTACCCAGTTGAAAGAAGGTTGTTAACATTGAAACGGTTTGTGAGAAACATGGCAAGACCTGAGGGATCCATTGCTGAAGCATATGTTGCAGCAGAGTGCTTGAATATTTGTTCGAGATACTTTGATGATGATGTGGAGACACGACACAATCGGGAGGGCAGGAACAGAGAGCGTGTTGATTTGTCAAAAGGTGACCTCTCTGTTTTCCAGCACGGAGTTCATGTTCTTGGAGCACCAAAGATTACGTATCTTCAACATGACTACAAAAAAATGGTTTGGTTTGTGCTAAACAATTGCCCGGAGGTTGAGCCGTATATTGAGTATGTCATCCCTTTTACCCCTTCAAGTTATTCAAATAAACTAATGCATATGCATAATGTTTGAATTTACTACCAATTTCAGGATGCATAAGAAGGAGTTGGGGGATGCAGGATGTTCTAATGTTGAAAAAACTCTTGAGAAGCAATTTTCGTCCTGGTTTAAGGAGCATGTGAGTGTGATGTCCACTACATTACTTTTGCCGTATATAATCAGTTTTATTGGTATTAATCATGCTGAATATTCCTTCAGATTGCAACACTCCGTTACGTTGAAGGAGAAGAGATAAATGATGAGTTATTGGCATTGTCATGTGAGCCTGATTTGCGGGTTCGTATTTTTTCAGCATGTCTTGTTAATGGTGTTCGATACCACACTTTAGACCGTGAGATGAATCGAAGAACACAGAATAGTGGAATTATGGTTGAGGGCACACATGCGAACCAGGATATTGAGTTTTATGGTTGCTTGAAGGATATAATTGAGCTAAGGTATAACTCAGATTTGGGTGGTCACCGGACAGTGGTTCTATTTCGATGTGATTGGTTTGACACTCATGGGAAGAAATGCAGAATGAAAGACGATGGAATTTTTAGAAGCATAAATCAAGGCAGTTTATGGTACAAGGATGATCCTTTCATTTTAGCAACTCAGGCAACAAAGGTATTTTACCTTGAAGACACCAAGTATCGCGAAAATTGGAGAGTTGTTCAAAAGTTTTCACATAGGCATTTGTGGAGTGTGGCTGAAAATGACAAGGATGATGTACCCAACGTAGTGGTTATGTCTTACCAAGATGATGATTGTGAAGCGGTTCAAGTTCAAAGTGCAGCAAGTTTAGACAATGAAGATCCTGTCATTGAACGCAGTGCTAATGTAGATGCTATTTTAGTTGATGAACTCCGTAGCAATAGGGAAGGGGAAGTGCAATGGAATGACTCAAGTGATGAGGAAGATGATACTGGACTCCAATATGTGACCGATGATGAGGGTCGAAGAATCACTCCTGAGGATGATCTCGATGATGATAGCGATTAGGAGTAATAATCTTTGAGCTGCTACATTGACTTTTTTGTGTGTGTTATGAACTTAGTTGCTCTATTGATTTGTGGTCCATCCAATCATTTTAGAACATGCTGTAGTAGTGTTGCTCAGGAATGTTTGAACAATATTTTAAAATATAAACTCCATTTGTGGTTGAACATATTGTTCTTGCAATTTCTGCAATATGGCCTAAAGAGCGCTGCTCATGGTGTTTGTTGCCTATTTTTGATGATAAGGACACCAAAACCAACTGGATATACTGGACGTGCATAATTCAATCCATCAGTATAGTTAGACTCACCGTAGCCCATAGGTATAGTTCAAAAACTTTTTTATTTGGAAAATAATTTTTTGGTATGATTATGGTTTGTTCCCTAGTCACTATTAATTGTTTCTTTTGCTACTGGTCCCTAAAGAATTAAAGCTATCTGATTTTTCCCTTTTGCTTTTGTAGTTTGATATGGCAATCTAGAGCATATATTTCGATGCTCCATTTCCTCAGTTGTGTTTAATTTGCCATCATATGCACTGGCTAGTCTGAAAGAGGTTACTTACCCATTCACCAGTGCCCATTAGGAAGCACTGAAAGCCCTTTGGCATGATTCTTTTCCTGGAACTGAACTTCTAGGACTAGTGTCAGACCAGTGGAAGGAGATGGGATGGCAAGGGAAAGACCCATCTACAGATTTCAGGTATTGATTTTTCCCCCTTTATTCCCATGTGTGTCCTTTAGCAAACAATTTGTCAGTTAAATTTCAGATGTGAAATCATATGTTGTGATGGAATTACAGGGGCGGTGGATTTATGTGAAATCATGTGTGTCCTTTACAAGTGGATTAACCGAGTTCTTCTATTTGGCGGCGCTTCACGGATGATATGGCGAGAAAACTGAAACAGTCAGATACAAAGGAGAAATTGGATACAGATGGGAGACAACTTAGGTCCTCTGATCCGCCAAGGCGGAGGTAGTTTGTACAAATATCCACTTGTAGTTCCCTAGTTGCTATTATTCTTGCTGGCAGTTCAGGGCCTCCTCTGTAACAAACTGGCGTTAAATTATCATAGTCAGTTTCGATACTAAGGGCCTCCATGTTTTAGAAGATTTTGGCCATGCAATTCCACTGCCCCTTCTGGAGCCATCTCATGCCATCAGATGACAAATTGTTGCAACTTGCAATATAAATTTCCCTACAGACTACAGTAGTACAGTTGATGATGTATCCTGTTGCCTTTATTACTAATTTAGTAGGGGTAACTAGAGGTACCTCAAATCTGGTTGCCATTCCTCACGAGTTTGTGTGTGGTTTTTTAACTGGACCTGTACGTCTTATCTTCAGCATCAAATGGTATATCTGGCTTTGTTCTTGCATCTTCAATCCACCTTTTTAAGGACTACGAATGTAAACACAAAGATCGAACTACGAAAAAGTGTTAACAAATGTTACAACTACGAATGTAGACACAAAGATCGAACTACGAGAAAGTTAACGAATGTTACACCTTGAACCACAGACGTAATTCTAGACGTAGAACATTCCTGATCGAGCTAGTGCTGTTCTTACTTCTTACCTGGCTCGATCTTCCACTTTCGGCACTGCATTTAAAAAAAAAAACTCGACCTGCGGGGGAAGAAACCCCCCAGGCATTAGCTTAAGAAGAAGGTCTTCTCACGCAGACCGAGAAAACCCCGAACCCCTGCTCCACCCTTACACAGTATTTGCTATAGTGAGTGAATTCGTTATGTCTTCAAATTCTGGCTGTTCGTAAGACATAACGAAGATGCAACATACAAAAGCCCATATAATTTTGATTGACTTAAAAATCTTTTCAGACGTACCGATGTATTTTGATTAAATTACGTCCCTGGTTCGGATGTCTGTGGGCTAGACGTTTCGTGGGCCGGACATTCATGGGCATTGCGTCCCTAGGTTTACAGTCTTACATAGTGCACACCGCACAACTAGAGATGACAATTGGGCGTGGTGGGTACGAGTAGTGCTCGCTCATACCCGTACCCGCGACTCCGATTTACGCCTACGGGTATACTCGCGACGGACGATGGGTGAAGAACCTCGTCCATACCCATCGCTCGTGGGCATGCCCGTTTACCTGCGAACTGAGAGTCACCATCTGAAAGTTGAACTAATGACAGGTACATATAAGTAGCAACTGTTGCTAGGAAATATAATCGCTATAAAAAAGTTTATAACAATCAATAACAATTAGATATATGCAAAAGTTTATAATAATCAGTAGCAATTAGAGATATTGCTATGATTGCGCCACCTGTCAATCTATATCGTGGGTAAACGAGCGGATAGGTACGGCGTCCGAGCGGCGCGGGGAGGGAGACGCACCCGACAGGTGGGTCCAGGTGGTCAGTGAGAGAGGGAGGCGCGGGCGCAAGGCGGACGGCAGAGATGGGCCGACGCGGGCGGGTGGACTGACCTGGGCCGGCCAAGTGGCAAGCGGGGGAGGGGGCTATGCGGGATCGGGCGGGAGATCCGGCCGTCCACGCGGTGGCCTGAGGGGAGGGGAGAGGAATTTTAGTTTTAATTTTGATTTTTGATTTTCAGAGAGGCTAGAAAGTTCAATAAAGCTCAGAAAAAATATTAAATAAATTCCAAAAATATCAGAAAAATTCACAGAAGTTCCTGGGTAAGTTTTGGACTTAAATAAAATATTTTCAACAACAGTTCTTGCATTAAATTTTAAATTTAATTTCCTTCAAAATACTTTTTAATTTTTTAAATAACTTTTTTTAAAAAAAACTCAGAAAAACCTTAAGGCGAGGGAGTAGCGGCGGCTGAGATTTCGGCCGGCACCTCCCTCCCGCTCAATTTTTTCAGGCGAAAGGACAAATTTATCCAGGAAACTTCTGATTACCTTCAGTTGAACCAAGGGCAGTAAAGTCAAATCGCACCCTCCTCCAACTATTCACATCACTGTACCCCCAACCCTAAATCAAAATCTCAGTCCGCCGCCCCGCCCCCGTCCGCGTCCAGCGCCGCCCCCGTCCGCCTCCACCGCCGCCCCCGTCCGCCTCCACCGCCGCCCCCGTCCGCCTCCACCGCCGCCCCGCCCGTCCGCGTCCACCGCCGCCTCGCCCCCCTCCGCGTCCAGCGCCGCCCCCGTCCGCGTCCACCGCCGCCCCCGTCCGCCTCCACCACCTCCACCGCCGCCCCGCCCCCGTCCGCGTCCAGCGCTGCCCCCGTCCGCGTCCAGCGCCGCCCCCGCCTCCACCGCCGCCCCGCCCCCGTCCGCGTCCAGCGCCGCCCCCGCCTCCACCGCCCATCCCTTCGGCTCCGTCGTGGAGCCAGTCCACCTGCTTCGTTTCATCTCCGCCCCGACGCAGTCCGCCTCCACCACCCCGTCCGACGAGGCCGCCCGTCGCCGACACCTTGCGCCGCTCGGACCAAGCCCCGCAGCCCCTCACGAGGGTTTCCGCCCCCGACGCGATCACCCGGACAGCACCCGTCACCCCGACGAGCCCCTCGACTCCGCTTCGAGATGGCACCTGGTAAGAAGGGAGGGGAGCGCAACACTTCCAGGAGGCAACCAGTAGGTAAAGAACTACCACCCATATCTGTCACTTTGCCTTCCATGTGGTCGGGAATATGTTAGGATGTGATTTAGGCCATCCTCGGTTTAGGGTTTAGGGTATTGATGTTCTGATCTAGGTCATTTCGGGTATATAATTTGGATTTGTTTTATTTAAGGATGTTCGAGATGCAAGATACCTCTGTCAGCATGTTTTGGTTTTCATCTGTTAGGATATTTTTTGTTCTGTTTTAGCTCAACTAGATCATAAGGCTGTTAGAATGTTTTTTTATCATAATGTTTTGATCTGCTAGGATGTTGGAAATACAATAAGGCTACCACTTTGTATGAGCACATACACACATAATTCAGGGGCTGTGTTCAGTTGCACGTAGGACATATATGCCTGTTTAAATTGTGATTACAGTCCTTGTTGTTCCTGGTAGACATTACTTCCATCTTTATGTTTCATACATTCACATCATCTATGTTGTGCAAATACAGAGCCGCAAATGACGGACTATGAGAGGAAGAGAGTGCAGAACATGTTACGTAACAATCAGATGTTCCAGCGGCTCGGAGTAGGAGCTTTAGCTCAAATGGTGAACAGTGCAAAGCCCAAGGTTGCTGCTCGTGCAGACTCGGGCACCTTGTATGAACCTGAACCTGAGGACGACAATGAAGGTGTTGTTGAGAAGGTATATGGAATGTTACGTTTGATAGACTTAATCCTTGCTTATCCACTAACTTACTTGGTTAATCAAACTTCACTTGGTAGTAATATGAATGCTAGTTTTAAGGTTAGAGAAGCTTTTGTAGGTACTGTCTGTTGAGAGCGCTCCTTTCTTTTTGTCCTTGCAAGGCAGCGATTACCTTTGATTTTGTTTTTCTTCAATAAACTAAACCTATTTTGTCTTAGTTCAATATGCAGATTTATTAATTTTTTCAGATTCTTGTATATGCAGGAAGACATGCTGGATTTGGAGCCTGAACCTACTACCAATTTGTTAATGGATGAGACCACGCGCATTGGAGGATCAAGACAGTCGAAGAGAGTTATGGCTGTCCAGGAGGAAGACCAACCCACAAGAATTACAAGGCAGCGAACCAGGGAAATATCTTCAGCACTTGAAGATAGTCATGCTCCAACAACTGACCCACAAGATGGTTCCTCAGAAGATGCAGCCAATAACCAGACCAGCCAACCCAACAACCAGAACAGGCAACCCAACAACCAGAACAGCGTAGCTGATGAAGGCAAGCTACTGTACCTCCTCTCCTCTATTAAATATTTGCTGTTCTAATGATATGATTTCCACTAATTGTGTGAACCACGATTCATGTTAGATGGATGGTTGAGAGGAAGGAACGTAGCAGAGATTTGGACAGAATTTCAAGAGGGTTGTGCGCTAAGATTCCAGTGCAAATTGCTGAAGGGAACCGGCGACCAGAAGCACCTATGCAAGCTGCTAAACTAGCGGCTGAGGCTGGAATTGTCCTACGGGACCATATCCCAATACTCCCACACTGGAAGGAGTATAAGAAGGATGAGGCTCTAGTGACAAACTACATGGGCAAAATTGCGGTAAGTACCTCCGGCCTTTCCCAATGGGACAGCAGCCTGCATAGCACTGAGCGATATGCTATTCATATCATCAGTGCTCAATTAACTGATGATATGCTCAGTGCTATGTCGCGGTAAGACATAATAAACTTGATCTGGTCAATTTCTCCCCGTAGTTGCCCACTAAAACAGTTACATTACATGCCATTTGATCTCTCTTAACAGCAAATCAGATTATATATTTTTTGTCATTTGATGTGCTCGATGTGGATGTGCTGTCTATGCCTGCGTATTAATTGCTCACCATCTTTGCCAACTGAAAAGTTAATTTACATGTTATTTGATCTTTTTTAAGAAATCCGATAGTAAAAATTAATTTACATGTGCCAATGGGACAGCAGCCTGCATAGCACTGAGCATAGCACTGACCAGCCTTCATATCATCAGTTAATTAATTTGTAGCTATTTCCATCTATCACTGCTACCTTAGCAATTTTATTTTCCAGATGTGACATGCAATTTGGGACCTTAGCTATTTCCATCTATCACTGCTACCTTAGCAATTTTATTTTCCAGATGTGACATGCAATTTGGGACCTTAGCTATTTCCATCTATCACTGCTACCTTAGCTATTTCCATCTATCACTGCTACCTTAGCTATTTGGGACTCAATCATATCACTGCTACCTTATCTTCTATAGAGTCAATTCACCATGGACCCAACCAGTAAGCCGGTCAAAGCTGCATGCACTGATTTGCTCAGAGGTGGACAACGCCAAATGAGGTATAAGTTAAAGAAGAAATTCTTTAATGGCATACCTGCAAACCAAGTCAGAACAACTTCACCATTGTCCACTATGAGTGACATGCAGTGGAAACAACTTGTGGACATGTGGTCTAACCCAAAGCACAAGGTATCCTACATGTATATTTCTCACAAAATTTGCCTTTAAGAAAATGATACGCCTGTCCCACTAATGTATGCCTTTCTGTAGGAAAAGTGTTTGAAAAATAAGGATAGTCGTGAGCAAGTTCGGTACCAGCAAAGGACAGGATCGCGGTGCTTCATCGCTCAGTGCTATGTCGCGGTAAGACATAATAAACTTGATCTGGTCAATTTCTCCCCGTAGTTGCCCACTAAAACAGTTACATTACATGCCATTTGATCTCTCTTAACAGCAAATCAGATTATATATTTTTTGTCATTTGATGTGCTCGATGTGGATGTGCTGTCTATGCCTGCGTATTAATTGCTCACCATCTTTGCCAACTGAAAAGTTAATTTACATGTTATTTGATCTTTTTTAAGAAATCCGATAGTAAAAATTTATGAGATTTGTTGTGCTTGCTGTGGCTGTGCTGGTGGATTTACATGTTAGTTATGTCAACATTGCATCCTTTATGATTGACTTTTTATCCTTTCTGTTACTTGATTGTTTGGTGGTCTGAGAGGTAATTCTTATTTAGATAGTTTCTTTATGTGTTTTTGCTTGGTGGATGGCGGTGTTGCAAAGCCTGTGAATCTTCTTTTTTTCCCTTCTTAAACTGTGTACCTTTTTTCTTTAAAGTCTTGTTCAACAGCATTGTGCTCTAGTGTTCTGTGGTTTGTTACTATAATTATGATATTTAATTTCTGTACGGATGATCTTTGTGTAGTACGACTGCAAGGTTATCTTTTTTCTGTTGGGAGCAATTGTTTTAAGTAGTGATGAGCTTGCCTGCCTGTACTGCATTCCCAAGTCTGTAACGCTGTTTAAGTGCTGATTTTACACTGAACTTCTACCCAAAGGCAGTGTTTTTTTCCCTTTTTTCCCACTGAAGAGAAACCTGAATTTCACTACCTCCCAAAATTGTGAGAATATAATGACTGCCATCTTCTAGTTATAAATAAGTAATTGTTGTTTGCCATCTTGATCAAAAACTAGCTCCTCATCCTTTTTTAAATAAGGAATGCAATTCTTTCTTCTCCGTGAACTGGCATGAATATGAAAGAAACGGGTATTCGGGTCCCCTTCTTTAAGCCATACAAACCTTGATCTTTGTCGGGCAATAGTGCGCTCAAGTGAAGCCAAGTTGAAACACACTTTCTTGATCTCCTTTCTTAACCAAGACTCCTCACCAGTAATTTGTCTCCTGTCCTGAGCTTTAACCAAGACACAATTGTAGCTAGACATTTCCGATTTTCCTCTGACCCCACCTTTCGCTGTGTTCCTTAATAATAGGTCCAACCTCATGATTGGGTCAACAAAATCTGCCGAGCACACCCATGCCACACATACTGCTTCCATAAAGCCATCGAGCTTAGTCTAGCTTCCCACTCAGAACTTGACACATACTGCTTCCATGTCAAGACGTCTGGACAGTGGTCAGAACTTGAAGATGAAATAGCTTGAAGGTAGCAATTAGGAAAAGAGTCTTCCCACTCAGCTGAGACTAGCACCCTGTCCAGACGTTCAAGAGTTGGTTGTTCTCTTTCATTGCTCGGTATAGAGCCTACCGTGAAGATATTAAGTTCATGTTCATCGATATATCTTCCGAACCTGCCCATATTTCTTCTATCCAGAATAAGGTTGCTCTTATCGCTGGCCAAATATATCATGTTGAGGTCTCCTACAAATGCCACGCCCCCTGACAGCCACTTCTGATGATCCTCAACTCGTTTAATAACTCCCACCTTATCACATCTCTATCAGATTAGTCAAATCACTTGACGTTTGCTACTACTGCTAGCATACTAGTTTGAGCAGGCTCTCTGTTCTCTTGTGAGCACAATGCAAAGCCATCAACGTACTCAAGATTTCACCTCAGATCTGAGGATGAGAAACAATTTGCGTATATCAGATTTAATAAATGATTTCATGCCGTGCTATATCAAATATACTACTAATACACTTGCTTTTTACAGTTGTACTACCATCTTTATCTGTTATTAATTGATTAATTGATTGTTTGCATTAAATTTCAGAAGCAAACTAAATATAAGGATGCACCACCAAGTGCTATTGACCTTTTCAAGGAGACTCATTGCAGCAGCAAAACAGGTTTTAGTGAGAATGTAAAAAATGCTATTGTGAGTACTTCTTACTTTGTTCCTCTGTTCCTCTGTACTCTATTAACATTAGCTGCGATACAAACATTCATGAATCGATTTTATGGGTTTTGATAGGATGAAATGGAGGCCATCATTTCTGCACCACCAGGAGAAGACCATGTTGCAAAAAATCCTACCCAGGTTGTTCTTGAAGTTTTGCCAAAATCAAAGTTCCTTCAAAATGTTGGCATCGAGTCTACAGCACCAGCGAGAAGCACCAAAGCTGCAAGGCGTGTGGAGGAGCTTGAGAGTCAATTAACTGCAGAGAAGCAACAATCATCGGAACTTCGATCTGAGTTGGGTGAAATGAAGAAACAAGCAGCGGAGGATAGGGAGGCAATGAAGAAGCAGGAAGAAGAGACAGAAAAGTTGAGGAAGCAAGGAGACGAGATCCACAGCTTACTTCGTCGTCTGCTTGGCGGCAATTCTACAACTAATGGTGAACAGTAAGTACAGATACTAAATGAGATAGCGCTTGTCATTTTGATGCGTACGTGAACCTTTGGACGCTTGTGTGCATGGCACGTGTGCATGGCAGAAACAGTTTTTTGAGTAGCAATTGGCTTGTGCTGTGACCAGTATTGCATTTTGCCTATATGTATGCTCTAATTGCAATTTTGCAGAGATGTTTTCATTCAAATTGAACCATGTTTTGAGCTTAGTTGTCGTCGTGCTTTCAATCTGTGAATGCTTGGTCTGTGCAAGTTAAGTTTTAAATTTGAGACTGCTACATCTGTGATGGACAATGGATGTAATAATATTCAGACTTGATGTGTGAATATATGAGTTTGAAAGCTGTTCAGTTATGTATGGGTTTATGTATGTTGAGTTGTGATTATGAATGTGATGATTATAAATCTGCTGTACAATGGCTGTGCATGTATGAAAAAATAAATCTGGGCTGGCCCAGCAATTTGAAATAGTGCTGCCTGGCCCAAAAAAAGGAAGTGCGCTGAAAAAGTAAGCAGGCTGGCCCAGCATGAACTAGACAGGCTGGTAAAAAAAATCCGTGGGCTGAATTATACAGTGGGCTCAAAATGGGAATTAAGAGTTGGGCCGAAACAACATTTGGGCCGAGATGGGCTAAAAAGCACCTCGTTTTATGACGTTTTTTCATGGGCTTGGCCCATTTTACTCTGGCCTACAACATGGGCTTTAGCAGACCAAAATCAGGTTAATGACGTTTTTTCATGCGCCACGTAGCGCCACGTCAGCCTCTTATGACGTTTTGGATCCTACGTGGCAGTGTCCTACGTGGCATGGCATACGGGGCTATGACGAAAAGCAGACGTCACTATACTTAATGACGCTTTATCGTAATGTCATTAGCTTGTGACGCAAATTCCACAAACGTCACCGATAGTGGTTAGAGACGTTTGATCGGTGACGCAGGTGTTTTCGTCACGCGCGCGTCATAAACGTTGTTCAGTGACATAAATCCCAGAAATTATGACGGAAATACAACGTCAAAAGATGGCACATCTCTTGTAGTGAATCAAACGAGGATTACAGAGGAGTCCCCATACGCATGGACATTGGAACAAAGGATGATTACATGCTCATCAATCCAACCTCTCCCTCTCCCCAAGCCAAGAACTCACTCACACTACATGCCTGGAGAGGAGAACATACGAACACAACACAGGGAGACACACTCTGCCCTCTCTCCTGCTCTCAACCACTAAAGACTCAAAGCAAAACAACCTCTCCAAAGGCTCTTTTGACTAAAGCAAAACCCTAACTCTCTCCCAAAGCCATGTGAATACATGCAGCCACTCTCTCCTATTTATAGCCCTTGGCTAACGGGTCTCCAACCCGTTACACCCGCTAAATACAACGGAACCCGCTCTCGCTTGTGCAGCCTCACGAAATTGCCAATTCGCCCCTCCTGCATCTTCCGGGAAGCTTCCGCGTCTCTTGTCGTCCAAGCCTCGCAACCACCTCGAGTCTCCGCCGTCTTCAACACATCCCGACCGTTCTGACCTCAGCGCCACCTGCGCCTAGTCCGGTCACCTCGTGTCTCGCCACGACTCCGCCTCGACGTCCTGCAGCCATCACAGACAAGAAACATATCACATAGCACCGCTCGACACATGAAAGCATAAATAGCATCAATGAATCATACTTACTCATAAAGGAGCCCAAACCTGCCGAATCAAGAAATAAGCATTCTAATCACTTCGACCAAGTTTGACCAAGTACGACCGAAGCTGATTGCACCACGCAACGACATGGTCCGAACCACACAAACCAAACTCGACTTCCTAAACTGATGTCAATTACTCATCACACACTCGGGGTCCCATCCACATGGTCCATCAGTTCTCACGGAGCCAGACGGTGACGAGGGCAGTGCGGCGGCAAAGAAGGCAAGAGAGCAGGGCGCAAGGAAAGGGACTAGAAGGTGTGAGGAGGAGAGCGTAGACGTGGTGCCAAGGGGGGTATTTAAAGCCCCTTCACCTCCCGCACCGCCAGTAAGCGTAACCGGCGGGAGACGAACCGCTCGATTCCCCATGATTGAAGCCGAAGCGGCGCAGTCGCCCACGAGCATCGTGTCTTGTCAAAAACGGACGCACGACCATGGTCGTGCGATGGCCTAACAGCGCACGGCGTGCCAATCGCATTTGTCCACGCGTCCGCCTCCTCGGGAATGAATGCAGGTCGCGCAACGTGGCATACCCTCTACTGCGTGTCGGCACAAATCTCGGGGCCATCAATACGGCGTCGACAGACCATTGACTAATCACCCTAGCGTCGGCCTTGGCACGGACTCTGCCTCCGAGGAGCAACTTCGACTTCGAGCACGCAGGAAGACCCCGGCGCCTACCTCGGCGTCCCGACCACGGAACCCATCCTGCCTCCAAGGAGCGGCTTCGACTTCGGAGCCCAGTCCAGCCTCCAGCTTGGCCTCGCACGTGGAGGGAGCCATCCGAAGACGCGCAAACGTCGACATGGTCCGCAACGCTGCTAGGGCACCGCCTGCAAGCCGTGGGTCACAGCAGGACCTCCCGTCCCCGGTCCGCGCAAAGGCCCTAAAGCCCTCTCCGGCTGAACACTTGCAACAAAGCTGGGGACCACCTCGACCCCGAAGGCCGGATGGCAAACTCGCAGCCCCCAAACGCCAGAGACCCAACCAACTGCGCGCTCAATCGGGGGCGTGACCGGTCATCTTCAGTAGGCTTTGACCAAACTCTCATAAATAGGCCTCCATCAGTTCACCACAGCCCTTTGCCATCAGAGAGCGCACATGAACTGAGGTAGACCTATTTATGAGGGCAAGATCATCCTAGCCGTCCCCGAAACGCGTGTCATATGCAGGAGCATAGCGCAACCGGCGGACCAAAGCACCCGGCGCTGGGTCAAAGATAAGTTTTTCCGAAACTCAAAATTAGGCATCCTTCTGTTCATCAACATTCTATGACCGCATCAATCAGCGCTAACCCTGCTATAAAACAGTCCCTTCAATGAATGCAGATGAACAGAGGCAGCCTATTTTCGAGACCAAGATCATTTTAGCCGTACCCGGCCGTGGCACTAGGACGGATGGCGCAGGAAGGCGACACATATATATACCCGCTGTGCCCCAGGCCGGGAATCGCAACCGGCGGAAGTCCTAAAGGCGGAAATGCAACCGACGGGGGTGCAGTCGACGGAAAACGCAACTGGCGGGAGCCCATCGGTTCAGCTCCCCATGATCCGGAAGTGCAACCACTAACAACCGGGGGCGCCCAGTTGCAGGCTGCCAGACAGTGCACGACGCCCCAGTAGCATCCCGCCGCGTGCGTCCCGCCTCCCTCGGGAAGGGGCGCGTGGCCGCGGTCATGCGACTGCTGACCGCCACGTGTATTGCCCGTCGGGATAGCGCGTACGGCTGCAGTAGCCCGTCCCTAACATTTCACCAGACCGCGAAGCTATCGGGCCATGCCATCTCCGGACCAGGCGGAGACCCCCGCACTCGACTCCCCGGCGCTGTGCACAGGAGCTTGACCTGCCCCGCGCCCAGGGGTGTCCGTGGGATGAGCCCGTCTCCGCTACGACTTCGACTCCGCCACCCAAGGGCCCTGTGGTCAGGGACGGCTCCGGCAACCCGTTCATCGCCATATCCTCGGCGCGTGGCGGAGACTGTACCAAACAATCGGGCTCTATCCAACAACACAAAAGTTCACAGGCCGTGGGGATGGAGGGGACCAAATGCCTCGGCAACATGGCTTCAGCCTATGAAGCCCTTCACCATGAGAGGCTCCTGTTGTAGGGGTGGCCCCCACCTAAGCTCAGCCGGCCTGTTAGAAGGATGTAAGGCCCAAAATGGGACATGTATAATGGCATAAATGCCCCTGAGAGGGATACTCAAATGTAAGGGTACTACTGTAAAAACACTCCCGATGTGAATATATATACACCATCCAGGCCATGGGGAAACTCTAAGCATTGCTCACCTAACTTTCCACTACCATACCTCTCTCTCTCTGTTTGGTTTGTAACCACAACAATATTAACATCATAACTTTTATTGCAGGCAACAGAGAGGCTACTACGTGAGTTGAAGAATGCTTTTACTGTAAAAGACCTTGGTCCTGTTAGCTACTTTTTGGGCATTGACGTAAAATAGATTGATGATGGCATTCTCCTATCTCAACAAAAATATGTGATGAATCTGTTAACAAAACTGGTATGTTGCATAGCTTCTAGCTACACCAATGTCTACTACAGACAGGCTGACGCATCATGGTGGCAAGTTATTATTGAACAATGAGATAACCGGGTATAGGAGTATAGTTGAAAGATTACAGTATGCAACTCTTACATGGCCTAATAAAGCATTTAGTGTAAATAAAGTGAGTCAATTCCTCCATGCACCAACAGAAGATCATTGGGTGGTAGTCAAAAGGATATTAAGGTATCTGAAAGGAACCAAGAGTCATGGTTTGGTCCTACGATGATCGAAGTCCTCCTTTTTAAGTGCAGCTGATGCTGATTGGGTAGGGTGCTCAGATGATATGAGAGGCATTGGAGGCTATGTAGTTTTTCTCAAGACGAATCTCATCTCTTGGAGTTCAAAGAAGTGGCCTATAGTCTCGAGATCAAGCACAGAAGCAGAATATAAGTCGGTTGCTAATACAACTGCAGAGATAATGTGGGTACATGCACTATTGGGAGAATTGGGTGTCTCCTTGCCAAAAGCACCCCGCCTTTGGTGCAACAATCTAGGTGTAGTGTACCTCACTGTAAATCCAATATTTCATGCACGAACCAAACACATAGAAGTTGATTATCACTTCGTGCAAGAACGAGTTGCTTGCAAAGCTTTGGATATCAGGTTCATTTCATCAAAGATCAAGTAGCAGACATCTTTACTAAGCAAATACAGTCTCAGCTATATGTTTAGTTCAGGAACAATCTGAACGTTAGAAGACCACATCCAGATCGAGGGAGGCTATTAGAAGTACAGCTAAAGATAGAATCTTTGATATGGTTCTATCTCTTTTTTTTGTAAACTTATCTGTAATAATCAGTTTTGATGTTGTAACCGATTCTATTTCCAATAGCTGGTTGTGCCAAAACATAATTTGTTGCATTACAAACAAACCATCGTCGCCATGAATCTGTAACCAGCTCTGTTACCACTGCAAGGGCAACAGGAGGAAGGGAATGAGGCAGTGGCCAAGACGAGGGAATTGGGAGAGGAGCTAGGGCACAGGGCTAGAGCTAGAGCGCACACGCGGATGGCCGGATCTCCCCCTTGGCACGATCGGATGGGCAGAAGCCTGTAGAACCTGTACGTAATTTGAAGACATAATGAGGGTCTTTACACCAAAATGCCAGTGTGAATTCTTAGGGTATTGGTTCGGGCATGGCGTCGTGGCGATTTCAAAAAATCCATAGGTTTTCTACAAAAGAGGGACGTGGGACGTAGGGCCGTGGGAGGCCGGCAACTCCTTCTGCTTTAAGAGTAGTAATATAGATAAGAGATAGAGTTCTTTGGCAATTAAGGCCAATTAAGGCAATTGTTGGGGTAGACAGAAATCAGCAAATGGAGGCTAATCATGATCGTGCGTTCTAAGAAACGGATGAATGTGATCAAATGTGTCAAGCATATTTGTGAACAAGTGTGAACAGGAGCTTTTTGCACTTGTGCTATAGATAAATCAAGAGGTTAAGGTAGTGCTCATTTGAGTTTAAATCAAGAGATTTTTAGGTTTTTTAGCTGTTGGATCGAATTCGGCGACAGAGCCAATGTCGCTTTCAAAATTTTATCCCCCACAAGTACCCACGCTCAATGTTTATCTCCGATAGCTATATTAAGCTAGGAAGATAAAGTTGAAGTTTACTAGAAATCTAATGGACAAACACCAGAAGAAACGACACCCAAAAATCAAGTAAAGCTAGCTGTAGAAGAACACCTCAGAAAATAGTGCTTGGACCCTCAGGCCGGTCAGACCGCTGTTGAAGGGGCGGTCTGACTGGTCACTTGCTGCCGGTCTGACCGCACAACACATGGTGATCTGACCGCCCAAGGAAAAACCGGTCTGACCGCCCTTTAGCCCCCGGTCTGACCGCCCCTCAAAAAATTCAGACAGCAGCAAGCTGAAAATTCAGAGCAACTTCACAAAACCTCACAGCAAGAAAAATAGCAACTTCCCTTTGGTTTTCTCAGCCCATTAAGGTAGGATATCCTTTCAAATAGCTAGGGGTGTGTTTGGTTCGTGGATGGAGGTTGTATCGTATATCCTGACTGAGTGGATGCAGGCTGAGTGGAATCGTATTTCAGAAAAAGAAGATGTTTGGTGAGGTTGCATGAGCGGATGCAAAAAAAGCTGAGATGCTGTTTGGTTGCCTGTATGAGCGGATGCAGTCTACCAAACCTGAGAGGCTGACTCGTGGGACCACATAAGATACACTGCATCACCCCATCCAGGATGGCCAGTGAAGCTCATTTTGAGCGTATCCACCCATCCAGGATGAGGGCGTATTTTTGCATCCGCTCATGCAGGCTGCATCCACTCATACAGGCAACCAAACAGGCTCTTTCTCAGATTATACGGATCCACCCAGCCAGGACGAAGGAGAATCACGAAACCAAACACACCCTAGGGGAACCTCTGGAACCAGGAAATTTCAGATTAAAAACAAGAATTTGGGATTTGACCCAAAATCTGAAAATATTCAGAGAGCTGCCCTAAACTTCAAATTGCCATCTCAACTCTCATCTTGGGCCAAGTAACTTTGCAGAAATGAAAGCAATAGCCTAAGAACAAGAGAGACCAAATCTCAGCCCACCTCAAGAAGAAAATCAAGGATTTGCACCAAACCCTAGAAATGCCAAAATCCTGAAGAACTACATAGAGGGGCACAAAAGAAACAAATTGCTCAATGGTCTCAAGTCCTTTGCTAATGAAATTTTCCAGTCAAGTTAGCAATAACAAAGGGACTTCTCAGACCAAAAATCAGGCCATGTCCTGAAGGGGATCAAGAAATACCCCAAAACCCTAGAAATGCAAAAGAAGAACACAGGAGCTCAAAAACCCAAATCTGAAATTAAACTTAATTTGCTCTTAGGAAAACTCGATCAAATGACCTTGAGGCACTATCCCAACATAGAGCAATCCATTTTGGGCCTTCCCAGCAAGAAAGAACTCAAAAAGTCAAAAATCAAGCCAAGAAGAGAACGAAGAACAGACAGGAGCACGAGAGAGAAACTTTTGAAATTTCATTCCAACCAAACAAGGAATACATAGGAGTCCCCATACGCATGGACATTAGAACAAGAGGAATGATTACATGGATTCTCAACTCATCCTCTCCTTCTCCCTAAACCTCAAGTACACACACTACATGCTTGGAAGGAAGGAGCTCTCACCAACTAAGGCCTAAAGCCAAAACAAACTCACAAAGCCTCTTTTGAATCTAGCAAACCCTAACTCTCTCCCGAAGCCCATGAGGGGCATGCAGCCACTCCCTCCTTTATATAGCCCTTGGCTAACGGGTCTCCAACCCGTTACGCCCGCCAGATCCAACGGAACCCGCTCCCGCTTGTGCAGCCTCACAAAATTACCAATTCGCCCCTCCTGCACTTTCCGGGAAGCTTCCGCGTTCCTTGTCGTCCACAACTCGCAACCACCTCGAGTTCACGCCATCTTTGGCACACCTCGACCGTTCTGACCTCGGCACCACCTGCGCCTAGTCCGGTCCACCGTGCCTTGTCAAGACTCCGTCTCGACGTCCTGCAGCCATCACAAACAAGAAACACATCAAATAGCACCGCTCGATACATGAAAGCATAAATAGCATCAGTAAGTCATACTTACGCATAATAAAGTCCAAACCTGTCGAATCATCAGAATATGCATCCTAAGCCCTTTGACCAGGTTTGACCAAGTCCGACCGAGCCCGATTGCACCACGCAACGTCAAGGTTCGAACCAACCAAATCAAACTCAACTTTCCTAAACCGATGTCAATGACTCATCACACACATGGGATGACCTCCACATGGTCTCTCAATCTTCCCCTTGATGAGTATGTTGACAATTCTAGAAAAAGCGCAAAGTTGAGTTTGAAATGCAAGAAAGAAGTCAAACATGGTCCAAAGGAAGGAAATGAAGCTAATGACCATGTCGACAGAAGGAAACACTAGAGCAACAACTGAAAGAGCAAATTGTTCTCCAAAGCTCTAAAAATTTTCCCAAGTAGCCTTTTCTCCTCTATTCTCCCCCTTTTGGCAATAAACACATCAAGGATGTAAAGGAGAAAATAAGATCACAAAGATGGATGAAATGGCTGAAGATTGTTTATTCTAAGCATGTAGTGCCATGAGAATTATCCAAAATGACCATAATGTATTACACCAAGCCATAACACATAGACATGCTATCTAGATCATGACAAGACATGTATAAGCCAGCTAAACCAATTAAGTCACAATCTGAAATTTTAGTGCAAAGTCTAAGCATGTCAAGTCATCCATGATCATAGTCTAGCTAGAGGTATCCAGGGATGATGCAAACCATGTCAATAAACTAAGCGGAACCAAGAAGCTAGTATTGAGTCAAATTAGAGTGCTACAAGCTCAAGAGTGAAACATTTGTTAAAGTACTTGTAACCTTGGAAATTTTAGCAAATTGAGCACATTTGACATGTTTTTCTTTAGAAATCTCATGATTGTTGCCAACCAGAATTTTGTTTTGTCAAGTGCTAGATCTCAAGCCTTATGCGACCACTCCAAGCAAGAAGCTTAAGAAGATGGTCTAGGTCATCCAAAACTCCCCCTGAGTTCATGCCTAGTGCAATGGCAAGCCGTCTCATGAGAAAGAATTGGTGAGATCAGTTTTTCGCACAAAAGAGATCTTTTTGCTTTCATAAAAGATTGCACTAACTTATGCATCATCAAGAACTAACATAGCTCAATCTAAAGCTCAATAGAGATTCAACGCTCAACTCAGCCTATTTGACATGGCATGAATCATAAAAGGATAACTCAAGAAAGACTAGTCTCGAGTGCTAACATGACAAGTTTTAGTTCAATTTGAGCAAGTTTAATTAACTTATCATGGCAAAAGCTAGTCTACACATATGAAGTCATGATAAATCTAGCAAATAAGCACAAGTCATGGCAAGGTGTAGAGCGTTGTAAACATGTCATAACAGGATAATAATCAAAGCTCAATGTAGTTATATTACAATGTAGAATGCTGAAGATGCAAGAAAATCCAGCTCCCCCTCAACATGTGATGCAACTTTTAGTTCAAGTTAAGTTATGTCAATATTAAGCTCCAGAAGCTCCCAAATGAACTCCCCCTGAACCAAAGCAATAAAATCGAGAAGCTGGCATGAAAAACCGAAAGGGCAGTCCTTAAAGCATAGATGAGATGAAGAAGATACTATGGCTTAGACTGACTCTCATCTACCCCATATGACTCTAGGATTATCAACTGATCATCTAACTCACTAAAGAGCAAACACGTACCCTGTCTACCCGAGGGTGGCCCAACCCTCGCTAGAACCTACAAGAAGTGAGTGAACTCAACCTAGTGAGAAGAGAAACAGCTAATAAGCAACATCCTAGAATCACAAGATCAGAGCAAGAAGTTTGAACGCTAGACAAGAAGACCACTCTAACCTATGCTAGAAGGACTAACCCCAATGCACCCCAAATGCAAAGCAACAGATAGGAGTAAGAGCATAATAAATAAGATGAAGCAGTAAAGCACAAAGCTCCCCCTCACAACAGTCCATAAGGACAAACCACCCCAATCTCTTCCCGTAGAGCTGAAAATCTAGAGCTATCCAATGGCTTGGTGAAGATATCAGCCAACTGGTGGTCACTCTCCACAAACTGGAGCACGATGTCACCCTTCTCTACATGGTCTCTAAGGAAGTGATAGCGAATATCAACATGCTTGGTCCGAGAATGCTGCACTGGGTTTTTGCAATGTTAATCGCGGAAGTGTTATCACAAAAGAGTGGAACACTGTCGATAACTAACCCAAAGTCATGCAGGGTTGAGACCATCCAAAGCACCTGGCTGCAGCAACTGGCGGCAGCAACGTACTCAGCCTCTGCGGTGGACTGTGCAGCACCGGACTGCTTCCTCAAAGACCAGGAAATGAGAGAAGTGCCAATGAACTGGCAGGTGCCCGAAGTGCTCTTCCTATCTATCCTACAACCAGCAAAGTCTGCGTCCGAGTAGGCTCTCAAGGAAAGACAGGACGAGGAAGAGTACCAGATACCATAGTTAATGGTAGCTCGAAGGTACCGAAGGATGCACTTCACTGCCTGGCGGTGAGATACGCGAGGAGAAGCCTGAAACCGAGCACAAAGACACACAGCAAAGTGTGTGTCCGGTCTCGAGGCGGTGAGGTACAAGAGAGAGCCAATCATGCTGCGGTACTCCTTCTGATCAACTGGCTCGCCGTCCTCATCTGGGTCAAGAGTGGCGGAAGATGCCATGGGAGTTGACACAGACTTACCATCACCCATGTCAAAGCGTCTCAGAAGGTCACGAGTGTACTTGCCCTGATGCAAGAAAGTACCCTCCCGAGTCTGCTTGATCTGGAAGCCAAGGAAGAAGGTCAACTCGCCCATCATACTCATCTCAAACTCGGTGCTCATGAAATCTGAGAACTGTGAAACGAGAGTATGAGAAGAGCCGCCAAAGATAATGTCATCTACATAGATCTGGACGAGCAGAAGATCAGTGCCATGCTGGTGGATGAACAAGGTCTTGTCTACTTTACCCATCTCAAAACCATGACTCAACAAGTAGGACTTAAGCCTCTCATACCAAGCTCTAGGGGCCTGCTTAAGTCCATACAAAGCTTTGGAAAACTTGAAGACACGGTTTGGGTATTTAGGGTTTTCGAAACCTGGAGGTTGTCTCACATAGACTTCTTCCTCAATAAAGCCACTGAGAAAGGCACTCTTGACATCCATCCGGTAAAGCTTGAAACCCTTAGAAGCTGCAAAGGCAAGCAGGATTCTAATGGCCTCAAGTCTAGCTACAGGGGCAAAGGTCTCCTCGAAATCTAGACCCTCAACCTGGGAGAACCCCTGAGCTACCAGTCTAGCCTTGTTTTGAATAACCACACCATCCTCACTCTGCTTGTTCTTGAACACCCACTTAGTCCCAATGACATTGTGACCTCGTGGGGGCTCAACAAGCGACCAGACCTTGTTTCTCTCGAAATGTTCCAACTCCTCATGCATGGCATTGACCCAAGACTCGTCTGAAAGGGCATGACAAACGTCCTTGGGCTCAAAGGAGGCGACAAAGACAGAATGAAGACCGAAATGAGACATGCCCGATTTTGAACGGGTGACTCGCTCGAACAGGTCTCCAATAATCTGCTAAGACGGATAGTCTTTTTGAATGTGTCTAGGAGGTCCAGGATGAGATGAAGAGGTGGCCTCTACCTCGTGAGTTGACGAGGTAGGAACAGAGCCGCTAGCTCCAGAAGAAGTCGAGGGCATGGGCTGATTGCCTCAAGGTGCAGTGGAAGAAGGCACCTCAAGGGGTGGATGAGGAACTGGATCGGGTAGACAACCCTCATCTCCATCGTCCTCATCATCCACAAAGATGGACTCGGACTGCTCTAAAGAACCTGAGATATCGGGCCAAGTCCCCGGACTGGCCTCGTCGAAGGTCACCTCACAGGTCTCTACCATCTTACTAGACTCGTAGTTCCAATCCCGATAAGCCCGCGAAGAAGTCGAGTAACCCAGAAAGATACCATCACAAGAACGTGACTCGAACTTGTCTAGGTTCCCGGACTTCAAAATAAAGCACTTGCACCCAAACACACGAAAATGAGAGATGCTGGGCTTTGCCCATATCTCAGCTCATAAGACGTGCGGTGCAAGTGTGCCCAAAGAAAAACTCGATTTGAGACATGGCACGCGGTGGCTATAGCCTCAGCCCCAAAACTTTCGCGGTGTAGAGTACTCATCAAGCATTGTCCTGGCCATCTCGACCAAGGTACAGTTCTTTCTCTCCACAACGCCATTTTGCTATGGGACGTGCGGAGAGGAGAACTGATGCTCTACACCTGTCTCATCGCAGAACTTCTCAAAGTAGGAATTCTTGAACTCCGTGCCATTGTCACTGCAGATCGCTCGTAAGGCACCCGGGAGCTCAACAGAAAGCCTACTGAAACGACCTCGAAAATGTGTAAATGTCTCATCCTTCGAGGCTAAGAAAAACACCCAAGAATACCTCGAGAAGTCATCGACCACGACAAGAACATACCACTTCCCTTCTGCTGACTACACTCGAGCTGGTCCAACTGTGTCCATATGGATCAGCTGTCCTAGTGGATCGGTCATATTAACTATGACCGGAGGGTGAGAAGCGGCAACCATCTTGCTGTGTCGTCATGGAGCGCAAACAAGATCTTTGACCATCTTGAGTTTCGGCAAACCATGAATGAGGTCGTGGCCACTAACTCGGGTCAAATGGTCAAATCCAATAGACCAAGTCTCGCATGCCAAAAGGAAAGGTTACGGGACTCAGAAGCAACCAAACACCTGAGAGGATCACCAGAAGACTCAGAAAAATGAGCACAAAAGATCCTCCCAAAACGAGAAATCTCGCAAACCAGACTACCCGAAGAATCAAGAATTTTTCAAGCATTTTTCTTGAAGCTCACCTCGAAACTGCCATCGGTAAGCTGAGAAACAGAAAGCAAATTATACTGCAGCTTACTAACCAAAGCAACATCTTTCAAAATGAAATAATTATTAACGCGCACTGTACCTTTGGCGATGACGCGCCTAGATGAAGCGTCTCCGAAGGTGATTGTCTCATCACCTGGAGAACAGGCAAGGGAAGAAAACCAACGGGAGTCTTCAGTCATGTGTCGTGAACACCCGGAGTCTACGAGCCAAACCTTTCCCTTCCCTGCCCGGCGAACCTCGTCGGAGTCGGAGTACAGCTCGCTGTCACTTAGTTCGCCCTCAAGGGCCATGAAGCAAATGCTGGAGAAGTCATCGCCGCCCTTGGGTTCTTGCTCGTCCGTTCCATCGTCGTCGCTCCACCCCTCCACCTCGCTGAGATCGAGGTCGTCGAAGGCGGTGAGGGTGCGGTCGAAGAGCTTCTTGGCTTTGCCAAGGTCGCGGAACTTCTTCTTGCCTTGTGCGGGAGCTGAGGGCTTCTTGTTACGGTTCTTGTCGATGTAGTCGTTCTTGCCCGAACCGTCGTAGTCACCTTTACCCTTCCCCAGGTTGGGGCAGTTTGCCCGAATGTGGTTGGGGCCACCACACTCGAAGCAAATCACGGGTCCTCCTCTCTTTCCATCCCTCCTCCTCTTGTAAGCATGGGAGAATCTCCGAGCTAGGAGGGCTAACTCCTCATCCACAAGCTACTCTAACTGATCATCAGTTATGTCACAGAGAGCAGCAAGAGAGAATCCACACAGCGAATCAGAAGAAAGACCAGAAGCCGAACTGGGATCGGTGACTAGGGCCATCGACTTTGACTTCGACTTGCGAGAGACAATGTCAATCTCATGAGTCTTGAGGCGCGAGTACAGCGCATCAAGAGTCAAAGTCGAGAGGTCCGTGGTGTCCTTGATGGTAGTCACTTTCATCTCCCAAACACGAAGGTCGAGTGCAGCGAGCATCTGTCGAGCGTTATCCGAGTCGGGGTATGTGAGACTGACCGCTCGGAGGTTTCTCAGAATCTTGTGAAAACGCGCAAAACACTCATCGAGGGACTCGCTAGCGAGCATTTCAATCTTGTTGTAATCTCGCTTGAACTGGTCCTGTCACACCATCTTTATTTCGGTGTTGCCCTCATGGTAAGCATCGAGGGTCTGCCAAATATCGAAGGCGGACGAAAGATGAGATATGCGGTCAAACTCGCTACGACTCAGGCCCTGGATTATGATGTTCCTTGCCTTAGCGTTTGCCTCAACATCAGCCATATTCCCGGCGTTGATGTTCTCATCGGTAGGAACAACAAACCGGACATTCACCTTTCGCCAGATGGCATACCCCTGAGCCTGGATGTATGTCTCCATTCGGCTCTTCCAGAAGGGGTAATCGATGCCATCAAAGACGGGAGGCTTGGTCGAGTACTCGTCCGTCGACATGGCTCTAGAGACCGGTTAAGATCTATTGAAAAGAGCTAACCGCCTCTGATACCAATTGTTGGATCGAATTTGGCGACAGAGTGGGGGTGAATGTCGCTTTCAAAATTTTATCCCCCACAAGTACCCACGCTCAATGTTTATCTCCGATACCTATATTAAGCTCGGAAGATAAAGTTGAAGTTTACTGGAAATCTAATGGACAAACACCAGAAGAAACGACACCCAAAAATCAAGTCAAGCTAGCTGCAGAAGAACACCTCAAAAAATAGTGCTTGGACCCTCAGGCCGGTCAGACTGCTGTTTAAGGGGCGGTCTGACCGGTCACTTGCCGCCGGTCTGACCGCGCAACACATGGTGGTCTGACCGCCCAAGGAAAACCGATCTGACCGCCCTTTAGCCCCCGGTCTGACCGCCCCTCAAAAAATTCAGACAGCAGCAACCTGAAAATTCAGAGCAACTTCACAAAACCTCACAGCAAGAAAAATAGCAACTTCCCTTTGGTTTTCTCAGCCCAGAAAGGTAGGATATCCTTTCAATAGCTAGGGGAACCTCTGGAAGCAGGAATTTTCAGATTAGAAACAAGAATTTGGGATTTGACCCAAAATCTGAAAATATTCAGAGAGCTGCCCTAAACTTCAAATTGCCATCTCAACTCTCATCCTTAGGCCAAGTAACTTTGCAGAAATGAAAGCAATAGCCTAAGAACCAGAGAGACCAAATCTCAACCCACCTCAAGAAGAAAATCAAGGATTTGCACCAAACCCTAGATATGCCGAAATCCTGAAGAACTACAGAGAGGGGCACAAAAGAAACAAATTGCTCAATGGTCTCAAGTCCTTTGCTAATGAAATTTTGCAGTCAAGTAAGCAATAACAAAGGGACTTCTCAGACAAAAAATCAGGCCATCTCCTGAAGGGAATCAAGAAATACCCCAAAACCCTAGAAATGCAAAAGAAGAACAGAGGAGCTCAAAAACCCAAATCTGAAATTAAACTTGATTTGCTTTTGGGAAAACTCGATCAAATGACCTTGAGGCACTATCCCAACATAGAGCAATCCATTTTGGGCCTTCCCAGCAAGAAAGAACTCAAAACTCAAAAAGTCAAAAATCAAGCTAAGAAGAGAACGAAGAATAGACAGGAGCACGAGAGAAAAACTTCTGAAATTTCATTCCAACCAAACATGGAATACATAGGAGTCTCCATACGCATGGACATTAGAACAAGAGGAATAATTACATGGATTCTCAACTCATCCTCTCCCTCTCCCTAAACCTCAAGTACACACACTTCATCCTTGGAAGGAAGGAGCTCTCACCAGCTAAAGCCTAAAGCCAAAACAAACTCAAAAAGCCTCTTTTGACTCTAGCAAACCCTAACTCTCTCCCGAAGCCTATGAGGGGGCATGCAGCCACTCCCTCCTTTATATAGCCATTGGCTAACGGGTCTCCAACCCGTTACGCCTGCCAGATCCAATGGAACCCGCTCCCGCTTGTGCAGCCTCGCGAAATTACCAATTCGCCCCTCCTACACCTTCCGGGAAGCTTCCGCGTTCCTTGTCGTCCACGACTCGCAACCACCTCGAGTTCACGCCGTCTTCGGCACACCTCGACCGTTCTGACCTCGGCACCTCCTACGCCTAGTCCGGTCCTCCGTGCCTCGTCACGACTCTGTCTCGACGTCCTGCAGCCATCACAAACAAGAAACACATCAAATAGCATCGCTCGATACATGAAAGCATAAATAGCATCAGTAAGTCATACTTACGCATAATAAAGTCCAAACCTGTCGAATCATCAGAATATGCATCCTAAGCCCTTTGACCAGGTTTGACCAAGTCCGACCGAGCCCGATTGCACCACGCAACGTCAAGGTTCGAACCAACCAAATCAAACTCAACTTTCCTAAACCGATGTCAATTACTCATGACACACATGGGATGACCTCCACATGGTCTCTCATTAGCACTGTTTGAGGTTTTTTCACTGTAACTGTTTTAAGCTTTTTGACGTAATTAAATTTAAAAGAATTTAAAATGAAATGGACAATACAAAGGAATATAAAAAAGATAAAAAAAGCTAAAAAAGCCAAAAATCAAAAAGGCGAAATTAAGAAATGAGAAGATACAAACTAAAAGCCAAATGCTTAAGCCCTTGGTTCCTTGTGATCCAAATTGTGTTTTGTATTAAGTTAATTAGTTTGTTGGGAGATGGTTTTTCTATTTTTTTTATTTTTTTGAGGCGGAAGGGAGGGTAAGGAGATTACATATCGTCATATCACATGATCTAATTCTCTATTTATTACACTTACTTTTTTATTATAGTATGGAAATGCATTCATTTTCTTTGCATCGATTGCGATCCGCAATACTATCGGAGTAAAAGAAGGTATCTAAGGAAGAACGTAGGCTAGACTTTTGGATTTTTTATTAGTAACAAGTAAATACTTTGTTTGGACGTAAGAAATTTGCGATATTGAGGGGATAAACACCAACTAATCAAGAGACATGAGACAATCCACAAAGCAATTGATCATGATCAATTTTGCAAGCCCACTTGGATATTGAGCATTTACCC
This sequence comes from Dendrocalamus latiflorus, assembly GCA_017311315.1. Taxonomy (NCBI): domain Eukaryota; kingdom Viridiplantae; phylum Streptophyta; class Magnoliopsida; order Poales; family Poaceae; genus Dendrocalamus; species Dendrocalamus latiflorus. The sequence continues at coordinate 7,404,905 of CM029675.1, forward strand.
ATAAGAATAGGATTCTTTTCAATGAGTAGTTGTAGGTGCAACTTCGGAAAAGAGAATCTGATAAAACTTTTCTTACCTAGAGTCATTGAGTCATTATATACCTTATTCTATTATGGATCTTCCACGGTCTTTTTTCTTTCATTCTTGCTCGAGCCGGATGATGAAAAATTCTCATGTCCGGTTCCTTTGGGGAATGGATCCTAAAGAATTCACCTATCCCAATAACAAAGAAACCTGACTTAAATGATCCTGTATTAAGAGCAAAATTAGCTAAAGGGATGGGACATAATTATTACGGGGAACCCGCGTGGCCCAATGATCTTTTATATATTTTCCAGTAGTAAGTCTAGGTACTATTGCATGTAATGTAAGTTTAGCGGTTCTTGAGCTGTCAATGATTGGTGAACCGGCGGATCCGTTTGCAACTCCTCTGGAAATATTACCCGAGTGGTACTTCTTTCCCGTGTTTCAAATACTCCGTACAGTACCCAATAAGTTATTGGGCGTTCTCTTAATGGTTTCTGTGCCAATGGGCTTATTGACAATACCCTTTCTAGAGAATGTCAATAAATTCCAAAATCCATGTCGTCGCTAAGTAGCTACGACAGTTTTTTTAATCGGTACTGCGGTAGCTCTTTGGTTAGGTATTGGAGCAACATTACCCATTGAAAAATCCTTAACTTTAGGTCTTTTTCAGGGATTTTTCGGGTTGATTCATTCAACTGTGAAGTACCATGCATAGGTATCTAGGAAATAGTTACTTCCATGTGAATCTTCCCTAGATACCTAAAATCCATTTTATTATGATCCATTTCGTGAAAATATAGATTGTGCCAAAGATGCAAAATTGTTTTCTTTTTTTATTCTAACTTGAAAAGGAAGAAGAGGAAAAAATTGCAATGGATTTAAAACGAGAACTTATTCTTAGGTAAATCAATTGGGAGATGCTTCTCTAGAGTGTCCCATATCTGTTTTCCATCTTCCATACGAAAAATGTCAATTCTCATAAGATCTTCAGTCTTACTCAAAAGGTCCAATAGTGTATGTATATTGGCCCTTTTGAGACAATTATATGTTCTAGAAGGCAATTCTAATTGATCAATAAAAATACAATTCAATGGAATTCCTTTTTTGTTTTTCTTTAGATTAGTTAAATTTTTTTGAAAGGTTAAAAGGGGTGGAGTAAACCTGTTTTTATTTTCTTCGAAACTAGTGCCCTCTTCCTCCGCGTGTAGAAAAGGAAGAAATAAATCAATCAAATTACGAGAAGCCTCATAAAGCGCTTCCTTAGGGGTTAAACTTCCATTCGTCCATATTTCTAGAAAAAGTATCTCGTATTTTTCATTTTCATTCCAACAATAAAAAATACTATAATTCACATTTCGAACAGGCATGGATACAGCATCTATGGGATAACTTCCATCTTGAGAGTTCTTTCTGAGTTCCGTATGATATCCGCGATCTCTCTTGATTTGTAACTCAATACAGAAATCAATGGGCTCTGTCAAGTTAGCTATAGGTTGTGCCATATCAACGATCTCTACGGAAGGGGGTAAGATGATATCTTGAGCAGTTATGTATCTAGGACCTTTGACACAAATTGATGCGTCTCTAACTCCATAGAGATTACTTCTCAATACAATTTCTTTCAAATTTAGTAAAATTTCTTGTACGGATTCTTCAATACCTGCTATTGTAGAATATTCGTGTGGCACGCTCCCAAATTTTGCACGTGTGATACATGTTCCTTCTATTTCTCCAAGTAAAGCTCTTCGCAAGGCAATACCGATGGTATCCGCTTGACCTTTTCTAAGCGGGGACAAAATGAAACGACCATAATAAAGACGCTTACTATCTACTCTTGATTCAACACACTTCCACTGTAGTGTTTGAGTGGATCCTGCTACCTCCTCTCGAACCATAATAGACTAGTATTATTATTTGATCATTGGATCGTTTATTTCTCTTGAAAGCGGTTTAATTCTTTTACAGACGTCTTTTTTTAGGAGGTCGACATCCATTATGCGGCATAGGTGTTACATCGCGTATACAACTTAATCGTACACCACTTTTAGCAATGGCTCGTAATGCGGCATCTCTTCCACTACCAGCACCCTTTACCATAACTTCTGCTCGTTGCAAACCCACTGTACGAATAGCATCTACTGCTGTTCTTTGACCAGCATAGGGTGATGCTTTTCTTGAGCTTTTGAATCCACAAGTACCCGCGGAGGACCAGAAAACCACCCGACCCTGCGGATTTGTAACAGTTATAATGGTATTGTTGAAACTAGCTTGAACATGAATAACTCCTTTTGTTATTTTACGTGCACTCTTCCGTAAACTAAAACGTGCATTCCTACGCAAACCAATACGCACTTTCCTACGTGAACCAATTTTTGGTATAGCTTTTGTCATATTTTATTATCTCATAAATATGAGTTAGAAATAATAAAAAGAAAAAAGATACAAAGATATCCGTTTCAGGGTAAAATATATCCTTTACTTTAATTATTTTATTTGGAATTTCGACATTTCTGCGGGTACTTTTTTTTACTTTTTAGAAAGTAAAGTTCTTTTTCGAAAGATTACCCCTGTCTTTGTTTATGCTTCGGGTTGGAACAAATGACTCTAATTCGTCCACGCCTACGAATCAGTCGACATTTTGTACAAATTTTACGAACAGAAGCTCTTATTTTCATATTTCCGTATTCTTTTCTTAATCTATGAATCTAATCTTTGGAAAAAATAAGTCTGTTCGCTTGAATTTTGGAACTTTGAATTTATTACCCTAAAAAAAACGAAAAACCTAATTCTTTGGATCTTACCAACTGTTAAAGATGTAGAAGCATTCTAGATCTGTGCATAAGACATATTTGCGATTTGCACTAAATCCAATAGGCCGCTGACTAGATTGGAACCCATTTTGCACGTAAGAAAGGAACAAGCAAGTCACATGGCCCATCTAATCTTGTGTTTTGCTAGTCCGTGCCCCGGCCCAACTTAACTGGCCTAGCTACATATAACCGGCCCAGCTAAACCTAAGAATGGCTGAATAATGTAATGCCTGAATAATATAGATTCGTGACCTTCGTATGCACATTAATTAACCGACTAGCTACTTTGGCTGGATCTAAGCACACATTAAATCTTGGTACCACTCCGGCCGTGCAACGGCATTAAGTCTGAACTGCTTCAGTTCGGTCATATAACTGCCTGCCGGATCCACCAAACTGAATATCTTCATTGCCACTTACGGGTTGTAGCCCAGCAGTATGGAATTTTTGGCTCACCCAAGCTTCAGAGCTGTAACACTGAATATGATACGTAAATATGATACGTATGTTCTGCTTAATTGATAAATTTTATCCCAAGGAATTAGGGCTACTAAAACCAGCATTTCCAATGGTTAATTAACAAGGATAATTTTTATGGGTCACTTGATCTTGATCCCCTACTGCTCAGGCCTGCCTTTCAACCCCTGGATTACCTGCCTTCTGGACTAAATGTAAGGTGCTTGCAACATGTTGGTACATGTACTAGATGCACCTGGTGAGTGGTAAGACCTTCATGCATGCTTCTCTCTCTCTCTCAAAGAAAAAAACCATCATCTATGCACCTTACTGCTGGCCTACAAGTACAAACCTAATCCGTTAGAAAAACTGCTCCACATGGTACCTGTACTTTGACACTGTTTCACTGCCTACCACGCACAGTACAGTTGTGGGCTCAAAACGCACCAAACTGATGCATTATGTCACAGTGATTAGGCCTGGATTTGAAAGACAAGCACCTAACACTAACACAGAGCCCTACAGCAGGCTAGTGTCTGACAGTGGCGAGATATTAGCTTTAGATTTTGCTTCCAACGCACGAAAAACTCACTGATTTGTACGAGGACTGGAGCTTTTTTATTTCATCATGCAACTAATAAGAACTTTCTTGATTCGGTAGAGGAAAGTCGGATGAAATTGACTTGATTTGTTTCAATAATTTGGTGCCTGAACTCTGAAGAAATAAAAAAAAACCATTCATTGGAATTGGCTGCAAATCATGGCACCAGATTCAAACAGATAATTGTTTGATTGCTAACTGTATAAAACTGAGAAGAGAACAATCCAAGATAGTTCATTGCAAAGAAAAGTGTAGGAAGGATTCTGCAGGTTAGGTACCCTGTTTCATTGTCAAGTTGTCTTGAGCAAGGTTAGAAATTCCGGTACCGGGGGTTACTGCTCGGCAGCCAGTAACGGTTACCAGAAAATCTTGGAAAATTAGACCAAATTTCAAGTGTCAAAATTTGAATTTAAAATCGGTAACCGGAAAAACCAGCCGGTTACCACCCAAAAAAATTGAAGAAAAACCGCTGAAAGTCGACTTTTCAAATTGGAAATTAAAAATTCCTAATACATTCATAGCAAAAAGCATAAAGTCAAGGATGGAAGGTGCATGTATCTTCTTAATACGTTCCATTAGTGTTAAACAATGTAAACACTATTAGAAAAAACTAATTTTTAGCAAAATTTTAAATTAAATAAAAACCGTTGGTTTTTATTCTACAGGTGGCTACCGGTAGAATCAGTTACCGGCGGTAACCGGCCGATTACCGCCAGGTTTTTGAACCCTGGTCATGAGACATATTTACGTGGTAATATAATTTAAACACATACTTTTCACACTCAATGATAGAGTTTGTCCTAGTACTTTTGGATCAATTTCCAGCCATCTTTTCCTCATTCTTAGGAAGGATTAACTGAAAGTAGAAACAGAGGACACAACAAAACACAGGTCAAAAGAGGATTGCTCCTGAATTACCTTAGAGAAGCAGCCACCAGTTAGGTCATTGCTTCACGGGAGAACTAGCTACCACTTTGTTATGGTTAATTTGTCCCTATCTCATCTACCAATTGTTGACACCATAACCTCGGGTTATTAACATTGGCATGGAGATACATGTGAGTCTTTCTGTAAAAGAGAAGGAAAAGCATATTAGAGTGGTCCTAAATTCTATACTAGTTGAGAGTTTTTTCGCTATCGATCATACATTACTGAGATAAAGTACTTTCCGGAAGCTACCCAATCAAAACACTGCTAAATCAACGACTCGACTTTGTTTACTAGAGAAAGGGAGAAAAAAAACATCAGCTAGGATTACAAGTATCTGAAGGTTTCAGCAGTGCTAAAGAAGACTGACAAGAACTAACTGTAAAATTTGCAGACATGACAGGAAAAAATTTACATTCTAATGCAACACAGAATACAAGAAGAAAAACTGCCATTAGTGAATTGGTCCTATTTCAAAGCTATTTGCAATAGAACTGAATGTGCAGAGTTTGAGACAAAACATTTTCATAAAATTGCTCATCAACAATTGGGTTTGTGTTCACTACTCTAAAAAACAATAAATAAGGAAGCTTAACACTACATTAGTCTGAAGACCAACAAAATTATGCAGCTCATGAACAAACTGAAAACTTTGAGACATAAAAAGAGTTAAACCTCTTTCCTTGTATACACACAACCTGAATTAATTGGTTATTATGATATATAATTTTCTCTGAATCAAAGAAGAAACCCTCCCCAAAAAAAAGAAATTAAGAGACCCAAATTAATGATCAAACCACATTGTGGCAGCTGATGCTTGGTTTCCACTGCACCTGCCTGGTCTCCACCCACGCCAAGAACCTGTAAACCTTCCCAAACACACACAAGAACACCAACCCGGCGACGAGCCCGTACATGGCCACGCTTGCCGCGGCGCCCTCCGCCAGCGCCCACCTGGCGAGGTACACGGCATCGCCGGCGACGAACACCCAGCTGGCGCCCTCCAGCGCCGATCGCGTCCACGCGCTCAGCCGCTCCTCGCCGTAGATCCGGCACACCATCCTCGAGCACAGCGCGAAGATGATGGCCAGCGCCGTCTTGGACAGTCCCCGGTAGAGCACCGTCCGGCCGCCCACGACCAGTGGCTCCATCCGGCAGAGGCAGGTCGCGCACTGGCCGGAGAACCGCGACCACCGGAGCGCGTCCGTCCCGGTGTAGTACGGCAGCACGACGGCGTCCAGGTACAGGCTCGCGTGCAGGATCCCGGACACGGTGGACGCCTCGAGCACCGCGTACCGCACGTCGCCGTCGGCCTCGTTCCGGAACGCCAGCGCTGACGCCTGCAGCGTCAGCAGCAATGCCGGGCCGAGCTGCGCGAGCGGGAAGACGGCGTTGATCCGCTGCCCCTTAGCGAGAACCAGAAGTAGCAGCGGCAGCAAGAACGGCCCCGAGGGCACCAGGTACTTCCTCTTGATCCTTCCGACGGCCGCCGTGGCGGCGCCGCTGCCCCTGCCAATCTCCAATACCGTGGAGGCCACGGCGGACAGGAGGCAGTAGGCGGCGAAAGCCGCGACGAGCACGCCGACGGCGGCCGAGTAGTCGCCGGGGTAGGAGCTGTCGCAGTAGTAGTGGTAGGGGCAGGTGATGAAGTCGGTAGTCTCTTCCAGCTGCCACCTCGTGCACTTGAGGATCTGCCGCGTGATGTTGCTGCTACCCTGGCCCCTCCAGACGGCTGCCGCCTTGTGCATGCCCCCAACTCCGAGAATCGAGAGCACCTGACCATAGGACATGGCTGAATCAATGCTAATTATACGATGATGATGGATCAGGCTTTCTTCTCATCCTCTTTCTTGTCGCCCTTGACCTGCAGCTTCTCCCGCTGCTGGGACTGCTAACCATGTGCATGCTGCATTTGGTGTCTAACGATGGCTCTTTCCTGGGGCAGCTGTAGCTCCTCCTCGCTCATGTTATTGATCCATCCCCTTGCTTTGCCCTGCCTCATGGATGTTGCTTGAGGTGAGGGTGATGGGGAAGGTCTAACTGATGGTCTCTGGGTGGATTGACATGTTTGCCCCCTAGAGGAAAGACGTATTTTTCGACATGTTTTTTTATTTTTGATACTAAGGAGCTTCAATTCGGTTATATTAATCATCGGCAAGAGTACAATCAGATGTAGAGACATAGAGAAACGTGTTCTTGCGTGAGGTAATTGATACGCTGATAACTCTGATTTCTAGTGTAACTCATGGAGGAATTTGCCAAAATCCAGCTTCCGGAAAAACCTCAAAAAGTGTGGTGTTGTCACTGGCTCTTCATGTCTTCGCAATGAAATGCCATGAAATATCACGTTCACAAAAAGTAGCCTAAAATAGTATAAAAATTGTACAAAACAAATAACTTACTGCTTTTGCTAGCAGTCGGTAATCCGGTCACCACTGTTTTCCAAAATTATGGTGTCTCGTGTCATTGTCCATTAGTCATACTAGTCATCAACCCATATAACTGCACCGGACGGCCTGCCTGTTTTTCTTTTATTTTAAGTGCACTATTTTTGTCAGAAGTACTCATTAGGATAAAAACATTAGGAACCTATAGCGGAAAAGCACTGTAGCTGAAAAGCACTGTTTTTCTTTTATTTTAATTGATTATTTGGGCTTTTTTGGTGGCTTATGGCTGAAAAGCACTGTAGCTGGCTGAAAAAACACTGTAGCTGACAGAGGCTTATTTAGCATAGTTAAATTTAAAAAAATTAAAAAATATATTAGCCTATTACGTATAATACAAACAAATACGGGGAAAACCGGCAAAAAGCTCAACAAAAAGCCAAAATTTCGGAATTGACGAAATTTATGAATAGTGAAAAATAAACCGGAAGCTAAAAGCTGAAGCCAAAACGATCACATCATTAGTATATCACAAACGCGGCATTATGGGCAAATTATAAAAGTTAAAAACTTAAAAGTTTCACAATGTGAACATTTGAAAACTGAATTGTTTTTTTAAGTCAGTCCCCAATATGTATATATTTCGATGGCATAGTTTTATTTTAGAATTTATTATCCGTAGTTTGAAAGCTTATATATTATCCATATAGTAGACTTGAAGCCATTTTTTTGCAGTTTTAGAACTTTTGTTTCAATAAGTTAATCTCAATTTTCTTTAAAGCTTTAAGCTTTCCAAATTACTGCTTTTGCTAGCAGTCTGTAATCCGGTCACCACTTCTTTTCCCAAACCATGGTGTCTCGTGTCATCGTCCAATTAGTAATACTAGTCATCAACCCATGCAACTGCACTGGACGAGCTACCTGTGTAAGTATTACTTTTATTTTAAGCGCACTATTTTTTAAAAAAGTGCACGTTAGGATAAAACATTAGGAACCATCACCTTCTATTAGTTTTAGTACCTCAAATTTTACTTTAAAAATTGTCATAATTGGATACAAACACGACATTGTGAGCAAATTATAAAAGTTAAAAACTTAAAAGTTTCACAATGTGAACATTTGAAAACTGAATTGTTTTTTAAGTCAGTCCCAAATATGTATATATTTCGATGGCATAGTTTATTTTAGAATTTATTATCCGTAGTTCGAAATATTATATATTATCCATATAGTAGACTTGAAGCCTTTTTTTTTTTGCAGTTTTGGAACTTTCGTTTCAAAATTTGTATAAATTATAATAGCAATGTTAAGTTAATTTCAATTTTCTTTAAATCTTTAAGCTTTCCAAATTAACTGTTGACTCCAAATTTGATTTATCTCCAAACTGATTTAATTTTGATTTTGACTTTGTCTCCAAAATTTATATATTTATTATATATTCCTTTTCTAATTTGAATTTTAAATTACTACTTATTCCACTCCAATTCAACCTTATACTTCAAACATGATATGTGGACTCTAGATTAAATTTGTTCTGAATCTTGACTCTTGAGCATGAGAAAAGGCATGGTGTCTTTTTGAACCCGGCTCTATCTTTTCACTACTACAAAAGAGGTTAAACTGGACGTTTACATCACAGGCAGTTCCTAAGAACCGTCTATACTGCAAGTATCACAGACGGTTTATACGAATAACCATCTGTGGTATTTCAACAGATGGTTTTTAATACAAACCGTCTGTGAAGTATAACAGATGATTCTAGATAAGAACCGTCTATGATAATGGCAGATATCACAGACAATTGTTGATAAGAACCGTCTGTGATACTTCACAGGCGGTTTGTATTAAAAACCGTATGTGATAATGAAGCTATCATAGACGACTTGTATTAAAAATAGTCTATGATATGTTTCCCGTCTTACATCCTCCAAAATTTTATAATCTCCCACCTGAGTTCGAGTAGGATTCCGTTCTGAGACATCTTTAGTAAAACAAGCATAACTTTTGCATATAGTGTCCGTTTTTGACGTTCTTATACTCTTGGAAAGCTAACGATGAGTCCAATTCTAAAAAATGACCATCTTGCACTATCGCTCTCTAAGACCCTCAAAATAGGCGATCTTTAGCCCCAAATTTGCGTTACAAGTTTTTGGTTTCTATTTTTCCCTTTTTCTTGGTCTTCCCTTCAGAATTTGGATTTCTCTTCAACTGAAAAGTTGTAGATCTCATCGAAACCTTTCAAATGAGTATATATAAGCCATATAAAACTTTGCTATTTTATCTTTTGAGACTAGTTGTTTATATTGCACCGTTATATAAAACTTTGTGCTCTAATTCACAGACGGTTGGTACATAAAACCGTCTGTGATATTCATTCATCATAGATGGTTCCAACTACCAACCGTCTGTGATAGAGAGTATCACAGACGGTTTGTATGTAGAACCGTCTATAATAATCTGACTGCTGGGCACGTCGATCCTCCCCAACCCAATCCTAGCCAATAGAAATATACCAACCCTCACCCCACGGATCGTAGCTCCACCTCTCCGTCCCTGCGCTAAAAATTTTCACACTCCCGCCTCTCCCTCCCCTATAAATAATCACCCAAACCCAGCCTCCTTACCGTTCTCCTCCTCCTTGACCCTTACCATAAAAGCCCAAACAAAACAGATGACACATAAGTCTACGGGAGGCAAGACACCACACGAAGCAGACGGCGCACAAGTCTACGGGAGGCAAGACACCTCAGAAGCAACTAGCTACTAAGGCAACGCTCAATCAACGCTGACAATGGTGGGCGTCAAAGACATCTAGCTCGTGCGTTGTATCAGGGGCGAGAAGGCCTAGGCATAGATGATCTTTACTTTTTCTCTATTCTTGTTGTGTTAGCTAGATGGGTAACCTGCTCATTGTTTTGAGATATTGTAATGGTAGGCTCTAATCTTAATAAAAAAATGGAATGTGTATTGTGTTTGTTACTGTATTTGCTTATTTTCAGATGGTATAGTTAACATTTCTTGAGGCTAGCCGAAAAAAAAGAAAATAATTAGGTATATAATGAACTATCACAGATGATTTTGTGATATGAACTGTCTGTGAAAGATTATCACAGATGGTTCAAACTAAAAACTGTCTGTGATACTAGCACATAATAGACGGTTCTATCTACCAACCGTCTGTGATGAAAAAATATCACAGACGATTCTAGCTACCAACTGTCTGTGATACTCATCCATTACAAACGGTTGGTAGCTAGAACCGTCTGTGATGTGTGAGTATCACAGACGGTTTTTGATTCGAGCCGTCTGTGATAGTGTTTTTCACAGATGGTTTAGTTACAAACCATCTGAGTTGTGATTATCACAGACGACTCACAAACCGTCTGTGATAACCTCCGATTATTACTAACCCATAAATTCAGACAGTTCGAAAAACCGTCTGTGATAACGGTTCCGAACCGTCTATGATGACTCTTTTTGTAGTAGTGTTTGCATGGCTCCATGCATGCATGCATATTCCTTTTTGGTACTCTTGACCTTGTTACCACCGAATACGGGGCATGGCTGTTTTTTTATTGAGCTTTGTGGTGGGTTCGAATCCATTTACATCTTATGGCTTATGTATGATGTTATATTAACTTGCTTTTAAACGATGTGTTTTTTAAGATAGAGTTTATAAGTTAATTGTAGTAGACAATATAACAACTTTCACTGTACCGGTTAAAATCATATACTATTATCTTTCTTGTCGTAATCTTTCTCACAAACAGTCAGAATTCAAAAACTATAAATCAAAAGCCATAAGTCACAGCCAAAAAAATCAATCTACTTGCCACTGGCACACAAAAAAATCCCGTATGTGCGATTCAGTCATAGGTGCTGGTGCCATGTATGAATTTGCAAGGAGATATAAAAGCTAGCACGGCCAAAAAGACACTTGTTGCAAACCTATTCGGTCAACTGCACACAGGGCAATTATTATTTCCTTTGTAGATTTTGACTTGGAGACAAAACTTGGGACATATGGAATCCATATAATCTCGATAGGAATTGTACAAGGACACTACTTATATGTCCATAAATCGGGACTTCGAGCTACAAAATAAATGGATGTGATCTTTTTTTTCTCAATTAATGTGAGAATCTTTACTTTTTTATTAATATGGCAATTTCTATTTTTCTTTTAAGATTAACGTGGGGTTTCTAGGAGAAACTCAAATTCGTATAGATATAGATGCTATACGATTTTACTTCTTGTAAATTATGTGTATTAAAGTTTTCATGAGGAAATAAAAATGAAATATTAGGTTTTAAAACTAGCAAGTTTGGATAAAATTACTATTAAATGACCATTGTGAGGTTTTTATAGAGTGCATTCTTTTCAGCTGCGGTTAATAATTTATAACTATGGCTGATGGCTTTTAGCCCTACCGCGAGCGTATATGTGAACGAACCGAATACCGATAAGCTGTTTCGAAAGGCTGTCCCGATAAACCATTTTAAAATAACAATTGAAAAATCATCCTATTTGATTGTTCGAGAAAAATTATATGTCATAAACTATAAGTTGGACAGGGTGGAGCCATATACTAGCAGAGCAGAGGGGTGTTTTGGTCACTGGGTGAAAGTTTTGCTGTCATGGTCGTTGAGCTGACGGGGAAAGGTTGAGAAGGAATTGGTAGGTCAGACAGACAGACAGATCGTGTGTGTTTGAGAGAGAGAGGGACCGAGAGGCATTTGGTTAACTGGTGGTTAAAATTTATTGAAGGATTTGGTGGGCGCTGGGTCATCATGTTGCACTTTTTTTCTAGATCAATATTGCACATAATTGAACCTATATGACTTGTACAAAGAACTAATCTTTACACAACCAATTTATCCCAATACCAGAAGTCAACAAATTTATCCCAATACCAGAGGTCCTTATTTCATACTTGCACTTTTGATATCTACATATTCCATTTTTCATAGTGCGATGATATAAAACAATCTTAACGGAAATTAAATATGTCGCAAAGTTCTTCTATGATGTCCCCAAAAAAGCTACGCAAATCTTAACATAAATGAAGCTGCATTGAGAGACTTAAAAGTTTAACCCGAATCTGAAGTCTTAGGTCATCTGTGCACTTTCATACTATTTGGATTGTTCTGAATGAGCAATCTTCATGCAAATATTCAATAATTTGTAGAAGGTATTTTTAGGATATTTGTATTATTTTTTGGGAAGCATATAAGCACTTCTAGCAAATCTTTTCCTTCGTATAAAATTCGATGTTTTGGTTGAAAGATTTGTTCCAAAAGATCATATTGATAGAAAATGATGGATTTATCATTTATACTCCAGAGCATCAGGATGTCTATGAGAATCTTACTGTAGGACCTATCCATAGGAAAATTATTGGTTGGTGGCATCAGCCCAAGTAGGCCAAAGGAGTGGTTGTATCTTAGTCGAATTTTTTGTACGGATAATCCATTTTCTATTCGAAATTACATAAATATACCCGCGGGAAATTTGTTTACAAAAATAGGCTCCAGTCGCCTAATGGTTGGGCGACTGGAGCCTTTCGCCCAACCAGACCGCGACATTTAATGAATCTACCAACCGTTCAGCGATTAATTGCAGTCGCCCAACCGTTCGACGACTGCAATCTTGTCGCCGAACCGTTGGGCGACTGCAATCCTGTCGCTGAACCGTTGGGCGACTAAATGCCATATAAGACCGCTCGGCCGGCGTCGGCCGTGTTGCACTGTTTCCATTCGGCCGAGCGCGCACAGAGGCGAGGAAGAGGAAGAGAGGAAGGAAGAAGAGAAGGGGGAGAGAAGGAGAGGGAGATCGTGATTTTCAGGTATTTTGTTGTGTTATAATTTTTGATAGTGTTAGAAATTTAGGTTACAATTTTAGTTTAGAAAATATAGTTTAGAAAAATAGTTTAGAAATTTAGTTTAGAAAATGTAGTTTAGAAATTTAGTTTAGAAAATGTAGTTTAGAAATTTTTTAGAAATTTAGTTTAGAAAATGTAGTTTAGAAATTTAGTTTAGAAATTTAGTTTAGAAAATGTAGTTCAGAAATTTAGTTTAGAAATTTAGTTTAGAAAATGTAGTTTAGAAATTTAGTTTAGAAATTTAGTTTGCAATTGTAGTTTAGAAATGTAGTTTAGAATTTTTTAGAAATTTAGTTTACAATTTTAGTTTAGAAATTTAGTTTACAATTTTTTAGAAATTCAGTTTAGAAAATGTAGTTTAGAAATTTAGTTTAGAAATTTAGTTTAGAAAATGTAGTTTAGTAATTTAGTTTAGAAAATTAGTTTAGAAAATGTAGTTTACAAATTAGTTTTGAAATTTAGTATAGAAATTTAGTCTAGAAAATGTAGCTTACAAATTTAGTTTAGAAAATTAGTTTAGAAAATGTAGTTTACAAATTTAGTTTACAAAATTAGTTTAGAAAATTAGTTTAGAAATTCAGTTTAGAAAATGTAGTTTTAGAAATTAGTTTAGAAATTTAGATGTCCACAATTTAATGTTCAAATTATTGCACAAATTTTGCAGATATGACTCGTGCTGGACGTGACTCCGAGTGGCAGTACGAGCTTTTGGACGAGCATGTGGACCACGTGCATCGCGCTTCCCGTCGTGTGACGCCACCGGGGGGCATGGACGAGCCGCCTGAGCTGGGAGTGGTCCGGACACGCACACCTCGCATGGCCTGGGGACTCGACCCCCGTTGGACTGCCAGGTTTGCACTATGCCAACGTTTAGTCCGACCGTAAGAACGTTCCGTGCTGACCTTCACTTTGTTTGCAGGCTGCGGGATGCCGGGCTACTCCCTCTTGCCCGGATGGTGCAGGCCACGGAGGAGGATGGAGCCGCCTTGGCCGCGGGCGGGGACGAGGCGGGCGGTGAGCGATCACGACGCTTCCCGTTCGACCGTTCCCTGTTGACGGATTTGGTGGACCGTTGGCGGCCCGAGACGCACACTTTCCACCTCCCATGAGGGGAGATGATGCTGACCCTGCAGGATGTGGCACTACTCCTTGGGCTTCCGATCGCGGGAGACGCTACCTTCCTACCGGAGGCCCCGGCCGACTGGCGCGCTGACCTGCTTGGCAGATTCGACGGGGTCGTTCCACTGGGCGATCACCACCACATCTTCGAGGTGGATCAGACCCATGGGCCGACGCTGAGGTGGCTCTCACAGTACCGGGTACGTCGTATTTACAATTGATCGTGTCTTATTTGTGGTATTACGTACTAATAACAACTTGTTTGCATTCAGGTGGAACACATGGCTCAGCAGGCAAACGATTACCAGGTATCGTGGCACTTGGAGGCGTATGTGCTGTGGCTGTTTGGTTGGGTGCTTTTCACCACCAGCCACGACAACTTGGTGGATGCGCGCCTTATCGCTTATGCGAGGGCGATCGCTGATGGCGAGCCCCACCAGGTCAGCTGGGGATCGGCCGCAATTGCCGCGATGTACCGCGCCCTGTGCGATGCGTGCACGAGGACCAAGGCAAACTCGATCCTCACGGTCTGTCCCCTCCTGCTACAGTTGTGGTCGTTTGAGCGCTTCAGCCTCGGACGACCTGTGCTAGACGACATGGGTCCGTACGGGCCCGAGATGTACCCAGGGGGAGACGTCGACCGGCCGACGATGGGTTCTCCCTGGTGCCGTCCTCGAGTAAGTATTATCACAGTCAACTATTTATTTCGTATCGATGATCATCACACTAAACAATTTGTCATTGTTGCAGGTACAGTTCGCGCACGTGCAGGTCACGCGGGCGTACGCACCCTTTGTGGAGCAGTTCGACCGCATCACAGCCGACGACGTGCGCTGGGAGCCGTACGCAGATACGGCAGTGCAGGCCCGTGCTCCTGGCGGGCTGTCCACACTTTGCTTCCGTGACCGGGCTTTCTGGCTCACCCGCCGAAAGCTTGTGTATTATATCTACGTTGAGGACTGCCAGGCGGTTCCTGTACCATTCGGACCATCGCTTCCACGGAACGTGTGAGTGATCGTTCGTGCTAAATACGTACATACTTACTATTGTGTTCACAAATACTCGCATTTCGTAATGTTTCTACACGCAGGCATAGCGCGAAGGGAGTTAAAAGAGGCACGGATTGGTCGTCGAGGATGCAGCCCTGGGTCGAGCAGTGGGAGGGTGCGCTCGAGGACCGCGTGGAGGAGGACCGCCCGTACGACAGCAGGGAGTACGCGGAGTACCTACACTGGTACCAAGTGCGGACCCGTACTAGGCTCGTATATGTCGTAGACCCGCCTGCCACACACGTCGCCGCTCCGACGGACACGTACCCCGCGTACCTCGCGCGCGACGCTCACATTGCGGTACGTTACATGTCATTTCAAAGATTCCCAAATGGTAATGTTGTTTCGATGATCGACCATTTCATGTCTTCGTGTTCAGGCTGACGTCGGTGCTGCCCTATGGGCCGACTCCAGCTCACTACTGGAGAGGGTTGCCACTGGTGCGCAGCTGACCCATGAGGAGGGCGTCAGGTTTACGCGTCGGATGCACGACGGGTGTAGACGTATTGTTAGCCTACTGTCCTGCACGAGGCTACCGACGGTCTCCACGCCCACCGCTCCGACTGCTCGGCCAGCAGTGCCACCCCGACCAGCGTGGCACTACTCCGGAGGTAGTACGTGGACACGTCCTCCACCACCTCACCCGGAGCAGCCAGGGGGTTCAGCCTGGGCATAGGCTTCTACACCACCTCACTTCACGCATCCTCAGCACATCCCCTTCCACACGCAGGGGGTGCACGCCCCTCCTCCTACCTCGATGGCGCCAGCGTCAGCTACGGGTACGCATCGTCTGATCTGGTTTTTATCCCAAGACAACATGCAATGAACTAACGATATTACTATTGCAGGTACTTACCAGCAGCACAGCGTCTCCCCCGGGCAGGACGATGTGGACCAGTTTTTCGCGGAGTGGTCCGGACAGTTCTCCGACGCTGCACCGAAGGTTCTCTCTGGCAGTGCCCTCCCCGGTGCACCGGAGGACACACAGCCAGAGGTGCACCTGACTCCACCAGCGTAGGGGTGGGATAGACACCCTCCTGCTCGTTTTACCTTTTCGGATCGTCCTAACCCGTTGCACCGGAGGAGGGCCAAGTGAGGCCGTATGGGAGGACGTGGGCGCGGTGACGGGGCACACCAGGGTGACGAGTGAGGTGTGCTGCAGATGCTATATATGTTATGCATGTAAAGAAAAAATATGCGGCATGTTACTCACTGTTGTAGGGGTGGCCCCCACCTAAACCCAGCAGGCCCAGTAAGAGATTATAATGCCCAGAATAGGCCATGTGTAATGACATAAGTGCCGCAAGAGGGGATAACCAGACGTAAGGGTATAACTGTAAAAGCACAACTCATGGGTACATATATATGATTACAGTCCATGGGGAGGAGGCAGAACACTCCCACCTGTCCACTACCATCTCTTTCTCTGTTTGGTCTGTAACCACAACAGTTGGCGCCGTCCGTGGGGAGGACAAGGACAAGCCCGAAGACCGAAGAAGAAGGATGGCACCGAAAAAAGCTTCATCAGCGGCGGCGAAGGGAAAGAAGACGGCTGGGTCGGAGCGGCGCGTGAATACCAGGGCTTCGGCATCGGCCACCGAAGGAGCTGGCGGCAGCGCAGGCGCCGTGGTCGCGGACGTCGACGCTGGCACCACAGCGACCGACCCCGCCAGCACCGCTACAACGACACCCAACCCCGTCGCTGGCACCGCAGCGACCGACCCCGCCAGCGCCGCTACAACGACACCCAACCCCGTCGCTGGCACCACAGCGACTGACCCCGCCAGCGCCGCTACAATGACACCCAACCCCGTCGCTGGCACTGCAACGACAGCCCCCGCCACCCTCGCCGGCAGCGCGGATCAGGCGGCCGGGGGTAGCCGCAATGAAGCATCCGGCGGATCTGGAGATCGTGAAGCGATGGTCCCTGCACCGACCCGTCCGCTGGGTGTTCCGGGTGGAAAGCGCCATACTAGCAGCCCTCAACGCGTTCCAGCGGGAGCTAGGGGACCTTCGCGGAGCCGTCCGCGATATGCAAGAGGCTCGGAGCCAGCAGGCCGTGCCAGTAATCGCGCCCGAGCCCACGCCGGAGAGGGCGGACAGTCGCGAAGCCCCCACGTCTAGCCGTGCGCCGCTGCGGCGCGTCGATTCGGGTCCCCGCTTTCGGCAGGGCTGCAGCAGGCGGCGTGGCCTGAAGACTTCAAGTTTCCTAGCGCCATCGACTCGTACATGGGCGACACGGACCCCCGCGAGTTCGTGCGCGTGTACGAAACCGCGATCGAAGCCGCGGGCGGAGACGACACCACGAAGGCAAAGGGACTCCCCCTCGCGCTGCAAGGGGTGGCGCTCTGTTGGTTCTTTACTATAGAGCCAGGCTCCATCTACGCGTGGGAGCAGCTTCGCGACCGCCTTCACAACAACTTCCAAGGAAACTATGTCGAGCGAGTCGACGTGGACCAACTATTTGCTGTGAAGCAAAAACCCTCGGAGAAGCTCCGGGGCTACTTCAAACGCTTCGCCAAGATTCGATGCCAAGTGAAGGACGTTAACGAAACCAGCATCGTTAATGCAGCCATACAGGGCCTTCGTCCGGGCCCGATGGCCGAGTACAATGCGCGAAAGCCAATCAAGACGGTGGCGAAGCTCTTCGACAAAATGGAGGAATACGCCAGGGCGGAAGAGGACGCCCGGCGAAGGCAAGGTGACGACTCCGACACCAACCAGGCCGGAGCCTCGGCAAAAGCCGAAGATCCGCCGAAAGACGGTTCTTCGAAGGGAAAACGTAAGCAGGAGTCGTCCAGGGATACGCCCGACCGCAGGGACGCCTCGCACAAGGAGTCGTCCGATCGGCCCAAGCACGGTCAACAGATATCGAGGCAAAACCGGTACGTCCTCGACATCGAAGGCGGTTCCGACGAAGGCGCTCCCGCGGGCCGAGGCGGTCGGGGGCACTGTGGCCGGGGGCGCGGCCGTGGCCGGGGCCGCGACGATAAAAGTCGTGGAGATTACGACGATCAGCACCAGGGACTCTGGTGCATAATCCACGGCCGCGGCAACCACGATACCCGCACCTACACCTCCATCGCGGCGCTCCGCGATAGCGTCGCTAGGGACAGGAACCCGGAGACACGTCCGCCTGCGGTGGCCCACGTCCAATTCCCGTACAAGGCCCCCATGCAGGTACAAGCGCAAGGGATGCAACCCCAGGAAGGCCCCTTACGGATCCAAGCTCACGTACAGCAGCCTCGGGAGGGCCTCCTGTCGCTGCAAGCCCCGGAAGCAACCCACCGCAGGGTCATTAACGTCATATCCGGAGGCTCTGCGCTGGAATTCGCCTCAGCACGGCAGCAAAAGGCCTATGCGCGAAGACTACATCATGTGGCGGCATACCCAGCGCAAGCACCGCCGGACTGGGCGCAGCACGAAGTCACATTCACACCCGGCGACGCCCAAGGCGTGGACTTCCCTCATCAGGACCCCTTGGTCATCCGGGTCACGATTGCGGGATGCGACGTGGAGCGTGCCTTGGTGGACGGCGGTAGCTACGCGAACATATTGTTTGCGGTGGCCTTCGACCAGATGGGGATCCCTCGAAGCCGCCTAGGGCCCTCAGGAATCCCACTACAGGGCTTCGGGGGACAGCCCCTGCGGGCGTTGGGCCAAATAAGTCTTCAAGTCTCCTTCGGCCAAGATAACAATGTGCGGGCTGAAGATGCCACCTTCGACGTGGTCGACCTTCCGTACCCCTACAATGCCATATTAGGGCGCCCAATCCTCAACTCCTTCGGCGCGGTACCACATCACGGCTATCTATGCATGAAGATCCCGGGTCCTCGGACCATCATTACCGTCCGGGGCGACCAGGATATGGCCCGGCGCATCGAGCCAGGTACCAGGTACCCGCATCGCGAAGCCCAGCGGCGCTCTTAGAGCTGGCGTCACAGCGCGGGGGTCCGCGGGGCCATACAGAGGCGCCTTGGCGGGTCCTGCAGATGTCTAGCGACTAGAGGCTTCGGCCGCACCACGGACAAACGGTTAGTATATCCACCCCCTGTAATCGCTTACCCGTGCAAACGGGGATGTAATGACGATCGCCGTTTGCCAACAACCTTTCTTCATCACGTGCAAGTATGCGGCGGAGGCGCGCGTAGGCTTGGCCAGCGCGCGCGTTCCCGCAGTATAAACAAAGACGCACGTTCGCGTGTGCACTCGCCGTAGCCAGGGGTACGAGACTGAGTATAAATCGAAGTCGCACGTTCGCGTGTGCACTCGCCGTAGCCAAAGGTGACGGGCCTGAGTATAAACAAAGACGCACGTTCGCGTGTGCACTCGCCGTAGCCAGGGGTACGGGACTGAGTATAAATCGAAGTCGCACGTTCGCGTGTGCACTCGCCGTAGCCAAAGGTGACGGGCCTGAGTATAAACAAAGACGCACGTTCGCGTGTGCACTCGCCGTAGCCAGGGGTACGGGACTGAGTATAAATCGAAGTCGCATGTCCGCGTGTGCACTCGCCGTAGCCAAGGGTGACGGGCCTGAGTATAAACAAAAGACGTAGTGTCGAGGTCCGCCTCCGCACGCACCAGTCTACGGACTTTAAATAAGACGTAGCGTCGAGGTCCGCCTCCGCACGCACCAGTCTACGGACTTTAAATAAGACATAGCGTCGAGCTCCGCCTCCGCACGCACCAGTCTACGGACTTTAAATAAGACGTAGCGTCGAGGTCCGCCTTCGCACGCACCAGTCTACGGACTTTAAATAAGACGTAGCGTCGAGGTCCGCCTCCGCACGCACCAGTCTACGGACTTTAAATAAGACGTAGCGTCGAGGTCCGCCTCTGCACGCACCAGTCTACGGACTTTAAATAAGACGTAGCGTCGAGGTCCGCCTCCGCACGCACCAGTCTACGGATTTTAAATAAGACGTAGCGTCGAGGCCTGCCTCCGCACGCGCGAGTCTCCGGACTATAAAAGAAGTCGTAGCGTCGAGGTCCGCCTCCGCGCGCACTAGTCCACGGACTCTAAATAAGACGGAGCGTCGAGGCCTGCCTCCGCACGCACTAGTCCACGGACTCTAAATAAGACGGAGCGTCGAGGCCTGCCTCCGCACGCGCGAGTCCCCGGACTATAAAGGAAGTCGTAGCGTCGAGGTCCGCCTCCGCACGCACTAGTCCACGGACTCTAAATAAGACGTAGCGTCGAGGCCTGCCTCTGCACGCGCGAGTCCCCGGACTATAAAGGAAGTTGTAGCGTCGAGGTCCGCCTCTGCACGCACTAGTCCACAGACTCTAAATAAGACGTAGCGTCGAGGCCTGCCTCCGCACGCGCGAGTCTCCGGACTATAAAGGAAGTCGTAGCGTCGAGGTCCGCCTCCGCACGCACTAGTCCACGGACTCTAAATAAGACGTAGCGTCGAGGCCTGCCTCCGCACGCGTGAGTCTCCGGACTATAAAGGAAGTCGTAGGCTCGTAGCGTCGAGGTCCGCCTCCGCACGCACTAGTCCACGGACTCTAAATAAGACGTAGCGTCGAGGCCTGCCTCCGCACGCGCGAGTCTCCGGACTATAAAGGAAGTCGTAGCGTCGAGGTCCACCTCCGCACGCGCTAGTCCACAGACTCTAAATAAGACGCGGATGTTCTTCCTGCGCACTCTACGGAGTCTAAACAAGACGCGAATTCCGCGCATGCCGGGAACCTCGTCCCTGTGCGTACTCTGCGGAGCATAAATAAGGCTACGGAGGCCTCCCACACGTTCGCAGCACGCGTTGACAAAGACACAGTGCGCCAGAGGCTACCCCCGCCAGGAGGAGCAAGGGGAACGGAACGTGCGCGCACTTCCACCCTCGCCCACGCCAGTCTACGGACTATAAAAAGGCGAAGCGTCGAGGTCCGCCTCCGCACACGCCAGTCTACGGACTCTAAAAGGCGAAGCATCGGGGTTCGCCTCCGCACCCGCCCGTCTATGGACGGTAAAGAGGTGAGGCGCCAAGGACTACCCCCGCAAGCGCCGTTCTAAGGAACCCTTGCGCGACTACTTCGCCAACGGCGCGCGTCGAACATGGAGAGCCCGTCCCCGCGTAGCATGTGGCGTACCGGTGAACCCGAAGCGGCATCAACACACTGCGCATATCTTAAGATGACAGACAATTTGCATGTCGGACAAATCACGCAAGTACAAAGGTCCGGCAGCATCCTTGCCGTTCTAAGCCGCTATCCCGCGGGCTCGTCCTTAACGCGCGCTAAAGCTGCGGTCTCGCTCGAAGAAGGCCGGCTTGCCCAAAAGTTCAACGACTCATCGGCCCTTTGCCAGCGTCGAAGGCGCCGCCGGGTCGCATGGCCAGACGCGAGCAGTCGCCCCCAGCAAGGAAGCTGCCCGGGATAAAGGCAAGTAATCAGTTCGTGAAGCAAACACGCACTTTATTCATTCAATTAAGGGGCAGACGCTACAACGCACGCCCACACTTAGCCGCGTTGGCGTCGCACCTGTGAACCTTCGGCATCTTCGGAGGCCTCTGCGCCACCCTCGTCGCGTCGCGGGACCTCAGCGCCGCCCTCGTCGCGCCGCGGGACTCCATCCAGAAATTGGCCGAGGCTCCCCCCACCACGAAGGGACTTCCGAAGCTCGACCTCCGTGGCGGCTATCCCGATGTAGTCCCAGATGCGCTCGTAGAAGAATTTGACGGGGCCATGAACGGCACGGACTTCACTGGACATCACTCCGGCCCCGCCGGGCATCTCCAGCTGAGGGTTCTCCAGCTCGGCGATGTGCGTGCAACCACGGTGCCGAAGGAGGGCGCACACCAGGCACGACGCCACATAGGCACAGTGGTCGCCAAAGGTCGTCGCAGCCCCGCGCGCAACGTCGGCGGCGTCATGGATCCAGTGAAGGGCCCGCACTAACTCCTCCGGCCCGAAGGCGTGGTCCGGCACTCCAGCCACAAGCCTTTGGAGGTGGACTTCCAGCATTTGCAGGGCGTCCCACGCAACCACCGAGGCATCGCCAAGCGTCTGGTTACGCTCCGCTAGAGTCAAGGCAAGCTCGCCTTTTTCCTTCTCTAGCGAGGCGACCTGTTCCAGAAGCCCGTCGCGCTCCGCCGCAAACTTCTGTTGCGCAGCTTCCGCGGCCGACTCCCGCGCCGATGCAACAAGTCCCTCGGCGCGTGCCCTCGCTTCGGCGCATTCCGTTTCCAGCTGGCGGATGCGGGCGTCCTGGGCACAGCGGGCTCCAGAAGATTCGCGTAGCTCCTCCTCGGCGGCCCGCAGCCTATCCTCGAGCGCCTTTCGGCCACGAGCATAGGCCGCTTGCAAGGCCTGCCCCAGTACAAGTGTCTGCAGAAGGGAAGGACTTAGCAAGATCAGCCAGCACAGGCGTTGTCGCATGAGTACTTACCCTCACCCCAGACACCTCGAAGGCGTCTTCGAGGCGCCCGACCCCATAGGCCTACAGCATTTGCGGGTCGACGCTGGTGGCCGCGTCGTTCACAATCCCGCGCCACGCCCTCAGCGTCTCCGGGGGCGGCACGAGGTTCGCGGGGCTTACGCGCGCGGAGGTCCCGTGGTCCGCCAAGTGCTCCCCCTCCGGAATGAGCAGCGCTGCAAACAAGGCTGCAGGTGAGCACCGCAAGGCATGAAAGAATACACCAGAGTAAGCTCAGCCACCCTACCTTCGGTAGCAGAAGGAGGGTCTCGGGGACTCGCCCCCTGATCCCCGGGCGGGGCGGCGATGGCGTAAGCCCCCGCAGAAGGAATGGCCCCGCCGCGGGCAGAAGCCTCCGTGTTCGGGGCAGGTAGCGGCTGTCCCTGCGCGACGGGCGGCATGGCCAGAGGGGCGGAAGGCGCATATACCGCAGGGTCTCCGACATTTGCGCTGGAGTCCCACAAGCTTCTGACGCCCGTGGCCACGACGAATCCCCGCGGTATCCGGTGGAGCTCCGGCCGCACACACGGCCGTTTAGCCAGGGCGGCCGGCAGCGATACTGCCCCCGCAGTCGTGGCTGGGGAAGCCCCCGCGGTTGCAGCGCCCGGGGGCGAAGGTTCCACGGCGGCAATGGTCGCAGGGGGCACCTCGGTTTCTGCCGCTGTCGGTAGAGGCAGCAGGGCTCCGTGCGCCCCCGTGGAGGGCGCCTTCGGCACCACAGCGGCCACGGCCGGAGGCTCCACCTCAACATCGCCGGTCCGCACGGGTTCCACCCCGGCGACTTCGGTGGACGGCAAGACGTCCCCCCTCCGGCTGCACGCAGCAAGCCTGCCGTCCGGGGCGCTCGCCGAAGATACCTCGCCTTCGGCGTCCGCGCCACCCAAGCCTGAACCGGCATACTTCGCCGAGTCCAACTCCGCGTCCGCCGCGCCCTCGGGAGCACTAGCAGCAGCAGTAGCAGCTGCCGCGGCAAGCGCGGTAGGCGCCCCGCTGCGGCCCCTCTTCCGAGACGGCGTCTTCTTCTTTTTCTTCGCCGCACCGTCGTCTGGAGTGACACGGTCCAGCACGGCAAGGCCCAGGGCCTCGCACACGCGGTTTATTCGCCCCAGCCCCGCCTCGGCGATAGCGAACGCGCGCTGCTCGTGCTCCCTGTCGGTGTACGGCCCTAGGAACACGCGCGCTGCTTGCTCCGCCTCCTCCAAGCAAACCCCTGAAGCAACGGAGATGGCATCAGCATATAGCGCATTTCGCGTGAACGAAGGAGAGACGCGGTCCAGGCTTACGAAGACTGGAGGGTGCCGGCAGCGAGCAGACCGATGGCGCAACATTGTCGTCTCGACGCCTCTCGGCGGCAAGATGCCAGTCGCGGGCAAGCGGGGCCACGCTGTACATTACGTACTCTTCGGCGAGGTAGCGCATGTTGAGGCGGGCGGCCACGCCTACGAGCCGCCGAGCCCTTCGCCTGTCCTCGTCAACGAGCGTCCGGCCGGGCGAGGGCTTGAACGCGATCGGTCGGCCTGTGCACTCAAGGCCGCTCCCGCTCTCCACACGGTGGTAGAACCACCGCTTCATCCAGTAAGACTCCCACTTCCCGCGAGTTGAGTTCGCAGGGAAGAGCTTCTTGCACGACGGACGAAGAATAAAGGTGACGCCACCGAAGCTCGACAGTGTCCCGTCCTTCCGGTCCTTGGGCTGGCACCGTGCCTCGTGAAGGTAGGCGAATAACGAGGCGCTGGGCCAACACGCCCCCGAGCGCAAGGCCCAGCTGTACACCGCGAGCCGCGCCACGGCGTTCGGAGTCAGTTACGCCAGCTCCAGCCCGAAGGTCCGCATCACGTCGCCCACGATATCCGCCGCTGGGATGCGGAGTCCCGCGTCGAAAAAGGCAACGAACACGACCGCCTCCGACCTCTCGTGACGTGGTTCCGTCTCGTCGGCAGCGGGCAATCGCACCTCCTGGCGCTCGGACAACTTCCCCATGCGAAGAAGCCCTTGGATCATCTTCTCGGTCACGAGCGAGGGGCCTAGCTCGCCGGAGAACGTGCCTTCCTCCTATTATCACAGTCAACTATTTATTTTGTATTGACAATCATCACACTAAACAATTTGTCTTTGTTGCAGGTACAGTTCGCGCACGTGCAGGTCACGCGGGCGTACGCACCCTTTGTGGAGCAGTTCGACCGCATCACAGCCGACAACGTGCGCTGGGAGCCGTACGCAGATACGGCAGTGCAGGCCCGTGCTCCTGGCGGGCTGTCCACACTTTGCTTCCGTGATCGGGCTTTCTGGCTCACCCGCCGAAAGCTTGTGTATTATATCTACGTTGAGGACTGCCAGGCGGTTCCTGTACCATTCGGACCATCGCTTCCATGGAACGTGCACGTGTGAGTGATCGTTCATGCTAAATACGTACATACTTACTATTGTGTTCACAAATACTCACATTTCGTAATGTTTCTAGACGCAGGCATAGCGCGAAGGGAGTTAAAAGAGGCACGGATTGGTCGTCGAGGATGCAGCCCTGGGTCGAGCAGTGGGAGGGTGCACTCGAGGACCGCGTGGAGGAGGACCGCCCGTACGACAGCAGGGAGTACGCGGAGTACCTACGCTGGTACCAAGTGCGGACCCGTACTAGGCTCGTATATGTCGTAGACCCGCCTGCCACACACGTCGCCGCTCCGACGGACACGTACCCCGCGCACCTCGAAACAATATTACCATTTGGGAATCTTTGAAATGACAGTTACATGTCATTTCAAAGATTCCCAAATGGTAATATTGTTTCGATGATCGACCATTTCATGTCTTTGTGTTCAGGCTGACGTCGGTGCTGCCCTATGGGCCGACTCTAGCTCACTACTGGAGAGGGTTGCCACTGGTGCGCAGCTGACCCATGAGGAGGGCGTCAGCTTTACGCATCAGATGCACGACGGGTGTAGACGTATTGTTAGCATACTGTCCTGCACGAGGCTACCGGCGGTCTCCACGCCCACCGCTCCGACTGCTCGGCCAGCAGTGCCACCCTGACCAGCGTGGCACTACTCCGGAGGTAGTACGTGGACACGTCCTCCACCACCTCACCCGGAGCAGCCAGGGGGTTCAGCCTGGGCATAGGCTCCTACACCACCTCACTTCACGCATCCTCAGCACATCCCCTTCCACACGCAGGGGGTGCACGCCCCTCCTCCTACCTCGATGGCGCCAGCGTCAGCTACGGGTACGCATCGTCTGATCTGGTTTTTATCCCAAGACAACATGCAACGAACTAACGATATTACTATTGCAGGTACTTACCAGCAGCACGGCGTCTCCCCCGGGCAGGACGATGTGGACCAGTTTTTCGCGGAGTGGTCCGGACAGTTCTCCGATGCTGCACCGGAGGTTCTCTCTGGTAGTGCCCTCCCCGATGCACCGGAGGCCACACAGCCAGAGGTGCACCTGACTCCACCAGCGTAGGGGCGGGATAGACACCCTCCTGCTCATTTTACCTTTTCAGATCGTCCTAACCCGTTGCACCGGAGGAGGGCCAAGCGAGGCCGTATGGGAGGACGTGGGCGCGGTGACGGGGCACACCAAGGTGACGAGTGAGGCGTGCTGCAGATGCTATATATGTTATGCATGTAAAGAAAAAATATGCGGCATGTTACTCACAGTTATATTATAAAGTTTATTTAAATTTACATAAGTCTATCATCTCTTCTCCACACATAAACTATCTCACTTAACAGTGTATGTATTGATCGTTCTCTACTCAATCTTTCATAAAAAAAAGTTTCTAAAACTTTTGACGCACCTACAATATACAATGAATATAAACTTTTATTACAACTTCACCATATTTTTTACTGGCTGAACATTACAAAATTCACAAAATCTAAAACAACCACGGGGACTACATGAAGTCGCCTAACGGGATGGCGACTGCATGTTAGTCGCCTAACGAAATGGCGACAACATATAAGTCGCCGTACGGATGAGCGATTGCATGTAGTCGCTCCACTGTGCAGCGACAGATATTGTGTCGCGGTCTGGTTGGGCGGAAGGCTCCAGTCGCCCAACCATTAGGCGACTGGAGCCTATTTTTGTAAAAAAATTTCCCGCGGGTATATTTATGTAATTTCGAATAAAAAATGGATTATCCGTACAAAAAATTCTATCTTAGTCTCTGATATTTGTACAGTCCATGTCTTTCTAAGATGGCTGTTGCTGGAAGTACAGCAGAGAGTTGTTCAAAACCAAAAATAAAGGAAAACAAAGCCCACCTAACTTTTGGTGTTCTTAGGAAGTGCCTAAATGAATGTACATTCATATTCATATAGGGAGGCAACTGCTTAATTATATATGATGCCATTAAATGGAGGGTGAACATACAACATCTGGAAGGTATACAAAGTATATTGTTAATCTCACCCTGGAAAACAAAATCAAAACCATTTGTGCATGCTCTGGTATGTATAGTTATCAGACTGACCGGCCATCGCCCCGGTCGAGGTCTCCGGTCACTAGCTAACCCGATGGTCGGATCGAGGGGTCATCGGTCAGACTGTATGCTTTATTTAAATATTTATATTACGTATCACATGTAAAAGTTCTATATACAAAGATATTTCTATAGTTTTTACGTATAAATTAGATGAGCATAACTATATTTAAGGTACATATAATGCAAGGACAACAAAATGTTATATCTTTTGTTATTTTCTAGGGGTATTTCGGTAATTTTCCAATTAAAAAAAGAGAAGGAGGTTGGCCCACCTGTCAGTGGGCTGGATGCAAGAGATAAGGGGAGGAGACTTCGTCTCCTCTCGTGCATGTGCGTGGGCACTCGCGTGTGGCTCGGAGCGGCTTCGTCCGCTTCGCCTGTGGGTAGCCGAGTCTTGCGGTGGCGGCAACGATGGAGGCATCACTGGCGCGGGTGCTTCAACGCCAGCCGTGACCGCAGCCCACTGGTTTCCGCCCCGCTTCCCTTTATATGGCGTCTCCTCTTCTCTATTTGGAGCACTAGAAAACTGTGAGTTCTTGTTCCCCTCCGACCTCAAACCTCCCTATGTGGTTCTTCGATATTGAGACTTAGGAGCCGCTGGCCGGGTTTCTTCCTGTTGCTGTCGGCTGAGGAGCTCGAATCACCGTTCTAAGGTTTTCCCGTACGGTTTCCTTGAGCCTTTTCTTGGATCTGGCCAAGGGGGAAAGGTATGGGGTTTACCTCTAGAGGTTGATTTGGCTCGGACTTGTGCTGAGTTTTGAGAGAGATTTGTGACTTGTTCTTGGTGTTCATGAGCCTTCTCGGCCGGAGCTCTCGCTGGTCTTATGCGGCATCAACCCCGACCATCGACTCTTGCGTCGGCTACCCGAGGTTGGAGTGGGCATTGTATCTCCATCAGCCACACTCTTCTTCTGCAGCAGCACAGAGGGGTGCTAGGTTTTCTGGGACAGCGCTGCGTGTGTGCCTTGCATCATTTAGTTTCGTCACGGTGATTTCGAGTATACCGCTATTGTGAGTACATTAGCTGCTGACTCTTTGCAATTTTGGGATCTACTTCACTAGCTTGAAAATTGCAAAGAACTTTCTGTGAACTAATTACTCTATGATGAAATGACATAGTACTGAGATTATATATGGATGTGATGGTAGATTGATCTTGAGCTTTCAGTTAAATCTGATATTTTTCTTTCACTGATCATCGAACTTGCTGTCCATTTCTTGTTGATCTCTATGTTAGATTTATGCAGTGATTAGCGTTGTTCATTTCTGGTCTATGCTGAACCCTATTATCCCATTGAATCAAAGTATTCTCTATGAATGAATAAAAGATTGATTTTTAGGGATATTTCTGCACTATCCAGCAAGCTATTTGCATGATCTGTTAGTCTTTGTTAAATAGAAATGTTTAATTTGAGATGAAGATCTAATATGTAACTATCATATATAATCAAGATGAGATTTTGTCCTGGCGGAAATGGCCAAGATTAAGTCTTGTACAACTAGTCTTCTGAGAGCAACTAATAAAATTCAACTTGTTGATAATATGCTGAATCTGGTCATATATGTTAAGTTTTTGTTGAGATTAGCATTTTAATGTACTTGTATACATGAGGTTATGCTAGTCTTGAACTCTTATATGGCATTTATATTGGGCATATGTTTCTTTTGCAATGACTTAAAAAAATTCATATGTTTATATGTTGATTAAGCCATTTCTATGCCATTTGAGTCATGCTTGTGAATTTATCTATATTTGCTAAATCCGCACTATTTACAACACCTTTAGTATTGTATCTTGGCAAATTGACAGGTTGTTTTACCGTGCTCCAAAAAAAAGCCAGCTTATTTTACCATGTATAAATTTATTTATTACTCATGAACACATGAAGATGGATCCTAGTTGGCTAGCGCGTGGCTAACCTCTAAAGCATGTGGTTGCAGGTTTGAAACCTGGCGGTCGCACCATTTCACCAAATTTTCCACTCGTGGCTTGTGGGTTTTGGTCCAACCGATTTGACCATACTGGTTCGTAGGAAAATTGGCTGGTTCGACCGGATTCATACCGGTTCAAGGCAGACTGATTGCACCTCCGGTTCACTGGTGAGGTTCAGATCAAACTAGGCTCTAGGTCCGGTTTTTTCCGGTCAGACCGCCGGTCTGGTCCAGGTGAGAGAATGTATCACCAATCTCGGAGTACGTGTATGCGGGTGCACGTACAAGCGGAAAAATGATGCCCTCACCCTGCATTGTTGTTCTGTCTTGACGTCTCTTCTTTTTTTGTTGTGTGTGTAATTAAACCCTTCTACTTGAAGTTTTTCTGGGCGACTACTGTTACATGAGATAAGAGATAGCGACAGGTAGGTAATAGTGACCATCGGTGATGGGTAGCTGAATCTTTGGAGTGTAACACACTAGTGCTTAAAGCAGTTGATCACTTTTTCAAGCAAGCAGTCATTTTCAGGTACATCAGATGTGTCTCTTGGCTCACAAGACTGAAGCAATATATTGTAGATTTGCATGGAAGGAACAGGGAGATGGACTATGGAGCATTTCAGAAACAGAAAAAAAGGTGTTTCTGAAAACGCCATCAGATAAAAAAGCAGAAAATTTAATATGCTTCTTCCAAGGTGCAGCAATGAAAAAATCAGCATGACTTCTCGGCCAGCGTATGTATGAACAATTACATTTCCTACTTTATCATTATTCCACGTCTGCTTGTAATCATACTGCAGAAACGATTTGGCACTGTAGTGCAGGGCCGTGCCCATGGGCGTGCGACCCGCGCGGCTGTACAGAGCCCCCCAATTTCCAGGGCCTCAAAAAATCAGCCTAGCAGGAGAAGGCCTATGTATTTGTGTGAGGCCAGAGTGCCAGAGCCTAGCTCGAGTCCGCGCGCATCTCCGCGCGGCGACTTGGCGTTCGTGGCGCTTCGTATTCTCGGCTCAGAGCCCCGAGGCCCCCACGGCGTTTCGTATTCTCTCTTGTATTCGTGACTTCGTCAGTTCGTGTTCGTCTCGTCTCCGCCGAGCGCCGGCCGGCTCGTCCAATGTCCATTCATCTAGCGAATAGCAAGCAACCAGCAAGCAAGGCAGCAGGTGCAGGAGGCCTGCAGGAGTGCAGGTGTAGTTCAGGTATTCGGTTTTTTTCAATTCTAATTGTATTGTACTAATTAAATCCTTCGTATGAAAGTCTAGAACTGGTTGTATAATTTTAATTTTGTTCTTTTCATCTTTTGAAGCCATGTCTTCTGCAAATCGATTTAGAAAATATGAATCCGGTTCCCAAAAACGTAAGACATACATTATTTTGGCTATATTTGGTACTTTAGTTTAGGTCTCACTTAGAGCTTTGTACAGGGCCTCCAAATTTCACGGCACGGCCCTGCTGTAGTGTTAGGTTGGCTTCGCAAGTCAAAATCTGTTAGTAGAAGAACCCCACTTTCATATATCAGTGCTGAAAAGTTGACCCCATCATATTGAAACTGTGTTCTATGATACGGCACCAAGTACCGATGCTGTTTTGATTTGTGATTTCACATTGTAATTTGCAATCCATCTTGTGATGGTGCTGTTTTGATTGAAGACCACAAGAAGAGAGCAACCGAGACAGAGGGAGGCATGGCTAGTTGCAAGAAGAATGGCAAACCCTAGCCATGCGGTGCATGAAGACAGGTCAAGTGTTCGACCGCATGAGGGGACGCTTCAGGTGCAAGAGAAGCATGGCCACATGAGGGAAGTGGGCGCGTGAGAGGGTTGGCATGTGGGCAATCGGCTGGTGTGTGGGCATGCAGAAAGGAGAAAGGGAAGGCAAGCTGGTTTGCATGGAAAGAAAGAGGGACTCCAATTCCGCGCCGTGTGAGACCAGTAGAACGCATCCCTTGCCATGAGGAGCCAAGAGACCGAGCCAGCAACAGGCTGAGTTAGAAATAGATTCCCTTGGACTGACTTGTGCGTGAAGAAAAATGGAACCGAGAAGACCCAGGAGGTGTTGGAGAGTCTTACGACCTCCCAGGACCCTTTATGACTTGTTAGAGTCGTTTACGACCAGATAGAAATTGAATACGACCAGTCCTGGATGCTTACGACCAGTTCCGATCGCTTCAAACTCTATCGATCGATTTTCCTCCGTAGTCGTAAAAACACTGTAGCAATTACGACCACTCCTCCTTATCGAGCGTTGTCTTCCTCCAACCGCTCTCGAAGAATACCGTGATCGTAAATCTTTACGAACACGCAGTGATGCTGGCGATCACCGTTCACCGTAGTCGAAACACCCTTTCGACTACGTTCACTTCCTTCGAACGTGATCGGAGTTGCTTCCGATCACATACAAACCTTCTCGGCATAGTCGCTGCTCCTTACGACCACCTTCACCGTGGTCGTAGCCTTCTCAACGTAGTCGGAACAACACTGTTCCTTGCCGTGATCGTAGCACCCGTCGATCACGCCTGCTGGAAACTTTTCAGTGGTCGTGACTCCTCCCGATCACGCTTGCGGTGATCGTGAGTCCTTCCGACCACGTATTGCACAAACACACGACAACACAAAGCTTTGTGTCTTTCCCTCTTTTTGTATTTTCTCAATTGCTTGGTACATCTTTGGTTACATGTCTACCCCTTCTTTTATACCCAACTCTACGACTCCTACTCGGATTCCGATTAGGAATACAAAACCTATTCCGACTCCGACTTCTAATTCCTACTTCAACTCAACTTCGATTACAAATCCGACTCCGATACGACTTCTAAAACAAGATTATTTCCAACATTCTCTCCCTAATCTTGTTTTAGTAGCTTCCATCATGTTGATATTCTCCTTCTCGATCACGTTGATTTTCTCCTGTTTCTTCCTTGGATGTTTTTCTCCACCAGCTGCTTGTTTCACTGTTGCGTGGTCTTGCTTTCAACCACCGTTCTTCACGTCGTGCTTTCTCCCGCCAACTCGGGATCCAAACTTCAGGCTTTTGGCTACTTCGACCATCCGGGCCGATCCTGGGACCTGTTTGCTGTGGTCGAACGATTTCTCGAACACGTCCAGTCTTCATTTGCCGTGGTCGTAACACTTGCCAACCGTGCTCGATCATCTTTTGCCGTGGTCGTGGTGACTCCCGACCACGTTCGATCGTCTTTTGCCGTAGTCGAATTTCTTCTCGACTACAGCCAAACCTTCTGCCAACCTTCTCGTTACGACTTCCAACTCTTCCGACTTGTTGTTTACGACTTCATGCTGTTTTTCGATCACCAGGAGATGAAGTCTTTCAGGCTCTGGTTCCTTTAGATCATCTGGTCTCCAAATTTTCAGCGGTATTTTGTACAACCGATTTGCTGATTTTTGTGCTCTCATCAACAACTGCTCTCTGCTGTCAAAAACCCTCAGATAAACTTCTTTTAATTCAACTCGGCACCCTTCTTCAGTCAGTTGGCCCAAGCTTATCACGTTGCTGCAAAGACTTGGTATATAATATACATCTGACAACGGTCTTTGACTTCCATCCTTGCACTTTAACAGGATTGTTCCTTTTCCTTTGATTTGAACTGTTGAGCCGTCTCCAAACTTTACTTTACCGAGCACTCTCTCGTCTAGTTCATGAAACAACGAGTGTGTGCCCGTCATGTGGTTGCTTGCTCCGTTGTCGAGATACCAATCTGTTGACTGGTCTTGAGTCTTCTCTCCCTTCTCCATCAAACTAGGAAATACTCTCCCTTCATGTAGCATCACCATTGTCGGTTCAGCTACAGTACATTGCGACAGCAGCAGAGTCGGTTCCATCTGAACCAGATTGACTTCATCCTCTCTCTTCTTGTTTCTGCAATTCGCTGCAAAATGCCCATACTTTTTGCAGTTGTGGCATTGTATGTGGCTTCGACATTCAGCAGCGTAGTGACCGAATTTCTTGCACTTGTGGCATTGTATACTCGATTTTCCGGTTTCAGAGTTACGCCCACGACTGCTCCCGTCGTTGCGTCCTCCACCTCTCTTCACATCGTCGTTGTGACTTTCATGGCTCTTATTCTCGTTCAGTGCTTCCCACTGAGCACGAGATAGCAGCAGCTGATTACCTCCTTCCTTGTCCTGATGCCGTCTCTTCTGACTTTCTTCAAAGATTCGCAAGCGACCGACTGCCTCAGTTAGCGACATTTTTGTCATGTCTCCAAATTGCTCAATTGTGCTGATAATTTGGAGGAAACTGTCGGGGACTGCGCTGAACAATCTCTCAATAACTGTTGAGTCTGGCAACTCAACACCCAAAGCTCGGATTTCGCCAGCCAAGCTCGTCAGTTTTTGTGAGAACTCACCGACGCCTTCGGTCTCTCCCATGACCAGGCGATCGAACTGCCTCTTCAGCACTTGTGCTCTTGCCTTCTTGACGCGTTCTTCTCCAATGCGCATCTCCTTGATAGCTTCCCATGCTTCTTTTGCAGTCTCCTTCTCTGCAATGGTCATCAAGACTTCGTCGGGGACAGCCTGCGATATGACGGCCATAGCACTTTGGTCTTGAGTCTCTTCGACCGGTGCATCTCCTTCGATAGCCGTCCATACTCCCAGAGCGCGCATGACGATCTTCATCTTCACGGCCCACAGGCCGTAATTTGTGTCGGTCAGCATAGGAAATTGGAATGGTACCGAACCTCCTCTCATGGGTGCTCGTGGTGGAGGCTGCGGTTTCTTTTCACCGGAGCCTTCCGCACCTGCAACTTTCTTCTCATTTGACTTGTCCTCCATTGCCACCTTGCTCTGATACCAAATGTTGGAGAGTCTTACGACCTCCCAGGACCCTTTACGACTTGTTAGAGTTGTTTACGACCAGATAGAAATTGAATACGACCAGTCCTGGATGCTTACGACCAGTTCCGATCGCTTCAAACTCTATCGATCGATTTTCCTCCGTAGTCGTAAAAACACTGTAGCAATTACGACCACTCCTCCTTATCGAGCGCTGTCTTCCTCCAACCGCTCTCGAAGAATACCGTGATCGTAAATCTTTACGAACACGCAGTGATGCTGGCGATCACCGTTCACCGTAGTCAAAACACCCTTTCGACTACGTTCACTTCCTTCGAACGTGATCGGAGTTGCTTCCGATCACATACAAACCTTCTCGGCGTAGTCGCTGCTCCTTACGACCACCTTCACCGTGGTCGTAGCCTTCTCAACGTAGTCGGAACAACACTGTTCCTTGCCGTGATCGTAGCACCCGTCGATCACGCCTGCTGGAAACTTTTCCGTGGTCGTGACTCCTCCCGATCACGCTTGCGGTGATCGTGAGTCCTTCCGACCACGTATTGCACAAACACACGACAACACAAAGCTTTGTGTCTTTCCCTCTTTTTGTATTTTCTCAATTGCTTGGTACATCTTTGGTTACATGTCTACCCCTTCTTTTATACCCAACTCTACGACTCCTACTCGGATTCCGATTAGGAATACAAAACCTATTCCGACTCCGACTTCGAATTCCTACTTCAACTCAACTTCGATTACAAATCCGACTCCGATACGACTTCTAAAACAAGATTATTTCCAACAGGAGGGCTAAGCCATGAACTTATGCTGAGCTAGGAAAGGAAACCAGGAGATAGGGGAGCCGAATCAAGTCAGGAAGAAGGTTTCCACGCAGGATCAATTTGGATCCGAACCAGCAATTGAAACAGATTATTTGGGCTGAATTTGTTAGAAATAGGCCCATATGAGTGAGGCCTATTTCCTATAATTCCAAAACATACATAGTTTAATATCATATTGTTAAGGCAAGATGGAGGAGACCAATTTATAAGATGAAGCTATTACCACTCTTTGAATCATGTGGCACATAGATAGGATGGCATGGGGGCTTTGGCTAATTACACACGCGTGCACGCACGTACATGTACATATGTATTCACGTATTTTCGTGTGAAAATCGCAAGACTTGTGACTTGCGACCACATAGTGACATGGCACTCTACTTGGCAGACCAAGTCCACTTTATTTTTGTTGAACCGTGCATCACTCTCTCTCTCTCTCTCTCTCTCTGTGTGTGTGTGTGTGTTTGAATGAGATTCAAATGTTAGAATTTGAGACTTTATGGGTTTTGATGACAGGTAGTTACCAGTGGGTAAATGGCTGTGACGAGGATATAACAATCCCCGAATTATTATTTATCTGTAAATGATACTGTTATGTTATTATACTCCTCGAGTATACCCCTTATCTATAAGGGAGAGATTTCACATGGTAGTCGTAAGCTTTTCTACAACAACTCCTTAGCCGTAAACTCTTCTACGATAACTCCTTAGTCATAAGTTCTTCTACGACAACCACTCCTTAATTGTAAGCCTTTCCTATAATCACCTCATAGTTGTAAGTTCTCCTACAACCAGGACATAGTTGTAAGTTATCATGCAACCATCTTGTAGTTGTACATCCTCCTACGACTAAGCCAAATTCCGACTGACCTATCTACGACAATCATCGTGGGCCTATCTAATGAGGCGGTTAGCATGTGTATATATTCTCTGGAATACATGCTCTGACAGAAACGGTCACACGATGAGTGAGATACCACCACGTCTCTAATAACTTCCGTTGGACGGTTACCATTTAAAATGTTAAGGCGTGTCTTGGCAAGGAAAAGCTGCTGCTGCCTTGTAAGCTATATAAAGGAGGACATTAGGGAGAAGAAGGACAAACAAGCAAGGACAATCGGGATAGACCCAAGGAAGAATAGAAGTAGAGCAAGACTTTCCGCATTATTTTCACTATTGTAATAAGTTCATTGAGCAATAGCAACAGAGGAGTAGGGTTGTTATTGTTCCAAGGGAAGGCCCAAACCTGTATAAAAATCCCCATATCTTTTCTCTGTGTAATCATAGCCAAGTCTTCAAGAGTTCCCCCGAACTCAAATAAATCATACGTAAGATCGATACTAATACATCGACAGTTGGCACCATCCGTAGGGAACATCTTTGTCAAAACGCCAGTAATTCCTTGTTAGTAAGTTCTCTTCTTTTTGATATATCCTCATGGTAGGAGAGTGGAACAAGGAGAATTGGTTCGACTTGGCCAACTATGCTGATCTTGACATGGATGCCTACTATGACAATGAGCAAACCATGCTTTCATCCGATGGTGAGGCTGTCTCTAGAGATCCATCATGAGATCTTGGAGCTTGCACCATAGATAAGGTTGAGGAGGGATTCTTATTCCCCACAGCATTATACTCAATGGAGGAACTAGTTTCCCGAGAGGGCAAGAGTCAATCCGACCACAAATAGGATTACACCAAGGCAGGTCCACAACATAGAGATTCACCTCCAAGTGTTCGAGTACCTCACCAACCGGTTGATCTGCATCAGCAAGCCTAGGAATCTGCATCAACACTTGGTGGTCATGACCCTTCAGTTGTCCCTGTAGAGAATGTTGGTGGGCTCCCTGCGAGTCTGTCCGTACTCTCACAATGTTTAACACCAATCGAAGATGGTTATAACCCAGAGTTCCCCTTTCTAGAGAGGCCTATTACGTGCCGTGAGACTTTGTCATGTAACAACTCCTCAAGCCAGGAGGCGTATGACATGAGTGGAGGTCATGTTCGAGAGATTTTTGCCCTCCTCTCAGATACTATCACTCTTAGCACACTCCACTCACACATTACGACCCCTCATAGTGATAGCGAGGAGACCTCCAGTGATGAGCCAGGTGAGTACTCTAATGAGCGTGGGAGAATGCTTGAAATAATCGCTCTCCTTTAAGGAGGCCTCAACTAGCCTCAGACATTGATGATCTAGGGACCATATGAAGGAGAAGATTGGCTACCCAGAGGTTTTTGCCTTGGCGCATCTAGTACCAATCTAAGAAAGCTCGAGAGCTTCAACGCATAAATGGCTTACTCAAAAATCCAAATCAAGAGTTTGCTCGAGCACCAGGCTATGACCATTTCGCTGAAGGAATCGTGCAAAGACTCGGAAGATGGCCAAACTCAAGCAACCTCGCTGACATAACTCTAGGAGTCGTGTAGGTGTGACTGCATCTAGTCATTTATAAAACTCACCTCATGGAAATTGACATGATGGCATGTCACGTTGTTCTCCAAATCACAATTCCAGTCGAAAAAGAGTTCCTCGAACATCCCTGGATCGGTGAGCTTATAGAGGAGGTGATCGATCACTACTTCGAGCAAGAAATCTGCAGTGGCAGATGGAATATGAGGAGTATTACCCTCGTATGGATGAGACCTATTTTAGGTTAGGTCCATCGACTGCCAGGCATCGTTGAGCACGATCGCCCGGAGACACTAATAATACTTTCCTGCAAAGGAGGCATCATGATCTTATTACCAAATGTTGGGCGTTCATGCCAGAACTCTGAGAAATACGTTGGCCACTACGGTTTCGACCAGTAAACATGGGGAAGTTTGATGGGTCCTAAAATCCCATTGAATTCCTTCATATTTACACAATTGTAGTGTAGGAGGGGGAGAGCATGTCATGGCAAACTATCTTCCAACTATGCTCAAGGGATCCATTTGATTGTGGTTGTTGAATCAGCCACTAAAGTTAGTCTATTCATGGCTACATCTCTGTGACCTTCTTCTGGCCAATTTCTAGAGCACATACAACCACCCTACAAAAGAAGGCGACCAACATCGGATGAAGTAGAACAGCAACAAGACCCTATCGCAATTCATTAGACGTTTCAATCATGTTTGTAATTCTATTCTAGAGGTTTCTAATGCTTTTATCATCAGGGCATTTAAGCAAGGAGTCCACAATAGAAGGCTTAGAGAAGATATCAGCTTAAATCCTTCGACTACAGTCGTTGAGCTCTTCGAGATGGCTGATCGTTATGCGACTACTGTGAAGCAATCGAGTGGAGCAAAACTATTGACAAAGCCGATCAAAGCACTAAAGAGGTAGGTGAATGTAGCAAAAGGAAGGTGAAGGTCAAGAAATCTAAAAACAAGGCAAAAGACCAATATCCTCAAGTCTTGGTCGTGGGCAAAAAGGAGCCACGGAATCCCAAACAATACCCCAATTGGGGTAAGGGCAAAATCCCCATGCGAAAAGTCACAAGCCTAGGTGGTGTCCTCTCTATAAAAAGGAAAGACACAACCTTAGCAATTGTCGAGTTTTCCAATGGAAACTCGAGGACTAATACTCAGGCAAAGGACTACTCCCATTACTCGAAGGGTTGGGACAAACGAATGGTCAGAAACATGTAGACAATGATGAGGAGGTATAATTCCAGGATCTGAAGCACATCATCGAGCACATCTATGGAGAATCTTTAGCATACGAGTCAAAGCGATAGTGTAAGGCTGTCGAAAGAGAGGTAAACTCCATTGACCCTCCCCATTTCAATTATCTTCTTAAATGGTCGAAAGTCACAATCCCCTTTGAGAAAGGTAACTGTCCAACCCTTTCAACTCAACTAGGTCAGTTTTCGATCGTGGTTGAGCCTACGATCAACAACTGTCAAGTGAATCAAGTGTTGATCGATGGTGGTGTTCTTCAAATATTTTTTTTGTATGTGTTCCGGAAAAGATGCAAGTTCCTTGGACTAGAATAAAGTTCTATATGCATACTCTGGTTATCACCAGATTAGTATGTCTCTAGAAGATGAAGAGAAGACCGTGTTTATTATGACATTTAGAATATTTTGCTATGTCAAAATGCCATATGGTTTGAAAAATGCTAGTTCAACTTTTCAACGTTTGATGCAATTAACTTTTTTGCCTTCAACTAGGCCAAAATTTGGAAGGCTATGTTGATGATCTAGTTGCAAAGAGCATCAAATGACTTAGTCACATTTTAGACATGCAGGAAACATTTGATAACCTTAGAAAACACCGCTTGAAACTCAATCCTAAGAAGTGTGTGTATTCGGAGTTTCTTCGGAAAAATTACTTGGATTCCTTGTTTCTACAAGAGGTATTGAAGCAAATCCTGAAAAGATAAAGGCTACTGAGCAAATGCACCCTCTGACCACTAAGAAAGAAGTCCAGAAACTCACACGGTGCATGGTGGCTTTAAGTTGTTTCATCGCACGACTGGGGGAAATATGACTTCCTTTTTCTAAACTTCTAAGGAAGCACGAGGGATTTGAGTGGTCGAAAGAGGGTAACGATGCCTTCAAGAATGTCAAGAGATATCTTACAAGTGCTTCTGTTCTAGTTTCTCTAAAACCAGAAGAGACACTCTTTATTTAGCTGCCACGCCATAGGTAGTAAGCGCAGTATTGGTCGTAGAGTGCAAAAACATCCAACGACAAGTTTACTACGTAAGCGAAGTTTACACGGGCCTAATGAGCTCTACCCTTAGGTTCAAAAACTTTTATATGCCCTTCTTATGTCTTCGACAAAAATAAGGCAGTATTTTCAGGCGCACAAAATTATTGCGTCGTCTAAGTTTCCCTTGGGAGAGGTCCTCCAGAATAGGGAAGCAGCAAGACGCATGGCAAAATGGTCGGTAGAACATGGAGAGTTCGACCTGTATTTCATGTCTCAAACAACCATTAAATCCTAGATCTTAGTAGACTTTATCACCAAATGGAAAATACTAAACCTGTTTAGGATCCCTAGTACATTTCCCATGACTAGTGGATGATGCACTTTAACGGGTCATTTACGCTTAGTGGCTCAGGGACTGGAGTGTTCCTGGAATCTCCCACTAGAGAGACCTTAAAGTATACTGTTCAATTAAACTTTCCAGCCATTAATAATGTGGCTGAATATGAAGATTTGTTGGCTGGCATATAAGGCATGAAAGCGCTCGAGATTCGTGACTACTTGTGAGAGGAGGCTCTCAACTAGTGATGAATTAGGTCGGAAAAGAGTACCAATGCTCTAGTTCGACTATATCTCAGTACTTATCGGAAGTCAGAAATCTTGAGAAGCATTTTTTTAGTTTTGAGATGTAACATCCTAAAATTAGGATGTTTGGAATTTGGAGTAATTTAAAACTTTTTATTTGCATCTTGCTGGCATTTGAATTTTTGGCTCAAAATCTTATTTGAGTTTTCCTGAGTTTTTGTGCTGAGTCAATAAATAACTAGAAATGAGCTACTCTTCGCCGCCTCCCCGTCCATGCCGCCGGCTCACCTCGGTACCTCCCCGGCCCCCTTCAACTCATGCGTCGGCTAATTTTGCCTTCCTCCCCACCACGCCGCCATCGCAGTGTGGCTAACCGCCGCCGGCCGTTCCGGGCTGCCGCCCGCCCGCCTCGCCGCCATCCCAAGCTGCGCCACCCCCCATTAGCCTCATCGCCTTCTTGGGGTTCCATTTCACCGGCCTGCCTAGCCTCCCTAGCCACCCCTCGCTGGCGCCGCCGCAGCCCAGATGCGCTGGCTGCCTCCCCTGTTTCGGGTTCCCTGCCGCCCATTACTTCTTAAAATATGTTGTGCCTCTAGTGTCAAGCGAGCGCTCCTGCCCACTTGGTTAGATGAGCAAATGCGTAAGCCCCTGGCCCTCAGTTCTTGGGTTCGAACCTACCGACTGCACCTTTTATTTCATTTTGTATTTCCATTTTTGTACCCCTTTTAATTAGTAAAAAGTATGGAAAAATTTGGGGATAATCTAGAGAATGTAATAAATTTA
Organism: Dendrocalamus latiflorus; assembly: GCA_017311315.1. Lineage (NCBI taxonomy): Eukaryota > Viridiplantae > Streptophyta > Magnoliopsida > Poales > Poaceae > Dendrocalamus > Dendrocalamus latiflorus. The sequence goes on from CM029675.1 coordinate 7,445,626, forward strand.
ATTAAGATGTAAAATAAGGTTACCTAACATTAAATATCTGATTATTTACTATATGAGCAACTAATATAACTTAAATATTTAATTGAGGTCTAATTATTAATTAAAGGCATAATGAGACCTTGATTAGGAATATTGTGTAGATTTAGGCTCTCATGAAATGATGATTTAGTAAACACATATTATTATTAATTATAATATATATATATATATATACATGTATGCTGTAACATTTATCATGCCACCAGGAAATAAATCTTAGTGGTAGAATTTTGCTAAATAGCAAATATTGAAATGTGACCCTGAAAAGTAAGCTTTGCCAGATAGCTAGGTTTAAACTAAAATTTGAAATAAAACTAAGCCTAGTAGTAGCTAAAGTGTAAGAAAGATAATAATAGTACCATTAATTAAGTCTTAACACGAGATTTACTACATAAAAAAATTGAGCATAATTTTATATATATATATATATATATATATATATATATATATATATATATATATATATATATATATATATATATATATATATATATATATATATATATATATATATATATATATATATATATATATATATATGGCAAGCTGGGACCCGTATAAGTAGACCCTAATTCAAATTAAACTTAGCTCAGTTATAAATGAAGGTACATAAAATATCATACCACAAAATGCTGTCAACCCGAATTCTAACATTAATTCGGTAAGTTAAAAAAATTGTATATATCACCTTTACATAGCATATGCCCTAAATACGAGCGCTCGACAAAATAATACTCAGCTAGACTTGTACACCTATTCATAGGTTTAACCTAACTCATGGAACTTCCTTGATAAATACAAAAATAATAAGAGAGATTATAAATAAAAAGATCAAGTCATCGTAATATACCACCAGCCTTGCCTCAAATCACTCTGTCGTAGGGGTGGCCCCCACCTAAACCCAGCAGGCCTGGTAGGAGATTATAAGGCCCAGAATAGGCCATGTGTAATAACATAACTGCCCCCAGAGGGGATAACCAGATGTAAGGGTATATCTGTAAAAGCACTCCTCATGTGTATATATATATGGGTAAGCTATGGGGAGGACCCAGGCCATTACACTTATCTTCATCACTCTCCACTACCATCTCTCTCTCTGTTTGGTCTGTAGCCACAACAGTTGGCGCCGTCCGTGGGGACGACGAAGACATGCCTGAAGACCGAAGGAAAAAAGATGGCACCGAAGAGAGCTTCACCAGCGGCGGCGAGGGGAAAGAAGACGGATGGGTCAGAGCAGCGTGTGAGCACCAGGGCTTCGGCATCGGCCGCCGAAGGAGTTGGCGGCGGCATACGCGCCGTGGTCGCGGGCATCGACGCCCGCGCGGCAACAACCGACCCCGCCAGCACCGCTACGACGACACCTAACCCTGTCGCTGGCACTGCAACGACAGCCCCCGCCACCCTTGCCGGTAGCGCAGATCCGGCGGCCGGGGGTAGCCGCAACGAACCATCCGGCGGATCTGGAGATCGTGAGGCGATGGTCCCTGCACCAGCCTGTCCACTGGGTGTTCCGGCGGCCCCAACGACACCTGCGGTGGAAAGCGCTCTACTAGTAGCCCTCAACGCGTTCCAGCGGGAACTCGGGGACCTTCGCGGGGCCGTCCGAGATATACAAGGGGCTCGGAGCCAGCAGGTCACGCCGGTAGTCGCGCCCGAGCCCACGCCAGAGAAGGTGGACAGCCGCGAAGCCCCCACGTCTAGCCGTGTCCCGTTGAGACGCGTAGATCCGGAATCTCCGCTTTCGGCGGGGCTGCAGCAGGCGGCGTGGCCCGAAGACTTCAAGTTCCCTCGCATCATCGACCCGTACAAAGGCGACACGGATCCTCGTGAGTTCGTGCACGTGTACGAAACCGCGATCGAGGCCGCGGGCGGAGACGACACCGCGAAGGCGAAGGGACTCCCCCTCGCACTGCACGGAGTGGCGCTCTCTTGGTTTTTTACCATAGAGCCGGGCTCCATCTACGCGTGGGAACAGCTTCGCGACCGGCTTCGTAGCAACTTTCAAGGACATTATGTCGAGCGGATCAATGCGGACCAGCTCTTCGCTGTGAAGCAAGGACCCTCGGAGACGCTCCGGGGCTACTTCAAGCGCTTCGACAAGATTCGAGGCCAGGTAAACGATGTTAATGAAACCACAGTCGTTAATGCAGCCATACAGGGCCTTCGCCCGGGCCCGATGGCCGAATACAACGCGCGGAGGCCAATCACGACAGTTGCCAAGCTCTTCGACAAAATGGACGGGTATGCGCGGGCGGAGGAGGATGCGCGAAGACGCAGCATCACCGCCCCTGGCCTCGCCCATGAGGAGCACCCCCCGCGCGAGGTCAGGGTGGGTGGTCCCTCCTTGAACCTGGGCCGTAGCCGAAAGCCCCGAGGAGGCCCTCCCCGAGGCAGGGAGGCCGAGGTACAGGAAGGCTCCTCATGGTGCAGCCCTAAACCTCGGCGCCGCCAGCGCCGGTCGCAGGCGGCCCACCATGTCCTCGCCACCGAGAGCGCCCGCCAAGGACCCGACCCCGCCTCACGGAGGGGAGACCGGGGATCGGAGGGCGGATTTGACTACGGCAGCCAACCCCACGCAGAGCAAGAGCTCCTGCACTATGGCAAGTGGTGCGAGGTACACGGCTACGGCGATCATTACACAAGGGCATGCATCGCGGTGATGGAGCTGCGGAGGGCGACGGCCGAGTCTCGGGCTCCGCCTACTCGTCCCCCCGCCGAAGCCCACGTAGGGCACCCAAGGGATAGCCCCATACGGGCCACCGCAACGGAGGGCGCGCAGCATCGCACCGTCAACGTCATCACCGGAGGCTCCTCTTCAAAAGCCCCCGGGGAGCAGCCGCAACTGTGGATGCCGCCCCGCAACATCACCTTCGACTTGAACGATGCCAGGGGCGTGGAGTACCCTCACCAAGACCCTCTAGTCATCCAGGCCCACATAGCACGCTGTGAAGTCAGGCGCATCCTTGTCGACGGGGGAAGCTCCGCGAACATCTTATTCGCAGAAGCCCTCAACCGCATGGCAATCCCCCGAAGCCGGCTAGAGCAGCCAGGAGCTCCACTTCAAGGCTTCGTGGGTCAACCGCTGCAGGTCCTGGGGCACGTGTCCCTTCCTGTCACTTTCCGTCAGGAGAGCAACAAAGGTAACATCCGGACCGAGCATGTCACCTTCGATGTCGTGGATATCCTGCACCCCTACAACGCCATACTGGGGCGACCCGCCATTAACTCTTTCGAGGCAATCCCGCACCACGCCTTTTTGTGTGTAAAGCTCCCGGGCCCGGAGGGTGTCATCACCATCTTCGGCGACTAGGACTTGGCCAGACGTGCCGAAGGCGGCAGCCGCGTCCCGCATCGCCCGGTGCATGCCCTCTCCGGCGGGCCCGGTGATGGGCCCTCCGCTCACGGGTGGACGCCCAAGCCTCGGCCCGAAGGCGGCGTCAAGAAGGTGCCGCTCCAGGCGGAGGGGCAGTTTGTGTCCATCGGCGAGGGGCTCCCGCCGGGGGTCGAACGGGAGCTGCTCCGAGTGCTTCAGAACAACGTTGACATCTTCGCATGGTCCCCGGAGGACATCAAGGGCGTAGACCGAGCAGTAATCGAGCATCGTTTGGCGGTCCGCCCCGACGCCAAGCCGGTCAAGCAAAGGCTCCGGCGTATGTCGATGGATCGGCAGCAGGCGGCCAAAGCAGAGGTGGCGAAGCTTCTTCGCGCCAGGGTCATCCGCGAGGTCCACCATCCAGAATGGCTCGCCAACCCGGTGCTAGTCAAAAAGGCCAGCGGGGCCTGGCGCATGTGCATCGACTTCACGGCACTCAACAAGGCGTGCCCGAAGGACAACTACCCCTTGCCGCGCATCGATCAGCTGGTTGACGCCACTGCTGGGTGCGAACTCATGAGTTTCCTGGACGCCTATTCCGGCTACCACCAGGTATACATGGCCGAAGACGACGAGGAGAAGACCAGTTTCATCACACCACTTGGGACGTTCTGCTGCGTCAGAATGCCCTTTGGCTTGAAGAATGCAGGCGCTACCTTCACCCGACTCGTCGCCATTGCCCTGGCCGCCCAGCTTGGGAGGAACGTCGAAGCCTATGTCGATGATGTGGTGGTCAAAACTCGGCAACTTGCTCTACACGGCCGGGACCTCCAGGAGACCTTTGACAACCTCCGGAAGGCAGGCATCAAGCTCAACCCCGACAAGTGTGTCTTCGGGGTACAGGCGGGCAAACTCCTAGGTTTCCTCGTGTCCGGGCGGGGCATCTAGGCGAACCCCGACAAAGTAGACACCATCCTGGGTATGGAGCCGCCCAAGACAACGAGGGAGGTTCAGAGGCTCGCGGGCCGCATGGCAGCATTAAGCCGCTTCCTCTCCAGGGCGGCGGAGCGGGGCCTGCCGTTCTTCAAGACACTCCGCGGGTGTGATGGATTTCATTGGGACGGAGACTGCACGAAGGCCTTTGACGAGCTCAAGCAGCACCTGGCAAGCCTCCCAACTCTGGTCGCCCCAGCACCAGAGGCTCCCCTCCTGCTCTATCTGGCCACGTCAGCCACCGCGGTCAGCGCCGTCCCCGTCTTAGAGGAGGGCGCCACGCAGCGGCCCGTCTACTTTGTCTCCGAAGCCCTTCAAGGCGCCAAGACAAGATACACGGACCTTGAGAAGCTCGCCTACGCGCTGGTCATGGCCTCCAGGAAGCTTCGACATTATTTTCTGGCTCACCCGATCACAGTGCCTTCCTCATTCCCCCTGGCAGAGATGCTACATAACAAGGAGTCCACAGGGCGTATCGGTAAATGGGCCACCGAGCTCGCTCCCTTCTCCTTGACGTATGCTTCGCGGACGGTAATTAAATCCCAAGTCCTGGCGGATTTTCTCGCCGAATGGACCCCGCCCGCCCAACCCGGCCAGACGCACGATGATCCTGTCTGGACGCTTACAATCGACGGAGCTTACAGCGTCGCCAGCGCAGGCGTAGGGGCGGTGATCATCACGCCCGAGGGACAGCGTTTGCTGTACTCGGCGCGGCTTGCCTTCCCCGCCACCAACAACACGGCTGAATACGAGGCACTGCTCTTTGGCCTGGCAAAGCTCAAGGCAGTCGGCGCGAGACGGGTGTTGGTCCGCACCGACTCGCGCTTGGTGGCCGGCCATGTGGACAAGTCATATCAAGCCAAGGACCCTGAGTTGGCCAAATACCTCGCAGCGGTGAGGGCGAGGGAAAGGCACTTTTTGGGTGTCACCGTCAAGGCCATCCCCCGGGCGGAGAATGAGCAAGCCGACGCCCTCGCCAAGGCGGCCAGCCAGCAACTGCCCCCCCCGAGGGGGCATTCTACGAGGTGTTAGCAAAGGCGGCCATCGCGCAGGACAACCGGGACGCGGCACTTGTCCACCGCATTGATCGGCCATGAGATTGGCGAGAGCCCATTTTCAATTTCTTACAAGGTCTCGCCGAGCCGGAGGACCCTGCCGAACTGCGACGCTTGCAGCACCGCGCACGGTCCTTCCAGGTGTTCGAAGGGACACTCTACAAGAAAGGGGTTTGCGCGCCGCTCCTGCGCTGCCTCTCGGCTGCGGAGGGAAAGGAACTCTTGGCGGAAATCCACGCGGGCGTGTGCGGATCCCACCTGGCGCCGAGGTCATTAGTCGGCAAGGCGTTCAGACAAGGCTTCTACTGGCCGACTGCCATCACCGACGCCCAGGACCTCGTCCGTCGGTGCCAAGGGTGCCAGTGGATGGCGCGCATCATCCGCAGGCCCCCGACAATCCTCAACCCAATTCCCCCGGTGTGGCCACTGGCGCGCTGGGGTCTCGATATAGTAGGACCACTTGCCCGAGCTCCAGGGGACCTCCGGTTCGTGGTAGTCGCGCTGGAGTATTTCTCTAGATGGCCGGAAGCGATCGCTCTGGCCAAAGTAACTTCTGCGGCCATACAGCGCTTCCTATGGCAAAACATCATATGTCACTTCGGTGTGCCTCGGGAGCTCACGGTCGACAATGGCCTGCAATTCGACGCCACCCTCTTCAAAGATTATTGTGGCAGCATGGGCATCACCCTCCGATTCGCCTCGGTGGGCCATCCCCAGTCCAACGGGGCGGTCGAACGGGCGAATGGCGCCATTTCCGCCGCCATCAAGAAGCGCCTGGTTGGATTGCCGAAGGGATTCACACCGTTTAAACTCCTCTTCGGTGACGAAGCGGTGACGCCCGAGGAAATCAAGGCTGGCTCGCGAAGGGTCCTCGTCCAAGCACCCGAAGACGAGCGCCGTGTGTCCTTGGACCTCCTCGACAGGATACGGGCAGACGCAGCCCACCATGTCGAGAAGTACGCGTGGCAGACAATGCGTACTCGGGACCGCTCTATATGCCCGCGGGGGTTCAAGCCTGGGGATCTCGTCCTCAGAGTGGCGCTCCAGGCCGAAACCGTTGGCAAGCTGGAGTCCAAGTGGGAAGGGCCGTACATCGTAACAGAGGCATTGCCGAAGGGGGCGTACTGCCTCGCCACGCTCGAAGGACAAGCCTTCCGGCACACATGGAACGCGGACAGGTTGCGGCGGTACTACGCCTAGAAGCAGGACAGCAGGCGTAGAGCCACCAGCCCGTTGTTAGGCGATGCTCGCCCGCGCAAACGGGAGTTCAATAAAGGTTGCTGTTCCCATCCCCTGTCCGCGCTGAGCAGAACAAAGTCCACGGACTTTAAATAAGACGTAGCGTCGAGGTTCGCCTCCGCACGCGCGAGTCTCCGGACTATAAAGAAGACGTAGTGTCGAGCCTAGCTCCGCACGCACCAGTCCACGGACATTAAATAAGACGTAGCGTCGAGCCTAGCTCCGCACGCGAGAGTCTGCAGACTATAAAGAAGACGTAGTGTCGAGCCTAGCTCCGCACGCACCAGTCCGCGGACTTTAAATAAAACGTAGCGTCGAGCCTAGCTCCGCACGCGAGAGTCTGCGGACTATAAATAAGACGTAGCGTCGAGCCTAGCTCCGCACGCACCAGTCCACGGACTTTAAATAAGGCGTAGCGTCGAGCCTAGCTCCGCACGCGAGAGTCTGCGGACTATAAATAAGATGTAGCGTCGAGCCTAGCTCCGCACGCACCAGTCCACGGACTTTAAATAAGACGTAGCGTCGAGCCTAGCTCCTCACGCGAGAGTCTGCGGACTATAAATAAGACGTAGCGTCGAGCCTAGCTCCGCACGCACCAGTCCACGGACTTTAAATAAGACGTAGAATCGAGTCTAGCTCCGCACGCACTCTACGGAGTATAAATAAGACGCAGCGGGGGGACGCCTCCGCGCGCACTCTAAGGAGTATAAAGAAGACGTAGCGTCGAGCCTAGCTCCGCACGCACCAGTCCACGGACTTTAAATAAGACGTAGCGTCGAGCCTAGCTCCGCACGCGAGAGTCTGCGGACTATAAAGAAGACGTAGCGTCGAGCCTAGCTCCGCACGCACCAGTCCACGGACTTTAAATAAGACGTAGCGTTGAGGGTCGCCTCCGCACGCGCGAGTCTCCGGACTATAAAGAAGATGTAGCGTCGAGCCTAGCTCCACACGCACCAGTCCACGGACTTTAAATAAGACGTAGCGTCGAGGTTCGCCTCCGCACGCGCGAGTCTCCGGACTATAAAGAAGACGTAGCGTCGAGCCTAGCTCCGCACGCAATAGTCCACGGACTTTAAATAAGACGTAGCGTCGAGGTTCGCCTCCGCACGCGCGAGTCTTCGGACTATAAAGGAAGTCATAGCGTCGAAGTTCGCCTCCGCACGCGCCACTCCACGAAGTATAAACGAGACGCGGAGACCTGCCCTCCGCGTTCGGCGGCAGGTAACACCAAGCATAAGGTACTATTTGGTTCCATTATAAACGCAAAGGGATTACATGGTTCCAAGGCCCGCCATGCCGACAGGGACGCATTTTCCAGGACACGGCGGTTCTCGGCAGTAGACTCCGCCAGCTGGGCCTTCTCCCCTTCTAGGACGGCGATCTGCTGCACGAAGGCGGCGCGCTCCCCAGCCGTGGCAATCTGAGCTTCCGTGGCCTCGAGTTGTGCGGCCACCAGGGCGTCCCCCAGCGCGCGAAGTTCTTCATCCTTCGCGGCGAGAGCAGTGTTTGCTTCGCGGAGGCTGGCTTCCAGAGCCCTCCGCTCCCGGACGCGGGCCTCGTCAAAGGACCAGCCGAGGGCAAGCGTCTGGCAGAAAACAACAAATCAGCAGGCGTCCAGAAATACCTTACAAACGGAAGCGCACGTATTTACCCTCATCTCAGAGCCCTGCAGCGCGAGCGCTAGGAGGTCCCCTGCGCATGACGACAGCGCCTCTCGGTTGAGGCCGTTATCGGCACACTCTGCGGCTGTGGTGAGGTCGCAAAATACCTCCGGGCGAGGGAGGAAGTCCGAGCGAGCGAGCCCCGGCCCCAAAGCGCCCAGATTTATCGCGGCCACGGCCACGTCAGCAGCAGCGGACACCTGCGGGGCATCCTGCACAAGGCTCCCAACTTCGCGCATACCTCCGCTGCTCGATCCTTCGCCACGTACGGGAGACGTCGTCTCACCTGATGTCGGCAAAATGAGCGAGCAGATCGGAGAGAGTCTCGCGAAGTTAGGTGAAGAAAGGGACCACACCTACCTCCTGCGCCCCTCGTCGCGGTCGGAGGTGGCGCCGGTTCGACCGCCCAGGGGGAGGCAGGCACCTCGACGCTCGGGGAGAACGTCTTCTCGACCGTGCCAAACGTCGTAATCCCGCGGCAAGGCCCCGCAACAGCGTATCGACCCCTAGTTGGCGGCGAGGACTGCATCCGAGGGCGTTTCTCCTGCGGTGGCACAGGCGAGTCTTCCACGGCAGGACCAGCTCCAGTCACTGTTGCCCCCACGGCTTCCTCTGTAGGGGGCACGCCCTCGTCGGCCGCTGCGGTTGATAACGCACCTTCCACCGTGGTTGGCTCGCCAGGAACGGCGCCACCCCCCGGGTTGATGAATTCCAACTCAACGACGGCCGCGAGCCCAAGCACGGGCTCGTGGGCGTCGGCAGAAGGTGCCGGGGGATCCGCGGCGGTGCGCCCCTCCGAAGCAGTATGGCCAGGCCCACCGCCGGTCGCACGCCTCGTCTCAGCTGGGCTAGCCGCCGGAGGGGCTGCAGGGTTGCGTATGGCGGCCGGGGAACGGGCCCGGCATCGCGAAGATAGCACCCCCGAGGGGCTAGCACCGCCCTGAGCGCCCGAAGTCCCAGCGGGAAGCTCTTCCGGCACCGCACGCTCGGGCACGGCAATGCCCACAGCCTCGCAGGTGCGGTTTACCCGCCCCTGCTTAGCCGCCTTGACTGCGGCCTCGCGAGCCCGGTGCTCCTTAAGCGTGTATGGGCCGAGGAGCGTCAGTCAGGCGGAAGCCAAACAGATACAATGGCGCGGGTAAAGCGTACTGGGCGACTTACAAGGGGCAGACGGCGGCAGCAGGCGAAACACGGATGGATCGAACCCATCCTCGCGGGGGCCATTCTGTCCAACATACTTTCCCCGGGAGGAGAGTGGCGCCGCCCCATACATCGTGAACTCCTCGGCTAGGTCGCGCACGCTCATTCGATGGGCGACACCGACAAGGCTCTGTAGCTTCTGCGTGTCGTCGATCTCCGCCTTCAGACTCGGCGTGTTGTTAAACGAGATCGGCCTACCTCTGCAATGCATTCTGCTCTTGTCGGTCACGGTGTAATAGAACCACCACCGCGTCCAGCCGGCCGCCCACTGCCCTGACAAGGCTGGCACAGGGAACAACGTCGCACAGGACGCCCGGAGCACGAAGTCCACACCGCCGAAGTTGGACACCGCCCCGTCAACCTTTCTGGGTCGACAGTGTGCGTCGTGCAGGGTGGCGAATAAGCTCGCGCTGGGACGCCACCCCTCTGTCTGCATCGCCCACGTGAAGACGGCCAGGCGGAGTATCGCGTGGGGCGTCAACTGGGCTAGCTCCAACTGGTAGGCCCGCAGGACTTCGCCCACGAACAGCGTGCAGGGCATTCGAAGGCCGGCATCGAAGAACGCCACGAAAACAATAGCCTCCATGGCCCCGGGCTTCGGCTCCGTCGCGTCCCGACGGGGTAGGCGAGCCCCATTGCGATCCACGATCTTCCCCTCATCCACGAGTCGCTGCAGCGTCCCTTCAGTCATGCGGCTCTTCCCCAGCACACGGGAGCAGGAGCCTCCCGAGTGCTCCATGGCATTCCACCACTTGTTGGCGCGCGAGCTCCCCCGCGGCACCAATTTGTACTCTTGAGAAGGATGGGTCACCTCGCCCTGGCTAGGCAAGGAAACACTGCGGGGGTGGTAGGCAGCATCGTCCTGGCTGGCCATCGCTCTTCGCGACAAGGGAGGAAGATGCAAGCAAATGAGCAACTGGCATGAAAATTAGCACGGGCGGAAGCGAAGCAGCAGATCAAAAAGCAAAGCAAGAAAGGGTGCCTCCACCCCAACACTAGCACCTTATAAAGCCCGCTCGCCTGCCTTGTGGCTCAGCGCACAGACGGATCAAATTCCCAGCGATTCGGCTATCCAAGATTTGGAACGAAGAACTGCCGGAACCTAGGGGGCCGTGTCAGGTAGGTGGCCAAGCAGCGCACAACGCCCCTACATCCTCAACACGCGTCCAACTTCTCGGGGGACGAGGCGAACGGCCGCGGTCACACAATCGCTCACATCCCACGACGCACCAATCGGAGTCGCCACGTGCCCCACCTGCAGCATGGCAGACTGCACGATGCGACAGCCTGACTTCTGCCAGGTCAGGCGTCGGCGTGATTCAAGCCGCCATTAAAAGCGCACTACCAGACTGCAAGGTCACAACAGCCACGGAGCGCACGCGTCTACTTCGACTTGGGCGCCAGCTTCGCTGCCACCCGTTCGAAGGGTAGGGGACGGAGCGCGCGCGTCTACTTCGACTTGGGCGCCAGCTTCGCTGCCCACCAGTTCGAAGGGCAGGGGACGGAGCGCGCGCGTCTACTTCGACTTGGGCGCCAGCTTCGCTGCCACCCGTTCGAAGGGTAGGGGACGGAGCGCGCGCGTCTACTTCGACTTGGGCGCCAGCTTCGCTGCCACCCGTTCGAAGGGCAGGGGACGGAGCGCGCGCGTCTACTTCGACTTGGGCGCCAGCTTCGCTGCCCACCAGTTCGAAGGGCAGGGGACGGAGCGCGCGCGTCTACTTCGACTTGGGCGCCAGCTTCGCTGCCACCCGTTCGAAGGGTAGGCGACGGAGCGCGCGCGTCTACTTCGACTTGGGCGCCAGCTTCGCTGCCCACCAGTTCGAAGGGCAGGGGACGGAGCGCGCGCGTCTACTTCGACTTGGGCGCCAGCTTCGCTGCCACCCGTTCGAAGGGTAGGGGACGGAGCGCGCGCGTCTACTTCGACTTGGGCGCCAGCTTCGCTGCCCACCAGTTCGAAGGGCAGGGGACGGAGCGCGCGCGTCTACTTCGACTAGGGCGCCAGCTTCGCTGCCACCCGTTCGAAGGGTAGGGGACGGAGCGCGCGCGTCTACTTCGACTTGGGCGCCAGCTTCGCTGCCCACCAGTTCGAAGGGCAGGGGGCGGAGCGCCCGCGTCTACTTCGACTTGGGCGCCAGCTTCGCTGCCACCCGTTCAAAGGGTAGGGGACGGAGCGCGCGCGTCTACTTCGACTTGGGCGCCAGCTTCGCTGCCCACCAGTTCGAAGGGTAGGGGACGGAGCGCACGCGCGCCTACTTCGAATCAGGCGTCCGCCTCCGCTAACACCATCCCAGACTTTGGGCTCCCCAACCACAAGCTTGGAGGCATTCACAGGCCGCAGGGGACGGAGGGGGCCAAAGGACTCGGCGACATGGCTTCGGCCCTGTGAAGCCCTTCACCATGAGAGGCTCCTGTCGTAGGGGTGGCCCCCACCTAAACCCAGCAGGCCTGGTAGGAGATTATAAGGCCCAGAATAGGCCATGTGTAATAACATAACTGCCCCCAGAGGGGATAACCAGATGTAAGGGTATATCTGTAAAAGCACTCCTCATGTGTATATATATGTATGGGTAAGCCATGGGGAGGACCCAGGCCATTACACTTATCTTCATCACTCTCCACTACCATCTCTCTCTCTGTTTGGTCTGTAGCCACAACACACTCGAATCACCCATTAACTCATAGTAAAACTAAAATTGAGTTTACTCGGATTTATTTGGATCTTTTGAGTTATTTGCTTTCATTTGGATTCAGTCGATTATCGCGTAATTAGAAATTGGGAGTCGTGAAGATTCAGTGGATCCAGTGAAATCAAGCTCGAAGTGAAGATAGAGACCAAAAGCTCAAGAGAAAGCATTGTGTGAGCTCAAGACCGCGGTAAACAGTGCCAAGCGAGTCAATACTTTGATCATGTTGAACCTACATTTTACGCAAATCACTTTGGTTTAAATTATCAAATTGCATGCTGTTATTTTATTTGAAAATGCATGTTAATTTAAGATTCTAGTTATGTGCCCATTATTTAACTTGATTAATATTATACCTCCTTTGGAATATTGGGATATGTGAACTTTGTCGTCCTAGCAAAAATTTATAATAGTAACCTTTCGAAAATAAGTCCGTAATTATATGCCATGCTTAGTGTTGCTTAGATACTCATGGGCGCGAGAACTCTCAAGCATCACTTTTAATCATGAGAAAATTTGGTTGGGCAGTCATGGTGGTAATGATTGGTGTATATGTTGGATGTGGTTATTTTATACTCCCAAAAACCCCAAATTGCTTATTTATCTGGGCGGATGGTTCGGGGGTGTGGTGCAGGGGTGCACGAGAGTGTTGTTTGTGGTAGAACCGCCCAGATACCCTAAGGACTTAATCTTGTCATGACCTCTTGTGTAAAACAAGTACAATCACAAGTCTGTAAAGTACAACTTGGCCTAGTAAATTTACCGGACCCCGAAAGTCATCATCATCGGTGGAGGATAAGTGGTGGTGCAAGTAGCAATTCTGGGTGACGACTTGAATGGGACACTCTTTGTGAGTGAAGTTCTTCTGCGGCGTGCTAGCAGTACAGGGAGTCAGCTGCTAGGCACATAGGAGGGGGAACATCCCGCACAACGTATAAGACCCACCGCAAGTGGGAGCGGCCCATAGGGTGAGATGATGGACGGGGCGAGGTACTTTGAACTGTTACTGTGATGGTTCGCTCAACCGCACAACTAAGGAATCGTGTGGGGGCAACGAGTAAACCGTCTCTTGTGGGTAAAGTGTGCAAACTCTGCAGAGTCAAAACTATTCAAATAGCCGTGCCCACGGTCAAGGGCGGACATGGGAACTTAACTAGATATAATTCTATTTAAAAAAACATTGTGGGTGGTAATGGAAAAGTGGAGGGCAGTGGAAAGCCCGGATTTGTGTTGCCCTGGGTGTGGTCCCAGTGATAGTGTAAGTGGCTATAACGCTGAAGGTCTAGCATATGATGCAGAGACCATGTAATGGTGGATGGAATCTGGATCGATATTATTATTGCATTCTCTTACACATTATGTTTTTATTCAAAACTGCTAGGTCTCAGGAAATTTTTACGTAGTATATTTTAAATAATGATAATACTTCCCACAAAGTAAAATGTTAGGAAGAGTAAATAGAATTGTAAGAAAAGATGATGGTTGTTGAGGTAAACATATAAAGATGTTGGTGGATTCACGTCGATCATAAAAAGGATACGATAGTGTGGATTCTAGAGAAATAAATTGGTGGAGCCTAAAAGAATATATATGCTAGATAGACAATTTGAATGATTTTTGGAGAATTAGGAGGTACATAGGTAATTGCTGGATTACAACATTGATAACTAATATAAATTCTTGGGAGATGGTGGTGATAATAGGATTAATAGAATTTGATCGATTACTGGGTGGTTCAATTGAATCTTTGGGAATTTGGAGGAATGATAATAATAATTATTGGAGTATAATCTTGATCAATGAAGATATTGGTGGATGTATACTAAGGAATCGTAGATTTGATCACTGATATTCTTGGTGGAGGGGTACTAGTGAACTAGTTAGAGTTAAATAAGAGAGATTATTGGAAGATCAAATTATGGTTTTGGAGCAATAACAAAAGGATTAATTTATTAGAAAGTCCTGATACAAATGATGTCGGTGGATTTAAAAGTAATTACGTTAGAGGATCAATAAAATTCAGAAGTGAAGAGTTGATGAATAGTTATTACAAGATTGGATTATTAGGAATTCATAACACAAAAGATATTGGTGGATTAGATAAATGATGTCGCTAGCTGTTCGGAGTTTTAGACAGCACTTGATCGGTGGATTATATAAATTATGATACTCACTGTTTGGAGATTGAGGCAACAATTGATCGGTGGATTACATAATTGATGATATTCGCTGTTTGGAGTTTTAGACAGGAATCAATTTAGAAAGTATGTGCTCGATGGATTAAATAAATAATGTCGCTCGCTGTTTGGAGTCTTAGACAACGATCAATAAAGAAAGTGTATTTTGGTGGGTTATGTCAATTATGGTAATCACTATGTGGAGTTTAGGCAGCAACAATGACACAACGATTAATTAATAATAATGCTACTAAAAGCGATTTTCGGAAAATAAAATAACCCGAGCCTCTCCTTTGATAAGCCATGCATACTATTTATTTGCATCCTGTGTATTGGCTCGCGGAGCACGGTGATTTGTGCTCACACTCGCTTTCACCACAAATCCAGAATTAGAATCAGATCACTGCGCTTCAGCAACATTATTTGGTCATGGTGGCAAGGAAGATGAAGATGTCGAGGGCTAGGTCGCGAACCTCCAGTTGGCTGCCTGTGGGCATGTCCTGAGAGTCTCACCTGTGTGTTTCATTTCCTCTGCTGCATTTTATTGATTTCGGCCAAATCGGCCCGTGATTAAGTCTACTATTAAATTTACGCTTCCGCATGATATGTATTTTGGTATTCATTTCTGTATCTGTGAACACTATCTACTGATCCAGGGAATAGTGCGGTGGAATCACAGAGGATGTTGGATTGTAATATCTGGGCCCTTACATGAGATACAATATATCCCTCAAAAGGATAATTTTCTCGTTGACCAATTGGCTTGAATGGCTTCTTCCCGATCACAAGTACCAATAGGAGGCTTCTTAGAGCAACTCCAAAAGCTGTCTCTGGTTAAACAGCAGAAATAACTCCTGATGAGATAGCCTCTCTCGAGTATGAGGATACTTGGATGGAACTCATCTACGAGTATCTTTAGAAGGGTTCAATAGCCGATGAGATCTCGAAGCAGATCATTTATCCTACAAGGCTAAAATGTATATTTTGGTCGGTGGGGTACTCTATAAACAGAGTGCTCAAGGGGTTCTCATGCCATGCATACCACAAAAAGAAGGATTACAACTCCTTCATGACATATATGGGGGCATATGTGGAACGCATGCTTCTTACAGGACGCTGGTCGGAAAAAACTTTTGATGAGGTTTTTACTGGCCAACTGCCCTTAATGACACCAAAGAGCTAGTTAAAAAGTGTGTACAATGCCAGTTTCATAACAGGCAAATACACCAACCAGCTCAGGCCTTTTGTGACATGGGATCTTGACATCATAGGATCATTTCCAAAAGCACCAAGGGGCTTCGAATCCCTTTGTAACTATTGATACATTCACAAAATTGATTAAAGTTGAATCTATCACTGGTATAACAATGGAAACTACTACAAGGTTCATGATGAAGAGTGTGATTACTCAATTTGGGGTACCCAGTCGAATAATTATAGTAAGTAATTTCTCGAGTGCAAAGTTTCAAGAATTTTGAGAGAAAAGGGGCTTTGACCAGCTCATAAAGCACTTGGGAGCTTAGGTACAAGAATTACATTCGGTATTATGGGTAATTCACATGACTCACAGCCGGGTAACAAGTGAAACTCCATTCTTCCTAGTTTTTTGGGCTGAAGTCATGCTTCATCCAGAACTAAAGATTCGGTCGACAAGAGTCGAGAGCTTCGACAACTCCAACTAAGAGCAACTTTGAGTATATGACATTAACCTACTTGAAGAGAATAGGAATCAAGACTTAATCTTTTCGATAGTCTACCAACAAGTCATGCGTAAATACTACGATTGTAAGGTCCAACCTTACAGCCTTGCTGTAGGTGACATGGTATTGAAGAAAATTCAATCCTAGTCTAATTGGAACAAACTTACCCCAAGTGGGTAGGTCCTTACACAATGGTCAAAGTTACACGACCAGGCTAGATACAACCTGCCATGGAAGACGGCCATATTCTCTCAAACTCTTGGAATATCGACCGATTGTGTAAGTTCTATGTATAACTTTTCTACTCTTTCAATAAAGTTTTTAGTTTGTTCAATCTTTATCGTTGTATGTGGAGAGGAGCTTCTTTTATGTTTGTTCATCCACCTCTAGTATATTCAATATGTTCAACTAGATCAGAGAAAGAAACATTACCTAGTCGAAGTCTCTCCTTTTTGCATGTGCTCCTGCCCACTAAAAGGAGCTTCCTAGCATCGCATCATTCAACTCTTGCTATCAGTAAACAACAATTGAGTTAGCCAAGAAAAGTCGAACAAATTTAAATAAAGATCTATAAGTGTTGTCCTATTCTCGTTTATGCCTTCGATTTGATTAATTCTAGTCGAAGAAAGGTAACGTTACCTAGTCGAAGGCTTTGCATTCTACATGTGGTCCTGCCGACTAGAAGAAACTTCCTAGCGTCGACTCGTTCTTAACTTTTGCTACCAAAATATGATAATTGAAATTGACAACGATAGTTGTCTGAACTGCTCTGATCTCTACATACTTTATTATGTAATATTCACTTAGTTTATATGTAAAACTAAGTAAATAGTTGGGGACTAGGATAGAGTTATCAATATAACTTCAATTCCTAGTTGTACAACAATTATCTTTCATTCATTTTTGTCTTATGAGTACTAACTACTCAACAAGATGAATTGCAAGAAAAGGAAGATGGTTTTTCATTAACAAAAGGTAAGTTTTTGCAAAGATCCATATTACAAATCACTCCAATGAAGGAGAGCCGATTTGCATCTCTTCCATGATCTTATGACCAGTAGGCTCCAGCTCTTCGATCAGACGGACTACCTCTGCATCCGAGCAGTTAAAGTCGTAATCCATCGACTGAAGGTTGAGGCTTTGGTCGCATGCTGTAGGACCGGACAGGCAACAAAGGGGGGGTGATTGGTGCTATTGTAGGGGTGGCCCCCACCTAATCCCAGTAGGCCTGGTAGAAGGTTATAAGGCCCAGAATAGGCCATGTGTAATGACATAAGTGCCCCTAAAGGGGATACTCAGATGTAAGGGTATAATTGTAAAAGCACCCCCATGTATATATATATATGGAATACAGGCCATGGGGGGACCCAGGTCATTACCATCACTCTCTCCCAACTCTCCACTACGATCTCTCTCTCTCTCTGTTTGGTCTGTAGCCACAACAGTTGGCGCCGTCCGGGGGGAGGACAGGAGCAAGCCTGAAGTCCGAAGAAGGATGGGACCGAAAAAAGTCTCGTCGGCGGTGGCGAGGGGAAAGAAGGCGGCTGGGTCAGAGCGTCGCATGGGCACCAGGGCTTCGGCATCGGCTGCTGCGGGCGCGGGTGACGACGCAGGCGCGGTGGTCGAAGACGTCGACGCTCGCGCTGCGACGACCGACCCCGCCACCGGCGCTGCGACGACCGACCCCGCCACCGGCACTGCGACGACCAACCCAGCCACCGGCGCTGCGACGACCGACCCCGCCACCGGCGCTGCGACGACCGACCCCGCCACCGGCGCTGCGACGACCAACCCCGCCACCGGCGCTGGGGTGGCCAACCTCGTCAATGGCGCTGCTGCGACGACCGACCCCGCCGGCGCGACAGCAACCAGCCTCGCCGCCCTCACCGCAACGCTCGCCGGCAGTGCGGACCGGGCGGTTGGAGGTAGCCACAACGGCGCGACCGGTAGCTCGGGAGCTCGCGAGGCGATCGTACCCGTGCCGACCCGCCCGCTAGGCGCCCCGGCGGCCCTACCCGCGCAGGCGGTGGAAAGCGCCCTGGTGGCGGCCCTTAAAGCGTTCCAGCAGGAGCTAGGGGAACTTCGTGGGGCTGTCCGAGACATACAAGAGGCTCGGAGCCAGCAGGCCGCGCCAGTGGTTGGGCCGGAGCCTACGCCGGAAAGGGCGGACAGCCGCGACGCCCCGACATCCAACCGCGTGCCGCTGCGACGCGTCGATCCGGAGTCCCCGCTTTCGGCGGGGCTACAGCAGGCGGCGTGGCCCGAAGACTTCAAATTTCTCAGTGTCATCGAGCCCTATAAAGGCGACACAGACCCTCGCGAGTTCGTGCGCGTATACGAAACCGCAATCGAGGCCGCGGGCGGAGATGACACCACAAAGGCGAAGGGACTCCCCCTCGCGTTGCAGGGAGTGGCGCTTTCCTGGTTTTTTACCATAGAGCCAAACTCCATCTACGCGTGGGAGCAGATCCGCGACCGCCTTCACAACAACTTTCAAGGAAATTATGTCGAGTGGGTCGACGCGGATCAGCTTTTCGCCATGAAGCAGAAACCTTCCGAGAAATTCCGGGACTATTTCAAGCGCTTCGCGAAGATACGTTGCCACTCAAGGACATCAACGAAACCACCGTCGTTAATGCAGCTATACAGGGCCTCCGCCCGGGCCCGATGGCCGAGTATAACGCACGGAAGCCAATCAAGAGAGTGACGAAGCTTTTTGACAAAATGGAGGAATACGCCAGGGTGGAAGAGGACGCGCGGCGATGTCAAGGCGACGACTCCGACACCAACCAGGCCGGCGCCTTGGCGAAAACCGAAGATCCGCCGAAGGACGGTCCTTTGAAGGGAAAACGTAAGCCGGAGTCGTCCAAGGACGCGCCCGAGCGCAAGGATGCCCCGCGCGAGCCGTCCGATAGGCCCAAGTGCGGCCAGCAGAAGTCGAGGCGGGGCCAATACGTCCTCGACATCGAAGGCGGTTCCGAAGAAAGCGCTCCCGCAGGCCGGGGCGGTCGGGGGCGCCGAGGCTGGGGGCGCGGCCATGGCCGGGGCCGCGACGATAGAGGCCATGGAGATTACGACGATCAACACCAGGGGCTGTGGTGCGCAGTCCACGGTCGTGGAAACCACGACACGCGCACGTGCACCTCTATCGCGGCGCTCCGCGAGAGCGTCACCAAGGATAGGAACCTGGAAGCACGCCCGCCCGTGGTGGCCCACGTACAGCACCCATACGAAGCCCCCGCGCACATCCAGGCACAAGGGACGCAGCCCCACGAGGGTACTCTGCGGATCCAGGCCCATGTGCAGTAGCCTCAGGAGGGCTTTCTGCGGCTGCAGGCTCCGGAGGCCACCCACCGCAGGGTTATCAACGTCATCTCCGAAGGCTCCTCGTTGGAGTTTGCTTCGGCACGGCAGCGGAAGGCCTATGTGCGGAGGCTACACCACGTGGCGGCATATCCAGCACAGACACCGCCAGACTGGGCACAGCAGGAGGTCACGTTCACCCCGCCGATGCTCAAGGCGTGGAGCTTCCTCACCAGTACCCCCTGGTCGTCCGGGTCGTAATAGCGGGATGCGACGTGGGACGTGCCCTAGTCGACGGCGGCAGCTCCGCGAACATTCTGTTTGTGGCAGCCTTCGACCATATGGGAATCCCCCGAAGCCGCCTCAACCCATCAGGAGTCCCGTTGCAAGGCTTCGGAGGACAACCTCTACGGGCGCTCGGCCAAATATGCCTTCAGGTCTCCTTCGGCCAGGATGACAATGCAAGGGTCGAAGACGCCATATTCGACGTCATCGATCTCCCATACCCTTACAATGCCATACTGGGGCGTCCGGTCCTCAACTCCTTTGGGGCAGTACCGCATCACGGCTATTTATGCATGAAGCTCCCAGGGCCCCGGGCCATTATTACCGTTCGTGGCGACTAGGACATGGCCCGGCGCATTGAGCACGGCACCAAATACCCCCGTCGCGGTGACCAACGGCACACTTAGAACCGGCACCACAGCTCGGGGACCCACGGCGTCATTCGGGCACGGCTCGGCAAGCCCTACAGTTGGCTATACTACCGGAGGCTCCGGCCGCGCCAGAGACAAGTGGTTAGTACCTCCGCCACATGTAATCGCTTACCCGCGCAAACGGGAATGCAATAAAGTTCCGTTTGTCGCCACCTGTTATCATTGTGCAAACATACGCGGCAAGAGCGCGCAGAGGCTTCACCTACACGCGTACTCCCGAGGTACAAACCAAAGATGAACGATTCGCGTGTGCACTCTCCGTAGCCAGGGGTACGGGTATGAGTATAAACCAAAGACGCACGTTCGCGTGTGCACTCTCCGTAGCCAGGGGTACGGGTATGAGTATAAACCAAAGACGCACGTTCGCGTGTGCACTCTCCGTAGCCAGGGGTACGGGTATGAGTATAAACCAAAGACGCACGTTCGCGTGTGCACTCTCTGTCAAAGACACGGGCATGAGTATAAACCAAAGACGCACGTTCGCGTGTGCACTCTCCATCAAAGACACGGGCATGAGTATAAACAAAGACGTGTGGGGGGACGCCTCCGCACGCACTCTACGGAGTATAAATAAAACGCGGATGTTCTCCCTGCGCACTCTACTGAGTATAAACAAGACGCGAACCCCGCGCACGCCAGGGACTTCGTCCCTGTGCGTACTCTACGGAGTATAAATATGACGTGGATGTCGACCCCACGCACTCTACGGAGTATAAATAAGACGCGGATGTTCTCCCTGCGCACTCTACTGAGTATAAACAAGACGCGAACCCTGCGCACGCTAGGGACTTCGTCCCTGTGCGTACTCTACGGAGTATAAATATGACGCGGATGTCGACCGCACGCACTCTACAGAGTATAAATAAGACGCGGATGTTCTCCCTGCGCACTCTACTGAGTATAAACAAGACGTGAACCCCGCGCACGCTAGGAACTTCGTCCCTGTGCGTACTCTACGGAGTATAAATATGACGTGGATGTCGACCCCACGCACTCTACGGAGTATAAATAAGACGCGGATGTTCTCCCTGCGCACTCTACTGAGTATAAACAAGACGCGAACCCCATGCACGCCAGGGACTTCGTCCCTGTGCGTACTCTACGGAGTATAAATATGACGTGGATGTCGACCCCACGCAATGTACGGAGCATAGATAAAGCGCGGGTGTCCTCGGTGCACACCGCGGAACGCGAGGGCGGGGACATCAATCACGCTTGACGACAACACGTCAGGGCTCACCTTCGCGCACCACGGAGGTGAGCGCGAGGTGCGCCACCGAAGTCCAATCCCAAGAGGGGGCAACGTAGCAGGTCAGGCTGCCCTCAGGAAAGGCGCACGCGGAGTGCAAGATACACCAGAGGCTACCCCCGTCCTGGAGGGTAGAGGAACGGAGTCATAGCGTCGAGGTCCGCCTCCGCACGCGCCAGTCTACGGACTCTAAACAAGTCGTAGCGTCGAGGTTCGCCTCCGCCGAGGAAGGCCCCAGGAGTGCTCGCGTGCCCACTTCGGCTAGGCAGGCGGGGCCCCCGCACAACTACTGTCAGACCACCCGAAGCACAACGAGCAGCGCATATCCTAATTGCCAGCAGATGTATACATCGGGAAAATTTTATAAGTACAGAGGCCCGCCAGCAATCTGCCCCTCTAAGCCATTATTCGGCGGGCTCGTCCTTAACGCGCGCTAAGGCCGGGGCTCCGCCCGAAGAAGATCGGCCCGCCCAAAAGTTCAGCGACTCCTCGGCCCTTTGCCAGCGTCGAAGGCGCCGCCGGGTTGCAAGGTCGGACGCAAGCAGTCGTCCCCAGCAAGGAAGCTGCCCGGGGCACAGGTCAAATAGTCAGTTCGTAGAACAGGCGCGCCTTTTATTCACAAAAAGGGCGGACATTACAACGTACGCCTACACCTAGCCACCTCGGCGTCGCACCTGCGAGTTCTCGGCGCCTTCGGAGGTCCCAGCGCCGTTCTCGTCGCGTGGGGGGACCCCGTCCAGAAATTGGCTGAGGCTCCCCCCTGTAAAGGGACTTCCGGAGCTCGACCTGTGCGGCGGCCACTCCGGCGTAGTCCCAGATCCGCTCGTAGAAGTACATTACTCCAGCTCCGCCGGGCATCTGCAGATGGGGGTCCTCCAGCCTGGCGATGAGCGTGCAACCACGGTGCCGTAGGAGCGCGCACACCATACACGACGCCACGTAGGCACAGTGGTTGCTGAAGGAAGTCGCGGCACCACGCGCAGCGTCAGCGGCATCATTGATCCAGCGAAGGGTCCGCGACAGCTCCTCTGGGCCGAAGGCGTAGTCCAGTGTCTGCATGACATTCCATGCAACTACCGAAGCCTCGCCAAGCGTCCGTTCACGCTCTGCTAGAGTTGAGGCGAGTTCGCCTTTTTCCTTTTCTAGCGAGGCGACTTGTTGCAGAAGGCCGTCCCGCTCCGCCACGAACTCCCGCCGCATCACCTCCACGGCCAACTCCCGCGCCGAAGCGGCGAGTCCCTCGGCGTGCGCCTTCACCTCAGCGCACTCCGCTTCCAGCTGGCGGATGCGGGCATCCTGGGCACAACGGGCTCCCGCGGCTTCACGCAGCTCCTCCTCGGCGACCCGCAATCTATCTTCGAGCGCCCTTTGCGCATGAACATAGGCCGTTTACCGGGCCTGCCCCAGCACCAGTGTCTGTAGAGCAAAAACGACTCAGCAAGCTCAGCATAGCCAAGCATTGTCGCATAAGTAAGCACTTACCCTCAGCCCCGACACCTCGAAGGCGTCCCCGAGACGCTCCACCCCGTAGGCATGAAGCGCCTACTGGCTGACGCTGGCGGCCGCGTCATCCACGATCCCATGCCACGCCCTCAGCATCTCAGGCGGGGGAACGAAGTCCGCCGGACTGAGGCGGATGATATTCGCGCCACCGGCACCAGGGCCCTCGTGTTCCGTCAAAGGTCCCTCCGGAATAAGCGATGCTGCAGACAGAGACGCACATGAGCACTGCAGAGCGCAATGAACACAACACCGCGGAAGCCAAACCACCTTACCTTCGGTAGGGGAAGGAGGGCTCCGGGGGCCTGCCCCCCTAGTACTGGGTGGAGTAGCGGTAGCGCAAGTCCCAACATCAGGCGCGGTCCCGCCGAGAACAAAAGCCTCCGCGTTCGAGGTCGGCGCCGACCGTTCCTGCGCGGCGGACGGCGCGGTCTGGGGTGCAGCGGGAGCGTGCGCCACAGGAACTTCGGCGTATGCATCGGAGTCCCACAAGCTCCCGATGCCCGTCGCCACGACGAATCCCCTCGATGTCCGGTGAAGCTCCAATTGCAAACACGGCCGCTTAGCCGAAGCTAGGGGCGACGACGCCGCCCCAGCAGCCACTGCCGGAGAGGCCCCCGCGGCTGCAGCACTCGGAGGCGAAGCCCCCTCCGTGCCAACCTCGGCGGGGGGCAACTCGGTTCGGCCGCTGCTGCTGGTGAAGACCCAGCTCCTGGCGCCCCCACGGAGGACGTCTCCAGCGTTATGGCGGCCACGGCCGAAGGCTCCACCTCAGCACCGCCGGTCCTCTTGGATCCTGTCTCAACGACCGCCGCGAGTGGCGAGACTTCTCCTCTCCGGCTGCTCGTGGCGAGCCCGCCGTCCAGGGCATCCGTCAAAGATCCCTCGCCCCCGGCGTACGCGCCATCCAAGCCCGAGTCGGCGTACTTCGCGGAATCCGACTCCGTGTCTGTCGCGCCCTCGGGAGCACTGGCAGCAGCGGCGGCAGCCGCTACATCAAGCACGCTAGACGCCCCGCCTCGGCCCCTCTTGCGAGACGACGCCGTCCTTCTCGGCGCGCCGTTGTCTTGATCTTGCGGGGCCGGTTCAGCACGGTCCGGCACGGCAAGGCCCAGGGCCTCGCACACACGGTTTATCCGCCCCAGCCCCGCCTCGATAGTAGCGGACGCGCGCTACTCATGCTCCCTGCCGGTATACGGCCCGAGGAACACACACGCGGCCTGTTCCGCATCCTCCAGCCGGATCCCTAAAGCAACGCACGAGATGGCATCAAGATGTAAGCACTCTGCGCGAGCAAAGGGGAGGTATGGTCGAGGCTTACAAGGACTGGGGGGCGCCAGCAGCACGCAAACCCAGGGCAGAACGTTGTCGTCTCGGCGCTTCTCGGCGGCGAGGCGCCAGTCGTGGGCGAGCGGCGCCACACCGTACATCGTGTACTCTTCGGCGAGGTCGCGCATGTTAAAGTGGGCGGCCACGCCTACGAGCCACCGGGCCCTCCGCCTATCCTCGTCGTCGAGTGTCCGGCCGGGCGAGGTCTTAAACGCGATCGGCCGGCCCGTACACTCGAGGCCGCTTCCGCTCGCGACACGGTGATAGAACTACCGTTTCATCCAGTGCGACTCCCACTTCCCGCGAGTGGAGTTCGCAGGGAAGAGCTTACCGCAGGTCGACCGGAGAATAAAGGTGACGCTGCCAAAACTCGACAACGTCCCGTCCTTCTGCCCCTTGGGCTGGCATCGTGCCTCGTGCAGATAGGCAAACAACGAAGCGCTGGGCCAGCACGCTCCCGAGCGCAAGGCCCAACTATACACCGCCAGCCGGGCCATGGTGTTCGGAGACAGTTGCGCCAACTCCAGCCCGAAGGTCCGCAGCACATCGCCCACAATCGCCGCCGCCAGGATGCGGAGCCCTGCGTCGAAGAAGGCGACGAATACGACCGCCTCCGACTCCTCGGGATGTGGTTCCGTCTCGTCGGCGATGGGTAATCGCACCGCCTGGCGCTCGGACAGCCTCACCGCACGCAGGAGCCCCTGGATCGTCTTCTCGGTCACGAGCGAGGGGCCCAACTCATCGGAAAACGAGCCTTCCTTCGCCGCCAACCACCGCTTCTCTGCCACCGCCGGGTCGCGTTCGCTGAGCGTGTATTTCACCTCTAGCGGCAAAGACCGTCGGCGGATGCCGCAGGTACCAACCGCCTGGCTACAACCGCCGCCAGACGCCATCTCTCGCAAAAGGAGTATAGCCGCGAGAATACTACGGGAAGATAGAAGGCGATGCAAGCGAGAAGGGGGCGTAGAACTGCAGGGGCGCGGTTACAAGGGCTATTTCAAGCCACCTCGCCCCGATGCTGAAACGTCGCGACGGTCCGCGTGCGGGACACAACCGCAGTCGCGCAAGGGTCCGTCCCGCACAATCCCCCATAACCGAAGGCGGAGAGGCGCGACCACGGTGGGAAGGACCGTCACAGCACAACGCTCCAATAGCCTGCCGCCGCGTGGCAAATCCCGCACGAGATAGCTGGAGCACGCGAGGCCAGGCGTCGACACGATTTCAGCCGCCATTAAAAGCACATTAATGGGCCACAGGAGCACAACAGCTTCGACGCTGCGCCATTCACCGCTCGCCCCGTGTCCCCCTTCCCTAGGGAAGGGGCGAGCAGCTGCGGTGATGCAACCGATCACATCTCACCGCGCCCCAATCACAAGCCACCGCGTGCCCCGCACGCGCCAAGGCAGGTTGCATAGTACAACAGCCTAGCTCTGGCAAAACCGGGGGCCGGCGTGATTCCAGGAACCTTTACAGCGCATTGCCGCATCGCTCCAGCCCCGGCCTCGCATCCAAGAATCGCGCGTCTACTTCGGCTAGGCGCCAGCTCCGCTGCCACCCGTGCGAAGGGTAGGGGATGGAGCGCGCGCGCATCTACTTCGGCTAGGCGCCAGCTCCGCTGCCACCCGCTCGAAGGGTAGGGGACGGAGCGCGCGCGTCTACTTCGGCTAGGCGCCAGCTCCGCTGCCACCCGTTCGAAGGGTAGGGGACGGAGCGCGCGCGCGTCTACTTCGGCTAGGCGCCAGCTCCGCTGCCACCCGTTCGAAGGGTAGGGGACGGAGCGCGCGCGCGTCTACTTCGGCTAGGCGCCAGCTCCGCTGCCACCCGTTCGAAGGGTAGGGGACGGAGAGCGCGCGCGCCTACTTCGGCTAGGCGCCAGCTCCGCTGCCACCCGTGCGAAGGGTAGGGGACGGAGCGCGCGCGCCTCTACTTCGGCTAGGCTCCAGCTCCGCTGCCACCCGTGCGAAGGGTAGGCGACGGAGCGCGCGCGCGTCTACTTCGGCTAGGCGCCAGCTCCGCTCCCACCCGTTCGAAGGGTAGGGGACGGAGCGCGCGCGCGTCTACTTCGGCTAGGCACCAGCTCCGCTGCCACCTGTTCGAAGGGTAGGGGACGGAGCGTGCGCGCGTATACTTCGGCTAGGTGCCAGCTCCACTGCCACCCGTTCGAAGGGTATGGGACGGAGTGCGCGCGTGTCTACTTCGGCTAGGCGCCAGCTCCGCTGCCACCCGCTCGAAGGGTAGGGGACGGAGCGCGCGCGCGTCTACTTCGGCTTGGCGCCAGCTCCGCTGCCACCCGTTCGAAGGGTGGGGACGGAGCGCGCGCGCGTCTACTTCGGTTAGGCGCCAGCTCCGCTGCCACCCGTTCGAAGGGTAGAGGACGGAGCGTGCGCGGACATTTCAGCGCCAAGGCCCGCGCGACAACCTCATGACCTAAACCGGCAGGGGTTCAGACGCCTGGACTTTTCGTATTTTGGGAAGGCAAGAGAGGACGTGCGGCAGGATTTGACAGGTTCTCATAGACAGACAAGCTTCAGTACATCAACGTTCCTTGATGATAGCGCCAGTTGGCATAATCAGCGGATGCAGATGAACTCAAGCATATCTGTCTACGAGAACAGGTCAAACCTTGCCATCTTCATGCGGGAGCACGAACTCGCTCGTTGGCGCCTCCCACACATGGCAGAAGCAAAGGTCATGTCGTGCAAAGTTTGGCTTGTTCTCCTAACAGGCCACCTTCAGTGCAATAACATTTTTTCAAAGTAATGCGGACGAGCTCCATCAGGAACCCTGACTGAAGATAGGTCTGTTTAGGAGAACAGGGCAAACCATGCCGTCGTATACAGAAATGCGGCGTGAGGACAGGAAGCACGACTGGCTACCGATAACCGACCCTAACCAAGCTCCCAAGAAAAATGGACCTCCATCTGTACATCAACATCCCCCAAGCTGCTCACCGTCGCTAGGGAATGTCGATGCACGGAAGGGGCCCATTATAGGGGAGCAACCTCTATCCACGGACACGATGCAGGAACAATGCCGCACCAGCGCCGTATATATACCCCATCATCGGGGGACCCAACCGGCGGAAGTCTAACCGGCGGAAGTCCAATCGGTGGGGGAGCCAACCGGCGGAAGTCCAACCGGCGGAAGTCTAACCACCGGAAGTCCGTTGCCACATTAAGATGACCACGACGCCTCAAGGCCTGCACCGCGCCAAGCACACTTCGCCACATGGACGGCCAGAAGAAGGACCGTCGCAGCGCATCCGCTATCACTTAATGCGTGTGCAACGACTCAGGGGTAGGGGACGGAGCGCGCGCGTGTCTACTTCGGCTAGGCGCCAGCTCCGCTGCCACCCGTTCGAAGGTAGGGATGGAGCGCACACGCGCCTACTTCGGCTGGGCGCCAGCTCCGCTGCCACCCATTCGAAGGGTAGGGGACGGAGCGCGTGCGTCTACCTCGAACGCAATCCGGGCATTGCCTTCGGCTACGGCCTCAGCCCCGGGACCCACTGCACATCGAAGTTCCGCAAGTTCGGGGAAGTTCACAGGCCGCAGGGACGGAGGGGGCCAAAGGACTCGGCAACATGGCTTCGGCCCTGTGAAGCCCTTTACCATGAGAGGCTCCGGTTGTAGGGGTGTCCCCCACCTAATCCCAGCAGGCCTGGTAGATGGTTATAAGGCCCAGAATAGGCCATGTGTAATGACATAAGTGCCCCTAAATGGGATACTCAGATGTAAGGGTATAATTGTAAAAGCACTCCCCATGTATATATGGAATACAGGCCATGGGGGGACCCAGGTCATTACCATCACTCTCTCCCAACTCTCCACTACGATCTCTCTCTCTCGCTGTTTGGTCTGTAGCCACAACAGGTGCCTTTAGATTTTGTCTTCAAATATTCACATACTCATTTTTCTCCAATAGCTACTAAGCTATGAAGATTAAGATATAAGGTCTACTGGAAAATAGAGGAACACAGACCACTGTTTGACATAATCAGAGGACAGTGTGATCGAATTACGACCACTTGGTGGGAACGCGCCGTGGACAATTACGACCACTCAGCAGAAACACAACGTGGTGGAAATAGACAACGTAGTCGAAACAGGCAACGTGGTTGAAACAAACGACGTGGTCGAAATTGATGACGTGGTCGAAACTAATGACGTGGTCAAAACTGATGGCGTGGTCGAAACAGATAACATGGTCGAAACCAACATGGTCGAAACCAACGTGGTCATAACCAATGTGGTCGAAACCACCGTGGTCGTAACCAACGTGGTCATAACCACAGTGGTCGAAACCAACATAGTCGTAACCAACATGGTCGAAACCAACATGGTCGAACGCCAACGTTATCGAGGACCGACGTTGTCGATACCAATGTAGTCGATGTCCAATGTGCGGTCGAAATACCAGCGTAGTTCAGGACCAATGAGTGGTTCAAAACCAGCACAGTCGAAGACCGACGAGATCATGAACTACGTGGTCGAAGACCAATGTGTGGTCGACACCACTATAGTCACTGACCAAGGTGCAGACAGAAAATACGTGCAGCCGAACACCAGTGTGTGTGGTCGTAACAGTTCAGAAAGTGACTGAGAGAACTACGACCATTAAGTGATCGAAACCAGGTGTGGTCATGAATGACAAGATGATGCAGAGAAGTCGAGTGATCACATGACTTAGAACCATTGAGCGATAGAAAGCAAGTATGGTCATAAACGATTACAAGTACCGAAGGAGGCGCACGACCACTAGACAAGAACGATGCGCAGTTCTTTGCTCGTGGGAAGAAAATAGTCAAGATGGCTTTGCGTCCAATCCCACATGTCACAACAAGCAGTAGCATCGGAGAAATCAAATCAAGAACGACAACGAGATCGAAGCTTACACCGTGGTCGTAAGTCCGACAACCTAGTCGATAGCTTGCATAGTGGTCATAAATTCGACTACTTGATCGAAGTACAGTTTGAACAGAAATCGACTACCGGACAGAAGTCTCCGTAGTAGGTAACTATCAAAACCAAAGCCATTGTGATCGAAAGATGGTGCAGTCAGAACCAACGTGATCGTAAGCCAATGGAATGGTCGTACGATCAACGTGGTCGAAGACCATTGAGCACTTGTAATCGATTGTGGTCGTAAACAACTCATAAGGTAGTGGGGGCACTCGTCCAAGAGATCTACGACCATCGAGCAATCTGAAAGCAGTGCGATGAAAGAGTGTACACGGTCAAGAGGGAAAGCGCTACGGTCGAAACTTGACCGTGGTCAATAAATCGAACGTGGTCCAGGGCTTCTCGGAAGAACAGAGGAAGCTAGTAAGCGTACGACCGCCAGATCTAGAATCCAAATAACTTTTGAATAAGAGTTCAACTGGCCAAGGAACTTTGCACACAACATGGTTAGGGTCTCTGGAGGTTGCTCTGATCTTTAATTGAAAACTTACTAACCAGGATGAGAGCTTCACAAGATTTCGCTGAGAATGCCCAAAACCGAATTTGTGAGAATAAGAAGACAACCAGAATCGCTCGTGGTTCAAGGATAGCCAAGTTGGCTTGGAGTATAATCCCACATGTCACTGCGATTCAAAACAACCCCAAGAACTAGAAAGGAGAAGAGCAGATTGAAGATCCCAAGAAAAGGAAGAACAGAACAGAAACCAAATCAAGTCGAGCAATACACAAAACACATAGATGAAGATAGATGTATTACTCAGTTGAATGCTTTCACAGACACTCCCCTCGGGAGGACCAGGCTCTAACTCTAGAGCCAACACTCACTCTCAAACAGCCACTCGTCTCGTGAGGACCAAGCTCTAACCCTATAGCCACACCCACTCTCAGATCTAACTCCCATGGGAGGTAGAGGCGCCAGCCACCAAGGCTTGGGCACTAGCCCAACCCTAACGCTTGCCTCCCTTCTCCATTTTATAGACCCACAAGTGAACCCTAGACCTAATGGATCCAACCATTTGTCCACACCAGGATAACCCGTTAATCCCACCTAACACCGGGTTTTACACACGCACCCGTTAAGACAACATGACAAGAACACTTTAACAGAACAACCTCCTTTTTAGGTCTTGAGCATTTCTCCAAAACACCCCTATGCACCGTCCTGAAAGCTTCCCGTTTCCTTGTCGTCCAATCCTTGCGCATGATGGCACCCGGCATCCTGACCATCTGGACCTTCACTCCTCCCTGAGCCTAGTCCCAGTCTACCTCACCGTTGGCCATCATGTCCACCTCGGTAGCTCCTACTCCAGTTCCTCGTCGTTCCGGCTTGCAACTACCTCACCAACCTCGATCATCTTCAGTGTCTCCCTAACCTTTCTGGACCTTAACACCTCCCTGTGCCTAGTCCCAGTCCTCCTACGCCTCACCATGACCTAGCTCCGAAGTCCTGCAACCAACACAAAGAAGCAAACCATCACATAGCACCGCACAATACACAAAGATCATCAATTTGCACAATGCATGCACCCAAATTACTGATTCTAATCCTAGAACCAAGCACTATCCTCATGTTCACAAAGCAACAAACACCCTGGTCAACCCTGACCAAAACACCAGTAGTTCCAGTGAGCCACCTCAGCACAAATATTGGCCTAACATGACTTATGAGTACTCGGATGCACAAGAAATGAGGTACTCGTAGCCCACGAGATCCTTCCAGTAGCCTACGGACACACACAAGACCGCTACAACCATCAAACAGCTTGCTACGACCATCGAGACACAAGATACGACTATCGATCAGAGCGCTACGACTATCGTTCACATCAGCTACGACTTACCCAACCAAGTTGCTATGACCTACAACAACCACAATCGATGGCCACGAGCACCAATCACATAGGCTTCGACTTCTGCACCCGATCGCTATGACTATCAGCACCATTGCCTATGATCATCAATCGCAGGCTACGACTATCGACAACTGGTCACTATGACTTACGACTATCGATCACAAGCCAGGCAGAGCTACGACCATCGACTGGAGGCTACAACTGCCAAGTCATGGGAGCACTTGTCGACCACAAAGTCGTAAAACCCTCTACCGACCACCAAGTTATGAAAGCCACCTAGTCGTACGGGCCTCTGCCGACAACCAAGTCATAAGACCCCAGCCGATCCCCAAGTCGTAACACCGACTGCCAGCCAGCAAGTCGTAAAAGCTTCTGTGACTACCAAGTCGTAAAGCCAGACTGCGACCACCAAGTCATAAAGCTAGAAGTCGTAGAGCCTACCGACTTCAAAGTCGTAAAACTGCCTGCGACCATCAAGTCGTAACACCAACTACGACCACATGGTCGTAAGGTTAACTGTCGACCACCTCTGCTGACTGCTAAGTCGAAAGGTTTCAGCCGACTACCCAGATGAAATATCACCTACTACCACACATTCGTACGGGCTCTACCGACCACCTCTGCCGACCACCACTACTGACCACCACTGCCGACCACCAAGTTGAACGAGTAGAAGTCATAGAGCATATAGCAGAGGTCGTAGAGCACAAGGTCGTAAAGCCTCACAGACAAAGGGCCAAACCTCAAAAACCAAACTCAACCTCTACTCGAAATCTAATCCAAAGGTCAATTACTCATCACAACCATGGGGTGACCTCCATATGGTCTCACAATCTCCCCCTTAATGAGTATATTGACAAACGCTGAAAAGGCATGAAGATGAGTTTGTTTTTGAAGAGAAAAGCAAGAAGTTGTAAAAGTCACACATGGTTCAAAAGAAGTGAAGAAAGAACTCATGACCATGTTGACAAAGTGGGAACTGGAGCAACCACCAAGAAATTCTACAAAAGCTCCAAATCACACCTAAATCTCACAAAAGCCCAATCTTGCTCATGGTCCAAAGAAAAGAGAAATTGCTCACCATGACCATTTTCATAACAAGATGACCAAGCATTCTCCCATTTTAATGCCTTTTGCACCCCTTAATGCCTTTTTCTCTATCATTTCTCCCCCTTTTGGCAATAGAGTCATCAAGATGCATGGAAGAGAATAGAGCATGAATGAAATAGAGTGACTGCATTTGATTCATTTTAAGCATTAGAAGCCATGAAGATTATTGAAAGTGACTTTCCAAATATTACACTGAGCCATAAAATGTGAAAGTGCTATCTAGATCATGACAAACCATGTATTGCCAAACTAAAGCCAAATAAGTCATAATATGAAATTAAATGGATTTTTTGAAATATGTCAAGTCACTCAAGATCCTAGGCTAGCTAAAGGTATCCAAAAATGAGTCAAGCCATGTCAATATTCTAAGTGGAACCAAAAAGCTATAATTGAGTCAATTTAGAGTGCATATGTCCAAAATTAAAGCATTTGTTCCAGTTCTTGATATCACTTATAATTGAGCAAATTTAGCACATTTGGTATTTTTAGAAATTCATGGTTGGTTTCAACCATTTTTAACAAGATTCTGTTTTCTTAGCCATATGCTAGATCTCAAGCTTTATGTGACCACTCCAAGCAAGAAACTTAAGGAAATGATCTTGGTCATTCAAAACTCCCCCTAAGTTCATGCCTAGTGCAATAGCAAGCCATATCATGAGAGAGCATTGGTGAGATCAGTTTTTTCACACAAAAGTGATCTTTTTGCATTTTCTTGACTCAGTTCAAGAACAAATAGTTAATACTAACTCATGCTTCACTAATGAACTAACAAAGCTCCATTTAAAGCTCAATGCAGATTCAAGACTCAACTCAGCTTATTTGACATGGCATGAATCATAAGAGGATCACTAGAGCCAAACTAGTCACAATATCAAGCAAGACATGATTCAATTCAAGTTGTTCACATTTAATTAAGCTGGCATGGCAAAAGCTAAGCAATACATAGAAGGACATGATAAATCTAATAAGATATCACAAGACATGGCAAGATATAAAGCATGATATCATGTCAAATAAGGATAATAGTCAAGGCTCCATGATTTGTACAAGCATTCATGTAAATATTATGCAATATGATACAAATGAATGCACAAGAAGTAAGCTCCCCTGAAAAATAACCTGAAAAGAAAGAGAAGCTCCAACTCCCCTTAAAGAACGTAAATTGAGAAGAACCGAGAAATTAGGCATAAAATCCAAAAACAGAGGGTTCAAACTCAACGAGATGACTCCCAAATACACCCATCCCTCATGGTCTCTAGCCTATAACCTTACACCACGGAGCAAAAAGCACAGTATGTCAAAGCACAAGACACTAGTGGCCAAGAAGAAGGTTCAAACTAGGTAGAAGATAATCCTAGAGAACCATAGCCCAAACTAAGAACCACAGCCCAAACTAGGTCGTAAATAATCCTAAAGAACCATTTGGATGAGAGGTGTGACTGAGACAATATCACCTAGAGTTGGCTTCTATCTATCCAGTCGGACCCTTCCTACCACTAGAACAAAAATACCATGCAAAGCCAAGTGGTTGGAAGCAGGAAACTAAAGATCACAAGAGAGCAAACCACTGTCATATCGCTCGATGGTGTGTGTAGTTGATGTGGTGAAGGCTGACTAAAGTTGCATCATCACATCAAAAGGCTCAAAGGAGGTGAGAGACCCATAGCATCAACATACCTCACATGGTCTCCCCCTCACATCCACAACCTGTAACTCAAAACATAGGAACAACTGGTGTCCAAGTACTGGGGTAAAAGATATACAAGCATGGATCCAGTACTGAGACATATGACAACAAGAGTAGCATCACAAGTACTAATAACAAAGAACACATGAGAACACACCCCCACACAAGCTCAATCTAGCCCTCATCAAAGCGTCTAGAACAACAAGCCTAGTGCCACCCAATTCTAGAAGAAGCTTGCGAACTAACCATAGTTCTCATGACATCTAAGCATAAGTACAATCTAAAACTACCAAGATGTCATACAGATTATTTCATGCCAGAACAGAAATGAATAAGATCAAGATATACATGCATCTCAATGAATCACAAACACACATACATAGGAGGTGACAAGAAAAAGTCACAGAAGCATATGCTAGCATGGATACAAGTATAAGCATGTACCTATGAACCAAAAAGATAAGAAGGCATGAATAGACATAACATCATGACATTGAAAACTATCCAAGATATGATCAAGCTCAAAATGTCCATAAACAAACATACATCATGTAGGCATACATCATGACAAACCAAAATCATTGAAAAGTATGCTAACATGTATAAATAATAGTGAATGAACATAAGGAGCAAGATGTAAGTAATAAACCATGATAGATACATCAAGGTACAATGTCATGATGATACTTGACTTCTAATACACACATTCTACAAGTCTCTTATGCACATGAAGTCAAGTCAAAGCTTAAGAATTCAATAAACTAACATATATAACATGATACATGGATACCTAAGAAAAATACACATAAAGGCATGACAAGAAAGTATCGAGAGTAGAACATGCCAATATCGTACAAGTGAGCTCATAGACAAACACAACATGCCAATTATGATCAATCATGAGTATAGGAGCATGAGGATATAGAATAGCTCACAAAATAGGTGGAAACACCAAACGTGAAAACATATGCCTCTTGGATAATCTACTCATTGCCCCTACATGATTCCTTGGCCATGTAGTTGAGGAGATCATCACAAGGCTGTTACAAAGCATTTTTCCTAGCAGAGTTACATCCGCTAAGGTTTCACTCCCTTCGGGGAATGACCACCCTTCCAAGAGGCCCCTCTTGGACCGTCATGTTGGAGGATGTAGCCATCCTCTGCCCACCCATGGTCACACCGGCGTAATCCTTACTAAGTTGATGCAAATTAGTTAGCCCTGCCTACAAGATTCGGTCCTTAGAGTTATCTGGACGGTTCTACCACTATCCATTTTTGTGCTTCCACTGCACCACTCACACCCATGAACCATCCGTCCAGATAAGTAAGCAAGTTGGAGTTTTTGGGAACATAAAATATCCTCAGCAAATCTACTAAACATTTCCACCATAACCTCCCAATTCAGTTTCTCATAGTTTAAAGGTAATGCTTTGGGGCATTTTTGATGCCCTCGAATATCTAGGCAAGACAAAGCATAACGAATAGTTGTGGACTTATTTTCGAAAGTTATAACATTATTATTTCGCTAGGGTGACAAGGCTCATATATCCAAGGGTTTCAAGGAGAGTAATATTAACAAGTGCGATAATGGGTGTATAACTAGCAACTTGAAATCAAGCATAAATTGACACATAAAATAACAGCATGCAAGTTCATAGTTTAAAATAGAAATAAATTTGCATAAATGCAGGTTCAAATATGATCAAAGTATTGATTCGCCTTGGTCACCGGTGTCTTGGTCTTGATTGTTGAAGTTTGTTTCAGCTTCGGCTTCTACCTCCTAGGCCTCGTACGCTATTTTACGATATGCGAAAATTTGGATAAAAAATTAGCAAACCAAACAAAATTTCACCAAAAATTTAAATGAGCTTCAAAAATGAATAAGATGGTTCCATTGGATAGATCTTGAATTTAGATAAATTTAGAAATTTGTTTCACTCAAGTTGGAGTTAAAATGAATAAGTTATGCCCTTTTAAGGTTCTCAGTTTAATTAAATTTGAAAAATAATAAAACTTTGACAGGTGGGTCCCACTTCTGATTTTTAAGTTTTTCTTTTATTTTTATTTCCTTTATTCTGTGCCTATGGCAGGTGGGGTCCAGATTTAGGGCATGGCACATGTGTAAGTGAAAGGTTTTGCCATTAAACCGGTATTAATATTAATGACTTCATTAATCACATTTTAACCGCCGGTCATTGTTTATCCCCTTCCTCCAACCGAGAAACGGTGTAACAGCCCAGCTGTTTATTTCAAAAATTTTAGTAAAAAAAATTATTAATTTAATTTAAAATAAAATAAAGTGTTCTTTGGTTGCCTAAATTTTGGAGATTTTATTTGTCTGTTCTTAGCTTTTAAAAAGGCTTTTGTTAAAAGTAATTTAACTAAAAACATAAACTTATTATAAAACAAAAGGTATTTGTAAATTTTTTGTAAAGATATCATTTCAAATTAAGTATTTAAAAGTATTTGGCTTTTGTGTGGATTTTCTGTGTTTTTCTGGAGTTTATTTGGATTTATCTGAATTTTATTTCAAAATCTAAAACAAGAAAATGTATTTTAAATATTTCAATAAAGCCAAAAATAGTTTATTTTATTTTTTCTAACCTTTCCTAAATTTTTAATTATTTTTTTTGAGAATTTTCTGGAATTAAAAATCAATTTTAAAGGTTAAAAAGTATTTTATAAAATTATTAAATGAAAATCTGAAATTACAAATATTTTTCCTAAGTATAAAAGAGCTCCAGGAATATTCTATAATATTTCTGGAATTTGTAAACATTAATTATTATTTTCCAAGTATTTATAAAGTTCCTAGTATTTTCTGAAATTTATTCCGAAAATAGAAATCAAATTAATCCCAGCCCGCCACGTGTCGCTCTCAGATTGAATCACTCTCTCTCCACGATTTAATCCTAGCCATACAAAGTCACTTACCCCTTCATCTACATCCAAAGACCATGAAACATCCACTTGCCACGTGTCGCAAATCCGACGGCCTGTACCCCTTCACTTCCTCTCTCTCCCTATGACATATGGCCCCACATGTCATATGTTTCTTCAACCTCTCCTTCTTCCTCCCCTAACTCTCTCTCTCCTCCACCATTAGAGCCGAATGAAGCTTTTAATTGACGCCCGTTTCTTCCCCTTAACTCCCGATTAAAGCGTGGAAACGGAAGCCCTAATCATCCCCATCAATCTCCCGGCCGTTTCCCGTCCTTTAACCCTCTCTTTCTATAAAATGGCCTCCCCACCACCATTCTCTCCCTCACCCCTTCTTCGGCCGGCTCTCACCTCCCACCTCTCCCACCGCCATGCGCCGCCGACCGGCTGCCTCCCGTCGCCGCCCCGCATCTCCTCGCCGCCGCCACCATCCCCGCTACCGCCGGCCACCCCCGGGCCCCGCCGCCGCCGTGAGAAGGTGCGCCGCCGCCCCTACTACCCCCGCCGCCGCTCACCGCCCCACCTCCGGCCGCCGGCGAGGTCGCCGGCCGTACTGCTCATGTGCCTCCCCTTTGATTCTATCTCTAGTTATTTATTTCCCACCTTGTTTATTTGGCATGGTTGATGCTTCCTTGTCATGAAATATCAAGAGCTCACATGGCTAGGGGAGACAAGTTAAGGCATGCATGTGTGAGGTGGTGAGTTCAAGTCCTGGGCAAAGCATATTTCGGTTCGGCTTTGGCCAAATTGTTGTTCACCTTCGGTCAATGACGAGCGGGACCCACTTGTCATATGTTATTAAAATAAAAATCTGTACTCAATGACAGCCGGGCCCCACACATCATACACTCAAATATATCCAAAATTTAGCCAAAAATAAGATTCCAGAGAATATTCTCTCGGTTTTGCATTTTCTGGAATTTCCAATTCATTCAATCTTCCAATTGCTCGTTCTCCGTCGTCCGAACTCCGAATCCAGTGATTCAAATTTCTAAATTCTTCTAAAATTATAATCTATCTGCCAGTATACATTTTATAATTGTTGGATTTTATTTGAATTTATTTGTTTGGTTCTTCGCGCGTAGATTTCGACAAATTCGGAGAGAACGACGCCAACGATTCGCACCAGGTCTTCGAGCAAGGCAAGTTACACCTTTGATCATGTTGAACCTAATATTTTAAATTAATTATATTGTTTTTAAATTATTATTGCATGCGTAATTTTATTCAAGTTAGTTTAAATTCGGTTTTGAACTTTAGTTATACCCAAATTCTTTGGACAGCCAAATTTGATATTGCTTACCATTATACCTTGTCAACCCTAGATAAAACCTAGTTAGTACAATAGCACTAACTAGGAATTTTGTAGAAATGCTTAGCCATGCTTATACTGATTATGGTTTGGGATGATCTTTCACATAAAATGATGAACATTAAAATTGGATTCTCGACTTTGGCGAGTCAAGAATGTTTATAAAATTATTTCCAAACAAAATATAAAACTGGTTTAGACTTAGGAAATGGTACGGTGGTGGGTGCTTGCTGGCATGCGTCGTAGTTTGGTGACTCGATGTTGATTGCCAGGCACAAGGGGTTAGTGGTTAGGCCTAAGTCTAGTCAAGGACCGGTCTGTGAGCTACTATTGCAAAGCCCTATCGTACTACCACAAGTCTGGTATGGGACAGACCTGGCCGAATAATTTGTGAAGTTCCAACATGATCTCGCTATAGGCTGAATGTGAGCGCGGCGTAGGCCATGAGAAGTCTCACACGGCACAAGAGGGGGCTCCAACATGTGGATTCATGTTGTGGTGAAACCTTAGTGGTTGCGTGATTATGTTGACAATAGATCATTGTAAAGGCCTTGTCATGATCTCCTCGCCGCACACCTAAGGAAGTGTGTAACTCGCGTGGCAAACCGGGATGATCATGTCTTGTGGGTAAAGATGTACAACCTCTGCAGAGTGTATAACCTATCCTGGATAGCCGTGCCCACAGTCATGGGCATGCTGAGTAAAGTTTTTCACGGATTAGAATTTGGTTTTCAAAATGGTTTGCGAAAACCTTGTGGATGGATGGAATCCATGAGAAATTTTAAAAGTGTATGGATGGATGGAATCCATATGATATCTTTTGGAAAGATGGTCCGGGTGGGATACCCGTGGTTAGGTTAGTGTAGGGGATGGACCTGCACTAACGGTATCTATTTTGCTTACAACATTGTTTTACTTAGTGTATCAAATTCAGCTTTTGCACTTACTTATGATATTTACTCCAATGGTCGCCTTTTATGCAAATTAACCATATTATGCCATCCTTTGATACTCCATATGCATGCATCAATTCTGTTAATCTCCTGGTGTAACTTGTGGAGTACTTTTTGTACACATGTTGCTCAATTTAACCCTTTCAGAGGAAGCCTTCGACGACTTCGGTGAGGATTGCGACTAGGCCACGTCTTACAGTCATTTGCCTTGTGGGAAGGCTGGATGGGCTGCTGCTTTATGTATTTCTTCCGCTGTCTTCTTTTGCTATTATTGTAAACTTTGGCCATCAGACTCATATTAGTTAAATAAAGTTTGTCATTACGCATGATATTTGTCTTTGTGATACTGTGTGCACTAGCTTTTCCTGGGATAGTGCGATTAACACAGAGGGTTCTGGAGTTGCTGCTCCGAGTCTCGACAAACGGCGAGCTCACCACCAGTGGAGGGAGCGGTGACCGGATGTGGGCACCCGCAAAATGTGTCGCTTACGCCCACACCTACCCCTGGCCGGGGTCTCGCCGACCATTTTGGCCGGAGTGGCCGTCGGCAGTAGTCATGGCGATGGCGCAATCGGGAGGAAGTGGCTAGGGTGATCTAGGGCATTAGAATCCAATTAACCACTACAGGAGCATCGACTCACGGGCAGGAAGTGTAGGAGACTAGATTATACAACCTGGAATCCTCTGTAATTCCACCACACTATTCCCTGGATCAGTAGATAGTGCTCACAGATTACAATTCTGAATATCAAAGTACATATCATGTGGAAGCGTAAATATAATAGTAAACTTACTCACAGGCCGATTGGGCCGAAATCAACAAAATGCAACAGCGGAATGAAGCACACAGGTGGGACCTTCAGGACATGCCCACATGCAGCCAACTGGAGGTTCGCGACCTAGCCCTCGACATCTTCATCTTCTGTGCCACCAAGACCAAATAGTGTTGCTGAAACGTAGTGATCTGATTCCTGATTCTGGATGTGTTGTAAAAGCAAGTGTGAGCACAAACCACCGTGCTCCGCGAGCCAATACACAGGATGCAAATAAATAGTATGCATGGCTTATCAAAGGAGAGGCTCGGGTTATTTTATTTGCCAAAAATTGCTTTTAGTAGCATTGTTATTATTTAATCATAGTGTTATTATTGCTGCCTAAACTCCACCTAGCGATTACCATAATTGACATAATCCACCGAAATACACTTTCTTTATTGATTGCTGTCTAAAACTCCAAACAGCGAGTATCATCATCTACTTAATCCACCAAACACACATACTTTCTCTATTGAGTACTGCCTAAAACTTCAAACAGCGATTGACATCATTTACTTAATCCACCGATCAACTCTTGCTATATTGATTGCTGTCCAAGACTCCAAATAGTGAGTGACATCATTTAAATAATCCACCGATCATACACTTTCTATATTGATTGCTGTCTAAAACTCCAAACAGCGAGTGACATCATTTATTTTAGATCCACCAATATCATTTATATCAGGACTCTCTAACAATTCAATCATTTTTGTCATTGATCCCAAAACCATTATTTGCTCTTCCAACAATCAACCTTATCTTCCATTACCCATCTCTAATTAATACTAGTATACATCCACCAGGAATATCATTGATCAAGTTTATACTCCAATTATCATATCTCCAAATTCCCATAAATTCAATCCATCCATGTAGTTCTTAATCAAATCCTATTAATCCCATTATCGCCAACATCTCCCAAAAATTCCTATTAGATATCAGTGTTGTAATCCAGCAATTACCTTTGCACTCCCTAATTCTCCAAAAATCAATTATATCATCTATCTAGTCTACCTATTCATTTAGGCTCCACCAATTTACTTCTCCCAGCATCATCACTATTGTTTCCTTATAATCGACATGAATCCACCAACATCTTTATTTGTTTACCATAAACAACCATCTTCTTTTCTCACGATTCTATCTATTCTTCTTGATATTTTATTTTGTGAGAAGTATTATTATTTTAAAATATAATACATAAAAATTTCCTGAGACCTAGCAGTTTTGAACAAAAACATAATGTGTAAGAGAATGTAATAATAATATCGATCCAGATTCCATCCATCATTACATGGACCCTGCACCATATGCTAGTCCTTCAGCGTTATAGCCACTTACATTATCACTGGGACGACACCCAGGGCAACACAAATCCGGGCTTTCCACTGCCCTCCACTTTTCCATTCCCACCCACAAAGTTTTTTTTGAAATAGAACTATATCTGGTTAAGTTCCCATGTCTGCCTTTAACCGTGGGCACGGCTATTCGAATAGTTTTTGACTTTGCAGAGTTTGCACAGTTTACCCACAAGAGATAAATCCACTCGTTGCCCCCACATGATTCCTTAGCCATGCGGTTGAGTAGACTATCACAGGACCTTTACAATGCATTTTTCCTAGCAGAGTCACGTCCGCTAAGGTTTCCACTTCCTTCGGGGTACGACCACCCTTCCAGAAGCCCCTTCTTGCGCCGTCACGTCGGAGGATGTGGCCATCCTCTACCCGCCCGTGGTCACACCGGCGCAACTCTTACTAAGTCAATGCAAATTAGTTAGCCCTGCCTACATTTTGCCAGGTTGTGGTTGTACTGTTTTACACAGGAGGTCCTGACAAGATTCAGTCCTTAGGGTATCTGGGCAATTCTACCACAAACCACACTCTCGTGCACCCCTGCACCACACCCTCGAACCATCCGCCCGGACAAATAAGCAATTTGAGATTTTTGGGAGTATAAAATAACCATATCCAACATACACCAGTCATTACCACCATGACTGCCCAACCACATTTGCTCATGATTAAAGTGATGCTTGGACGTTCTTACTCCCACAGGTATCTAAGCACAACTAAGCATAGCATATAAAATAACAGCATGCAATTTGATAATTTAAACAAAAGTAATTTGCAGAAAATGTGGGTTCAACATGATCAAAGTATTGACTCGCCTTGTGCGGTTTACCGCGGTCTTGAGCTCACACAATGCTTTCTCTTGAACTTCTGTTCTTTATCTTCACTTTGCTCTGATCACGCTTGTTCCCTTGATTCTTCAGGACTCCAATTTCTAATTACGCGCTAAACAACTGAAACCAAATAAATGCAAATAACTCAAAGGCCCAAATAAATCCAAGCAAACTTAATTTAGCTTTATTATGGGTTATTGGGTGATTT
Organism: Dendrocalamus latiflorus; assembly: GCA_017311315.1. Classification (NCBI taxonomy): domain Eukaryota; kingdom Viridiplantae; phylum Streptophyta; class Magnoliopsida; order Poales; family Poaceae; genus Dendrocalamus; species Dendrocalamus latiflorus. Next base: position 7,487,808 of record CM029675.1, read on the forward strand.
GAGACAAGATTGATGGAGCGCGGAGCATTGACGGAGTCAAAGTGGGTGGAGTGAAGTGATGACTGGTAGAAGGAAATTCGACAAAGCAGAGGCTAAGGAGGGTTCGTGATACAGGGATACTGACGACGCTATTCTTACTTCAGATTTGAGGATGGCTAAGTTTAGCCAGCTATTGGATACCACGGGCTAACTCATTTTATTTAATAACTTCTTTTTATTATTTTTATATTTATCAAGGAAGTTCCATGAGTCAAGTTAGACCTCTGCGCTAATAGATAACCTTAAGCTTATGATTTCTTGAATGGCATTAATTTGTACATCGCAAGAATATTAACCCTGACCTAGGGGTTCATATATTGTCTTTAATATATCTTACATTCCGAGCTAATGGTTAGTCGATATATGTTGACAACTTTTCAGCATTATGTTCCCAACTGTTATTTTTATTACAGTCTTTTATACAACCACACACTTACAGTTTAAATATTAACAGCTTAACACCCCCGTTTATTGAATGGTTGTTTGTGAAAGTATTTTCATGACCTTCTATCTTGAATATGTATTTCTTTTTAAATGGTTTTAGCATATTGTTTCGTTAATGTTATGACGCTGCTTGGTTTTTGTCTTTTAATTAAAGAGGCTCTGCGGATTAGGTATCGTAGATATTCTGTGTATATTCTTGTTATTATTACAGTGCTGACATTTTTATTATTGTTATTTAAATTTATTTATTTGGGCAAGGCTTGTTTACAGGGTCATGTTTCAACATTTGTTGCTTAGTAAAATCCACCAATAGGATTTATTTCAGTCGGCATATTAATTATTTGGCATATATAACAATTACATCTAAGGGTAGTTTATATTAAAGTTGGATACTTAACCAAAATTATTTTTCTTACCAATGCCTTTAAGCACTAATTTGTCTTTTAGAGAATTACTTAAACCGCATTAATTAATCATATATGAAACAATCCTAATTTAAATCTTCAAATATTCTTATTTTTATTCTAATTAAATTCATTGGCTTCCCTGGATTATTTTCCTAATTTTCCTAAATGTTTGCTAATTAAATTGGATCATTAACAGCAAAAGCAAAAAGAAGTAAAACTGTGCATAGTGTGGACTCGAACTCGGGACCTCTCGGCTATACTCGCTGTGCGCACTATGCTGGCCAAGCGGGCATTCGGTCGGTCGTGACATGCTGGGAGCCATGTTGCTTAAGAAGTGCGCGGGGGCTGGGGCTGAGCAGAAGTGCTAGCCAGCCAAACAGAGGAGGTGCTTGGTGGTCGGGGCAGGGAGGTTCGCTGGCGCGCCCGGCGGCCGGAGGGGCAGTGAACGGGCAAAACGGGTTGCCCCCGAAGTGAGGAGCCCCGGGGAGGTTGCGGCGTGAGTTGGGAATGCCTAAGGCAGGCCGGCGGCGAGGTTTAGCGGCCGAGGGCAAGGGTGGAGCGGGGCGGCAGTGCCGGTGTGGAGGAAGAGGCGAGGTAGGAGGGGCACGAGCTGGAGGGAGGTGGGGCAAACCTTAGCACATGATTGGCCGGGCCGGGGAAGTGTCGGGGTGGGCCGGCGGCGGGGACCCGGGACGGTGCGAGGGAGCCCACGTCGCCGGTGAGATACATGCAGTGGGAGGACCGGCCGATGGTGGGAAAAGCTTCGCGGCGGTGGGGTGGTGCTTCTACTCCAAGGAATCGTGGAGAGGTTCACCGGAGAGGGAGTAGCGTGGCGGTGGAGGCTTTGGCCGGCGGTGAGGAAAAACGTGATTCTGGCAAGCTCGGCAGGTGATTCTCCAATTAGGCCGGAGGGGAGGAAGAAGGTTCCGGGGCACACACATGGGCCGAGTCAATTTGGCGTGGTTTTGTCGGAGAGGTAGGAGCGGCATGGAGGCATAGGTGGCGGCGCGCAAGAAGGCCTCGGGAAGTTTTAAGGGGAAGGCATAGGGAGAATGGGGGGCGGCTGCTTTATGGCACGGGAGAGGGGGTCGGCTAGGCATGGAATGGCGACGCACGAGGTGACGGGGCCGGCGGTGTTGCGTGGCAGGGCGTCGGGGTTGGCAGGGCATGGGCGACGTCGCGCTCGCAGGGCATGGCACCGGGCGTGGCGACGCGACGGCACAGAGAGAAGGACAGAGGAACCAGAAGCATGGGCTCGGGTGGTTGGCGCCAGGGCGAGGCCGGGTGACGTGCAGTGATGCGTGCGGAGAAGACGGGCAGGTGCACGGCAGCCAGTGCAGGAACAAGGCAAAAAAGAAAGAAGAAAGAAGGGGAGGGGAGAAGGAAGAGAAAAGAGGGAGGGCCCGCGGGCAGGGTAGGGAGAAAAGAGAGAAATAGAGAGGAATAGGGAGTGGGCCCCCATGGAGTGAGAGGAATAGGGAGTGGGCCCCCATGGAGTAAGAGGAAAAGGGAAGGGAGGAAAAAGAGAGAAAAAGAAAGGCTTCAGCCCACTTTTAAAGTTTAGATTTTTAATTTAAATCTTAATATACATTAGGATTTACTGATTTTTGGTATTTTGGTATGGCATTCCAATTTTAAATTTTTGGTTAAGTTGTTGGGTTCAAACATCTAGATACAAAAGTGACATTTCTCAATTTTTGGAATTTAATTATTTGCCCTTAGATTGTGATCTGGGTATTACTTTATTTTAAATTGTTTAATTAAATTTTAAAGATCTAGCCTTGGGTTTGTATGCCAATTGAATTTAAAAGACAAAGGGTTTTTGGTTTAATCATTTAGAGATATATTCTAGTGTTCCTTTTGGTTTCATTTTGTTGACCTGAATTTGAATTCAAGATGTTGGTACTTTGAATTCATAATCTACAATGACATTTTCCATTTTTATGATTTACAAAATTGTTACTATTTTTACCATGATTGCTTTTTAGTGTTTGAAAATTATTTCCAGCTATTACTTGCTTGGCACAAAACTCAGAAAGACTCAATTAAGATTTCTACAAAATTCAAATGGTAGCAAGATGCAAAAAATATTAAATTACCCAAATTTTTAAACATCCAAAACTTGGGATGTTACAGGAAGCTATGTCGAGACCCGAATATACAAATCCGGACTCTACTGTGTATTCTGCACTAGTCCAGGATCACGCTAGTGCACACAGCGCAAACAAAGACAAATATCATCCACATCACGTTATTCTAAAGAAAAATCCGAATTATATTAATAACCATCAGAGTACGACCTTATGGCCAAGCTTACAATTATTAGCCTGAAGGGCTTTAAAGAAACTAGCAGCGGAAATCCAAAATTAAACGTAGTAGCCATTCGACATGCCCACAGGCAATCGACTGGGGAGCGAAGTCCTAATCCGTGAAGTCCTCGTAGTAGCCTCCTTCTAGTAACTCCTGCTGATCTGGTCCCTCCTCTTCAACTGAGCAACATGGGCATAAAGCCGTGAGTACATTGGTACTCAGCAAGTCGTTTGTAACAAATAAATGCAATATAGTATGCAAGGCTTAACGATGGATGGCTGAAAGGTTAATTTTGCATAAAGCAACGATTTAATGTAAATACACTAAATAGATTGAAAAGCGAATTTAACAACAGACACTAAGTAGATAACCAAAGGGACTGAATGTAACCACAAGTGAACTGACCATTCACTTCCCAGCTCAAACCAACCAAAATTTCATAAAGACTCTACCCCTCGTGTGAAATCACCGAGCATTGTCCATGACCGAGGACACGGCTATTCGAATAGTTTTACACTCTGCAGAGGTTGCACAACTGTACCCATGCGATGTGATAATCCTCACGTTAAAGATAATCACAACAAGGCTTTTACAGTGATCCATCTCAACCCGATCCCACTCGCTAAGGTTTCGCTGTCGAGTAGGGTAACCCCCTAGTCGATAATTGCCCCCCCTTGCGCCACAACAACATCAGTGGTGAAACCAAAGTTGAGACTTCACAAATTATTATGCCAGGTCTATCCCATACTAGACATGTGGTTTGCACGATAAAACTCAGATCAATGGCGCACAAAGTTAAGTCCTTAAGAGTTACCCAGGCGAAACATCCACATCCCAATGTGCATCCAGCACCCCCTTTACTGCACGATCATTCGCCCAAGTGAAAGCCAAGTTTGTATAACCAATGCCCATGACACTACCCATGTCATGACCTACAAATTTTATAACTGTGGCTAACCACCATGTTCAAGTAAATCATTAAGTCAAGATTAATTAACCACATGTGATGACAGACCCAACGTGCTAATGATAAGCCTGGCTAAGCAATTAGACGTAACCCCATGTGACAACTATTATTGTATCACTAAATAATTCCCAATCCTAAGGTGTCAATGGAAACATGGTAGTCAAATTATCATGGAGGGAAATAACCAATTGGGAGTATAACTACCAACACAAGGGTTTTATAATAAAGTAGCAATGCATGATAATTTAAAACAACATAATACATAATAGATTTGAAAACTAGGTTCAACATGATCAAAGAATACGACTTGCCTTGGCCTTGCTCAGCTGAGGGCTCTTGATCTTCAAATCCAACTTCCGCTCCCTCGAACACGCGATCTAACGAGAGAGAAAACGAGACGAAAAGACAAAAATAAATTCAAATAAAATTCAAATGAACTCCAAAAACTTTCAAACCTGAACCAAAAGGTAGAGCTCAATTTTAGATGAATTTAGGAAAAAGAATGGGGTCAATCGGAGCTAGGACGAGGGAGAACGGGCTCTTGGAAAATTGGATCTAAAGAAAATCGGGGAAATTGGAAAAAGGCACTGTGCTGTGGACCGGGCGCACGAGGAGCTAGGTCCACGGTGGACGCGGCGCACGGAACAGTGCGGCTGACTGGGCTGCTTGCGCAAGCGGCTCGGCTGACGTGGCGACCACGTGGCAAGACACGTGTGCGCCTGAGCTGACGTGGCATGCTGACTGGGTAGGGTGACGTGGCACAAAGGCGCACGGGTCTACGGGCTCGGCTGACAGATGGGCCCGGCATGTCAGTGACTCGGCGCACGGTGGACTCGATCCACGGGAAGGCGAAGCGGCGGGTGCGGCTGGCGTCAGCGCTGACGTGCGTGTGCACGGGGCGCGAGGCGTCGCTGGCGCGGTCGCGGTTCCGCTGGCGGCGCGGGGCGCGGCCGGTGGGGTGCGGCGGCGGGTCTGGCCAACGGCGGGGTGCGGCGGCGGGTCTGGCCGACGGTGGGGTCCGGGACGGGCGACGGGACGGCGGCGCACGAGCGTAGGCGGCGGAGAGCGGCGGCGGATGCGGCGGCTCGGGACGAGGAAGTCGAGGGGAGTCGGGTGCCCTTTTATACCCGGGAGGCGGAGAGTCCTGGCGGCGCGAACGTCGAGTCCGGCGCGGAGACGGCGGTGGAAAAACGGAAGGCGGCGCGGAGTCCCGATCGGCGACGAGGACGGAGAGTCCGGGTCGGAGACGGCTCTGACAGGTGGGCCCCACCTGTCAGCGGCTCGGACGAAGGCGCGGCCGAGATGGCGCGCGGGCGTGAGCGAGCGGCCGAGATGGCGACACGCGTCGTTCATCGGCAGGGGCAAGGCGGGCGCGGGCGCGGTCGGATCGGCGACGCGTGGTGCGGGCGGAGGGGTGCGGGTGAGGCCTGCTGGGCTGGGCCGGCTGGTGGGTTTCGGCCCACTGGCCGGTTGGGATTTTCTTTTCTTTTTCTTTTTCAGAAATTCAAATAAATTCATTTGAGCTCTAGAAAATAGCAAATAAATCCAGAAAAAACCAGGAAAATTCCAATAAATTCCTTGAGACACAAAGAACTCAAATAAAATAGTTTTGGCAAATGTTCATGTTCAGATTAATCATATTAAATCCTTTTTATTCATAAAAATTCCATTTAAGCTTTAATTAATTCCAGGAAAATTCAAATGGTGAATTTTATTTTAAAAGCTTCAAAAAGACTCTGAAAATCAGGATGTTACAAACCTCCCCCCCTTAAACGGAATCTCGACCCCGAGATTCTGGCTCTCTAAGAAATAGGTTTGGAAACTCCGCTTTGAGATCCTCCTCGCTTTCCCAGGTTGCTTCCTCCTCTGAATGATTGCTCCACTGAACTTTGCAAAAGCGAACGACTCTTCTCCTGGTGACACGCTCTGACACTTCCAAGATTTTGATGGGATGCTCTTTATAAGATAGATCCTCTTGGAGATCCACAGCCTCAATTGGCACTGCTTCCTCTGGCACTCGCAAGCACTTCTTTAATTGAGACACATGAAGCACATCATGCATTCCACTTAAGTTCTCAGGTAGCTCCAACTGATAGGCAACTTCTCCCTTGCGCTTCAAAATCTTGAATGGTCCCACATACCTTGGCGCTAGCTTTCCCTTCATTTGAAATCGCTTAACTCCTTTGAAAGGTGTGATCCTGAGGTACATATAATCATTGGGCTCGAAGCTTAAATCTCTTCGGCGAGTATCAGCATAACTCTTCTGTCTGGCTTGAGCTGCTTTCAGCCTCTCTTGAATCAAGTGCACTTTTTCTTCAGCTTCCTGCAAACACTCTGGCCCGAATATTTGCCTTTCTCCCGTCTCTTTCCAATTGAGAGGGGTTCTACACTTTCGACCATACAAAGCCTCAAACGGTGACATCTGCAAACTGGCCTGGTAACTGTTGTTGTAGGAAAATTCTGCAAAAGGTAGGCAATTGTCCCACTTGGCTCCATGATCCAAAACACATGCTCTCAACATGTCCTCCAGGATTTGATTTACACGTTCCGTCTGACCATCGGTCTGCGGGTGGTATGCTGTGCTGAAATTCAGATGAGTACCCTTTGCTTCATGGAAACTACTCCAAAATCGTGAAGTGAACTGCGATCCACGATCTGACACTATCCTCTTAGGAACTCCATGGAGACTCACAATTCTGGACATATACAATTCAGCCAACTTATCTCCAGAATATGTGGTTTTGACTGGCAGAAAATGGGCTACCTTTGTCAATCGATCCACAATTACCCATATCGAGTCGTATCCTTCCTTGGTCCTGGGTAGACCTGTGATGAAGTCCATTCCCACATCTTCCCACTTCCACTCGGGAATTTTCAATGGTTGCAGCAAACCTGCGGGTCTTTGATGCTCTGCCTTCACTCGCTGGCAAACATCACAAAGTGCTACATACTCTACTATTTCTCGCTTCATACCTGGCCACCAGTACTTATCCTTGATGTCTTGATACATCTTGGTACTGCCTGGGTGAATTGAATATAATGACTCGTGTGCCTCCTTAAGCAACAATTGTTTCAACTCTTCCTTATTGGGTACGCACAATCTCTTCTTGTACCATATGATACCCTGGTCATCTTCCACAAAACCTGTCGCTTTTCCTTCTTTCAATCCAACCTTGATCCGCTGGATATTTTCATCCTCTGGTTGCGCTTGACGAATCTGACTATCCAAGGTCGGCTGTAAGTCCAAAGCGGCTAACATCCCTTCTTCAACCAACTCCAAACTGAGCTTTTGAAATTCCTCGTGCAATGCTGGTTGTCTCTCTTTGACCATAACTGTGTTGCAATACACCTTCCTGCTCAACGCATCCGCCACTACGTTGGCTTTTCCTGGGTGATAGTGGATTCCGATGTCATAATCCTTTATCAACTCCAACCATCTTCTTTGTCTTAGGTTGAGGTCAGTTTGGGTGAAGATATACTTCAGGCTCTTATGATCCGTGTAGATCTCACACCTGTTACCCATCAGGTAGTGTCGCCATATTTTCAGGGCATGCACAACTGCTGCTAACTCCAAATCATGCGTAGGGTAGTTCTCCTCATGTGGCCTTAGCTGGCGCGATGCGTAAGCTACCACTCTTTTGTCTTGCATCAATACGCACCCTAAACCCTTGCGGGATGCGTCACAATAAATCTCAAAATCTTTCTTGATGTCTGGCAAAATTAGGACTGGTGCTGTTGTCAGACTTTCCTTTAGTTTCCGAAAACTCTTCTCGCACTCTGGCGTCCATTCAAACTTCTTTTCCTTCTTTAATAGCTGGGTGAGAGGTCGGGCTACACTAGAGAATCCTTCAATGAACCTACGATAGTAACCTGCCATTCCTAGGAAGCTTCTGACCTGGGTCACTGACGTGGGTGCCTTCCAGGTGAGCACATCTTGTACTTTCCCTGAGTCAACGGACACTCCTTCTGCTGTCAACACATGACCCAAAAAGGCAACTTCCTTCATCCAAAATTCACACTTGCTGAACTTGGCATACAACTTATGTTCCCGCAATCTCTGCAATACCAACCTCACATGTTCTTCATGTTCCTCCTCATTCTTGGAGTAGATCAGAATGTCGTCGATGAACACAACGACAAACTTATCCAAGTAATCCATGAACACTTTGTTCATCAAGTACATAAAATAGGCTGGGGCATTGGTTAGGCCAAAGGACATCACGGTGAACTCATACAATCCATAACGAGTTGAGAAGGCTGTCTTGGGTATGTCCTCCGGTCGAATCCTCATTTGGTGATACCCCGATCTCAAATCGATCTTGGAGAACACTCCAGCTCCTTTTAATTGATCAAACAGGTCATCAATTCTGGGCAACGGATACTTGTTCTTGATGGTAACTTCATTGAGAGCTCAGTAATCCACACACATACGCTGGCTACCATCCTTTTTCTTGACGAACAATACTGGTGCTCCCCACGGAGAGGTACTGGGTCTGACATATCCTTTATCCAACAATTCTTGTATCTGCTTCTTCAATTCTGCTAACTCATTGGCGGGCATTCGGTAAGGTCTCTTGGAAATTGGCGAGGTGCCTGGTGCTAACTCAATTGCGAACTCCACTTCTCTTTTTGGTGGCATCCCAGGGAGATCATCAGGAAAAACATCTGGATAATCCCTGGCAACTGGCACTTCACTTAGGGCAATCCCTTTGCTTTGGCATACCATCATTTTTTTCTGGCTGCTTTATGTTAGCTTCAAATCTAACTTTGCTTCCATCAGGACCGTCCAAGGTGACTGCTCGGCTTCCACATTCCAACACTGCTTGATGCTTCTTGAGCCAATCCATACCCAAAATTACGTCCAAAGACTGGATATTCAGCACAACCAAATCTGCGGAGAACTCTACTCCTTGGATGGCTATCCTAACTCTGGGGCATCCTAGGTTTGTACTCATCTCAGAGCCTGGGGATTGAACCAATAAAATAGAACCAAGTGCAACGACTTCCAACTTATGCTTTAGAGCAAAACTCCGGGAAACAAACGAATGTGAAGCTCCAGAATCAAACAAAACTGTGGCAGGTACTGAATTTACTGGAAACTTACCGATCACCACATCTGGAGCTGCTTGAGCTTCCTCCATGGTGACGTGGTTCACCTGGCCACGTATCACGGTCTGCGATCCTTTGTTGGGTTGATTTGATCCTTGAGGTGCTCCGCGTCCTGACCCTGCTGCAGGGGTACGATCTGGTGTGGCTCCCAAGTTGAAACGAACTGGCGTCAAAGCTGGATTCTGCGGGCATTTGTTGGCATAATGTCCCGTCTCGTTGCATTTGAAACAAGTGACTGCTGACATGGGTTTGGTAATCCTCTGCTGCTGGCTTCCCGTTGGGTTCGGTTTTGGCGCGGAAGAAAACTGACGGGGAGCTGGTGCAGGAGTTTTGAATCCCGTCTGCTGAGGAACTCGAGCTGGCTGAAAATTACTGAAGTGGGCTCTCTGAGCTTGGTGCATCTGTGATCCTTGCTGCATCATTCTCCTCTTGCGAGATTCTTCCAACTCGCGACGACTTTCCTCAATGAGCATTACTTTGTCCACCATATTTTGGAAACTGGCATAATCATGTCCCACTACCTGAACTTTCAAACCTGGGTTCAATCCTTTCTTGAACCTCTTTTGGCGTGCATCATCTGTGGCAACATCTTCTGGAGTATAGCGGGCCAACTGAGTGAACTTGTTGAGATATTCACTCACGGACATGTTCTTCTGCTGCAACTCCCGAAATTCTTCCTTCTTCATTTCGATCACCCCATCCAGGATATGGGCATGACGAAAAGCTTCTACGAACTCAGCCCAAGTGATACTCTCTGGATCCTCATGAGCGGCACAATAATTTTCCCACCACTCGGCTGCAGCACCCTCAAGCTGATGGGCTGCATACAACACCTTCTCGCGATCAGTACACTGGGCAAGGTTAAGCTTCTTTTCCACTGAGCGCATCCAGTCATCGGCTTCTAATGGCTCAGAAGACCGTGAATAGGTAGGAGGCCTTGTTCTCATAAATTCTGCAAACTTGGACTGCTGGCGAACTGGTGGAGGCATGGCCATGTCTTGATTCTGCCGATTCATCATGGCGTTCATGTTTTGCATCATGGTGTTCATCAACTGAGTCTGGGCTGCCATGAACTGACTCAAGGTTGGATCTAGTCCAGCCGGGTTTGCATGCTGCTCCGGAGTTGCTTGACTGCCCTCAGGATCCTGACTCATCTGACCACGTCCTGTGGAGCTCCGGGTATCAACCATCTGAAAAGAAAATTCACTTGCTTGAGAACTGGCTTCACAGGGCTTACTAGGTAAGAGGGAAGAGCAAAGATAAGTGGTAAGTTCGTCTAAGGGGGAATGTTCTAATGGCAAATCCTAAGCTAAACAATCACTTAGCCGAAAAGCTAACAAAAGAAACAGATAAATCACTTCAATAAAAAGATTTGATATGACTGCAATATATTGCTTTTGAGGGCAAACTGCAGCTCACATCACACTCAAAGCAAACAAAAACCACTTCCTAACCGACTCTATCCGATGCTACGGTCTACTCTTCCGGCTCCCACTCAGGTCCGGCGAGGTACGGTGTGCATTCTTCTTCTTCTTCTGCATCACTGTAGAACGTCCATCGGTTGCGGAACTGCATTGTAGGTGCTGCTGCTGGAATGACAAGTCGAAGGTACTCTCGGCGTTCATCTGCCATACGTTGCCTTTCCCCCGGGCTGGGTGGTGTAGGTGAAGGCGGGGGTGTTGGCGTCCGCGGAGTGTACTCCTCCGGTTCATACCTCCTCTTGTATTCCTGGATGAGCTTGGTCAAACTGATCTTGTACCGTCGACAGAGGTGGGTAACGGCCTTGCGTGCAGCTGCTTGTGCATTTGAACCCTTGAAGCTGTGGTGTATAACGTGACCTCCAAGTTTGGTAGTGAAGTACAGCCTGGTGAGGTGGTATCCTCTTACTTCATCGTCCATGGAACTGTATATTGGTGTCCTTTTGAAACCGAGACTTCGTAGCAGCACTCGAAGAACTCTTTTCCATCCTCCTGACCTGCTATAGTTGCTTTGCGACATCTACAGCATGGCACAAGATAAGAGTCAGTTTAAAATTTTCATTTTTGCAGAAATTTTAAGGGAGAGGCAAGAATCCCTAAGAATAAGGTGAGAGAGTAAAGAATTTGCTAGATATCAGGTTTAGTTGTTTTGTCTTTAAAAAATAGGTTTTTGAATTTTTGAGATAACGACTAAACTGACTAGGGTTTCGTCCTACAGTCGATATGGCTCTGATACCATCTCTGTCGAGACCCGAATATACAAATCCGGACTCTACTGTGTATTCTGCACTAGTCCAGGATCACGCTAGTGCACACAGCGCAAACAAAGACAAATATCATCCACATCACGTTATTCTAAAGAAAAATCCGAATTATATTAATAACCATCAGAGTACGACCTTATGGCCAAGCTTACAATTATTAGCCTGAAGGGCTTTAAAGAAACTAGCAGCGGAAATCCAAAATTAAACGTAGTAGCCATTCGACATGCCCACAGGCAATCGACTGGGGAGCGAAGTCCTAATCCGTGAAGTCCTCGTAGTAGCCTCCTTCTAGTAACTCCTGCTGATCTGGTCCCTCCTCTTCAACTGAGCAACATGGGCATAAAGCCGTGAGTACATTGGTACTCAGCAAGTCGTTTGTAACAAATAAATGCAATATAGTATGCAAGGATTAACAATGGATGGCTGAAAGGTTAATTTTGCATAAAGCAACGATTTAATGTAAATACACTAAATAGATTGAAAAGTGAATTTAACAACAGACACTAAGTAGATAACCAAAGGGACTGAATGTAACCACAAGTGAACTGACCATTCACTTCCCAGCTCAAACCAACCAAAATTTCATAAAGACTCTACCCCTCGTGTGAAATCACCGAGCATTGTCCATGACCGAGGACACGGCTATTCGAATAGTTTTACACTCTGCAGAGGTTGCACAACTGTACCCACACGATGTGATAATCCTCACGTTAAAGATAATCACAACAAGGCTTTTACAGTGATCCATCTCAACCCGATCCCACTCGCTAAGGTTTCGCTGTCGAGTAGGGTAACCCCCTAGTCGATAATTGCCCCCCCCTTGCGCCACAACAACATCAGTGGTGAAACCAAAGTTGAGACTTCACAAATTATTATGCCAGGTCTATCCCATACTAGACATGTGGTTTGCACGATAAAACTCAGATCAATGGCGCACAAAGTTAAGTCCTTAAGAGTTACCCAGGCGAAACATCCACATCCCAATGTGCATACAGCACCCCCTTTACTGCACGATCATTCGCCCAAGTGAAAGCCAAGTTTGTATAACCAATGCCCATGACACTACCCATGTCATGACCTACAAATTTTATAACTGTGGCTAACCACCATGTTCAAGTAAATCATTAAGTCAAGATTAATTAACCACATGTGATGACAGACCCAACGTGCTAATGATAAGCCTGGCTAAGCAATTAGACGTAACCCCATGTGACAACTATTATTGTATCACTAAATAATTCCCAATCCTAAGGTGTCAATGGAAACATGGTAGTCAAATTATCATGGAGGGAAATAACCAATTGGGAGTATAACTACCAACACAAGGGTTTTATAATAAAGTAGCAATGCATGATAATTTAAAGCAACATAATACATAATAGATTTGAAAACTAGGTTCAACATGATCAAAGAATACGACTTGCCTTGGCCTTGCTCAGCTGAGGGCTCCGAAAAGACAAAAATAAATTCAAATAAAATTCAAATGAACTCCAAAAACTTTCAAACCTGAACCAAAAGGTAGAGCTCAATTTTAGATGAATTTAGGAAAAAGAATGGGGTCAATCGGAGCTAGGACGAGGGAGAACGGGCTCTTGGAAAATTGGATCTAAAGAAAATCGGGGAAATTGGAAAAAGGCACTGTGCTGTGGACCGGGCGCACGAGGAGCTAGGTCCACGGTGGACGCGGCGCACGGAACAGTGCGGCTGACTGGGCTGCTTGCGCAAGCGGCTGGGCTGACGTGGCGACCACGTGGCAAGACACGTGTGCGCCCGAGCTGACGTGGCATGCTGACTGGGTAGGGTGACGTGGCACAAAGGCGCACGGGTCTACGGGCTCGGCTGACAGATGGGCCCGGCATGTCAGTGACTCGGCGCACGGTGGACTCGATCCACGGGAAGGCGAAGCGGCGGGTGCGGCTGGCGTCAGCGCTGACGTGCGTGTGCACGGGGCGCGAGGCGTCGCTGGCGCGGTCGCGGTTCCGCTGGCGGCGCGGGGCGCGGCCGGTGGGGTGCGGCGGCGGGTCTGGCCAACGGCGGGGTGCGGCGGCGGGTCTGGCCGACGGTGGGGTCCGGGACGGGCGACGGGACGGCGGCGACTCACCGGCGACGAACCGGCGGCGGACGGCGGAGCACAGCTGCGCTCACAGGCGACGTCGGCGAACGGCGGCGCACGAGCGTAGGCGGCGGAGAGCGGCGGCGGAGGCGGCGGCTCGGGACGAGGAAGTCGAGGGGAGTCGGGTGCCCTTTTATACCCGGGAGGCGGAGAGTCCTGGCGGCGCGAACGTCGAGTCCGGCGCGGAGACGGCGGCGGAAAAACGGAAGGCGGCGCGGAGTCCCGATCGGCGACGAGGACGGAGAGTCCGGGTCGGAGACGGCTCTGACAGGTGGGCCCCACCTGTCAGCGGCTCGGACGAAGGCGCGGCCGAGATGGCGCGCGGGCGTGAGCGAGCGGCCGAGATGGCGACACGCGTCGTTCATCGGCAGGGGCAAGGCGGGCGCGGGCGCGGTCGGATCGGCGACGCGTGGTGCGGGCGGAGGGATGCGGGTGAGGCCTGCTGGGCTGGGCCGGCTGGTGGGTTTCGGCCCACTGGCCGGTTGGGATTTTCTTTTCTTTTTCTTTTTCAGAAATTCAAATAAATTCATTTGAGCTCTAGAAAATAGCAAATAAATCCAGAAAAAACCAGGAAAATTCCAATAAATTCCTTGAGACACAAAGAACTCAAATAAAATAGTTTTGGCAAATGTTCATGTTCAGATTAATCATATTAAATCCTTTTTATTCATAAAAATTCCATTTAAGCTTTAATTAATTCCAGGAAAATTCAAGTGGTGAATTTTATTTTAAAAGCTTCAAAAAGACTCTGAAAATCAGGATGTTACAAGCTACCTTGGGGGTCAGGGCAGCTCGAGGAAGTCGGCGGTGAGCTGGCAGCGTGCGACGGCAGAGGCGGAAAGGGGGAAGCATTGGCGACAGTGCAGAGATGACGAGGAGGTCAGGCTTTTCCTGAAAGGTCGTTGGGAGGTCCTGAGGAAGCTTCGACTGACGGCAATTGGAGTGGTGTGGCCCCAAACAGCCAGATTGGGCTCGGCCGGTTTTGGGGAAGATGAGGGCTCGCCGGTGAACTACAGGGCACGGGAGTGCAATTACTCGGGGTGGAAGGCAGAGATGGGTGAGGCGATGGGGATGGAGGGCCGTACGACTTTTATAGGCGGCGGGGCGAGGTCGGCAACGGGTGAGCGGCCGTGCGGTCGCGTCAATGGTAGGCAGCGATGACAGAGCAGCGGTTGCGGCAGGATTTTGGGAGATTCACGTGTGACATCTCAGGGCAGTCATTGCAGCTTTGCACCGAGCGTGCTGGGTGGCAGAACTTTTGTGCCGCTTGGTCGGGTGACGCGATGGGGCGAAGGGAAAATTGTGGGCAGTGGCGCCGTACTATGGGCAATGGCGGTTTCCTGTGGATGCGCCCACCGAGGTAATATGATGGCACGGTGAAACTGTGGGCGGACTGTGATGATCATTAGCGACAATGGTGTCCGGCGGACTATGATGATCGTTGGTGACGACAGTGTCCGGCGGAGTCGGCAGGGGCGCGGTGAGCAAAGGCGGGCGGCGACAGCGATTTGAACTTCAGCTCTGCCGAAGAAGAAGGAAAACGAAGGAGTTACATTCCAAATAATTCAAATGCTACACGTGTCCAAATTCAAATATTTGGGATGTTACACGAGTCTTGGATCCTGAAGGGTTAGTAAGTATATACTTGGAAACCCAAGACTTGACACACGGCCACACAGCAGGAAAGAGTGGTCGTTAAGTGCTACGATCATGACCGTGAAGAAATGAGCATGGCTGTAGAGAAGCTACGACCATCATGAGAAGTGTAGTAGTAAACAACTACAGCTGGAAGACATGGTCATAAAGCATTACGACCATAGCGATCGACAGAATCATTGCGTGGTCATAAGAAGCTACGACTATGGTGAATGATTGTGGTCGAAGATACAGTTGTAACTGAGTTACAACTACGGTGAGCAGGGGATTGCAAGCGTGGTCGTAAAGGAGTTACGACCACAGCAATCGAGCAGCAGCGTGCTCAGAAGCAATAAACGTGGTCATAGGGAGTTACGACCACGGTGACAAGCGTAGGTGTCCGCAAGCAGACATGGTCGCAAGAAGTTACAACTACGGTCGTGGAGCAGAAGCTGTGGTCGAAAGGCATTACGACTACAGCAATGACAGAGCCTTTGGCATGGTCGAAAGGAGCTACGACTACAGCGATCGACCGCGGTCGAAGGAGGTGCAGCAAGAGGCGGTGTATGTGGTCGAAAGATCCTGGGAACAGTTGTAAAGATTGTAACAAATTGCACTAGCCAAAATAGGAGCATTAAGCATATGGCACAAATGCCAATACAGAAAGATTTATGCTCACTACAAGAAGGCCCCAAATCCAAATGAACAGAGGAGACTAAGTCGTAAGATACAACACTCATATCATTGTGCTCTCTCCTCAAAGCATTTATATCATCTATCAAAGAATCACAATATATGCTAGAGATGAAAATGCAAGCAAGCAATGAATTGGATCAACATGAGGAACATGGCTAGTACAAACATAAAACAAGAGAAGCTAGAACAGAAGTACATGGCTTTCTAATCTCAGCCCTAGCAAACTCAAGCTCCTCTACACTTGTGTAGTGAGTCAATTTTAATTTCTCATTTTTAGATTTTTAACATGCAAGAAGAGAAATTAAATTTTCACATCTATAAGAAAAAGACTCACAACCTACACATGATAAATGAGATTCCAACCTAGCAAAAAAAATCTAGTAATTTATCGTCTAGGCATCTCACATTATCTCTAACGGCAAGCATATTCATCTTGGACAAGGCAAGGTCACATTGAGGTTTTACCTTGCTCATGATGAGTCGATGCTCGTTCACCTTCTCTTCATCATCCGTGTGTACTCCAAGACCCTCTTCTCCCTGGCACTTGAACAACCAAAGATAAAGAATGTACCACAAAGCTCACACTTGTGGTTCCTTGCAAATAAAATCATTTTCTAGTCGATTTCAAGCCTCTTGTCACAAAAGACATCATTGGCAAAAACACTAAAAAAGATGCAAAGAAAATCTCACAAGGTTCCCTACTAGTTGCCATGCTCAAGATCAATTAAGATCAAACACAAAGCAAACATGGCTCTGATACCACTTGTAGGACCGGATAGGCAACAGAGGGGGGTGAATGGTGCCTTTAGATTTTTCTCCAAATATTCACATACTCCTTTTTCTCCAATAGCTACTAAAGTATGAAGATTAGGATATGAGGTCTACTGGAAAACGGACAAACACAGACCACCGTTCAACCTAATCAGAGGACAGTGTGGTCGAATCACGATCACTCGGCGGGAACGCACCGTGGTCGATTACGATCACTCAGCAGAAACGCAATGTGCTCGAAACAGACAATGTAGTTGAAACAGACAATGTGGTTGAAACAGAAGACGTGGTCGAAACAAACGACGTGGTCGAAACCAACGTGGTCGTAACCAACGTGGTCGTACCAACATGGTCGTAACCATAGTGGTCGAAACCAACGTGGTCGTAACCAACATGGTCGAATGCCACCATTGTTGAAGACCGACATAGTCGATACCAACGTAGTCGATGTCCAATGTGCGGTCGAAAGACCAGCGTAGTTCAGGACCAATGAGTGGTCGAAAACTAGCTAAGTCGAAGACCGACGAGATTGTGAACTATGTGGTCGAAGACCAATGTGTGGTCGACACCACTGTAGTCACTGACCAAGGTGTGTATAAAAAAAATGTGCAATCGAACACCAGTGTGTGTGGTCATAACAATTCAGAAAGTGACAGAGAGAACTAGGACCATTGAGCGATCGAAACCAGGTGTGGTTGTAAATGACAAGAGGTTACAGAGAAGTCGAGTGATCACATGACTTAGAACCATTGAGCGATAGAAAGCAAGTATGGTCATAAACGATTACAAGTACCAAAGGAGGCGCATGACCACCAGATAAGAATGATGCGCAGTTCTTTGCTCGTGGGAAGAAAATAGTCAAGATGGCTTTGTGTCCAATCCCACATGTCACAACAAGTAGTAGCATCAGTGAAATCAAATCAAGAACGACAACGTGATCGAAGCTTACACCGTGGTCCTAAGTCCGACAATGTGGTCGATAGCTTGCACAATGGTCATAAATTCGACTACTCGACTGAAGTATAGTTCGGACAGAAATCGACTACCGGACAGAAGTCACTGCAATCGGTAACTATCAAAACCAGAGCCATTGCGATCGAAAGATGGTGCAGTCGGAACTGACGTGATCGTAAGCCAATGGAATGGTCATACGATCAATGTGGTCGAAGACCATCGAGCACTCGTAATCGATTGCGGTCATAAACAACTCATAAGGAAGTGGGGGCACACGTCCATGAGATCTATGACCATCGAGCAATCGGAAAATAGTGCGATGAAAGAGTGTACATAGTTGAGAGGGAAAATGCTATGGTCAAAACTTGACCATGGTCAATAAATCGAACATGGTCGAGGGCTTCTCGGAAGAACAGAGGAAGCTAGTAAGCGTACGACCGCCAGATCCAGAATCCAAATAACTTTTGAATAAGAGTTCAACTGGCCGAGAAACTTTGCACACAACATGGTTAGGGTCTCTGGAGGTAGCTCTGATCTTTAATTGAAAACTTATTAACCAGGATGAGAGCTTCACAAGATTTCGCTGAGAATGCCCAAAACCGAATTTATGAGAATAAGAAGACAACGAGATTCGCTCGTGGTTCAAGGGTAGCCAAGATGTCTTGGAGTATAATCCCACATGTCATAAGTTCTTCTACGATCAGGACATGGTCGTAAGTTATCGTGTGACCATCTTGTAGTTGTAGATCCTCCTACGACTAAGCCAAACTCCGACTAACCTATCTATGACAACCCATTTCATCGTGGGCCGATCTGACGAGGCGGGTGGCATGTGAATATGTTCTCTGGAATAAATGTGCGTATCTTCTCTCTGACAGAAACAGCCGCACGATGAGTGAGATACCACCACGTCTCTAGTAACTTCCGTCGGGCTGTTACCATTTAAAACATTAATGTGTTTCTTGGCATAGAAAAACTACCGCTATCTTGTAAACTATATACAGGAGGACATCAGGGAGAAAAAGGACAAACAAGCAAGGACAATCGAGACAATCCCTAGGGAGAATAGAAGTAGAGCAAGGCTTTCCACGTTACTTTCTTCGTTGTAATCAGCTCATTAAGCAATAGCCACACAGGAGTACGGTTGTTATTTTTCCAAGAGAAGGCCTGAACCTGTACAAAAATCATTGTGTCTTTTCTCTGTGTGTTCGTAGCCAAGTCTTCAAGAGTTCCTCTAAACTCAAATAAATCTTAAGTATGATCGATACTAAAACATCGATAGGCTGGTTAATGTGTCTGATACTAGTGGGTAAATGACTGCTTAATTAGGTTAGTTTACAATCTGCATCTATATATATGCCTAGAGATATCCATAGTATAGTGTAAGAATCACTGCATCCATTTCTTCCTCCTACAAACCTAGGCTATTGTGTTACACCGTCTGAACCTCATCGACTTTTCTTCCCTGCATGCATTATGAAGAAGGGGAGTGATATCTCTAAGCTGTTGCTACCGTGAAGTCCTGCATGGGGGGCAATAAGGTTTCTGGATAGCGCACATCTGCGCGACTGCTCGCTTCGCTGTGACATCTATGTTCTGCACTGCATCAAGTCAACGCTGCTTCCTGTGCTTCCTCACCCCCAACTATAAGTCATTTGTGTGACCGATCAACTTATTTAAATTCTGTTTCTACATATATTTTGAAGTACAATGAGTGCCTGTTGTTAGCACTAATTTATGCATCATTAATTATTTGCGATACTTGTCTTCTAGTAAAATTTAGAATTAAAATATTGCTCACATTTATAACATTCCAGAGACCTTATTGTAAACTTTGTTGCAATACAATAATAAAACTTAAGAGATTTTCTGGTCAGAACTTTCATAGAGGTAGACAAGTTTTGGCTCCTGTCTTTGGGGCTGTAGTGGGTTATCCACATGCAATATCCATTTACAATTGAGCAGTCCATGCAGTTCGAAAATGCAAACAACACTGCACTTGGCTGTATTCTGATCATTCTGGCAAATCAGCTCTATGATGTGTATATAAACTACAAGTTTGCCATAGAGTTGTGGGATGCATTAGAGCACAAATCTGCAGAGGTAGAGGCAGCTCGTTGGCTCTACATGTGTGAGCAATTCTTTGACTTTTAGCATGGATAAGGCTAAGTCCATAGTTGGACAAGCTCATGACCTCCAGCTATTGGTTGGTGACATTGCGCACCTGGGCTGTGTGTTGCCTCCTAAGTTTGTGGCTTTGGGCATTTTTACCAAACTTCCTGCTTGTTGGTGGGATTTTGACACTGGCTTGAAGCATAAGAAGGAAGATATTTCTACTGAAGATCTCATTGCTACCCTCGATGTGGAAGAAAAGGCTAAAGTAAAAGATGCACCCACCACTTCTGGTCACAACAATGCCAATATCGTAGAGAAAAAGATAGCTGTAAAGAAGTACAAATTCAACAAACCAAACAAGACAACTAGCTATAAGAAGAAGAAAACTGACAAAAAGGATTTGAGGGACATCACCTACTTTGTTTGAAGAAAAGACAGTTATATGGCGAAGGACTACCACTTCCACAAGAGCAGAGATGGTAAACAACCAAAGAAGAAGGCTATCAACATGATCATAGGCGAGGCCTTGACTTCAGGAGAGTATGGTAATTCACTTGTTATTGTTCAACATGTCAATCCACTGTTTGGCGTATTGGTGCTAATATTCACATACGCTCTTATATTTCTTTATTTTCTTTTTACTATGCAAAAGGGGCTTCCTCCATCCTAATGGGAAATGGGTCGCATGTTTCTATTTTTCTATTCTTGGTGTTGGCAAGGTAAATCTGAAGCTTACTTCGGAGAAGATTGTCCACTTAAAGAATGTGCAACATGCTCCTATAATAAATAAGAACCTCACTAGTGGTTCTCTCCTATGCAGGGATGATTATAAGCTAGTCATTGAGTCAAATAAAATAGTAACGTCTAAGTTCAGAAACTTTGTTGGTAAAAGCTATGAGAGCGAAGGCTTGTTCTGCCTAAGTACTTTAGAGTCTTGTTACAATCTGAGTGTTGCAATTGGTTTAAATAAATATGTGGCAAATATTTGACATTCTCATTTCTGACATATTGGTAAATATGTCCAGATTAGATTTAATTCTAAAATATGAAATTATTAAAGAATCAAAGCACCAGTCATGTGTGCAACAAAGCAGTCTCGAAAACCCTTTAAGGGATTAGATAATAAAAAGAATATGGCATCATTAGATCTTGTCCATTCAGATTTGTGTGAAATGAATGGATTGTTGACAAAGGAGGCAACAGCTATTTTCTAACTTTTATTGTGATGCAACATGCTACTGCTATGTGTGTTTGCTAAAAAACTAAGGATGAAGCTTTAAACTATTTTAAGACTTATAAAGTTGAGTTTGAGAACCAACTAAAGAATAAAATAAAAGGATTGAGGTCTGATCATGAAGGAGAGTATATCTCATGAATTTTTCCAATGCTATTCTTTGTATGGAATAGTCCATGACTTTATACCACCATATTCACCCCAATCAAATGGGGTAGCTGAGAGGAAAAATGGATATTAACAGACTTAGTTAATGCCATGTTAGAGAGTGTTGATATGCCTAAGGCATGGTGGGGGAAGCTATATTGATAGCAACTTTCGTCTTGAATAGAATAATCATTAAAAAGAGTGAGATTACTCCATATGAGGGATGTAAGGGGAGAAAGCCTGTTGTCACTTTTCCACAAACTTAGAGGTGTTTGGTAAAAGTAAATATACCTGTTGTGGTTATAGACCAAACAGAGAGAGAGAGTATGGTAGTGGGGAGTTAGGTGAGCAATGGCTTAGGGTTTCTCCCCATGGCCTGTGTCGTATATATATATATATATCCATGTGGGGGAGTGCTTTTACAATTACACACTTACATCCGAGTACTCCCCTCAGGGGTACTTACGTCATTACACATGTCTCATTTTGGGCCTTACATTCCTCTACCAGGCCTGCTAGGCTTAGGTGGGGGCCACCCCTACAACGGGAGCCTCTCATGGTGAAGGGCTTCACGGGCCAAAGCCATGTTGCCGAGCCCTTTGGCCCCCTCCGTCCCTGCGGCCTGTGAGCTTTCCCAATGTTCGGTGGAGTCGTACTGCTTGGTGTAGTGTTGGTCGTGCCACAAGGGTATGGTGCTGGGCGGTTGGTGAAGCGTTCGTCTTTCACAGGGTGACATCGGCGTAGGAGTCGAAGTCGGGGTTGGTGTGGAGGCAGACCTCGCGCCAATGGCTTTTCCTGGGGCGGGGTGGGTGCGGCTCCGCAGCCCGGTAGTGCGCCTTAATGGCTCCTGGAATGGCGCCGACTTCTGGGCTGGCAGGATCAGGTCGCTGCAGCCGTACGTGCTTTTGCACTTGGGGTGTATACACAGCATGCCATGACTGGCGCGCCGTGGGCTGTCAGCTGTCGCACGACCACGGCCGTTCGGCCCTTCCCTAGGAGGTGGGACACGTGGCGGGGTGTTATGGGCGTGTCGTGCGCCGTCTGCCCACCTACCCGTGTGCGCCCCCAGTTGCCAGTAGTTGCGCTTCCCAATCGTGGGCAGCCGAACCGCTGGTCTCCTGCCGGTTACGCCGCACTGGCGGGGGGGGGGGGGGGGGGTTGAGCCAGCTTTATAAGGCGTCGCCATCGGCGTGGGTATGTTCCTTCGCATTGGTCGTTCCGGTCTGTCATCTTTCTTCTGCCGCCCACGCAACCCACCCTTGCTCCTGCTACTTTAGTGCCCTATCTCGGAGAAGAATGGCTTGCCGTGACGATCCTGCTCGTCGGCTCAGCGGTAGCGCCTCGTCCGACCGGTACGATCTGTCGCCTCCCCCGGGGATGTACTCGCTGGTGGTGCGAGGAAGAGCGCACGTCAACAAGCGGTGGGACGCCATGGAGCACTCGGGAGGCCGCTGCTCCCGCGTGTTGGGGCGGAGCCGTGTCACTGAAGAGATGCTCCAGAGACTCGTCCGGGAGGGGAAGATCACGGAGCGTGACGGGGCTCGTCTTCCTAGCCCCACCGAGACGGAACTGCAACCGGCGGAGACGGAGGCTATTGTCTTTGTCGCATTCTTTGACGCCGGCCTGCGGATGCCCTCGACACTCTTCGTCGGCGAGGTCTTGCGGGCGTACGAGCTGGAGCTGGCGCAGCTGACCTCCAGCGCGATAGTCCGCTTGGCTGTGTTCGCTTGGGCACTACGAATAGAGGGTCGCCGTCCCAGTGCGAGTCTGTTCGCTATTATGCATGACGCGCGCCATCAGCCGAAGAAGCTAAGGGGGGAGCAGAATCGAACTTCGGCAGCGTCAACTTCGTGCTAAGGAAGCAGTGTGCGGGGCTCTTCCCTGCATGGGCCGCGCGAGGGAAATGGGAGTCCGGTTGGACACGCCGGTGGTTTTACTACCTCGTGACGATCAATAGCGGTTTGTCCTACCGGGGACAGCCGATATCGTTCAACAGCTCACCAGACGTGGAGCCGATGTTCGATGACGCACAGAAGGCGCGGAGGCTTGCCGGCATCGCCCGCCGATTCAACATGCGCGACCTTGCCGAAGAGTTTACCATGTACGGGGCGTCGCCACTCTCCGGCCAGTGGTAGTACGATGTACAGGGCAGTATCCAGGAGGATGGCGTCCACCCGACTGCGTCCTACCTTCTAAGACCCTCCGCTCCTTGTAAGTCCCTCGACCGTCGGATATGCGCATGCTCGCATAATCATGTGACTTCCTACGGATGACGTTCCATTTTTGTGCGTAGTGCCCCAGCTGGAAGATGCAGAACGCGCAGTCATTGCGCTCCCCGAGCGCGCAGTGCTGGTGGAGACCCCGAGTTGTCTTGATGACGATGCCGAAGTGGAGGCGTGGCCGCCTCGGCACAAAGCTCGATCTGAGGCCACCAAACCTGGCCCGTCGGTCGCGCCGCTGGGAGGTATTACCGAAGCAGAAGGCGCGGCCGGCGCAGGGTCCTAACCGATCGGTTCGGGGGGAACGTTGCCCCTACTGAGGGTTTAGATGGCGGCGAGGCGGCGGGCCTTGGTGCTGTTAACCCTAGAGGTGAGGTGGCGCCGCCAGCGGCGACCACCGAGAGTCTGCTGCCTACAACGGACGTCGGGGATTTGCCGCCTACGGCGGCCACCGGGGGTCTGCCACCTACTACCGGAACGGCTGAGGAAGGCTCGTCTGCGTCCCCAAGGGCAAAGCGCCCCCGGGTACAGTCGTCTCCGCTTGCAAGGGGGCGATTCAGAGTTGCTGGCGCGGTTACCGGGATCCTGGCGCCCTGTGAGGGGGTCGGCGAGGTTGGGGGAGAAGGCACCGCTCGTTGGGCTGATGAAGCCCCCATTCCCTGTATAGAGGCTGCGCGGGCACCCTCCCGCACCGTGGCAGAGGGTGTCGAAGGTAGGCGCGATTCCTTTTCCTCTCATGACATCGCGAAACTCTCTCCGATTTGCTCGCTCATTCCGCCGTCGACATTAGGCGAGACGGGGTCTCCCAGACGCGGTCAAGGATCGAGCAACGGAGGTACACGCGAAGTCGCGGACCTTGCTATGTAGGACTCGGCACGGATGTCCGGTGCTGCAGAAGCTGCTGGGCCGAGGCCCGTCATCTCCAACTTCATCCCGCGATCGGAGATGCTTCGCGTTCTTAACCAGGCCGTGGAGCACGTCGGCGGTAGCTTGGATGTGCCGACACTGGCGACCTGCGGGGGAGACCTTCTGGCACTCGCGTTGGGTGCTCGGAGATAAGGGTAAGTGGTTTTCGGCCTGAGCCACTGTTTGAGGTTGTTCTAGCCCGCATGGTCCTTCCCAGAGTCTTGCCTTGGAGGAGACTCGCGTTCGCGAGGGAAGGGCACTGCAGAGTGAACCTCATGCTGCGGACAATGCTCACGCTGCCAAGGACGAGCAGATCCGCAGACTGGAGGCAGAAAAGGCGATGATAGCTTCCAACGCGGAGGACGCTGTGGCGGTGGCGCGACGCGCCACGGTGGAGGTCCAGCGCGTTGCGACGGAGGAACGCACCGCCTTTCTTCAGCAGATCTCCGCACTAGAGGAGGAGAAGGCCCAACTCGCTGCATCCCTTGCCGAGAGGACCGAGGCCCTGGACAACGCATCCTTGGCGGCATGGAGGGCGATGGGGTCGTTGGAAGGGGCACTCCGAGACCTCATCGTCGACGTACCCGAGGTTACGCATGGCCCTGAAAATCTGACAGAGACTCTTGGGCAGATCGAAGAGGGCTCGAGCCTTGTTTTCCGCGGTGCTCTTCGGATCTGGAGGCTTGCTCTTGTCCTCCCCACGGACGGCGGCAACTGTTGTGGTTACAGACCAAACAGACAGAGAGAGTATGGTAGTGGGGAGTTAGGTGAGCAATGGCTTAGGGTTTCTCCCCATGGCCTGTGTCGTATATATATATCCATGTGGGGAGTGATTTTACAATTATACCCTTACATCCGAGTACTCCCCTCAGGGGTACTTACGTCATTACACATGCCCCATTTTGGGCCTTACATTCCTCTACCAGGCCTGCTGGGCTTAGGTGGGGGCCACCCCTACAACAATACCATTGTAGAAAAAGAGAAAGCTTAGAGCTAAACAGTCAATTGTATTTTTCTAGGGTATGCTCATAATAGCATGGCCTATAGATTTTTAATAGTTAAATAAGAAACTTCTGAGATTATTGCTAACACAATAATGGAGTCTAGAGATGTTTCATTCTTTGAGGATATTTTTCCTATGAGAACTGCAGGTAGTACTTTACGAACTGAGAATGTAAGAATAATAAAACTACTGAACTTTTCACTATTTCTGAACCAATATATGATATCCCTGAGGATGGTAATAATCTAGTTACAGAGGCTCCTCGCAGGAGCAAGAGACAATGGGTTGAGAAAACCTTTGGTGATAACTATTGTATACCTCAAGGATGATGTGCCAAAAACTCTTTCAGAAGCTTATGCATTTTCTAGGTATTGGAAAGTGGCAGTCTGTAGTGAAATAGACTCTATCATGGCTAATGGCAATTGGGAGATCACTAATTGTCCTATCGGGTACAAACCCGTAGGATGTAAGTGGGGTTTTAAAAAGAAATTAAGGTCTGATGGTACTATTGAGAAGTATAAGTCAAGACTAATGGCAAAAGGTTAACCCAGAAGAGGGAGAGGATTTCTTTGATATATATTATCGGAACCCAGAGTAACGACTCCTGGATCCTTTGTGTAAATCGCACTAGTCCAGGATCAGCTAGTGCACACAGTACAACAAAGATAAATACCAAGCACAAATGACCACTTATATTAAATAAAGGAGTACGGCCTTATGGCCAGGTCTTACATCAACGCCCATTGGCAAAGGTAAATAAAGCAAATAACTGTGGAAGCAAACTGATAAAAAGCGAAGCCTAAGCATGCCCACAGGCAAACGACAGTAAGACGCGGCCTATTCGTCCAGATCTTCACCGTAGTCGACGGCATCTTCCTCTGTATGGAGATTGCAAGGTGAGTATAAACTTGTACTCCGCAAATCACACGGAGAAATGCAACATAATGATAAAGGCTTCAATGGAAGGCTTATAGGGTTAGCTTGCATAAAACAACATTTAATGAAATACAGTAAATAGATTGAAAACGCTGAATTTAATACAGTAAGTAAAAATAATACTTGTAATTGAAAATAATACCGTTAGTGCCGGCTCCGACCAAACACCGACCTATCCATGGGCATCCCACGCGGACCATCTTTTCCAAAAGACCACGTATGGATTCCATCCATCCACACGCTTTCACTGCTCAACCCTGATAGATTCCATCCATCCACACGCTTTCACTGCTCAACCCTGATAGATTCCATCCATCCACCAAGTTTTTATCTCTCACGAATTCCATCCATCTGCAAGGTTTTCATCTCTTGTGGATTCTATCCATCCACAAGGTTTTTGAAAATCATTTTTGAAAAACAAAGTCTAATCCATGAAAAACTTTTACTCAGCATGCCCATGACCGTGGGCATAGCTATCCAAGATAGATTGTATACTCTGCAGAGGTTGTACAGCTTTACCCACAAGACACGATCATCCCTTTGTACCACTAGATTACACACTTCCATAGGTGTGCGGTGGAGAGTCATGACAAGGCCTTTACAATGCAAAGCCTTCAACCTGGCCAAGCCAACTCTAAGGTTTCACCCCAGTAAGGAATCCACCAGACCGGGACCTCCTCTTGAGCCTGAGCGAGACTTCACATGGCTTAACTACGCTCGCCCAAGTGAGACTTCTCACAGCACCAACCACGCTCACTTTCAACCTACAACTTGACTCAGGTTGGAACTTTGCAAATTATTCAGCTAGGGCTGTCCCATACCAGCCATGTGGTAGTACGATAGGGCTTTGCAACGGTAGCTCACAGACCGGTCATTATTCTGACTTAGGCCCAACCACATACCCCTGTGCACGACAGTCAACTACTGCGGCTTCGACCAACAAGGCATGCCTGCACCCACCAATCTAACCAATTGCCTAAGTCTAAACCAGTTTTTATATTTTGTTTTCAGAATATTTCATAAACCTCCTTGACTCACCAAAGTCAAGAATACATTTGAAAAGCTCGTCATTTTATGTGAAAAGGTCATCATTTTATGTGAAAAGGTATCCCAACCCATAGATATATTCTAAGCAGGACTAAGCATTTGCTAATCATAAAATCTCTAGCTATACTAGTGTATTGACTAGAGTTTGATTCTAGGGTGATAAGGTATCGAGGAATTCAATATCAATGGAGGAATTAACAAGTAGGCAATAACTAAATTTAAGGCTGAATTGAAATATGTTGTATAAAAATATGCATGCAGAATAATTTAAACAACATGATTTTATTTTGAAATCTGGGATCAACATGATCAAGGAGTGTGACTTGCCTTGCTCCACAGTTTGGTGAGTCGTCGAATTCTTCTGAATCGCCGTAGTCTACACGTGCGAATACCCAAACAAAAATCAATTAAAATCCAAATAAAATCCAAAAAATTACAAAACTAGAACCGAAAGATAGATCGCAATTTTATATGAATTTAGGGAAAAGAATCGGGTCAATTGGAGTTCAGACGGAGGATAACGAGGGATCTAAAGTTTGTCGGGCTAGAAAATGATGGAAAATCACAAAAGCTACTGTTCACCCGAGAGCTGAATTTTTGGAAAGGAGGCTAGAGCCGGCGAGAGGAGGCAAGGGACATGAAGCTAGCTAGCAAAATGGGTTGCTAGCGACCCAAGGCACACATAGGAAGCGACGGCACACCAAACGGAGCACGGTGATGCCACAGGCGGTTACTACGACGTGGGTAGGAGGGAGGAATAAAATCTGGGCATAGAACATGAAAAAGTAGGGTGAGCATGGGCTAGAATATGGCATGGTGAAGCTAGGAAAATTTTCAGCTCAGCCGAAAATCCACCAGACATGACACAATCGACATTTGAACGACGTCGGTAGTGTAAAAGGAAAAACTTGATATCTTGGTGCTCGGTGAACAAAATCTAAAACTACTTGGAGGATAGCTACCTGGGATGGTTTGGCACGTTTTGACGCGAACGGTTTGGAGAAAGCACCACCGGATAGATGGGGACATGAGATGCCATTGGCGGCCATGGCGAGGTGTCGGAGGCGAAATTTTGTGGAGGCTTTTCGGGGAAACGGAAGGAAGCACAACGTAGAACGCGGCGAGGCAAGTCTAAGAAAAATTACGGCACGGGCAAAGGACATGGGATGGTGGCGGAACACGGCAGAGAAGACCTTCGCTGCCGACCACCGAGTTGCCGCCGGCCAACTCCTCTGCCCTTCACCTACAGCACCGCCTTCCACACCTCTCTCTCTCTCTCTCTCTCTCTGCTCCACCATCGCCAATGATTGCGGTTTCCATGGCACAGCCGCGCCGAACACCGTTGGCTTCTGGTGCTGAGCGCCCACCCTGCCGCCGCTCCTTACCACCTCACCCTTCGTCGGATCCTGCAAACCGGGACTAGATCTGCTACCTTCCCAGGCGCATGCGACAAGGACGCTAGATGCGGTCAACCACTGACACGGTGCTAGTGAGGGGCTCAGCCACCTCCCCGAGCTCACCGCTCCCTGTGGTGCCACCCCTACGCCTCCAGCAATCGGTGGCCGGAGCTCGCTGTCTCGGGGCCATGGGCTCGTAAGCCCATCCCGTCGTCGCCCCCTTCGGTTTGCCGCTGGCAGACTCTCTGTCGTTGGATTTACCGACGCTGCGTCCCTACAGGTTTGAGCTCACCGGCCATGGCTTGCACTCGGCCGGCCACCCCTACTACCAGGACAATTTGCCCCCTATCCCCTTTCTTCATGTGCTTTTCATCTACTTTTGCATGCTATTGTGCTGTGCTATGAGGTTGTGGGGGAAGGTGGGCGTACTCAATGGTTGGCTTGGCATGGGTTCGACGGTTGTCAACATCCATCATTGTCATCGGTGCCATCCTTTCACTGTCAGCCTTTTGAGCTCCTTTGGGTCTCCTCTCTTCTTGCTCTTCTCCTCTTTGTTCCCTTTCTTACGGTCTGGATGGCTTCAGTTGGCATCTGGGTGGTTGTGGCTAGAATGGTGAAGGAGGAGGTGATTGGTGGTCTTTGACTGTGGACTAGGGCTTATGCTTTTCCTTGGCTTTGACTATTGGTTGGGCAATTGGGAGTGGATTGCCTCATCTGGTTTTGCTCTCGGTCTTGGCCAGCTCCCTAGGGGAGCTCTCTGCTGGAGGAGGTCTGTTGGGGGACAAAAATGAGGATGGCAATGTGTTGGTTGGGCTTAAGTGAGGAGGCCATGGCTGGTCTCCTTCCCCCTAGAGTGTGCATTGCCATTTATGCCGTCCTTTACCCTCCCTGGTTATTATTTGCCATAAGGGCCGTTTGGTCTAAAGGGCCACTGCACTGTGCTTTGGGGTTCTTTTTTACTACGGCAGGTAAATCGGAATTTCTCACCGAATGATGAAAATCCAAAACACAAGATGGTGCCGACCGGCCCCAGATGGTCTAGGAACATCTATGAGCAACACTACACTTAGCATTTCTAAAACCGATGGGTTTGACGGCAAAACTATTCTTTATTTCTTTTATTCTCCCTTGGATTGTTTCATTTCTTGCTTTTCTTCTCCTTTACATTTTTTGGTGGTATTACAATACTACATGCTAATCTTAACCGGAGCATCGACGGCATAAATGCAAGAATCCCAAAGGTGCAAGACACATTGAACGCTTCTCTCACTGAGGGCTTCAATAATCTGAACTTGACACTTCATCATCAGTGTTTCTAATATACTATTTGCATCATCTAGGTTTGATTATCTCTTTTGTATAGGAGAGGAATCGGTTGGACTAGACTCGCCAGTGACAGTTCCTCAACAGAAGTAACCCTTGCATGCAGAATACTTTTCAGAGTTAATTTCCTTGTTATCTACAAGATGGTCGTGCAGGATCTGAACTCTAATTTCGTTGTTAGCTCGTGCATCTCTATCTCCTTCCAAACAGGATTAGTAGAGGATAATTGGGTCGCATCATATGGTTTTTGGTTTCTCTTGAACAAATAAACATGATAATTTCCCCCATTGACTTTTCAAAACCGTTTATCGGGATAGCTTTTTAGAAATGATTTATCAGTATTTGATTCATTCGCATAAGTACTCACGTTAAAATAAAAAATCATTAGCCATAGGCCGAAAGGAACCAACCCAATATTAGCATGCCATACCTAGGGACAAACTAAATTACATACTAAGGATCAACCATGCTTAGAACATGTTCAAGGCTTTTCGAACTAACTAATCTCAAGCGTAGCTCAATCCATTCAAGTTAAAATAGATTATTTCTAATATTTATCGATACAACAACATTGATGTACGAGTACTCCGATATGTACAGCAGCATCAACATATAATGACGGTGTATCAAGTTGTTCACTAAAAAAAATCTTTACTATTATAAAATGTAAGTTGGTGGTCGTCGGTCTATTCTCCCTCCTCTCTTCTCAGCCGTCAAGATCCACATATAGGTAGTTCTTCCACTCCTCATAGAAAAGGTCGGGCCGACGCGTGTGCCGCGCTCATCCTCTTCTCTTTCCCCGCATCCTCCGCCTCCCGCAACCACTTCACCTCCCGCAATCGCCGCCTCCTTCTCTCCCCGAATCCTCATGCCACGCCTCCTCCTTCTCAGCGCCACCACCAATTCCTTCCCCGTACAGTAGCGTTCGGTCGCAATCCCCAACTTCCCCCAGCAGCAATGTAACCCCTCGTCGCCGCCTCCCCAACGCATTTGCCTACCGTCTCCTCTCCCCATCTGCCCGCCGCCACCTCCCCACCTCCACCTCCCGCAACTGTCGCCTCCTTCTCCCCTGAACCCTCGTGTCACGCCTTCTCCTCCTCGGCATCGCCACCAATTCCTTCTTCACGCAGCAGCATCTGGTCGTAGTCCCCTAACTTTCCCCAGGACGCCACCACCAATTCTATCTCCCATCGTTCCTCCAACCAGTGGCCGATGGATCAAAGAGAAGGGCACTCAGCGATGGCGGTGGCTTCCTCTTACTACGCCCACCCACAGGGCTCCCCCCACCGCCGTCGCCTAGCGGTCACTCGCCCAGTGAGCCTCTCTACCTTCTCCTGCTCTTCGCTCGGAGCCTGTCACGATGTCTGGCGATTTTGGTCTCCCAAGCTGGTCGTCGAAGTCGGTGCCATGGTCAAATGGAGGCAGTGGTCGAGGGGCCATGGCTGAAGTTGGTCGCAGTCAAAGCCATGGTTGAAGGGGGCCTTGGCCGAAGTCAAAGATCCGTAGTCGAAGTCGAAGCTATGGTCGAAGTCCAAGCCGTGGTCGAAGGGGGCAGTGGTCGAAGTCGAAGGGTCGTAGACGAAGTCGGTTTGTGATCGGAGTTGAAGGGATGTGGTTGAAGTCAGGCCGTGGTCGAAGTCGAAGGGTCGTGGTCGAAGTCCAAGCCGTAGTCAAAGGGGACAGTGGTCGAAGGGGTACTGGTCGAAGTCGAAGGGCCGTGGATGAAGTCAGTCCGTGGTCAAAGTCGAAGAGCCGTGGTTGATGTCAGGGCCATGGTTGAAGAGGGTCGTGGTCGACGTCGGGGTTGTGGTTGAAGGGGGCCATGGCCGAAGTTGAAGATGCATAGTCAAAGTCGATGTTGTGGTCGAAGAGGGCGGTAGTCGAAGGGGGAAGTGGTCGACGTCGAAGGGCTGTGGTCATCAAAGGGGATAGTGGTCGAAGTCGAAGCCATGGTCAACATCGAAGGGCCATGGTCGAAGGGGACAGTGGTCAATGTCAAAGGGCCATGGTCGAAGGGGACAATGGTCAAAGGGGACGGTGGTCAAAGGGGGAAGTGGTCGACGTCAAAGGGCCATGATTGTCAAAGGGCCGTGGTCAAATAGGACAATGGTCAAAGGGGGCAGTGGTGGAAGTCGAAGCCGTAGTCGAAAAGGGCCATGGTCGAAAGGGAAAGTGGTCGACGTCGAAGGGCCGTGGTCGAAAGGGACAGTGGTCGAAGGGGATGGTGGTCGAAGAGGAAAGTGGTCAACATCGAAGGGTCGTGGTCATTGAAGGGCCATAGTCGAAGGGGACAGTGGTGGAAGGGGGGCAGTGGTCGAAGTCACAGATCCGTGGTTGAAGTCGAAGATCTGTGGTCGAAGGGGAAAGTGGTCGACATCGAAGGGCCATGGTCAAAAGGGACAGTGGTCAAAGGTGGCAGTGGTCAAAGTCGAATATCCATGGTCAAAGTTGAAGATCCTCATCGAAATCGAAGCTGTGGTCGAAGTGGGCCGTGGTCGAAGGGGGAAGTGCTCGGTGTCGAAGGGCCATGGTCGTCGAAGGGCCATGGTCAAAGGGGACAGTGGTCGAGGGGGGCAGTGGTTGAAGTCGAAGATCCATGGTGGTCGTCAAAACCGTGGTTAAAGAGGGAAGTGGTCGACGTCGAAGGGCCATGGTTGAAGGGGACAGTGGATGAAGAGGGTAGTAGCGAAGTTGAAGGGGGCAGTGGTCAAAGTCACGGTTATGGTCATAGTCGTAGCGCCTGTGGACATGGTCGTAGCGGTCATGGTTGTAGTCATAGCGCCAACTCGGAGGGCACCTGCTGGTTCGTCCACAACCTCCATCACTACGAGTTCCCCCTCCAGTTGGACATCCTCGTCTCCTAACCCCAGGTCACCCTCGAGATTAAGCTCCCCACCCTCAATGGCAAGACCCACAAGGTGGTTTGAAGGGGGAAGTGGTCGACGTCGAAGGGTTGTGGTCGAAGGGGATAGTGGTTGAGAGACCATGTGGAGGTATCCACATGTTGGTGATGAGTAATTGACGGGTGGTTTAGTGAGTTTGAGTTTGTTTTGGGTATTCTAAGGGTTGAGTACCTTTACTTGTGCTAATATGGATTATGCTGTTTCGTGCGGTGCTATGTGACGGTTTGCTTGTCTGTGTGACTGCAGGACTTCGGAGCTAGGTCACGGTGAGGCGAGGAGGACTGGGACTAGGCACAGGACGTGTTGAGGTCCAGACGGTCGGTGATGCCGAAGATGATCGAGGTTGGCGAGGTGGTTGCGAGTCGGGAGACGAGGAACCGGAGCTGGAGCTACCGGTGACGGACACGATGAGCAGCGGCGAGTGGATCGGGACTAGACTCAGGGAGGAGTTGAGGTCCAGATGGTCAGGATGCCGGGTGCGGTCGTGTGCAGCGAAGCGGACCGGACTAGGCTCAGGGAGGAGTCGAGGTCCAGTCGGTCAAAGGTGCCGGTTGCGGGAAGCTTCCGGGAAGGTGCTTGAGAGGCAAATTGGTAATTTGACTCAAGTAATGAAGGTGGAGGCAGATTTCCCTCCAAAAATCTGGTTTGACCCCTTTCCTCATTTGCGTGTGTGAGGTTTGAGTGGGTGGAGTATGACACTTCTTGCATTTCTCCTTGAGGGTGTGCCCTTGATGTTAAAAGGAGAGGGTTGTGTAGCAAGAAGGTCACCCATTCAGTTGAGAGCAGCTCATTCCCGTGGAGAGAGTAGAGAGTGAGTTCTGGAGTAAGTTGGTTGTGTATGCTTGAACAGTGAGTGCTCTGTGAGTGAGCTTGCATGTGTTCAAGCATGTAGTGTGATTCCCTTGTAATCAACTACTATGGGGACGTAGAACTCTTATTTGTAATCATTCATCTCCATTCCAATGAATACATTTGAGTTCTTGAGTGTTTCAGTTCGTTTCTCATTTTCTACTGCTCTCTGCCAATTTTCTTCATTTTGATGTTTGAGCTGTTTCTTTGAGCAAGGAGTAGCAAAATGGATTGCTCGGTGATGGGATGATGTTTCTAGACCATTTGGTCAGCTAGTTCCCTAGAGCAAAATCTCTGAATCAAAAGATTCCTTTTACCCAATTGCTCTGTTCTCCATTTCTAGGGTTTCCTTGACAGGAGATGTTGAAATCTTTTATTTTCCCTTCATAAGATGACTCAAGATTTGTGTTCTCAAGTCCCCTTGTCATTGCTAAGCTAATTGCAAAAGCTCTTGAGCAGAGATTGAGAGATTTTTGAGTGATTTGGGATTTAGCTCATTCTCTGTAGAAGTTACAGACTTATGTCAAAATCCTGAATTCCTAGCTCTCTTGGTGTAATCTTTGAGTTTTAGAGGCCTAATGATATTTAGAATAAGTTCTTGGTGTCTTGGCCTGAAAAGAATAGATGCTTTTCTCTCATTCCCTTGAAATATGCAAGATAATGAAAATTCAGTAAATTCAGACTTTCTGTCACAGCTCTGCACTCTGTCAAAATTCAGGACCGGGCAGACCGGTTCTTGACCGGCGGTCAGACCGCTCGGGTAATGCCGGTCTGACCAGTGGGATGAAGGCGGTCCGACCGGTGGGTAAACGGCGATCTGACCGCCCGGCCTACTACGGTCAGACCGCCCATGCTGTTTGTTCCCTGTCATTTTTATTTCCTTGGCTCTTTTATTTGTCTTGCTTCTTTCTCTGGTGTTTTGAGTCTCCAGTGTGCATGAGCATATCCTCTTCATAGTTTTTGTAACTATCAGAGGGGATTCTTTTAGTGGAATACTTTGAGGGGCGATTTTCTAAAAGGCACCATTCACCCCCCTCTGTTGCCATTTCCGATCCTACAGTGGTTGAAGGGGGCGGTGGTCAAAGGGGACAGTGGTTGAAGGGGGCGGTGGTCGAAGTTAAAGGGGGTGGTGCTCGAAGTTGGGGCCATGGTCGAAGTCGGGGCCGAGTAGGCTGGCGCCGGCAGTCTGGCGACAGAGCACAAGTGCACCGGAGGCCTACCAACGTAGGACTACCAGCGATGGTCGACTGCTCCCAACCTACGATCACGCATGATGGTCGACGGCTTCTAACTTACGACCACAAGGTGTGATTGACGACTTCTAATTTACGACCATGAGCACTGGTCGATGTGTTTTAACTTACGACCATGAGGTGTGATCGATATCTTTTGACTTAGGACTATGAGCACTGATCGATGTGTTCCTACTTACGACCACGAGGTATCCTCGATGGCTTCCGACTTACGACCACGAATGATGGTTGTCGGCTTCCGATGTACGACCATGAGGCATTGTCGAAGGCTCCCGATTTAAGACCACGATCAATCGTCGACCGCTACCAACATACAACCACCAATGATGGTCGACCGCTCCCGACCTACGATCACGCGCGATGGTCGACGGCTTCTAACTTACGACGACGAGGTGTGCTCGAGTGCTCCCGGCCTACGACCACGAAGTGTGGTCGATGTCTTCTGACTTATGACCACGAGGTGTAATCGATTGCTTTTGACTTACTTAACAGATTTAAAAACTTTTAGAACATGTTTGTATGCATATTCTAGAAATTTTTTCCACCTGTGAGTTTTAAAACATGTAGTATGATAAACTTTAAAAATTCATAGCACACACGGTCATTCAGTTAGTAAAAAGAAAATTCAGAGACAATCAGATATGTGTCCATACGTGCGGCTGCCCCTCGGACGGACGGACCCCACTGAACAGGCTGAGCTAGAGCTGGAGCAGAGATTGCTTGGATTGTCATCCTCTGCTTTAGTGTAGGAAATGCAGAGGTGCATAGTAACGTCCCATTTCTCATGTCACAACCGCCAAATCAAAGAAGACACCCTAGCAGCTAGCATCGTGCCTTACCATTACTAAAGGCTGAGAACCCGATTTGTGCTTCGGCTAAGCAATCGAAGCATCTGTATGTCATTGACGTTTCTCAC
Source organism: Dendrocalamus latiflorus (assembly GCA_017311315.1). Lineage (NCBI taxonomy): Eukaryota > Viridiplantae > Streptophyta > Magnoliopsida > Poales > Poaceae > Dendrocalamus > Dendrocalamus latiflorus. The sequence goes on from CM029675.1 coordinate 7,523,743, forward strand.
CTTACTCAATTGGAGCTCAAGCCCTTTTTGAGCTTCGGTTAAACCAAGCTCAAGCTCGAAGCCTAATTAATTCCGAACGAACATTGCTTGGAAAACTCGATCAGCTTGATTCCTATATATATGGCTGGTTGTGGGGCAGGTAAATTCAAAGGCCTGTAGCCTTCCTCCCAATCAGGAAAGCTTACGTACCAGAAGAAGGCAACCTTTGGCAAAGGTTGAAGCAAGTAGAGGCCTGATGGTGAAATGTTTTGATTGGTGTGGCTGAAACACAACCATGTTATCTGCTTTGGGACAGGAAGATGGAGACAAGATGGCAAGGGGGGTTCCTTTTGGCTCTTGTCTCCAGCAGGTATGCAATCTGGGGAGGATTCTGGTTGGTGTGTGTTCAAATATGAAGTGTCTGACACATTGTATTGGTAGTACCCCACATGTTGTCTCCAAAGAGCAAGTGTGCGGTTGTGATTGTTGATTTTGACGTTGGACACAAATAGACAGGTAGTGAAAATGAGATGATAGACATGATCATGCAGTGGTTTGAATGGCGAAACACATTTACACGGCCAAAGTATGAAAATGATGATGTTTTAGGCTACAGAACAACAGAACAGTGTGCATAGGGCCTAGCAAGTTGTCATATCATCATTTTGCTAGTTGTCTACCTTATAGAAATCAGACTATATATTGCGGAGGGTGTGCTTTGTTTCTACAGAAAGCAAAGGGTGTGGTTAGTCAGTCAGTAGCGTGTTCCATAACACGGGAGGCGATTTTTCATAAAAGATTTGCATGCTTAAAAGCATTGAAAGGCATCGCGCTGTTGGATTATTTGATAAATAATTTAAATTAAACACTAGTTTTTTGTTTTTTTTGGAAGATCTAACAATCTAGTTAAGGAACTATCTGGAACAAATACGTTGTTGCATTTTACTAGACTATCTACTGGGGAACATTGCTTCATTCTGTCTAGTTGGACCGAAACTAGGCCCAGCCCTATGGGTTTGTTAGTCTAGGTGGGAAGCGACTTCTCTGGGGACTGACCCCATTGAAGCCGAGTGTGGACAGGGGTCGGATGGGCGACACGTCCTCCTTTCCCTCCGCCCAAATCTCTCCGCGCTAGCCCTCCCATGCCGTCTTCTTTGCTCCTGTGCCGTCTACTTTTTCTCCGCGCGAGCCGCTCTCCCGACGGATCCACGGCGAATGTCGGTGGGACCGGCACGATGGTGGACGTCGACAACGACGAGGAGGGCGGGCCGCGGCGGCTGCTGATAGTGGTCACCACGACGCGGTCGGGGGCCGGCGAGCGGAGTTGAGAGAGGACGAGGGAGAAAACGATCGACGGCTAACTAGACAACGACGGCACACGACAAACACAAGACTATGACAAACGAACGCCGCACAACTTAACTATCAACGACCGCTGAGAGAAGCAAGGAGGGAGGTCTAGAAGCACAAGGGAGGATTAGAAGCAAAGAGAGAGTCGAGCAAGCACGGGGAAGGGAGACGATCGCCGAATCGCGCTAGACAACACAAACACAAAACTACGACGAACGTCGCACAACTTAACTATCAACGACCGCGGAAGGGAGAAAAGAGAGAGGATGAGAAGCACAAGGGGGGGGGGTGAGACAGCAAGAGAGAGGGAACGGTCGCTAACTAGCTAATTTGCGCACACTCTCAAACATTCACAGGTACCAACATTGACAACTACACAACCACAAGACATGAACACTGACCATGGACACAAACACTAACCCACATGGACCAACAGCTGAATAGCATAGCAAAAATCACATGAGCATATATCACAATAACAGAAAGGGGACAATATCTCCACTGATCTCATGCATCACAGATCAGAACATTCACAGTGCAATAACGAGACACAGTATAGAACAATTCACATCCACATCCAAACATTCATAGTTCACAGAGCAGTAATGAACAGTCATATAGTATCAGTATTAGTAGCTGAGAACAGAAGATTCAGGAGAAGGAATCAACCGAGATGTTAATGAAGCCGTAGGAGTTGTAGAATCCAGCAGCAGATGAGCAGCGTCGGGGACGTAGAAGAAGAGGCCGTGGAGTAGATGAAGTTGAGGAGGAAGAAATCGTCGCCGTCTGTGTCGGTGGAGATGCAGCCGGGTGGTCGATGAAGTGGTGGCAAGCGGCGGCCGGTGAAGGGAGCAGTGGCGCAGAGGAGCGAGATGCCGGAGGGCATTGAGGCGGAGACAGGTGCTGATGTGGGGTGCCAGCCGGAGTCGGTGCCGCAGAGAAGATCGAGGCGGCGAAGTGGCGGTAGATGGAAGTTGAGAAGGGAAAAGGGAGGCGCGGTGGAGAAATCGTCGGAGGTGTCGGTGGCGCCGGAGGGAGCAGTGGATGGCGGTAGAGGAAGATGCGGTGAAGTGAGGCAACCGGTGATGTAGAAGGTGGAGAAGCGGCGTCGGCGATCGGTGGTGGATGAGGAGATGGAGCAACGGGGCGGAGCGGCCGGAGTAGAGGGCAAGGAGGAGAAGGGAGGCGCACGGGTGTAGGCGACGGAGGAGCGGCGGTGGAGAAGCACGGAGAAGTGGAGCGGCGAAAGGGGCAGACGGTTGGCCGGCGAATCGGGCCGACGAGCTGCGGCGGAAGGGGAGCAGAGGGGGGGGCGCGCGGGTGGAGAAGGAGTAGAAGGCGGAGAAGGGGCTGCGCTCGCCGGAGGAGGGAGGCGCGAGCAGGCTGAATAGAGTGGGCGGCGGCGCTCTGTGGTGGCGTGGAGGCTGAGATAGGTGGAGAAGGTGGCGGAGGAGAGGTGGCGCGGTGGCGATGCGGCCTGGCCTCGCCGCCGGCCGGAGCTAGAGAAGGGGAGAGAGGAAGCAATTGGGTTAGGGAAGAAGGAGAAGTGCCAGGCTCAGTGAAATCCCAGGCGGCGGCTATGGTTGTAGACGGTGGGGAATTTTGGCAGTTTAGCGTTTTACCCCTCCAGGTTTTCAGAAATTACAATGAAGTCCTTCCCACATTGGATTTCTTCTGTTTAGGCCCTCAGAAGCTCCGATTTCATCGCCGTTTGATCCTACGCATCCGTGACGACGCGTATATCTGTACGGAGCAGTCCCTAAATGCCAAATTTGTCGTTTATGCGCCTAGATCGTGCCAGCCTGCAGAAAAATATAGAAAATATAAAATGGTCCATTTCGAGCAATTAAGTATGGAAAAACGTGTAAATGATGATAAACGGTCCCAAAATGTGAAAAATATGAGGGTAAAATGACGGCAAAATATATGCAAAAATGACGCATGTTATACCCCCAAGCTTAAACTTTTACTTGTCCTCAAGTAAATGGCATGATATTATCGAACCCAGACAACAAGTAATCATGAGGTAAAAATCTCGTTTCATGCATGTGATAAGCCAAGAAGCATATAGCAATGTAAAATGAGATTGTCTAACTTGAGTCTTGAGGACCATCCAAGATGAGAGTGAATATTCTAGCAAAGATACAAAATGATAACTACAACATTTGACCAAATCAAGTTACACACAAAAGTGTCGAAATACACTAAGTGATCACATGAATCCAACCAAAATTGTAAGGCATCAGAACTAGGTATAACATCAAGAATGAGCATAACAAAGGGTCATGCTAAGGCATTTGCTATTTGAGACAAAGAGACTAATACTCGCATGATATTTATGAAAAAGTCCACACTTCAGCCATGATACCTAATTTTTGTTGATTTTTAGCAATTTTAAAACACACATTGGGCACATGTGCCACTTATTCCAATCCTTGGGCAAGCTTGCCACTTATTCACACATTCAAACTTCAATTGGGCAAAAATGCCACTTATTCAGATGTTTGCAAACCAATGTGACAAAGTCACTTATTCAACTCACTCACTCCTTGCAAAACAATTTTTTTCTCTTTTCTTTTTTTAAAGATTAAGCATCTTTAACCGGTTTTCATTAATGCTAAGTAACACGTGTCCCGAGACATGGATACCTAGATAAATCAACCAAGTTATTGGCTCAAGATAGGACTACCCCTTTCATAAATTTTTCATTCAAGTAAAGTATCAATATCTAAAATAACATATGCCAAAGCATGAAACTAAGATATGATCATTCAAGAGGCGATGACTAGAACCAATTCAATCCGCAAATGGTCAAAACACATGCGTAATAAACAATACTCAAGCTCTACAATATGATGCCAAGTGACTTAAGACATACAAGGAACTAGTAACAATATGACTCAATGAAGAAAATTTCAGCATGACCTTTCTCGATTAATCATGGCATGGGCTCACATGACCAAAATATACAATCAAGCATAACATGAGAGCAATAGTAAATGTCATATATCATCAACATAAGCATAATATGAAGCACAAGAATGACCATATATCATCAATTACACGACAATAAGCTCAAATGCTCACAAATATAATACAAACATGCTAGAACATCATCCATACACATACAAGTCTTCTCCCAAGCTTAAATTGAGCAATGAATAAAGAATGTGCTTAAAGGGGTAAGAAACAGCTCACCGGGCATATATGATGTAGTGGAAGTAGACAAGTCATCCCATGGCTTCTCGCATATATAAAAGGATGAAGATCTAGCATGGGACCTGAAATAAAAAAGAAAGAAAAGAGGAGAAACTAACAAACAAAACGGAAATAAAAGGAAAAAAGAGAAGCTCATTTGGATGTAGCGGGAGGAGGGCCAAGGACGGGACATGGAAAAGGCACATGTCCGCCCTCCTCATGAAGCAGCATGCCTCGAAATCCACCTGGATCCCAAGGGATATCGACTCGAACCATGTTCGCTCATAGTCAATGGTAAACAAGCGTAACCCTGCAAATAGACTCAAAAACATGGCAAATATGTGTGATAGGGTCGACGCCCTCCAAGTCATCAATAGAATATCCAATCATGTAGGTATATCGATAAAGTACATCATGAGGTCTATCAGTGAGATAAGCACAACTAGTAATAGCATATATCTCGTCAGGGCCAAAGAAATCAAACCTGAAGTGGTCGAGGAAGAGTTTCCAAACTACCTGAAGTGTAGGTGAAGTAGAATGTACGGTAGTAGAAACCTCCAGAGGGGCGATGTTGACGAAGGAAGTAACTACTGGTGAATCAATAGAAACGTGCTCCTCATCAACATCAGAAGCAGCCCCCTCATCATCAAGAATGAATATCTCCATCTCAGACTCAAAGATCGAATAATCATCTAAGTGGCTCACATCCTTAAAGGTGAATCTCTCCATAACGGTCTCAAGAAGCACAAGAGCGAGGTCAAAGCAGTGAGAGTCTACCACATCAAATCTCTGAGTCTCAAGCTCGGGCTCATCAACACAAGTATCAGGGTCCATATATGGTGAGTCCATGGCATCAAAAGTGACTAACTCTAGCTCGGGTCCGTCAATAGAAGGATTATCATCAAAGCGAGGCACCTCTAAGGGAATCGGGAGCGTCTCAGCGGCAATAAATGAAGATTGTGATGTGGCATGAGAACTACTCAATGACTGAAGTGAATTTCTACTGTCTTCCACTTCTGATATCAATGTGCTCATTGCACTCAACTGGCTTTTTATGTTGATGCCAACATCTCCTCCATCTTGGACATACGATCAGATTGAGGGGTAGGAGGCGGATGCTGAGGTACAGGATAGTGCTGGTGTGAACAATGAGAAATATCCTGATCTCCAAATCTAAAACCCTGCAATGGTGTACTAGAAGAAAATGATGAGATATCAGGGTTGTTGTTTCCATATGACAGACTCGAGTACTCAGGCCATCCAGGGTGATAAGTGTCAGGGTATGGCCCACTCGGCTGAGCAAAGCTCATCCCATAACACTCTGGAGTGGACAAATAACCACGCTGGCACTCAGCGGGTGAATGGCCCTGAAAACCACAAGTGTGGCATATAGGAACAACTGGAGAGCGAGCGCCTGCTAAACAACTATACTGATCGTACCCGCTCTCTAACACAACTCCTCGCTCTAAAGCATAGCATTCTAACTGACGAGACAATAGATTTACCTGTTCTTGAAGAGTATCATAAGTAGGGGTGCTCATAAAACCACAAGAATCAGAATAATAAGCCATAGCCTCAATAAGTACCTGTATCAATCAACCTGTGAGAATGGATACGGAAATCGCGAAAGAGAGAAGTAACTAGAGAAAGGGTTAGGAATTAGCAATATATCACAAATATAAACAATGACAAAAAGAAAGACAAGTCAGCACAAACACAAAACAAGCAAAAGAAAACAAACGACTTAGTCTATAGCCTAACACTGTCGCTCTAAGCTAGTCCCCGGCAACGGCGCCAAAATGCTTGATCGTGCAAAAATAGCACACCTGCAAGTGCACGGGTTGCCACTGAAATAGCGGCGAGTGTCGTGTTCTCCACAGGGACTAGACTGAGGCTACCAATGCTCAGCTAAAGCTAGGTCAAACGAAACGGGGGAGAAAACTAAACCTAAAACGACTAAAACAACCAAACGATCTATCAAACAACGACGAAATGAACGAAATAAACGACAGATGACAAAACGATCGACCGTACGAAAGGACGTCGTACGACCGACCAAACTACAACGATGACTAACGAACGACACACTACTGAACAATGACACTACTACCGTCCGACGACCTAATTAACTACCGATCGCTAGACAGAAAGAGGAAGTCGAGAAGCACTAGTGGAGTTTAGAAGCAAAGAGGGAGTTGAGAGAGGACGAGGGAGAAAACGATCGACGGCTAACTAGACAACGACGGCACACGACAAACACAAGACTATGACAAATGAACGCCGCACAACTTAACTATCAACGACCGCTGAGAGAAGCAAGGAGGGAGGTCTAGAAGCACAAGGGAGGATTAGAAGCAAAGAGAGAGTCGAGAAAGCACGGGGAAGGGAGACGATCGCCGAATCGCGCTAGACAACACAAACACAAAACTACGACGAACGCCGCACAACTTAACTATCAACGACCGCGGAAGGGAGAAAAGAGAGAGGACGAGAAGCACAAGGGGGGTGAGACAGCAAGAGAGAGGGAACGGTCGCTAATTAGCTAATTTGCGCACACTCTCAAACATTCACAGGTACCAACATTGACAACTACACAACCACAAGACATGAACACTGACCATGGACACAAACACTAACCCACATGGACCAACAGCTGAATAGCATAGCAAAAATCACATGAGCATATATCACAATAACAGAAAGGGGACAATATCTCCACTGATCTCATGCATCACAGATCAGAACATTCACAGTGCAATAACGAGACACAGTATAGAACAATTCACATCCACATCCAAACATTCATAGTTCACAGAGCAGTAATGAACAGGCATATAGTATCAGTATTACTAACTGAGAACAGAAGATTCAGGAGAAGGAATCAACCGAGATGTTAATGAAGCCGTAGGAGTTGTAGAATCCAGTAGCAGATGAGCAGCGTCGGGGACGTAGAAGAAGAGGCCGTGGAGTAGATGAAGTTGAGGAGGAAGAAATCGTCGCCGTCTGTGTCGGTGGAGATGCAGCCGGGTGGTCGATGAAGTGGTGGCAGGCGGCGGCCGGTGCAGGGAGAAGTGGCGCAGAGGAGCGAGATGCCGGAGGGCGTTGAGGCGGAGACAGGTGCTGATGTGGGGTGCCGGCCGGAGTCGATGTGCAGAGAAGATCGAGGCGGCGAAGTGGCGGTAGATGGAAGTTGAGAAGGGAAAAGTGAGGCGCGGTGGAGAAATCGTCAGAGGTGTCGGTGGCGCCGGAGGTAGCAGTGGATGGCGGTAGAGGAAGATGCGGTGAAGTGAGGCAACCGGTGATGTAGAAGGTGGAGAAGCGGCGTCGGCGATCGGCGGTGGATGAGGAGATGGAGCAACGGGGCGGAGCGGCCGGAGTAGAGGGCAAGCAGGAGAAGGGAGGCGCACGGGTGTAGGCGATGGAGGAGCGGCGGTGGAGAAGCACGGAGAAGGGGAGCGGCGAAAGGGGCAGACGGTTGGCCGGCGAATCGGGCCGACGAGCTGCGGCGGAAGGGGAGCAGAGGGGGGCGCGTGGGTGGAGAAGGAGTAGAAGGCGGAGAAGGGGCGGCGCTCGCCGGAGGAGGGAGGCGCGAGAAGGCGGAATAGAGTGGGCAGCGGCGCTCTGTGGTGGCGTGGAGGCTGAGATAGGTGGAGAAGGTGGCGGAGGAGAGGTGGCGCGATGGCGATGCGGCCTGGCCTCGCCGCCGGCCGGAGCTAGAGAAGGGGAGAGAGGAAGCACTTGGGTTAGGGAAGAAGGAGAAGTGCCAGGCTCAGTGAAATCCCAGGCGGCAGCTAGGGTTGTAGACGGTGGGGAATTTTGGCAGTTTAGCGTTTTACCCCTCCAGGTTTTCAGAAATTACAATGAAGTCCTTCCCACATTGGATTTCTTCTGTTTTGGCCCTCAGAAGCTCCGATTTCATCGCCGTTTGATCCTACGCATCCGTGACGACGCGTATATCTGTACGGAGCAGTCCCGAAATGCCAAATTTGTCGTTTATGCGCCTAGATCGCGCCAGCCTGCAGAAAAATATAGAAAATGTAAAATGGTCAATTTCGAGCAATTAAATATGGAAAAACGTGTAAATGATGATAAACTGTCCCAAAATGTGAAAAATATGAGGGTAAAATGACGGCAAAATATATGCAAAAATGACGCATGTCACCTACCCCCTTAGAAAGAATCTCATCCCCGAGATTTGAACGATTTAGGAAAAATATACGGGAATTCGGCTCTAAGGTGGTCTTCATGCTCCCATGTTGCCTCATCTTTGGTGTGGTTACTCTACTGCACCTTGCATATTTTGAAAATCTTGCTCTTTGTGTGGTGCTTAGTTTCTTCTAAAACACGAATTAGGTGCTCTTGATAGGTAAGGTCTTGTTGCAACTCAATCTTTTCTAATGGTGTTTGCTCAGTCGGTACTCAAAGACACTTCTTCAATTGAGATACATGGAACAATCATGTACATATGAAAGTTTAGGTGGTAGCTCCAATTGGTATGCCACTTCTCTCTTTTTGCCACTACTGGGTATGGTCCAATATACAGTGGTGTAAACTTGCCTTTGACCTGAAAGTGGCAAACACCTCGCAGTGGAGTGACCTTAAGGTACACATAGTCATTTGATTCCAAGCTCAACTCATGATGACGATGGTCGGTATAACTCTTTTGTTTTGACTACGCTTCTTTCAAATGGCTTCTTATTAACTGAACTTGCTCTGTGGCTTCTTTGATTGATGTCGGTCCAAACAATCGTCTTTCCCTGGTCTCAGACCAGTTGATAGGGGGTTCTACACTTTCTTGCATACAAAGCTTCAAATGGGGACATTTGGAGGCTTGCTTGACAACTGTTTTTGTATGAAAACTAGGCGTACGGTAAGCATTTCTCCCAGTTTGCTCCATAGGACAACAAACATGCTTCAAGCATTCCCTCTAATATTTGATTGGCCCTTTCAATTGTCCTCCTATTTGAAGGTGGTATGCTATACTAAAGCTCAACATGGTGCCTAATACCTTGTGCAAACTTTTCCAAAAGTGGGAGGTAAATTGGGTACCTCAATCCGAATGTATTTTCTTTGGCACACCATGCAACACACAATCCTTGACATGTATAACTCGGCCAACTTGGATCCTCCATCAGTGGTCTTAATAGGTATAAAATGAGCAACATTGGTGAGGCTGTCAATAACTACCCATATAGCATCATAACCTTTCTATGATCTCAACAATCTAGTAACCCTTTCAACAAATCTTGCTATCTCTCTTTTCATCACAAACCACCAAAATCTCTGTTTCAAATCATGACCAGGCTGTATGGTGTACAATGCTTCATGAGGCTATTTAAGAATTAAGTTCTTAAGCTCCTTATCATTTGGTACCACTAGACACTTCCTATACTAAATGGTACCTTTCTCATCCTTAGAAAATTTGGTAATCACATGTCTCCCTATACTATCCTTGATTTTCTTGATATCTTTGCTTTCTTTGGGGGCTATCCTAATTTGTTCTTCCAAGGTGGGTTTTACTTTCAATGCAGTGACATAACCTTCTTCTACCAATTCTAAGTTAAGGCACTAAAATTCTTCCTGTAGTGCTAGCTGCTTCTCTTTGATTATGAGGTTGTTGCAATAGGACTTTCGACTCAATGCATCAGCTACAATATTTGCTTTCCCAGGGTAATAATGTAAACCAAGATCATAATAATATATCAGAATATCATCTATGAAAATGACCACAAACTTGTCCAAAAACGTCATAAATACTTTACCCATCAAGTTCATGAAGTAGGCAGGAGCATTGGTCAATCTAAACGACATTATGGTGTACTCATACAAACCATAATGAGTAATGAAGGTTGTCTTTAGAATGTCCTCCAATCTAATTTTGAGTTGAAAATAATGCTATCTTACGTCAATATTGGAGAAAACATGGGCTCCATTCATCCGGTTAAACAAATCATCAATCCTTTGCAGTGGGTATTTGTTTTTGATGGTCGCTTCATTCAACGACTAGTAGTCAACACACATTCTCGAAGTGTCATTCTTTTTCTTAACAAACAACACTAGTGACCTTCGAGCGATAGACTTGGTCTAGTAATCCCTTGGTTTGCTGCTCCTTCAATTTCGCTAACTCACCACATACATTCTATACAATTTTTTCAAATCAGTGTTGTTCTATGTAGCAACTCGATCACAAATTCCATATCTCTATCAGGTGGCATTCCATACAATTTTTCTGGGAACACGTCGGAATATTCATATACTACTGGCACTTGACTCATTTCTACCCCATAATGACAATCCATTGATGAGGGAAACTTTGTTTTGCACAATCTATTTGACCCTGATTTTTGGACAACAAATCTTTGCATCCAAACTTTCAAGATTGCTTCAGGGCCGGATTCTAAGCTTACTGTCCATCACAGCCTTGGGTTTGTATTTGGTTCTTGAATAGCACTTCCTGAGGATTTAGGTGAGTTGCGACTAGATTCTTTTGAGGGCACCAATTAGCATAGAGTCCCGCCTCATTACAATTGAAACAAGTGACTTCTGCCACTACATTTCCATCACTTCCATACAGTTGTCTACTTTGATGGTATGGCTGTGCAACTTGTTGCTACCGTAGAGGGGCTTGTACTTGATACCTTGGTGGTGGTGGTGTGGGAAAATGGGCAATGGGTGGCTGACATATGTGTGGCTTCGGCTAACTGCTGCTTGGTGATTTTCGTGCAGCCCATTTGTGCTTGTGTGACCCCTTAGGTGTATGGCTCTTATCTTCCCATGTGATGGCCTTGTTCACCAAGGTCTAGAAGTCTGGAAAGTCTAACGGAGCAAGTGCTAGCTGTAGCTCTTGGTTGAGGTATCCCTGAATAGCTCCATTTTTCTAGCTTCATCGTGATGTCAGTAGGAGCATAATGAGCAAGATATTTGAAATGGTGAAGGTACTCAATCACTGACATGTTGTCTTGCCTCAGTTCTTTGAATTCTATCTTCTTGGTGTCCATAAGGCTAGTTGGAATGTAAGCCATACGGAAGGCTTCCTTAGAAGCATTCCATTTAATGACTTGTTCTTCTTGTTGCATGGCATAAAAATTGTCCCACCATGCACTTACTGCACCTGAAACTAATATGTGGCATAAAACACCTTCTCATTGTCACTACATTAGGCTACCTCCAATTTCTTCTCAATGGCTTTCAATCAATCATCAGCATCGAGTGGTTCTTCTGAACAGGTGAATACCCATGGTCAGATCCTCAAAAAATATCTCAAATTGGAATATTGCTGATTTATTGTGGTTCCACCTTCACTTGCTGCTTTAGGGGCTATACTCATGTTGGTAGTGTTTTGAGCAATCTGCTGAAGTAGGAGAGTCTATGCATGTCGATTTTGCTCGATCATGGCAAGCATTTGGACCACTAAAAGATCTTTAGGCAACACTGGACTATACTCTTCACCTTGCTGACTTGGGGATCGGACGATCTTGCTACTCAGAGGGGTTAGATGGTTGCTAATCAGACTGTTGCATGGTCGGCTCCTAACCTCTTTGTGCTTCTAGAAATCTCATTGCTACCTAAAAGCTGAGTCCTTGAATGGTTCCTTGGTCCAGTCATCCTATCGACAAAACTTGTTTGTTTCAACTTGCTCATAGATGAGAGAAAAATAGCATAAGGTAAGTAGGATAGTAGGGGATATCGTTCTTAATTAAATTTATAAAAGACAACAGCCAAAATTAAAATAAATGAATAAATAAAATATAGGCACAACACACAATTAATTTAACATAAATATTAGGTTTTTGCATGGTTTGCGAAATACGACCCCACTAAAAAAATAGGGAAACTAGGCGGCACATAAGTAGATAACACAATCATAGCATTGCAGCATCTACTTGCCTAAATTCACTAAAAAAGGGTGCTAAGCTCACGCATACTAACACCAACATGTGAGCTCTAGTAACCTAGCCATAAGGGTCTAGTGTTGATGACATTGATCTTCTCTACGAAGTTGGCTCCTAAGGGCAGCGAGATCCATTGCTTCTACAACTCCTTTCCTTCAAACTTGAGTACATGTAGGAGGTCTTCTCCCATCGCTTGTCTTTAAACTGGTTGCATCTCAGTCTTGGATTATAGGAAATGTGTCTATCCATTTAGTAAGTTGGAGGTGAGGAAAATATTAGAAAATGAGGTCGGTCAAATCAAATGAAGACATGAGTAGTGATAGGAAAGATAAGAGAAGCAAGTGTTTAGAAAAGATGGAAATGCTAAGAGAAGGATAGCAACAATACTTATATTTTTCTCAACCATTTTATCACTTTGAATTTAATTCTTGAAAAACAAAACAAAGATCCTTAGTCTATCTATCATTTCTAATTAAAGGTTTAACCTACAGTTAGTATGGCTCAAATACTAGTGCTATATAACCTAGAAAATTTATTTCCAACCCCTATGTGTTTACTGTGCTAGTCCCAAAATTAGTGGCTAGCACACGCATATTACAACATTGTATCACATTCATACACACATGAATAAACACTATAGTGTATAATATTAGATATGTGAACATAAGCTTATATAGCTAAACTTTTGACAAAAGGGCCGACTGGCTAAATAATTTGCATAACAAGTAAATAGCAGTGGATAATGATAAATGGGACAAAAATTCCAGCAAGAATGCCATGGCCCATCACAAGCAACTGACTGGACTTAAACCTTAGCAAATGGTATCGTCTTTGCCACAACCCATGTCGCAGAAGTAATCGATTTGGAGATCTTCGTCTTCTTGCTCTGATAGTATTCAACAAGCAATGATGAATACAAAAATATACTCTGTAAGACTTTATAGCAAAGTTATATAATATGCAAGCTGAGATAAAGATGGCTGTCTAATCTAGTTCAATTTTCAGAAACCTACTTTTATTTGTGGTAACAAATAATAAATTACAAACGGAAGTTGTACAAGAAATTGACATTTGATACAAAGTAACAAGTAAATAACAGGATGGACACCTAAGCCTCACCCGGAGGGCGGGGTCAAAAGGGTGTGAGCTCATGAGCTTCCTGGACGCCTACTCCGGCTACCACCAGATCTACATGGCCAAGGATGACGAGGACAAAACTAGCTTCATTATGCCGGTTGGCAGCTTTTGCTTCGTCAGGATGCCCTTCGGCTTGAAGAACGCGGGTGCAACCTTCACCCACCTCATTGTGCTCGAATTAGTTGCTCAGCTTGGGAGGAACGTGGAGGCCTATGTCGACGACGTGGTAGTAAAAACCAAGCGGCTCGCCTTCCATGGTCGGGATCTCCAGGAGACCTTCGACAACCTCAGGAAGGCGGACATCAAGCTCAACCCGGACAAGTGTGTTTTCGGTGTACAAGCGGGCAATCTCTTGGGCTTCCTTGTGTCCGGACGAGGCATCCAGGCGAACCTCAACAAGGTTGACGCTATCCTTGGCATGGAGCCGCCCAAGACGACGAGGGTGGTCCAGAGGCTGGCCGGCCGCATGGCGGCTCTGAGTCACTTCCTGTTTAGGGTAGCGGAGCGGGGCTTGCCATTTTTCAAGACTCTCCGCGGTTGCGATGGGTTTCATTGGGATGATGATTGCGCAAGGGCCTTCAACGACCTCAAGAAACATCTCGCAAGCCTTCCCACTCTAGTTGCCCCAGCACCAGAGGCTCCCATCCTGCTCTACCTCGCCGCCTCAGCGATGGCGGTCAGCGCCGTCCTTGTCCTCGAAGAGGGCGCTCTCCAACGACCCATGTACTTCGTCTCCAAAGCCCTTTAGGGCACCAAGACGCGGTATACGGAGCTTGAGAAGCTTGCCTACGCGCTGGTCATGGCCTCAAGAAAGCTCCGACACTACTTCCTGGCCCATCTGATAACGGTGCCATCTTCATTCCCCTTGGCGGAGATGCTGCACAATAAGGAGTCCACAAGGCGAATCGGCAAATGGGCAGCCGAACTTGCCCTGTTCTCCTTAACATATGCCTCCCGAATGGCATATTCCCCTTGGCGGAGATGCTGCACAATAAGGAGTCCCACGTTTTGGCAGACTTCCTCGCGAAGTGGACCCCTCCAGCTCAGCCTGTCCACCAGCCAGAAGACCCGGTGTGGATGCTCAACACTGACGGGGCTTATGGCACTGCGGGCGTAGGCGTCGGCGCAGGCGTTACTACACCTGAGGGGCACCGCCTGCTGTACTCGGCGCGCCTCGCATTTCCCGCTACCAACAACACGGCTGAGTACGAGGTGTTACTCTTTGGCCTTGGGAAGCTCAAAGCGCCGGGGGCGAGGCGGGTCCTCGTCCGCACCGACTCACGACTGGTGGCGGGCCATGTGGACAAATCATACCAAGCCAAGGACCCGGAGCTAGCCTGGTACCTGGCAGCCGTAAGAGCGAAGGAGCGGCATTTTTTGGGTGTCACGGTGAAAGCCATCCCTCGGGCGGATAACGAGCAAGCCGATGTCCTTGCAAAGGCCGCCAGCCAGCAGCTCCCAACTCCCGGGGGGAATTTTATGAAGTCCTGCCAGCGGCAGCCATTGCGCAGGACAACTGCGATGCAGACCTCGTCCACCAGATCACTCAGCAGGGCGACTGGCGAGAACCCATTTTCAGTTTTTTACAGGGCATCGTGGAGCCGAACGACCCCGTCGAGCTGCAACGTTTACAGCATCGCGCTAGGTCCTTCCAGGTGCTTGACGGGGTGCTTTACAAAAAAGGGGTCTGTGCACCACTTCTGCGGTGCCTTTCACGCGAAGAAGGAAAGCGGCTCCTTGCAGAAATTCATGCAGGGCTCGGTGGGTCGCACCTTGCACCGAGATCACTAGTCGGCAAGGCATTTAGGCAAGGTTTTTACTGGCCAACAGCCATTGTCGACGCCCAAGATCTCGTGTGTCGATGTCAAGGCTGCCAATGGATGGGGCGAGCCATCCATAGGCCCCCAACGAGCCTCAACCCCATACCTCCGGTATGGCCGTTGGCACGATGAGCATCGACGTCGTGGGACCGCTTCCTCGGGCTTCAGGCGACCTCCGGTTCATAGCGGTCGCTTTGGAATATTTCTCCAGGTGGCCGGAGGCGGTAGCTCTGGCAAAGATTACCTCGGCAGCCATGCAGCGCTTCCTCTGGCAGAACATCATATGCCGCTTCGACGTGCCCACGGATATCACCGTTTACAACGGCCTGCAGTTCGACACAGCCCCATTCAAATAATTCTGCGACAGCATGGGCATCACGCTCCGGTTCGCCTCGGTTGGACACCCGCAGTCCAACGGCGCGGTAGAGCGGGCGAACGGCGCCATCTCCGCTGCAGTCAAGAAGCGCCTCGTTGGGCTGCCAAAGGGCAAGTGGCCGGGCAAACTCCGCAGTGTCCTCTGGTCCCTCCGCACAACGGTGACATGCCCGACGGGGTTCACGCCATTCAGGCTCCTCTTCGGCGACGAGGCAGTAACACCCAAGGAGATAAAGGCCAGCTCGAGAAGGGTCCTCATCCAAGCACCGGAAGAGGAGCCAATTGTCCCTGGACCTCCTTGACGGAGACCGGGCAAGCGCAACCCAGCACGTCATAAAGTATGCACGGCAGATGGTGCGTGCTCGGGGTCATTCCATATGCCCGCGAGAATTCCAGCAGGGGGACCTCGTCCTCAAGATGGCACTCCACGCGGAGATGGCAGGCAAGCTGGAATCCAGATGGGAAGGCCCGTATATCGTCGCGGAGGCCCTTCAGAAGGGAGCATACCGCCTCGTCACATTGGAAGGGCAGGCATTTCGCCATACATGGAACGTAGATAGGCTGCGGCGGTATTACCCCTAAAGCCAATGTGCAAGCACGAGGATCCTTGGCGGCTTCGGGAAGCGCCATGCCAGGCTCCTGCGCGGACCGCTCCAGCACTAGAGGCTCACACCGTGTGCTGCCTCGTCCCCGGGCAACGACAGCTGCGGTCGTTTCCATCTTCAAGCGGTCAGTGGTCAGTACCTCACCTTTTGTAATTGCTCACCCGCGTAAACGGGAATTTAATGAAGTTCATCGTTTGCAAAAAATTGTCTTGTTTCCCGCAAAAGTGCGCGAAGTCTATGGACTCTAAATAAGACGCAGCGGGGGGACGCCCCCGCGCGCACTCTACGGAGTATAAAGAAGACGCAACGTGAGGCCTACCTCCGTGCGCACATTACGGAGTATAAAGAAGACGCAACGTGAGGCCTACCTCCGTGCGCACTCTACGGAGTACAAGACGTGGATGTTATTCCTGTGCACTCTACTGAGTATAAACAAGACGCAGATATCCCCGTGCACGCGCACGCACTGTCCTTGCGCGTACTCCCCGGAGTATAAATAAGACGTGGTCGAAGTTCCCATGCGCCCAAGCTCTAATAAGCGTCTACTTCGACTAGGCGCCAGCTCCGCTGCCACCCCTTCGGAACGTAGGGGACGGAGCGCTCGCGCGTCTACTTCGACTAGGTGCCAGCTCCACTGCGACCCCTTCGAAAGGTAGGGGACGGAGCGCTCACGCGTCTACCTCGACTAGATGCTAGCTCCGCTGCCTCCCCTTCGAAAGGTAGGGGACAGAGCACTCGCGCGTCTACTTCGACTAGGCGCCTGCTCCGCTGCCACCCCTTCGAAAGGTAGGGGATGGAGCGCTCGCGCGTCTACTTCAACTAGGTGCCAGCTCCACTGCCACCCCTTCGGAAGGTAGGGGATGGAGGGCTCGCGCGTCTACTTCAACTAGGCGCCATTTCCGCTGCCACCACTTCGAAAGGTAGGAGACGGAGCGCTCGCGCGTCTACTTTGACTAGGCGTCGGCTCTGCTGCCACCCCTTCGAAAGGTAGGGGACGGAGCACTCACGCGTCTACTTTGACTAGGCGCCGGCTCCGCTGCCAACCCTTCGAAAGGTAGGGGACGGAGCGCCCACTTCAACCAAGCACCAGCTCCACATCCGTCCTTCCGGAAGAGAAGATGGAACGCTCGTGAATCTACTTCGGCTACTGCTATCTACATGTCTGGCGGAGCCGAGCGCGAAAATCTACCCTACGTGCCAATCGCCTCGAATGGGGGTATGCAACAATGAGAAGATATTGAGCAGGCACTGCTTCATTCATATAAAAGAACAGGTTGCGAAGCAACCATACTTGTGTACATGACGCAACACACTCAACCCCGGCATCACTCTTGATCTGCGTCATTTCCGTCGCGCCGAGGAACTTCCTCTAGCCACCGGTGGAGGTCGCCCTCTTCGCGCAGAGTTTGTCGCAGCGCGATCTTGGCTGCGTCCTCCCCGACATAGCCCCAGATTCGATTATAGAAATTCTGTACGGCTGGCTAGGTGAAGCAAATGGTGTCAGACATCATCCCGGGCTCGGCCGGCAGATCCAGCTGAGGGTTCGCCAGCTCGCTGACGTGTCCACACCCCCGGGCGCGAAGCAAGGCGAGGGGGAAGGAGGCACCCATGAAACCGCAATGATCGCCGAAGGACTTGGCACCGCGGAGAGCGAGGCCTGAGCCCTCTTCGATCCGCCCAAGCGTCTCCGTCAGATTTTCTAGGCCATGCGTAACTTCTGGTACATCGACAACAAGGTCCCAGAGGGCCCCTTCCAACGACTCCATCGCCCTCCATGCCATCATGGATGCATTGTCCAGGGCCTTGGTCCTCTCTGCAAGGGATGCGGCGAGTTGGGACTTCTCCTTCTTCAATGCGGAGATCTCCTGAAGAAAGGCGGTGCGCTCCTCCGCCGCGTCGCGCTGGACCTCCTCCATGGCGCGTCGCGCCGCCGCAATGGCGTCCTCCGTGTCGGAAGCCATCATCGCCCTTTCTGCCTCCAGCCGACGGATTTGCTCGTCCTTGGCAGCGTGAGCATCGTCCGCAGCACGAAGTTCACTCTGCAGCGCTCTCCGCTCGTGAACGCAAGTCTCCTCCAAGGCTTGGCTGAGGGCAAGAGTCTGGGAAAGACCACGCGAGTTAGAAGGACCTCAAACAGCGGCATAGGCCGCAGACTACTTACCCTTATTTCTGAGGCACCTAGCGCGAGCGCCAGAAGGTCTCCCAGCACGTCGCCAGTGCTGGCACGTCCAAGCTCCTACCTACGCGCTCCGTGGCCTGATTAAGAACGCGAAGCATCTCCGATCGCGGGATGAAGTCGGAGATGACGGGCCTCGGCCTAGCGGCTTCTGCAGCACTGGACGACCACGTTGCGTCCTGCATAGCAAGGTCGGCGACTTTGCGTGTACCTCCGTTGCTCGATCCTTGACCGCATCTGGGAGACCTTGTCTCGCATGGTGTTGATGGCGGAATGAGTGAGCAAATCGGAGAGAGTTTCGTGAAGTCATGAGAGGAAAAGGAATTGCGCCTACCTTCGACACCCTCTGCCAAGGTACGGGAGGGTGCTCGCGCAACTCCCGTACAGGGCATGGGGGCTTCGTCGTCTCGAGGAGCGGCGCCTCCTCCCTCAGCCTCGCCGACCTCCTCGCAGGGCGCCAAGATCCCAGTCACCGCACCAGCAACCCCGAATCGCCCCCCCCTTACAGGCGGGAACGACTGTACCCGGGGGCGCTTCGCCCTCGGGGACGCGGGCGACCCTTCCTCAGTCGCTCCGATGGCCATAGAAGGCGGCAAATCCCCGATGGCCGTCGCAGGCAGCAGACCCTCGGTGGTCGTCGCCGGCAGTGCCACCTCATGTCCAGGGACAACGGCACTGAGGCCCGTCGCCTCGCCGCCATCAAAACCCTCGTTAGGGACAACGTCCCCTCCCAAACCTGCGGATTCGAACCCGGCACCGGCCACGCCCCCCATTTTGGTGATGCCCCCAGCAGTGCGACCGGCGGGCCGGGTGTGGTGGCCTCAGATTGGGCCCTGCATCGAGGCGGCCGCGCCTCCACTTCACTGTTGCCATCTTGGCGGCTCGGAGCCTCCACCGGTACCGCGCGCTCGGGCACATTAATCCCCAGGACCTCGCACACCTGATTCATCCGCCCCTGTTTCGCCGAGGCGGTCGCAGCCTCGCGCAGCCTGTGCTCCTTTGCTGTGTATGGCTCGAGGAGCGCAACGACTGCACGCTTTGCAACTCCTAGCTGGGGCACTACGCACAAAAATAGGGCATCATCTATAAGCAATTACGTGACCATGCAAATGTGCGTGCATCCAACGGTCGAAGGACTTACAAGGAGCGGAGGGTCATAGAAGATAGGACACTGTCGGGTGGACGCCATCTTGCCGGATACCGCCCTGTACCTCGTACTGCCACCGACCGGAGAGCGGCGCTGCCCCATACATGGTAAACTGTTCGGCAAGGTCCCGCATATTGAACCGACGGGCGATACCGGCAAGCCTCCGTGCCTTCTGCGCGTCATCGGCCATCGGCTCCACATCTGGCGAGCTGTTGAACGATATCGGCTGTCCCCAACACGACAAACCGCTCTTGCCCGTCACGAGGTAGTAAAACCACCGGCGCATCCAGCCGGACTCCCACTTCCCTCGCGCGGCCCACGTAGGGAAGAGCCCTGCACATTGCTTCCACAGCACGAAGTTGACGCTGCCGAAGTTCGACTCCGCTCCCCCTTCGAGCTTCTTCGGCTGATAGCGCGCATCATGCAGAATGGTGAATAGGCTTGCACTGGGACGACAACCCTCCGTTCGCCGCGCCCAAGCGAACACAGCCAGGCGGACTATCACACTGGGTGTCAACTGTGCCAGCTCCTGCTCGTAAGCCCGCAGGACCTCGCCGACGGAGAGTGTCGAGCGCATCCGCAGCCCAGCATCAAAGAATGCGACAAAGACAATAGCCTCTGTCTCTGTCGGCTGCGGTTCCGTCTCAGTGGGGCCAGGTAGGCGAGTCCCGTCGCGTTCCGCAATCTTCCCCTCTCGGACGAGTCTCCGGAGCGTCTCTTCAGAAACGCGGCTTCGCCCCAACACACGGGAGCAGCGGCCTCCCGAGTGCTCCACAGCGTCTCACCGCTTGTTGACGTGTGCTCTTCCTCGCACCACCAGCGAATACTCCCCAGGGGGAGGCGACGGGTCGTACCGATCGAACAAGGCGCTACCACTAAGCCGGCGAGCGGGATCGTCGTGGCAAGCCATTCCTCTCCGAGATAGGGTGCTAAAACAGCAAGAACGGCCAACGTAAAGGAGCGTCCTCATGCCGATGGTGACGCCTTATAAAGCTGGCTCAAGCCCCCCTCTCTAGCGCAGCGCAATCGGCGGGAGCCCTAGCGGTTCAGCTACCCACGATCAGGAAGCGCAACCGCAAGCAACTGGGGGCGTGTGCTGGTAGGTGGGCAGACGGCGCACGGCGCGCCCATAGCACCCCGCCACATGTCCCGCCCTCTAGGGAAGGGGCGAATGCCCGTGGTCGTGCGGACCGCTGATAGCCCACGACACGCCAAACATGGCCCGCCGTGTGTACACTCCGAGCGAAAAAGCACGTACGGTGGCAGCAGCCTGCTCCTGCCAGCCCAGGGGTCGCGCGTGCTTCTAGGAGCCATTAAGGCACACTACCGGACTGCAGAGCCGCACCCACCTCACGCCCAGGAAAAGCCATTGGCACGAGGTCTGCCTCCGCTCCAACTTCAGCTCCGCCGCCCAAGAAACTCGCGGCCAAGTGTGGCCCGGGCTACCGGGCCGCACTGCCAACACGGGCACGGGCACGACTTCGACCTCGACCTCGACTTCGACCTCGACTTTGAGTTCAATCTCGACTTCGACCTCGACTTCACCTTCGGCCTCGACTTCGACCTCGACCTCGACTTTGAGTTCGACCTCGACTTCGACCTTGACCTCGACTTCGCCTTCGGCCTCGACCCCAATGTCAGCCCCAATCTCGACGCCGAACTTGACTTCGACCTTCGGCCCCAGAGGGCAACCTCGACCCCACTACTGCAGGGCCCTGTGGACGACAAAGACTTCGCCAACCCGCCCAGCACCATACCCTCGCGACAGGGCGTACATTGCACCAAGCAATAAGGCTCCGCCAAACGTTAGGTAAGCTCACAGGCCGCAGGGACGGAGGGGGCCAAAGTGCTCGGCAACATGGCTTCGGCCCGTGAAGCCCTTCACCATAAGAGGCTCCTGTTGTAGGGGTGGCCCCCACCTAAGCCCAGCAGGCCTGTTAGATGAATGTAAGCCCCAAAATGGGACATGTGTAATGACATAAGTGCCCCTGAGGGGGATACCCGGATGTAAGGGTATAATTATAAAAGCACTCCCCATGTGGATTGTAACACCCTAGTATCCACATTACCTTGGGATGCTACGAAAACCACTCCACAACTAGCCAATTTACAAAATAAAATAAACTGGCAATAATTAAACAAGATAATACAAGCGGAAGCATAAACAACTAAGGGAAAACAGAATAGAGATGACAATTCAATACTCATAATCAACTCCAAAATAATAACCAAAGGAAACAATTCCAAATTTAACATGTATTAAGGTGAAACAATCATCGATTGATAGCTAAGCAAAAGTCTAGAATCCTTTCAACTTTATTTCAGCATTAAAATATAATTCAGGTGCATCAGTGTGGTGCCACTCTACCCTTCCCATGCATGCTCAAAGTCCACCTGTAGGGAGGGGGAAACAAGGGTGAGATAAAAATCTCAACAAGCAAACAGTTTAACAGTCTATTCAAACTACAAACAATTATACATCATCATTTATAATTCCATACAACCACAATCACAATTCATGTCCACAATTATTAAACCACCACAAACTTCCATGAATCATACCTCTTCAATTTCAGATTTAATTGGCATATGAATGCAGTCATTTTATCCACAATTAAATGCAAATGAAACATTTAATCTTCCACAAACCACAATAGGTTAATCATCAACATTTAATCTTCCACAATTAATAATGTTTATATCCTCAACCTCAAATCACCATAAATGATGGTAAAGCATTAACAAATAGACCTTGTTTGACTACTTTAAAATCCCAACCAGTACCACTACCAAGGCAATAAAACATATGTATGTTTTACTTCAATACTTTATTATTTCTCACATCCACAATTGCTATCAACAATTAATACAAGAGAAAGGAATCTCGTGCTACAATCACACCCCTTACCGTACACAAGGGACGAACCCCATTCCACGACCACAACCACAATCCTCATACCACAAATAGCTCACATGAGCCAACTCCACATTACAACTATGAAGTTGTATATTAGACATTACAACTATGAGTTGAATATTTCACAAAATAACTTCATCGCAATATATTGCATATGTATGCAAATGATCTTTCCACAATGCAATGCATATGAATGCTTTCATGCTATGCTCCACATCGCTCTTTCTCCGCGGGATAGGAGGTGCATCGTATTATGGCAATATACGATGCTCCCAACGGGATAAGAGGTGCATTGTATTACGGCAATATACGATGCTGTACCGGTACGGTCGCGGCTAGGTGCGGCGACATCCACATATGCAAATAACATGATATGACATGAATGATATGATAATCATAAATCACATTAATCCATCCTCAAAGGAGCATTATCATGCTCACAACATATCCACATCCACCACATATTAATTTCATGTTCCACAATATCACATTAAGCAAGAATTCCACATGCCTACTAGCAGAATATCAACATATCCAATTGATTAATACTTGCTACCATCTCCACAATTAAAATATCATGCAATCATGGCATAATGTATCAAATTACAAAAATAATGTAAACTGCAGGTAGAAGGAATAACAAGTTAAACGGTAGCAACCACCGCTACGTTTACTTGCCTCAACCGATGAAGCGAAGCAAAATCTAGAGCGCTCAGGGGCAAGACCACCTGTCCAAAAGGCATCTCTCAGTACAAAGCTACAGCATACAAACACGACTAAAAATAATTAAAGACATCGCTAGAACCCCGAACCCGCACAAACTCCTCTCCGCTCAACAATTCAACAAACTACCCACTGCAGCAGCGCTGCTTAACATTTTCGTATCTTTAAAAATATTGATCCAATTACAGAAAACGATACCTCTCTGGATTCATCACTTAAAAGCCTACATTTTTTATGTAGAACACCTATTTTTATTTTGATCACAGCTAGGTATAATTTAATGCCCAAAACAGAGGAAGATCTCTGTTCTAGCAGACTGGACAGCAGCATTCAAATGCGTCCCAGCACAGTAAAGGGGTCTAAAAATTCTGAATTTTCTATAGAAGCTAGACTACCAGATTCTCTACAACTTTCTCAATTACGGCCATGATCATAAAAATCATTTACTACCTCAAAACCACAGATTAAGATCAGTCTGTCCCAATCTGCTCGCCTGACGAACAGCGGTAATATCGACCCTGTAACTCCTAGATCCCACGGCCAAAATTTCCGAAAACAATACAGGAGATGCGTCTGGAAGTCCTATACAATTTTCCTTTTGGGAGGGTCTGCAGAAAAAATCGTTTACTAGGTCCAAACCGCACGAACAGATGTGCTGCGCGAATCAATCTACAGGCAGACAACAGGTAATCTCTAATCAGGCAATTAATCTATAATCTCCCTTCAAATTCCGTGCCAAGAACCCTAATTACTCTATAAAACAGAGGATTTAGGATTAGAAAAAATTACCTAAATGATCCCTTGGGATCACCCCTCTTCTTCCCTCCTCTTCTTCTCCTCGTTCCCTTCTTCTTTCTTCTCTTCCCTTTCTTCTCTTCCCTTTCTTTTTCTCCTTGGCACCAATGGACAGCAGCTTGTGGGGTGATGGAGGGGGGGAAAGGGTGCGGCCAGGGGTGGAAAAAAGGGGTGAGGGGCAAGGGAGGGTGTTTATAAAGAGGGTGCTAGGGTTTGGGAGAGGGTACGGGCCCCCATTTGGGCTGGCTGGCCCAAAGCGGCTAGCCCACCCCTCCGGACAGCCCAAAATATCCAAATTAGTTGTTTTAATTTATTTTTTAAGTTTGGACAATTATGCAATTTAACTTTCACCTCCCGCGATTTACCGAAAAATCGGGAAACTCCGCAATTATTTTAGAAACCTACGCCGAATCGACGATCAGGATATTACATTCTCCCCACCTAAAAAGGATTCGTCCTCGAATCTAACTCCTCAAACCACAAATCAAGAGAACAGCAAAGAAAAGAGCAATGAAGGAAAGATCAACCAAAAGAAAGAACATCCCAAGGATAGAACATCCTAAGGGAACAACAACTACGGGTTCTCACCTACCTCGAAGAACTCGGGTCCTTTTTCTACATTTGAACTTCAAGCTCCCACGTCACCTCCCGCTCGGACTGATTCGTCAAAAGGGCATGCACAACCTGGTGGCCCTCTTCCTCATAACCAACTCCGATGAGTCCACGACACGTGCCGGACAACGCCGAGCACCTGCAACTCTTCTGCTGGTTCTGAGCGGCTAACAGATCCTGTCGTTCTCGCAAAATTCTCCGCCACAACTATCAAGCTACTATCTAATACCATACTCCTTCTTAAAACGTTTCCTCTATATATTATAATCAGGAAACATTGTACCCCTTTTAAAGAATTTGACCACAGATTCCACTCATAACATTTTACTCGAAGCACAAACAATATCTTTGCAAAAGGAACCTAACCATAAGAGGAAGGAAGGATTCTCAAGCAACACACTAGCAACCAGCTTTCCTTCAAAGGACCACGATCCAAATCAAAGAATTCACAACAAAACCATTAACATACCCCAAATAGACATTTGGAGAATCCACACTACAATAGCCAAGAGTGAAAATCACTCGACAGACCAAAACAATCATTTTCTTTTCCTAACTGGAAAAGAATACGCCTCAACATAAAACAACTCAATTTGCAAATGACCTCTGCCATAAACACACAGTTTAAACAAGAATCAAGAGAGCATATTAGTTCTCGAGATATTATTAATTTCCTAATCCAATCCCTTTGAAAATTTAACTTCCTTGAACCAAGGATTTCCAAATCATCGCCCAACACACCAACTCATTTATCTTAAGTTGGCAACTTCGACAATGCGCTCAAACTGAGTACATTATCCACACCCTTGCAGAGAGACTCTACTGTCTCCACAAAATACATTCTAGCCAAGCCCTCGACCAAAAGAATTACTTTGACAGATAATTCCTAAAACACCTCAATCCCTTAAGGATAACAACTCGAAATTCATATCACACCCACACATACTCATTTACTGCACCCCAAGGATGCTATCCCGATCCTCACACTATTTGGATTCCACTCTGATCCACTATTCCCACACAGAGACGCTAAGCCTCTAAGGTTCTAGCATAGAAGACCAAACCAAAATTTTCCATCTCCAGGGCTCTTATGGATGTCAAACAACTTTACACCCACAATCTCACCAAAGTCAATCGCATGACCACACCAACTAGTTGCCATACACCTCTTAAAGGACTTTGCAACTCAAATTGATTACCCCTTTCTTAGAAGAGGCAAAAAGAAGTAAATTTCAGCACAAAGAAAGATGTTACCATCTGCAATAGACACAAGACCAAGAGAAATAGCAATGATCTTGGACAACAAAGATAAGATCACAGTTGAAGGCACATGCCCCTCAAGAAGAAAATATCAAATCTCAACCAATAAGAATACAATATTGCCATTTGAGCTCAATAAACTCTTATGCGGTGAAAATAAGAAGTCAAACACACTTCAAAAAAGATTGCACAACTTGACTTCAACCTCCAATACTTTTACCACACTCTTTCTTTTAACAAGAGAGCAACTTCCATTGATTACGGTATTACCTTGACAATACCAATAAAAGAGATTTGAAGGCCACAACACATTAATCCCTAAAGAACTAATAAAAGCTCTCAACGCGTCACTTTGCTCAAAACAATTTCAGCTGCCACATAAGTCATGAGATCCAAAAGATCGCGTACGCAAATATCAAAGCTTTTGATTTAAATAGTATCATGGAAGTTTTCAAATTATTTTATTTATAGAACATTCAACATTATCATCACAACCACATACTGACCATCATACTAACATCAGAATAATACCTTCTTAACAAGCATCATCATATCCTCAAATCCCTTCATAAACTTTTCCAAAAGAAACACAAGAAATCACTTCATCGTGTTTCTATTATCTAAATAAGATTGCAACTACTTAATCTAGGGAAAGCCAAGTGCACAAGCCACAATGTTGGAACAAAACTCTTTTAACAAGCTAGTACTAGAACATGTCAATCTCGAAAACAGTTATGAGCATAGATTTAACATTTTTTCTTATGTTCAACAATTAGAACGAAATATCTTCTAACTTTCAATATTATAAGCTCTATAAGACAAGGTTTCACAAGTCAATACATCAACCTTCCTCTATTTCTTTATACATATTTCAACAATTTAGCATGGTGAAAGATAGATGAATCTAGCAATTGTTCATGCTCATAAAGTATCTAATAAAGGACAGATTAAAAGTCAATATTACCAGGGAAATATTCCAACACCTCCTTACTTAATCATTCCAAATGATCAGATTAATTACTAAAGACATAAATAATTCAATTTATCCAACAGGATAGAAATTTAAACAATCATAATAACCATTCCAATTCTTTTTTTTGCACACTCCTCAATAACTCCATGAGTTCCAATCATGTATAGACAAATTCTTAATCACAGTTCTTCAAGAAACTATTACAAGGCGATATCAAATTAATCAACTATATTTCTGAGGATGCTAGTTGAAATTAATTATGCACTACGCTAACATCTCAACTTGATAATTCATACCTTATGAATTAGTTTATATGATTACCACCTTCCCACTTAAGCATAACAAAACACCACAAAGAGTTTTTAACACTCTCTTTCAGAAAGGAGAGAAATTAAACTTCAACACTCGAAATAATTTAAAAGAAATACGTAGATCCAAGGCTTTAACATATTAATGAGTTTGCAACACGAAACTTTCATTAATAAAAAATACCAAGTGAACCATTGAGTCATGATTCACAACAAGACAAACTCCCACAAAGGGACTATCCTTGCAAATCAACAATATTCACAAGTAGCAACATTGTCTCAATAGTCCGAAAAGAAACAATAATTGCTTCAAAGAACAGGTAGAGACCAATTGCAAAACCTCAACTGCAATAAACCACTATCTCAAGAGAAATTCATTAACCACAACAGGCCAAGAATTGGCCAAAATCAACTTACGGGAGATAGCAACTTTTGTAAAGAAACTCACTCACAACATATGCAACTAAGTTACCCGAGGTAACCACATCGCTAACCAGCAAATACAACCTCTACATCTTATCATTGACAATTCTCACTCATAACAGTCATAGGAGCAAATCATAATCATACAAGATTATCTCATAACATAAATCATCAATACGACATGTCAAAAGCATAAATGCAATGCTTGACCCTTCCCATCCTACGGTGCACCAGTGTGTCAATTTAATAATTTAATTACCACGGACCTAAAACCCGCTCTGATACCAACTGTAACACCCCAGGACCCACATTACCCTGGAATGCTACTAAAACCACTCCACAACTAGCCAATTTACAAAATAAAATAAATTGGCAATAATTAAACAAGATAATACAAGTGGAAGCATAAACAACTAAGGGAAAATAGAATAGAGATGACAATTCAATACTCATAATCAACTCCAAAATAATAACTGTTGTAGGGGTGGCCCCCACCTAAGCCCAGCAGGCCTGTTAAGAGAGTGTAAGGCCCAGAATGGGACATGTATAGTGACATAGGTACCCCTGAGGGAGGTACTCATGTGTAAGGGTATAATTGTAAAGGCACTCCCCATGTGGATGTATATATGTAGGATATAGGCCATGGGGGAAAAGCCCTGAGCCATTTTCTACTCACCTAACTCCCCACTACCATACTCTCTCTCTCTCTGTTTGGTCTGTAGCCACAACAGTTGGCGCCGTCCATGGGGAGGACAAGAGCAAGCCTCCAGGTCTGAAGGAGGATGGCACCAAAGAAAGCTTCACCGTCGGCGGCGAAGAAGAAGAAGGCGGAAGCGGTGAAGTCTCACGTCAGCACTAGGGCTTCGGCTTTAGCAGCCGCAGGTACGAGCGGTGGTGCAGGTGCGACCATGAACCCCGCCACCGAAGCAACGCCCAACCCCGCCACCGACGCAACGCCCAACCCAGCCACCGACGTGACGACCAACCCCGCCAGCGACACAACGCCAGACCCCACCAGCACCGCCCTGACGACCAACCCCGGCGATGGCAACGCAGGCGCATCCGTTTTTCCACCCGGCGCAGAAGCGGTGAATGGCCCCAGCGGCGAAGGCTACGAGAGCAGAAAATAAAACTTTTCTACTGCGCACACTAGGACATCATGCTTAAGAAGGGATCATGGATCGTTACCGCTAGACGCGCAGCGCAGCGGAAGAAAAGTTGGAGAAGCCGATCCAACCACGCGCGTCGAGGTAGTAGTGGAATTAGTCGATCGTCCCGAACAGATCGTCTCCTCCACGCGTTCAACCACACCATGTGCAAGATCCAATCTGTAGATTGTTGATGCCGATCAACGCCGCAACGAGCAGCGCCTCCACCGGTATCCACACGTCCGGGGCTGGAACGCCGTTCGCGAGTGTACCAGCACTCGTGAGCGGCTAGGGTTTGGCTCGGGAGGTGGCGGCTAGGGTTTGGCTCGGGATTAACAGAAGCATCCACCCCTCAGCTCCTCGCCTCCATATATATAGACCTCCTCACTTGGGCCTCATGGACCGAGGCCCAATAGGAGTCTATCCGTGAAGGAACACGCGTAGGCTACGATAGCAGAAAATAAAAAATTTCTACCGCGCACACCAGGACATCATGCTAAGGAGGGATCATAGATCGTTACCACTAGATGCGCAGCGCAGCGGAAGAAGAGTTGGAGAAGCCGATCCAACCACGCGCGTCGAGGTAGTAGTGGAAGTAGCCGATCGTCCCGAACAGATCGTCTCCTCCACGCGATCAACCACACCAAGAGCAGATCCAATCTGTAGATTGTTGATGCCGATCAACGCCGCAACGAGCAGCGCCTCCACCGGTATCCACACGTCCGGGGCTGGAACACCGATCACGAGTGTACCAGCACTCGCGAGCGGCTAGGGTTTAGCTCGGGAGGTGGTGGCTAGGGTTTTGCTCGGGAGGAACAGAAGTGTATATCCCTCAGCCCCCCCTGCCTCCATATATATAGACCTCCTCACTTGGGCCTCGTGGACCGAGGCCCAATAGGAGTCTATCCGGATCTCTATCCGAATTGAGCCCACATCCGAATCACATTCGAATTAGTGTTCCAACCCGTTAAGTGTGCGACCCTGTAGGTTCACGTATACTTGGTCGCGACCCGGAAATGCCTTTCCGGTCACCCTGTTAATAGCGGCCTCTAGCAAGACATATTAACCCCAAAGTATACGTAAAGATTATATCGGCTGAACCTGTAATGTTCTCATGTACGAATCCCTTTGCCTCACGATATAGATTAAGCTCAAGGCGAGACCTGTGTCATCCTCTTAATAGCTCAATCACTCTCTCGATTCCGTGATGGATTATAAACTTGTGATTGACTCCTCAATCACATTGGCATGGCCATGCACTTTCATAATCCATTACATCGAGGGGCCCAGAGATATCTCTCCCATAAGGAGGGGCAAATTCTATCTTGATCATTCACATCCCACTACATGTTTCATAGCAAACCCGAAGACTACTTTTATGACTACCCAGTTACGGAGTAGCGGTTAGTAGTCCCAAAATAGGCTACTATGCATGTTGGGAACCATGATGATCTCAAGTCTAAGGATTCTACATAAACACTACTTGAGACCAACTAATGACACATGGAATCTCTGCAGTGTCTGATGGCGGGTCTATCCAACATATGTTCACTAACACATGTCCATATTATTGATTTGGTATCTCCATACCATGATCCATGAGACATGATCATCAATCAATACATATGCTGATCTTTGAATCATATTTGTTCCTCATATGATATATAATCAGGGATCATTTAGAAATAGCAACATTTTGGCATTAAGAGTCTCATGAATAAGTCACATACTCATTGATCAATAATGATAATGTCTATTTCAAGGAACAAAGCAATGTATCATAAACATAGTATGTGATATATTCAACATCTCCATGTTGCCTCTAGGGCATATCACCAACACAGGGTCCTCCAGGACAACACGGCGGGCAGCTTGGGCGTGCAGGCCGTGGTCACCGCCGTGCCGGTAGCACCGCCAAGCGCGTTTCAGCGGGAGCTAACAGACCTCCGCGGAGCTGTGTGGGACATGCAAGAGGCTCGGAGCCAACACGCCCCCTGGCGGTGGCATCCGAACCCGCTCCGGAGAGGGTGGATAGCCGCGACGCCCCTATGTCTAGTCGCGTCCCATTGCGGCGCGTAGACCCGGAGTCCCCGCTCTCCGCAAGCCTACAGCAGGCGGCATGGCCTGAAGATTTCAAGTTCCCGAGCGTCATCGAGGCCTACAAAGGCGACTCCAACCCGCGAGAGTTCGTGCACGTGTATGAGACCGCTATCGAAGCCGCTGGCGGAGACGACACCACGAAGGCAAAAGGACTCCCTCTCGTGTTACAAGGGGTGGCGCTGTCCTGGTTCTTCACCATTGAACCATAGTCCATCTACGCGTGGGAGCAGATCCGCTACCGACTCTACAACAACTTTCAGGGAAACTATGTCGAGCGTGTCGATGCGGACCAGCTCTTCACAGTCAAACAAAAACTCGAGGAAAGGCTCTGGGACTACTTCAAGCGCTTGGCGAAAGTGCGTTGCCAGGTCAAGGACGTCAACGAAACAACCGTCATCAACGCAGCAATACAAGGCCTCCGACCGGGACCGATGGCCGAATACAACACGCGCAAGCCGATTAAGACGGTCGCGAAGCTCTTCGACAAGATGGAAGAGTACGCCAGAGCGAAGGAGGATGCGCGGAGGCGACACGGTGATGACTCTGACACCAACAAGGTGGAAGGCCCGGCAAAGAGTGAAGGCTCGCCGAAGCAGGGCTCTTCGAAAGGTAAGCGCAAGCAAGAGCAGCCGAAGGGCGCCTCCGAACGCAAGGACCCCCAACACAATGACCCGCCAGGCGATAGGCCCAAGCGCGACCAACACAAGTCCAGGAAACCTCGTTACGTCTTTGACATCGAGGGCGGCTCCGAAGACAACACCTCCGCAGGTCGCGGAGGCAGAGGGCGCCGAAGGCGAGGACGGGGACGTGGCCGGGGTCGTGACGACAAAACCTGCGAAGAGTACGGCGACCAGCACCACGGGCTGTGGTGCAAAATCCATGGCCGAGGCAACCATGACACGCGTGCTTGCGCCACTATCGCAGCGCTACGGCAGAGCGTCGCCAGGGACAAAAACCCAGATACACGCGCGCCTGTTTTGGCCCACGTCCAACACCCCCAGGACCAAGGAATACAGCCCCAGGAAGGCCTCCTGCGAATTCAGGCACATGTGCAACAACCTCGGGAGGGCCTCTTGCAGTTACAAGCCCCGGAAGGAGCCCAGCGCAGGATCATCAACGTCATTTCCGGAGGCTCCTCGCTGGAGTTCGCTTCGGCGCGGCAACAGAAGGCTTACGCGAGGAGGCTGCACCACGTCGCGGCATATCCGGTGCAGGCGCCGCCGGAATGGGCACAACACGAAGTCACATTCACGCCCGCTAACGCCGAGGGTGTGGAGTTTTCCCACCAAGACCCTTTGGTCGTCCGGGTCCTTGTAGCCGGATGCGAAGTCAGGCGCGTCCTAGTCGATGGAGGAAGCTCCGCGAACATCCTGTTCGCCGCGGCCTTCGACCAAATGGGGATCCCTCGGAGCCGATTGGGCCCTTCAGGCATCCCGCTGCAAGGATTTGGAGGGCAGCCTTTGCGTGCTTTGGGCCAGATATGCCTCCAAGTCTCCTTTGGCCAAAACGACAATGTGAGGAGCGAAGACGCCATCTTCGACGTGGTCGACATTGCATACCCCTACAACGCCATATTAGGGCGGCTGCTCTTAAATACCCTCGGGGCAGTCCCGCATCACGGCTTCCTGTGCATGAAGCTTCCCGGACCGCGGGCCATCATCATCGTCCATGGCGACCAGGACATGGCTCGACGCATAGAGCTTGGCGCCAGAGGTCCATGCCACGCGGCTCGCCAAGGCACCTAAGCCGAGTGTGCAGATGCGGAGCCCTCGGGTGCCCCCCGAGAGCGTCTCGCGTTCCTCGGGCACAAGGTCGCCCCGGCAGCAGCGGCTCGTCAGCGGTCGCCCCGTCATAGCGGTTAGTGGTTGGTATCCCTTTTTTTTGTAATCGCTCACCCGCGCAAACGGGAATTTAATAAAGTGCATCGTTCATGCAAATTCTCTCGTTTTCATACCAAAAGCGCACGAAGGATCACCTTCATGTGCACTGTGCATGAGCATGAATAAAGACGCGTGGGGGGACGCCTCCGCGCGCAGTCTACGGACTCTAAATAAGGCATAGCGTCGAGGTCCGCCACCGCACGCACTCTACGGAGTATAAATAAGACGTAGCGTCGAGGTCCGCCTCCGCACGCAATTTCACCGCCCGCAACGCGCGGAGGCGAGCCTCCGCGCGCAGTCTACGAACTCAAAATAAGACGTAGCATCGAGGTCCGCCTCCGCACGCACTCTACGGAGTATAAATAAGACGTAGTGTCGAGGTTTGCCTCCGCACGCAATTTCACCACCCGCAACACGCGGAGGCTCGCCTCCGCGCGCAGTCTACGAACTCTAAATAAGACGTAGCGTCGAGGTCCGCCTCCGCACGCACTCTACGGAGTATAAATAAGACGTAGCGTTGAGGATCGCCTCCGCATGCAATTTCACCGCCCGCAACGGATGGCGTTGTCTCGCAAGGCCTGGGGACCTCCGAGTCGGGACCGAGCGCCAACCGATCCTGCGCCACGGTCACTGTGGCCCGAGCGGCCGGGAGGGCGCGGGGTGGAGGAACCTCGGTGCCCGAAGCGGAGTCCCACAAGCTCCCAATACCGGTCGCCACAATGAACCCTCGCGAAGTCCGCGAAGGGGGGACTGCAGGCGTGGCCGCTTCGCTTGAGGGGAAGGTACCACCTCGGTACCTGCCACAGAAGGAGCCCCTGCAGCAACAACACTCGCCGAAGGGGTCTCCACGGCTCCACACGCTCCCGCGAAGGGCAGCCCCGCCACAGCCATGGCTGGAGACAAGGACTCCGCACCGGTGCCGCCACCCAGCACCGCCAACCCGGCGACGGTCGCGGGCAGCGAGACCTCCGCGGCGCGCCTTTCGCTGCCGGCGCCTTTGCCCTCAGTACCCATGCCCTCCAAGTCTGAGTCAGCATACTTCGCTGAACCTGACTCCGGGATCGCCGCGCCGGCAGGAACAGCGGCAACCGCTGTACTAGGCGTGGTCGCAGTGCTCCAGGCCCTCTTGCGGGATGGCGCCTTCATCTTCACAGCACCGTCATCCTCATGTTGCTGGTCCGGAGGGGTGCGATCCGGCACAGGAAGCCCTAAGGCCTCACACACGCGGTTTATCCACCCCAATCTGGCCTTTGCAGTCGCAGCTGCGTGCTGCCCGTGCTCTCTGCCGGTGTATGGCCCGAGGAACACGCGCGCGGCGCACTCCGCGTCCTCAAGGCAAGTCCCTGCGCCTGATAGAGCACATTTACACAATGCAGTACGTACGAACGAAGAGGAAGACAGGGTCGAGGCTTACGAAGACCGGTCGGCACGGGAAGCGAGCAAACGGATGGGCGAACATTATCATCCCGACGTTCACCGGCCGTGAAGTGCCAATCGTGGGAAAGCGGCGTCGCACTGAGCATCATGTACTCCTCGGCGAGATCGCGCATATTGAAGTGGGCGGCGACCCCCACAAGTCTTCGCGCCCTCAGCCTATCTTCCTGGTCAAGCGTTAAGCCGGGGGAGGTCTTGAACGTGATCGGCCCGCCTGCGCACTCAAGGCTGCTGCCACTCGTCACACGATGGTAGAACCACCGCCTCGCCCAGTTGACCTCCCACTTCCCTCGGGTCGCGTTCGCGGGGAAGAGCTTCCCACATGACGACCGCAGGACGAAGTTGACGCTGCCAAATTTCGACAGCATACCGTCCTTCCGCTCCTTCGGTTGGCACCGGGCTTCATGCAGATACGCGAACAGGGAGGCGCTGGGCCAATACACCTCCGAGCGCAGGGCCCAGCTATACACGGCGAGGTGAGCAACCGCATTCAGAGTCAGTTGTGACAGCTCCAGCTTGAAGGTCTGCAGCACGTCCCCAATAATTGCTGCGAACGGGATGCGAAGTCCGGCTTCGAAGTAGGCGATGAAGACGATCGCCTCCGACTTCTTAGGGCGCGGCTCCGTCTCATCATCGGCGGGCAACTGCACCGCTTGGCGGTCCGATAGCCTCCCCTCTCGCAGCAGTGACCGGATCGTGTCCTCCGTCACGAGAGTGCGGCCCAACTCGTCGGAGTACGGACCCTGACTCTCCTTCGCCGCCCACCACTTGTCTACCGCCGCCAGATCGCGCTCCTCCAGCGCGTATTTCACCTCGAGCGGTGAGGACTGCCTGCGGATGGCGTAGCCGCCCACCTGAGTACACTCGTCGCAAGTCGCCATCAGCATCCACGGGGAACTCGACAGCAAAAAGGAGCGCAGGAACAAGGCGAGCGAATACAGGGGGCGACGTGAACAACCAGAAAGCGTGAGGAGGCGCAGGCACAACGCCACGGGGGGTACTTAAAGGCCCCATGCCTCCCACCGTGGGTAAGCGCAAACAGCGAGCGACAACCGCTCACCTGCCCACGTGCGAAGCCGAAGCGTCGCCGCGGTGCATGCAGCCAGCCTACGACCGTGGTCGTACAGAGTCCTATCACCACACGACGCCTCACTAGCGTCCCACCGCGTGTCGGTCAGCGCAAGGAATAAACGCAGGTCGCGCGACCCGACATAGCCTTTGGCGCGCGTCAGCGTAGCTCTTCGAACCCTAAACCGCGATAGCGCACATGGGGTCACCGATCCCCCGACCCTGGCCACACCTGTCCGAAGGGACAACCGCAAATCTGCGTGACATGGGCAACCGAAGATCGGCAAGATGCATAACTGCTAGCAGCCGGTGACGCGCGTTGGAAGGCGAGCAGCCAGCGTGCGGCGCGCCTACAGCGCCGCGCCACGTACCCCGCCCCTCTGGGAAGGAGCTTGACTGCTGACGGCCCGTCGACACGCCAATCATGGTCCGCCGCGTGTGCATCTCGAATGGACAAGTGCATACAGATACAGCAGCCTACTCGTGCCAGCCCAGGGGTCGGCGCGATTCCCGGGGCCATTAAGATGCACTACCGCGGGGTCGCGCTCATCCCAGGGAGTGCATCGCCACCACTTCGAAGCGTAGGGGATGGAGCGCTCGCGCGTCTACTTCGACTAGGTGCCAGCTTCGCTGCCACCACTTCGAAGCGTAGGGGACGGAGCGCTCGCGCATCTACTTCGACCAGGCGCCAGCTGCGCTACCACCACTTCGAAGCGTAGGGGACGGAGCGCTCGTGCGTCTACTTCGACTAGGCGCCAGCTCCGCTGCCACCACTTCGAAGCGTAGGGGACGGAGCGCTCGCGCGTCTAGGGACGGAGCGCTCGCGCATCTACTTGGACTAGGCGCCAGCTCCGCTGCCACCACTTCGAAGCGTAGGGGATGGAGCGCTCGCATGTCTACTTCGACGAGGCACCAGCTCCGCTGCCACCACTTCGAAGCGTAGGGGACAGAGCGCTCGCGCGTCTACTTCGACTAGGCGCCAGCTCTGCTGCCACCACTTCGAAGGGTAGGGGACGGAGCGCTCGCGCGTCTACTTCGACTAGGCGCCAGCTCCGCTGCCACCACTTCAAAGCGTGGGGGACGGAGCGCTCACGCGTGTACTTCGACGAGGTGCCAGCTCCGCTGCCACCACTTCGAAGCGTGGGGGACGGAGCGCTCGCGCGTGTACTTCGACGAGGCGCCAGCTCCGCTGCCACCACTTCAAAGTGTAGGGGACGGAGCGCTCGCGCGGCTACTTTGACTAGGCGCCAGCTCCGCTGCCACCACGTCGAAGCGTAGGGTACGGAGCGCTCGCCCGGCTACTTCGACTAGGCGCCAGCTCCACTGCCGCCACCTCAAAGCGTAGGAGACGGAGCGCTCGCGCGTCTACTTCGACTAGGCACCAGCTCCGCTGACGAAGCGCCCGCGCGTTTACCCCCGGACCACCCCGCAAACGCCTGCTCTTCGCGGCTACTATCCTCCAAGGCAGGAGACCAGCGGCTTCGGAGCACCACCCCGCTTGTAGGCACCGCCTCGGCGGGACGGCACGTCCGACGGCATTCCCCACACCGACGACATTCCCCACACCGGCGGCATTCCCCACACATCGCACTGGCGCAGGTTATGCCACGCCAAGTTCTGGCTTGTTCTCATAAACAGGCCACCTTCAGTGCATCAATATTCTCTCGAAAGACGGGCTTGATCACAAGCCCCGACTGAAGGTGAGCCTGTCTAAGAGAACTGGGCAAACCTTGCCGTTGTATGCAGAAATACGACGCGAGCACAGCAGGTGCGAGCAGTTGCCGTTAACAGACGCTAACCAGGCTCCCGAGAAAAATAGGCCTCCATCAGTACATCAACATTCCCCCGAGCGGCGTGGTGCCTCCATGGAATGTGGATGCACTGAAGAGGCCCATTTTAGGGGAGCAGCACCTATCCGAGCACACAATGCAGATACAATGTTACACCAGCACGCTATATATACCCCATCAGTGGAGAAGCCAACCGGCAGAAGTCCAGCCGGCAGAAGTCCAACCGGCGAAAGTCCAACCGGCAGGAGTCCAACCGGCGGGGGAGCGTCGCAGCATC
Source organism: Dendrocalamus latiflorus (assembly GCA_017311315.1). Classification (NCBI taxonomy): domain Eukaryota; kingdom Viridiplantae; phylum Streptophyta; class Magnoliopsida; order Poales; family Poaceae; genus Dendrocalamus; species Dendrocalamus latiflorus. Next base: position 7,561,130 of record CM029675.1, read on the forward strand.
GTACCACCGCGATGCTCCAAGATCCGCGCCGAGAGAAGGAACGTCGCAACATGGTATCACCGCGCCCCCTCAAGTCTCGCGCCGCGTCAACCAAGCCCCGCTGGGTAGGTTGGCAGTCGCTTATCGTCAAGGGCGCTCGACGCCGGGACGCGCGCGCGCGATGACTTACGACCCGCTCCGCCCCCTGTGCCGACGCATTTGACTCCGCCAACACCCCCAGTCCGGCCCGGGCAATCACCGACCCCGCTAAATCGGAGGCAACTTCGGCCTCCAATCCGCCCTCTCGGTGGCGAGGCCAACCTCGAGTTTGATCTTCGCTCCAGACGACAAATCCGACCCCGCCACGTCAGGACTCGGTGGGTAACGAAGCCTTCGCCAAGCCGCCCGGCGCCATACCTTCTCAATAAGGCGAACACTACACTTCGAACATTGAGAAAGCTCACAGGCCGCAGGGACGGAGGGGCCAAAGGGCTTGGCAACATGGCTTCGGCCCGTGAAGCCCTTCACCATGAGAGGCTCCTGTTGTAGGGGTGGCCCCCACCTAAGCCCAGCAGGCCTATTAAGAGAGTGTAAGGCCCATAATGGGACATGTATAGTGACATACGTACCCCTGAGGGAGGTACTCATGTGTAAGGGTATAATTGTAAAGGAACTCCACATGTGGATGTATATATGTAGGATATAGGCCATGGGGGAAAAGCCCTGAGCCATTTTCTACTCACCTAACTCCCCACTACCATACTCTCTCTCTGTTTGGTCTGTAGCCACAACAATGACCAAAGGAAACAATTCCAAATTTAACATTTATTAAGGTGAAACAATCATCGATAAGATATCTAAGGAAAAGTCTAGAATCCTTTCAACTTTATTTTAGCATTAAAATATAATTCAAGTGCATCAGTGTGGTGCTGCTCTACCCTTCCCATACATGCTCAAAGTCCACCTGTAGGGAGGGGGAAACAAGGGTGAGATAAAAATCTCAGCAAGCAAACAGTTTAACAGGCTATTCAAACTACAAACAATTATACATCATCATTTATAATTCCATACAACCACAATCACAATTCATGTCCACAATTATTAAACCACCACAAACTTTCATGCATCATGCCTCTTCAATTTCAGATTTAATTGGCATATGAATGTAGTCATTTTATCCACAATTAAATGCAAATGAAACATTTAATCTTCCACAAACCACAATAGGTTAATCATCAACATTTAATCTTCCACAATTAACTATGTTTATATCCTCAACCTCAAATCACCATCAATGACGGTAAAACATTAACAAATAGATCTTGTTTGACTACTTTAAAATCCCAACCACTACCACTACCAAGGCAATAAAACATATGTATGTTTTACTTCAATACTTTATTATTTCTCACATCCACAATTGCTATCAACAATTAATACAAGAGAAATGAATCTCATGCTACAATCACAACCCTTACCGTACACAAGGGACGAACCCCATTCCACGACCACAACCACAATCCTCATACCACAAATAGCTCACATGAGCCAACTCCACATTACAACTATGAAGTTGTATATTAGACATTACAACTATGAGTTGAATATTTCACAAAATAACTTCACCGCAATATATTGCATATGTATGCAAATGATCTTTCCACAATGCAATGCATATGAATGCTTTCATGCTATGCTCCACATCGCTCTTTCTCCGCGGGATAGGAGGTGCATCGTATTACGGCAATATACGATGCTCCCAGCAGGATAAGAGGTGCATCGCTCTTTCTACAGCAGCTAGACTACCAGATTCTCTACAACTTTATCAATTACGACCATGATCATAAAAATCATTTACTACCTCAAAACCACAGATTAAGATCAGTTTGTCCCAATCTGCTCGCCTGACGAACAGCGGTAATACCGACCCTGTAACTCCTAGATCCCACAGCCAAAATTTCCGAAACAAATACAGGAGATGCATCTGGAAGTCTTGTACAACTTTCCTTTTGGGAGGGTCTGCAGGAAAAATTGTTTACTAGGTCTAAACCGCACGAACAGACGTGCTGCGTGAATCAATCTACAGGCAGACAGCAGGTAATCTCTAATCCGGCAATTAATCTATAACCTCCCTTCAAATTCCGTGCCAAGAACCCTAATTACTCTATAAAAAGAGGGTTTGGGATTAGGAAAAATTACCTAAATGATCCCTTGGGATCACCCCTCTTCTTCCTTCCTCTTCTTCTCCTCCTTCCCTTCTTCTTCCTTCTCTTCCCTTTCTTCTCTTCACTTTCTTTTTCTCCTTGGCACCTGTTGTAGGGGTGGCCCAACCCCCCGTAACTGGGCCGTGCAACTAGTCCAACATGTAATAGGCCCAATAGTATAGAGGAATATACCAGTGTAAATATACCAATGTACCCTCATCCTTTGTAAATACTAAGGGGTAGAATGGGGATTTCCCATTCTACCCCACTCATATATATAAACCCCCAGGAGGGGCAAAGGGGGGATCCTCTCATTCTCACCAACACTCCCACAGACTTGGCTCTCCTGTTCCTCCTCTACTAGTCCCCTTCTTTCCTGTTTGGCCCGTAGCCACAACAGATGGCGCCGTCCGTGGGGACGATTAGAAGTTTATGTATGGAAGGGATTTCTGGAGCACTCATCGCAGATAAGTTTGTCTTGCCGCTAACCTGTTCGTTTTGGGATATACATATGCATGCATCTCATTAAATATAGCAGAAGTGCTGTGAGCTCTCATTTCTTTTCTAGATCCAGATCTGGCAGATCTGATTGGAGGTGTTTAGGCAGGAAAGTGGTGTCTCGAATGACTTGGCAGCAGGATTCTTCCGGCCAGAGTACCGCGCCTCCGCGCTAAGCTCTTGAGAGTCTTCGCGCAATGTCGCGTCACTGCTAGTCTCCGCGTCGAGCCGCCACAAAGCCTCGCCAGGCTCTGCCATCACCACCCATCTGTGCTTGCACCCATCCATGCTCGCACTCTCGCGTCTGCAGGCACAAGCTTTAAGTACGCAAGAGTCCGTCCTCGCACGCATGAGCTGCGGCCACTGTAGCTCGGGGATGGCGTCCTCGCCCAGGGAAATGAGGCCTCGGCCTCCGCGCTCGGCCTCCACATGCCTTCGCCTCGGCTCCGCGACGACTTCGGCAGCCCTCGTCTCGACTCCACGAAGACTGTCGGCCTGCGCCCCGGCTCCGGGAGGTCTCTGATGGCTCGTGGCGAGGCTTGCTCTACACTGACAAAGTCAGACTCTGGCCTCCGCACGTCGCCACGGCGAAGCCCTCTCCGCGCAGACAAGCTTCACACGTATCCATCTACATGCAACTAATCATTCGGCTGTATCCATCTGCATGCATGCAGTCATACGTTCCATGCATGTGTTGAGTTCATTTCTGCGTGCATACATGGGAGGCATTTATTACCGCAGGCATGGCATTCATTCCCGCATGCATGCATAAGCCTTTTTCTCTCTCCTAGCGACGTCCTCGTCCAGTGCCTTGCATGGAAGTTGCTTCGTGCTGCGTCTCAATCGTCTCCGCCCGCAGATGCGCGACATAAGCAGGCGACCGCGGGTGAGGGAGCTGCGGCACGCGCCTGCTGACTCGAGGTCTCCGGCGCACGTGCGCGAAGTCTCCGGCGTACATTTCCGAAGTCCCCTGCCCGAAGTCTCTGGCGCAAGCTCGACGCGGATGGATGTACGCAGCCTCACCTCCGGCCGTGCCATCCGCGCCCGACTTCGCCTATACAGTAGGCTCCGTGGCGAAGAGCCGATCTACATCTACATGCAGATCGACGCATCATCCACCGGCAACCACACCGCCCTGAAGCCGAAGGTAGAGGCAGCGAACGACGCAGCTGCTCGACTTCGGGCTCTTCGACTGGGACCGCGCGCTCCGCCCCGGAGGCCTACTCTGGGTCGACAAATTCAATTGCACGCACAGGAACCTTGGCGACTACATCCATCCGGACGTACGGCACCATTGGCCACGCGGGACGAGTGCATGAGCTGCGACATCGGCGCGTCCTAACCGGATGACTGGGACCTGGGGCTCCGCATCTTCGCGCATGCCACCGTCGGCACCGGATGCCACCGGCCCTCCAAGCACCCCCGTGTTCCGCCGCCGGCCGCGCTTCTTCGGAGCCCTCGCCGATGCATCTGGAGTCTCCGTCGACCACAGCGGAGCCTTCGTCGATGCCTCTGGAAAGCCCCCGGAGTCTCCGCCGACCGCCGCGGAGCCTTTGCCGATGCCCCTGGAGTCTCCGCCGACCACCGCGGAGCCTTCGCCGATGCGTCCTCGGCGAAGTCTACCTCGCGCAGTGTCTCCGCGTCGGCCCCCGCGGAGTGCAGTGGCTCCGCGTCGCCAGCGAGACCTCAGCAAGGTCATCGTGCCTAACCATGCGCGTCTCGCCCGCTTCCGCGTCTCGCCCGCCTCGCGTGTCGCGTCGGCTTCGACGAGTTCGCCCGGTGCTCAGCTCGCCTCCGTGTGCTTCGGCGTCTACGCAAGGTCCCGTCGGCTCCGGCAGGGACTCCGCCATGATACCGGGCTTCGTGACGATGTCGGCTCTCGCCACTGGCTTCGCCACAAGGGACTCCATGATGTCCAGCGCCCGTCTCTGCAATGCACCGCGACGGCGAGGACACCCCCACGCCGCGGCCTCCGCTGCGTCTCTCCGTGTCGTCGTGGTCCTCGCGTTGAGCCTTCTGCGCCTTCGCTCTGGGCTACGTGACTGCACAGCAGCCTCCGCGACGCTGCTATAGCTGGCCTAGGTGGAGGGCTGCCAGGACGGAGGGAGTGCAGTGGAGGAAGCGGTGCGACTTCGCCCGCCTTCGCGTCTCACGAAGCCTCTTCGCGTCACTCGGCGCCAACCTCCGCGGCGGCTGGGCCGTCGTCGCCACCCTTCGCCGAAGTCCTTCGGACCTGGCTGCGCCTACCTCGCCATGACTCCGCATCTCCCCCAGCGCCTTCGACCTCGGCCTCCGCCTCGTCGAAGTCGCCTCGCCAAAGTCCTTCCGAGCTGGCCGCGCTCGCCTCGCCACAGCTCCGCCTTCGCAACAACGTGCTCAGCGACCTTGGTCGACCACGGTGCTTCACACGTCAAGTATATAGGCACTCAGGCGTGAGCAACATCGACCTTCGCCACCGGCTTCGCATGGCAGACTCCACAGTGCAAGATCCCGCTCCAGACCCCGCGCGCCACTTCGCCTTGACTGTGGGAAGTCTTCGCCGGCCCTCGCGCGCGCCTAGTGCAAGCACTAGTTAGCTTCGCCGCCGTGCGCACAGTGTAAGCCTCCGCGACGGCGAGTCTCCGTTGGCTCCCTCGGCGTTTGCGACAGTGAGCTCACCTCCGCGCCACGGCCTCCACAACGGCAAAGCCATCTCCGACATCGCCGCCGTGAGACTTCGCATCGGATCCTCGCCGGAGACGCATGCACCCAGGAAGCCAAAATGAAGCATCCATCCATGCATGCAATTACGTGAAGTGATGGTATCACCTGTAGCCTTGGCCAAGAGCTTCTCCGTGTACATGCACTCAGGCTACATTATTGCATGGCGTATACACCTCCTTCGCGCAGATGAGGCCCTCCTCGACCGTGGACTCCACAGATGAAGAGTCTTGATGAAGCTCGCGGTAGCTCCATTGTCGAGGTAATGCCTACAGTTCCATTCTTAGAGCATTTGATTTGGCCGCATTTGCTCCTTCGATTTTGGCCCGTTTTGGGGCTACCGCAGCATAAAATGCTTTTCTGGTGTGGCATTCTGGAGCATTTTGTTGTCGCAAATCTTCAGCAATTTCTTCGATGCCTCTGGTTTGGTCCTTGTTTTTTATTTTAAATCGCACGACGGCCTTGCGCCTCGGCGTACTCTACGGAGTATAAATAAGACGTAGCGTTGAGCTTGCCTCCGCACGCGCCAGTCTACGGACTCTAAATAAGACGCAGCGGCGGGACGCCTCCGCGCGCACTCTATGGAGTATAAATAAGACGTGACGTCGAGGTCCGCCTCCGCACGCGCAAGTCTACGGACTCTAAATAAGACGTGACGTCGAGGTCCGCCTCCGCACGCGCCAGTCTACGGACTATAAATAAGACATAGTGTCGAGGTCCGCCTCCGCACGCGACAGTCTAGGGACTATAAATAAGACGTAGCGTCGAGGTCCGCCTCCGCACGCAGCAGTCTACGGACTCTAAATAAGACGTAGCGTCGAGGTCCGCCTCCGCACGGGACAGTCTACGGACTATAAATAAGACGTAGCGTCGAGGTCCGCCTCCGCACGCCCCAGTCTACGGACTCTAAATAAGACGTAGCGTCGAGGTCCGCCTCCGCACGCGACAGTCTACGGACTATAAATAAGACGTAGCGTCGAGGTCCGCCTCCGCACGCGACAGTCTACGGACTATAAATAAGACGTAGCGTCGAGGTCCACCTCCGCACGCGACAGTCTACGGACTCTAAATAAGACGTAGGGTCGAGGTCCGCCTCCGCACGCGACAGTCTACGGACTATAAATAAGACGTAGCGTCGAGGTCCACCTCATCACGCGCCAGTCTACGGACTCTAAATAAGACGTAGCGTCGAGGTCCGCCTCCGCACGCGACAGTCTACGGACTATAAATAAGACGTAGCGTCGAGGTCCGCCTCCGCACGCACCAGTCTACGGATTCTAAATAAGACGTAGCGGTGATGTCCGCCTCCGCACACACTCTACGGAGTATAAATAAGATGCGGATTTTGTCCCTGCACACTCTACGGAGTATAAAAATTGCGACAGGCCGAGACACCAGGGAGCGCCTCGCTTTAAGCGGCGCACCACTTGGATATCGCGCCCTCGCGCGCGTTGCACTAGGGAGTGTACCGCGACTTTTTGAAGGTAGGGGAACGGCGCCTTCGCCTCTCTACCTCGGTGTGCGTAGTGCCCTTGGCCTACGCCACAAGCACCCGCTCTTCGCGGGCACCCTTTTTCAAGGTAGGGGAACGGCGGCGACGCCTCCCTTCCTCAGCGTGCGTAGCGCCCTCGGCCTACGCCGCAAGCGCCCGCTCTCCGCAGGCACTTTTTTTCGAGGTAGGGGAACGGCGGCGACGTCTCCCTACCTCAGCGTGCGTAGCGCCCTCGGCCTACGTCGCAAGTGCCCGCTCTTCGCGGGCACCCCTTTTCGAGGTAGGGGAACGGCGGCGACGCCTCCCTACCTCAGCGTGCGTAGTGCCCTCGGCCTACGCCGCAAGCGCCCGCTCTCCGCGGGCACCGTTTTTTGAGGTAGGGGAACGGCGGCGACGCCTCCCTACATCAGCGTGCGTAGTGCCCTCGGCCTACGCCACAAATGCCTGCCCTTCGCGGGCACACCTTTTCGAGGTAGGCGAACGGCGGCGACGCCTCCCTACCTCAGCGTGCGTAGCGCCCTCGGCCTACGCCGCAAGTGCCCGCTCTTCGCGGGCACCCTTTTTCGAGGTAGGGGAATGGCGGCGATGCCTCCCTACCTCAGCCTGCGTAGCGCCCTCGGCCTACGCCACAAGTGCCCGCTCTCCGCGGGCACTGCTTTTGAAGGTAGGGGAATGGCGGCTTCGCATCCCTACCTCGGCGTGCGTAGTGCCCTCGGCCTACGCCGCAAGCGCCCGGCCTCCGCGGGCACCGTTTTTGAGATTAGGGGAATGGTGGCCGTCCGCCTCGTAGGCATCGCCTTGGCGGGGCGGCACGTCCTCGGCGCTCGACGGCACGTCTTCGGCGCCCAGCTTCGCCGTCCGCCTCGTAGGCATCGCCTCGGCGGGGCGGCATGTCCTCGGCGCTCGACGGCACGTCTTCGGCACCCGGCTTCGCCGTCCGTCTCGTAGGCATCGCCTCGGCGGGACGGCACGTCCTCGGGGCTCGACGGCACGTCTTCGGCGCCCGGCTTCGCCGTCCGCCTCGTAGGCATCGCCTCGGTGGGACGGCACATCCTCGGCGCTCCACGGCACGTCTTCGGCGCCCGGCTTCGCCGTCCGCCTCGTAGGCATCGCCTCGGCGGCACGGCACGTCCTCGGCACTCGACGGCACGTCTTCGGCGCCCGGCTTCGCCGTCCGCCTCGTAGGCATCGCCTCGGCGGGATGGCACGTCCTCGGCGCTCGACGGCACGTCTTCGGCGCTCGGCTTCGCCGTCCGCCTCGTAGGCATCGCCTCGGCGGGACGGCACGTCCTCGGCGCTCGACGGCACGTCTTCGGTGCCCGGCTTCGCCATCCGTCTCGTTGGCATCGCCTCGGCGGGACGGCACGTCCTCGGCGCTCGACGGCACGTCTTCGGCGCCCGGCTTCGCCGTCCGCCTCGTAGGCATCGCCTCGGCGGGACGGCACGTCCTCAGCGCAGGAGCTCACTGATTTCTTCATAGGCATTGCCTCGCGGGTCTGCAAGCTACTAGTTGCAGCGTCTCACCACTCGGCATCCTTGCGCTTGCTGTCGGGGAACGGGGGGCTGGGGTGGTTGATCGCGTCAGCTCGCCCATCGGGACCTCAGCGCTTGCTGTCGAGGGAGTACTGTTGTAGGGGTGGCCCAACCCCTCGTGACTGGGCCGTGCAACTAGTCCAACATGTAATAGGCCCAATAGTATAGAGGAATATACCAGTGTAAATATACCAATGTACCCTCATCCTTTGTAAATACTAAGGGCTAGAATGGGGATTTCCCATTCTACCCCACTCATATATATAAACCCCCAGGAGGGGCAAAGGGGGGGATCCTCTCATTCTCACCAACACTCCCACAAACTTGGCTCTCCTCTTCCTCCTCTACTAGTCCCCTTCTTTCCTGTTTGGCCTGTAGCCACAACAGCACCAATGGACAGCAGCTTGTGGGGTGATGGAGGGGGGAAGGGTGCGGCCAGGGGTGGAAAAAAGGGGTGAGGGGCAAGGGAGGGGGTTTATAAAGGGGGTGCTAGGGTTTGGGAGGGGGTACGGGCCCCCATTTGGGCTGGCTGGCCCAAAGCAGCTGGCCCACCCCTCTGGACAGCCCAAAATATCCAAATTAGTTGTTTTAATTTATTTTTTAAGTTTGGACAATTATGCAATTTAACTTTCACCTCCCGCGATTTACCGAAAAATCGGGAAACTCTGCGAATATTTTAGAAACCTACGCCGAATCAACGATCAGAATATTACATGGATATATATACAACACAGGCCACGGGGAGAAACCCTAAGCCATTGCTCACCAAACTCTCCACTACCATACTCTCTCTCTCTCTCTCTGTTTGCTCTGTAACCATGATGGACCATGTGGAGGTGGCCACATGTTTATGATGCGTAATTGACAAGTATGTTGCAAAGATTAAGTTTGCTTTGAGTGATTTGTGCCAGGTCAGCATTTAGCGCAGTCGGGTATGGTTGGACGGTCTTATTGCATATTCGTCTTCCCGATTGGTCGTTTGGGCAATTTCATACTTCATTGATGCTATTTATGCTTTCATGTATCGAGCGGTGCTATGTGATGTGTTTCTTATCTGTGATGGCTGCAGGACATCGAGGCAGAGTCGTGGCGAGACACGAGGTGACCGGACTAAACACATGCGGTGTCGAGGTCAGAACGATCGGATGTGTCGAAGACGGCGGAGACTCGAGGTGGTTGCGAGGCTTGAACGGCAAGACACGAGGAAACTTCCCGGAAGGTGCAGGAGGGGCGAATTGGTAATTTTGCGAGGCTGCACAAGTGGAAGCGGTTCCGTTCGGGTTTTAGCAGGCATAACGGGTTGGAGACCCGTTAGCCAAAACCTATATAAGGAGGGGATGTCTCCTTATGATTGGTATGCACTCCATGGACGGAAGGGGTTGTTAGGGTTTGCTTTAGTCAAAATAGCCTTTGGAGAGGTTGTTTTGGCTTTAGGCTTTAGTGGCTGAGAGTAAGAGAGGGCAGAGTGTGTCTCCCTGTGTTGTGTTCGTATGTTCTCCTCTCCAAGCATGTAGTGTGAGTGAGTTCTTGGTTTGGGGAGAGAGAGAGGATGGATTGATGAGCATGTAATCATCCTTTGTTCCAATGTCCATGCGTATGGGGACTCCTTTGTAATCCTCATTTGATTGGGAATGAAAATTCTGAGTTTATCTCCTGTGCTCTCTATTTTTCTCTCGATGCTTATCTCTGTTGATTTCTTAGTTTTTGCGTTTTGAGTTGTTTCTTCTGTGGAGGTGCAAAATGGGTTGCTCTGTGATGGGAATAGGTCTCAAGATCATTTGATTGGTTTCTCCCTAGAGCAAAGTGAATGAATCAAGGATTTTCATTTTTCAGTTTCTCTGTTCATTTCATCATTTCTAGGGTTTTGGTGCAATTCATGTTTCCCTTCTTGAGATGGTATGAAATTTGGCATGTCAAGTCCTAAGGCTATAAAGTAGCTATCCTCAAAGTTTCATGGCCAAAGGATCAAAGGCTTAATGGGAATTTGAAGTTTAGTGTTGCTCTCTGCATATTTTCAGATTTCAGTGAAAATCCTAAATGCTTGATGTTGAGTTGGTTTATTTTGATCTCCTAGGCTCCTGTGGCTATTTAGGTTGTTGTCTCTCTGTTCTAGGCAAAGAAAACCAGAGACAAACCTAAATTTGCCTTGCAGTTGGAAGTTTGGAAGTACTCTGAAAATTCCTCTCTGCTGTCAGCTCTGAAATCCCGAGGAGCGGTCTGACCGGTGGCCTTATGGCGGTCAGACCGGAAACTCAAGGCCGGTCAGACCGGTGGTATATGGGCGGTCTGACCGGAGGCAAGGGAGCGGTCAGACCGGCCCAATAACTGCGGTCTGACCGGCCCCCTGCAGCTTGTGTCGTCTCATTTGTTCTTTCTTAATCTTGCTGCCCCTTTTTCCTCTTAAGGTCCCAGAGAGTTTTTGTTTCCTTCTTCATAGTTTTCTAGCTATCGAAGAAGCATATCTTTTAGTGGTTCCTTGTGGGGATTTTTTAAAGAGTCGACATTCACCCCCCTCTATCGCCATTCCGGTCCAACAATTGGTATCAGAGCCGGTTAGCCATGGCGACAGACAAGTACTCGACCAAGCCCCCGGTCTTCGATGGGATCGACTATCCCTTCTGGAAGAGCCAGATGGAGACCTACACCCAGGCTCAGGGATACGCCATCTGGCGTAAGGTCAAAGTACGTTATGTTGTTCTTGCCGATGAGAACATCAACGCTTGAAACATGCTTGATGTTGAGGCGAATGCGAAGGCAAGGAACATCATAATTCAGGGGTTGAGCAGAAGCGAGTTTGATCGCATCTCTCATCTGTCGTCGGCCTTCGACATCTGGGAGACCCTCGATGCATACCATGAGGGCACCACCCAGATTAAGACGGTTCGACAGGACCAGTTCAAGCGAGATTATAACAAGTTTGAAATCCTCGATGGCGAGTCCCTCGATCAGTGTTTTGCGCGTTTCCACAAAATCTTGAGCAACCTCCGAGCGGTCGGTCTCACATACCCCGACTCGGACAATGCTCGCCAAATACTTTCTGCTCTTGATTTGTGTGTTTGGGAGATGAAGGTGACCACGATTAAAAGATACGCCGACCTCTCGACCCTGACTCTTGACGCGTTGTACTCACTCCTCAAGAGTCACGAGATTGACATAGTCTCTCGTAGGTCGAAGTCGCAGTCGATGGCCTTAGTCACCAATCCCGCTTCTGGATCTTCTTCCGAGTTGCTTTGTGGTTTCTCTCTTGCTACTCTCTGTGACATAACTGATGATCAGTTAGAGCAGCTTGCAGATGAGCAGTTGGCCCTCTTAGCTAGAAAGTTTTCTCATGCTTACAAGAGGAGGAGGGACAGAAAGAGAGGAGGACCCGTGATCTGCTTCGAGTGTGGCGGCCCCAACCACATTCGGGCAAACTGCCCCAAGCTGGAGAAGGGCAAGGGCGACTACGGTGGTGTGAGCAAGAACGACTACATCGACAAGAACCGCAACAAGAAGCCCTCAGCTCATGCCCAAGGCAAGAAGAAGTTCCGTGACCTTGGCAAAGCCAAGAAACTCTTCCACTGCGTCCTCACCGCCTTCGACGACCTCGACCTCAGCGAGGTGGAGGGGTGGAGCGACGACGATGGAACGGACGAGCAAGATCCCAAGGGCGGCGACGACTTCTCCAGCATGTGCTTCATGACCCTTGAGGGCGACGTGAGCGACAGCAAGCTGTACTCCGACTCCGACGAGGTATACCCTTCCTACGACCAGCTTAATGATGCTTTTCTTAAGCTAGGTAAATTCCATGCTAGATCTAGAGCTAGGGTTAGCGAGTTGGAGAAGGAAGTAGAGAGCTTGTCACGGGAGCTTACCTCACTTAGATCTGCTCCCTCCCGTGACGATTGTGATGTATGTATTGCTTTGCTGGATGACATGGAGAAGCTAAGGACCTTGCATGATAGTGTGTCCTCTGAGCTCGACATGATTAAGGTGGAGAATATTAGTCTTCTTGCTGAACTTGAGATGAGTAGGGTAGTTCCTCTTTCATCTACTACTGTTGAGACTATATCTTGCACCTCATGTGAGGATAAGGACAATGCTTTTAGAGGTCATTATACCATGCTTCTTGATCTGCCCGAGAGTTGTGATAATTGCAATAATTTGAAATTGAACTTAAAAAGGGCAGACCACAAGATTGCTGAATTGCGTGCCTCACTTCTTGAGCCTGTTGTCTCTTGCACAAACTGCCCTAAATTAACTGCTGGACTTGAATCTGTCTCAAAACAATTTCAAGAAATGATTGACCACAACAATAGATTGGCTCATTATGCTTCTAAGGACCCTGTTAGCTCACCATGCAAAAATTGTGATAAATTAAAATCTGACTTGATAGCTTTGTATGATAAGTGTGTGAAGCTAACTAAGGACTTACTAGAGAAGCCACAATCTTGTTGTGATGTGTGTGCTTGTGAGGGGGAGAAGCCCAAGGGTAAGGTAGAGACGCCTAGCGACGTGAACCGATTAGCTAGCAGTAGGACTGTCCATTATGAGTCGGCTGTGCATGCACAAGCCATTCGTTCCTCTGTTGTTGGTTCTTCTTCTTCTACTCCCTTACCTTCTGCTGTTCCTTCTTCCCCCTGCTCTTCTTGCACCTCTCTCTTTCGGGAGTGTCAGTACCTTATGAACACTCTCGAGAGATTTGTAGGAGGCAAGAAGAAGCTTAATGTTATTCTAGACCAATCTAAGATTTGCAGATTTAATCAGGGTCTAGGATATGATTTCTATGAGGACATGAGGAAGTATCCACCTATCGTGCTTAGACCCATAGCCGCAGGTGCGATCGAGATTGAGCCCAGGACCGAGAAAGTCCAATTTAAGTCAGCAGGCTTTGTCCAAGGGATTTCTGATAGCAAGGTGAGTCCACCTGCTGCTTCTGCCTCTCAGAAGGCGAAGCCTCACCGTGTTACTTCTACCTCTCAGAAGGTGAAGTACCACTGCACCTTCTGTCAGAAGGATGAACACTCGATCGAGCGATGCTTCAGGCGTGCCAAGATCGCGCGTAGAGACCGTGTTGCAGCTCTTAGGCGTATTCAGAGTCAGCCCCAGACCTTGAGTACACCTAGGACCAACACGAGGTCTAAGTTTGCTTCAGGTGTTTCTGATGGGTTGGGCAGCATCGAGGACTTGGTTTTTCCAAGTTTTCTGGTTTTCATCCTCATGCTCCCTTTGGTCGTGACTTTCGCCGTTCTGAGGGTAGATCTCGTTTCCCCCATCGAGATGGCTACCCGCGGCGAGATTAGCGTGTTGCTGGTGCTTCGACTCGCTCTCCCGTAGCAGTCAGACCCAGCAACAGTTACAGGTCTACTCATAGACCTTCTACCTCCTTGAGCGACAGAGAGCGTAGGGTAGTTAGAGGTCAGTCGTGTTTGACTACTTCTGCTGCTCGACGTGTTACTCAGTATTGGGTGCCAAAATCACTCTTGATTTATCCCAGTACTGAGCCTTTACTCTCTGTTTGACTCAGGTTCGTCGGGCTGGGAAGGGAGAGGTTTGGCTTGTAGACTCTGGTTGTTCTCGTCATATGACCGGAGACTCCCGTTGGTTTTCTTCCCTAGCCCACACTCCAGGTGATGAGATGATCACCTTCGGAGACGCTTCGTCTGGGCGCGTCATCACCAAAGGTACTGTACGCGTTAATGTTTCATTTGTTTTAAAAGATGTTGCTTTGGTTAGTAAGCTGCGATTTGCTTTCAGTCTCCCAGCTTACCGATGACAGCTTTGAGGTGAGCTTTAAGAAAAACTCTTGCAAAATTCTTGATTCTTCGGGTAGTCTGGTTTGCGGGATTTCTCGTTATGGGAGGATCTTTCGTGCTAATTTTTCTGAGTTGTCTGGTGATCCTGTTCGGTGTTTGGTTGCTTCTGAGTCCTGCGACCTTACTTTCTGGCATAGAAGACTTGGTCATATAGGATTCGACCATTTGATCTGAGTTAGCGGCCATGACCTCATTCGTGATTTGCCGAAACGCAAAATGGTCAAAGATCTAGTTTGTGCTCCTTGCCGGCACGGCAAGATGGTTGCCGCTTCTCACTCTCCGGTCACAGTGACTATGACCGATGCATCAGGACAGCTGCTCCATATGAACACAGTTGGGCCAGCTCGAGTGCAGTCAGTAGGAGGGAAGTGGTATGTCCTTGTCGTGGTCGATGACTTCTCGAGGTACTCTTGGGTGTTTTTCTTAGCCTCGAAGGATGAGACGTTTACACATTTCTGAGGACTTTTCAGTAGGCTTTCTGTTGAGCTCCCGGGTGCCTTACAAGCGATCCGCAGTGACAATGGCACGGAGTTCAAGAATTCCTACTTTGAGAGGTTTTGCGATGAGACAGGTGTAGAGCATCAGTTCTCTTCTCCGCACGTCCCACAGCAGAATGGCGTCATGGAGAGGAAGAACCGCACCTTGGTCGAGATGGCCAGGACGATGCTTGACGAGTATTCTACACCTAGGAAGTTTTGGGCTGAGGCTATTGCAATCGCATGCCATGTTTCAAACAGAGTTTTCCTTCGGGCACACTTGCATCGCACTTCTTATGAGCTGAGATATGGGTGAAAGCCCAGTGTCTCGCATTTTCGTGTATTTGGTTGCAAGTGTTTCATTCTAAAGTCTGGGAACCTAGATAAGTTCGAGTCACGTTCTTGTGATGGTATCTTTCTAGGTTACTCGGCTTCTTCGCGGGCATATAGGGTTTGGATCTGCGAGTCTAGTAAGTTGGTAGAGACCTGTGAGGTGACCTTCGACGAGGCCAGTCTAGCGACTAGGCCTGATATCTCAGGTTCTTTAGAGCAGTCCGAGCCCATCTTTATGGATGATGAGGATGATGGAGATGAGGGTTGTCTACCCGATCCAGTTTCTCATCCTCCACCCGAGGTGCCGTCTTCCACTGCACCTCCGGGTGATCAGCCCATGCCTTCTTCTTCCTCTAGAGCTAGTGGCTCTGTTCATATCTCTTCAGCTCATGAGGTAGAGGCCACCTCCTAGACACATCTAGAAAGACCATCCTTCAGAGCAGATGATTGGAGACCTTTTTGAGCGAGTCACCCCCTCAAGATCCGGCATGTCTCACTTCTGTCTCCATTCTGCCTTTGTTGCCTCCTTTGAGCCCAAGGACGTTTGTCATGCTCTTTCTAATGAGTCTTGGGTCAATGTCATGCATGAGGAGTTAGAAAATTTCGAGAGAAACAAGGTCTGGTTGCTTGTTGAGCCCCCTCGAGGTCACAATGTTATTGGGACTAAGTGGGTGTTCAAGAACAAGCAGAGTGAGGATGGGTGGTTGTTCGGAACAAGGCTAGACTGCTAGCTCAGGGCTTCTCCCATGTTGAGGGTTTAGATTTTGAGGAGACCTTTGCCCCTGCAGCTAGACTTGAAGCCATTAGAATCCTGCTTGCTTTTGCGGCTTCTAAGGGTTTCAAGCATTACCAGATGGATGTCAAGAGTTCCTTCCTCAATGGCTTTTTTGAGGAAGAAGTCTATGTGAGACAGCCTCCAGGTTTCCAGAACCCCAAATACCCAAACCATGTCTTCAAGCTTTCCAAAGCGTTGTATGGACTTAAGCAGGCCCCTAGAGCTTGGTATGAGAGGTTTAAGTCCTACCTGTTGAGTCATGGTTTTGAGATGGGTAAGGTGGATAAGACCTTGTTCATTCGCCAGCATGGCACTGAATTACTGCTCGTCCAGATTTATGTGGATGACATTATCTTTGACGGCTCTTCTCATGCTCTTGTTTCACAGTTCTCGAATGTCATGAGCACCGAGTTTGAGATGAGCATGATGGGTGAGTTGACCTTCTTCCTTGTATTTCAGATGAAGCAGACTAGGAGGGTACCTTCTTGCATCAAGGCAAGTATACTCGTGACCTACTGAGACGCTTTGACATGAGTGATGGTCAGCCCGTGTCAACTCCCATGGCATCCACAGCTTCTCTTGACCCAGATGAAGAAGGCGAGCCAGTTGATCAGAAGGAGTATCGCAGCATGATTGGCTCCCTCTTGTACCTCACTGCCTCGAGACCGGACATACACTTCGCTGTGTGTCTTTGTGCTCAGTTTCAGGCTTCTCTTCGCGTATCTCACCACCAGGTGGTGAAGCGCATTCTTTGGTACCTTCGAGCTACCATTGACTATGGTATCTGGTACTCTTCCTCATCA
The DNA here is from genome assembly GCA_017311315.1 of Dendrocalamus latiflorus. Taxonomy (NCBI): domain Eukaryota; kingdom Viridiplantae; phylum Streptophyta; class Magnoliopsida; order Poales; family Poaceae; genus Dendrocalamus; species Dendrocalamus latiflorus. The sequence goes on from CM029675.1 coordinate 7,577,718, forward strand.
TGTCTTTCCCTTAAAGCCTACTCGGATGTAGACTTTGCGGGCTGTAGGATAGATAGGAAGAGCACTTCTGGCACTTCATTGGCACTTCTCTCGTTTCCTGGTCTTCGAGGAAGCAATCCAGTGTTGCACAGTCCACCGCAGAGGCCGAGTACGTTGCTGCCGCCAGTTGCTGTAGCCAGGTGCTTTGGATGGTCTCGACCCTACGGGACTTTGGGTTAGTTATCGACAGTGTTCCACTCTTTTGTGATAACACTTCTGCGATTAACATTGCTAAGAACCCAGTGCAGTATTCTTGGACCAAGCACATTGATATTCGATATCACTTCCTTCGAGACCATGTGGAGAAGGGTGACATTGTGCTCCAGTTTGTGGAGAGTGACCACCAGTTGGCTGACATCTTTACCAAGCCTTTGGATAGCTCTAGGTTTTCAGTTCTGCGGGGAGAGCTTGGGGTGGTTTGTCCTTATGGACTATTGTGAGGGGGAGCTTTGTGCTTTACTGCGTTATCTTGCTTATTATGCTCTTACTCCTTTCTGTTGCATTGCATATGAGTGCATTTGGGTTAGTCCTTCTAGCATAGGTTAGAGTGCTTCTCTTGTCTAGTTGTTTAGACTTCTTACTCTTATCTTGTGATTCTAGGATACTGCTTATTAGCTGTTTCTCTTCTCACTAGGTTGAGCTCACTCACTTCTTATAGGTTCTAGCGAGGGTTGGGATACGTGTTTGCTCCTTAGTGTGTTAGAAGATCAGCTGATAGTCCTGGAGTCATATGGGGTAGATGAGAATCAGTGTGAGCCATAGTATCCTCTATGTCTTATCTATGCTTTAAGGACTGCCTTTTCTGATTTCTTTCCCAGCTTCTCGATTTTATTGCTTTGGTTCAGGGGGAGTTCATTTGGGAGCTTCTAGATCTTAATGTTGTCATAACTCTATTTGAACTAAAAGTTGCATCACATGTTGAGGGGGAGCTGGATTTTCTTGCATGTCATTCTGCATTGTAAATAACTACATGGAGCCTTGATTATTATCCTTTCATGACATGATTACAATGCATTACACCTTGCCATGACTTGTGCTTATTTACTAGATTTATCATGACTTCATATGTGTAGACTAGCTTTTGCCATGATGAGTTAATTAAAATTGCTCAACTTGAATTGAAACTTGTCATGTTAGTTCTCGAGACTAGTCTTTCTTTAGTTATCCTTTTATGATTCATGCCATGTCAAATAGGCTGAGTTGAGTCTTGAATCTTTGTTGAGCTTTCGATTGAGCTATTCTAGTTTCTTGATGACACATGAGTTAGTACAAGTCTTATGTTCATGAAAATGCAAAAAGATCTCTTTTGTGCGAAAAAGCTGACCTCACCAATTCTTTCTCACGAGACGGCTTGCCATTGCACAAGGCATGAACTCAGGGGGAGTTTTGGATGACCAAGACTATCTTCTTAAGCTTCACGCTTGGCGTAGTCGCATAAGGCTTGAGATCTAGCACATAACTAAAAATATTGGTTGGAAACAATCATGAGCTTTAAAAGAAAACCTTAACTCAAATATGCTCAATTTGCTTAATTCCACATAGAACAAGTACTTAAACAAATGTCTCATTCTTGAGCTTGTACACTCTACATTGGCTCAATACTAGCTTCTTGGTTCCGCTTAGCTTATTGACATGGTTTGCATCATCCTTGGATACCTCTAGCTAGGCTATGATCATGGATGACTTGACATGCTAAGAATTTGCACTAAAATTTCAGATTGTAACTTATGTGGTTTAGCTGGCTTATATATATCTTGTCATGATCTAGATAGCATGTTTATGTGTTATGACTTGGTGTAAAACTTCATGGTCATTTTGGATAATCTTCATGGCTCTCCATGCTTAAAATAAACACCCTTTAGCCATTTCATCCCTTATCATGACTTATTCTCTCTTTTGCATCTTGATGTGTTTATTGCCAAAAGGGGGAGAATAGCGGAGAAAAAGCCATTTAGGCAACCTTGGAGCTTTTGTGCAAAACTTGATCTTTCTTTTGCTCCTTGTGTCAACACGGTCATTAACTTCATTTTCTTTCTTTGGACCATGTTTGACTTTCTTTTCAAACTCAACTTTGTGCTTTTTCTGGGTTTGTCAATATACTCATCAAGGGGGAGATTGATGGACCATGTGGAGGTGGCCACATGTTTATGATGAGTAATTGACAAGTATGTTGCAAAGATTGAGTTTGGTTTGTGTGATTTGTGCCAGGTCGGCATTTGGTGCAGTCGGGTATGGTTGGACGGTCTTATTGCATATTCGTCTTCCCGATTGGTCGTTTGGGCGATTTCATGCTTCATTGATGCTATTTATGCTTTCATGTATCGAGCGGTGCTATGTGATGTGTTTCTTGTATATGATGGCTGCAGGACGTCGAGGCGGAGTCATGGCGAGACACGAGGTGACCGGACTAGACACAAGCGGTGTGAGGTCAGAACGGTCGGATGTGTCGGAGATGGCAGAGACTCGAGGTGGTTGCGAGGCTTGAACGGCAAGACACGAGGAAACTTCCCAGAAGGTGTAGGAGGGGCGAATTGGTAATTTTACGAGGCTGCACAAGTGGAAGCGGTTCCGTTCGGGTTTTAGCGGGCATAACGGGTTGGAGACCCGTTAGCCAAAACCTATATAAGGAGGGGATGTCTCCTTATGATTGGTATGCACTCCATGGATGGAAGGGGTTATTAGGGTTTGCTTTAGTCAAAATAGCCTTTGGAGAGGTTGTTTTGGCTTTAGGCTTTAGTGGTTGAGAGCAGGAGAGAGGGCAGAGTGTGTCTCCCTGTGTTGTGTTCGTATGTTCTCCTCTCCAAGCATGTAGTGTGAGTGAGTTCTTGGTTTGGGGAGAGAGAGAGAGGTTGGATTGATGAGCATGTAATCATCCTTTGTTCCAATGTCCATGCGTATGGGGACTCATCTGTAATCCTCGTTTGATTGGGAATGAAATTTTTGAGTTTATCTCCCGTGCTCTCTATTTTCTCTCGATGCTTGTCTCTGTTGATTTCTTAGTTTTTGCGTTTTGAGTTGTTTCTTGCTGTGGAGGTGCAAAATGGGTTGCTTTGTGATGGGAATAGGTCTCAAGATCGTTTGATTGGTTTCCCCCTAGAGCAAAGTGAATGAATCAAGGATTTTCATTTTTCAGTTTCTCTGTTCTTGTTCTTCATTTCTAGGGTTTTGGTGCAATTCGTGTTTCCCTTCTTGAGATGGCATGAAATTTAGCATGTTAAGTCCTAAGGCTATTAAGTAGCTATCCTCAAAGTTTCATGGCCAAAGGATCAAAGGCTTGACGGGAATTTGAAGTTTAGTGTTGCTCTCTGCATATTTTCAGATTTAAGTGAAAATCCTAAATTCTTGATGTTGAGTTGGTTTCTTTTGAGCTCCCAGGCTCCTATGGCTATTTAGGTTGTTGTCTCTCTGTTCTAGGCAAAGAAAACAAGAGATAAACCTAAATTTGCCTTGTAGTTGGAAGTTTGGAAGTACTCTGAAAATTCCTCTCTGCTGTCAGCTCTGAAATCCCGAGGGGTGGTCTGACCGGTGGCCTTATGGCGGTCAGACCGGATACTCAAGGCCGGTCAGACTGGTGGTATATGGGCGATCTGACCGGAGGCAAGGGAGCGATCATACCAGCCCCCTGCAGCTTGTGCCGTCTGGTTTGTTCTTTCTTAATCTTGCTGCCCCTTTTTCCTCTTAAGGTACCAGAGAGTTTTTGTTTCCTTCTTCATAGTTTTCTAGCTATCGAAGAAGCATATCTTTTAGTGGTTCCTTGTGGGGATTTTTTAAAGAGTCGACATTCACCCCCCTCTGTCGCCATTTCGGTCCAACAAACCACAACACTTATCTTTTCTTATCTTTCTATCCTTCATCCTGGCATTCTTCCTTATCTATATACATACTAACTTTTTGGAATGGTAATTGGATCATCTTTCTATTGTAATTTCTATAGATAGATTAGAGAGGATGAATCTGAGGATGATCCTAAGGAGCATGTCATTGTGGAGTCTGAGGAGTAGTTCTTCAGTCTATAGTATCCAAATGAAGTTGTACGTTCTTAGAATGCCAATATTATTAGTTGGTGTGACAGGTGGTCTGTGCCAAGCCTTGTGTACTTGTACTATAGCCATCCTTAAAAACTATTTTAATTTCAAGCTAAGTTTCTCCTAGTTGTTGTTTGCTTTTCTCTCATGTGTTTGTTCAGGATGTTGTTTAGTTGCTCACTTGATCTCTTATCTATGCTACTCCCTTCTTACCATGCGCTAATCCTAGTTGCCACTTCAGATAGTGCGAGCTCCAATTCTTTTATCGCAGTGCAAGCTTGGAAAATATTTGAGGACCAAGAACATATGGAAGATAAAAAATTTATGGAAAGTACTTGATAGACCATGTGGATGTGACCCCGTGTGTGTGATGAGTAATTGACATCCGTTTTAAAAAAGTCGAGTTTGGTTTGTGTGGTTTGGACCATGTCGTTGCACGGTGCAATCGCATTCGGTCGGATTTAGTCAAACTTGGTCAAACTGCTTAGGATGTTTATTCTTTTGATTCGACAGGTTTTGGCTGTTTCATGCTTAAGATTTCTCGTAATGCTGTTTTTGATTACATTATGTCGAGCGGTGCTATGTGATGTGTTTCTTGTCTGTGATGGCTGCAGGACATCGAGGCGGACTCGTGGTGAGGCACGGGATGACCTGACTTGGCGCAGGCGGTGCCGAGGTCAGAACGGTCAAGGTGTGCCGAAGACGGTGAGGACTCGAGATGGTTGCGAGGCTTGGACGACAAGAAGTGCGGAAGCTTCCCGGAAGGTGCACGAGGGGCATTTTGGTAAATGCGCAGGGCTGCACAAAAGGAAGTGGATTGGGTTTCGGAGTTAGCAGGTCAAGGCTATTGCAAACCCGTTAGGTGAGAGTATAAAAGGAGAGGGGTAGACATGAGAGATTTTGAGGGTTTTAGTGCTTTGGCTCTCCTGGTGATTGTAAAAGCATGTATGGCTTTGGGAAGGGTTTGAGTTGGTTTTGCTTTGGACTTTAGTTGTTGGGAGTTGGTGGGAGTGCAGGTGAGGTTGCTTTGTCTGTTACTCTTGTCCCCTATGTGTGCTTCTGTGAGATGGGAGAAGTTCTTGCGTTCTTGATGTGAGGAATGGCTGTAAACCATGTGTAATCATTCATCGTTCTTCCTCAATATCAATACAAGAAAGATTTTGTTGGGCTATTTCGTTTTCTTGCTTCATCTGTGTTAAGTTGCATCTTTGCTTTCTCTCTGTTTCTTCTCTCTTGTCATGGGTTGTGGTGATCCTTGAAGTTTTGTGTGTTTGTTATTTCAAAGCTCTATGATGAAAAAGATTCTTGGCCATATGACCAATCCATTTTCTAGAGCATTTGGAAGATTCAACATCTCCTGTGAATTTTGAGTCTCTCGTCAAGACTTCCTCTGTTTCATGTATTTCTAGGGTTTCATGTCAGGGCAACCCTTGTTCTCTTGATTCCATTCAAAAGTGGACATGAAACTTGGGTTCTAGAGTCCTAAGATCATTGCTAAGTTGATTGCAAAAGCTCATGTGCAAAGGACTCAAGAATCATGAGTAATTTGGATTTTAGGTCACATCTTGCAAAAATTTTAGATTTTTCCAAAAATCTTGATCAATCTTTCTCCAGTTGAAATCCCTGGATTGCATGGTTCCCAATGGTATTTAGTTTGTATTCTTATCTTGCTGGCTGGTGGAGAACAGAAAGAAATCACAAAAAATCCTTGTTTTCAAAAGATTTCAGTATTTTCAGTTTTTGGACTCGGCCTGCTATTGCCCTGGATCAGATTAACCGGTCTGACCGGTTCTTTACTTGCGGTCTGACCTCTCTAAAGTCGGCGGTCAGACCGGAGTTGAAGGGGTAGTCTGACCGCCCGTGTCAAGGCGGTTCGACCGGAGTGAGGGGAGCGGTCAGACCGGCAGCAAGCAAGCAGTCTGACCGCCCAATGCATTGCGGTCAGACCGTCCATGCTGTGATATTTGATTTGATACTTTTGATCTTTCGTGCCTTTGATTGTATTGCTCTCTATTCTAAATGGTTGGGGATCCTATGAGTATTTGATGCCCTCTTCATAGCTCCGTAGCTACCGGAGAGGAAACTCTTTCGTGTATATCCTTTTGAGGGGCTAATTTTTAAAGAAGCAACATTCACCCCCCTCTGTTGCCGATTTCGATCCAACAATTGGTATCAGAGCCGGTTAGCTCTTCCTCATAGATCTTAACCGGTCTCTAGAGCCATGACGACAGACAAGTACTCAACGAAGCCTCCAGTCTTTGATGGCATCGATTATCCCTTCTGGAAGAGCTGGATGGAGATCTACATCCAGGCTCAGGGTTATGCCATCTGGAGGAAGGTCAAGAACCGATATGTTGTTCCTGCCGATGAGAACATCAACGCTGGAAACATGCTTGATGTTGAGGCGAACGCTAAGGCGAGGAACATCATAATTCAGGGTCTGAGCAGAAGCGAGTTTGATTGCATCTTTCATCTGACATCGGCCTTCGACATCTGGGTGACTCTCGATGCATACCATGAGGGCACCTCCCAGATTAAGACGGTACGACAGGACCAGTTCAAGCGAGATTACAACAAGTTTCAAATGCTCGCTGGTGAGTCCCTCGATGAGTGCTTTGTGCGTTTTCACAAGATTTTAAGCAACCTCCGAGCGATCGGTCTTACATACCCCGACTCGGACAATGCTCGACAAATGCTCACAGCTCTGGATTTGCGTGTTTGGGAGATGAAGGTGACTACCATCAAGGACACCACCAATCTTTCAACCTTAACTCTTGACGCGTTGTACTTACGCCTCAAGACTCACGAGATTGACATAGTCTCTCGTAGGTCGAAGTCGCAATCGATGGCTTTAATCACCGATCCCAGTCTGGTTTCTGGACCTTCTTCCGAGTCGATTTGTGGATTCTTTCTAGCTGCTCTCTGTAACAGCCCAGCTGTTTATTTCAAAATTTCAGTAAGAAAAAAAATAATTAATTTAATTTAAAAATAAAAATAAAGTGTTCTTTGGTTGCCTAAATTTTGGAGATTTTATTTGTCTGTTTTCAGCTTTGGAAAAAGGCTTTTGCAAAAAGTAATTTAACTAAAAACATAAAATAAAAGGTATTTGTAAATTTTTGTAAAAACACTATTTCAAATTAAGTATTTAAAAGCTTTTGGCTTTTATTTGGCTTTTCTGTGTTTTCTAGAATTTAAAATCAATTTTAAAGGTTAAAAAGTATTTTATAAAATTATTAAATGAAAATCTGAAATCAAAAATATTTTTACTAAGTCTAAAAGAGCTCCAGGATTATTCTATGATTTTTCTGGAATTTTTAGACATTAAGTATTATTTTTTCCAAGTGTTTACAAAGTTTCTAGTATTTTCTGAATTTTATTCCGAAAATAAAAATCAAATTCATCCGAGCCCGCCACTTGTCGCTCTCAGATTGAATCACTCTCTCTCCACGTTTTAATCCTAGCCACACATGATCACTTACCCCTTCATAAAATCCAAGAGCCATGAAGCATCCACTTGCCACGTGTCGCAAATCCGACAGCCCGTACCCCTTCACTTCCTCTCTCTCCCTATGACATATGGACCCCACATGTCATATGTTTCTTCAACCTCTCCTTCTTCCTCCTCCCACCCTCTCTCTCCTCCACCATTAGAGCCGAATGAAGCTTTTAATTGACGCCCGTTTCTTCCTCTTAACTCCCGATTAAAGCATGGAAACAGACGCTCTAATCACCCCATCAATCTCCCGGCCGTTTCCCATCCTTTAAACCTCTCAAAACCGAAATCCCTTCACTCCTCCCTCTTTCTATAAAAGGGCCTCCCCACCACCATTCTCTCCATTCCCTCCCCCTTCTTCGGCCGGCCCTCACCCCCTCCTCTCCCGCCGCCGCGCGCCGCCGCCCGGCCACCTCCCTCCGACCGCCCCCATTCCAACCGCCACCGCCTCCTCCTTGCGCCGCCGCTAGCCGCCCGGTGCCCCGCCGCCGTCGTCGGTGAGTGCGCCGCCGCCCCTCCTCTCCCCGCCGCCGTTCGCCGCCCCGCTGCCGGCCACCGGCTGCCGGCGAGCTCTCCTCCCGCGCGCGCCATGAGTGCCTCCCTGTGACTTCCTTCCCAAACCTTGTTCATCGCTATTCATTTTGCCTTTTTGTTGTTCTTTTGTCAAGTAATACCAAGTGCCCACTTGGCTAGTGGAGGCATGTTAGTGCATGCATGCATGTGGTTGTGAGTTCAAATCGTGGGCATGCATTTTCGGTTGGACTTTTGGCCACATTTTTGTTCACCTCTAGTCAATGACAAGCGGGACCCACTTGTCATAAAATAATAAAATAAAATTCTGCACCCAATGACAACCGGGCCCCACGTGTCATACACTCCAGTATACCCCAAAAATCAGCCAAAAATAAGATTGCAGAGAATATTCCCTCGTTTTGCATTTTCTGGAATTTCCAATCCATCCAAACTTCCAATTGCTCGTTCTCCGTCGTCCAAACTCCGAATCCAGTGATTCAAATTTCTAAATTCTTATAAAATCATATTCTATCTTCCAGTATATATTTTATAATTTTTGGATTTTATTTTGATTTTATTTGAATTTATTTGTTTGGTTCTTCGCGCGTAGATTTCGACGAATTCGGAGAGAACGACGCCAACGATTCGCACCAGGTCTTCGAGCAAGGCAAGTTACACCTTTGATCATATTGAACCTAATATTTTAAACTAATTATATTGTTTTTAAATTATTATTGCATGCATAATTTTATTCAAGATAGTTTAAATTCAATTTTGAACTCTAGTTACACCCAAATTCTTTGGTCAGCCAAATTTGATATTGCTTACCATTATACCTTGTCAACCCTAGATAAAACCTAGTTAGTACATTAGCACTAACTAGGAATTTTGTAGAAATTCTTAGCCATGCTTATACTGATTATGGTTTGGGATGATCTTTCACATAAAATGATGAACTTTAAAACTGTATTCTTGACTTTGGTGAGTCAAGAATGATATTGAGATGTTTTCAAACAAATTATAAAACCTGTTCTTAGACTTAGGCATTGGTATGGTGGTGGGTGCTTGCTGGCATGCATCGTAGTTTGGTGACTCGATGTTGATTGCCAGGCACAAGGGGTTAGTGGTTAGGCCTGAGTCAAGTTAAGGACTGGTCTGTGAGCTACTATTGCAAAGCCTTATCGTACTACCACAAGTTTGGTATGGGACAGACCTGGCCAAATAATTTGTGAAGTTCCAACTTAATCTCGCTATAGGCTGAATGTGAGCGCGGAGTAGGCCATGAGAAGTCTCACATGGCACAAGAGGGGGCTCCAACATGTGGATTCATGTTGTGGTGAAACCTTAGTGGCGGCGTGATTATGTTGACAACGGATCATTGTAAAGGCCTTGTCATGATCTCCTCGCCGCACACCTAAGGAAGTGTGTAACTCGCGTGGCAAACCGGGATGATCGTGTCTTGTGGGTAAAGCTGTACAACCTCTGCAGAGTGTATAACCTATCCTGGAAAGCCGTGCCCACGGTCATGGGCAAGCTGAGTGAAGTTTTTCACAGATTAGACTTTGGTTTTCAAAATGGTTTGCAAAAACCTTATGGATGGATGGAATCCATGAGAGGTTTTAAAAGTGTATGGATGGATGGAATCCATATGGTATCTTTTTGAAAGATGGTCCGGGTGGGATGCCCGTGGTTAGGTTGGTGTGGGGGATGGACCTGCACTAACGGTATCTATTTTGTTTACAACATTGTTTTACTTAATGTTTCAAATTCAGCTTTTGCACTTACTTATGATATTTTATGCAAATTAACCATATTACGCCTTCCTTTGATATTCCATATGCATGCATCAATTCTGTTAATCTCCTGGTGTAACTTGTAGAGTACTTTTTGTACTCATGTTGCTCTATCTAACTCTTTCCAGAGGAAGCTTTCGACGACTTCGGTGAGGATTGCGACTAGGCCACGTCTTACAATCATTCGCCTTGTGGGAAGGCTGGATGGGCTGCTGCTTTATGTATTTCTTCCGTTGTCTTCTTTTGCTATTATTGTAAACTTTGGCCATCAGGCTCATATTAGTTAAATAAAGTTTGTCATTACGCATGATATTTGTCTTTGTGATACTGTGTGCACTAGCTTTTCCTGGGATAGTGCGATTAACACAGAGGGTTCTGGAGTTGCTGCTCCGGGTCCCGACAGAGATGGACGCAACTGATGATCAGTTAGACAGCTACCGGAGGACTAGTTAGCCCTGCTAGCTAGAAAGTTTTCCCACGCGTACAAGAGGGTGAGAGATCCAAAGAGGAGTGGTCCGATAATTTGCTTCGAGTGTGGTGGCCCCAACCACATTCGGACGAATTGCCCCAAGCTGGGGAAGGGAAAGGGCGACTATGGCGGTGTGAGCAAGAACGACTACATCGACAAGAACCGCAACAAGAAGCCCCCGGCTCATGCTCAAGGCAAGAAGAAGTTCCGCGACCTTGGCAAAGCCAAGAAGCTCTTCCACCGCGTCCTCACCGCCTTCGATGACCTCGACCTCAGCGAGGTGGAGGGATGGAGCGACGACGATGGAATGGGTGATCAAGAACCCAAGGATGGCGACGACTTCTCCGGCATGTGCTTCATGGCCCTTGAGGGCGAAGTGAGCGACAGCGAGCTCTATTCCGACTCTGATGAGACGTACTCCTCCTATGACCAGCTTAATGATGCTTTTCTTAAGCTAGGGAAATTTCATGCTAGGTCTAGGGCTAGGTATAGCGAGTTGGAGAAGGAAGTAGATAGATTGTCATGGGAGCTTACTTCACTTATATCTGTTTTCTCCCGTGACGAATGTGATACATGCTCTGTCTTGCTTGATGACATGGAGAAATTAAGGACCTCCCATGATAGTCTGTCTTCTGAGCTTGACTTGCTTAAGGTGGAGAATGTTAGTCTATTGGCTGAACTAGAGATGAGTAGGATTGTTACTCCTTCATCTACTGTTGTCAGACTACATCTTGCACCTCATGTGAGGATAAGGACAATGTGTTTAAAGGTCTTTATACTATGCTCCTTGATCTGCCAGAATCATGTGAAAATTGCAATAACTTGAAATTGAACCTAAAAAGGGCAAATCATAAAATTGCTGAATTGCATGCTTCCCTATTAGAGCCTATTGTTTCTTGCACCAACTGTTCCAAATTAACTGCTGAACTTGAATCTGTCTCAAAACAGTTTCAAGACATGGTTGATCATAACAAGAAAATGGCTCAATATGCTTCTAAGGACTCTGTTAGCTCACCATGTAACAAAAGTGAAAAACTAAAATCTGAGTTGATTACTTTGGATGAAAAATATGTGAAGCTAACTAAGGACCTTCTAGTGAAGCCACCAACTGATTGTGATGTGATTGCTGGTGTGGGGGAGAAGCCCAAAGGAGTAGAGACGCTTAGGCATGATGACCAAACAGCTAGAAGTAGGATTGTTCCTCCTAGTCCTTGCGAAGACCTCAATGTTGAGGCAGCTATGCGTGCACATGCCATTCCTTCTTCTGCTGTAGGTTCTTCCTCTTCTCTTGCTGATGTCTCTCCTTCCCCCTGCTCTTCTTGCACCTCTCTCTTTCAGGAGTGTTAGTATCTTATGAACACTCTCGAGAGGTTTGTAGGAGGCAAGAAGAAGCTAAATCTTATTCTAGACCAGTCCCAGATTTGCAAATTCAATCAAGGTCTAGGATATGATTTTCTTGAGAATGTTAGGAAGCATCCACCTGTTGTGCTCAGACCCATAGCCGCAGGTGTGATCAAGGTCAAGCCCATAACTGAAAAAGTTCAATTCAAGTCAGCGGGCTTTGTCCAAGGGATTTCTGACAGCAAGGTGATTCCACCTGTTGCTTCGGCCTCTTAGAAGGAGAAGCCTCTTCGTGCTACTTCTATCTCTCAGAAGGTGAAGTATCATTGCACCTTCTGTCAGAAGGATGGACACTTGATCGAGCGATGCTTTAGGCGCACCAAGATCACGCGTAGAGACCGTGTTCGTGATCTTAGGCGTATTCAGGGTTAGCCTCAGACTTTGAGTGCACCTAAGACCAACACGAGGTCTAGGGTTGATCATTCTGAGGGTTTTAGGCAGTATCGAGGACTTGGCTTTTCCGGTGTTCCTGATCTTTGTCCTCGTTTTGCCTCTACTCGTGACATCCTCCGTCATGAGGGTAGATCTCGTTTCCCCCATCGAGGTAGCTACCCATGGCGTGATCAGCATGTTGCTGGTGTCTTGACTCGCTCCTCCGTAGTAGTCGAGCCCAACAACAGCTTCAGGTCTGCACACAGACCTTCTGGCTTGTTGAGTGACAGAGAGCGTAGGGTAGCTACAGGTCAGTCGTGTATGGCTACTTCTTCTACTCGATGTGTTACTCAGTATTGGGTGCCAAAATCACTCTTGATTTACCCCAGTACTGAGACTTTACTCTCTTGTTGACTCAGGTTCGCCGGGCAGGGAAGAGAGAGATTTGGCTCGTTGACTCCGGGTGTTCTCAACACATGACCGGAGATTCTCATTGGTTCTCTTCCCTAGCCCATGCTCCAGGTGATGAGATGATCACCTTCGGAGACGCTTCGTCTCGGCGCGTCATCACCAAAGGTACAGTGCGCGTTAATGAGTCTTTTATTTTAAAAGATGTTGCCTTGGTTAGTAAGCTCTAGTATAATTTGCTTTCTGTTTCTCAGCTTACCGATGACGGTTTTGAGGTGAGCTTTAAGAAAAACGCTTGCAGAATTCTTGATTCTTCGGGTAGTTTGGTTTGCGGGATTTCTCGTTATGGGAGGATCTTTCGTGCTGATTTTTCTGAGTCTTCTGATGATCCTCTCAAATGTTTAATTGCTTCTGAGTCCCGTGACCTTACTTTCTGGCATAAGAGACTTAGTCATATTGGATTTGACCATTTGACCCGAGTTAGCGGTCACGATCTCATTCGTGGTCTGCCGAAACTCAAGATGGTCAAATATATTGTTTGCGCTCCTTGCCGGCACGGCAAGATGGTTGCCGCTTCTCACCCTCTGGTCACAGTGATTATGACTGATGCACCAGGACAGCTGCTCCACATGGACACAGTTGGACCAGCTCGAGTGCAGTCAGCAGGAGGGAAGTGGTATGTTCTTGTCGTGATCGATGACTTCTCGAGGTTCTCTTGGGTGTTTTTCTTAGCCTCGAAGGATGAGATGTTTACACATTTTTGAGGTGTTTTCAGTAGGCTTTCTGTTGAGCTCCCGGGTGCCTTACGAGCGATTCGCAGTGACAATGGCACGGAGTTCAAGAATTCCTACTTTGAGTGGTTGAGACAGGTGTAGAGCACCAGTTCTCTTCTCCGCACGTCCCAAAGCAGAATGGCGTCGTGGAGAGGAAGAACCGTACCTTGGTCGAGATGGCTAGGACGATGCTTGATGAGTATTCTACACCTAGGAAGTTTTGGGCTGAGGCTATAGCAACCACGTGCCATGTTTCGAATAGAGTTTTTCTTCGGGCACAGTTGCATCGCAGTTCCTATGAGCTGAGATATGGGCGAAAGCCCAGTGTCTCTCATTTTTGTGTGTTTGGTTGCAAGTGTTTCATTTTGAAGTCCGGGAACCAAGATAAGTTCGAGTCATGCTTTTGTGATGGTATGTTTCTAGGCTACTCGATTTCTTCGCGGGTGTATAGGGTTTGGAACTGCGAGTCTAGTAGGTTGGTAGAGACCTGTGAGGTGACCTTCGACGAGGCCAGTCCGGGGACTAGGCCCGATATCTCAGGTTCCTTAGAGTAGTCTGAGCCCATCTTTGTGGACGATGAGGAGGATGGAGATGAGGGTTGTCTACCCAATCCAATTCCTCATCCTCCACTTGAGGTGCCTTCATCCACGGCACCTCCAGGTGATCAGCGCATGCCTTTTGCTTCCTCTGGAGCTAGTGGCTCTATTCCTACCTCATCAGCTCATGAGGTAGAGGCCACTTCTTCATCTCATCCAGGACCTCCCCGACATATCCAGAAAGACCATCCTTCCGAGCAAATAATTGGAGACCTCTTTGAGCAAGTCACGCGCTCAAAGTCTGGCATGTTACATTTCTATCTCCATTCAGCCTTTGTTGCCTCATTCGAACCCAAGGACGTTTGTCATGCTCTTTCTGATGAGTCTTGGGTCAATGCCATGCATGAGGAGTTAAAAAATTTCGAGAGAAACAAGGTCTGGTCGCTTGTTGAGCCCCCTCGAGGTCACAATATCATTGGGACTAAGTGGGTGTTCAAGAACAAGCAGAGTGAGGATGGGGTTGTCATTCGAAACAAGGCTAGACTGGTAGCTCAGGGCTTGTCCCAGGTTGAGGGTCTAGACTTTGAAGAGACCTTTGCCCCTATAGCTAGGTTAGAGGCCATTAGGATCTTGCTTGCATTCGCGGCGTCTAAGGGCTTCAAGCTTTACCAGATGGATGTCAAGAGTGCCTTTCTCAATGGGTTCATTGAGGAAGAGGTCTATGTGAGACAGCCTCCTAAATACCCAAACCATGTCTACAAGCTTTCAAAGCCTTGTATGGACTTAAGCAGGCACCTAGAGCTTGGTATGAGAGGCTTAAGTCCTATCTGTTGAGTCATGGTTTTGAGATGGGTAGGTAGATAAGACCTTGTTCATCCGTAGGCATGGCATTGACCTACTAATCGTCCAGATTTATGTGGATGACATCATCTTTGGCGACTCTTCTCATACTCTTGTTTCACAGTTCTCGGATGTCATGAGCACCGAGTTTGAGATGAGTATGATGGGTGAGTTGACCTTCTTCTTTGGCTTCCAGATCAAGCAGACTCGGGAGGGTACTTTCTTGCATCAGGGCAAGTACACTCGTGACCTCCTAAGACGCTTTGACATGAGTGATGGTAAGCCCGTGTCAACTCCCATGGCGTCCACAGCTTCTCCTGACCCAGATGAGGACGGCGAGCCAATTGATCAAAAGGAGTATCGCAGCATGATTGGCTCCCTCTTGTACCTCACTGCCTCGAGACCGGACATACACTTCGCTGTGTGTCTTTGTGCTCGGTTTCAGGCTTCTCCTCGCATATCTCACCGCTAGGTAGTGAAGCGCATCCTTCGGTACCTTCGAGCTACCATTGACTATGGTATCTGGTACTCTTCCTCGTCCCGTCTTTCCCTGAGAGCCTACTCGGATGCAGACTTTGCTGGCTGTAGAATAGATTGGAAGAGCACTTCTGGCACCTGCCAATTCATTGGCACTTCTCTTGTTTCCTGGTCTTCGAGGAAGCAGTCCGGTGTTACACAGTCCACCGCAGAGGTAGAGTACGTTACTGCCAACAGTTGCTGCAGCCAGGTGCTTTGGATGGTTTCGACCTTGCGGGACTTTGGGTTAGTTACAGACAGTGTTCCACTCTTCTGTGATAACACTTCTGCCATTAACATTGCCAAGAACCCAGTGCAGTATTCTCGGATCAAGTATATTGATATTAGATATCACTTCCTTCGAGACCATGTGGAGAAGGGTGACATAGTGCTCCAGTTTGTGGAGAGTGACCACTAGTTGACTGATATGTTTACCAAGCCTTTGGATAGCTCTAGGTTTTTAGCTCTACAGGGAGAGCTTGGGGTGGTTTGTCCTTATGGACTGTTGTGAGGGGGAGTTTTGCGCTTCATGCTTTATTATGTCTTTTATGCTCTTACTCCTTTCTGTTGCATTGCATATAGATGCAGTGGGGTTAGTCCTTCTAGCATAGGTTAGAGTGATTCTCTTGTCGGGTTGTTTAGACTTCTTTCGCTCATCTTGTGATTCTAGGATGCTGCTTATTAGCTGCTTCACTTCTCACTAGTTGAGCTCACTCGCTTCTTATAGGTTCTAGCGAGGGTTGGGCCACCCTCGGGTAGACGGGGTACGTGTTTGCTCCTTAGTGTGTTAAATGATCAACTGATAGTCCTAGAGTCATATGGGGTAGATGAGAGTCAGTCTGAGCCATAGTATCCTCTATATCTTGCCTATGCTTTAAGGACTGCCTTTTGATTTCTTTGCCAGCTTCTCGTATTTATCGCTTTGGTTCAGGGTGAGTTCATTTGGGCGCTTCTAGATCTTAATATTGTCATAACTCAACTTGAACTAAAGTTGCATCACATGTTGAGAGGGAGCTGGATTTTCTTGCATATCATTTTGCATTGTAATATAACTACATGGAGCCTTGATTATTATCCGTTTATGACATGTTTACAATGCATTACATCTTGCCATGATCTATGCTTACTTGCTAGATTTATCATGACTTTTATATGTGTAGTTGAGTCTTTGCTATGATAGGTTGATTAACATGCTCAACTTGAACTAATTAATGTCATGTTAGCTCTTGAGACTAGTATCTCTTTAGTTATCCTTTTTTGATTCATACCATGTCAAATAGGCTGAGTTGAATCTTGAATCTTTGTTGAGTTTTAGATTGAGCTATGTTAGTTTCTGGATGAAGCACTCTAAATTGTTTCAATTCTAACTTCTTTGGATACCTTTAGCTAGACTATACTCATGGTTGACTTGACATGATAAGGAATTCGCCTAATTTTCAGATTGTGACTTATTTGGCTTAGCTTGATTATACATGTCTTGTCATGATCTCGTTAGCATTCTTATTGGTTATGGCTTGGTGTAATACTTCAATGTCATTATGGATAATCTTCATGGCTCATTATGCTTAAAATGAATAATTTTCAGCCATTCCATCTCTACTCGTGACC
Source organism: Dendrocalamus latiflorus (assembly GCA_017311315.1). Classification (NCBI taxonomy): domain Eukaryota; kingdom Viridiplantae; phylum Streptophyta; class Magnoliopsida; order Poales; family Poaceae; genus Dendrocalamus; species Dendrocalamus latiflorus. The sequence goes on from CM029675.1 coordinate 7,594,504, forward strand.
TTATTCTCTCTTTTGCATTCTTGATGATTCTATTGCCAAAAGGGGGAGAATAGCAGAGAAAAAGCTATTTGGGAACCTTCTGGAGCTTTGGTGAACAATTTGCTCCCTCTCTTTTTGCTCTAGTGTTCTCCTTGTCGACATGGTCATAAGCTTCTTTGATTTCTTTTGGACCATGTTTGACTCTCTTTCATTTTCAAACTCAACTTTATGCTTTTTCTGGGTTTGTCAATATACTCATCAAGGGGGAGATTGATAGACCATGTGGAGGTGACCCTGTATGCGTGATGAGTAATTGACATCCGTTTTAGAAAAGTCGAGTTTGGTTTGTGTGGTTTGGACCATGTCGTTGCACGGTGCATCGGATTCGGTCGGATTTGGTCAAACTTGGTCAAAGTGCTTAGGATGTTTATTCTTTTGATTCAACAGGTTTTGGCTGTTTCATGCTTAAGATTTATCGTAATGTTGTTGTTGATTACATTATGTCGTGCGGTGCTATGTGATGTTTTCTTGTCTGTGATGGTTGCAGGACATCGAGGCGGAGTCGTGGCGAGGCACGAGATGACCGGACTAGGCGCAGGCGGTGCCGAGGTCAGAACGGTCGAGGTATGCCGAAGACGGCGAGGACTCGAGGTGGTTGCGAGGCTTGGACGGCAAGAAGTGCGGAAGCTTCCCGGAAGGTGTAGGAGGGGCGTTTTGGTAAATGCGCAGGGCTGCACAAAAGGAAGTGGATTGGGTTTCGAGGTTAGCAGGTCAAGGCTATTGCAAACCCGTTAGGTGAGAGTACAAAAGGAGAGGTGTAGACATGAGAGATTTTGAGGGTTTTAGTGCTTTGGCTCTCCTGGTGATTGTAAAAGCATGTATGGCTTTGGGAAGGGTTTGAGTTGGTTTTGCTTTGGGCTTTAGTTCTTTGGAGTTGGTGGGAGTGCAGGTGTGGTTGCTTTGTCTGTTACTCTTGTCCCCTATGTGTGGTTCTGTGAGATGGGAGAAGTTCTTGTGTTCTGGATGTGAGGAGATGGTTGTAAACCATGTGTAATCATTCAACGTTCTTCCTCAATATCAATACAAGAAAGATTTTGTTGGGCTATTTCATTTTCTTGCTTCATCTGTGTTAAGTTGCATCTTTGCCTTCTCTCTGTTTCTTCTCTCCTGTCATGGTTGTGGTGATCTTTGAAGTTTTGTGTGTTTGTTATTTCAAAGCTCTGTGATGAAAAAGATTCTTGTCCATATGACCAATCCATTTTCTAGAGCATTTGGAAGATTCAACATCTCCTGTGAATTTTGAGTCTCTCGTCAAGACTTCCTCTGTTTCATGTTTTTCTAGGGTTTCATGTCAGGGCAACCCTTGTTCTCTTGATTCCATTCAAAAGACGACGTGAAACCTGGGTTCTAGAGTCCTAAGATCATTGCTAAGTTGATTGCAAAAGCTCATGTGCAAAGGACTCAAGAATCATTAGTAATTTGGATTTTAGGTCACATCTTGCAAAAAATTCAGATTTTTCCAAAAATCTTGATCAATCTTTCTCCAGTTGAAATCCTTGGATTCCAAGGTTCCTAGTGGTATTTAGTTTGTATTCTTATCTTGCTGGCCGGTGGAGAACAGAAAGAAAGAAAAAAAATCCTTGTTTTCCAAAGATTTCAGTATTTTCAGTTTTTGGACTCGGCTTGCTATTGGCCTGGTTCAAATTAATCGGTCTGACCGATTCTTTACTTGCGGTCTGACATCTCTAAAGCCGGCGGTCAGACCGGAGTTGAAGGGGCGGTCTGACCGCCCGTGTCAAGGCGGTTCGACCGGAGTGAGGCGAGCGGTCAGACCGGCGGCAAGCAAGCGGTCTGACCGCCTAATTCATTGCGGTCAGACCGCCCATGCTGTGATCTCTGATTTGTTACTTTTGATCTTTCGTGCCTTTGACTGTATTGCTCTCTCTTCTAAATGGTTGGGGATCCTATCAGTATTTGATGCCCTCTTCATAGCTCCGTAGCTACCGGAGAGGAAACTCTTTCATGGATATCCTTTTTGGGGGCTAATTTTTAAAGAAGCAACATTCACCCCCCTCTGTTGCCGATTTCGATCCAACAGTACTCTTGTCGGGAAATGCTGTCATAATCAATGGATGTCGCATTAGGTAATTTGGAGAATTGTTGCTAGAGTGATATATTTTGTATTTAGAATTGACAAGATTGGATAATACTATAAGCAATTTGGGTGGTTGGATAGTAACAAAGATATATTTTTTTGGATACCAATTGATTATGAATAAATCTAAAGACTATAATATTTGTGGATTGAATAGATAACGGAGAATGAATACATTATTAAACTTGGTGGAACCTATTAGATCATGGAAAGTGTCTAAACTTGATGCATTGGATTTATTGTCTAGGACTGAAAGGAGCAATTGGATTTACAACAAGATTTTAGTTGAATGGATTATTTGAGATCATTGGAGAATTATATGAAGAGATTGATCTAGTAAAGGTGGAGATTACAAGATTAAGAAGTTTTATAATCATAAACAATTCATGACATCAATTTTGGTGATTTGGTTCAATCATGTAGAGTGGGTGAATTTTGTGGAGTTAATTGATTATTAGAATTTGGTGCATTTACTGATGATGTGGATATTAGCGAAAAGTTTGGAAGATAATACACTTTTGGGAATCTTGGTGGATTAATCTTATCATTGAAAAGTGGATTCTGATATGTTGAATTGAAACTTGTGGATTTATCAGATCATTGAAAGAAAATTGGATTTTAATTTGTGGAATTGACTATATATACCATTTAAGGATGATCGAATGTTTAAGTTTGGTGGATTTAAATCAATTATGAGAGATAGATTATCATATGAGAATTAATTGAGATATTGGATTCATTCAAATTTGGTGGAACCAAAATGATGATTATGAAGAGATTGATGCTGGTGGATTGACGAACGCTGGATTATTGCTTAGATGATATTAAAATCAATTAATGATGAACAGATGGATGGATTAATATTATTTGATTGGAGTTATGGATCTGTTGGATTAGACAATGATCATAAAGCAATGGGTGGAAATCATAGATTATAATGTTATTGGATTCTTGTTAGAAAAATTATATGGTTTGCCGTCAATTCAAATTAGTGTAGAGAATAAACGTTTAAGGGATTATTTGTGGAAATCAATGTGAAATCAATAAGGTGCATTTGTGGTATATGATTTTGGAATCAAGCACTTTCGAAAAATTGAAACAATTATGTCTTTCTCAGATGAACACTTATAGAAGTTAAGCCCTTTTGATGGAATTCTGAATTAATCCATATGATAAGGGCAATTGAAGTTAACATAGAGCTTATATGTAACACCGTAGAAATTTGGATTTGGAGAATTGTGTAAGTCCTAAATTATTTTGAATATAATTGTTTGGTATTTGAACTCTACTGAAGTTTTCCGAGATTTTGGTCTAAAGATCTTATTAAAGGAAAAGTGCAAAACAAAAAGAAATATGAGGGAAACATGAAAATAAATAAGTACAGGAAGATATAGAGAAATGATAAAAATAAAATATCAAATAAAAAGATATCAGAATAATAGTAATAAATAAATAAGGGCAAAGAAATTATACCTTCAAAATATGCATGAACATAGCCCTATAGAAATAAACAAAAATAACTAAATAAACAAAAAAAGAGAAGGAGAGAGGCCTTACGGCCGGCCAGACCGGCCCAGCCAGCCCAGCCGGCCCGCCCCTCTCCCCTTCTTTCCCCTTCCCCTGCCTCGCAGCATATCAGACAGGGCCCCCCTCTACTCAGACAATGCGCGCGCAGCTCGCTCCCCGTGTCGCGCCTCCCTTCGGATCGACGGTCCACGGCGCCACTCCGCATGCGTCACCCGGGGCCCGCGCCATCTCATCACCACCTCAAGCCGCGTCACCCCCTGAAGCCACTGGTGCCCGTCCCCTCCGCATCACCGTTGCACGACGCTGACCAACTCCGCCGTGCCATGCCACTGCGTCGGCCACAGCTACGCCCGATCCATGGCTCTGCCACCCGCACGTCTCGCCCGCATTAATTTTAGGCACCCTGTAGCCATGACCGAGCTACGGGAGTACTTCAAGTGCTTCGCTAAGGTATGCTACCAAGTTAAGGATGTCAACGAGACAACTATTATCAATGCAGCTATACAGGGCCTTCGTCCGGGGCCGTTGGCTGCGTACAATGCGCGCAAGCCAATTAAGACGGCTGCGAAGCTCTTCGACAAGATGGAAGAGTATGCCGGGCGGAGGAGGACGCGCAGCAGTGCAAGGGCGACGACTCTGACACCAGTCAGGTAGAGGACTTGTCACAAAAAGGAGACCCACTGGTGGGGGAAAACTCCCCAAAAGGCAAGCACAAACAAAGGTCATCGACAGATGCCCCTGAGCGCAACGATGCCCAGCACAGCCAGGGCGTGTCGAGCGGCAAGCCCAAGCCCAAGCGTAGCCAGCGCAGATGCCAGAACGCCCAATATGTCTTCGACATAGAGGGCGCCTCCGAGGACGCCGCCCCCGCTCTTCGCGGCCGGGGCCACGGAGGCCGGGGGCGGGGACGCGACCGCGCACGCGATGATAGACCCCGCATAGAGCAGGGGAACCGGGGCTACGGCGTGTAGTGCGAGGTGCATGGCCCTGGTGACAATTTCACGTGGTGTGCATCGCCATCGCGGCGCTGCGTCAGCTCGTTGACAGGGACAGAACCTTGGTAGCCGCGCCACCCGTCAAAGCCCACGTACAGTAGCCCCAAGAAAGCTCCTTGCAAATGGAAGCCCCGGAAGGAGCCCAGCGGCGGATCATAAATGTCATTTCTGGGGGCTCTGCACGGGAGTTATTGGCAAGGGCAATGCCAGCCTGGGCGCAATGCGATATTACCTTCACACCTACCGACACCGATGGCGTGAAGTTCCCTCACCAGGACCCCTTGGTCATCCAGGTCGCCATTGTAGGATATGACATCAAACGTGTCCTGGTCGATGGAGGCAGCTCCGCGAACAACTTATCTGCGGCAGCCTTCGACCAGATGGAGATCCCCTGGACTCAGCTGGACCCCACAGGGACCCCGCTGCAGGGCTTCGGGGGTCATCCGTTGAATGCATTGGGCCAGGTACGCCTCCAAATCTGCTTTGGCCAGGGCGACAACGCGAGAAGCGAGGATGTCACATTCGACGTTGTCGACGTCCCGCAACCATACAATGCCATATTAGGGCGTTCGGCCCTCAACTCCCTCGGGGCGGTGCTGCACCACGGATTCTTATTCATGAAGCTCCCTGGCCCGCAAGGCGTCATCACCATCTTCGGTGACCAGGACCTCGCCCGGCGCGTGGAGTCTGGTACCAGGGGCCCGCGCCATAGGTTGCACGTCCTCACCAACAAGGCAAAGGCAGACTCGCCGTCTGCTCTGGGATGGATGCCCAAGCCCCGGCTGGAGGGTGGGGTCAAGAGGATGCCTCTCCAAGCCGAAGATCAGTTCGTGTCCATCGGCGAGGGCCTTCCCTCGGAGCTGGAGCAAGATTTGCTCCGTGTTCTTCGGGACAACGTAGATGTCTTTGTGTGGTCCCCGGAAGACAATAAGTGCGTGGACCACGCCCTTATTGAGCACAGTTTAGCGGTCCACCCCGATGCTGAATCGGTCAAGCAGAGGCGCATGTCCATCGCCGGCAGCAAGCAGCCAAGGTAGAGGTAGTGAAGCTTTTTGAGGCCGGAGTCATCCGCGAGGTCCAACATCCGGATTGGCTTGCATCGACTTTACCGCCCTCAGCAGTGTATGTCCGAAGGATGACTGCCCCTTGCCGTGCATAGATCAGCTGGTGGATGCTACAGTGGGGTGTGAGCTCATGAGCTTCCTGGATGCATACTCTGGCTACCACCAGATCTACATGGCCAAGGATGATGAGGAAAAGACCAGCTTCATCATGCCGATTGGGACATTCTGCTTCGTCAGGATGCCCTTTGGCTTGAAGAATGCGGGGGCGACTTTCACCCGCCTCATCACGTTAGCGCTGGCCTCCCAGCTTGGGAGGAACATGGAGGCTTACGTCGACGATGTAGTCGTCAAAACCAGGCAGCTCGTCTCCCACGGTCAGGATCTCCAAGAGACCTTCGACAACCTTAGGAGAGTAGTCATCAAGCTCAATCTAGACAAGTGTGTCTTCGGCGTGCAAGCAGGCAAGCTCCTGGGCTTCCTCTTGTCTGGACGTGACATCCAAGCGAACCCCGACAAAGTCGACGCGATCCTCGCTATGGAGCCACCTAAGACTACAAGGGAGGTCCAGAGGCTCGCTGGCTTCATGGCCGCGCTGAGCCGCTTCCTGTCTAGGGTAGCAGAGCAGGGCCTGTCGTTCTTCAAGACCCTTCGCGCATGCGACGGGTTTCACTGGGACGACAACTGCGTGAAGGCCTTCGACGACCTCAAGAGGCACCTCGCAAGCTTCCCCACTTTGGTCGCCCCAGCACCAGAGGCTCCCCTCCTACTTTTCCTCGCTGCGACAACAACCGAGAAGGGTGCCCTCCAGTGTGGGCCTCCTCGGTAGCTCGGAGCTGGCATTCCAGCATCCTCCGCTCGTGGATACGTGCGTCCTCCAGGGCTCGGCTGAGTGCAAGGGTCTACAAAAAGTGCGGGCGTTAGTGAAGCCCTCGACTGCGGCATAAGTCGTCAACCTAAGCACTTCCTTCATCTCTTAGGCCTCCAACGCGCCCGCCAGGAGCTCGGTCCCACACCTCGACAGCGCCCGTCGATCTAGGTTGGAGTTGGCACACTCTGTAACCTTGTGAAAGACCCAAAGCATCTCCGACCGGGGAATGAAGTTGGAGATGGTTGGCCGCCGAGCCTCCACGCCAGCGACTTCGGCAGCACATGGTGTGGACATCGCGTCCTAGGCAGGAAGGCTGGGAACTTCGCTGCCGTCTCTGTTTCTTATTCCTTGGCCGCGTTCGGGAGACCTCGTCTCGCCTGATGTCGATGACGGAATGTGCGAGCAAATCGGAGAGAGTCTTGCGAAGTCGCGGGAGGAGAAAGAATTGCACCTACCTTCGACGTCCTCAACTAGGGTACGGGCGGGTGTCACCCCCGCCCCGGTTGGCTCCATGGCACGGGGGGCTATCTGCCCCGCCTCGAGCAAGGCTACGGGGGCTTCATCCGTGATGGGGGTGGCAAGTTCCTCCTCGGCCTGGAGGGTTTCCCCATCGGACACAAAATCCCCAGCAACACCGCCCGCCACATTGAACCCCTCTTTCGAGGGGGACAGTGATCGTACCCACGGGTGCTTCGCCCTCGGAGACTTCGGGGACGCTCCCTCGACCGCTTCTGTGGTCACGACAGTTGGCGCAGGCAATGAGGCCACAACAGTCGGGGTAGGCGACGAGAGCTCGCTCTCCTAACTGTCGGGACCATGGCCCGTCCCCTTAGTGCCTCCCAGAGCTCCCCTCGCGGGGGCATTGCCCTCCTCCGAGCCGACGGGTTCGGACCCAGCGCCGGTCGAACCACCGGTCTCGACGGTCGCCGCTAGGGACACGGCCGACGGGCTGGATATGGTAGCATCAGATCGGGCTCTGTGCTGGGACGGAGAAGCTCCCGCCTTGCCATCGCCGTCGTGGCGGCGAGTCCGGGTCGCGGCTGGTACGGTGTGCTCCGGCACGGGGATGTCCAGAGCTTCGCAGACTCGGTTTATCTACCCCAGCTTTGTCGGAGCGGTTGTGGCTTCGCGCAGCTCGTGCTCCTTGGCTGTGAACGGCCCAAGAAATGCAACTACCGCGTGCTCCACATCCTTTAGCTAAAGCCCTACATGCAAGGTGAAGCATCGTTCACAGAAAGGTTACATGCATACATGTGTATGCAAACTAGGGCCGAATAACTTACAGGGAGTCGAGGACTTTGGGAGAGACGATGCTGTCGGTGAACGCCATCTCACCGGGTGCGAGCTCGCTCATACTTCCACCGGCCAGAAAGCGGCGCCACCCCGTACAACGTGAACTCCTCGGTGAGGTCACGCATGTTGAACCGGAAGGCGATACCAGCAAGCCTCCGTGCCTTCTACTCGTCGTCACCCTTCGACCTCACACCTGGCGAACTGTTGAAAGATATACTGTCCTTGGCACCGAAGACTGCTGGTGCTCGTCACACGGTGGTAGAACCACCGTCGCATCCAGCCGGACTCCCACTTCTCTCGCGTCGCCAAGGAGGGGAAGAGCTGTGTGTAGTGTGGCCTCAGCACGAAGTTGACACTGCTGAAGTTCGATAGTGCCCCTCCTTCGACCCTCTTCGGCTGGCACCGCGCGTCATGAAGAATGGCGAATAGGTTCTGTTCGCGCCGGCCAGACATAAACAGCCAGGCGAGCTATCGCGTTCGGGGTCAGCTGCGCTAGCTCCAACCCATAAGCCCATAGGACCTCGCTGATGAAGATCGTTGCAGGCATCCGAAGCCAAGCATCGAAAAACGCGATGAAGACAATCGCCTCCGACTCCTCCAGGTGCGGCTCCGTCTCGTCACGGGTAGGCAGGCGAACCCCTGCATGCTCCTCCAACGTTTTCTCCCGGAGGAGAGTTTGGATCATCTCTGTCGTAGGGGTGGCCCCCACCTAAACCCAGCAGGCCTGGTAGGAGATTATAAGGCCCAGAATAGGCCATGTGTAATGACATAACTGCCCCCAGAGGGGATAACCAGATGTAAGGGTATATCTGTAAAAGCACTCCTCATGTGTATATATATATGATGAGGAGCCATGGGAAGGCCCAGGCCATTACACTTATCTTCATCACTCTCCACTACCATCTCTCTCTCTGTTTGGTCTGTAGCCACAACAGTTGGCGCCGTCCGTGGGGAGGACGGAGACAAGCCTGAAGACCGAAGGAAAAAGATGGCACCGAAAAAAGCTTCTTCAGCGGCGGCGAAGGGAAAGAAGGTGGTCGGCCCGGAGCACCGTATGAGCACCAGGGCTTCGGCATCGGCAGCGGCGGACGCGGGAGTCGACGCAGGCGTGGTGGCCGAAGACACCGGCGTTCGCGCGGTGACGACCAACCTCGTCTCCGGCACCGCGACGATCGCCCCCGGCACCGGCACCGCGACGACCCGCCCCGCTACCGGCGTCGCGGGGACGGGCCCCGCGGCCGACCCCGCGGTCGAAGACGTCGATGCGGGTGCGGCAACAACCGACCCCACAGACGCAACGGCAGCCGACCTCGCCGCCCCCACGGCAACCCTCGCTGGTGGCACAGACCAGGTGGTCCGAAGTAGCCACGACGGAGCGACCGGCAGCTCGGGACCCCGCGACGTGGTCGTCCCCGCGCCGATCCGCCCGCCGGGAGTACCGGCGACCCCGCCTGCACCAGCGATAGAAAGTGCCCTGCTGGCGGCTCTCAACGCGTTCCAGCGGGAGCTGGGGGACCTTCACGGAGCCGTCAGAGATATACAAGAGGCTCGGAGTCAGCCAGCCGTGCCAGCAATCGCGTCCGAGCCCGCGCCGGAGAGGGCGGACAGTCGCGAAGCCCCGACGTCCAGCCGCGTGCTGCTGCGGCGCGTGGACCCGGAGTCCCCGCTCTCGGCGGGGCTGCAGCAGGCGGCATGGCCCGAAGACTTCAAGTTCCCTAGCGCCATCGACTCGTATAAAGGTGACACGGACCCCCGGGAGTTCGTGCGCGTATACGAAACCGCGATCGAAGCCGTGGGCGGAGACGACACCACGAAGGCAAAGGGACTCCCCCTCGCGCTACAAGGAGTGGCGCTCTCTTGGTTTTTTACCATAGAGCCGGGCTCCATCTACGCGTGGGAGCAGCTCCGCGTCCGCCTCCACAACAACTTCCAAGGAAACTACGTCGACCGGGTCGAGGCGGACCAACTCTTCGCCGTGAAGCAAAAACCCTCGGAGAAGCTCCGGGAGTACTTCAAACGCTTCGCCAAGATTCGATGTCAAGTGAAGGACGTCAACGAGACCACCATCGTCAATGCAGCCATACAGGGCCTTCGGCCGGGCCCGATGGCCGAGTACAATGCGCGGAAGCCAATCAAGACGGTGGCGAAGCTCTTCGACAAGATGGAAGAATATGCCAGGGCGGAGGAAGACGCGCGGTGAAGGCAAGGTGACGACTCCGACACTAACCAGGCCAGAGCCTCGGCAAAAACCGAAGATCCGCCGAAGGGCTGCTCTTCGAAGGGAAAGCGTAAGCAGGAGTCGTCCAGGAACGCGTCCGACCACAGGGACAACCCGCATAAGGAGTCGTCGGATCAGCCCAAGCGCGGCCAGCAAAGGTCGAGGCGAAACCGGTACGTCCTCGACATCGAAGGCGGGTCCGACGAGCGTGCTCTAGCGGGCCGAGGCGGCCGGGGGCGCCGTGGCCGGGGCCGCGGCCGTGGCAGGGGCCGCGACGATAAGGGTCATGGAGACTACGACGACCAGCATCAAGGACTGTGGTGCTTGGTCCACGGCCGCGGCAATCATGATACCCGCAACTGCACCTCCATCGCGGCGCTCCGCGACAGCGTCGCTTGGGACAGGAACCCGGAGGCGCGCCCGCCTGCGGTGGCCCACGTCCAATTCCCATACGAGGCCCCCATGTAGGTACAGGCGCAGGGGATGCAGGTACAGGCGCAGGGAATGCAACCCCAGGAGGGCACCTTGCGGATCCAAGCTCACGTACAGCAGCCTCGGGAGGGCCTCCTGTCGTTGCAGGCCCCGGACGCGACCTACCGCAGAGTTATTAATGTCATATCCGGCGGCTCTGCGCTGGAATTCGCCTCGGCGCGGCAGCAGAAGGCCTACGCGCGAAGACTACATCATGTGGCGGCATACCCAGCGCAAGCACCGCCGGAATGGGCCCGGCACGAGGTTACATTCACACCTGATGACGCCCAAGGTGTGGACTTCCCTCATCAGGACCCCCTAGTCATCCGGGTCACCATCGCGGGATGCGACGTGGGGCGCGCCTTGGTGGACGGGGGCAGTTCCGCGAACGTATTGTTTGCGGCGGCCTTCGACCAGATGGGGATCCCTCGAAGCCGCCTGGGGCCCTCGGGAATCCCACTGCAGGGCTTCGGGGGACAGCCCCTACGGGCGCTGGGCCAGATCGGCCTTCAAGTCTCCTTCGGCCAAGATGACAATGTGCGGACCGAAGATGCCACCTTCGACGTGGTCGACCTCCCGTACCCCTACAATGCCATTCTGGGGCGCCCAATCCTCAACTCCTTCGGCGCGGTACCACATCATGGATATCTGTGTGTGAAGATCCCGGGCCCCAGGACCATCATCACCGTCCGAGGCGACCAGGATATGGCTCGGCGCATCGAGCCAGGCACCAGATGCCCGCGTCGTGAAGCCCAGCGACGCCCTTAGAGCCGACGTCACAGCGCGGAGGTCCGTGGGGTCATCCATAGGCGCCTGCGCGGGCCCTGCAGATGTCTCGCGACTAGAGGCTGTGGCCGCACCAAGGGCAAACGGTCAGTATATTCACCCTTTGTAGTTGCTCACCCGCGCAAACGGGGATATCATGAAGATCGCCGTTTGCCGTTAATTTTTCTTCGTTACATGCAAGCACGCGGTGAGGGCGCGCGCTGGCTTAGCCAACACGCGCGCCCTCGCCGTATAAACCAAAGACGCACGTTCGTGTGTGCACTCGCCGTCGCCAGGGAGGGTGGGACTGAGTATAAACCAAAGACGCACGTTCGCGTGTGCACTCGCCGTCGCCAGGGAGGGCGGGACTGAGTATAAACCAAAGACGCACGTTCGCGTGTGCACTCGCCGTCGCCAGGGAGGGCGGGACTGAGTATAAACCAAAGACGCACGTTCGCGTGTGCACTCGCCGTCGCCAAGGTGACGGGACTGAGTATAAACAAAATACGCACCGGGGGGACGCCCTCGCGCGCGCAAGTCTCCGGACTATAAAGAAGACGTAGCGTCGAGCCTAGCTCCGCACGCAATAGTCCACGGACTCTAAATAAGACGTAGCGTCGAGCCTAGCTCCGCACGCGCGAGTCTCCGGACTATAAAGAAGACGTAGCGTCGAGCTCTGCTCCGCACGCAATAGTCCACGGACTCTAAATAAGACGTAGCGTCGAGCCTAGCTCCGCACGCGCGAGTCTCCAGACTATAAAAAAGGGCGTAGCGTCGAGCTCTGCTCTGCACGCAATAGTCCACGGACTCTAAATAAGACGTAGCGTCGAGCCTAGCTCCGCACGCGCGAGTCTCCGGACTATAAAAAAGGGCGTAGCGTCGAGCTCTGCTCCGCACGCAATAGTCCACGGACTCTAAATAAGACGTAGCGTCGAGCCTAGCTCCACACGCGCGAGTCTCCGGACTATAAAGAAGACGTAGCGTCGAGCCTAGCTCCGCACGCAATAGTCCACGGACTCTAAATAAGACGTAGCGTCGAGCCTAGCTCCGCACGCGCCAGTCTCCGGACTATAAAGAAGACGTAGCTTCGAGCCTAGCTCCGCACGCAATAGTCCACGGACTCTAAATAAGACGTAGCGTCGAGCCTAGCTCCGCACGCACTCTACGGAGTATAAATAAGACGCAGCGGGGGGACGCCTTCGCGCGCACTCTACGGAGTATAAAGAAGACGTAGCGTCGAGCCTAGCTACGCACGCAATTGTCCACGGACTCTAAATAAGACGTAGCGTAGAGCCTAGCTCCGCACGCGTGAGTCTCCGGACTATAAAGAAGACGTAGCGTCGAGCCTAGCTCCGCATGCAATAGTCCACGGACTCTAAATAAGACGTAGCGTCGAGCCTAGCTCCGCACGCGTGAGTCTCCGGACTATAAAAAAGGGCGTAGCGTCGAGCTCTGCTCCGCACGCAATAGTCCACGGACTCTAAATAAGATGTAGCGTCGAGCCTAGCTCCGCACGCGCGAGTCTCCGGACTATAAAGAAGACGTAGCGTCGAGCTCTGCTCCGCACGCAATAGTCCACGGAGTCTAAATAAGACGTAGCGTCGAGCCTAGCTCCGCACGCGCGAGTCTCCGGACTATAAAAAAGGGCGTAGCGTCGAGCTCTGCTCCGCACGCAATAGTCCACGAACTCTAAATAAGACGTAGCGTCGAGCCTAGCTCCGCACGCACGAGTCTCCGGACTATAAATAAGATGTAGCGTCGAGCCTAGCTCCGCACGCAATAGTCCACGGACTCTAAATAAGACGTAGCGTCGAGCCTAGCTCCGCACGCGCGAGTCTCCGGACTATAAAGAAGACGTAGCGTCGAGCGTAGCTCCGCACGCAATAGTCCACGGACTCTAAATAAGACGTAGCGTCGAGCCTAGCTCCGCACGCGCGAGTCTCCGGACTATAAAGAAGACGTAGCGTCGAGCCTAGCTCCGCACGCAATAGTCCACGGACTCTAAATAAGACGTAGCATCGAGCCTAGCTCCGCACGCGCGAGTCTCCGGACTATAAAGAAGATGTAGCGTCGAGCCTAGCTCCGCACGCAATAGTCTACGGACTCTAAATACGACGTAGCGTCGAGCCCTGCCTCCGCACGCGTGAGTCTCCGGTCTATAAAGCAAGGCAAACTGCGGAGGTCCGCCTCCGCATACATCAGTCGGCGGACTGTCCGTTCTACGGAACCCTGGCGCAGCTACGTCGCCAACGGCGGCATCAACACAGCGCACATCTTAAAACGCCCGGAGGTCTGCTTACCGGGAGAATCACATGTACAAAGGTCCGCCAACATCCCGGCTGCTCTAGGCCGCTACCCCGCGGGTTCGTCCTTACCACGAGCTAAAGTTGGGGCCTTGCTCGAAGAAGGCCGGCTCGCCCAAAAGTCGAGCGACTCTTCGGCCCTTCGCCACCGTCGAAGGCGCCGTCGGGTTGAAAGGTCGGCCGCCCGAAGCCGGCCCCAGCAGGGAAGCTGCCCGGGATATAGGTAAAAATCAGCATGCATGCAGAAAGTGTGCGCTTTATTAGCAAAGACAAGGGACAGTACAACGCGCGCCTACACTAGGCGCCGCGGCATCAGACCTACGGGTTCCCGGCGCCTTCGGAGGGCCCAGCACCGCCATCACCGCGTCGAGGGACCCCGTCCAGAAATTGGCCGAGGCTCCCCGTCCCGTAGAGCGACTTCTGGAGCTCGATCCGTACAGCTTCCGCCCTGACGGGATCCCAGATCCAGTCGCAGAAGGGCCCAAGGGCACGGCGAGCGGAGCGAACGGCGCCCGACATTACTCCGGCCCCGCCAGGCATCTCCAGCTGGGGGTCATTTAGCCCGGCGACATGCATACAGCCGCGGTGTTGGAGGAGCGCGCACACCAAGCAGGCCGAAGTGTACGCGCAGTGGGTGCTGAAGGACGACGCCGCGTCACGCGCGATGTTGGCGGCATCCCCGACCCAGCGGAGCGTCCGAGACAGCTCCTCCGGACCGAAGGCGCGTCCAGGCACCTTCGCCACCAGCCCTTGAAGATGGCTCTCCAGCGCTTGCATGGCGTCCCAGGCAACCACCGAGGCGTCGCCCAGCGTCCGGTTGCGCTCCGCTAGAGTCAAGGCAAGTTCGCCTTTCTCCTTCTCTAGCGTGGCGACTTGCTCCAGGAGCCCGTCCCGCTCCACCACGAACTTTTCCTCAGCAGCTGCCGCGGCTGATTCCTGCGCCGACGCAACAAGCCCCTCGGCGTGCGCCCTCGCTTCGGCGCATTCCGCTTCTAGTTGGCGGATGCGGGCGTCCTGGGCAGAGCGGGCGCCAGAGGCTTCGCGCAGCTCCCCCTCGGTGGCCCGCAGCCTATCCTCGAGCGCTTTTTGGCTATGAGCATAGGCCGCTTGCAGGGCCTGCCCCAGCACGAGTATCTGTAGAAGGGAAAAGACTTAGCAAACTCAGCTAAACTCGGGCGTGGTCGCATGAGTACTTACCCTCACCCCAGACACCTCGAAAGCGTCCTCGAGCCGCCCCGCACCGTAGGCCTGCAGCATTTGTGAGTCGACGCTCGTGGCCGCGTCATTCACAATCCCGCGCCACGACCTCAGCGTCTCCGGAGGCGGCACGAAGTCCACAGGATTCACGGGCTCGGGGCCCCGGGTTCCGTCGGATGCTCCCCCTCCAGAATGAGCAACGCTGCGCATAAGCATACGGGTGACCACTCCAAGACATAAAGGCATACACCAGAGTAAACTCCGCCACCTTACCTTCGGTAGCCGAAGGAATGGTTCTGCCGCGGACGGAAGCCTCCGCGCCCGGGGAGGCCGGCGGCTGTCCCCGCGCGGTGGACGGCGTCGTCAGGGGGGCGGAAGGTGCATACGCCGCAGGGCCCCCGGCGCTTGCGCGGGCGTCCCACAGGCTTCTGATGCCCGTGGCCACGACAAATCCCCGCGGCGTCCGGTGGAGCTCCGGCCGCACACACGGCCATTTAGCCGGGGCAACCCGCAGCGGCACTACCCCCGCAGCCGCGGTTGGCGAAGCCCCCGTCGCTGCCATGCCCGGGGGCGAAAGTTCCATGGTGGCAGGAGCCACGGGGGGCACCTCGGTTTCTGTTGCTGTCGGTAAAGGCAGCACAGCTTCATGCGCCCCCGCAGGAGGCGCCACCGGCACCACAGCGGCTATGGCCGAAGGCTCCACCTCGGCATTGCTGGCCTGCACGAGTTCCGCTTCGGTGACTTCGGCGGGCGGCGAGGCTTCCCTCCTTCGGCCGCTCGCGGCAAACCCGCCGTCCGGGGCGCTCGCCGCAGATACCTCGCCTTCGACATCTGTGCCGCCCAAACCGGAGTCGGCATACCTCGCCGAGTCCGACTCCGCGTCCGCCGTGCCCTCGAAAATACTAGCGGCAGGCGCCCCGCCGCGCCCCCTCTTCCGAGACAAGGCCTTCTTCTTCTTCTCCTCCTTCGCTCCACCGTCGTCCGGAGCGACACGGTCCGGTGCAGCAAGGCCCAGAGCCTCGCGCACGCGATTGATCTGCCCCAGACCCGCCTCGGCAACAGCCGCCGCACGCTGCTTATGCTCCCTGCCGGTGTACGGCCCCAGGAACACGCGCGCGGCCTGCTCCGCCTCCTCTAGGGGAATCCCTGAAACAAAGGAGAAGATCATCAGCATACAGCGCATTCGGCGTTGGCAAAGTACAGACATCAGCGAGGATTACGCAGATCGCCGGGCGCTGGCAGCACGCAGACCGAGGGCAAGACATTGTCGTCTCGACGCCTCTCGGCGGCGAGACACCAGTCGCGGGCAAGCGGTGCCACGCCGTACATCACGAACTCATCGGCGAGGTCACGCATGTTGAAGCGGGCGGCCAAGCCTACGAGCCGTCGGACCCTCTGCTTGTCCTCATCGTCGAGCGTTCGGCCAGGCGAGGGCTTGAACGCGATGGGTCGACCTGTGCACTCAAGGCCGCTCCCGCTCTCCACGCGGTGGTAGAACCACCGCTTCATCCAGTAAGACTCCCACTTCCCGCGAGTTGAGTTCGCGGGGAAGAGCTTCTTGCACGACGAGCGAAGGATGAAGGTGACGCTGCCGAAGCTCGACACCATCCCGTCCTTCCGGTCCTTGGGCTGGTGCCGTGCCTCGTGCAGGTAGGCAAACAGCGAAGCGCTGGGCCAACACGCTCCCGAGCGCAAGGCCCAGCTATACACCGCGAGCCGGGCCACGGCGTTCGGAGTCAGTTGCGCCAGCTCCAGCCCGAAGGTCCGCATCACGTCGCCCACAACATCTGTCGCTGGGATGCAGAGCCCCGCGTCAAAAAAGGCGACGAACACGACCGCCTCCGATCTCTCGGGATGTGGTTCCATCTCGTCGGCGGCAGGCAGTCGTACAGCCTGGCGCTCGGACAACTTCCCAGCGCGCAGAAGCCCCTGGATCGTCTTCTCAGTCACGAGCGAGGGGCCCAGCTCGCCGGAGAACGTGCCTCCCTCCTCCACCGCCAGCCGCTCCCTGTCAGCCGCCGCCGGGTCGTGCTCTTCGAGCGCGTATTTCACCTTTAGCTGCGCGGGTCGCCGGCGAATGGCAGAGCCACCACCCATTCGAAGGGTAGGGGACGGAGCGCGCGCGCCTACTTTGACTTAGGCGCCAGCTTCGCGGCCACCCGTTCGAAGGGTAGGGGACAGAGCGCGCGCGTCTACTTCGACTTAGGCGCCAGCTTCGCCGCCACCCGTTCGAAGGGTAGGGGACGGAGCGCGCGCGCCTACTTCGGCTAGGCGCCCGCTTCGCTGCCACCCGTTCAAATGGTAGGGGACGGAGCGCGCGCGTCTACTTCGACTGGGCGCCAGCTTCGCTGCCACCCATTCGAAGGGTAGGGGACGGAGCGCGCGCGTCTACTTCGACTTAGGCGCCAGCTTCGCCGCCACCCGTTCGAAGGGTAGGGGACGGAGCGCGCGCGCCTACTTCGGCTAGGCGCCCGCTTCGCTGCCACCCGTTCGAAGGGTAGGGGACGGAGCGCGCGCGTCTACTTCGACTTAGGCGCCAGCTTCGCTGCCACCCGTTCGAAGGGTAGGGGACGGAGCGCGCGCACCTACTTCGACTAGGCGCCAGCTTCGCTGCCACCCGTTCGAAGGGTAGGGGACGGAGCGCGCGCGCCTACTTCGACGAGGCGCCAGCTTCGCGGCCACCCGTTCGAAGGGTAGGGGACGGAGCGCCCACGTCTACTTCGACTGAGGGGCCAGCTTCGCCGCCACCCGTTCGAAGGGTAGGGGACGGAGCGCGCGCGCCTACTTCGACTAGGCGCCCGCTTCGCTGCCACCCGTTCGAAGGGTAGGGGACGGAGCGCGCGCGTCTACTTGGACTAGGCGCCAGCTTCGCGGCCACCCGTTCGAAGGGTAGGGGACGGAGCGCGCGCGTCTACTTCGACTTAGGCGCCAGCTTCGCCGCCACCCGTTCGAAGGGTAGGGGACGGAGCGCGCGCGCCTACTTCGACTAGGCGCCCGCTTCGCTGCCACCCGTTGGAAGGGTAGGGGACGGAGCGCGCGCGTCTACTTCGACTAGGCGCCAGCTTCGCTGCCACCCGTTCGAAGGGTAGGGGACGGAGCGCGCGCGCCTACTTCGACGAGGCGCCAGCTTCGCGGCCACCCGTTCGAGGGGTAGGCGACGGAGCGCGCGCGTCTACTTCGACTTAGGGGCCAGCTTCGCCGCCACCCGTTCGAAGGGTAGGGGACGGAGCGCGCGTGCCTACTTCGACTAGGCGCCCGCTTCGCTGCCACCCGTTCGAAGGGTAGGGCACGGAGCGCGCGCGTCTACTTCGACTAGGCGCCAGCTTCGCCGCCACCCGTTCGAAGGCTAGGGGACGGAGCGCGCGCGTCTACTTTGACTTAGGCGCTAGCTTCGCCGCTACCCGTTCGAAGGGTAGGGGACGGAGCGCGCGCCCCTACTTCGACTAGGCGCCCGCTTCGCTGCCACCCGTTCGAAGGGTAGGGGACGGAGCGCGCGCGTCTACTTCGACTAGGCGCCAGCTTCGCTGCCACCCGTTCGAAGGGTAGGGGATGGAGCGCGCGCGTTTACCTCGACTTCGGCGCCAGCTGAGAACGGAGAACAGCACATACGACCACCATAACTCGAACAGGCAAAGGTCAAATGTTGCGGCAAGGGCAGACATGATCTCATAAGCAGATATGAATCGCCACACCAGCATATACCCGTTCGCACGAGCAGAGCATACGGACGACTCTATATCTATCTACGAGAGCAAGTCAGGCCTTGCCATCTCTGCATCAAGCGGGGAAGCACTTCTACAAACGGGATGTATTTCGTTCACCGGCGCGCGCAGGCATTGACGCCGGTCGACGCAGTCATCAAACACAGGTGCACAAAACTTTTCCTACATGTGAGAAGTTAACCATGAACAGGTACGGGAGGTGCAGCAAGGATGTCTACGGAGCGGCCCCGGGCGCCAGCATACTTATACTCAGCCTCGCTAGGCGAAGAGCCGCCAGCAAGGAGGCATGCCAACCGACGGGAGCACAAGCGCAAGGCGTCGGGCGGTGCAGTTACCAGAGGCGCGCAAGAGCAATCGTCCGCACTCCACCGCATGCTATCCGGAAACCGTCGCACGCCCCACTTACGAAGGCACACTGCACGATGCGACAGCCTGCCCCCTGGCAAGCCAACCGTCATTAAAGAACACCCAGCCGAGGCGTGCACGACCAGAAGAGCACGCAGCCCCTTCGGCCGCAGCGCAGCCCCAGGTCATGTCTGGACAGGTTCACAGGCCGGGGGACGGAGGGGGCCAAAGGACTCGACGACATGGCTTCGGCCCTGTGAAGCCCTTCACCATGAGAGGCTCCTGTCGTAGGGGTGGCCCCCACCTAAACCCAGCAGGCCTGGTAGGAGATTATAAGGCCCAGAATAGGCCATGTGTAATGACATAACTGCCCCCAGAGGGGATAACCAGATGTAAGGGTATATCTGTAAAAGCACTCCTCATGTGTATATATATATGATGAGGAGCCATGGGAAGGCCCAGGCCATTACACTTATCTTCATCACTCTCCACTACCATCTCTCTCTCTGTTTGGTCTGTATCCACAACAATCTCCTTCGTAGCGAGACTTCGCCCTAGCACGCGGGAGCAGTGGCCTCCCGACTTCTCCATAGCATCCCACCACTTGTCGACCTACGGTGGCTCGTGAACCACCAGAGAGTATTCCGCCGGTGCCAGCGACAAACTACGCTGGCTAGACGAGGCGCTACCACTGAGCTAGCGAGCGGGATCTTCGCAGCACGCCATTCTCCAAAGTAGAAGGCTAAAGGAGTACGAGAAGGGGCAGATTGCGCCAGCAGACGGGGAAAAAATAGAACAAAACAAGGGCAAACGAGCAAACGAGAAGAACGCTCGCATGCTGGTGGCAAGGCTTTATAAAGCCCCCTCACCTCCCCCACGATCGGAAACGCAACCGGCAAGAGCCCAGCGATTCGGCTCCCCACTATTGGGAAGCGCAACCACTGGCAGCCGGGGGCGCGCAGTCGCAGGCTGCCTGACAGCGCACGATGCGCCAGTAGCATCCCGCCACGTGTCCCACCTCTCACGGGAAGGGGCGCGTAGCCGTAGGCCGCCTGACAGCGCACGATGCACCAGTTGCGTCCTACCGCGTGTACCTTTCAATGGGGATAGCGCGTACGGCCGTAGTCGCCCGGCCCTGACAACTCAAGGGTCGGCGCGATTCTCGCCGCCATTAAGATGTTGACTCCAGATCGCAAAGCTATCAGGCCATATGTCGACTCCGCGTCTATAGAGTGACCTCGGAAAGCGCCTCCGCAATGAGCTCGCTTCGGACCCATCTCCGTGCGGAGACCCCGCATTCGGCTATGGCATTTTGCACGGGAGCTGGACCTGCCCCATGCCTCGGCGTGCGGGCAGCATGAGCCCGTCTCCACTTCGACTTCGACTCTGCCACCGAAGGGCCCCGTGGGCAAGGACGGCTTCGGCAACCCGCTCGACGCCGTATCCTCGGTACGGGGTGAAGACTACACTAGACAATGAGACTCCATCCAATAATACAGAAGTTCACAGGCCATGGGGACGGAGGGGGCCAAATGGCTCAGCAACATGGCTTCGGCCCGTGAAACCCTTCACCATGAGAGGCTCCTGTTGTAGGGGTGGCCCAACCTAAGCCCGGCCGGCCTGTTAGAAGGTGTAAGGTCCAAATGGGACATGTATAGTGACATAAATGCCCCTAAGAGGGATACTAGAGTGTAAGGGCACAATTGTAAAACATTCCCCATGGGAATATATAATGCCATCCAGGCCATGGGGAGAGCCCCAAGCATTGCTCACCTAACTCTCCACTACCATACCTCTCTCTCTTTGTTTGGTATGTAACCACAACACCAACAATTCGCTTTCTTTAAAAATTTAATTTTAAATTAATTATTTAAAAGTGTTTGGATTTTATCTGGATATTTGTGTAGTACTGGAAGAAAATCTCGAAATTCCAATTCCAATTTCCAATTTTTCTTCAAATTCCAAAAATTCAAATCTAAAAAAAATTCAAAATCTCTAGAAAAATGTTGAATCCATTTTTGTGGGTCAAACCAATTCTTCTTGGCACATCTCTCTTTTTCTTTTTCTTCTCCTTCTCTTTTCCTTTTCTTTTCCTTCCATCTTTTTCTCTTTCTTCCTGTTCTTTGCTTCTTCCTGGGCAAACAGTGTTCCTACTGCTTGTCCATCTCCTTTATTACTTCTCCTTCCACCGAGCACCACCACAAAGCATTGCCTTTAAATCCAAAATCAATTCCCTTCCACTACAGAAGTTAAATGCAGCAAGAAATGACTCCCATCACTGCTAGTGATGTGCACTAGCCCGGGAGAGCCAATGCACTGATTTGCCCGATCTCATGGTGTAGGAAAAGAACGGTACTTTGGGGAAATTTGTAACCCAACGATGAGGAAGCCAACCGTAGCCTGCTATCTGAGACAATCGTTAGTCCACAAACCTGAATACTAACTCACACAGCTACACTCAATGGCGTAGAAGCACAAGCTAGATGCAATTCACGGGGAATCACAAGAACTCGGTAAACAAGAACACTCTCATAGTTCGTAATAAAATCAATCTCCAAAAAAAAGAGTCGTCCCTACAGATAGAAGTAGAGGGGTATATATACTAGGAACAACTCTCCTAGCTGGGTATGAACATAAATCACCACATTGGAAGGTGGAAGGCCAACTGGTTGAAGCATTCAAGGAGTCCTCTCAAATTCTCGCGCGTCTGCTCAACTTCTGCGCAGTCTTTAGTAAAACAGCAATAACTCTCTCCTCGGAAGTCCAAAAGATGAACCGTTTGTTAGAGGTGAAAATAGACTTGATTATTTTTCCATCCATATAGAATATGCACAGTAAAACATGACAGGTTGGTGCGCAAGCCTTCAAAGAGTCTTCAGTTTTCGCACAGCTTTTATCAGCATGTGCAGCTGTTACTAAAATGACCATAACTTTCTTTACGCAACTCCAATGATGCACAGATTGAAACATAGGAATATAAACTAGACAAGCCATCCATTGGTCTGGTGTATGCTGGTTGGAAACATTATAATTCATGCAGATAATGATTGCAAAACTCGTTGGTTTTCTGGACCTCCCTGTTCCTCTCCAATGCACCTGAGTTCAATCAAAGAAGAAGAGGTGGGGGCACGACCAAGTCACAAGAATCTGAAATGTAGCTTAGGTTAGCATTCACCTGATCATGTATTTGCTTAGCACGTCTTCTCGTGATTGGTCCTTGATATTGTTGGTCCTTGAGAATATCTTGGTCGCGGAGATGATCATCTTCAGTGCGGTTTTTGAAGGTTGGGATGTCCTCATCAGCTAGAATTAAACTCGTTTATCTCAATCTTGCCATATAAATTGGAGCTGCATGTCATGTTTTACCCTTGTGCAAGTCTTTGGCCATCCCCTCTCACCACGCAAAGCATTAGTGAAGTCGCAACTTGCCCGTGCGACAGACTCCTTCCCTCCACCATGTCATCTTTTGCTTCGGTGAACTTTTTCAAGTTTTGTTCACGTCATATCATGTTCCAGCATCCAACAAACTTCTCCACCATTTTTATTTGACTTTTTGTGTAGCCAATAGACGAGAATCGAGATTTTCCAATCTATGCCGAAATCGCTTCCCGTTGTTGATTTGTCTTCTCTGGTGACTTTTACACTATACCATCTCCTCTACTAGATTTATCTCATCGTGTTCTACATGATGCTTTCCTACTTTTCCCTAGGAACCCACCACAATTTTTTACTTCTGATACTTGGCCATGGTTGCCTAGGGCACTTCACGTTCTCGTCTATCCATTGATGTTTTCTTCAATCCTTTCATGTTGAAATGTGCCAAACCATCCAGGTAGCTACCATCCAAGTGGATTTGGTTTTCATTCACTGAGCACCAAGATATCAAATTTTTCCTTTTCCATATTGACACCGTTGAATCGTTGATTGTGTTTTCTCTGGTGAGTTTCTGGCTTAGCTGATAATTTTTCTAGCTTCAACATGCCACGTTCTAGCTCGTGCTCACCTTGGTTCTCCATGTTCCATGTCTAGAGACTGTACCTCTCTCTAACCCATGTCATTGCGGCCACCCACACCATCATCATGCTCCGTTTGATGTGTCGTCACTTCTTGTGTGTTCCTCGAGTTCCCAGCAACCCATTTTACCAATTGCCATCACCTCTAGTGGCTTTTAACACTGGCACCAAGCCATCTCTAATGCTTCCAGCTCTCTCTTCATTCATCCCAGCCAATGGAATATTCTCTATAATATTCCCTCATGTTTCTTTTTTATTATTTTCTCATCTGGCAATCTTCCAAAAACCCGTTCTTCATCGTTCAAACCCTGAATCCAGTGATTCAAGTTCCTAAATTCATCTAAAATTCTAATATTCCTTCTAGTATTTATGTTATATTTTTGATATTTTGGTATTTATTTATTTATTTATTTGCGTTTTTGTTTTGCGTGTAGAACCCGATGTCACCGAAGAAATTCTTATCCCACAGCAAGAAGGTCCAATCCATGTCCAAGAAGGCAGGTGTCCTTCAATAATTTGTACCTATGTTTTTCAAAATCATTTTATTATTTCAAATTTGAATGCATTGCTATGTTACGTAAAATAATAAATTTTGTTGTAAGGATATTAGTTAATCCAATAATTGTAATAACCTCATTTGATGTTGACAACCATGTACCTTTGTCACCCTAGGGTTCCCTTGTCTCAGTACTGAGATTATATAACTATTTAATAACTTCAAAATGGTAGTAATTGCTTAGACAAGCTATTCGGTTATTATAACCCTATGGGTGGAAATAATGTTATCAAATCTCTAAACAATTATTTTTTATCAAACATTTGGCGATAAGTGATGTCATAGGTTTATAAAATAAAATAGTGATATTTGATTTTAGACTTGGGCAAATGGTAAGACTGGGTTGGTGCGGATTTAGCATGAGAACTTGTATTGTGAAAATGCCGCCCTAGTCAATTAAGGACCAATGCTTGTGATTGTCCAAACTGAGTACTACCGTGCAACCACAAGTCTAAATGGGTATGACCTAGCTGAATAATTCACAAAGGTTTAGTGTAGATATCACTAGTGGTAAGTGGATACTAAGGTTACTAGAGTTACTCATAGTGAGGCACAGAGATTTACTGTACTCATACGTTCAAGAGGGGGCTTCTGACCGCGGTGGATTTAACCCTTCAGTGGTGAAACCTCAGCGGGTGGTGTCTAGCTAGATTGAAGTGAGATAAAGGGTTTGTGATAAATTATCTAGGTCTTATACCTAAGGATGCATGTTGGTTATTAAGATGACTTATCTCTTGTGGGTATAGTTGTACAACCTCTACAGAGTATAAAACTATTCGAATAGCCATGCCCATGGTCAAGGGTGGGCAAGGTACACTTTCACATGGTAGATCTTTGGTTTTGGTTTTAAAGTAAAAATTTTGGGAACTCGGGAGTGGATAGAACTCTCGGGAGTGTGTCCTAATGGATAGAGCTAGTGTGGGTGGATGGAACCCGTAGCCTTGATTCTTGGCAATTAGAGCCTGTTTATTAGTGCTGGTGGTTGGAACTTTTACTAGAAAATTTGTCTACTTTGAGTTATTGCAATTACTTTGTTAAATTGATGCTTCAAAAATATATAATGTTATTTGAAATAAAATACTACTTGTGCAAAAGAACTATATTATCCTTCCTTTGTTAAGCCTTGCATCTACTGCATTTTTCCCTAGACTTGTGGAGTACTCTATGTACTCATAAGCTACACTCAAACAAATCTCAGAGGATTGTGAAGATCAAGGAGACTACAACTACTTTGCATGTGGATTCGATGAAAGCTTCTCGGAGTACTAGGTTGCGCTTCCCCAGTAAATTGCCTGTGGCATATTTATGGGCCATTGTTAGAGTTTCTTTTGCTTCTGCTACGTTTTGTAAGTTTAAGAGGCATTTTAACCTTAGTTGTAATAAAGTTGCCATAAGGCATGTACTCTTTATTACTGAAATAAAGCATTGTTGGTTACGTAATCATCACTGTTTGACTGTGTGTACTAGCTTTGATTTGGGACTAGTGCGGTAATACATAGATGGTTCGAATTCAGAAATCTAGTCTTGCAAAATCTTGATACATCTTTGTCTCACCACGATGCACAGTGTACGAAGTGTGGTGAGCTTCCTTTAGAATGTCAGCCTTGACCTGAGCCTTTTGTGGCACACAAAAGTGGCCTTTAAACTGCAATGCATCCAACTCATCAGTACTAAAATCCCATTTGTTGCCCTCATCAAGGTGCTTCCTCACTTGTTAGACCATCTGGTCATGCTGTTGTGCCTCCCGCACTCACTCTGGAATGACAGACTTAAGAAGCAAGCGAGTTTCAGCCTGAACGGTGCCTACAAAGCAAAAAAGCGACATCCATGCGCTCAAAATCAGCAAGAAGACAACTCAAAATAGGAGGTGTCACCTTGCAACTAAGAGCATCTGCCACAACATTTGCCTTGCCTAGATGATACTGAATAGTGAGGTCCTTGTCCTTGATCAACTGGAGCCACCTCTGTTGCCTCAGGTTCAAGTATTTCTGAGTGAAGATATATTTGAGGCTCTTGTGATCAGTGAAATCACAAGTCTCACCATACAAATAATGACGCCAAATCTTGAGTGAAAAAACCACCGCAGCAAAGCTCTAATTCATGGGTGGGATAATTTTGCTTGTGCTTCTTCAACTGCCTCAACTCATAAGCAATCACCCTGTTATCTTGCATGAGCACAGAGCCTAGCCCAACACGAGAAGCATCAGAATAGACTATGAAGCACTTCCCTGGCTCAGGGAGTGTAAGTATAGGAGCAGTCACCAACTTCTCTTTCAAACTGCAAAAGCTGTGCTCACACTCATCTATCCACTAAAATTTCACACCCTTCTGAGTCAACTGAGACAACGGCTTGCAAGAATAAAAAAACCCTCCACGAAGCATCGATAATAGCCTCTAAGCCTAGGAAACTCCTCACTTCTATAACATTGTATGGCCCCTTCCAATCAACCGCTGAAGATATCTTGCTAGGATCAACAGAACACCTTCCTGGTTAATCGCATCACCCAAGAAACTCACTTCTGAAATCCAGTATTCACATTTCTTCAGCTTGGCATAGAATTAGTTCTTTCATAGAGTTTCAAGAACAAGTTTTAAATGCTGCTCATGCTCTTCCTCATAATTATAATAAACCAGGATATTGTTGATGAACACTACCATGAAAATATCATGGTACTCATGCAGCATACTGTTCATTATCTCTGTTGTAGGGGTGGCCCCCACCTAAGCCCAGCAGGCCTGTTAGAGGAATGTAAGGCCCAGAATGGGACATGTGTAATGACATAAGTGCCCTTCTAGGGAATACTTGGATGTAAGGATATAATTGTAAAAGCACTCCCCAGGTGGATATATATATACAGCACAGGCCATGGGGGAAAAGCCCTAAGCCATTACTCACCTAACTCTCCACTATCATACTCTCTCTTCTTGTCTGGTCCGTAGCCACGACAGTTGGCGCCGTCCGTGAGGAGGACAGGAGCAAGGCGCAAAATCCGGAGGAGCATGGCACCAAAGAAAGCTTCGTCGACGGCGGCAAAGAGGAAGGCGGACGCGGCGAAGCATCGCGTCGGTACCCGGGCTTCGGCATCGGTAGTTGCAGGCATGGATGGCGACGTGAATGTGGCGACCGACGGCACCGGCGTTCATGACACGATGACCGACCCCGCCACCGTCGCCGCGACGGCCGACCCTGCCACCATCGCCGCGACGACCGACCCCGCCACCGTCGCCACAACAACCGACCCCGCCACCATCGCCGCGACAACTAACCCCATCGCCGCGACAACTAACCCTGCCACCATAACCGCGACGACCGTCAAAACTGCCACACGCGTCGCAGGTAACCCCATCGCAGGTACTGCGGTGGCCACCGGCAGCGCCGCTCAGGCGTTCGGAGCTGGTAATGCCGGCGCTCACATCGGCGCGGCGTCTGCCCTCCCACCTAGTACAGGAACGGCGAGTGGCTCTGATAGGAACGGGGTCCCAATCTTCCAACAGGTTCTGGATATGTTCGATTTGGTGGAGGCGCGACACAAATCGATCCGGCTTCCGAACGACACGTTCCGAACACTGCAATCGCAGCACCACGTCTCCTCAGGTTATCAATCGTGCGCGGCCCGGTTGACCTCGCCAAGAAGGCTAATCCTCACCTGCGAATCGAAGAACACAAGCAAAAACAAGGAAGAACACAACTGAATTGCGGATTTATTGATGTAGCACTCGAAAGTTGGGGTCTCACAAACCGATGAACGGTGAAACTGTTCAAAGACAAAATTAATCTAAGAAAAACCCCTGGATGTGCCCTAATGGGCTCCAACACGATACAAAGCCGAAAGGCCCAAAAGAGGGTGGCGCAGCATCCTGACAAATTCTGAATGACCACTTGTTTCGACGATTCCTGTTGACTCAGAAGGAATTTTGACATGGGACTAGAGCCATTGGAAAGGTAGTCTTCTCAGCTTTCTATACATTTGTATAACGTCCAAAATAGAGTCCGGATGCAATCTGGGTGTCCGTTTTAGTGCGGCCTGGTCCTGGACTCTGAATTGGATTCGAAGTCGGTTTGAGTTGGGCCTCCAACATGATTCGACCGCCCTTGCTAGACTTGTGCGCCTCGTAGTCCTTCTCCAAGTACTTCTAGGTCCTCTCCATGGTTCCTAATCATAATTAAATCATTAGGTAGCAATCGATTCTCAAGTGAACAAAAAGAAGTACTTAGGAACGAGGTCACCTGTAAATTCAATTGTCGGGCGCGAGCTCTAGTGATTGGTCCTTGAATGTCAAGTGGAGGAGTGTTGTGTGTATCCGAAGAAGTGATGTCCTCATCATCCTCCCCCTCTTGAAGTGGGGTTGTCCTCAACTCAGCCTCATCTTGTTCTCCCAAGTATGGCTTCAAATCTGAAATGTTAAAGGTGGGACTAACCCCAAACTCGGGAGGCAACTCAAGTTTATATGCATTATCATTTATCTTCTCAACTATCTTAAAAGGACCAGCAGCTCTAGGCATTAATTTTGATTTTCTTAACTCAGGAAATCTATCCTTTCTCAAGTGCAACCAAACCAAATCACCCGGTACAAGTTTAACTTCCCTTCTACCTTCACTACCAGCAATTCTATGCTTTTCATTCATCTTTTCAATATTTTCCTTAGTGGTTTCATGCAATTTAAGAATAAATTCAGCACGCGCTTTAGCATCATTATGTGTTCTCTCAGTGGTAGGTAAAGGCAAAAGATCAATAGGAGCACGGGGGTTAAACCCATACACTACCTGGAAGGGACTTACCTTGGTGGTGGAGTGTTCCGCCCTATTATATGCAAACTCCACATGCGGCAAACACTCTTCCCACATCTTCAAATTGCGCTTCAAGATCGCTCTCAACATGGTGGACAATGTTCGATTCACTACCTCTGTTTGTCCATCGGTTTGGGGATGACAAGTTGTAGAAAACAGCAGCTTTGTCCCCAATTTATTCCACAAAGTGCGCCAAAAGTGACTCAAGAATTTTGCATCGCGATCTGAAACAATAGTAGAAGGCATACCATGCAAGCGAACGATTTCTTGAAAGAAAAGGTCAGCAATATGAACAACATCGTCGCTTTTATGACAAGGAATAAAATGTGCCATCTTAGAAAAACAATCAACCACCACAAAAATACTATCCCTCCCCCTCTTAGTCCTTGGCAATCCCAAAACAAAGTCCATAGATATATCAACCCAAGGAATAGAAGGAACGGGAAGAGGCATATACAAACCATGTGGGTTCAACCGCGACTTAGCTTTTTGACATGTGGCACACCGAGCCACGAACCGCTGTACATCTCGTCTCATCCTTGGCCAAAAGAAATGTGTGGCTAGCACCTCCTCCATCTTCTTGGCACCAAAATGTCCCATCAATCCTCCTCCATGTGCCTCCTGCAACAACAAAAGACGAACGGATCCAACTGGAATGCATAGGCGGTTAGCTCTGAACAAAAACCCATCATTGATCACGAATTTATTCCATGCTTGTCCCTCTTTACAATGCAGCAACACATCCTTAAAATCAGCATCAAAAGCATATTGTGCTTTAATAGGTTCAAGACCAAAAATGCGACTATCAAGTTGAGACAACATGGTATAGCGTCGGGACAAAGCATCAGCAATCACATTATCCTTCCCTTTCTTGTGTTTAATGACATAAGGAAAAGATTCAATAAATTCAACCCACTTAGCATGTCTACGATTCAAATTGGTTTGACTACGAATATGCTTAAGTGATTCATGATCAGAATGAATGACAAATTCTTTAGGCCATAAATAGTGTTGCCACGTCTCTAAAGAACGAAAAAGAGCATACAATTCTTTATCATACGTGGAATAATTAAGAGCAGGACCATTCAATTTTTCACTAAAGTAGGCAACAGGTTTGCCTTCTTGCATCAAAACACCACCAATACCAATTCCGCTAGCATCACATTCCAGCTCAAAAGTCTTACCAAAATCCGGAAGTTGGAGCAATGGAGCGTGTGTAATCTTGTCCTTCAAAAGATTAAAGGACTCCTCTTGTGATGGCCCCCAATGGAACACGACGCCCTTCTTTGTCAACTCAATCAATGGTGTCGCAATGGTGCTGAATTCCTTGACAAAGCGGCGATAAAATCCTGCAAGGCCAAGAAAACTCCGCACTTGGGAGACCGTCGTGGGCGTGGGCCAACTCCATATCGCCTCCACCTTGGCTCTATCAACCTCAATTCCCTGTGGAGTCACAACATAGCCAAGAAAAGAGACTCGATCCGTGCAAAAGGTGCACTTCCCAAGGTTACCAAATAAACGTGCATCCCGCAAAGCATTAAAAACAGCACGCAAGTGATTCAAATGTTCATCCATGGACTTGCTATAAATCAAGATATCATCAAAGTAAACAACCACAAATTTGCCAATGAGAGGACGTAAAACCTCGTTCATTAATCTCATGAAAGTGCTAGGTGCATTAGTTAAACCAAAAGGCATGACTAACCACTCATACAAGCCGAACTTAGTTTTAAAAGCAGTTTTCCATTCATCGCCAAGTTTCATTCTTATTTGGTGGTATCCACTACGCAAGTCAATCTTTGTGAAAATTATAGCACCACACAACTCATCAAGCATGTCGTCTAGCCTAGGAATAGGATGACGATACCTTATAGTAATGTTGTTAATGGCTCTACAATCTACACACATACGCCAAGAACCATCTTTTTTGGGAACCAAAAGAACAGGAACAGCACAAGGGCTAAGACTCTCACGTACGTACCCACGGTCCAAAAGGTCTTGGACTTGTCGCTGAATCTCCTTAGTCTCTTCGGGATTGGTCCTGTACGCCGCACGATTTGGCAAACTCGCTCCAGGGATCAAGCCAATCTGGTGTTCAATCCCTCAAATGGGTGGAAGTCCTGGAGGTATCTCATCAGGGAAAACATCTCTAAACTCCTGCAAAAGGTTAGTGACAGGAGCAGGCAAAGTGCAAGGCATATTATCAAGAGAAAATAAAGCATCTTTGCACACAAAAGCATAGCATGTATCATTAACATCATCAATTTTAGCAAGGTCTGATTTTGTGGCAAGCATAACAGAATTTTTCAAATGGATTACTTGCTGTTTTTCAGATTTATCATGTTCCTTTGCATCATTAGCAGCAGCAACTCTCTCCCATCGGCCTCTATAATCTCAGCTGGGGGTCAAAGGCAGTAAAGTAACTTTCTTTCCCTTATGCATAAAAGTGTATTTGTTACTACTACCATGGTGTAAAGCATCATTATCAAATTCCCAAGGTCGACCCAATAAAAGAGAGCATGCTTGCGTAGGAACCACATCACAATCAACATGATCAGCATAACCACCAATGGAAAAATGGACTCGGCATGTTTGTGTTACCTTAGCTTTTCCAGAGTCATTTAACCACTGAATATGGTATGGATGTGGATGCGGTCGCGTGGTCAAGCCAAGCTTCTTGACCAAATCAGAACTCACCAAGTTGTTGCAGCTTCCTCCATCAATGATGACACGTGCACGTCGGTTCTTGATTGCGAAGAAAGTCTGAAACAAATTATGGCGTTGAAGCTTATCGGGTTGTTGTACCTATGTGCTGAGGACTCGCTGCACAATGATGCTCCGTAGCGTCGCTGTGGATGCTCCACCAAGGACCAGGTCGTCATCACCACCGCCATTGTCATTCGAGGCAGCAGCAACATCATCATCCTCCTCGACATCCGAAGTGCTGATGTAGCCTCCATCTTCTGTGGCGATGTATGCCCGTTGTCTAGGGCAATTCTTCTGCACATGACCAAGCCCATGGCAGCAGTGGCACTGAATGTTGGAGGAGCGGCCCGTTGAAGCCACAGAAGAAGAACTCTTGGCTGGAACCTGCAAAGAATTTTTTCAGAATCTGCAAAGCGTGTCGTGGAGGGTGGCTTTGGTGGCGCTGCTGCAGGTGGTGGAGGAGAACGAAAACTTGAAGAAGACTTGGGCAGTCCCGTCGATGTAGTTATTTGCGGCATGTAGAATGGTCGTCCGGTGCTTGCCTTCGCTGATTCCTTGCGTCCCTGCAATTCTTTTTCTACAAGCATAGCAAGCTGAAACAACTGGTTGACAGTAGTAAACTCTTTATAATCAACAATGTCCTGAATTTCACGCCGTAACCCCCCGTAGAAACGACAAATCTTATCCTCTGTTTCCTCAACAACCCCACAACGCACCATACCCTTTTGAAGCTCAACATAATAGTCCTGAACATAACTATCACCTTGTTCTAAGCGCTGCAATTTTTTTCTCAAATCACGTTTATATGAGGGAGGAACAAAACGATTACGCATAGCTTCTTTTAACCGCTTCGATGTATCAGGTTGTACATGCATGGTACCCAGTTCATTCCACCAGATAATAGCAAAGTTCTTAAACTCACTAGTAGCTTGTCTAAGTCTATGTTGTTCAGGAACCAAGTGAGAATTAAATTTCTGCTCTACCGTCATCTCCCAATCAAGATATATGTCAGCATCATAAAGACCAGAAAAAGATGGAATGGTAAACTTGACTTTAGCAAAAGGGTCGTCGTTACCATGACAGTTCTGGTTATTACCTTCCATACCACGTCGGTTTCGCTGAAGACATCGACGTAGTCATGCATCTTGTGTCGCCCGCTGATCAATGTTACCATCCGCATCATACACTGTGTCCTCATCATGATGATGGCCGTCATTGACAGGTGGCAGGCGTGCCTCCAATGTGTCTATCCGACCAGTGAGCTCAGCCATCCGCCGCTCCACCCGCTCAATGCCTTCTGTGGTGTTCAACTGGGCAATGGCGGCGACGATGGTGTCCATTCTCGCGCCGAGATCAGTGATTGAAGCATTTTGTTTGTCGAGCGCAGCTTGTAGCTGGCCGCGACTAACACACTCGTTGAAATTGCCCGGTGTCCCGTCCCTTCGTCTTCTGCCATGGTTAGTGGAAACACAGGGAAAACAAAAGGATTATCCCTATCAACTACAAATGAAGGGCAGTGGGAACTCGCAAAGGAAGTGGCTTACCAAGCTCTTACAAGTGTTCTTACCAAAGCAGTAGGTGGTACAACCGGTGGCTGGTTCG
Source organism: Dendrocalamus latiflorus (assembly GCA_017311315.1). Classification (NCBI taxonomy): domain Eukaryota; kingdom Viridiplantae; phylum Streptophyta; class Magnoliopsida; order Poales; family Poaceae; genus Dendrocalamus; species Dendrocalamus latiflorus. The sequence continues at coordinate 7,627,072 of CM029675.1, forward strand.
TGAAACCATGTCGAGCGTGGGTATGATTGCAAGGGTCAAAACTATGCTATCCAGAAGTAGATATATGGAGCTTGGCAGGCCAAATATGTCAGTGGAACACAAATCAATAACAGATAGTAATGCTGAATAAATGTCCAAAGCACTGGTTCTAGTTGCTGGTCTAAATGTGTCCTATATCAGGGTTAAGATATGATGAACAAGGAGTCAAGACCAGAATAGTAAGGCAAAGACAGCAACAAAGATGGCTAGGCACTGAGAGACTTAATTCAGCATAAGCACAAAACAAATGAATATCTGTCACCTAAAACTGTGCTCTGTCACATTTTTTTATCTTTTTTATTTTATTTTTTTCACAGAGCAGAGCACAGAAATAGGAACTACACAAAGTTTCACCTAAATCTGATGTAAGGTGTGGCCTACAGAAAATAAAGAATGTGCTGTAAATTCGGTGATTCAATTTCGGAGCTCGAGTACTGCACGTTCCAGGCCGAATTTGGGAAAAATAAAATCGCCGAACGTGATGAAGTAGGGGAGTATCGGATGCAAAATTTAATTTCACCCAATTTAAAAAAAAAATCGCCTGATTTCGAGTCCGTATGCAAAAGTTACGGCCGTTTGAAGTTGAGCCTCCAAGTTATGGTTTCTGTGGAGGCCGAAAACGAAATTGAGTGGAGGAAATCGGTGGAATTTGGGGGCGGAAGCTCGGGGGAAAGTGGGGGATGGTGCTGGATGATCACGAGATACAACAGATGACTCAAACAGAGGGTGGGATATGGGTGGGAAAACAAAAACAGAGGGTGGAATACGCGATGGATGACGGCTAGGGTTTGTATGAGAGGTAGCGGAAGCAAGATAACCCGAAACAAAACATGATCTAAACCAGCAACACAACTCGACTAAGGACACAAACTCAACACTACAGACTCTGAAATTAAATTGTGCAAAAGGCTAAACGAGATCTGGGATAGGAAACAACCTATGACTACAAAATTTTTTGTAGGGCTTTTCTTGGACTCTAGGATGAAACGAAAACAACAAAGGTAGGGTATTCTCAAACCTGAAGGAACACCTGAAGCTCTGATACCACTTGATAGGAACGGGATCATGATCTTCCAACAGGTTCTGGATATGTTCGATTTGGTGGAGGCACGACACAAATCGATCCGGCTTCCGAACGACACGTTCCGAACCCTGCAATCGTAGCACCACGTCTCCTCAGGTTATCAATCATGCGCGGCCCGATTGACCTCGCCAAGAAGGCTAATCCTCACCTGCGAATCGAAGAACACAAGCAAGAACAAGGAACAACACAACTGAATTGCGGATTTATTGATGTAGCACTCGAAAGTTGGGGTCTCACAAACCGATGAACGGTGAAACTGTTCAAAGACAAAATTAATCTAAGAAAAACCCCTGGACGCGCCCTAATGGGCTCCAACATGATACAAAGCCGAAAGGCCCAAAAGAGGGTGGCGCAGCATCCTGACAGATTCTGAATGACCACTTGTTTCGACGATTCCTGTTGACTCAGAAGAAATTTTGACATGGGACTAGAGCCATTGGAAAGGTAGTCTTCTCAGCTTTCTATACATTTGTATAACGTCCAAAACGGAGTCCGGATGCAATCTGAGTGTCCGTTTTAGTGCGGCCTGGTCCTGGACTCCGAATTGGATTCAAAGTCGGTTTGAGTTGGGCCTCCAACATGATTCGACCGCCCTTGCTGGACTTGTGCACCTCGTAGTCCTTCTCCAAGTACTTCTAGGTCCTCTCCATGGTTCCTAATCATAATTAAATCATTAGGTAGCAATCGATTCTCAAGTGAACAAAAAGAAGTACTTAGGAACGAGGTCACCTGTAAATTCAATTGTCGGGCGCGAGCTCTAGTGATTGGTCCTTGAATGTCAAGTGGAGGAGTGTTGTGTGTATCCGAAGAAGTGATGTCCTCATCAGGCTCTGGTGGTAACGTGGGCCTCGTCACTGGTTCTGAAGCCCTTCATGCCAGCGCGACAGGTAATTTGGGAACGCGGGACGTGGTTGCCACCGCTCCGACTGTACCGCCAAGAGTGCCGGCAGTCTCACCCGTATCTGCAGCGGAAAACGCCCTGCTGGCGGCCCTCAACGTGTTCCAGCGGGAGCTAATGGATCTCCGCGGGGCCGTGCAAGACATGCAGGAGGCTCGAAGCCAACAGACGCCGCCAGTGGTTGCGTCGGAGCCCACACCGGAGAGGGCGGACAACCGCAACGCCCCCACATCCAGCCGTGTCCCACTACGACATGTGGATCCAGAGTCCCCACTCTCCGCGGCCCTGCAGCAGGCGGCGTGGCCAGATGACTTCAAGTTCCCCAGCGCTATCGAAGCGTACAAGGGCGACACGGACCCGCGAGAATTCGTGCGCGTGTACGAAAGTGCCATCGAAGCCGCTGGCGGAGGCGACACCACAAAGGCGAAGGGACTCCCCCTCGCGTTGCAAGGCGTGGCGCTCTCTTGGTTTTTTACCATAGAGCCAAACTCCATCTACGCGTGGGAGCAGATCCGTGACCGCCTCTATAACAACTTCCAGGGGAACTATGTCGAGCGAGTCGACGCCGATTAGCTCTTCGCAGTGAAGGAAAAACCTTCAGAGAAGCTTCGAGATTACTTCAAACGCTTTGCGAAGGTACGCTGCCAAGTCAAGGACGTCAACGAAACAACCATTATAAATGCAGCCATACAGGGCCTTCGCCCCGGCCCGATGGCCGAATACAACACGCGAAAGCCAATCAAGACAGTGGCGAAGCTCTTCGATAAAATGGAGGAATATGATAGGGCAGAAGAGGATGCGCGTCGAAGACATGGTGACGGCTCCGACACCAATCAGGAAGGCCTGGCCAAGAGCGAAGATCCATTGAAAGATAGCTCCTCAAAAGGCAAACGCAAGCAGGAGCAGTCGAAGGACGCCTCCGAACACAAAGACAACCAGCACAAAGACTCGTCAGGCGATAGGCCCAAGCTCGACCAGCGCAAGTCTAGGAAACCTCGTTACGTCTTTGACATCGAGGGCGGCTCCGAAGATAACGCCTTCACAGGCCGCGAAGGTAGAGGGCGCCGTGGCCGGGGACGGGGGCGTGGGCGGGGTCGCGACGATAGAACCTGCGAAGAGTACAACGACCAGCATCACGGGCAGTGGTGCGAAGTCCACGGCTGAGACAACCACGACACGCGTGCTTACGCCACTATCGCAGCGCTCCGGCAGAGCGTCGCCAGGGACAAAAACCCGGAGGCACGCGTGCCTGTCGTGGCCCATGTCCAACATCCCTAAGACCAAGGATTGCAGCCCCGGGAAGGCCTCCTGCGAATCCAGGCCCATGTGCAGCAACCTCGAGAGGGCCTCCTGCAGTTGCAAGCCCCGGAAGGAGCCCAGCGCAGGGTAATAAATGTCATTTCCGGAGGCTCCTCATCGGAGTTCACCTCGGCGCGACAACGGAAGGCCTACGCGAGGAGGCTGCACCACGTCGTGGCATACCCGGTGCAAGCGCCGCCGGAGTGGGCACAACACGAAATCACATTCATGCCCGCTGATGCGGAAGGCGTGGAGTTCCCCCAACAAGATCCCCTGGTCGTCTGGGTCCACGTTGCTAGGTGCGAGGTCAGGCGTGTCCTGGTCGATGGAGGAAGCTCCGCGAATATCCTGTTTGCCACGACCTTCGACCAGATGGGAATCCCTCGGAGTCGATTGGGCCCTTCAGGCATCCCGTTGCAAGGCTTTGGAGGGCAACCTTTGCGGGCATTGGGCCAGGTATGCCTCCAAGTCTCCTTCGGCCAAAACGACAATGTGAGGAGTGCGGACGCCATCTTCGACGTTGTCAACATTGCATACCCCTACAACGCCATATTGGGGCGGCCGCTCCTAAACTCTCTCGGGGTAGTTCCGCGCCATGGCTTCCTATGTATGAAGCTTCCCGGACCGCGGGCCATCATCATCGTACATGGCGACCAGGACATGGCTCGACGCATAGAGCTCGGCGCCAGGGGTCCATGCCACGAGGCCCGCCAAGGCACCTAGGTCGGGTGTGCAGATGCGGAGACCCCAGGCGACCCCGGAGAGCGTCTCGCACTCCCAGTGCACGAGTTGTCCCAGCAGCAGAGGCTCGTCAGCGGTCAGTGGTCGATATCTCCCCTTTTGTAACCGCTCACCCGCGCAAACGGGAATTTAATAAAGTTCACCGTTTGCACAAATTTTCTTCTTTCCCGCAACGAAGACACGCATTCGCGCACGCACTCTCCATGAAAAACACAGGCATGAGTATAAACAAAGACACACATTCGCGCGCGCACTCTCTGTGAAAAACACGGGCATGAGTATAAACAAAGACACGCGTTGGCGCGCACACTCTCCATGAAAAACACGGGCATGAGTATAAACAAAGACGCGTGGGGGGACGCCTCCGCGCGCACTCCATGGAGTATAAATAAGACGTAGCGTTGAGGTCCACCTTCGCACGCAATTTCACCGCGCGCAACACGTAGAGGCTTGCCTCTGCGCACAGTCCACGGACTCTAAATAAGACATAGCATCGAGGTCCGCCTCCGCACACACTCCACGGAGTATAAATAAGACGTAGCGTTGAGGTCCGCCTCCGCACGCAATTTCACCGCCCGCAACGCGCAGAGGCTTGCCTCCGCGCGTAGTCCACAGACTCTAAATAAGACGTAGCATCGAGGTCCGCCTTTGCACGCACTCCACGGAGTATAAATAAGATGTAGCGTTCAGGTCCGCCTCCGTGTGCACTCTACGGAGTATAAATAAGATGTAGCATTGAGGTCCGCCTCCGCACGCACCTCACCACCCGCAACGCGCAGAGGCTTGCCTTGGCGCGTAGTCCACGGACTCTAAATAAGATGTAGCGTTGAGGACCGCCTCCGCACGCACTCTACGGAGTATAAATAAGACGTAGCGTTGAGGTCCGCCTCCGCGCACACTCTACGGAGTATAAATAAGACGCAGCGTTGAGGTCCGCCTCCGCACGCACCTCACCGCCCGCAACGCACAGAGGCTTGCTTCCACGCGCTGTCCATGGACTCCAATAAGACGTAGCGTATAAAAAAGACGCAAACCCTGCGCATGCATGGGCATTGCTCCAGTGCGTACGCTTCGGAGTTTAAATAAGACGCGGATATCGATCCCACGCACTCTTCGGAGTATAAAAAAGACGCGGAGGCTATCCCTGCGCACTCTACGGAGTATAAACAAGATGCGAACCTCGTGCGCGCACGGACGTTGTACTTGTGCGTGCTCTTCGGAGTATAGATGAGACGTGGGCGTTGATCACACGCAGTCTGTGGACCTTAGTACGGCGTAGCACCAAGGTTCACCTCCTCACGTACCCTGCGGGACATAAGCATGGTGCACCGCGGGGGCCCACTCCTATGCGCATCCCGCGAAGTACCAGGGTGATGCACCAGAGGCCAGCTCCCGCGCGAGCGCAAGCGCGGGCGAAAGGCAACAGAGGTTGTCCTCGCACAATCCTAAGGGACGGAGCGCTCGCGCGTCTACTCTGACTAAGGCGCCAGCTCCGCTGCCTCCACTTCGAAGGGTAAGGGACGGAGCGCTCGCGCCTCTACTTCAACTAAGGCACCAGCTCCGCTGCCCCCACTTCGAAGGGTAAGGGATGGAGCGCTCGCGCATCTACTTCGACTAAGGCGCTAGCTCCGCTGCCCCCACTTCGAAGGGTATGGGACGGAGCGCTCGTGCCTCTACTTCCACGAAGGCGCCAGCTGCGCTGCCCCCATTTCGATGGGTAAGGGACGAAGCACTCGCGCGTCTACTCCGACCAAGGCGCCAGCTCCGCTGCACGCATTTCGAAGGGTAAGGTACGGAGCGCTCGCGCGTCTACTCTGACTAAGGCGCCAGCTCCGCTGCCCCCACTTCGAAGGGTAAGGGACGGAGCGCTCGTGCGTCTACTGCGACTAAGGCGCTAGCTCCGCTGCCCCCACTTCGGAGGGTAAGGGACGGAGCGCTCGCGCCTCTACTCTGACTAAGGCGCCAACTCCGCTGCCGCCACTTCGAAGGGTAAGGGACGGAGTGCTCGCGCGTCTACTTCGACCAAGGCGCCAGCTCCACTGCCCCCACCTGGAAGGGTAAGGGACGGAGCGCTCACGCCTCTACTTCGACGAAGGTGCCAGCTCCGCTGCCCCCAGTTCGAAGGGTAAGGGACGGAGTGCTCGCGCCTCTACTTCCACTAAGGCGCCACTTCCGCTGCCCCCACTTCGAAGGGTAAGGGATGGAGCGCTCGCGCGTCTACTTTGACCAAGGCGCCAGCTCCGCTGCCCCCATTTCGAAGGGTAAGGGACGGAGCACTTATGCGGTTACTTCAACTACACGTCCACCTGGACCACCCTACCCTCCCGAGCCGCAAACTGTCGTGTACGGGCGAATGCAGTAACCTTCCGAGCCCACCATGGGACAGCGTAGCCAGAGGGGCAGAGACGCACTTCGCAAGTTCCAACCACGATTATTCTTAGCATTTGTTGAAGGCCGCTTACAAAGGTGAATTACAAAGGCATACAAACACCTCCCGCACACGAGGCCGCTACTCGGCAGACTCATCCTTAATGCGCATTCGTGCCGAGGCTCCTCTCGGAGACGCCCGACCTGCCCAAAAATCCAGCGCTTCCTCGGCCCTTTGCCAACGCCGAAGACGCCGTTGGGTCGCAAGGTCAGAAATTAGCAGCCGGCTCCGGCTGTGTAGCTGCTTGGAATAAGGGGCAAACATCAGAACAGTGGCAAAGCAACTTCGTACTTTATTCAAGAAAGAAGCGGCATCGGTTACAGTGCACGCCAACACGCGACAACCTGCCGTCACACCTTTGGGTTCGCAGCGCCCTCCGGGGCCGCAGCGCCACCCTCATCACGCCGCGGGACCTCGTCCAGAAACTGGCCAAGGTTTCCCTCGCCGTGTAGGTTATTCCGTAGCTCGATTATGGCTGCGGCCTCCCCGCAGTACTCCCATATCCACTCATGGAATAACTTCACGGCGCGGTGAACGGCGCGCACGGCACCGACATAACAGCGCCTCCAGCGGGCATCTCCAGTTGAGGATCGGCTAGCCCGGCAACATGTTCACAGCCGCGGAGTCGCAGGAGCACGCATATCAAACACGACACCATGTAGGCGCAGTGGTTACCAAAGGTCATCACGGCGCCGCATGCAATGTCGGCCACGTCTCCGATCCACCGAAGCGATCGCGACAGGTCCTCGGGCCCGAAGGAGCGTGCCGGCACTTCGGCGATAAGCCCCTTAAGGGTGTCTTCCAGGGCCAGCATAGCGTCCCAAGCCGCCACCGAAGCGTCGCCCAAGGCTCGATCCCTCTCCGCTAGAGAGGCAGCGAGCTCGCCGTTCTCCCTCTCCAACACAGCGACTTGTTACAGTAAGCCATCCCGCTCCGCTGCAGTTTCCTGCCGCGTCGCCTCTACAGCTGATGCTTGAGCCGCGGCGACAAATTCCCCAGCGTGCGACTTCAGACGCACACTCGGCTTCCAAGTGGCAGATACGGCTGTCTTGGGTAGACGGCACCCCCGCAGCTTCGCGCAACGCCGCTTCGGCGGTCTGCAGCCTAACCTGTAGCGCCCTTTCTTCACGGACGTAAATCGTTTGCAGCGCCTGGGCCAGCACGAGGGTCTGCGCGACAAAGGGGGTCAGCAAGTTTTCATGCGGCCATAAGTGGTCCTAAGGTCAGGTACTTACCCACACTCCCGATACCTCCAGTGCGTCCCCAAGACGCCCCGTCCCGTAGGTCAGCAACGTTTGCTGGCCAATGCTGGTGGTCGCGTCATCCGCAGTCCCACGCCACGCCCTCAGCGCCTCCGATGGAGGAACGAAGTCTGCTGGGCTCAGGCGCGCGGTGGCCACGCCGCCAGCATCGAGGCCCCCATATCCCGAGGGCTGCCCGTCCTCCGGGATAAGTATCGCTGCAAGAAAAGATACCGGTCTAAGTCTCATAAGAAGCACTACCAAGGTAGTCCAAGGTAGCTTACCCTCGGTGGCAGACGGTGGGCTTCGCGCAAGCGCCTCCTCAACCTCGGGCGGGTAGGCAACATCGCCAACCCCCGCAGACAGCGGCAGCTCCTGGGTTGGCGGAGCCTTCGCACTGGGACCCGAAGCCGGCGGTTCCCGCACCACGGTCGTCACGACATGAGGAGCCAGTGAAACGTGAGGCACAGGGACGTCGGTGGATGAGTCGGGGTCCCATAGGCTCCTAATGCCGGTCGCTACGGCAAACCCCCTCAAAGTCTGGTGAAGGGGGGATCACAGGCGTGGCCGCTTCGCTTGAGGAGGAGAGGGTCAAGCCTCAGTAACCACCACAGAAGGGGCCTCCACAGCAGCAACGCTCACAAACGGGGCCCCCGCGACCGCAACGCTTGCGGGCGAAGGCTCCACCCTCATAAGCTCTGCGGGAGGCATCTCAGTCTCGGCCGCTGCCGTCGGCGGAGGCCCCGCCGCACTTACCCCCGCAGAGGGCAACCCCAGCACCGTCGTGGCCATGGACAAAGGCTCTGCCCCGGTGCCGCTGGCCAGCACCGGTTCTACCTCGGCGACCGACGTGGGCGTCAGGACTTCCCCCTCCCGGTAGCCCGCGGAGCGCTCTCCGTCCCTAGCGCCGCCCGAGGACTCTTTGCCCCCGGCACCCATGCCCTCCTCCAGATCCGAGTGGGCGTACTTCGCTGAATCCATTTTTGCGTTCGCTGCATCGACAGAGGCGGCGGCAGCCGTCGCACCGAGCGTGGTCGCAGTAGTTCAGGCCCTCCTGCGGGACGGCGCTTTCATTCCTACGGCACCGTCGTCTTGGCGTTGCGGAGCTGGAGGGGCGCGTTCTGGCACGCGAAGGCCCATGGCCTCGCACGCACAGTTTATTCGCCCTAGCCCCGCCTCCGCAGTCGCGGCTGCGCGCTTCTTGTGCTCCTTGGTGGTATAGGGCCCAAGGAACACGCGCGCTGCTCGCTCCGCGTTCTCCAGGCGAACTTCCGCGCAGGGCGGGGGGCACGATTAGACGCAACGCAATACGTGTGAAGGAAAGGAAGCACATTGTCGAGGCTTACGAGGACCGGAGGGCGTCGGCAGTGAACAAATGGACGTGAGGACGTTGTCATCCCGGGGTTCCCCACCGGCGAGGCGCCACTCATGGGCGAGCGGCACCACGCGCGTACATTATGTACTCCTCGGCGAGGTCGCGCATGTTGAAGCGAGCGGTGATCCCCACAAGTCTTCACGCCCTCTGCCGATCTTCGGCATCGAGCGTTAGGCCGGGCGAGGTCTTGAAGGCCATCGGCCGGCCCGTACACTCGAGACCGCTACCACTCGTTACACGGTGATAGAACCACCATCTCATCCAGCCGGACTCCCATTTTCCTCGGGTCGAGTTTGCTGGGAAGAGCTGCCCGCATGACGACTGCAGGATGAAGTTGATGCTGCCGAAGTTCGACAACGCCCCGCCCTTTCGCTCCTTCGGCTAGCACCGTGCTTTGTACAGATACGTGAACATCGACGTGCTGGGCCAAAACGCTTCCGAACGCAAGGCCCAACTATATACGGCAAGGCGAGCCACCGCGTTCGGAGTCAGTTGTGACAACTCCAACTTGAAGGTCCGCAGCACATCCCCAACAATCGCCGCAGACGGGATGCGAAGTCTGGCTTTGAGGTAGGCGACGAAGACGATCGCCTCCGACTTCTCAGGGCGCGGCTCCGTCTCATCATCGGTGGGTAGCCGCACCGCTTGGTGGTCTGATAGTCTCCCCTCGTGCAGCAGTGACCAGATCGTGTCCTCCATCACGAGCGTGCGGCCTAAGTCGCCGGAGTACGGACCCTCCTTCTTCTTTGCCGCCCACCACTTGTCTGCCGCCGCCGAATCGCGTTCCTCGAGCGCGTATTTCACCTCAAGCGGTGATGATCGCCGATGGATGGCGTAGCCGCCCACCTGAGCACGCTCGTCGCAAGTCGCCATTGGTGTCCACGGGGTACTCGACGGCAAAAAGGAGCGCAGGAGCAGGAGGAGCAAATATAGGAGGTGGCGTGAACAACCAGAAAGCGTATGGAGGAGGCGCAGGCACAGTACCATGGGGGTATTTAAAGACCCCTCGCCTCCCACCATCAGTAAACGCAAACGACGAATGACAATCGCTCACCCCCCATGTTCGAAGCCGAAGCGTCGTGATGGCACACGAAGGCCACATATGATCGTGGTCGTACAGTGTCCTGTCACCGCACAACGCGCCACTAGCGTCCCACCGCGTGTCGGTCAGCGCAGGGAATAAATGCAGGTTGCAATACCCGACATAGCCTTCGGCGCGCGTCGGTGTGGTTCTTCGGACTCATCAACCGCAACAGTCCAAACGGGGTCTTCACCCCCAGTAGCGAGGCCCTGACCCCGGCTCTGGCTGCACCTGTGCGAAGGAACACCGCTGCGAATGCACCGGAAGCCGCTCCGACCCCACGACATGCCACCCCGCCACATGATCGCGCTCGCGGGAATAAGGGCAGCAGCGCACTACTGGATCGCCTGGGGCAGAGTTTGGGGCGCGAGGTATGCCCCCACTCCGGCTTCGACTCCAGCTCTGCCTTGGCCCCCAACACCAATTTGGGCTCCGGCCTTGGTGTCGACCTCGGCTTCGACCTTACGCCCGGGAGGCAACCTCGCCCCTGATACCGTAGGGCAAGGAGGACTTCGCCATCCTGTATGGGGGACAATCGCAGATCTGCGCGACAAGACTGAGAGCTCACCCCGCCCCGGGTACTTCCGCGTAATACATTCCTGGGATCCAGCCGGGTCCCCGACTCAGCACCACGCGTCAGGGGCCTGGCTTCCCCGTGTCAGGACATTCCGGGCAAAGCAGAAGGCGGAGGCGAGCGGACACCGGCCTACCCACAATGCACCCAACCGCCACCCTTGAGCCGCAGAACACAGGCTGGCCTCTTGACCCCTAGCGCGCGTAAATCAGAGTCCACGCGACGTCACAGACCAAATCGGCGGGGATCCAGCCGCCTGGGTTCCCCGTGGTTCGGGAATGCGAAGACTGACTTACGGCAGGTTTTGACTTGTTCTCATAAACAGATAAGCTTCAGCGCATCAACATACCCCGACGGTAATGCCAGTTGGCGCAATCAGGGGATGCAGGATGAACTCAAGCATATCTGTCTACGAGAACAGGTCAAACCTTGCCATTCCCCGTATGGGAATATGATGCGCCAGCAGGAGGCAATCTATCCGACTGTACAGTGCAGGTACAATGCAACACCCCCGATTCGGCTTCGCCCCTGACCCCTACGCCGACGTCGGCTCCGATCTCCATGTCGAACTCGACTTCGACCTTCGGCCCGGAGGGCAACCTCAATCCCGTTACTACAGGGCCTTGTGGACGACTAGGACCTCGCCAACCCGCCCAGCGTCATACCTTCACGCCAGGGCGAATGCTACACCAAGCAATAAGGCTCCGCAAAACATTAAGCTCATAGGCCGCAGGGACGGAGGGGACCAAAGGGCTCGGCGACATGGCTTCGGCCCGTGAAGCCCTTCACCATGAGAGGCTCCTGTTGTAGGGGTGGCCCCCACCTAAGCCCAGCAGGCCTGTTAGAGGAATGTAAGACCCAGAGTGGGACATGTGTAATGACATAAGTGCCCTTCTTGGGAATACTTGGATGTAAGGGTATAATTGTAAAAGCACTCCCCAGGTGGATATATATATACAACACAGGCCATGGGGGAAAAGCCCTAAGCCATTACTCACCTAACACTCCACTATCATACTCTCTCTTCCTGTCTGGTCCGTAGCCACGACAATCTCCATAAAAATAGCACAGGTATTCGTTAGTTCAAAAGACATAACTTTAAATTTGTAATGCCCGTACCTGGTGAAGAAGGCAGTCTTTTCAATATCCTACTCCTGAATATGAATTTGATTATACCTGGACTCCCTTCAATTGATCAAATAAATCCTCAATAAGGGGAAAAGGATATTTATTCTTGATAGTCACCTGACTGAGAGCATGGTAATCAACACACATGTGCCAACTCCTATCCTTCTTTCCTGTGAAGAGGATAGGTGCTCCCCATGGTGACACACTACGTTGAATCAATCCTTTAGACAATAGGTCATCCAACTAACCCTTCAACTTATCTTGGAATGGTCAAGCTAGATGATACGGAGACAAAGAGATAGGCCGAGTACTGGGAATAAGATCAATATGAAATTCCACATCTCGCTCTAGAGGCATACCCGAAAGCTCTAGAAAACCAACTCCTCTCCAGACAGAGCCTGCAACATGATAGTCTTCTAGAAACAATAGATCTTGCAATGGTAATTGAACAACCAATCCATGCCAAGGATAACATCGAAGGTTGCTAGCTGAATCACCATTAGATTAGCAATGAAATCCTCATCATCAATGGTGATAGTGCAATCGGGACAAATCGTGGAACTAGAAATGAGACCTCCCGGGGATCTGAGTAGCACTGACTACAAAATTTGCTGCATACCCAAGCTTGCCCTCTTGGCAAACTCCAATGACACAAATGAGTACGTAGCACCAAAAGTGAAAAGAACAAGGGTCTCATGAGAATCCACAAGTAAGGTACCTGTCACCATGTTCGAATGGCCTACTATCTCGAGTGTAGGCATGGCACAGACTCCAAGTGGTGTTGGGACAGTAGAAGCCCCGACACTTGATGGTGGAAGAGCCAAGGCTGTTGGAGGTGCAGCGATCTAAGGCGATGCAGACGGCGTGGGGAGCTAGTAGTACACGACAAGAGGCGCTGGAGGAACCATTGCTTGAGGAGCCCAAGCTAGAGGATGCTATGGCATATGGGCTGCTGCCAGCATCTGAATTGTCAGACCCAGATTTTTCAATCCGGAATCCACTGTGTTTCATTGTACTATTCCCTGGATCAATAGATAGTGTACACAGGTACATTGCTGAATCACATCATACATCGCATAGACAATAATAATTATTACAGGACTTAAATTACACCACATCGGGTGACAGTTTACAAAAGGGGCCGCTTAGGCCAAATGTCTTCATTACAATAGAACAGCGGAAATGAAAGCAAAAGTAAGACCATATCCACAGGCAAGCGACTGGGGGTAATATGTGCACTATATATTACCTAGACTTAGATAATATACATACACACAAAGCCTGAGGTCAACTTGTCTATGTTCAGAAAACGTAGAAAACGCTCTAATCTCCTTCATTGCCTCTTCCTTCAGTAGCTGGGGTATCCTCATAGTCATAATGATCTTGTGTCCCTGTTTCTGTTTTGGTAATGCGAGTGTGAGCACAAATCCACTGTGCTCAGCGAGCCAACACACAGTATGCAATATATATATATATATATATATATATATATATATATATATATATATATATATATATATATATATATATATATATATATATATATATATATATATAGCATGCATGCTTATCAAAGGGGAAAGCTCGGGTTATTTTATTTGCCATAAATTACTTTTGAATATGATACATAGAAATTTCCTGAAACCTAGCAGTTTGGAATGAATCATAATGTGTGAAAGATTGCAATAACAATAGCAATCCGGATTCCATCCACCGTTACATGTCCTCTGCACCATATGCTTAACCCTTCAGCGTTATAACCGCTTAACTTATCACTGGGGCGACACCCAGGGCAACACAAATTAGGGCTTTAACCATGCGGTTGAGTAGACTATCACAGGATTGTTACAATGCATAGTCCTACTATGGTTACGCCCGCTAAGGTCTATCTTCCGTAGAATGCGCACATCCCTTGGGAAGGGTCCCTCGTGAGCCATCACGGGCAAAGGCGGGGATGAGACCATCCATACCTTTGCTCATGGTCATACCTTCACGTAACCACCTTAGAGCCACACAAATTAGTAAACCCTACCTACATTTTGCCAGCTTGTGGTTGTACTGTTGTACACTGGGAGATCATCACAAGATTCGGTCCTAAGGGTTACCTGGGTGGTTCTACCACTAACCAATTTCTCATGATTCAATGTGATGCTTTGGGGCATTTTTGGTACCCCCAATTATCTAAGCATTACTAAGCATGGTGTATAATTAGGGACTTATTTTTGAAAGGTTACTATTATAATTTTGCTAGGGCGACAAGGTTCACACATTCAAATATTCCAAAGGAGATGTAATATTAGCCAAGTTAAATAATGGGCATATAACTAGAATCTTGAATTAATCATGTATTTGCGCATAAAATAACAGCATGCAATTTGATAATTTAAACGAAAGTAATTTGCAGAAAATATAGGTTCAACATGGTCAAAGTATTGACTCGCCTTGGTTACAGGGGTCTTGGTCTTGATTGTCTTGAGCTTCTAGAGTTGCTGCCTCGGCTTCTTCCTCCTGAACCTCGTACGCTATTTTAACGTGTGCGAAAATTCGAATAAAAAGAAATCAGCAAATCCAACAAAATATCACAAGAAATTCAAATGAACATTAAAAATCATGGTTTTGGTTCCATTGGATAGATCTTGAATTTAGATGAATTTAGAAATTTCTTTCACTCAATTTGGAGTTAAAACGAAGAAGTTATACTTATTCAAAGTTCTCAATTTGATTTAAATCCAGAAATTGTTAAAATCCTGACAGGTGGGTCCTACTGCATAATTTAAATTTTATTCTTTTCTTTTATCTTTTTATGCTCTGTGTCTATGACAGGTGGGGTCCTCATGTCAGTGAGCCCATTGCACTCGGTCACTGACAAGTGGGACCCCTCTGTCAGTGGCCATACATGCTATTGGTTATTAACAGGTGGGACCTTCGGGCTCTGGACCCACACGTCAGTGGTTCATTTTGACAGGTGGGACCCAGCTGTCAGTGGCCTCTCAGACTGGCAGCCGCTGATAGGTGAGGCCCACTGCTCAGAACAAAAAATAAAAGAAAGACTCAACCTCGGCGCTGCGGAGCCGGGGGCTTGAACGCGCGGGGTCAAGGGAGTCGGGGGAGAGATGAGAGTTTGCGCTGCTAGCCAGTCAGTCACTCGGGTGTTGCTTACCCATATAGGGCGCGTTTTCTAATTGAACCGACCTGGAGCAGGGGTCGGGCAGAGGAAGCTCGGGGCAGCGGTGCCGGCAGCGAGCAGCGGTCGGAGAGGTGTGGGTGAACACCAAAACGCGCCCCGGGAGTCACAGGGGTGCTGGTGGTGGAGTCGGCGGAGGCAGAGGGGCACGGTGGTGGGCCGGCGGTGTGCGGCGGCGACAACTCAGGAGTGGGCTCTGGTGCCGGTGAGGTGGGGTCTTCGGGAGGCGCGGGAGGAGCCGGGGTTAGGATCGTGGGGTTCCGGAGAGGGTGTAAGAGGGGTGAATTGAGTTTTGGGGGTGAAATGTGGCGGGGAGGCCGATGACCGGAGCTAGGGAAGATGACGGTTTGCCGGCGATTTAGGGGCTTTGAGCTCATGCCCTTTCAGTAGAATGCAGAGGTGAGTGTGGCGAAGCGATTGGGGTGTCGCCCGGGCTTTATAGGCGGCGTGGCATGGCTGTCCATGGCGACGGCGCGTGCGCACGTCGGGGCTACCGGGCGGGGGTGACAGAGCCGAAGATCCCGCGGGGGATTCGGCATCATGCTGCTGCGCCGCGCGTGCTGAGTGACAGAGGGGCTAGGGTCGTGCGTGCAATGCGATGGTGCGAGCGGTAGAGAGAAATAGGCGGCGGCAGTGGGGGTCCAGCTGGCGCACCGGGCGGCGCTTGGCAGGCGACAGCGGGCGGCGGAGCGTGTAGCGGGATCCGGGTGATCTCCCCACGTCGATGCTCGGCTGGTTATCCGCGTCGTGTCAGTTAGCTTTTTTACCGCAGCTGAGCGGAGGAGGGGGGTCCAGGCACGCACGGGGATGGAAAGGGGAAGAAGAGAGGCGCTGGCGGATCGGGTCCGCTGGCCAGAGGGATGCGCGCGGGGCGGAGGCGGGGTCCACGCGATAGAGAGAAGGAGCGAAGGAATGGGCTGGCGCGTGTGCGGGAGCGGCTGGGCCGTTCAGCCGCAGCGAACAAGGGCGGGAGAGAGGAGAGTTGGGCCGGGTTGGTGGCCGGCCTGGCTCCTCTTTTCTCTTTTTGTTTTTATTTTGTTTTTGTTTTAGGGTATACTTTTGTATATATGTGTAAATGGCATTCTTGTTTTATACATTCCCTCTTGCTCTCCTTATGTATATTTTTGGCACTAAATCTGTAGGTGCAAGAATTTTGGTATATATATATATGTATATATCTATATATGTTGGTATTTTATTTACTCGCTACAATTGCTATTCATGCCATTATTTTCCAAGGATGACAGTTTATATTTTAAGTCAAATCTCTCCCTTCCTTTTCTGGATCATCTTTTTAGATTCGAATTCTAAATCCTAATTCTCTATTATTTAAATATGTTTGTTCTTTTCCTGAGTCAATTAGCTTTTTGGAACCTCAACCAAATTTCAGAAAACACCATAAAAATCGAAACTCAAAGAAAATATATTGCAAAATAACTCAGAGGCTTCACATTTTACAAATCCAAATTTCCAGGATGTTACAAACCTACCCCCTGAAGGAACGCGCGTAGGCTACGATAGCAGAAAATAAAAATTTCTACCGCGCACACCAGGACATCATGCTAAGGAGGGATCATAGATCGTTACCACTAGACGCGCAGCGCAGCGGAAGAAGAGTTGGAGAAGCCGATCCAACCACGCGCGTCGAGGTAGTAGTGGAAGTAGCCGATCGTCCCGAACAGATCGTCTCCTCCACGCGATCAACCACACCACGAGCAGATCCAATCTGTAGATTGTTGATGCCGATCAACGCCGCAACGAGCAGTGCCTCCACCGGTATCCCGGTATCCACACGTCCGGGGCTGGAACGCCGATCGCGAGTGTACCAGCACTCGCGAGCGGCTAGGGTTTGGCTCGGGAGGTGGCGGCTAGGGTTTTGCTCGGGAGGAACAGAAGTGTGTATCCCTCAGCCCCCCCGCCTCCATATATATAGACCTCCTCACTTGGGCCTCGTGGACCGAGGCCCAATAGGAGTCTATCCGGATCTCTATCCGAATTGAGCCCACATCCGAATCACATTCGAATTAGTGTTCCAACCCGTTAAGTGTGCGACCCTGTAGGTTCACGTATACTTGGTCGCGACCCGGAAACGGCTTTCTGGTCACCCTGTTAATAGCGGCCTCTAGCAAGACATATTAACCCCAAAGTATACGTAAAGATCATATCGGCTGAACCTGTAATGTTCTCATGTACGAATCCCTTTGCCTCACGATATAGATTAAGCTCAAGGCGAGACCTGTGTCATCCTCTTAATAGCTCAATCACTCTCTCGATTCCGTGATGGATTATAAACTTGTGATTGACTCCTCAATCACATTAGCATGGCCATGCACTTTCATAATCCATTACATCGAGGGGCCCAGAGATATCTCTCCCATAAGGAGGGGCAAATTATATCTTGATCATTCACATTCCACTACATGTTTCATAGCAAACCCGAAGACTACTTTTATGACTACCCAGTTACGGAGTAGTGGTTAGTAGTCCCAAAATAGGCTACTACGCATGTTGGGAACCATGATGATCTCAAGTCTAAGGATTCTACATAAACACTACTTGAGACCAACTAATGATACATGGAATCTTTGTAGTGTCTCATGGCGGGTCTATCCAACATATGTTCACTAACACATGTCCATATTATTGATTTGGTATCTCCATACCATGATCCATGAGACATGATCATCAATCAATACATATGCTGATCTTTGAATCATATTTGTTCCTCATATGATATATAATCAGGGATCATTTAGAAATAGCAACATTTTGACATTAAGAGTCTCATGAATAAGTCACATTCTCATTGATCAATAATGATAATGTCTATTTCAAGGAACAAACTAATGCATCATAAACATAGTATGTGATATATATAACATCTCCATGTTGCCTCTAGGGCATATCACTAACACCCCCCTTAAAAAGAATCTCGACCCCTAGATTCAGCCTAGCTAGTGAACAACTCGGGATAATCTCTGTGCAGTTGATCTTCACGCTCCTAGGTGGTTCTTTCTTCAAATGATGACTCCATTGCACTATGCATACTCGAATGGTTTGGTTCCTTGTCTTCTTCTCTATGGTGTCCAATATTTTAATCGGATGCTCTTTGTAGGTCAAATCATCTTCGAGCTCGATTGCCTCCAACGGAGCTTGGTCTTCCAGTACTCGTAGACACTTCTTGAGTTGGGATACATGGAAAATGTCATGTACATCAGATAGATTTGGGGGCAGTTCTAGCTGGTAGGCAACTTCTCCTCACTTTGCCACAATTGGGAGAGAGGAGAGTTGGGCCGGGTTGGTGGCCGGCCTGGCTCCTCTTTTCTCTTTTTTTTATTTTCTTTTTGTTTTAGGGTATACTTTTGTATATATGTGTAAATGGCATTCTTGTTTTATACATTCCCTCTTGCTCTCCTTATGTATATTTTTGGCACAAAATCTGTAGGTGCAAGAATTTTGGTATTTATATATATATATATATATATATATATATATATATATATATATATATATGTATATATGTTGGTATTTTATTTACTCGCTACAATTGCTATTCATGCCATTATTTTCCAAGGATGACAGTTTATATTTTAAGTCAAATCTCTCCCTTCCTTTTCTGGATCATCTTTTTAGATTCGAATTCTAAATCCTAATTCTCTATTATTTAAATATGTTTGTTCTTTTCCTGAGTCAATTAGCTTTTTGGAACCTCAACCAAATTTCAGAAAACACCATAAAAATCGAAACTCAAAGAAAATATATTGCAAAATAACTCAGAGGCTTCACATTTTACAAATCCAAATTTCCATGATGTTACAAACCTACCCCCTGAAGGAACGCGCGTAGGCTACGATAGCAGTAAATAAAAATTTCTACCGCGCACACCAGGACATCATGCTAAGGTGGGATCATAGATCGTTACCACTAGACGCGCAGCGCAGCGGAAGAAGAGTTGGAGAAGCCGATCCAACCACGCGCGTCGAGGTAGTAGTGGAAGTAGCCGATCGTCCCGAACAGATCGTCTCCTCCACGCGATCAACCACACCACGAGCAGATCCAATCTGTAGATTGTTGATGCCGATCAACGCCGCAACGAGCAGCGCCTCCACCGGTATCCACACGTCCGGGGCTGGAACGCCGATCGCGAGTGTACCAGCACTCGCGAGCGGCTAGGGTTTGGCTCGGGAGGTGGCGGCTAGGGTTTTGCTCGGGAGGAACAGAAGTGTGTATCCCTCAGCCCCCCCCCCCCGCCTCCATATATATAGACCTCCTCACTTGGGCCTCGTAGACCGTGGCCCAATAGGAGTCTATCCGGATCTCTATCTGAATTGAGCCCACATCTGAATCACATTCGAATTAGTGTTCCAACCCGTTAAGTGTGCGACCCTGTAGGTTCACGTATACTTGGTCGTGACCCGGAAACGGCTTTCCGATCACCCTGTTAATAGCGGCCTCTAGCAAGACGTATTAACCCCAAAGTATACGTAAAGATCATATCGGCTGAACCTGTAATGTTCTCAAGTACGAATCCCTTTGCCTCACGATATAGATTAAGCTCAAGGCGAGACCTGTGTCATCCTCTTAATAGCTCAATCACTCTCTCGATTCCGTGATGGATTATAAACTTGTGATTGACTCCTCAATCACATTAGCATGGCCATGCACTTTCATAATCCATTACATCGAGGGGCCCAGAGATATCTCTCCCATAAGGAGGGGCAAATTCTATCTTGATCATTCACATCCCACTACATGTTTCATAGCAAACCCGAAGACTACTTTTATGACTACCCAGTTACGGAGTAGTGGTTAGTAGTCCCAAAATAGGCTACTACGCATGTTGGGAACCATGATGATCTCAAGTCTAAGGATTCTACGTAAACACTACTTGAGACCAACTAATGATACATGGAATCTTTGCAGTGTCTCATGGCGGGTCTATCCAACATATGTTCACTAACACATGTCCATATTATTGATTTGGTATCTCCATACCATGATCCATGAGACATGATCATCAATCAATACATATGCTGATCTTTGAATCATATTTGTTCCTCATATGATATATAATCAGGGATCATTTAGAAATAGCAACATTTTGACATTAAGAGTCTCATGAATAAGTCACATACTCATTGATCAATAATGATAATGTCTATTTCAAGGAACAAACTAATGCATCATAAACATAGTATGTGATATATATAACATCCCCATGTTGCGTCTAGGGCATATCACTAACAGTCTCCCACTTGCACTAGAGTCAACCATGTAGGTATCTAATACCCATTAACCTAGTGTGAGCCTCATGCTTTGGCTGGGGAAGCGGCTTTGTCAACGGATCTGCAATGTTCAAATCCGTTTGTACTTTGCATATCTTCACATCGCCTCTCTCCACAATCTCGCGGATGAGATGAAATCGCCGTAGAATGTGCTTGGACTTCTGGTGCGATCTAGGCTCCTTGGCTTGCGCAATGGCCCCACTATTGTCACAGTAGAGGTCCATTGGGCTGGAGGCACTAGCCACCACACCAAGCTCAGAAACAAATTTCTTGATCCAAACAGCCTCTTTAGCAGCTTCAGAAGCTGCTATGTACTCGGCTTCTGTTGTAGAATCAGCAACCGTCTCCTGCTTGGAACTCTTCCAGCTCACCGCACCGCCGTTCAGGCAGAACACAAATCCAGATTGCGATCTGAAATCGTCTTTGTCAGTTTGGAAGCTAGCATCGGTGTAACCATTTACAACGAGCTCTTCCTCACCCCCATAGACGAGGAACACATCTTTAGTTCTTCTCAAGTACTTCAAGATGTTCTTTACGGCAATCCAGTGACTTTCACCTGGATCTGATTGGTATCTACTTGTAGCACTTAAAGCATACGAGACATCTGGACGTGTACAAAGCATGGCATACATAATGGACCCCATAGCCGAAGCATATGGAATCGCATTCATTTTATCCCGCTCATCAGGTGTACTAGGACACTGACTCTTGCTAAGATTTATACCATGTGACATAGGTAGGAAGCCTTTCTTGGAATCCTGCATGTTGAACCTTTTCAACACCTTGTCAATGTACATATCTTGGCTTAATCCAATTAGCCTTCTTGATCTATCCCTATAGATCTTGATGCCCAGAATATATGCCGCCTCTCCTAAGTCTTTTATAGAGAAACTATTTTTCAATGAAGACTTAACAGATTCGAGCATAGGAATGTCATTTCCGATCAGTAATATGTCATCCACATATAAGACCAGAAACACGAGTGCGCTCCCACTAGCCTTTTTGTAAACACAAGGTTCTTCTTCGTTCTTGATGAAACCAAACCCTTTGATTACTTCATCAAAATGAATGTTCCAACTCCGAGATGCCTGCTTTAATCCATAAATGGATCTTTGCAGCTTGCATATCTTTCCAACTGATTGCGGATCGACAAAACCCATGGGCTGTGTCATGTACACATCCTCACTCAGATTTCCATTAAGGAAAGCTGTTTTGACATCCATTTGCCATATTTCATAGTCAAAATATGCAGCAATCGCTAGAATGATCCGAATAGACTTTAGCATTGCGACGGGCGAAAAAGTTTCATCATAATCAACACCTTGAATTTGTTTGAAACCTTTGGCCACCAATCGCGCTTTATAGATGTGAACATTTCCATCTATGTCTATCTTTTTCTTGAAAATCCATTTGCACTCAATGGTTTTAACACCATCAGGTGGATCAACCAAGTTCCAAACTTGATTACTGTGCATGGATTCAATTTCGGATCTCATGGCTTCAAGCCATTTCTCAGAGTCTGGTCTCACCATCGCTTCTTCATAGGTCTTAGTCTCATCGTTGTCTAACAACAATATGTCCCGTTGTTGAGTAGTCAAGAACATGTACCTCTCAGGTGCACGACGTGACCTCTCTGACCTACGTGGTGCCGGTGTGTCCACAACAGGTTCTTCAACAGTTTGTTCATCCTGTTGTGGTTCTGTAGGAGCTAAAACGTTTTCAGGTGTTTCTCGAATTTCTTCAAGTTGCACCGTGCTCCCACTATCCCTTCTTGAGAGAAACTCTTTCTCTCAGAAGACACCATGCCGGGCGACAAACACTTTGCCTTCTCCTTGATTATAGAAGTAATATCCTTTTGTTTCCTTAGGATACCCGATAAAGAAGCATTTATCAGATTTAGGAGTGAGCTTATCAGATTGTAAACGTTTTACATAAGCCTCACATCCCCAAATCTTAAGAAAAGACAAGCTAGGACGTTGTCCTGTCCACATCTCATATGGTGTCTTTTCTACTGATTTTGATGGAACCCTGTTTAGTGTGAAAGCGGCTGTTTCAAGAGCGTACCCCCAAAAGGACAACGGAAGATCAGTTTGGCTCATCATGGAGCGCACCATATCTAATAAGGTGCGATTTCTCCGTTCAGATACCCCATTCCATTGAGGTGTTCCTGGCGGAGTCAATTGTGGAACAATTCCACAATCCTTCAGATGATTGCCAAACTCATGGCTCAAATACTCGCCTCCACGATCAGATCGTAGAAACTTGATTGTCTTGCCTAAATGATTTTGCACTTCATTTTGGAATTCTTTGAACTTTTCAAAGGATTCAGACTTATGCTTCATGAGGTAGATATACCCATATCTACTAAAGTCATCAGTAAATGTTATGAAGTACTGAAAACCACCTCTGGCTGTTGAGCTCATTGGTCCACATACATCAGAATGTACGAGTGCCAATAAGTCACTTGCCCGTTCACCTTGACCGGTGAAAGGTGCCTTTGTCATCTTGCCAAGTAAACAAGATTCGCATGTCTCAAATGATTCAAAATCAAATGAGTGCAGAATACCATCTCTATGGAATTTCTCCATGCGTTTCTCATTTATGTGACCTAAGCGACAGTGCCAAATAAACGTGGGATTCAAATCATCCGAACATTGCCTCTTTGCATTAATGTTATAGACCGGTGACTCTTCAAGAGTAAGAACATATAACCCATTCACCAATGGAGTATGACAATAGAACATATCTTTGAAATAAATTGAACAACCATTGTTCATAGATCTAAAGTCATAACCTTCTGCTTGCAAACATGAAGCAGAAATAATGTTCTTGGAAAGAGATGGAACACAATAACAATTATTCAATTCCAAAACTAATCCTGAAGGTAAAGACAATGGCATGGTGCCAACAGCCACCGCAGCAACTTTTGCTCCATTGCCAACGCGAAGATCCACTTCGCTCCTCCTCAAACTTCTACTTCTTCTTAGCCCCTGCAACGATTTGCAAATGTGAGCAACCGATCCGGTATCAAATACCCAAGAATCAGTGGATGAAGTAGCAAGATTGATCTCTATAACATTTATACCTGGAGAGGAAGTCGTACTTCCCTGCTTCTTCTCAAGATCCTCCAAGTACTTTGGGCAGTTCCTTTTCCAATGACCTGATTGCTACAGTAGTAACAATCTGCATTAGGAGCAGCGCCCTTCTTGACTTGCTTGACCTTAGAACTGCTCGCGATCTCATCGGGAGCTAACTTTCTTTTGACCGCGCCTTTCTTGACATTGGGCTTGCCCTTGCCTTTCTGCATCATCATCACATGATTGCTGCTTTTCTTAATGCTTTCCTCGGCAGCTTTTAGCATCCCATGCAACTCTGCCAAGGTCTTATCCATGTTGTTCATGTGATAGTTCAGTATGAATGGCTCAAAGCTCGGGGGGAGCGACTGGAGAATCACATCAGTAGCCAACTCTTGGCTAAGGGGAAAACCAAGCTTTTCCAGACTCTCAATGTAGCCAATCATCTTAATCACATGAGGGCTGACGGGATTCCCTTCTGCAAGCCTGCACGCAAACAAGGACTTTGAAGTGTTGAACCTCTCAGCCCTTGCTTGGTTCTCAAACATACCACGCAACCCCACAATGATATTGTAGGCATCTGTGTTCTCATATTGCTTCTGAAGCTCAGAGGACATTGTGGCAAGCATGAGACAGCTCACATCAAGGCAATCATTCGTTTGCTTCTCATAAGTTCTCCGTGCAGCCGCAGTAGCATTATTAGGCAAGTAATCAGGATAAGGAGACTCAAGGACATACTCCTTGCACTCTTGCTTGAGAACAATTCTCAAGTTGCGATACCAATCCATAAAGTTCGTTCCATTGAGTTTTTCTTTCTCAAGAATAGATCGCAAATTAAAAGAACTGGATGCGGCATTAGTTGACATGATCTACAACAAAGAATATGCAAAGTTTAGCACTATGTTTATGTTCATCTTTTATTAAACTATTTAACAAAAGACTCCCACTATGTGTTTTGCAACAAAACTCCCTCTAAGTTACATAGTGGGTCAAGATCCTCATTTCACTAATTCCTAGTGAGCTTTGGCATCACGGCTAGAAAACTAGTGACATGGGTAAGCAACACCTTGCTAATCACATCCCTATGTGACTCTTGCTTGTTGGGTGACATCAATATGCCCCGGCCCCAACCTATGCCCCAAGGTCCAAAACTGTTTTGATAACCTTGTTAAGTAAACCAAATGCTTCCGCATGTAGATGTCTGACATCTACCCCAAATAATGATGATAACCGACGGCACTCTACTTTGGTAGACCTACCATGCGGTGATCATTATCTTTTGGTGCAACATATGGAAGGGCATGAACACCTAATTTTATGAGGGATTCTATGCTACCAAAGCAACATATCACAAAAACATTGCATAAGAATAAGATAGATAATATCACAGATAAACACATTTAACTGTGAAGTAGTATGGTCCAAAAAATGGTGATCTCCATCTCCATGTAGGTGTAGACGATCTCCATCCTCCACATCACTCCTTTAGGCCACCATGCTTGAAAGCTTGTAACCTCAAAACTAGGCTACTACCTATAATAGCTAGAAATTGAAGATTACAAAGATAGATTCAAGCATTAAGGTCGACACGCAGGTCGTTAAATACAATATAGACAGCTAACAATAGCTGAAATAATCATGACACGCAGGCCATGAACGAATGTTACATGCATCACATACATCTCATACATTCCAATAAGATATAGGGCCATACTATTCACATCATTCTCTGCAAAAACAAGTTAGACGTAGAATCGTATTCTACCTAACGATATGAACCCAGGACGCTATACAAGGCGGGTACGCACGGAGGTCCCGCTGGCCGGTCAGCGGGCGGGGGGTCGAGGGGTCCACGCGATAGAGAGAAGGAGCGAAGGAATGGGCTGGCGCGTGTGCGGGAGCGGCTGGGCCGTTCGGCCGCAGCGAACAAGGGCAGGAGAGAGGAGAGTTGGGCCGGGTTGGTGGCCGGCCTGGCTCCTCTTTTCTCTTTTTGTTTTTATTTTCTTTTTGTTTTAGGGTATACTTTTGTATATATGTGTAAATGGCATTCTTGTTTTATACATTCCCTCTTGCTCTCCTTATGTATATTTTTGGCACTAAATCTGTAGGTGCAAGAATTTTGGTATATATATATATATATGTATATATCTATATATGTTGGTATTTTATTTACTCGCTACAATTGCTATTCATGCCATTATTTTCCAAGGATGACAGTTTATATTTTAAGTCAAATCTCTCCCTTCCTTTTCTGGATCATCTTTTTAGATTCGAATTCTAAATCCTAATTCTCTATTATTTAAATATGTTTGTTCTTTTCCTGAGTCAATTAGCTTTTTGGAACCTCAACCAAATTTCAGAAAACACCATAAAAATCGAAACTCAAAGAAAATATATTGCAAAATAACTCAAAGGCTTCACATTTTACAAATCCAAATTTCCAGGATGTTACAAACCTACCCCCTGAAGGAACGCGCGTAGGCTACGATAGCAGAAAATAAAAATTTCTACCGCGCACACCAGGACATCATGCTAAGGAGGGATCATAGATCGTTACCACTAGACGCGCAGTGCAGCGGAAGAAGAGTTGGAGAAGCCGATCCAACCACGCGCGTCGAGGTAGTAGTGGAAGTAGCCGATCGTCCCGAACAGATCGTCTCCTCCACGCGATCAACCACACCACGAGCAGATCCAATCTGTAGATTGTTGATGCCGATCAACGCCGCAACGAGCAGCGCCTCCACCGGTATCCACACGTCCGGGGCTGGAACGCCGATCGCGAGTGTACCAGCACTCGCGAGCGGCTAGGGTTTGGCTCGGGAGGTGGCGGGTAGGGTTTTGCTCGGGAGGAACAGAAGTGTGTATCCCTCAGCCCCCCCCCGCCTCCATATATATAGACCTCCTCACTTGGGCCTCGTGGACCGAGGCCCAATAGGAGTCTATCCGGATCTCTATCCGAATTGAGCCCACATCCGAATCACATTTGAATTAGTGTTCCAACCCGTTAAGTGTGCGACCCTGTAGGTTCACGTATACTTGGTCGCGACCCGGAAACGGCTTTCTGGTCACCCTGTTAATAGCGGCCTCTAGCAAGACATATTAACCCCAAAGTATACGTAAAGATCATATCGGCTGAACCTGTAATGTTCTCATGTACGAATCCCTTTGCCTCACGATATAGATTAAGCTCAAGGCGAGACCTGTGTCATCCTCTTAATAGCTCAATCACTCTCTCGATTCCGTGATGGATTATAAACTTGTGATTGACTCCTCAATCACATTAGCATGGCCATGCACTTTCATAATCCATTACATCGAGGGGCCCAGAGATATCTCTCCCATAAGGATGGGCAAATTATATCTTGATCATTCACACTCCACTACATGTTTCATAGCAAACCCGAAGACTACTTTTATGACTACCCAGTTACGGAGTAGTGGTTAGTAGTCCCAAAATAGGCTACTACGCATGTTGGGAACCATGATGATCTCAAGTCTAAGGATTCTACATAAACACTACTTGAGACCAACTAATGACACATGGAATCTCTGCAGTGTCTCATGGCGGGTCTATCCAACATATGTTCACTAACACATGTCCATATTATTGATTTGGTATCTCCATACCATGATCCATGAGACATGATCATCAATCAACACATATGCTGATCTTTGAATCATATTTGTTCCTCATATGATATATAATCAGGGATCATTTAGAAATAGCAACATTTTGACATTAAGAGTCTCATGAATAAGTCACATACTCATTGATCAATAATGATAATGTCTATTTCAAGGAACAAACTAATGCATCATAAACATAGTATGTGATATATATAACATCTCAATGTTGCCTCTACGGCATATCACTAACACCCCCCTTAAAAAGAATCTCGACCCCTAGATTCAGCCTAGCTAGTGAACAACTCGGGATAATCTCTGTGCAGTTGATCTTCACGCTCCTAGGTGGTTCTTTCTTCAAATGATGACTCCATTGCACTATGCATACTCGAATGGTTTGGTTCCTTGTCTTCTTCTCTATGGTGTCCAATATTTTAATCAGATGCTCTTTGTAGGTCAAATCATCTTCGAGCTCGATTGCCTCCAACGGAGCTTGGTCTTCCAGTACTCGTAGACACTTCTTGAGTTGGGATACATGGAAAACGTCGTGTACATCAGATAGATTTGGGGGCAGTTCTAGCTGGTAGGCAACTTCTCCTCACTTTGCCACAATTGGAAATGGTCCAACATATCGTGGGGTAAGCTTGCCTTTGACCTTAAATCGCTTAACTCCTCGCAAAGGTGATACTTTCAGGTAAACATAGTCCCCTATCTCAAAACTCAACGGTCTTCTTCTCTTGTCTGCATAGCTCTTCTGCCTGGACTAGGCTGCTAACAATCGATCTCTGATCAGGCGAACTTTTTCTTAAGCCTGTTTTAGTGTGTCTGGCCCAAAGATGTAGCTTTCCCCTACTTCTGACCAATGGAGAGGGGTTTGGCATTTTCTTCCATATAAAGCTTCAAATAGAGACATCTGAAGGCTAACTTGATAGCTGTTGTTGTAAGCAAACTCAGCATATGGCAGACACCTATCCCAATCCTTTGCGAAATCCAAAGCACATGCCCGAAGCATGTCTTCCAATATCTGATTTACTCTCTCTGTTTGACCATCCGTCTGGGGTGGTAGGCGGTACTAAAATCCAAATGAGTAGCGGGGGCTTCATGTAGGCTAGCCCAGAAATGCGAGGTAAACTGAGAACCTCGATCTGAGACTATCCGTTTTGGTACACCGTGCAAGCACACGATGCAGGACATATACAGTTCTGCCAGCTTGTCTCCTTTGTAGGTTGTGATAGGAACGGGGTCCCGATCTTCTAACAGGTTCTGGATATGTTCGATTTGGTGGAGGCGCGACACAAATTGATCCGGCTTTCGAACAACACGTTCCGAACCCTGCAATCGCAGCACCACGTCTCCTCAGGTTATCAACCGTGCGCAGCCCGGTTGACCTCGCCAAGAAGGCTAATCCTCGCCTGCAAATCGAAGAACACAAGCAAGAACAAGGAAGAACACAACTGAATTGCGGATGTATTGATTTAGCACTCGAAAGTTGGGGTCTCACAAACCGATGAACGGCGAAACTGTTCAAAGATAGAATTAATCTAAGCAAAACCACACAATGTGAAAGCAAAGACAGCAACAAAGATGGCTAGGCAATGAGGAAGCTTAATTCAGCATAAGCACAAAACAAATGAAGCTATTTCACCTAAAATTGTGCTCTCCCTTTTTTTAGTGACGGATAGCACGCTCGCTATAAGCCCTAGGTGCCGAAATTTTTTTCTTTTTTGTTATATTTTTTCACAGAGCAGAGCACAGAAATAGAAACCACACAATGTTTCACCTCAATCTGATGTAAGGTGTGGCCTACAGAAAATGATGAATGTGTTGTGAATTCGGTAATGAAATTTCGGAGCTCGAGTATTGCACTTTCCAGGCCGAATTTGGGCAAAATAAATTCGCCGAACCCAACAAAGTGGGGAGTTTCGGATGAAAAATTTAATTTCACCCAATTTCAAAAAAAATCACCTGATTTTGAGTTCGTATGCGAAAGTTACGGTCGTTTGAAGAAGGGACTCCGAGTTATGGTTGCTGTGGAGGCCGAAACGAAATCGGGTGGAGGAAATTGGTGGAAACTGGGGGCGGAAGCTCAGGGAAAAGTGGGGGATGGTGCTGGGTGATCACGGGATGCGATGGATGTCTCAAAACAGAGGGTGGGAAAACAAAAATTGACGGCTAGGGTTTGTATGAGAGGTAGCGGAAGCAAGACAACCCGAAACAAAACACGATCTAAACCAGCAACACAACTCGACTAAGGACACAAACTCAACACTACGGACTTTGAAATCAAATTTTGCAAAAGGCTAAACGAGATCTGGGACAGGGAACAACCTATGACTACAATTTTTTTAGGGCTTTTTCTTGGACTCTAGGATGAAACCGAAAACAACAAAGGTAGGATAACTCGAACCTGAAGGAACACCTGAAAATCTGATTACCACTTGATAGGAACGGGGTCCCAATGTTCCAATAGGTTCTGGATATGTTCGATTTGGTGGAGGCGCGACACAAATCGATCCGGCTTCCGAACAACACGTTCCGAACCCTGCAATCGCAGCACCACGTCTCCTCAGGTTATCAACCGTGCGCAGCCCGGTTGACCTCGCCAAGAAGGCTAATCCTCGCCTGCAAATCGAAGAACACAAGCAAGAACAAGGAAGAACACAACTGAATTGCGGATGTATTGATTTAGCACTCGAAAGTTGGGGTCTCACAAACCGATGAACGGCGAAACTGTTCAAAGATAGAATTAATCTAAGCAAAACCCCAAACCCTAATGGTGGGGGTGGCGGCTGAATATAAAGGAGTGAGGGGCGTGCAAAACCCCTGGACGCGCCCTAATGGGCTCCAACACGATACAAAGCCGAACGGCCCAAAAGACGGTGACGCAGCACCCTGACAGATTCTGAATGCCCACTTGTTTCGATGATTCCTGTTGACTCAGAAGGAATTTTGATATGGGACCAGAGCCATTGGAAAGTTTGTCTCCTAAGCTTTCCATCCTGTTGTAGGGGTGGCCCCCACCTAAGCCCAGCAGGCCTGTTAGGAGGTTATAAGAACCAGAGTAACATGTGTAATGACATAAGTGCCCCTAATGGGGATGTACGGATGTAAGGGCATAACTGTAAAAGCATACTCCATGTGAATATATATATCAGGATGAGGGGAGGGTGAGGCAGAACACTCCCACCTCTCCACTACCATCTCTCTCTCTGTTTGGTCAGTAACCACAACAGTTGACGCCGTCCGTGGGGAAGGACAAGGACAAGCCTGAAGACCGAAGAAGGATGGCACCGAAAAAAACTTCATCATCGGCGGCGAAGGGAAAGAAGACGGCTGGGTCAGAGCGACGCGTGAATACCAGGGCTTCGGCATCGGCCGCCGAAGGAGCTGGCGGCGGCGTAGGCGCAGTGGTCGCGGGCGTCGACGCTCGCGCTACAACGACCGACCCCGCCAGCGCCGCTACAACGACATCCAACCCCGTCGCTGGCACTGCAACGACAGCCCCCGCCACCCTCACCGGCAGCGCGGATCAGACGGCCGGGGGTAGCCGCAACGAAGCATCCGGCGGATCCGGAGATCATGAGGCAATGGTCCCTGCACCGACCCGTCCGCTGGGTGTTCCGGCGGCCCCGACAGCACCTGCGGTGGAAAGCGCCCTACTAGCAGCCCTCAACGCGTTCCAGCGGGAACTAGGGGACCTTCGCGGAGCTGTCCGAGATATACAAGAGGCTCGGAGCCAGCAGGCCGCGCCAGTAATCGCGCCCGAGCCCACGCCGGAGAGGGCGGACAGCCGCGAAGCCCCCACGTCTAGCCGCGTGCCGCTGCACGCGTAGATCCGGAGTCCCCGCTTTCGGCGGGGCTGCAGTAGGCAGCGTGGCCCGAAGACTTCAAGTTCCCTAGCGTCATCGACCCGTACAAAGGTGACACGGATCCCCGCGAGTTCGTGCGCGTGTACGAAACCGCGATCGAGGCCGCGGGCGGAGACGACACCACGAAGGCGAAGGGACTCCCCCTCGCGCTGCAAGGAGTGGCGCTCTCTTGGTTTTTTACCATAGAGCCGGGCTCCATCTACGCGTGGGAGCAGCTCCGTGACCGCCTTCACAACAACTTCCAGGGAAACTATGTCGCGCGAGTCGACGCGGACCAACTCTTCGCTGTGAAGCAAAAGCCCTCGGAGAAGCTCCGGGACTACTTCAAGCGCTTCGCCAAGATTCGATGCCAAGTGAAAGACATTAATGAAACCACCGTCGTTAATACAGCCATACAGGGCCTTCGTCCGGGCCCGATGGCCGAGTACAATGCGCGAAAGCCGATCAAGACGGTGGCGAAGCTCTTCGACAAAATGGAGGAGTACGCCAGGGCGGAAGAAGACGCTCGCCGAAGGCGAGGAGATGACTCCGACGCCAACCAGGTCGGTGGCTCGACAAAAACCGAAGATCCATCACAGGACGGCCCCTCGACGGGCAAACGCAAGCCGGAGTCATCTAAAGACGCGCCCGAATGCGGGGAAGCCCCGCACAAGGAGCCATCCAATGGGCCTAAGCGCGGCCAGCAGAAGTCGCGCTGAGGCCGGTTCGTCCTCGACATCGAAGGCGCTTCCGAAGAAAGCGCTTTCGCTGGTCGTGGCAGTCGGGGGCACCGAGGTCGAGGACGCGGCCGTGGCCACGGCCGCGATGATAAAAGCCATGGAGATTACGACGACCAGCACCAGGGACTGTGGTGCGAAGTCCACGGCCGAGGCACCCACGACACACGCTCGTGTGTCTCCATCGTGCCGCTCCGCCAAAGCGCCGCTAGGGACAGGAACCTGGAGACGCGTCCGCCTGCGGTGACCCACGTCCAGTTCCCGTACGAGGCCCCCACGCAGGTACAGGCACAAGGGATGCAGCCTCAGGAAGGCCCCCTATGGATCCAAGCTCACGTACAGCAGCCTCGGGAGGGCCTCCTGTCGCTGCAGGCCCCGGAGGCAACCCGCCGCAGGGTCATTAACGTCATATCCGGAGGCTCTGCGCTGGAATTCGCCTCAGCATGACAGCAGAAGGCCTATGCGCGAAGACTACATCACGTGGCGGCATACCCAGTGCAAGCAGCGCCAGACTAGGCGCAGCACGAAGTTACATTCACACCCGACGACGCCCAAGGCGTGGACTTCCCTCATCAGGACCCCCTGGTCATCCAGGTCACTATCGCGGGATGCGATGTGGGGCATGCCTTGGTGGACGGCGGTAGCTCCGCGAATGTATTGTTTGCGGCAGCCTTCGACCAGATGGGGTTCCCTCGAAGCCGCCTAGGGCCCTCGGGAATCCCACTGCAGGGCTTCGGGGGACAGCCCCTGCGGGCGCTGGGCCAAATAGGTCTTCAAGTCTCGTTCGGCCAAGATGACAATGTACGGGCCGAAGATGCCACCTTCAACGTGGTCGACCTTCCGCACCCCTACAATGCCATACTAGGGCGCCCAATCCTCAACTCCTTCGGCGCGGTACCACATCACGGCTATCTATGCATGAAGATCCCGGGTCCCCGGACCATCATCACCGTCCGAGGCGACCAGGATATGGCCCGGCGCGTCGAGCCAGGTACCAGGTATCCGCGTCGTGAAGCCCAACGGCGCTCTTAGAGCTGGCGTCACAGCGCGGGGGTCCGCGGGGCCGTCCAGAGGCGCCTTGGCGGGCCCTGCAGATGTCTAGCGACTAGAGGCTTCGGCCGCACCAAGGACAAACGGTTAGTATATCCGCCCCTTGTAATTGCTTACCCGCGCAAACGGGGATGTAATGAAGATCGCCGTTTGTCGCCAATCTTTCTTCATCACGCGCAAGTACGCGGCGGAGGCGCGCGCTGGCTTGGCCAGCGCGCACGCTCTCGCAGTATAAACAAAGACGCACGTTCGCGTGTGCACTCGCCGTAGCCAGGGGTACGGGACTGAGTATAAATCGAAGTCGCACGTTCGCATGTGCACTCACCGTAGCCAAAGGTGACGGTCGTGAGTATAAACAAAGACGCACGTTCGCGTGAGCACTCGCCGTAGCTAGGGGTACGGGACTGAGTATAAATCGAAGTCGCACGTTCGCGTGTGCACTCGCCGTAGCCAAAGGTGACGGGCCTGAGTATAAACAAAGACGCACGTTCGCGTGTGCACTCGCCGTAGCCAGGGGTACGGGACTGAGTATAAATCGAAGTCGCACGTTCGCATGTGCACTCGCCGTAGCCAAAGGTGACGGGCCTGAGTATAAACAAAGACGCATCGCGTGTGCACTCGTCGTAGCCAGGGGTACGGGACTGAGTATAAATCGAAGTCGTACGTCCGCGTGTGCACTCGCCGTAGCCAAGGGTGACGGCCCTGAGTATAAACAAAAGACGTGTGAGGGGACGCCCTCGCACGCACTCTACGGAGTATAAATAAGACGCGGATGTTCTCCCTGCGCACTCTACGGAGTCTAAACAAGACGCGAACTCCGCGCATGCCAGGGACCTCGTCCCTGTGCATACTCTGCGGAGTATAAATAGGACGTGGTTGTTGACCCCACGCACTCTACGGAGTGTAAATAAAACTACGGAGGCCCCCCACGCGTTTCGCAACGTGGGCGGAGGACACGAATATTAATCGCAGCGGAGCGAGGCTCACCCTAGCGTACTGCGGGAGGTAAGCGCGGCGCGTGTTGCTGAAGACACAGCACGCCAGAGGCTACTCCCGCCATGAGGAGCAAGAGGAACGGACCGTGCGCGCACTTCCACCCTCGCCCGTGCCAGTCTACGGACTATAAAAACGCGAAGTGCCGAGGTCCGCCTCCGCACCCGCCAGTCTACGGACCATAAAAAGGCGAAGTGCCGAGGTCCGCCTCTGCACCCGCTAGCCTACGGACTATAAAAAGGCGAAGCGGCGAGGTCCGCCTCCGCACCCGCCAGTCTACGACTATAAAAAGGCGAAGTGGCGAGGTCCGCCTCCGCACCCGCCAGTCTACGGACTATAAAAAGGCGAAGTGCCGAGGTCCGCCTCCGCACCCGCCAGTCTACGGACTATAAAAAGGCGAAGCACCGAGGTCCGCCTCCGGACCCGCCAGTCTACGGACTATAAAAAGGTGAAGTGCCGAGGTCCGCCTCCGCACCTGCCAGTCTACGGACTATAAAAAGGCGAAGTGCCGAGGTCCGCCTCCGTACCCGCCAGTCTACGGACTATAAAAAGGCGAAGCAGCGAGGTCCGCCTCCGCACCCGCCAGTCTACGGACTACAAAAAGGCGAAGTGCCGAGGTCCGCCTCCGCACACGCCAGTCTACGGACTATAAAAAGGTGAAGTGCCGAGGTCCGCCTCCGCACACGCTAGTCTACGGACTATAAAAGGCGAAGCGTCGAGGTCCGCCTCCGCGCCCGCCCGTCTACGGACTGTAAAAAGGTGAGGCGCCAAGGACTGCCCCCGCAAGCGCCGTTCTAAGGAACCCTTGCGCAACTACTTCGCCAACGGTGCGCGTCGAGCGCGGAGATCCCGTCCCCGCGCAGCATGTGGCGTACCGGTGAACCCGAAGTGGCATCAACACACAACGCATATCCTAAAATGCCAGAAAATCTGCATACCGGAAAAATCACACAAGTACAAATGTCCGGCAACATCCTTGCCGTTCTAAGCCGCTATCCCGCGGGCTCGTCCTTAACACGCGCTAAAGCTGGGGCCTCGCTCGAAGAAGGTCGGCCTGCCCAAAAGTTCAACGACTCCTCAGCCCTTTGCTAGCGTCGAAGGCGTCGCCGGGTCGCAAGGCCAGACGCGAGCAGTCGCCCCTAGCAAGGAAGCTGCCCGGGATGAAGGCAAGTAATCAGTTCGTGAAGCAAGCACACACTTTATTCATTCAATTAAGGGGCAGATGTTACAACGCACGCCCACACCTAGCCACGTTGGCGCCGCACCTGTGAGCCTTCGGCATCTCCGGAGGCCTTGGCGCCACCCTCGTCGCGCCGCGGGACTTCGTCTAGAAATTGGCCGAGGCTCCCCTCCCCATGAAGGGACTTCCAAAGCTCGACCTGCGCGGTGGCTATCCCGACGTAGTCCCAGATCCGCTCGTAGAAGAATTTGACGGGGTGGCGAGCGGCACGGATTTCACCGGACATGACTCCGGCCCCGCCGGGCATCTCCAGCTGAGGGTTCTCCAGCCCGGCGATGTGCGTGCAACCACGGTGCCGAAGGAGGGCGCACACCAGGCACGCAGCCACATAGGCACAGTGGTCGCCAAAGTTCGTCGCAGCCCCGCGCGCAACGTCGGCGGCATCATGGATCAAGCGAAGGGCCCGCAGCAACTCCTCCGGGCCGAAGGCGTGATCCGGCACCGCACCCACAAGTCTTTGGAGGTGGACTTCCAGCATTTGCAGGGCATCCCACGCAATGACCGAAGCCTCGCCAAGCGCCTGGTTGCGCTCTGCTAGAGTCGAGGCAAGCTCGCCCTTTTCCTTCTCCAGCAAGGCGACTTGCTGCAGAAGGCCGTCCCGCTCCGCCGCGAACTTTATCCGCACCGCCTCGGTGGCCGACTCCCGCACCGACGCGGCAGCCCCCTCGGCGTGTGCCTTCGCCTCGGCGCACTCCGCCTCAAGCTGGCGGATTCGGGCATCCTGGGCGGACTGAACCCCAGCGGCCTCGTGCAATTGCTCCTCGGCGGCCTGCAGCCTATCTTCCAGCGCCCTTTGCGCATGAACATAAGCCGTCTGCAGGGCCTGCCCCAGCACCAGGGTCTGTAGGGCAAAAAGTGATTCAGCAAGCGCAGCATGGTCGGGTGTTATCATATAACTACGTACTTACCCGCACCCCCGACACCTCGAAGCCGTCCCTCAGACGGTCCACCCCGTACGTGGGTAGCGCCTGCTGCCTGACGCTGGCGGCCGCGTCATCCGCAATGCCATGCCATGCCCTCAGCGTCTCCGGCGGGGGGACGAAGTCCGCGGGGCCAGAGCGCGGAACGCTCGTGCCAACAGCGCCGGAACCCTCACGTTCCGGCAAAGGCTCCTCCTCCGGGATAAGCGACGCTGCAGGCAAAAGTGCGTGTGAGCACACCACAAGGAGCAACAAAAATGTTCCAGGATAACCCATGCCAATTTAACCTCGGTGGCAGTCGGCGGAGTTTGGGAGCCTTCCCCCTAGTCCTAGGAACGGGAACAGTGGCGCAAGCCCCTTCCGGAGGTACGGTTCCGCAAGGAACAGAGGCTTCCGCGTTTACCGTCACCGCAGATCGCTACGGCAAGGTGGACGGCGTGGTCCGAGGCGTTGGAGGAACACGCGCCGTAGGGACCTCGGCATGGGTGTCGGAGTCCCACAAACTCCCGACGCCCGTCACCACAGTGAACCCCCTCGACGTTTGGTGGAGCCACGGCCGCAGGCACGGCCGTTTGGCCGGAATGGGGGGCAGCGCCCCCGTCTCAGCAACCACTGGGGGAACAGGCCCCGCGGCTGCAACACCCGGGGGCAAAAGCCCCTCGGCGGCAACCTCTGCGGGCGACGGCTCAGCTCCGGCCGCCGCCATAGGCAGAAGCCCAGCCCCACACGCCCCCAAAGAGGAGGCCGGAGGCTGCGCCTCCGGCGTCGCAGCGACCACGACCGAAGATTGCCTCTCCGGCATCGCAGCGGCCATGGCCGAAGGCTACGTCTTCGGCGTCGAGACGGTTGTCACCGAAGGTTGCGCCTCCGACGTCGTAGCCGCCACAACCGGGCGCCCCACTTCAACATTGTCGGCCGGCTCGGGTCCCGTCTCGACGACCGCAAGGGGATGCGAGACTTCCTCCCTCTGGCGGGCTGTCGTGAGCCCGTCGTCCGGGACGCCCCCGGAGGACACCTCACCCCCGGCGTCCCCAGCCTCCAAGCCTGAGTCGGCATATCTCGCCGAATCCGACTCTGTGTCGGCCGCGCCGGGGGCAGCAGCAGGCGCGGCTGCGATGCCAAGAACGACAGACGCTCTGCCTCGGCCCCTTTTGCGAGACGGCGCCTTCGTCTTCGCAGCACCGGCGTCTTGAGGTTGCGAAGACGGACAAGGGCGGTCCGGCACGGCACGGCAAGGCCCAAGGCCTCGCACACATGATTTATCCGCCCCAGCCCCGCCGACGCAGTTGCGGACGAGCGCTGCTCGTGTTCCCTGCCGGTATACAGCCCGAGGAACACGCGCACGAGTTGCTCCGCGTCATCCAAGCTAATCTTTAAATTAAAGCAGAAGAAAAGGGGGGTGAATACGTAACACGCTACGCGCGGACAAAAGGAGCGAGGCGGTCGGCACTTACGAGGGTTGGGGGCGCCGGCAGTACGCAGACCGACGGCTCAACGTTGTCGTCTCGACGACTCTCAACGGCAAGGCGCCAGCCGCTCGCAAGCGGCGCCACGCCGTACATCACGAACTCTTCGGCAAGGTCGCGCATATTAAAGCGGGCCGCCAAGCCCACGAGTCGTCGGGCTAGTCGCCTGTCTTCGTCGTCCAGTGTTCGGCCGGGCGAAGTCTTGAACGCGATCGGCCGCCCCGTGCACTCGAGGCCGCTCCCGCTCTCTACATGGTGGTAGAACCACCGCTTCATCCACTGGGACTCCCACTTCCCGCGAGTCGAATTCGCGGGGAAAAGCTTGGTGCAGGACGGCCGGAGAAGGAAGCTAACACTGCCAAAGTTCGACAGTGTCCCGCCCTTCCGATCTTTGGGCTGGCACCGTGCCTCGTGCAGATAGGCAAACAAAGAAGAGTTGGGCCAGCACGCTCCCGAACGCAAAGCCCAACTGTATACGGCAAGTCGGGCCACGGCGTTTGGAGTTAGCTGCGCCAGTTCCAGCCCGAAGGTCCGTAGCACGTCGCCCACAATAGCCGCCGCCAGGATGCGAAGCCCTGCATCCAAGAAGGCGACGAAAATGATCGCCTCGGATGGCTCGGGGTGCGGCTCGGTCTCGTCGGGGGTGGGCAGTCGTACCGCCTGGCGATCGGAAAGCTTCCCTCGCGCAGCAGTCGCTGGATGGCCTTCTCGGTCACAAGAGAAAGGCCCAACTCACTGGAGAACGAGCCTTCCTTCTCCGTCGCCAGCCACCACTTGTCTGCCGCCGCCGGGTCGCGCTCGCTCAGCGAGTACTTCACCACTAGCGGCGACGGTCGCCGGCGAATGCCAGAGCCACCAACCGCATGGCCGCTCTTACCACCGAAGGCCATCGCTTCCCACAAAGAGATTGAAGCGGTGAAAATATCGCGAAAGTGTAGAGGGCGGAGCAGACAGGAAAGAGGGCGTAAAGGTGCGGGGATGCTGTTACGGGGTGTTATTTCAAGCCACCTCGCCCATGCCGCCGCTACCGAAGCGTCGCAACGATCCGCGTGCCGGATGCAACCGCAGCGGTGTGAAGGTCCGCCCCGCACGATTCCCCGTAACCAAAGACGAGGCGTCGTGGCGATACACGCCACACGCGACCGCAGAACCAAGGACCGTCAATGCAAGCGGTCACGATCACGCAATCCCAGACCCACCGCGGTGCTCCAGTTACAAACCGCCGCGTGCCCTAACCACGTGAACGGACACGGCACAACGCAGCAACCCGCCTTTTGGCAGGCTAGGCGTCGGTACGGTCCCAGCCGCCATTAAAGGCGCTCTACCGGACCGAAAGGGACAAACTCCAATTCCGCCTTCGGCTCCAGCAAGCGCGCGCGTCTACTTCGAACCAGGTGCCAGCCTCCGCTGCCACCCGTTCGAAGGGTAGGGAACGGAGCGCGCGCGCCTTGGCTTCGAACTAGGCACCAGCCTCCGCTGCCACCCATTCGAAGGGCAGGGAACGGAGCGCGCGCGCCTCGGCTTCGAGCTAGGCGCCAACCTCCGCTGCCACCCGGTCGAAGGGTAGGGGACAGAGCGCGCGCGTCTACTTCGAACCAGGTGCCAGCCTCCGCTGCCACCCGTTCGAAGGGTA
Source organism: Dendrocalamus latiflorus (assembly GCA_017311315.1). Classification (NCBI taxonomy): domain Eukaryota; kingdom Viridiplantae; phylum Streptophyta; class Magnoliopsida; order Poales; family Poaceae; genus Dendrocalamus; species Dendrocalamus latiflorus. Next base: position 7,666,014 of record CM029675.1, read on the forward strand.
GGGAATGGAGCGCGCGCGCCTCGGCTTCGAACTAGGCGCCAGCCTCCGCTGCCACACGTTCGAAAGGCAGGGCACGGAGCGCGCGCGCCTCGGCTTCGAGCTAGGCGCCAGCCTCCGCAGCCACCCGGTCGAAGGGTAGGAAACGGAGCGCGCGCGCGTTTACTTCAAACCAGGCGCCAGCCTCCGCTGCCACCCGTTCGAAGGGTAGGGAACGGAGCACGCGCGCCTTGGCTTCGACCTAGGCGCCAGCCTCCGCGGCCACCCGTTCAAAGTGTAGGGAACGGAGCGCGCGCGCCTTGGCTTCGAACTAGGCGCCAGCCTCCGCTGCCACCCGTTCGAAGGGCAGGGAACGGAGCACACGCGCCTCGGCTTCGAGCTAGGCGCCAGCCTCGGCTGCCACCCGGTCGAAGGGCAGGGAATGGAGCGCATGCGCCTCGGCTTCGAGCTAGGCGCCAGCCTCCGCTGCCACCCGGTCGAAGGGTAGGGAACGGAGCGCGCCCGCCTCGGCTTCGAGCTAGGCGCCAGCCTCCGCTGCCACCCGTTCGAAGGGTAGGGGACGGAGCGCGCGCGCGTCTACTTCGAACCAGGCGCCAGCCTCCGCTGCCACCCGTTCGAATGGTAGGGGACGGAGCGCGCACGCGTCTACTTCGAGCTAGGCGCCAGCCTCCGCTGCCACCCGTTCGAAGGGTAGGGAACGGAGCGCGCGCGCCTCGGCCTCGAGCTAGGCGCCAGCCTCCGTTGCCACCCAGTCGAAGGGTAGGGAACAGAGCGCGCGCGCCTTGGCTTCGACTTAGGCGCCAGCCTCCGCTGCCACCCGGTCGAAGGGTAGGGAACGGAGCGCGCACGCCTCGGCTTCGAGCTAGGCGCCAGCCTCCGCTGCCACCCGTTCGAAGGGTAGGGGACGGAGCGCGCGTGCGTCTACTTTGAACCAGGCGCCAGCCTCCGCTGCCACCCGTTCGAAGGGTAGGGAACGGAGCGCACGCCTCGACTTCGACTTAGGCGCCAGCCTCCGCTGCCACCCGTTCGAAGGGTAGGGGACGGAGCGCACGTGCGTCTACTTCAAACCAGGCGCCAGCCTCCGCTGCCACCCATTCGAAGGGTAGGGGACGGAGCGCGCGCGCGTCTACTTCAAACCTGGCGCCAGCCTCCGCTGCCACCTGTTCGAAGGGTAAGGGACGGAGCGCGCACGCGTCTACTTCAACTAGGCACCTTCCATCCCAGACCTCGGGCTCCCCAACCACAAGCTTGGAGAAATTCACAGGCCGCAGGGGACGGAGGGGGCCAAAGGACTCGGCGACATGGCTTCGGCCCTGTGAAGCCCTTCACCATGAGAGGCTCCTGTTGTAGGGGTGGCCCCCACCTAAGCCCAGCAGGCCTGTTAGGAGGTTATAAGAACCAGAGTAACATGTGTAATGACATAAGTGCCCCTATTGGGGATGTACGGATGTAAGGGCATAACTGTAAAAGCATACTCCATGTGAATATATATATCAGGATGATGGGGAGGGTGAGGCAGAACACTCCCACCTCTCCACTACCATCTCTCTCTCTGTTTGGTTAGTAACCACAACACATCCATATGTAGAACGTCCAAAACGGAGCCCGGATATGATCTGGGCGTCCGTTTAATGCGGCCTGGTCCTGGACTCCGAATTGGATTCGAAGTCGGCTTGAGTTTGCCCTCCAACATGATTCGACCACCCTTGCTGAACTTGTGCGTCTCGTAGTCCTTCTCCAAGTACTTCCAGGTCCTCTCCATGGTTCCTAATCATAATTAAATCATTAGGTAGCAATCGATTCTCAAATAAACAAAAAGAAGTACTTAGGAACGAGCTCACCTGTAAATTCAATTGTCGGGCACGAGCTCTAGTGATTGGTCCTTGAATGTCAAGTGGAGGAGTGTTGTGTGTATCCGAAGAAGTGATGTCCTCATCATCCTCCCCCTCTTGAAGCGGAATTGTCCTCAACTCAGCCTCATCTTCTTCTCCCAAGTATGGCTTCAAATCTGAAATGTTAAAGGTGGGACTAACCCCAAACTCGGGAGGCAACTCAAGTGTATATGCATTATCATTTACCTTCTCAACTATCTTAAAAGGACCAGCAGCTCTAGGCATCAATTTTGACTTTCTTAACTCAGGAAATCTATCCTTTCTCAAGTGCAACCAAACAAAATCACCCGGTTCAAGTTTAACTTCATTTCTACCTTTACTACCAGTAATCCTATATTTTTCATTCATCTTTTCAATGTTTGCCTTAGTAGTCTCATGCATTTTGACAATAAAATCAGCACGCTCCTTAGCATCATTATGAACTCTCTCACTAGTAGGCAAAGGTAAAATATCAATAGGGGCACGTGGATTGAATCCATACACTACCTGAAAAGGACTTACCTTGGTGGTGGAGTGTTCCGCTCGATTATATGCGAACTCAACATGCGGCAAACACTCTTCCCACAGCTTCAAATTATTCTTCAAAACAGCTCTCAACTTGGTAGACAATGTGCGGTTCACCACCTCAGTTTGGCCATCAGTTTGTGGGTGACATGTTGTAGAGAATAACAACTTTGTACCCAACTTGTTCCATAGAGTACGCCAAAAGTGACTCAAGAACTTGGCATCACGATCTGAAACAATAGTAGAAGGCATACCATGCAAACGAACTATATCTTTGAAAAAGAGGTCAGCAATACGAACGGCATCATTGGTTTTATGACATAGTATAAAGTGAGCCATCTTAGAAAAGCGATCCACAACAACAAAAATGTTATCCCTCCCCCTCTTAGTCCTAGGCAATCCTAAAACAATGTCCATAGAAATATCTGCCCACGGAATAGAAGGAATAGGAAGAGGCATATATAAACCATGTGGATTCAAGCGAGACTTAGCTTTTTGACATGTAGTGCAGCGAGCCACAAACCGCTCAACATCTCGCCTCATCCTTGGCCAAAAGAAGTGTGTGGCCAGAATATCCTCCATCTTCTTAGCACCAAAATGTCCCATCAAACCGCCTCCATGCGCCTCCTGCAACAACAAAAGACGAACGGATCCAACTGGAATGCATAGGCGGTTAGCTCTAAACAAAAACCCATCATTGATCATGAATTTATTCCATGCTTGTCCCTCTTTACAATGCAACAACACGTCCTTAAAATCAGCATCAAAAGCATATTGTGCTTTAATAGGTTCAAGACCAAAAATGCGACAATCAAGTTGAGACAACATGGTATAGCGTCGAGACAAAGCATCAGCAATCACATTATCTTTCCCTTTCTTGTGTTTAATGACATAAGGAAAAGATTCAATAAATTCAACCCACTTAGCATGTCTACGATTCAAATTGGTTTGACTACGAATATGCTTAAGTGATTCATGATCGGAATGAATGACAAATTCTTTAGGCCATAAATAGTGTTGCCACATCTCTAAAGAACGAACAAGAGCATACAATTCTTTATCATACGTGGAATAATTAAGAGTAGGACCATTCAATTTTTCACTAAAGTAGGCAACAGGTTTGCCTTCTTGCATCAAAACACCACCAATACCAATTCCGCTAGCATCACATTCGAGCTCAAAAGTCTTACCAAAATCCGGAAGTTGGAGCAATGGTGCGTGTGTAAGCTTGTCCTTCAAAAGATTAAAGGACTCCTCTTGTGATGGCCCCCAATGGAACACGACGCCCTTCTTTGTCAACTCAATCAATGGTGTCGCAATGGTGCTGAATTCTTTGACAAAGCGGCGATAAAATCCTGCAAGGCCAAGAAAACTCCGCACTTGGGAGACCGTCGTGGGCGTGGGCCAACTCCATATCGCCTCCACCGAGGCACTATCAACCTCAATTCCCTGTGGAGTCACAACATAGCCAAGAAAAGAGACTCGATCCATGCAAAAGGTGCACTTCTCAAGGTTACCAAACAAACGTGCATCTCTCAAAGTATTAAAAACAGCACGTAAGTGATTCAAATGTTCATCCATGGACTTGCTATAAATCAAGATATCATCAAAATAAACGACCACAAATTTGCCAATGAAAGGACGTAAAACCTCGTTCATTAATCTCATGAAAGTGCTAGGTGCATTAGTTAAACCAAAAGGCATGAATAACCACTCATACAAGCCGAACTTAGTTTTAAAAGCAGTTTTCCATTCATCGCCAAGTTTCATTCTTATTTGGTGGTATCCACTACGCAAGTCAATCTTTGTGAAAATTAGACCACCACACAACTCATCAAGCATGTCATCGAGCCTAGGAATAGGATGACGATACCTTATAGTAATGTTGTTAATGGCTCTACAATCTACACACATACACCAAGAACCATCTTTATTGGGAACCAAAAGAACAGGAACAGCACAAGGACTAAGGCTCTCACATACGTACCCACGGTCCAAAAGGTCTTGGACTTGTCGCTGGATCTCCTTAGTCCCTTCAGGATTGGTCCTGTACGCCGCACGGTTTGGCAAACTCGCTCCAGGGATCAAGTCAATCTGGTGCTCAATCCCTCGAATGGGTGGAAGTCCTGGAGGTATCTCATCAGGGAAAGCATCTCTAAACTCTTGCAAAAGGTTAGTGACAGGAGCAGGCAAAGTGCAAGGCATATTATCAAGAGAAAATAAAGCATCTTTGCATACAAAAGCATAGCATGTATCATTAACATCATCAATTTCAGCAAGGTCTGATTTTGTGCCAAGCATAACAGAATTTTTCAAATGGATTACTTGCTGTTTTTCAGATTTATCATGTTCCTTTGTATCATTAGCAGCAGCAACTCTCTCCCTATCGGCCTCTATAATCTCAGCTGGGGTCAAAGGCAGTAAAGTAACTTTCTTTCCCTTATGCATAAAAGTGTATTTGTTACTACTACCATGGTGTAAAGCATCATTATCAAATTCCCAAGGTCGACCCAATAAAAGAGAGCATGCTTGCATGAGAACCACATCACAATCAACATGATCAGCATAAGCACCAATGGAAAAATGGACTTGGCATGTTTGCATTACCTTAGCTTTTCCAGAGTCATTTAACCACTGAATATGGTATGGATGTGGATGTGGTCGCGTGGTCAAGTCAAGCTTCTTGACCAAATCAGAACTCACCAAGTTGTTGCAGCTTCCTCCATCAATGATGACACATGCGCGCCGGTTCTTGATTGCGAAGAAAGTCTGAAACAAATTATGGCGTTGAAGCTTATCGGGTTGTTGTACCTGTGTGCTGAGGACTCGCTGCACAATGAAGCTCCGTAGCGTCGCTGTGGACGCCCCACCAAGGACCAGGTCGTCATCACCACCGCCATTAGCGTCCGAGGCAGCAGCAACATCATCATCGTCCTCGACATCCGAAGTGCTGATGTATCCTCCATCTTCTGTGGCGATGTATGCCCGTTGGCTAGGGCAATTCTTCTGCACATGACCAAGCCCATGGCAGCGGTGGCACTGAATGTTGGAGGAGCGGCCCGTTGAAGCCACGGAAGAAGAACTCTTGGCTGGATTCTGCAAAGAATTTTTTGTAGAATCTGCAAGGCGTGTCGTGGAAGGTCGCTTCGGTGGCGTTGCTGCAAATTTGTTCACAGGTGGTGGAGGAGAACGAAAACTCGAAGAAGACTTGGGCAGTCCCGTCGATGTAGTCGTTCGCGGCGTGTAGAAGGGTCGTCCGGTGCTTGCCTTCGCTGATTCCTTGCATCCCTGCAATTCTTTTTCTGCAAGCATAGCAAGCTGGAACAACTGGTTGACAGTAGTAAAATTTTTATAATCAACAATGTCTTGAATTTCATGTCGTAACCCCCCGTAAAAACGACAAATCTTATCCTTCGTTTCCTCAACTACCCCACAACGCACCATACCCTTTTGAAGCTCAGCATAATAGTCCTGAACAGAACTATCACCCTGTTCTAAGCGCTGCAATTTTTTTTCTCAAATCACGTTTATATGAGGGAGGAACAAAACGATTACGCATAGCTTCTTTTAATCGCTCCCATGTATCAGGTTGTACGCGCATGGTACCCAGTTCATTCCACCAGATAATAGCGAAGTCCTTAAACTCACTAGTAGCTTGTCTAACTCTATGTTGTTCAGGAAGCAAGTGAGAATTAAACTTTTGCTCTACCGTCATCTCCCAATCAAGATATTTTTCAGCATCATAAAGACCAGAAAAAGATGGAATGGTAAACTTGACTTTAGCAAAAGGGTCGTCATTACCATGACGGTTATGGTTATTACCTCCCATACCATGTCGGTTTTGCTGAAGACGCCAACGTAGTCGTGCATCTTGTGTCGCCCGCTGATCAATGTTGCCGTCCGCATCATACACTATGTCATCATCATGATGATGGCCGTCATTGACAGGTGGCAGGCGTGCCTCCAATGTGTCCATCCGACCAGTGAGGTCAGCCATCCGCCGCTCCACCCGCTCAATGCCTTCCGTGGTGTTCAATTGGGCAATGGCGGTGACGATGGTGTCCATTCTCGCGCCGAGTTCAGTGAATGAAGCATTTTGTTTGTCGAGCGCAGCTTGTAGCTGGCCGCGACTAACACACTCGTTGAAATCAACCGGTGTCCCGTCCTCGTCGTCTCCTGCCATGGTTAGTGGAAAAAACAGGGAAACAAAAGGATTATCCCTATCAACTACAAAGTAAGGACAGTGGGAACCCGCAAAGGAAGTGGCTTACCAAGCTCTTACAAGTGTTCTTACCAAAGCAGCAGGTGGTACAACCGGTGGCTGGTTCGTGATACCATGTCGAGCGTGGGTACGATTGCAAGAGTCAAAAATTGTGCTATCCGGAAGTAGGTATATGGAGCTTGGCGGGCCAAATATGTTAGTGGAACACAAATCAATAACAAATAGTAATGCTGAATAAATGTCCAAAGCACTGGTCCTAGTTGCTGGTCTAAATGTATCCTATAGCAGGTATGATAAAGAACAAGACTAGAATATGAAAGCAAAGACAGCAACAAAGATGGCTAGGCAATGAGGAAGCTTAATTCAGCATAAGCACAAAACAAATGAAGCTATTTCACCTAAAATTGTGCTCTCCCTTTTTTTAGTGACAGATAGCACGCTCGCAATAAGCCCTAGGTGCCGAAATTTTTTTCTTTTTTGTTATATTTTTTCACAGAGCAGAGCACAGAAATAGAAACCACACAATGTTTCACCTCAATCTGATGTAAGGTGTGGCCTACAGAAAATGATGAATGTGTTGTGAATTCGGTAATGAAATTTCGGAGCTCGAGTATTGCACTTTCCAGGCCGAATTTGGGCAAAATAAATTCGTCGAACCCAACAAAGTGGGGAGTTTCGGATGAAAAATTTAATTTCACCCAATTTCAAAAAAAAATCACCTGATTTTGAGTTCGTATGCGAAAGTTACGGTCGTTTGAAGAAGGGACTCCGAGTTATGGTTGCTGTGGAGGCCGAAACGAAATCGGGTGGAGGAAATTGGTGGAAACTGGGGGCGGAAGCTCAGGGAAAAGTGGGGGATGGTGCTGGGTGATCACGGGATGCGATGGATGTCTCAAAACAGAGGGTGGGAAAACAAAAATTGACGGCTAGGGTTTGTATGAGAGGTAGCGGAAGCAAGACAACCCGAAACAAAACACGATCTAAACCAGCAACACAACTCGACTAAGGACACAAACTCAACACTACGGACTTTGAAATCAAATTTTGCAAAAGGCTAAACGAGATCTGGGACAGGGAACAACCTATGACTACAATTTTTTTAGGGCTTTTTCTTGGACTCTAGGATGAAACCGAAAACAACAAAGGTAGGATAACTCGAACCTGAAGGAACACCTGAAAATCTGATTACCACTTGATAGGAACGGGGTCCCAATGTTCCAATAGGTTCTGGATATGTTCGATTTGGTGGAGGCGCGACACAAATCGATCCGGCTTCCGAACAACACGTTCCGAACCCTGCAATCGCAGCACCACGTCTCCTCAGGTTATCAACCGTGCGCAGCCCGGCTGACCACGCCAAGAAGGCTAATCCTCGCCTGCGAATCAAAGAACACAAGCAAGAACAAGGAAGAACACAACTGAATTGCAGATGTACTGATTTAGCACTCGAAAGTTGGGGTCTCACAAACCGATGAACGGCGAAACTGTTCAAAGACAGAATTAATCTAAGCAAAACCCCAAACCCTAATGGTGGGGGTGGCGACTGAATATAAAGGAGTGAGGGGCATGCAAAACCCCTGGACACGCCCTAATGGGCTCCAACACGATACAAAGCCGAACCGCCCAAAAGACGGTGACGCAGCACCCTGATAGATTCTGAACGCCCAATTTTTTTGACGATTCCCGTTGACTCAGAAGGAATTTTGTCATGGGACCAGAGCCATTGGAAATGTTGTCTCCTAATATTTCCATCCATATGTAGAACGTCCAAAACGGAGCTCGGATGCGATCTGGGCATCCGTTTTAGTGCGGCCTGGTTCTGGACTCCGAATTGGATTCGAAGTCAGCTTGAGTTGGCCCTCCAACATGATTTGACCGCCCTTGCTGGACTTGTGCGTCTCGTAGTCCTTCTCCAAGTACTTTCAGGTCCTCTCCATGGTTCCTAATCATAATTAAATCATTAGGTAGCAATCGATTCTCAAATGAACAAAAAGAAGTACTTAGGAACGAGCTCACCTGTAAATTCAATTGTCGGGCGCGAGCTCTAGCGATTGGTCCTTGAATGTCAAGTGGAGGAGTGTTGTGTGTATCCGAAGAAGTGATGTCCTCATCAGGTTGTCTTGACAGGGGTAAAATGTGCGACCTTGCTCAACCTGTCAATTACAACCCATATGGAGTCGTATCCTGATTTGGTTCATGGAAGTCCTGTGATAAAGTCCATTCCGACTTCTTCCTACTTCCACTGAGGTACTTGTAATGGCTGTAGCAATCCTGCTGGCCTCTGGTGTTCAGCCTTCACTCTTTGACATACATCACAGCAGGCAACATGCTCGGCGATGTCCCTCTTCATACGTGGCCACCAGTACCACTGCTTCATATCCTGATACATTTTGGTACTCCCGGGGTGGAGAGAGTACGCAGAGCTATGAGCTTCTCTGAGTATCAGGTCCTTGAGATCCTTCTGATGGGGTACAAAGATACGTGTCCCATATCTCAGTGCACCTTGTTGATCCACAATCATCTTGAGAGCCTTCCCTTCTTCCATTAGTCTCTTCATTCTTAAGGTGGTTGAGTCTTCCTTTTGTGTAGCTATGATCTTCTCTTCTATACTTGGTTGCACTTCTATTGCGGCTAAGGTGCCTTCCTCTACTATCTCCAAGTTCAGTGCAGTTAACTCCTTGTATAGCTCGGGTTGCTGTTCTTGAACCATGAGGTTATTGCAATAGGCCTTACGGCTTAAACATCTGCTACCACATTAGCTTTTCCTGGGTGGTAGTGGACACTTAGGTTGTAATCCTTAATCAATTCCAACCATCTTCTCTGCCTCAGGTTAAGGTGTGACTGTGTAAAGAAGTACTTGAGGCTCTTGTGATCTGTGTATATATCACAATGGTTGCCAATCAGATAATACCTCCAAATCTTTAGGGCATGCACCACTAAAGCTAATTCCAAGTTATGGGTTGGGTAATTTGCTTCATGAGGCCAAAGCTGTCTGGATGCATATGCCACAACTCTGCCTCCTTGCATCAGTACGCATTCAAGCCCTTGTTGTGAGGCATCACAATACACCTCAAAGTCTTTGCGTACATCTGGTAGGACTAGCACAGGAGTGGTAGTCAATCTCTTTTTCAACTCCCGAAAGCTTTCTTCACAGGCCTTGGTCCATTCAAACTTCTGCTCCTTCTTGAGTAGCTGTGTCATTGGTCTGGCAATTCGGGAAAATTCCTCTATAAACCTTCTGTAGTACCCTGCCAATCCAAGAAAACTCCTCACTTCCGTGATGGAGGTGGGCTGCTTCCATTCCATTACTGCCGCTATTTTGGCGGGGTCAACAGATATTCCTCCTGCTGACACTATATGCCCCAAGAAGCTGATATCACTTAGCCAGAATCACACTTGCTGCACTTGGCATATAGCTTATGCTCCTTTAGCTTCTCCAATACTAGGCGTAGATGTTCAGCATGCTCTTCCGCATTCTTGGAGTAAACAAGGATATCATCAATGAACACCAGTACAAACTTGTCCAGATACTCCATTAACACCTTGTTCATGAGGTTCATAGAGTAAGTTGGGGCATTTGTTAGACCAAAAGACATGACCGTAAACTCATATAGTCCATATCTAGTGGTAAAAAGTGGTCTTGGGTATATCCTCAGCTCTAATTTTTAGCTGATGATAGCCTGACCTCAGATCTATCTTGGAGAATACGGTGGCTCCACCAAATTGATCAAACAAATCATCAATTCTAGGAAGGGGGTACTTATTCTTGATGGTCATCTCATTCAGGGCTCGGTAATCCACACACATCCTAGCAGTGCCATCCTTCTTCTTTACGAACAAAACTGGAGATCCCCAAGGTGAGGAACTAGGTTTGATGAATCCTTTTTCCTGCAGTTCATGAAGTTGTTTCTTCAATTCTTCCAACTCTTCTACTGTCATTCTATACGGCCGCTTGGAAACTGGAGCAGCTCCTGGCTTCAGGTTGATAACAAACTCCAGGTCTCTATCTGGGGGCATGCCTGGCAGTTCTTCGGGAAATACTTTGAGATAGTCCTGCACTACTATCATTCCTTCGAGGGGTATGTCTTCACAATAATATACTGCACGTCCCCACCGGTATGATCGGTCCACTTTTACATTTATGGTCATTCCGGGACACTTGGTCAGTTTCACTATCCTGATGGCACACTCTATGACTCCATGGTGTCTAGCTAACCAATCCATTCCTAATATAATATCCAGGGTCTGGGAGCTTAGTACTATCAAGTTTGCTTGAAAGTCACACTTCTCCATAGTAACTTCTACCCCAAGGCATACTAGGCTAGCAGTGATTATACCAGCTGGTGAGTTAAGTACCAGTGGTTTCTTTAGAGGATAGACAGGTAACCTCAATTTATCAGCATACCCCTTGGATATAAATGAATGCGAAGCCCCAGAATCAAAGAGAACTTGTGCAGGTATTGTTTTGACAGAGAACGTAGCCATCAGAACTCCAACAGCCTTCTGAGCCTCCTCTACTGAGATGTGGTTGACCCTTCCACAGTTTGGGGTTGATGCAGTCCTGTTGGATTGGGGGGTTTGGTTCCCTTTGCTGGGCGCTGATGCTTGGCCTCGAGTAGGAGTGGTCCCTAAGTTGAACTTCACTGGAGTGGTCTGTCGCTACGGGCAGCTATAGGCAAAATGGCCCTTTTCCCGCAGCTATAGCAGTTGAGGGAGGCAGTAGGATTGTCCCACCGGACTGGCCTACGGGACGTGGAGTTTGGAAAGAATTGCCGCTTGGACGAAATGCTGGACTGGGACTCTTGGGTTGGGTTGATCCTGAGAAAGAAGAGTTGCTGAAAAACTTCTGTATGAACCTTCCATAGGGTCGCTGAGCCACTTGCTTGTGCTTGCAGCTAGCCACCAGGCTTTTCTTCTCATTTTCGAGGACTATTGCCTTATTCACCAGTTGGTGAAAACTGGTGAAGTCCTGAATGATAAGTTGTACACGTAGTTCTTCATTCATCCCTACGAAGAACCTGTCAATCTTCTCTTCTTCATCCACTACATCCTTTGGGGCGTAGCGGGCAAGTTGATTAAACTTGGTGAGTATTCACTGGCGGACATGCTGCCTTGCTTTAGTGTGCGGAACTCATTCTTTTTCATCCACATTACACCAGCTGGGATGAAGTTGGCCTTGAAGGCAGCCTTAAACTATGCCCATGATATAACCTCCGTGCTAGCTCCTGCGGGGGTGTCCTCATGTCCCTTAGCAGCCAGATAATTTTCCCACCAGGCGGCTGCGGCTCCCTGGAGTTGGTGGGTAGCAAAAATTACTTGGTCATTCTCCGCAGTCTTGACTAAACGAAGTTTCCTCTCTATGTCCCGTAGCAAATCCTCCGCTTCAAGAGGCTCATCGGCCCCAGCAAAAGTAAGTGGGCGCGTCCTTATGAAGTCGCCAAGGTCGGAGCTGTGAGTGTTGGCGCTGGGCTGCTGGCCTGCATAGATAGCTTGCAGGAGTTGCGTCTGCTGTGCCATCACTTATGCCAATGAAGGGTCGGCTGGTGGGGGTGGAAGATTCACCCCATGACTTGGGCCTCTACCCCTACCAATGGGCTGTGTGTCCTGATTGGCCTCCACTTCGGCCTGTATATCGGGGTTGGCACCGACCTGAGCGCGAGTGACTCTGTGGTTAGCCATCTGCAGGTATTGTGATGTATTTTAAATTCTTGCTCTAATCATATAAGAGATCATAAATTCAAAATAGCCACATGGAAGATCCACATCAAACAAAACAAACGACCAAAAGAATTTTTTTTAACACAAGGCAACTTCATTTAACATAAATAACACATTACATAGCCAGTTTTAGGGTTCTTAGACCACAATGGACTTTTACGAGTACATTACACACTTAAAGTTCATAACAACACCAGTACATGACTGGGATCTAACATAACACGCTAATACCACAATAGGGGCCTGTGCTTGCTGACACTAACCAACCTACAGCAAGCACCATACTGATCTGCCTACTCCTCCATAAATCCAGCACCTGCGCAAGAGGGGTTGTAATCTGGCGACCGAGAGCGGGACCTGCTACCGCTGAACTCCGAAGGATCAGAGTCAGAGTAGGAGCGTGAAGTGCTGCGCCTGCGAAGAGTCTCTCCCCAGCGCAGAGCGGACTGTGGTCCTGGGGGTCGCACGCTCATGCGTGAGGTGAGTCTCGTATGAGGTCCTCCTGACCCTGGCTGGGGTGGTGCTGGGGCTGCATCTAGTGTGGTGCCCTGTTGGAGCTGGGCATGGGCAGCTGCTGTCTCCGCCTTGGCCTCTGCCAGGGCCTTCTCGCATTGGGCGAGCTGCTCTCGGAGGGTCGCCACCTCGGTGTGTCTGGCGACTAGGTGTTGCCGGAGAGAAGTTATCTCCTCTAGGGCGACAGTGTGAGCCATCCCCATAACCCTGGTAAGGTCGACCTGATGCATGAGCATAGGGTCATCCTCAGTGGTCGGCATGTATGTCGAGTTATATCGTGCACCCTCTTTTTCTGGATCCTCAGTGGCCGCAGCGAACAGGGGCGAGAGAGAGGAGAGTTGGGCAGGGTTGGTGGCCGGCCTGGCTCCTCTTTTCTCTTTTTGTTTTTATTTTCTTTTTGTTTTATGGCATACTTTTGTATATATGTGTAAATGGCATTCTTGTTTTATACATTCCCTCTTGCTCTCCTTAGGTATATTTTTGGCACTAAATCTGTAGGTGCCAGAATTTTGGTATATATATATGTATATATCTATATATGTTGGTATTTTATTTACTCGCTACTATTGCTATTCATGCCATTATTTCCCAAGGATGACAGTTTATATTTTAAGTCAAATTTCTCCCTTCCTTTTCTGGATCATCTTTTCAGATTTGAATTCTAAATCCTAATTCTCTATTATTTAAATATGTTTGTTCTTTTCTTGAGTCAATTAGCTTTTTGGAGCCTCAACCAAATTTTAGAAAACACCATAAAAATCCAAACTCAAATAAAATATATTGCAAAATAACTCAGAGGCTTCATATTTTACAAATTTAAATTTTCAGGATGTTACATGAATCGTGCCGCGAGAAGATACAGCTAAAGACGTTGCAAGAACTAGCTCCCACCTGATGATGCTTGAAGGGTTTTGATTGCACACCAACATGTTGTTTCCCAACTAGCCACATTGATGACAATTCCATGTCTAGGAGCACTTGGAAGCACGATGTCCATTACCACTTTAGGACCAAAATGGCAATAGAGGCGGGGTGAATGATGCCTTCAAATCGCCCCAAGTATTCACACACTACTTCTTCTCCGATAGCTATGAAAGCTATGAAGCAAGAGAATAGATGCCTATTGGAGACTGAAAAGAGCTCAAGCAAACAAGAAAATCATGGAAACAGGGAAATAGTCCAGAGAGCAGCCAATCTGGTCAGACCGCCAATGTAGGGCCAGTATAACCGCTTGAGCCGTGCTGGTCTAACCGCTGGTGTGATAGCGGTCTGACTGCCATTACACCTCCGGTCTGACCGCCGATGACCGAGCGGTCTGACAGCCTAACCCTAGCGGTCTGACCGGGAAACAGGATCAGTTTCGGTTTGGGTTTTGAAACTTAATTTCTATAGACGTAAAATAGAGAGCATAATACTGAACAGGCGACAAGAAGCTTCTCTAAAACTACTGACCAACCACTGAACAAACAAAAGACAAGAAACAAAAGAGAAAGGCAAACCAAAAAGAAGAGAGATCAGGCGGCAAAAAGAAAATAGAAAGCAGCTGAAGACTTTATCGGAACAATAACTACTAAAGAGATGAAGGAAAACTGAAACCAAGGAAGATCGATTGCTGCTCTTCTCATGCCAAATGATTGGGACTTCAAACTAAATAGCAGATCGACCTTAGAAGACAAGGAAATTCAAACCAAAAACAATTCGGCTGAAAATGAACACAGACCGAGATTGAACCTAAAAACTAAGATGCTTGAATAGAAATTGAGACCAAATGCTGAACATCTTAGGATTCTCATATCTATTTGAAGGACCGAAATGGCGACAGAGGGGGGGTGAATGGAGCCCATTAAAACTTGCCCCCAAGAAATCACAAAAACTTCGTCTCCAATCAGAAGAGATAAAACTACAATAGTGACAACCATCAGAAGCGAGATCTACCCTTAGAACAGCGGCAGTCATGACCAAAGGGAGCATGAGGACGAAAATTAGAAAACTCGGAAAAACCAAGTTCTCGATGCTGCCCAAAACCATCAGAAGCATCTGAAACAAACCTAGACCTCGTGTTGGTCTTAGGTGCACTCAAGGTCTGGGGCTGACCCTGAATACGCCTAAGAGCTGCAACACGGTCTCTCTGCGCGATCCTGGCGCGCCTGAAGCATCGATCGATCAAGTGTCCATCCTTCTAACAGAAGGTGCAATGATACTTTGCCTTCTGAGAGGCAGAAGTAGCATGACATGGCTTCGCCTTCTGAGAGGCCGAAGCTGTAGGTGGACTCACCTTGTGTCAAAAATCCCTTGGACAAAGCCCGCAGACTTGAATTTAACTTCATCAGATCTGGGCTCAACCTCGATCACACCTCCTACTATGGGTCTGAGAATAGCAGGTGGATGCTTCCTAATGTCCTCATAGAAATCATATCCTAGACCTTGATTGAACTTGCAAATCTTGGACTGGTCTAGAATAAGATTCAGCTTCTTCTTGCCTCCTACAAATCTCTCGAGAGTGTTCATAAGGTACTGACACTCCCGAAAGAGAGGTGCAAGAAGAGCAGGGAGAAGAAGGAACAACAGAAGGTAAGGGAGCAGATGAAGAACTAATAGCAGAAGAGTGAATGACTTGTGCACGCACAGCCAACTCGGAAGGGACAATCCTACTGCTAGCAGTTTGGTTCACATCGCTAAGCGTCTCAACCTTACCCTTGGGCTTCTTCCTCACCTCAGCACAGACATTACAAGCAGAAGATGGCTTCTCTAGAAGGTCCTTAGTTAGCTTCACACATTTTCATCTAAGGCAATCAAGTCAGATTTTAGTTTGTTACAATTAATGCATGGTGAGCTAACAGGGTCCTTAGAAGCATTTTGAGCCAATCTATTGTTGTCATCAACTAATTCTTAAAACTGTTTGGAGACAGCTTCAAGCTCAACAGTAAGCTTGGAACAATTCACACAAGAAGCAATAGGCTCAAGAAGAAAAGCTTGTAATTCAACAATTTTATGATCTGCCCGTTTTAGGTTCAGCTTCAGATTATTGCAATTTTCACAAGTCTCGGGCTGATCGAGAATCATAGTATAAAGACCTCTAAAAGCGTTGTCCTTATGCTCACATGAGGTGCAAGCAATAGTCTCAACAGAAGTAGATGAAATAGGAACTACCCTACTCATCTCAAGCTCAGCAAGAAGACTAATGTTCTCCACCTTAATCATATCAAGTTCAGAGGACAAACTATCATGAGAGGCCCTTAGTTTCTCCATGTCATTCAACAGAGCACAGCATGTATCACAATCATCACTGGAGGGAGCAGATGTAAGTGAAGTAAGCTCCCGTGATAGTCTTGCTACTTCCTTCTCCAACTCAGTACACCTAGCCCTAGACTTAGCATGAAATCTACCTAGCTTAAGGAAAGCATCATTAAGCTGATCGTAGGTGGGGCTTACCTCATCGGAGTCGGAGTACAGCTCGCTGTCACTCAGTTCGCCCTCAAGGGCCATGAAGCACATGCCGGAGAAGTCATCGCTGCCCTTGGGGTCTTGGTCACTCGTCCCGTCATCGTCGCTCCATCCCTCCACCTCGCTGAGGTCGAGGTCATCGAAGGCGGTGAGGACGCGGTGGAAAAGCTTCTTGGCTTTGCCAAGGTCGCGGAACTTCTTCTTTCCTTGGGCATGGATTGGAGGCTTCTTGTTGCGGTTCTTGTCGGTGTAGTCGTTCTTGCCCGAACCGCTGTAGTCGTTCTTGCCCTTCTCCAGCTTGGGGCAGTTTGGCTGAATGTGGTTGGGGCCACCACACTTTAAGAAAATCGCGGGTCCGCCTCTCTTTCTGTCCCTCCTCCTCTTGTAAGCATCAGAAAATTTCTGGGCTAGGAGGGCCAGCTGTTCGTCCTCAAGCTGCTCTAACTGATCATCAGTCACATCACAGAGAGCGACGAGAGAGAAACCACACAGCAAATCAGAAGAAAGACCAGAAGCCGAACTGGGATCGGTGACTAGGGCCATCGACTGTGATTTCGACTTGCGAGAGACAATGTCAATCTCGTGAGTCTTGAGGCGCGAGTACAGCGCATCAAGAGTCAAAGTCGAGAGGTCCGTGGTGTCCTTGATGGTAGTCACCTTCATCTCCCAAACCCGCAAATCAAGTGCAGCGAGCATCTGTCGAGCGTTATCCGAGTCGGGGTATGTGAGACCGACCGCTCGGAGGTTGCTCAAGATCTTGTGAAAACGCGCAAAGCACTCATCAAGGGACTCGCCAGCGAGCATTTCAAACTTGTTGTAATCTCGCTTGAACTGATCCTGTCGCACCGTCTTTATTTGGGTGGTGCCCTCATGGTAAGCATCGAGGGTCTCCCAAATATCGAAGGCGGACGAAAGATGAGAGATGCGGTCAAACTCGCTACGACTCAAAACCCTGGATAATGATGTTCCTTGCCTTAGCGTTTGCCTCAACATCAGCCATGTTCCCGGCATTGATGTTCTCATCGGCAGGAACAACAAATCGTACTTTGACCTTACGCCAGATGGCGTAGCCCTGAGCCTGGATGTAGGTCTCCATCCGGCTCTTCCAGAAGGAATAGTTGATCCCATTGAAGACCAGGGGCTTGGTCGAGTACTTGTCCGTCGCCATGGCTCTAGAGACCGGTTAAGATCTATTGAAAAGAGCTAACCGGCTCTGATACCAATTGAAGGATCGAAATGGCGACAGAGGGGGGGTGAATGGAGCCCTTTAAAACTTGCCCCCAAGAAATCACAAAAACTTCGTCTCCATTAACAAGAGATAAAACTACAATGGTGAGAACCCAAAGTAAACCTGCTGTCAAGAGAGTGAAGAGAAGAGCACTTCTAACCAAAGAAGAGAAATCCCATTTAAGGTCTTGCAACCAGACTTAAAGCATCACCACCAAACTACTTCCTACTGCTGGCCGAAAGAACAAAAAGAACATCTGCTGCCAACCGAAAGCAGAACAAGACCAAAAAGCATTGATCTTCTTTGGCTTAGGAAAACCGAACCTCAAGTAAAAAGCAATAATAGATCAGGGCGGCAGAACACAAACCAAGCATGACAGCCGCAATACAGATTTCCGAAGGGAGACCACAAGCAAAGAAATTATCTGCCAAACGTCTCTCTACTCAGGAGGGGACAAAAAGTACTGCTAGCTGCCTCCTGGCCGAAACACAAAAGTAAAAATAAAACAGCAAACTTCTTGTCGGAATAGAGAATATCTCCAAGAGCCAAACTTCCGAAATGAAGACTGTAGCTTACTGTCCTAATAAAATAAATGAACTGCCGATTGACTACTTAGCTGCAAGCCATTCATGACCGAAAACAAGAGCAAGGGTCAAAGGAACATCAATAAAAATCTGTAGTAACCGAACTGGAGACAGGACTTAATTAATGGCTACTCAACAATAAAAGACTCACAAAAGGGCAAATCATCTGAGGTAATCCCGAAAATAGCAGCCCCAAACATAATCTTCTGGAGATATCCGAAAACAGCACTGAAGATTAATAAACTGAATAATGGATGAAAGAAGGCAACCTGGCCGAATAGACAATTTTGGTATTCACTTCATTTAGACAAGAAAAGTCAAGTAGAATCAAGCACTAATCAATGACTAGAAAGATTGAAATCTAGCTCTCGGAAGACATTTCTTGGTCTATCAAGATATTTGGCCAAACTACTATTGTTCAACTCTTTACGCAGAAGATGCAGACTACTTAAAAAGCTTTTGCTCTCGGGATTTTCTGGCCAAGGGACCTCAAGAATCACTCCCAGTTCAGAGCTTAACGAACTTGCAGTGAAAAGATAAAAAAACTCCTTAACCACCTAAGACGAGAAGATCAGAAAGAGGCAGGAGAAAAACGAACTAAGGCATAAAAAACGAAGAAGCTTAGAAATCAAGACATTTCAACATAACACTTCTTGAAACGAACATAGAGACATGAATGATTATCAAAACGAGAGTTTACAATCATTTCTTCCGACATCTCACACCCTGGAAGAAGTCACTCATGCAACTCACGTAGGAGACATACACCAACAACTATTTGCTCCATCTCACCAACTCACACTACTAAAGCAAAAAGGTTACAAAGCAAAACCACCTCACCAAGACATTTTGACTAAAGCAACACCCTAGCAACCCCTCAAGCCTTAGAATCCATGAGTGGGCATGCAGCCACCACCTCATATATATAGCCTTTGGCTAACGGGTTTCCAACCCGTTACGCCCGCTAAACCCGAATAGAGCCCGCTCCCGCTTTTGCAGCCTCGTGAAATTACCATTTCGCCCCTCCTGCACCTTCCGGGAAGCTTCCACGCTCCTTGTCGTCCAAGCCTTGCAACCACCTCGAGTCTCCGCCATCTTCGACACATCTCGACCGTTCTGACCTCGACACCGCCCGTGTCTAGTCCGGTCACCTCGAGTCTCGCCACGACTCCACCTCGACGTCCTGCAGCCAACACAGACAAGAAACACATCAAATAGCACCGCTCGATACATTTAAGCATAAATGCATTAATGAAATAGCCCAAACCTGACAAGTCGACATAATATGCAATCTAAACCCTTTGACCAGGTTTGACCAAGTCCGACCGAGTCCTTTGCACCACGCAATGACATGGTCTGAACCAACCAAATCAAACTTGACTTCCCTAAACCGATGTCAATTACTCATCACACACATGGGATGACCTCCACATGGTCTCTCACTATTGATCATGAGTCTTTTAATCTCAGCATGGAAGGATCTCACAACAAGAAAACATAAGCCTAGAGCAATCTTTTTGTCGAAACATCAAGCAAACGTGATTGCTCTGCCTCCAAACCATAGAAAACTCAAAACAGAGGAAATCTGTAGAGGGTCATTCAGGAGGAAAACAGTAGTTTAAATCTTATCTCTCTGGACATAACTGGCCAAGATAGCCTGGTGAATGAATCCCAGTTCAGGGACAGAGAAGTTCTGGAGCAAGAACTCAACTCAGAACATAAACTTCAGAAAAGTTCAGACAGCAAAAACAGAAGAACGCTAAGACAGAAGCAAAAAGGAGAGAAGCAAGAACTGAACACATCTCAAACACAAGATTTCTCAAAATGATTCAGTGAGATGAATGATTATATAATGTAATGGTTACAGCCAATTCAAGCCATCTTTCACACCAAGAGCACACACTCAAAACAAAGTCAAGAACTCACACCAACTCACAGACTCTTCTACAGACAAAGGACCAGAGCAACCTGCTCTGGCCAACAACTCACGTAGACCGGGGAGAAAAGCAAAAACTCCACACCACTCCAAGTGCACACCACCTCTATTTATAGCTTTCAACTACCGGGTTTACAACTCACTTTACCTGCTAATTCCAACAACCTCAGCATTTTATCCATTAGCTTCAACTGAACCCGCTTCCTCAAGCCTGAGTCAATTTTACCAAATTCCCCCTCACGCTTCTTCCTGGAAGCTTCCTCTTTTCTTGCTATCCATGCCTCGCAACCACCTCTAATTCTCGCCGTCTTCGGCATCTCCCGACCACTTCGACCTTAGTCAAGTCATAGGTTGAAGGTGGGCGTGGTTGGTGCCATGTGAACTCCCACTTGGGTGAGCGTGGTTATAGCCATGAGAAGTCTCACTCAGGCTTAAGAGGGGTCCACATGGTCCAATAAGAAAATAATTCGGCCAAAAAGAAATTCCCAGAGCTGACGCAATGCTGATGTCATAAGTCAATTTCCTTTAGAAAAGTAATTCCAGAAAAACCTTTTTTTTCCTTTTTCCCTGATTTTAAACTTCCCGAAGCCCGTTCTTCCTCGTTCTAACTCCGATTGAGCCCATTCAAATTTCTAAATTCATCAAAAGTTCCCCTCTATCCATTTCTGGCCTCAATTCAAATATTTGAAGTCAATTTGAATTTATTTTGAATTTATTTGAATTTAGTGGGTTATTTTCATGTGTAGACTTCGACGATTCGGGAAAATTCTTCGACGAAGATTCACACCAAGTTGAAGAGCAAGGCAAGTCACACTCCTTGATCATGTTGATCCCAAATTTCAAAACAAAATTATATTGTTTTAAATTATTCTGCGTGCATATTTTTGTTCAACGTATTTTAATTCAGTTGAAATATAGTTAATGCCTACTTGTTAATTCCTCTATTGATATTGGATTCCTTATACCTTGTCTCCCTAAATAAAACCCTAGTTGGTACATTAGTATTGGCTAGAGGGATTTTATATATCAAATGCTTAGACTACTTAGATATAATCTTCATTTTGGGATACTTTTTCACATAAAATGATGACCTTTTTACATAAAATGATAAGCTTTTTTTAATATACTCTTGACTTTGGTGAGTCAAGGAGGTTTATAGAATATTTTGAAAACAAAATACAAACCTGGTTTAGACATAGGCAATTGGTTAGATTGGTGGGTGCAGGCATGCCCTGTTGGTCAGAGCCGCAGAGTTGACTGTCGTGCACAGGAGTATGCGGTTGGGCCTAAGTCAGATTAAGGACCGGTCTGTAAGCTACTGTTGCAAAGCCCTATCATACTACCACATGGTAGGTATGGGATAGCCCTGGCTAAATAATTTGTGAAGTCCCAACCTGAGTTAAGTCGTAGGTTGAAGGTAGGCGTGGTTGGTGCCATGTGAAGTCCCACTTGGGTGAGCGTGGTTGTAGCCATGAGAAGTCTCACTCAAGCTCAAGAGGGGGTCCCGGTCTGGTGGATTCCTTACTGGGATGAAACCTTAGAGTTGGCTTAGCCAGGTTGAAGGATTTGCATTGTAAAGGGCTTGTCACGACTCCCCACCGCACACCTAAGGAAGTGTGTAATCTAGTGGTAAAAAGGGATGATCGTGTCTTGTGGGTAAAGCTGTACAAGCTCTGCAGAGTGTATAACCTATCCTGGATAGCCGTGCCCACAGTCATGGGCATGCTGAGTAAATGTTTTTCTTGGATTAGACTTTGTTTTTCAAAAATATTTTTTGAAAACCTTGTGGATGGATGGAATCCACGAGAGATGAAAATGTTGCGGATGGATGGAATCCGTGAAAGATTGAAACCTGGTGGATGGATGGAATCCATCAGAGTTGCACAGTGAAAGCGTGTGGATGGATGGAATCCATGCGTGATCTTTTGGAAAAGATGGTCCGGGTAGGATGCCCGAGGATAGGTTGGTATTTGGTCGAAGCCTGCACTGACGGTACTATTTTCAATTACCAGTTATGTTTTTTACTTGCTGTATTAAATTCAACAATTTCAATCTATTTACTGTATTTCCTTAAATGTTGTTTTATGCAAACTAACCCTATAAGCCTTCCATTGAAGACTTTATCATTATGTTGCATTTCTCTGTGTGATTTGCGGAGTACAAGTTTGTACTCACCTTGCAATCTCCATACAAAGGAAGATGCCTTCGACAACGGTGAAGATCAGGACGAGTAGGCCGCGTCTTACTGTCGTTTGCCTGTGGGCAGGCTTGGGCTTCGCAATTTATTAGTTTGCTTCCACGGTTATTTGCTTAATCTATCTTTGCCAATGGGCGTTGATGTAAGACTTAGCCATAAGGCCGTACTCTTTCATTTAATATAGTTGGTCATTTGTGCTTGATATGTATCTTTGTTGTACTGTGTGCACTAGCTGATCCTGGACTAGTGTGATTTACACAGAGGATCCAGGAGTCATTACTCCAGGTTCTGACAATGAGCATAGCAAGGACGGCACTGATTGGTGACGTTCAACATTGGTGGGCGAATCTCGAGTTCCACTACATGTATACATGGGAGGAGATGAAGATGAAATTGCGACGTCGTTTTGTACCTCCACCACCCACGGTCACAAGTAAGGTGCCACCTAAGGTAACCGAAAATGCTGACATTGTTTTGGCTCCTACTCCATCTACAAATACCACCAAGATGTTTGAAGAGATGAAAGATGATCCGGTACATCTTATGCCATTAGAGGAGAAGTTTGAGGTACCTACACTATCTGATGACGACGATAATGACAAAGGTACTGATTTGGTGCTACAACAAGACATAGAGCAACCTTGTGAGTATATACCTGCTGTAGTGCAATCTTTTGATATCTCTTGTGTTGACTTGAACGAACCATGTGCTAATCTAAATTCTCATAATTTTGCATATGTCGAATTAATCACACATAAAGAAGTCTTGGCTAGAATTTCTCCTGCTAATTCATTGTGTTGCATCATGTTGGATCTACCTATGAAATTGTCACATGCTATGGAGAAAGTTTCTGAACTTGCATGTTCGAAATTCTTGTTTAGTGCCTACACCCCTGGGTATAAGTTTAATTTGATTGGAGATTATGGTATAGAAAATCAATTTCTTGTATATCGAATATGCATATCTTGCGATCACATGGATGAATTGAAACTTGCTATTTGGGACAACAATTCTTGTATGCTGAATCATGTTCAATGTGAGGGGAAGTAAAATTTAGTATTCATCCCATGCCTATGTGTTCATCTCTTTTTGCACCATCTAGTATGGACAATTTGAATAAAGATGATGAATTATGGCAGAAGATACAAATATATTCACCCTTGCTAGATGAATTTGCTATTGTTCGATTGAGATATGATTATATGGATGAAATTCGCTTGATTCCAAAAAGTTGTAGCTTTGCCCATATGTACCACCACTGCAAGTTTACAACTTCAGATATTTGAATTGCATAAATGCTTCACTTACATTTACAAAACTAGTTGCAATAATTGCTATGTGAGAAATTTTGATTTGCTCATTAACATATGTGATTACTCTTGGGTTAATAATATGATGAGCTTTTATGATTGCTACTATTTTGTAACATTAAGTGTGCAACAACGAAGAATTATTAAAATGGATGACATATACATATACCATGCATACACCTAGGCTTCTTTGTTACCATACTTCCAGCTTATCGAAAGCCGAGGACGGCTTTGTTTGCAAGAAGGGGAGGATGATAAGAACATATACCCTCTGGATACAACCATGCATTGTCCATGGAAAAACTAAGCAAATGAAATCCAAGAAACTATAAGGGTGCAACCTCCTTAAATAGGGGTGGAAAAGTCGCACAAAACTAAGAAAAAAGGGGTGGTACTATTTATGGTACTGTTCATGAGTATGGGCCTAGGAGGGGGGCACCTCCCCTTTGGGCCCAAACATTACAAGGCCCAATTTGATCCAAACAGGTGATGCAACACCTTCTTTAAGTGATTACAGCAAGCACAGAAGGAATTTGGAGATAAGGCAAGATCCATTGGAAAGAGGACAAGAAAAGCTTTCCATCGAGTATTCGTGGACCCCAAACGGACTCCGTATGTGGAAGTTATGCACATTTGAAGTTGGGCCATCAGGTTGAATCCGAACTGATCTAGAGGCCAAATTGGATTTCAATACGTGCCCAAGTTGAACTCTTGATTGAATTGGTGCAAAAGTGATGTGGTGCTACAAAAATATATATTTTCATCATTAGGTAACATTATATTCTCATTTAAAATATGTTGAAACTGAAGAAACGAATTCACCTTTAGTTCAATCTTGATATTGGGCGCTATGGTCGTATGTGTTGGTGGCGTGGTCACATCACTAAGTCAATTTTACCAAATTTCCCCTCACGCTTATTCCTGGAAGCTTCCTCTTTTCTTGCTATCCACGCCTCACAACCACCTTGAATCCTCGCCGTCTTCGGCATCTCCCGACCGCTTCGACCTCAGCACCGCCTGTGCCTAGTCCGGCCATCCCATGTCTCGCCATGACTCAACACCACAGTCCTGCAGGCATTATAGACAAGAAAACATCACATAGCACCGCTCGAGATAATGTAATCATACATTCGCATCAATAGAAGGTAATCACGCATGAAATAGCCCAACGACCGGTCAAAAAGAAGAACAAGCGACCCAAGCACATTCGACCGCGTTCGACCAAGTCCGACCATAGCTGACTGCACTACGCTATGACTTTGCACGAACCACACAAATCAAACTCAAACTTTCCTAAACACGCGTCAATTACTCATCCCAAACATGGGGTCACCTCCACATCGTCTCTCAACCACACTTGAAATAGATCATGCCTTGGCCAGGAACAGGGTGCAATGCTTGAGAAGCTGACGGAGGGCGTGTCACTAAAGAAGAACATGTCCTTTGTTGGAAGGCTGAGTCATTGTCAGAGGGTGCTGGCCTCCCTAGAACCTCTTAGGAACGGGTCCCCTCCTAGAACCTCAGAGGGTGCTGGCCCCCTCCGCCAAAACTCCTCTTCTGTCTACTGCCAGAACCACTATGAGCAGCAGAGCCACTAGAAACCTACCGCTCCCTAGCTAGTGAGCTCTCTCCCAAACTACATACCCTTAGCCTAATCGACCATATAGTTGAAGTCACGTGATCCAGTAGCCCCCCGAGACATGGCGGTACTCATGGTTAAGTCCCCTCCAGAACCTCTTGGCCTTCTCATGGTCATCACTAGCCACGGCTAGCATGGAGTAGACTAGGTTGTTAAACCCTGCCTCGTACTCTGTAACGGACATCTTTCCCTGGACAAAAGTCACCATGGAATGCTCCATCCTCTCAAGGAAGGACTCTGGGAAGAACTTTGCCCGGAACTACTCAACAAAGTCCTCCCAAGTGATCGATCCCTAAGCGGGGGTATGTAATATCCCGATGGTAGTTGGGAGATTTGGTGAATTAAAAAAGAATCATAACAAATAAAAATAATATAATTAAAGAAGTAATTTTCTGAGGTTTGCAAAAAGGAAGAAAATTCAGTATTTTGATGAGTTTTTGGCCATGGAGTAATATTCCGAACGGCATTGGGAGAATTTGGCGATTAAAATCAAGAATCGAATGAGGGTTAAATAAGTAATTTCTAGGGAGATTAATGGGGAATTAAATTCTACATATTTGATGATAAAAAAGGACTAAAATTCTTGAATTTTAGAGGTGTTTAGGGGTAGGCGCCTTTGGGCCAAGGTTTTTGCCCATTGGGGGCGGGTCGGTCATCCCTTTACACCCCAAACCCTAAGGCGCTTGCCCCTCCCCTTTTCACCCCCACAGCCATCCCTCCCTACCTCCCACGCATCCCCCTTCTCCTCTGCAATCCCTCCT
Organism: Dendrocalamus latiflorus; assembly: GCA_017311315.1. NCBI lineage: Eukaryota > Viridiplantae > Streptophyta > Magnoliopsida > Poales > Poaceae > Dendrocalamus > Dendrocalamus latiflorus. The sequence goes on from CM029675.1 coordinate 7,691,959, forward strand.
CCAATTTGTAGCACTTCCACCAACTTGGCAACTGAGCAAAAGAGAAGGAGGAGAGGAAGAAGAGGAAGAGAAGGAGGAAGAGGAAGATGTAGGAGAAGAAGAGGAGTAGGGTGATTTGTGCTGGTGTTCAGAGGCTCTTGCCGTGGCCTCTAAGGGTAACAAACAATTTCCTACCCTTTTGTTCTTAGCGATTTCTCAATCAGGTTTGTTTTCAGTTAATCATTCGATCTGTGCAATTTGCTATGTTTTGTGAATTAGGGGACCATGGGTGTGAAATCTGGGGATTTCACCTGCTAGAGAAATTGTATAGGACTTCGTTATTATTCTGTAGAGTTCTCATTCATGTCATTCTGTTGAACGTTTTAGGACTTATGAGCATTACTATGTTGATGTGCAGTCTGATCATTCATGTTTGGGTAGTCATTGGGAATTAAAAGATTAAAAAATAGAAGATGACTTAATCTGGGAATAAGGTTAGAATGATATTTGTATGGAAATTCCTAAGGTTTCCAGAGAGTATAAGAAAACAAATTTTTGGATGAGTGCATTGGGTACAACAGAGGTTGGAATTCTGCTGTGTAGTAGAATTGGTTTCAAGATTCAGTTTCTGTTCGTGGGCATGTCCAGTGGCTTAATGTTTTTTATGAATTATCTCATAATAATGTTTTTATAAAATTTCTCATAATAATGAATGTTGTAGATAATGTTGTAATAGAGTTGCTGGTAAAAGTTTACAATTTATGAAGCAGTGTACTGTCAGTGGGGGTCTATAGAAGTTCACTAGTCAGAACTCAGAGGAAGATTTTGTCCTCTATTTTCCATTACAAATTACGCCCTTTTAATGATAGAATAAAATTATGGTGTCTTTGTGGAAGATCTAGATTTTGTTGTATAGATTTCAAAAATGCTATTTGATTATGTGGTCTATTTAGTGGATAAAAAGATACGAAAAAGATAGGCAGCACTACTGCAGTGAGCTGATGTCGGGACCCCGGATTTCCAAACCCGGACCCTCTGTGTATTACTGCACTAGTCCTAGATCAAAGCTAGTGCTCACAGTTAAACAGAAATGATTCATAACCAACAACGCATTATTAAAATAATAAAGAGTACTGACCATCAAGTCTCATTATTACATTGGAGGTTCCAAGACCTCGCACAATCAAAATACAGCGGAAGCAAGATAAAATTTAGCAATGTCCCATCAATACGCCACAGGCAATTGACTGGGGAAGCGCGACCTAGAACTCCCGGAATCCTTCGTCGAAGCCACTCGCGAAGTAGTCGTAGTCTCCTTCTTGGGCTTCGTATTCCTCTGATTAATATTTTTTAGTGCAGCATGTGAGCACATAAAGTACTCCGCAAGTCTTGGGAAAAATGCAATAGATGCAAGGCTTGACAAAGGAAGGCTATATGGTTATTTTGCACAAAGCCATGTTTTAAATTTCAATTACTACTAATTACTTTCGAAGGCATCAATTTAATAAAGTAATTGTTTTAACAGAATTATCATTAACTTTATAGTGAAGGTTCCATCCACCAACACTAGCTAACCAATTACCATTGATCAAGTTTAAACTGCGGGTTCCATCCACCCTCTCTGGCTCCAACTGCCAGGATACCCTTCCGAGAGTTCCCTCCACTCTCGGAATACAAAAATTTTGATTTAAAAACCAAAACCAAAAATCTACCATGTGAATGCATTCCTTGCCTGCCCTTGACCGTGGGCACAGCTATTCGAATAGTTTTACACTCTGCAGAGGTTGTACAACTTTACCCCCAAGAGATAAATTATCTTAACAGTCACCACGCTTCCTTTGGCATGAGACACAGATAAAATATCACAAAGCCTTTACCTCACTCTAGACTAGCTAAGCACCACCCGCTGAGGTTTCACCGCAGAAGGGTTAAATCTGCCCAATCCGAAGCCCCCTCCTGCGCCATATGAGTACAGTAAATCCCTGTCCCTCACTGTGAATAACCAGTAACTCTCTGGCACCCACTTTCCACTGGTGGCACCTAAACTAGACTATCATGAGTTAATCAGCTAGGTCGTACCCATATAGACTTAGGGTTGTACGGTAGTGCTCAGTCTGGACAAACACAAGCGTTGGTCCTTAGTTGACTAGGGTGGAACATACACTTTACAAGATCTCGTGCTTGCCGCACCAACCCAAACCAACCATCCACCCTAATCTAAACCAATTTCCACATTTTATTTTATTTTAAAAGATCAGTGGCAACTCCAATCACCACTAGGCTTACAAACACAAGGTTATTACAACAAATCATAATTTCCCATTTTCAAGATTTCAAAGGTATTAAACAGCGTGGCTAAGCATTATACTACCATTCTATTATTCACAAATAATTATAATACTCTCATTATTGAGACAAAGGAAATTCTAGGGTTACAAAGGTACATGGCATTCAACATCAATTGAGGGCATAACAAAGTTGGATTAACTAATACCTTAAGATTTGAAATAATATTTTATGTAAATAGCAATGCACATAATTTAAAATAATTAAAATATTTCAAAATCATAGGTTCAAGATGATCTAAGAAGACTTGCCTTCTTGTGCGCTATTTGGTCCTTCTTGCTGCGGCTCGACAAATTCTTCGGCGACGACGGGTTCTACGCGCGAAACGACAAAACAAACGAACAAATAAATACAAATAAAATTCAAATGAACTTCAAAAACAGTAAAACCAGAACCAAAAGATAGAGCTCAATGTTAGATGAATTTAGGAAAAAGAATCGGGTCAATCGGGGTTCGGATGAAGGAGAACAAGCGATCTAAAGTTAGCCGGGCGAGAAAATGCTGGAAAATAGCAAAAGTTACTGTTCACCCGAGAGCTAAATTTTTGGAACGGAGGCTAGCGTCGGCAAGAGGAGGCATGGGTGGTGAATCTAACTAGCAAAATGGGTTGCTAGGGACCCAAGGCACACATAGGAAGCGATGGCACGCCAAACGGAGAACGATGACGGCACGGGCGGCTACAGCGACATGGTTAGGAGAGAGGAATAAAATCCGGGCATAAAACATGGAGAAGTAGGGTGAGCACGGGCTAGAACGCGGCTTGGCGAAGCTAGGAAAATTGTCGGCTCAGACAGAAACCCACCGAAGACGACGCAAACGACGTTTGAACGACGTCGGGAAGGAAAAAACAAAATCTTGATATCTTGGTGCTCGGTGAACGAAATCTAAAACTATTTGGAGGGTAGCTACCTGGAATGGTTTGGCACAATATGACAAGAACGAATTGGGAGAAAACATCACCGGATAGATGGGGACACGAGATGCCATTGGCGGCTATGGCGAGGTTCGGAGGCCAAAATTTGTGGAGGCTTTTCGGGGAAAAGGAAGTGAGCACGGCATAGAACGCGATGAGGCAAGTCTAAAAAAAATTACGGCAATGGCTAAAGCTTACCGGAGGCGACGAATCAACGTCGGGAAGCGCTCTTGACCTAGATTGGGGAAAACTCGATTCCGCGAGATTGGCTACACCAAAACCAAATTAATTTGACCAGAAGGTAGATGGGACATGAAGGCACAATGTGACGCGAAAAGATCACGGAAAAACTCACCGGATAGCTCGAGACGCGACGAGCAATTTCGGGACCGAAGGGCCTCGATGCCGACGGCGTCCTGAGCTTTGAGGGACTTGCCACAGCCTGGGATGGGTTTAGAGGGGTCAAGGAGTCGTATGTATAGGCTTGGAAGAGCTAGAAACCGGCTCCAATTCGCGGATTTTGGTTTAGAGTCCGTTTTAGAAAATAGGAGATAAAAGGCAAACGGATGAACGAAATGGAAAGAGGTCAATTGGGATGGATTCCTTGCATGATTTGGCACAACTTTTCTTTTGGGAGGACATTAAAATAAAGTCTGAATTGAAAGTTATGAAGAGAGAGGAAAATGAAGGAAAACGTTCACGCACAGGATCATCGAGCTTCTGCACTCGCTGGGGAAGATGAGTGAACAGTGCCCACTCTCTCTCCTCTCTCTTCTTTTTTTTGGAAATTTAAAATTGAGCTCAAACAAACTCCGAAAAATCCAAGAAAATACAGAAAAATTCCTTGTGACACAAGGAACACAAATAAAATATTTTTTGCAAATATTAATGTTTAATTTTAATCATATTAAATCTTTTTAATTAATGAAAATTCCAATTAAGCTTTTATTAATTCTAGAAAAATCCAGATTGCACTTGAAATTAGTAGTCCCGGTAGTTGGAAAAAAGCTCTGAATACAGATTCAAAGCATCAAGATAGGTAGTCCGATCATTAGTTGGCCAGTCATAGCAATTTAAGTAGAAAGCTAGCTTCGGGATCAGATCATTCAACTAAAGCTGTCAGGCCGGGTAGGCTTTGAGGAACATTGGGGGTTCCTTATGTTGTGACTGAGCAGATATGTCTATTGTGCCCGGCAAAAACAGATTTGCAAGGAGTTTGCCAAAGGCTTTCTCATTCGGAAAAACAATTTCAAGTATATTTCCCTTCTCCATTCTCTGCTCGGATGATTGCCGCTTGTGTGAATTTCATTGCTGTGGGTCCCGTGTGTGCTCGAATAAGATTGTTTTAGGATTCTATTTAGTTGAATTTATTGACTCCGCGGTGCTGGTTATCGAGTTTATGGCGCCGCCGACCATCCAAAAAGTAAAAGATGGCGTCGGCATTTACTTATTATGCTCTCTTCTAATAGTGGTCCCTTGGTATTCAGGTTGTAAAATCCTGATAGGAAAGTCGACTGTTATACCTTGTTTTTGTAATGGCCTATCTTCTTTAAAAAGCCGAAAGATAAGGATTTCTAAAAACTTTTGCGTTCCTTTTTCTTTTTTAGGATGCTGGTCTCATGTTTGATCTGGTAGCGATTAAAGAATGAATCTTGCTCTGGCGATCATGGTGGGATTGGTACACCTCTATATGCTGTAAAATGAAGGTACTCTTGAGTTCATGCTACGACCGCCGATTGTTCCTGTGACCACACGCCGTACCAACAGAAAACTATCAACCTATCGGTATGGTTTGTTGTTCACGTGTTATGATCTCGCTCATCAGATTGTTCCCCCCTCCCCTGGTCAATGGCGGTGAGTTGATTGACCAAGGCCTTCCCTTACGACGATGGAATTTCTTCCATCGGCAAGAGTACCTTTGTTTGTCTCCTTCAACTTTAATGAAAAGCCTAGTCTCTCGATACTAACTAATTAGTTAGGAGAGGTGCTTACTTTTGTAGTTAAGGATTCATACCCCATCCCATTCCTTTTTCTTTGAAAAGAAAACCTTATTGTTGTGGCTACAGACCAAACAGAGAGAGAGATCGTAGTGGAGAGTTGGGAGAGAGTGATGGTAATGACCTGGGCCCCCCCATGGCCTGTATTCCATATATATATACATGGGGAGTGCTTTTACAATTATACCCTTACATCTGAGTATCCCATTTAGGGGCACTTATGTCATTACACATGGCCTATTCTGGGCCTTATAACCTTCTACCAGGCCTGCTGGGATTAGGTGGGGGCCACCCCTACAACAGGAGCCTCTCATGGTAAAGGGCTTCACAGGGCCGAAGCCATGTTGCCGAGTCCTTTGGCCCCCTCCGTCCCTGCGGCCTGTGAACTTCCCCGAACTTGCGGAGCTTCGATGTGCAGTGGGTCCCGGGGCTGAGGCCGTAGCCGAAGGCAATGCCCGAATTGCGTTCGAGGTAGACGCACGCGCTCCGTCCCCTACCCTTCGAATGGGTGGCAGCGGAGCTGGCGCCCAGCCGAAGTAGGCGCGCGCGCGCTCCGTCCCTACCTTCGAACGGGTGGCAGCGGAGCTGGCGCCTAGCCGAAGTAGACGCGCGCGCGCTCCGTCCCCTACCCTTCGAACGGGTGGCAGCGGAGCTGGCGCCTAGCCGAAGTAGACGCGCGCGCGCTCCGTCCCCTACCCTTCGACCGGGTGGCAACGGAGCTGGCGCAGAGCCGAAGTAGACGCGCGCGCGCTCCGTCCCATACCCTTCGAACGGGTGGCAGCGGAGTTGGCGCCTAGCCGAAGTAGACGCGCGCGTGCTCCGTCCCCTACCCTTCGACCGGGTGGCAGCGGAGCTGGCGCGTAGCCGAAGTAGACGCGCGCGCGCTCCGTCCCCAACCCTTCGACCGGGTGGCAGCGGAGCTGGCGCCTAGGCGAAGTAGACGCGCGCGCGCTCCTTCCCCTACCCTTCAAACGGGTGGCAGCGGAGCTGGCGCCTAGCCGAAGTAGACGCGCGCGCGCTCCGTCCCCTACCCTTCGAGCGGGTGGCAGCGGAGCTGGCGCCTAGCCGAAGTAGACGCGCGCGCGCTCCGTCCCCTACCCTTCGACCGGGTGGCAGCGGAGCTGGCGCATAGCCGAAGTAGACACGCGCCCGCTCCGTCCCCTACCCTTCGAACGGGTGGCAGCGGACCTGGCGCCTAGACGAAGTAGACGCGCGCGCGCTCTGTCCATTACCCTTCCGACGGGTGGAAGCGGAGCTGGCGCCTAGCCGAAGTAGACACGCGCGCGCTCCGTCCCCTACCCTTCGCACGGTCGACAGCGGAGCTGGCGCCTAACCGAAGTAGACGCACGCCCGCTCCGTCCCCTACCCTTCAAGCGGGTGGCAGCGGAGCTGGCGCCTAGCCGAAGTAGACGCGCGCGCGCTCCGTGCCCTACCCTTCAAACGGGTGGCAGCGGAGCTGGCCCCTAGCCGAAGTAGACGCGCGCACTCCGTCCCCTACCCTTCGAGCGGGTGGCAGCGGAGCTGGCGCCTAGGCGAAGTAGACGCGCGCGCGCTCCATCCCCTACGCTTCGAACGGGTGGCAGCAGAGCTGGCGCCTAGCCGAAGTAGACACGCGCACGCTCCGTCCCCTACCCTTCGAACGGGTGGCAGCGGAGCTGACACCTTGCCGAAGTAGACGCGCGATTCTTTGATGCGAGGCCGGGGCTGGAGCGATGCGGCAATGCGCTGTAAAGGTTCCTGGAATCACGCCGGCCCTCGGTTTTGCCAGAGCTAGGCTGTCGTACCATGCAACCTGCCTTGGCGCGTGCAGGGCACGCGGCGCCTTGTGAGTGGGGCGCGGCGGGATGTGATCAGTTGCGTGACCGCAGCTGCTCGCCCCTTCGCTAGGGAAGGGGGACACGGGGCGGGCGGTGAATGGTGCAGCGTTGAAGCTGTTGTGCTCCTGTGGCCCATTAATGTGCTTTTAATGGCGGCTGAAATCGTGTTGACGCCTGGCCTCGCGTGCTCCAGCTATCTCATGCGGGATTTGCCACGCGGCGGGAGGCTATTGGAGCGTTGTGCTCTGACGGTCCTTCCCGCCGTGGTCGCGCCTCTCCGCCTTCGGTTATGGGGGATTGTGAGGGACGGACCCTTGCGCGACTGCGGTTGCGTCCCGCACGCGGACCGTCGCGACGTTTCAGCATCGGGGCGAGGTGGCTTGAAATAGCCCTTGTAACCGTGCCCCCGCAGTTCTACGCCCCCTTCTCGCTTGCATCGCCTTCTATCTTCCCATAGTATTCTCGCCGCTATACTCCTTTTGCGAGAGATGGCGTCTGGCGGCGGGTGTAGCCAGGCGGTTGGTACCTGCGGCATCCGCTGGCGATCTTCGCCGGTACAGGTGAAATACACACGCAGCGAACGTGACCCGGCGGTGGCGGAGAAGCGGTGGCTGGCGGGGAAGGAAGGCTCGTTTTCCAGCGAGTTGGGCCCCTCGCTCGTGACCGAGAAGACGATCCAGGGGCTCCTGCGCGCGGGGAGGCTGTCCGAGCGCCAGGCGGTGCGATTACCCGCCGCCGACGAGATGGAACCACGTCCCGAGGAGTCGGAGGCGGTCGTATTCGTCGCCTTCTTCGACGCAGGGCTCAGCATCCCGGCGGCAGCGATTGTGGGTGACGTGCTGTGGACCTTCAGGCTGGAGTTGGCGCAACTGACTCCGAACGCCATGGCCCGGCTGGCGGTGTATAGTTGGGCCTTGCGCTCGGGAGCGTGCTGGCCCAGCGCTTCGTTGTTTGCCTATCTGCACGAGGCACGATGCCAGCCCAAGGGGCAGAAGGACGGGACGTTGTCGAGTTTTGGCAGCGTCACCTTTATTCTCCGGTCGACCTGCGGTAAGCTCTTCCTTGCGAACTCCACTCGCGGGAAGTGGGGGTCGCACTGGATGAAACGATGGTTCTATCACCGTGTCGCGAGCGGAAGCGGCCTCGAGTGTACGGGCCGGCCGATCGTGTTTAAGACCTCGCCCGGCCGGACACTCGACGACGAGGACAGGCGGAGGGCCCGGCGGCTCGTAGGCGTGGCCACCCGCTTTAACATGCGCGACCTCACCGAAGAGTACACGATGTATGGTGTGGCGCCGCTCGCCCGCGACTGCCGCCTCACCGCCGAGAAGCGCCGAGACGACAACGTTCTGCCCTGGGTTTGCGTGCTGCCGGCGCCCCCCGGTCCTTGTAAGCCTCGACCATCCCTCCTCTTTGCTCGCGCAGAGTGCATTACATCTTGATGCCATCTCGTGCGTTGCTTTACGGATCCGGCTGGAGGATGCAAAGCAGGCCGCGCGCGTGTTCCTCGGGCCGTATACTGGCAGGGAGCATGAGCAGCGCGCATCCGCTACTGCCGAGGCGGGGCTGGGGCGGATAAACCGTGTGTGCGAGGCCCTGGGCCTTGCCGTGCCGGACCGTGCTGAACCGGCCCCGCAAGATCAAGACGACGGCGCGCCGAGGAGGACGGCGTCGTCTCGCAAGAGGGGCCGAGGCGGGGCGTCTAGCGCTCTTGATGTAGCGGCTGCCGCTGCTGCTGCCAGTGCTCCCGAGGGCGCGGCAGACGCAGAGTCGGATTTGGCGAAGTACGCCGACTCGGGCTTGGATGGCGCAGACGCCGGGGGAAGGGATCTTCGGCGGATGCCCTGGATGGTGGGCTCACCACGAGCAGCTGGAGAGGAGAAGTCTCGTCACTCACGGTAGTCGTTGAGACAGTATCCGAGAGGACCGGCGGTGCTGAGGTGGAGCCTTCGGACATGGCTGCCATAACGCCGGAGACGTCCTCCGTGGGGGCGCCCGGAGCTGGGTCTTCACCAGCAGCGGCGGCCGAAACCGAGTAGCCCCCCGCCGAGGTTGGCACGGAGGGGGCTTCGCCTCCGGGTGCTGCAGCCGCGGGGGCCTCTCCGGCAGTGGCTGCTGGGGCGGCGTCGTCGCCCCTAGCTTCGGCTAAGCGGTCGTGTCTACGACCGGAGCTTCATCGGACATCGAGGGGATTCGTCGTGGCGATGGGCATCAGGAGCTTGTGGGACTCCGATGCATACGCCAAAGTTCCTGTGGCGCACGCTCCCACTGCACCCCAGACCGCGCCGTCTGCCGCGCAGGAACGGTCGGCGCCGACCTCGAACGCGGAGGCTTCTGTTCTCGGTGGGACCGCGCCTAACGTTGGGACTTGCGCTACCGCTACTCCGCCCGGTACTAGGGGGGCGGGCCCCCGGAGCCCTCCTTCCCCTACCGAAGGTAAGGTGGTTTGGCTTCCGCGGTGTTGTGTTCATTGCGCCCTGCGGTGCTCACGTGCGTCTCTGTCTGCAGCATCGCTTATTCCGGAGGGGCCTTTGACGGAACACGAGGGCCCTGGTGCCGGTGGCACGAATATCGTGCGCCTCAGTCCGGCGGACTTCATTCCCCCGCCTGAGACGCTGAGGGCGTGGCATTGGATCGTGGATGACGCGGCCGCCATCGTCAGCCAGCAGGCGCTTCATGCCTACAGGGTGGAGCGTCTCAGGGACGCCTTCGAGGTGTCGGGGGTGAGGGTAAGTGCTTACTTATGCGACAATGCTTGGCTATGCTGAGCTTGCTGAGTCGTTTTTGCCCTACAGACACTGGTTGTGGGGCAGGCCTTGCAAACGGCCTATGTTCATGCGCAAAGGGCGCTCGAAGATAGACTGCGGGTCGCCGAGGAGGAGCTGCGCGAAGCCGCGGGAGCCCGTTGTGCCCAGGATGCCCGCATCTGCCTGCTGGAAGCGGAGTGCGCTGAGGTGAAGGCGCACGCCGAGGGACTTGCTGCTTCGGCGCGGGAGTCGGCCGTGGAGGTGATGCGGCGGGAGTTCGCGGCGGAGCGGGACGGCCTTCTGCAACAAGTCACCTCGCTAGAAAAGGAAAAAGGCGAACTCGCCTCAACTCTAGCAGAGCGTGACCGGACGCTTGGTGAGGCTTCGGTAGTTGCATGGGATGTCATGCAGACACTGGAGAGCCATCTCCAGGGGCTTGTGGCCAAAGTGCCGGACCACGCCTTCGGCCCAGAGGAGCTGTCGCGGAACCTTCGCTGGATCAAAGATGCCACCGACGCTGCGCATGGTGCCGCGATGTCCTTCGGCAACCACTGTGCCTACGTGGCGTCGTGTATGGTGTGCGCGCTCCTACGGCACCGTGGTTGCACGCACATCGCCGGGCTGGAGGACCCCCATCTGGAGATGCCCGGCGGGGCTGGAGTAATGTCCGGCGCCGTCCGCGCCGTCCGCCGCTCCATAAAGTACTTCTACGAGAGGATCTGGGACTACGCCGGAGTGGCCGCCGCACAGGTCGAGCTCCGGAAGTCCCTTTACGGGGGGGAGCCTCGGCCAATTTCTGGACGGGGTCCCCCGACGCGACGAGGATGGCGCTGGGACCTCCGAAGGCGCCGAGAACTCGCAGGTGCGACGCCGAGGTGGCTAGGTGTAGGCGTACATTGTAATGTCTGCCCTTTTTTGTGAATAAAAGGCGCGCCTGTTCTACGAACTGACTATTTGACCTGTGCCCCAGGCAGCTTCCTTGCTGGGGACGACTGCTTGAGTTCGACCTTGCAACCCAGCGGCGCCTTCGACGCTGGCAAAGGGTCAAGGAGTCGCTGAACTTTTGGGCGGGCCGATCTTCTTCGGGCGGAGCCCCGGCCTTAGCGCGCGTTAAGGACGAGCCCGCCGAATAATGGCTTAGAGGGGCAGATTGCTGGCAGGCCTCTGTACTTATAAAATTTTCCCGATGTATACATCTGCTGGCAATTAGGATATGCGCTGCTCGTTGTGCTTCGGGTGGTCTGACAGTAGTGGGCACACGAGCACTCCCGGGGCCTTCCTCGGCGGAGGCGAACCTCGACGCTACGACTTGTTTAGAGTCCGTAGACTGGCACGTGCGGAGGCGGACCTCGATGCTACGACTTGTTTAGAGTACATAGACTGGCGCGTGCGGAGGCGGACCTCGACGCTACGACTCCGTTCCTCTACCCTCCAGGACGGGGGTAGCCTCTGGTGTATCTTGCGCTCCGCGTGCGCCTTTCCTGAGGGCAGCCTGACCTGCTACGTCGCCCCCTCTTGGGATTGGACTTCGGTGGCGCACCTCGCGCTCACCTCCTGTGGTGCGCGAAGGTGAGCCCCGACGCGCTGTCGTGAAGCGTGATTGATGTCCCCGCCCTCGTGTTCCGCGGCGTGCACCGAGGGCACCCGCGCTTTATCTATGCTCCGTAGATTGCGTGGGGTCGACATCCACGTCATATTTATACTCCGTAGAGTACGCACAGGGACAAAGTCCCTGGCGTGCGCGGGGTTCGCGTCTTGTTTATACTCAGTAGAGTGCGCAGGGAGAACATCCGCGTCTTATTTATACTCCGTAGAGTGCGTGGGGTCGACATCCATGTCATATTTATACTCCGTAGAGTACGCACAGGGACGAAGTCCCTGGCGTGCGTGGGGTTCGCGTCTTGTTTATACTCAGTAGAGTGCGCAGGGAGAACATCCGCGTCTTATTTATACTCCGTAGAGTGCGTGCGGAGGCGTCCCCCCACACGTCTTTGTTTATACTCATGCCCGTGTCTTTGACGGAGAGTGCACACGCGAACGTGCGTCTTTGGTTTATACTCATGCCCGTGTCTTTGACGGAGAGTGCACACGCGAACGTGCGTCTTTGGTTTATACTCATACCCGTACCCCTGGCTACGGAGAGTGCACACGCGAACGTGCATCTTTGGTTTATACTCATACCCGTACCCCTGGCTACGGAGAGTGCACACGCGAACGTGCATCTTTGGTTTATACTCATACCCGTACCCCTGGCTACGAAGAGCGCACACGTGAACGTGCGTCTTTGGTTTATACTCATACCCGTACTCCTAGCTACGGAGAGTGCACACGCGAATCATGCGTCTTTGGTTTGTACCTCGGGAGTACGCGCGTAGGTGAAGCCTCCGCACGCTCTCGCCGCGTATTTTTGCACAATGATAACAGGTGTCGACAAACGGAACTTTATTGCATTCCCGTTTGCGCGGGTAAGCGATTACATGTGGCGGAGGTACTAACCACTTGTCTCTGGCGCGGCCGGAGCCTCTGGTAGTAGCGCCAGCTGTAGGGCTTGCCGAGCCGTCCCCGGATGACGCCGTGGGTCCCCGAGCTGTGGTGCCGGTTCTAAGTGTGCCGTTGGTCGCCGCGACGGGGGTATCTGGTGCCGTGCGCATTGCGCCGGGCCATGTCCTGGTCGCCACGAACGGTAATAATGGCCCGGGGTCCCGGGAGCTTCATGCATAAATAGCCGTGATGCGGTACCGCCCCAAAGGAGTTGAGGACCGGACGCACCAGTATGGCATTGTAAGGGTATGGGAGATCGACGACGTCGAATATGGCATCTTCGACCCTTGCATTGTCATCCTGGCCGAAGGAGACCTGAAGGCATATTTGGCCGAGCGCCCGTAGAGGTTGTCCTCCGAAGCCTTGCAACGGGACTCCTGATGGGTTGAGGTGGCTTCGGGGGATTCCCATCTGGTCGAAGGCTGCCGCAAACAGAATGTTCACGGAGCTGCCACCGTCGACCAGAGCACGTCCCACGTCGTATCCCGCTATTACGACCCGGACGACCAGGGGGTCCTGGTGAGGAAGCTCCACGCCTTGAGCATCGGCGGGGGTGAACGTGACCTCCTGCTGTGCCCAGTCCGGCGGTGTCTGTGCTGGATATGCCGCCACGTGGTGTAGCCTCCGCACGTAGGCCTTCCGCTGCCGTGCCGAAGCAAACTCCAACGAGGAGCCTCCGGAGATGACGTTGATAACCCTGCGGTGGGTGGCCTCCAGAGCCTGCAGCCGCAGAAAGCCCTCCTGAGGCTGCTGCACATGGGCCTGGATCTGCAGAGGCCTCGTGGGGCAGCGTCCCTTGTGCCTGGATGTGCGCGGGGGCTTCGTATGGGTGCTGTACGTGGGCCACCATGGGCGGGCGTGCTTCCAGGTTCCTATCCCTGGTGACGCTCTCGCGGAGCGCCGCGATAGAGGTGCACGTGCGCGTGTCGTGGTTGCTACGACTGTGGACTGCGCACCACAGCCCCTGGTGTTGATCGTCGTAATCTCCATGGCCTCTATCGTCGCGGCCCCGGCCACGGCCGCGCCCCCGGCCTCGGCGCCCCCGACCGCCCCGACCTGCGGGAGCGCTTTCTTCGGAACCGCCTTCGATGTCGAGGACGTATCGGCCCCGCCTCAACTTCTGCTGGCCATGCTTGGGCCTATCAAACGGCTCGCGCGGGGCATCCTTACGCTCGGGCGTGTCCTTGGACGACTCCGTCTTATGTTTTCCCTTCGAAGGACCGTCCTTCGGCGGATCTTCGATTTTCACCGAGGCGCCGGCCTGGTTGGTGTCGGAGTCGTCGCCTTGACGCTGTCGCGCGTCCTCTTCCACCCTGGCGTATTCCCCCATTTTGTCAAAAAGCTTCGTCACTGTCTTGATTGGCTTCCGTGCGTTATACTCGACCATCGGGCCCGGGCCGAGGCCCTGTATAGCTGCATTAATGACGGTGGTTTCGTTGACGTCCTTGACTTGGCAACGTATCTTTGCGAAGCGCTTGAAATAGTCCCGGAGTTTCTCGGAAGGTTTCTGCTTCACGGCGAAAAGCTGATCCGCGTTGACCCGCTCGACATAATTTCCTTGAAAGTTGTTGTGAAGGCGGTCGCGGATCTGCTCCCACGCGTAGATGGAGTTTGGCTCTATGGTAAAAAACCAGGAAAGCGCCACTCCCTGCAACGCGAGGGGGAGTCCCTTCGCCTTTGTGGTGTCATCTCCGCCCGCGGCCTCGATTGCGGTTTCGTATACGCGCACGAACTCGCGAGGGTCCGTGTCGCCTTTATAGGGCTCGATGACACTGGGAAATTTGAAGTCTTCGGGCCACGCCGCCTACTGTAGCCCCGCCGAAAGTGGGGACTCCGGATCGACGCGTCGCAGCGGCACGCGGTTGGATGTGGGGGCGTCGCGGCTGTCCGCCCTTTCCGGCGTGGGCTCCGGCGCGACCACTGGCGCGGCCTGCTGGCTCCGAGCCTATTGTATGTCTCGGACAACCCCACGCAGATCCCCTAGCTCCTGCTGGAACGCTTTAAGGGCCGCCACCAGGGCGCTTTCCACTTCCTGCGCAGGTAGGGCCGCCAGGGCGCCTAGCGGGCGGGTCGGCACGGGTACGATCGCCTCGCGAGCTCCCGAGCTACCGGTCGCGCCGTTGTGGCTACCCGCCCTGTCCGCACTGCCGGCGAGCGTTGCGGTGAGGGCGGCGAGGCTGGTTGCTGTCGCGCCGGCGGGGTCGGTCGTCGCAGCAGCGCCATTGACAAGGTTGGCCGCCGCAGCGCCGGTGGCGGGGTTGGTCGTCGCAGCGCCGGTGGCGGGGTCGGTCGTCGCAGCGCCGGTGGCTTGGTCGGTCGTCGCAGCGCGAGCGTCGACGTCTTCGACCACCGCGCCTGCGTCGTCACCCGCGCCCGCAGCAGCCGATGCCGAAGCCCTGTTGCCCATGCGACGCTCCGACCCAGCCGCCTTCTTTCCCCTCGCCGCCGCCGACGAGACTTTTTTCGGTGCCGACGAGACTTTTTTTCGGTGCCATCTTTCTTCGGACTTCAGGCTTGCTCCTGTCCTCCCCACGGACGGCGCCAACTATTGTGGCTACAGACCAAACAGAGAGAGAGGTCATAGTGGAGAGTTGGGAGAGAGTGATGGTAATGACCTGTGTCCCCCCATGGCCTGTATTCCATATATATATATACATGGGGAGTGCTTTTACAATTATACCCTTACATCTGAGTATCCCCTTTAGGGGCACTTATGTCATTACACATGGCCTATTCTGGGCCTTATAACCTTCTACCAGGCCTGCTGGGATTAGGTGGGGGCCACCCCTACAACACTTACCATTTTTGGGCCGCTGTTACCATTTCCATTTCCGGAACCTAAACCTAACTAATACTTAGTTGTTTCCATTTCCTCATCTGGTGATAGATCCTCATCTTCTTCTGGCTCAAATCCCTTTTTCATATCCAGGGCAGGCTTTAGGTACGCTTTAGTTTGAAATCATTAAAGATATGCTCGACCTCGTTTATGTCCATGGTACCATCGTACGTACCTTCTACTATCAACCAGATGAGATAGGGCTTTGAAAGGTCAGAGTCAGTCTCCTCTTTCTTTCAGGTCGTTTAGCAGTTCCCCAACCAGCTTTCTCCCCGAGAAAGCCTTCCTGAGATTAAAAGAAAAAGGTTTGAAGGTTGATCTCTGGGATCAGTGATAGTTCGGAACCAGCAAAGGGAGGCTGAAAAGCCGTAGTGCTAACGCACGCCCTGTAGTTTTGAAGCAGGCTTCGACAGCAGCGAGCTCCGCGTCGAAAAGCGAAGCGAGCCACGCTAGCGCGCTACTCTTCCTTTATGAGCGAGACTCTATCCAGATCTACTGATCTAAGAACTCCGCGAGCGAACTGAGCGAGCCATGAGGCGCCTATCGGCAAGGCTTGGAAAAGCCTTAAGTTTAGGCTCCCTTCCTTCACTGAACTGATTCACCTGGGTCCAAACCTGCTGAGCTAGCTAATTTTTCCTTTACGAGATCTCGGCTCTTCGGAATGATTGGAGAGAGCCTCTTGGGAAAAATGCAATAGATGCAAGGCTTGACAAAGGAGGGCTATATGGTTCTCTTGCACAAAGCAATGTTTTAATTTCAATTACTTCTAATTATTTTCAAAGGCATCAATTTAATAAAGTAAATGTTTTAACAGATCTATCATTAACTTTATAGTGAAGGTTCCATCTACCAACACTAGCTAACCAAATACAATTGATCAGGTTTAGAACTGCGGGTTCCATCCACCCTCTCTGGCTCCAACTGCCAGGATACCCTTCCAAGAGTTCCCTCCACTCTCGGAATACAAAAACTTTGATTTTAAAACCAAAACCAGAAATCTACCATGTGAATGCATTCCTTGCCCGCCCTTGACCGTGGGCACGGCTATTCGAATAGTTTTACACTCTGCAGAGGTTGTACAACTTTACCCCCAAGAGATAAATTATCTTTACAGTCACCACGCTTCCTTTGGCATGAGACACAAATAAAATATCACAAAGTTTTTACCTCACTCAAGACTAGCTAGACACCACCCGCTGAGGTTTCACCGCAGAAGGGTTAAATCTGCCCAATCCGAAGCCCCCTTTTGCGCCATATGAGTACAGTAAATCCCTGTCCCTCACTGTGAATAACTAGTAACTCCCTAGCACCCACTTTTGACTGGTGGCACCTAAACTAGACTAGCATGAGTTAATCAGCTAGATCATACCCATATAGACTTAGGGTTGTACGGTACTGCTTAGTCTGGACAAACGCAAGCGTCGGTCCTTAGTTGACTAGGGTGGAACATACACTTACAAGATCTCGTGCTTCCTGCACAAAACCAAACCAACCATCCACCCTAATCTAAACCAATTTCCAAATTTTATTTTATTTTAAAGGATTAGTGGCAACTCCAATCACCACTAGACTTTAGAAACACAAGTTATTACAACAATTCATAATTTCCCATTTTCAAGATTTCAAGGGTATTACATAGCATGACTAAGCATTATACTACCATTCTATTATTCACAACTGAATATAATAATCTCATTAAAGAGATAAAGGAAATCCTAAGGAGACAAGGGTACATGGCATTCAATTTCAACTGAGGGCATAACAAAGTTGGCGTAACTAATACCTTAGGATTTGAACTAATCTTGTAAGTAAATAGCAATGCACATAAACTAAAATAATTAAAACATTTCAAAATCATAGGTTCAAGATGATCAAAGGAGACTTGCCTTCTTGCTTCTTGCACGTTCTTTGGGTCTTCCTGCTCCGGAGCGGAGAGATCTTCGACAACGTTGGAATCTACGCGAGAAAAGACAAAGCAACAAAACAAATAAATACAAACAAAAATTCAAATAACCTCAAAAACTCAAATATAGGCCATATTTGGATAGATTATGATTTTAGAAAAATTTGAAATTTGAATGGCTCAATTTGGAGATAAAATGAGAAAGTTATGCCCATTTGAAAATCTCAGATTGAATAAATCCAGAAATTCCCAAATTTCTGACAGGTCGGGCCCACTGGCAGGATTTAATTTTTAATCTTTATTTTATTACTTTTAATTTGAGTCTATGACAGGTGGGACCCACTTGACAGTGAACCAACAGGCCCTGCTTCTGACAGGTGGGACCCCTCTGGGCTCGAGCCCAGATGTCAGTGGGGAGTACTGACCAGCGGGGCCCAACTGTCAGCCGGCCCACAGACGAGAGCAGCTGACAAATGGGGCCCGCATGTCAGCACGCGATTAGAAGAAATGGCTCGAGCTCAGCGTGCAGAGCCGGGGCTCGAACACGCGCCGAGGGAGCCAACGGGGGGAAAGAGTAGCGCTGGCAACCAGTCGGGCGACGAGGCGTTGCCTACCCATAAAGGGTAGGTAACCCTCTTGAGGGGTACCTGCTGGAGCGGCCGGGCAGGGATGGCTGGAGGCGACGGTGCCGACGGCGAGGGAGGGCCGGAGGGGATCGGGTGATGCCCAAAATGGGATCTCGGTGCGAAGGTGGTGCTGTTGGAGGGATCTACGGGGTCCGACGACGAGCGGGGATGGCCGGCGACGAGGAGGAGCGGTGGCGCAGTACGGGTCCTCCGGTGCGATGGTGCTCCGGCGGCGGGAAGGGACGGCCGAGGTGCTGGGGAGGTTCGCACGGGCATAGGGGTGCTCGGGGTGGCGGTGGCGAGCTCCGGGACGGTCCGAGGCGGCGAGGATTGCTCGCCGGAGTGCGGCAAAGCTCGGGGAGAGAGGGAGCACGACGGCGGGGCGCTACGGTGCTCGAGAAGGGAGGTGGAGCGCGTCGGGGTGCTGGGGGGAGGGAGGCGAAGCCGAGGGTGGGCTTTTATAGGGCGGAGGAGGGGACACGGGCGCTTAATTGCTGGCCGGATTTCTCGACCGGTGCGGATACGACGGAGGAATTAAGGAAGGAGGGGAGCAGGAAACGAAGGGGGAGCGGCTCGGATTTGGTCGCGGCGGTGTCCCGGGGTTTCCAAATCAGAGAGAGCCGGGGAAGGAAAGAGGGGGAGCGGCTCGGATTTGGTCGGCCGGCGCAAAGAAGGAAAGGGGAAGAAAGAAGGAAGGCGGCGCTCCGCGGGGAAGACGACGGCCTGACAGGCGGGGCCCGGGAGGCAGCGGAAGCGGGGCGCAAGCGACTGACGGGCGGAGCCCGTAGGTCAGAGAGGAGAGGGAAGCGGTCGGCTGGATGGCCCGCACGGGCAACGCGGCGCGCATCGGGCTGGCCAGGTGTCGGCCCGAGGGAGGAGGAAGGCGGGGTGGCTGACGGGCCGGGCCCGCGAGGCAACGAGGGAGAGGGAAAGTGCGGCCTGGATGGGCCAGGCGGCGATGTGGGCGGATCTGGGCCGTCCACGCGTCGGGCGGAGGGTGAGGAAGGGATTTTTAATTTTAGAATTTGATTTTGATTTTCAGGAAAGGCTAGGAAATTATTTAGGCCTTAGAAAAATATGAAAACATCTCCAAAAATTCCAGAAAAATTCACAGAAGCTCCTAGACATGTTTTGGACTTAATAAAATTATTTCCAACTACTGTTGGTATTTAATTTTCATAATTTAAATTACTTTTTAACTTTTAAAAATAGGTTTTAAACTCCAGAAAATCCAGAAAATCAGATAAAAGCCAAATAAAATCCAATTTCTTTAAAATAGTTAATTTGAATTTAAATTTTTCCAGAAAGCCAAATTTTGGGATGTTACAAACCTACCCCCCTTAGAGAGAATCTCGACCCCGAGATTCGGACGGACTGGGAAAAAGGTTAGGGAACTCTGCTCTTAAATCCTCTTCACCCTCCCAAGTCGCTTCGGACTCGGAATGGTTGCTCCACTGCACTTTACAGAACTTGATGACCTTGCTTCGCGTACGACGCTCTGCTTCCTCCAATATCTTGACTGGATACTCTGGGTATGTCAAGTCCTCCTTTAAGTTCACTTCCTCTAGAGGCATCTGTTCTTCTGGCACTCTGAGACACTTCTTAGCTGGGATACATGAAAGACGTCATGCACCTTTGACAGCTGAGGCGGAAGCTCCAACTGGTAAACAACTTCTCCCCTTTTCGCTACAACAGGAAAGGGTCCAATGAATCTAGGAGCAAGTTTTCCACTGACTCCAAAACGTCTCATTCCCTTGAGAGGTGACACTTTCAAATAAACATGATCCCCAGGTACAAATTCTAAGCTTCTTCGACGATTGTCCGCATATCTCTTCTGTCTGGTTTGTGCTGTTTTTAATCTGTCTTGAATTAGGCGAACTTGTTCTTCTGCCTGCTTCAACACATCTGGTCCAAACACTTGTCCTTCTCCTGTCTCCTTCCAATACAATGGTGTCCTACATTTTCTGCCGTATAAGGCTTCAAACGGAGACATTTGTAAGCTGGATTGGTAACTATTGTTGTAGGAAAACTCTACATAGGGCAAACTTCGATCCCAATTAGTCTTGTCTGCTAGGACACAAGCTCTCAACATGTCCTCCAAAATTTGATTTACCCTTTCTGTTTGACCATCTGTCTGCGGATGATATGCTGTGCTGAAGTTTAAATTTGTTCCCAAAAGTCCATGTAACTTATGCCAAAACCTTGAGGTGAACTGGGTTCCCCTATCTGACACAATCTTCTTTAGAACACCATGCAAACACACGATTCTGGACATATACAACTCTGCGAGTCTATCTCCAGAGTATGTGGTCTTTACTGGAATGAAATGTGCGACTTTTGTCAGGCGATCCACAATAACCCAAATCGAATCGTGCCATAGTTTTGTTCTCAGTAATCCAGTTATGAAATCCATACCAATCTCTTCCCATTTCCACTCAGGTATCTGCAAGGGTTGCAAAAGTCCGGCAGGCCTCTGATGTTCAGCTTTAATTCGTTGGCACACATCACACAAAGCTACATACTCTGCAATTTCTCTTTTCATACTTGACCACCAATACCTTTCTTTGAGATCTTGGTACATCTTTGTACTTCCAGGATGAATTGAGTATCCATATTCATGGGCTTCCTTCAGAATTAACTCCTTTATTTCTTTCTTCTCAGGTACAATAATTCTTTTCCCAAACCAAATAATACCTTCTTCGTCTTCTGAAAATCCTGGTGCTTTTCCTTTCTTCATGTTTTCCTTAATTTCCTTGACATACTTATCCTCCTGTTGAGCTTCCTTGATCTGGTCCTCTAGAGTTGGCTGAACCTCCAAAGTAGCCAGGAATCCTTCCTCTACTACTTCCAAGTTGAGTCGCTGAAATTCTGCTTGAAGTGCAGGCATACTGTCCTTTATCGACAGCTTATTACAGTAACTCTTTCTGCTCAAGGCATCAGCTACTACATTGGCCTTTCCTGGATGATAATGTATCCCAACATCATAATCCTTTATTAACTCGAGCCATCTCCTTTCCCTCATATTGAGATCGGGCTGGGTAAATATGTACTTTAAGCTTTTGTGATCCGTGTAGATTTCACAACGGTTACCGATCAAATAATGCCTCCATATTTTTAG
Organism: Dendrocalamus latiflorus; assembly: GCA_017311315.1. Lineage (NCBI taxonomy): Eukaryota > Viridiplantae > Streptophyta > Magnoliopsida > Poales > Poaceae > Dendrocalamus > Dendrocalamus latiflorus. The sequence goes on from CM029675.1 coordinate 7,712,782, forward strand.
AGCATGCACAACGGCAGCGAGCTCTAAATCATGGGTTGGATAGTTTCCTTCATGGGGTCGCAACTGCCTTGAAGCATAGGCTACTACCTTTCCCTCTTGCATCAGAACACAGCCTAGTCCTTGCCTTGATGCATCACAAAAGACTTCAAAATCCTTTCTAATATCCAGAAGTGTCAACACTGGAGCAGAAGTTAACCTCTTCTTTAGCTCTTGAAAACTATCCTCACACGATTTACTCCACACAAACTTCCTTTCCTTCTTTAGCAACTGTGTGAGAGGTCTTGCAAGTTTGGAGAATCCTTCAATAAAGCGATGATAATAACCTGCCAATCCCAAAAAGCTTCTGATCTCAGATACTGACTTAGGTTGTGTCCAATTGAGCACATCATTTACTTTATCGGGGTCTACGGACACTCCTCCTGCAGAAATCACATAACCTAGGAAGGCTACTTTTTTCAACCAAAACTCACACTTGCTAAACTTGGCATACAACTGGTTTTCTCTGAGCTTTTCCAAAACTATCCTCAAATGTTCTGCATGTTCTTCCTCATTCTTGGAGTATATCAAAATATCATCGATGAATACAACCACAAACTTATCCAAATATTCCATGAACACCTTATTAATCAGATTCATAAAATATGTTGGGGCATTGGTTAGACCAAAAGACATCACGGTATACTCATACAATCCATAACGGGTAGCGAATGATGTCTCATTATTACATTGGAGGTTCCAAGACCTCGCACAATCAAAATACAGCGGAGGCAAGATAAAATTTAGCAATGTCCCATCAATACGCCACAGGCAATTGACTGAGGAAGCGCGACCTAGAACTCCTGGAATCCTTCGTCGAAGCCACTCGCGAAGTAGCCGTAGTCTCCTTCTTGGGCTTCGTATTCCTCTGATTAATATTTTTTAGTGCAGCATGTGAGCACATAAAGTACTCCGCAAGTCTTGGGAAAAATGCAATAGATGCAAGGCTTGACAAAGGAAGGCTATATGGTTATTTTGCACAAAGCCATGTTTTAAATTTCAATTACTACTAATTACTTTCGAAGGCATCAATTTAATAAAGTAATTGTTTTAACAGAATTATCATTAACTTTATAGTGAAGGTTCCATCCACCAACACTAGCTAACCAATTACCATTGATCAAGTTTAAACTGCGGGTTCCATCCACCCTCTCTGGCTCCAACTGCCAGGATACCCTTCCGAGAGTTCCCTCCACTCTCGGAATACAAAAATTTTGATTTAAAAACCAAAACCAAAAATCTACCATGTGAACGCATTCCTTGCCTGCCCTTGACCGTGGGCACGGCTATTCGAATAGTTTTACACTCTGCAGAGGTTGTACAACTTTACCCCCAAGAGATAAATTATCTTAACAGTCACCACGCTTCCTTTGGCATGAGACACAGATAAAATATCACAAAGCCTTTACCTCACTCTAGACTAGCTAAGCACCACCCGCTGAGGTTTCACCGCAGAAGGGTTAAATCTGCCCAATCCGAAGCCCCCTCTTGCGCCATATGAGTACAGTAAATCCCTGTCCCTCACTGTGAATAACCAGTAACTCTCTGGCACCCACTTTCCACTGGTGGCACCTAAACTAGACTATCATGAGTTAATTAGCTAGGTCGTACCCATATAGACTTAGGGTTGTACGGTAGTGCTCAGTCTGGACAAACACAAGCGTCGGTCCTTAGTTGACTAGGGTGGAACATACACTTCAAGATCTCGTGCTTGCCGCACCAACCCAAACCAACCATCCACCCTAATCTAAACCAATTTCCACATTTTATTTTATTTTAAAAGATCAGTGGCAACTCCAATCACCACTAGGCTTACAAACACAAGGTTATTACAACAAATCGTAATTTCCCATTTTCAAGATTTCAAAGGTATTAAACAGCGTGGCTAAGCATTATACTACCATTCTATTATTCACAAATAATTATAATACTCTCATTATTGAGACAAAGGAAATTCTAGGGTTACAAAGGTACATGGCATTCAACATCAATTGAGGGCATAACAAAGTTGGATTAACTAATACCTTAAGATTTGAACTAATATTTTATATAAATAGCAATGCACATAATTTAAAATAATTAAAATATTTCAAAATCATAGGTTCAAGATGATCAAAGGAGACTTGCCTTCTTGTGCGCTATTTGGTCCTTCTTGCTGCGGCTCGACAAATTCTTCGGCGACGTCGGGTTCTACGCGCGAAACGACAAAACAAACAAACAAATAAATACAAATAAAATTCAAATGAACTCCAAAAACTGCAAAACCAGAACCAAAAGATAGATCTCAATTTTATATGAATTTAGGAAAAAGAATCTGGTCAATCGGGGTTCGGATGAAGGAGACCATGTGATCTAAAGTTAGCCGGACGAGAAAATGCTGGAAAATAGCAAAAGTTACTGTTCATCCGAGAGCTAAATTTTTGGAACGGAGGCTAGCGTCGGCAAGAGGAGGCATGGGTGGTGAATCTAACTAGCAAAATGGGTTGCTAGGGACCCAATGCACACATAGGAAGCGACGGCACGCCAAACGGAGAACGATGACGGCACGGGCGGCTAACGACATGGTTAGGAGAGAGGAATAAAATCCGGGCATAAAACATGGAGAAGTAGGGTGAGCACGGGCTAGAACGCGGCTTGGCGAAGCTAGGAAAATTATCGGCTCAGACAAAAACCCACCGAAGACGACGCAAACGATGTTTGAACGATGTCGCGAAGGAAAAAAGCAAAATCTTGATATCTTGGTGCTCGGTGAACGAAATCTGAAACTATTTGGAGGGTAGCTACCTGGAATGGTTTGGCACAATATGACGCAAACGGATTGGGAGAAAACATCACCGGATAGATGGGGACACGAGATGCCATTGGCGGCTATGGCGAGGTTCGGAGGCAAAAATTTGTGGAGGCTTTTCGGGGAAAAGGAAGTGAGCACGGCATAGAACGCGATGAGGCAAATCTAAAAAAAATTACGGCAATGGCTAAAGCTTACCGGAGACGACGAATCGACGTCGGGAAGCGCTCTTGACCTAGATTGGGGAAAACACGATTCCGCGAGATTGGCTACACCAAAACCAAATTAATTTGACCAGAAGGTAGATGGGACATGAAGGCACAATGTGACGCAAAAAGTTCACAAAAAAACTCACCGGATAGCTCGAGACGCGACGAGCAATTTCGGGACCGAAGGGCCTCGATGTCGACGGTGTCCTGAGCTTTGAGGGACTTGCCACGGCCTGGGATGGGTTTAGAGGGGTCAAGGGGTCATATTTATAGGCTTGGAAGAGGTAGAAACCGGCTCCAATTCGCGGATTTCGGTTTAGAGTCCGTTTTAGAAAATAGGAGATAAAAGGCAAACGGATGATTCCTTGCACGATTTAGCATAATTTTTCTTTTGGGAGGACATTGAAATAAGATCTGGATTGAAAGTTATGAAGAGAGAGGAAAAGGAAGGAAAACGTTCACGCACAGGATCATCGAGCTTCTGCACGCTTGCTAGGGAAGATGAGTGAACAGTGCCCATGCGGCACTGTTCATTCTCTCTCCTCTCTCTTCTTTTTTTTGGAAATTTAAAATTGAGCTCAAACAAACTCTGAAAAATCCAAGAAAATACAGAAAAATTCCTTGTGACACAAGGAACACAAATAAAATATTTTTTGCAAATATTAATGTTTAATTTTAATCATATTAAATCTTTTTAATTAATGAAAATTCCAATTAAGCTTTAATTAATTCCAGAAAAATCCAGATGGTGAATTTTATTTTAAAAACTTTAAAAAGGCTCTAAAAAAATTGGGATGTTACAGCTGAGCATTGGAATGGTAGTTTGAGGGGGTAGTTGTTCAGTTTCGAGCATAGTGGTGCTTTACCTTTCAGTTATTGAGGTTTTGTGTTGAGTGGTGACTTATGAACAGGTGGCTTCGCTCCTGACCATGCTTGAGCCCTTCATCCCTTCGATAGAGGCAAGTAAATGTAGTGGTTGTTGCTACAGTTTAACTTATTAAATTGATTGCCATTACTATAATTGTTCAGGTTTGGTAATTAATCCACCTTTAAATAAAGATGCCCTGCAGCACTATATGCCTTATTTTATATATTGTTGTCCATGTGGTTATATTCCTAATGAATCAATCGTGGTCATGTCATGCATGTCATTGCATGTTATTTGCATTGAAGCTATGTCACCGCATCTAGCCGCGACCATATTAGTACTACATCGTACATTGCCATATACGATGTGCACTCTTACGTTGCCAAGTAAGAGTTTAGTGGATTATTTGCATACATATGCATTTCATGAGGATAATCCATGTTATGAGGTTATAAGAGGTATTGGCTTGAGAGAGTCACTTGTGGCATGGAGTATTTTCTTGTGGTTGCTGTTGGTAGTAGTTGTGGTTTTGGATATGAATCAGGCTACAATGTGGATGATGAGAATTAATTGTTAATGCTTTATCATTGTAATAAAAGTTGTTAATTTGATGCGTAATCATCTGCAGTTTAATTAACTTGTTAAATAGTTTGCTTGCTGAGATTTCATCTCACTCCTATTCTCTCTCCTAGGTGATCCTTGAGCATGCTTGGAAAGGGAAGAGCAGCACAGCACTATTACACAAGTCTTAATGAGTTTCGCTGTAATAAGTTAGAGGATATTTTTAATCGTTTCTTTTTGCCAGTCGTTGAGCACTGTATCTTAATGATGCTAGATTGTGGTTGGCTTTAGTGGGGTTTAAGTATTCGAGCTAGGTTGATAAAGGATGTTAGGGTGTAGTTTTATATTCTTATGCTATTTTAATATCTCCTATGATATGTTATATTGTCATGCTTTTGTGTAGCCCCTTCTTTTTTGATAGGTTCTCTTTGTAATCTTGTTGGTCATAAGTGTAGTTTGGTATCATCCAGTGGTAATATGGTTCCTAGGGTGTTACAGTTGGTATCAAAGTGGGCATTAGGTCCATGGTAATTGAATTATTAAAGTGACACACTAGTGCACAGTAGGATGGGATGGCTCAAGCATTGCATTTATGCTTCTGATATGTTGTATTAATGATGAGATGATCTTGTATGTTTATGATTTTGTTCTATTACCGGTACACGTGATGACAGTCAATGATAAGAGGTAGAGGTTGTAGTAATGTGGTTACCTCAGGTAACTTAGTTATAGATGTTGTGGGTGAATTTCTTTAGAAATGTTATTCTCTTCCTTAAGTTGAATTTGGTCAATTCTTGTCCTATTGTGGTCGATGAATTTCTCTTGGGTTAGTGGTTCATTGCAGTTGATGGGTTTCAATAGGTCTCTAATTGTTCTTTGAGGCAATTATTATTTTTCTGATTGTTGAGTTGCTTTTGCTACTCATGAACGTTGTTAATTGGCGAGATTGATATTTTCATAGGTGTTCCATCTTTCTTACTAGAAAACATGACTCATTTATTTGTTTGATATTTTGAAAAAAAATCAAAGTTTGATGTTGCAAGTTCGTTAACATGTGAAAGCCATGGCTCTATGTATTTCTTTTGGATTATCTAAGTGTTGTAGTTTAATTCCTCTCTTTTCTGAAAGAGAGTATTAAAACCCTTTTGTGGTGTTTGTTGTGTTTATGTAGTAGGTGGTAATCATATAAATAAATTGGTAATGTATGGATTGTCAAGTTGAGACATTAGCGTGGTGCATAATTAATTTCAACTAATATCATTGGAAGTGTAATTGATTAATTTGATGTTGTCTTGTAGTAGTTTCTTGAAGAATTGTGATTAAGAATTTGTTTATACATGTTTGAAACTCAAGGAGTTGTTAAGGAATGTGAAACAAAAAACTGGTTTGATTATTATGATTTTCTAACTTGTTGGATAAATTGGATTATTTGGTCTTAAGTAATTAATTTGACTGTTCGAGATGGTTAAGTAAGGAGGTGTTGGAATATTGCCTTAGTGATATTAAACTTTAATATGTATTCTATTTAGATATTTGATGAGCATATACAACTGCTAGATTCATCTAACTTTTTCCATGCTAAACTGTTGAAACAAGTATAAAGAAATGGATACAGGTTGATGTATTGACTTATGAAACCTTGTTTTATAGAGCTTATATTGTTGAAGTTTAAAGATATTTCATTCTAATTTCTGAATATAAGGTAGAATGTTGAATCTATGCTCATAACTATTTTTGTGATTGCACACAGAGGTAGGATCATGAATTGTTCCATTGCAAAAAATAATAATCAATTATTAACGGTAATGGCTCTGCAATCAGTACGTGCTAAATTAGTGATGAACGTCAGTAAGAGTTAAATGTATGAAATCTAATAAGTGATTTATAATAGCATATTTTTGTGAGATTGTCATGTTCTAGTATCATCTTGTTAAAAGAGTTTTGTTTTAATATTGTGGTTTGTACACTACGCTTTCCCTAGATCAAGTAGTTGCAATCTTATTTAGATAATAGGAACATGATGAAGCGATTTATTGTGTTTCTTTTGCAAAAATTTATGAAGGGATAAGAGGATATGATGATTCTTGCTAAGAGTGTATTATTTTGTTGTTAATATGATTGTCAGTATGTGGTTGTGATGATAATGTTGAATGTTCTATAAATAAAAGAATTTGATAGTTTTCGTGACACTATTTAAATTAAAGGTTTTGAGATTTGCATTCATCATCTTTGGACCTCATGACTTATGTGGTAGCTGATATTGTTTTGAGCAAAGTGACTTGTTGAAAGGTATGTGATACTGTTGCCGATTTCGATCCAACAATTGGTATCAGAGCCGGTTAGCTCTTCCTCATAGATCTTAACCGGTCTCTAGAACCATGGCGACAGATAAGTACTCGACCAAGCCCCCGGTCTTCGATGGGATTGACTATCCCTTCTGGAAGAGCAGGATGGAGACCTACATCCAGGCTCAGGGCTACACCATCTAGCGCAAGGTCATAGTCCGGTATGCTGTTCCTGCCGATGAGAACATCGATGCCGGAAACATGGCTGATGTTGAGGCGAATGCTAAGGCAAAGAACATTATAATTCAGGGTCTGAGCAAAAGCAGTTTGATCGCATCTGTCATCTGACGTCGGCCTTCGACATCTAGGTGACCCTCGATGCATACCATGAGGGCACTACCCATATCAAGATGGTTCGACAGGACCAGTTCAAGCGAGATTACAATAAGTTTGAAATGCTTGCTGGTGAGTCCCTCGATGAGTGCTTTGCGCGTTTCCACAAGATTTTGTGCAACCTCCGAGCGGTCGGTCTCACATACCCCGACTCGGACAACGCTCGACAGATGCTCGTAGCTCCTGATTTGCGTGTTTGGGAGATGAAGGTGACTACCATCAAGGACACCACCGATCTCTTGACCTTGACTCTTGACGCGTTGTACTCACGCCTTAAGACTCACGAGATTGACATAGTCTCTTGTAGGTCGAAGTCGCACTCAATGGCCTTAGTCACCATCCCAGTCTGGTTTCTGGACCTTTTTCCGAGTCGATTTGTGGATTCTCTCTGGCTTCTCTCTGTGACGTAACTGAAGATCAGTTAGAGAAGCTACTAGAGGATCAGTTAACCCTTCTAGCCCGAAAGTTTTCCCACGCATACAAGAGGGTGAGAGATCGAAAGAGGAGTGGTCCGATCATTTGCTTCGAGTGTGGCGGCCCCAACCACATTCGGGCAAATTGCCCCAAGCTGGGGAAGGGCAAGAGCGACTACGGCGGTGTGAGCAAGAACGACTACATCGACAAGAACCGCAACAAGAAGCCCCCAGCTCATGTCCAAGGCAAGAAGATGTTCCGCGACCTTGGCAAAGCTAAGAAGCTCTTCCACCGCGTCCTCGCCGCCTTCGACGACCTCGACCTCAGCGAGGTGGAGGGGTAGAGCGACGACGATGGGACGGACGAGCAAGACCCCAAGGGCGGCGATGACTTCTCCGGCATGTGCTTCATGGCCCTTGAGGGTGAGATTAGCGATAGTGAGCTCTATTTCGACTCCGATTAGGTATACCCTTCCTACGACCAGCTTAATGATGCTTTTCTCTAGCCAGAAAGTTTTCCCACGCATACAAGAGGGTGAGGGATCGGAAAAGGAGTGGTCCGATAATTTGTTTCGAGTGTGGTGGCCCCAACTACATTCGGGCGAATTGCCCCAAGCTGGGGAAAGGAAAGGGCGACTACGGCGGTGTGAGCAAGAACGACTACATCGACAAGAACCGCAACAAGAAGCCCCCGGCTCATGCTCAAGGTAAGAAGAAGTTCCGCGACCTTGGCAAAGCCAAGAAGCTCTTCCACTACGTCCTCACTGCCTTCGACGACCTCGACCTCAGCAAGGTGGAGGGATGGAGTGACGATGATGGGACGGGTGATCAAGAACCCAAGGATGGCGACGACTTCTCCAGCATGTGCTTCATGGCCCTTAAGGGCGAAGTGAGTGACAGCAAACTATATTCCGACTCCGATGAGGTTCGCTGGGCAGGGAAGAGAGAGGTTTGGCTCGTTGACTCCGGGTGTTCTCGACACATGACCGGAGACTCTCGTTGGTTCTCTTCCCTAGCTCGTGCTCCAGGTGATGAGACGATCACCTTCGGAGACGCTTCATCTGGGCGCGTCATCGCCAAAGGTACAGTGTGTGTTAATGAATCTTTTATTTTGAAAGATGTTGCCTTGGTTAGTAAGCTGCAGTATAATTTGCTTTCTGTTTCTCGGCTTACCGATGACGGCTTTGAGGTGAGCTTTAAGAAAAACGCTTGCAAAATCCTTGATTCTTCGGGTAGTCTGGTTTGCGGGATTTCTCGTTATGGGAGGATCTTTCGTGCTGATTTTTCTGAGTCTTCTGGTGATCCTATCTGGTGTTTAGTTGCGTCTGAGTCCCGTGACCTTACCTTGTCGCATAGGAGACTTGGTCATATTAGATTTGACCATTTGACCCGAGTTAGCGGTCACGATCTCATTCGTGGTCTGCCGAAACTCAAGATGGTCAAAGATCTAATTTGTGCTCCTTGCTGGCATGGCAAGATGGTTGCCGCTTCTCACCCTCCGGTCACAGTTACTATGGCCGATGCACCGGGACAGCTGCTCCACATGGACACAGTTGGACCAGCTCGAGTGCAGTCAGCAGGAGGGAAGTGGTATGTTCTTGTCGTGGTCGATGACTTCTCGAGGTATTCTTGGGTGTTTTTCTTAGCCTCGAAGGATGAGACGTTTACACATTTCTGAGGTCTTTTCAGCAGGCTTTCTGTTGAGCTTTAAGAAAAACACTTGCAAAATTCTTGATTCTTCGGGTAGTCTGGTTTGCGGGATTTCTCGTTATGGGAGGATCTTTCGTGCTGATTTTTCTGAGTCTTCTGGTGATCCTTTCTGGTGTTTAGTTGCTTCAGAGTCCTGTGATCTTACTTTCTAGCATAGGAGGCTTGGTTATATTGGATTTGACCATTTGACCCGAGTTAGCGGCCACGATCTCATTCGTGGTCTGCCGAAACTCAAGATGGTCAAAGATATTGTTTGTGCTCCTTGCCGGCACGGCAAGATGGTTGCCGCTTCTCACCGTCCGGTCACAGTGACTATGACCGATGCACCAGGACAGCTGCTCCACATGGACATAATTGGACCAGCCAGAGTGCAGTCAGCAGGAGGGAAGTGGTATGTTCTTATCGTGGTCGATGACTTCTCGAGATTCTCTTGGGTGTTTTTGTTAGCCTCGAAGGATGAGACGTTTACACATTTTTGAGGTCTTTTCAGTAGACTTCTGTTGAGCTCCTAGGTGCCTTACGAGCGATCCGTAGTGACAATGGCACGAAGTTCAAGAATTCTGACTTTGAGAGGTTTTGTGATGAGACAGGTGTAGAGCACCAGTTCTCTTCTCCGCATGTCCCACAGCAGAATGGCGTCATGGAGAGGAAGAACCGTACCTTGGTCGAGATGGCCAGGACGATGCTTGATGAGTATTCTACACCTAGGAAGTTTTGGGCTGAGGCTATAGCGACCGCATGCCATGTTTCGAACAAAGTTTTTCTTTGGGCACACTTGCATCGCACTTCCTATGAGCTGAGATATGGGCGAAAGCCCAGTGTCTCTCATTTTCGTGTGTTTGGTTGCAAGTGTTTCATTTTGATGTCCAGGAACCTACATAAGTTCGAGTCAGGCTCTTGTGATGGTATCTTTCTAGGCTACTCGACTTCTTCGCGGGCATATAGGGTTTGGAACTGCGAGTCTAGTAAGTTGGTAGAGACCTGTGAGGTGACATTCGACGAGGCCAGTCCGGGGACTAGGCCCGATATCTCAAGTTCTTTAGAGCAGTCCGAGCCCATCTTTGTGGACGATGAGGAGGATGGAGATGAGGGTTGTCTACCCGATCCAGTTCCTCATCCTTCACTTGAGGTGCCTTCGTCCATGGCACCTCCAGGTGATCAGCCCATGCCTTCTGCTTCCTCTGGAGCTAGTGGCTCTGTTACTACCTCATCAGCTCATGAGGTAGAGGTAACTTCTTCATCTCATCCAGGACCTCCCCGACATATCCAGAAATACCATCCTCCGAGCAGATGATTGGAGACCTCTTTGAGCGAGTCACACGCTCAAAGTCTAGCATGTCACATTTCTATCTCCATTCTGCCTTTGTTGCCTCATTCGAGCCCAAGGACGTTTGTCATGCTCTTTCTGATGAGTCTTGGGTCAATGCCATGCATGAGGAGTTAGAGAATTTCGAGAGAAACAAGGTCTGGTCGCTTGTTTAGCCCCCTCGAGGTCACAATGTCATTGGGACTAAGTGGGTGTTCAAGAACAAGCAGAGTGAAGATGGGGTTGTCATTCGGAATAAGGCTAGACTGGTAGCTCAGGGCTTCTCCCAGGTTGAGGGTCTAGATTTTGAGGAGACCTTTGCCCCTGTAGCTAGACTTTAGGCCATTAGAATCCTGCTTACTTTCGCAGCTTCTAAGGGTTTCAAGCTTTACCAGATGGATGTCAAGAGTGCCTTCCTCAATGGGCTTATTGAGGAAGAAGTCTATGTCAGACAGCCTCTAGGTTTCAAGAACCCCAAATACCCAAACCATGTCTACAAGCTTTCCAAAGCCTTGTATGGACTTAAGCAGGCCCCTAGAGCTTGGTATGAGAGGCTTAAGTCCTATTTGTTAACTCATGGTTTTGAGATGGGTATGGTAGATAAGACCTTGTTCATTCGTAGGCATGGCACTGATCTTCTGCTCGTCCAGATTTATGTGGATGACATCATCTTTTGCGGCTCTTCTCATACTCTTGTTTCACAGTTCTCGGATGTCTGAACACCGAGTTTGAGATGAGTATGATGGGAGAGTTGACCTTCTTCCTTGGCTTCCAGATCAAGCAGACTCGGGAGGGTACCTTCTTGCATCAGGAAAAGTACACTCGTGACCTCCTGAGACGCTTTAACATGAGTGATGGCAAGCCAGTGTCAACTCCCATGGCATCCACAGCTTCTCTTGACCCAGATGAGGACAGCGAGCCAGTTGATCAGAAGGAGTATCGCAGCATGATTGGCTCTCTCTTGTACCTCACTGCATCGAGGTCGGATATACACTTCTCCGTGTGTCTGTGCGCTCGATTCCAGGCTTCTCCTCGCACTTCTCATCGCCAGGCGGTGAAGCGCATCCTTCGCTACATTCGAGCTACCATAGACTATGGTATCTGGTACTCTTCCTCGTCCCATCTTTCCTTGAGAGCCTATTTGGATGTAGACTTTGTTGGCTGTAGGATAGATAGGAAGAGCACTTCTGGAACCTGCCAATTCATTGGCACTTCTCTAGTTTCTTGGTCCTCTAGAAAGCAGTCCGGTGTTGCACAGTCCACAGCAGAGGCCGAGTACGTTGTTGCCACCAGTTGCTGCAATCATGTACTTTGGATGGTTTCGACCCTGTGGGACTTTGGGTTAGCCATAGACAGTGTTCCACTCTTTTGTGATAACACTTCTGCCATTAACATTGCCAAGAACCCAATGTAGCACTCTCGGACGAAGCACATTGATATCAGATATCACTTCCTTCGAGACCATGTGGAGAAGGGTGACATAGTGCTCCAATTTGTGGAGAGTGACCACCAGTTGGCTGACATCTTTACCAAGCCTTTGGATAGCTCTAGGTTTTCAGCTCTGCGGGGAGCGCTTAGGGTGGTTTGTCCTTATGGACTATTGTGAGGGGAAGTCTTGTGCTTCATGCCTTATCCTGTTTATTATACTCTTACTCCTTTCTGTTGCATTGCATATGGGTGCTTTTGGGTTAGTCCTTCTAGCATGGATTAGAGTGTTTCTCTTGTCTAGCTGTTTAGACTTTTACTCTTATCTTGTGATTCTAGGATGCTGCTTATTAGCGGTTTCTCTTCTCACTAGGTTGAGCTCACTCACTTCTTATAGGTTCTAGCGAGGGTTGGGCCACCCTCGGGTAGACAGGGTACGTGTTTGCTCCTTTGTGTGTTAGATGATCAGCTGATAGTCCTGGAGTCATATGGGGTAGATAAGAGTTAGTCTTAGCCATAGTATCCTTTATATCTTATATATGCTTTAAGGACTGCCTTTTCTGATTATCTTTCCAGCTTCTCGTTTTTATTGCTCTGGTTTAGGGGGAGTTCATTTGGGAGCTTCTAGATCTTAATGTTGACATAACTCTACTTGAACTAAAAACGCATCTCATGTTGAGGGGGAGCTGGATTTTCTGCATTTCGTTTCTACTTTATAACTACATGGAGCCTTGATTATTATCCTGTTATGACATGTTTACAATGAACTACATCTTGCCATGATCTATGCTTATTTGCTAGATTTATCATGACTTTATATGTGTAGTTTAGTCTTTGCCATGGTAGGTTGATTAAAATGCTCAACTTGAACTAATTCATGTCATGTTAGCTCTTGATACTAGTCTCTCTTTAGTTATCTCTTTATGATTCATGCCATGTCAAATAGGCTGAGTTGAGTCTTGAATCTTTATTGAGCTTTAGATTGGGTTATGCTAGGTTCTTGATGAAGCATGAGTTAGTACAACCTTTTAAGAAAGCAAAAAGATCTCTTTTGTGCGAAAGAACTGATTTCACCAATTCTTTCTTATGTGACGGCTTGCCATTGCACTAGGCATGAACTCAGGGGGAGTTTTGGATGACCAAGACTATCTTCTTAAGCTTCTAGCTTGGATTGGTCGCATAAGGCTTGAGATCTAGCACATGACTACATAAAAATCTGGTTGGAAACAATCATGAGATTTATAAAGAAAAACATGTCAAATGTGCTCAATTTGCTTAATTCCACAAAGAACAAATACTTAAACAAATTTCTCATTCTTGAATGTGTAGCACTCTAAATTGACTCAATACTAGCTTCTTGGTTCCACTTAGATTATTGACATGGCCTGCATCATCTTTGGGTACCTTTAGCTAGACTATACTCATGGTTGACTTGACATGCTAAGAAATTCGACTAATTTTCAGATTGTGACTTATTTGGCCTAGCTTCATTATACATGTCTTGTCATGATCTTGATAGCATTCTTATATGTTATGGCTTGATGTAATACTCCACGGTCATTTTCGATAATCTTCATGGCTCTAAATGCTTAGATTGAATAAAATTCAGCCATTCCATCCATTCTCATATTTGTTTTCTCTTCCTTGTACCTTGATGATTTTATTGCCAAAAGGGTGAGAATAGTGGAGAAAAAGCCATTTTCAAGGAAATCTTGGAGTTCTTGGAGCCTTTGAGGGAAACTTGCTCGTTCTGTTTTTGCTCCGGTTGTCAACTTGGTCATAAGCTTCCTTGATTTCTTTTGGACCATGGTTGACTCTCTTACGTTTTCAAACTAAACTCTACGCTTTTTCTGGGTTTGTCAATATACTCATCAAGGGGGAGATTGATAGACCATGTGTATGTGACCCCCATGTTTGTGATGAGTAATTGACAAGTGTTCTGGAAAGATTGAGTTTGGTTTGTGTAGTTCGTGCCAAGACGGCACTTGGCGCAGTCGGGTTTGGTTAGATGGACTTAAGGCGTATTCTTCTTCCCAATTGGTCATTTGGGCCATTTTCATGCTTAAGTTCGATTCATTGATGCTAATTGTGATTACATGTTTCGAGCGGTGCTATGTAATGTATTTCTTGTCTGTGATGGCTGCAGGACATCGAGGCGGAGTCGTGGCGAGGCACGGAATGACCGGACTAGGCGCAGGCGGTGCTGAGGTCAGAGCGATCGAGGTGTGTCGAAGACGGCGAGGACTCGAGGTGGTTGCGAGGCTTGGATAGCAAGAGATGAGGAAACTTCCCAGAAGGTGCAACAGGGGTGTTTTGGTGAATACGCAAAGCTGCACTAAAGGAAATGGGTTATGGATAAAGCATTGAGTTGTTGGAGGCTTAATGGGCAAAGCATGTTGCAAATCCATTAGTGGGAGGCTATAAAAGGAGGAGTGTCTCCTGCATGTGTAATATCTTGAAAAAAGGGTTGATGGCTTTGGAGAGTGGTTAGATTCTTTTTGAAGTTGATTCTGCTTTGGGCTTTAGTTGGTGAGGGTTGGTGAGAGTGCAGGAGGTGTGGCTTTGTCTGGTATTTTGTCTCCTACGTGAGTTTGAGAGATGTGAGGAGTTCTTGAGTTCTTGTTGAGAGGAGGTGACTCTAATCCCTGTATAATCATTCATCCCTCTTCCTCAATATCAATGAAAAAAGGATTGTGATTGGATATCTTTATTTCTTGCTCACTGTGATGAATTCCATTTTTAGTTTTGTCTCTCTGTTCTTCTCAGTTTGGAATGAGTTTGAGTATTGCTTGCTTGTTTGATTCTAGGAAACTCTGAGATGAGGAGAAATTCAGGATCCCTTGGGCATTCCATTTTCAAGATCAAATGAAAGTTTCATTAATCTCTGTGATTTCTTGGGCCCTCGTCATATTCCCTGTGTTCTTATTTTTCTAGGGTTTGGGTACAGAGGAACTTGTCTTCTCTTGAATCCCCTTTATGAGATGGCTCAAGATTCATGTTTTCAAGTCTTCTTGTTGTTGCTAAACTGATTTCAGAGTCCCTTGAGCAAAGGTTCCACGAATCATGAGTAATCTGGGTTTTAGCTCAAACTTTGCAAAAGTTTCAGGGTTTTGTCAAAAATCTTTATTCCTCGTTCTCCGGTTGAAATCTTTGGTTTCCGGAGATCCCGATGCTATTTGGAACAAGTCCTAGAGCTCCTTGTCTGAAGAGGGTAGAATCTTTTCATCAATTCCTTTGATTCAAGCAAACTTCAGATTTTCAGTATTTTTTCAGTCTGCTGTTCGGGCCCTGTCAGAACTCGAGCCAGTCAGACTAGATCTTAGCAGCCGTTCAGACCGGGCGGCTGCCGGTGGTTAGACCGGTGCCTCATGGGCGGTTCGACCAGACCCCAAGCGGTTTGACCGGCCACAACGAGGCGGTCTGACCGGCCTAGTGACCGCGGTTTGACCGCCCCCTCTGCAGCTTGCGTTGTTTCCTTCGGTTTGTTTTTCATCTTGCCTTCTTTTCTGTGTGGTTGAGGTTCCAGTATACATATGCTTCCTTCTTCATAGTTCCAGTAACTATTGTAGGAGAGATACCGAGTGGATACTTTTTAGGGGCGGATTTTAAACGGGCACCATTCACCCACCCTCTGTTGCCGATTTCGATCCAACAATTGGTATCAGAGCCGGTTAGCTCTTCCTCATAGATCTTAACCGCTCTCTAGAACCATGGTGACAGATAAGTACTCGACCAAGCCCCCGGTCTTCGATGGGATTGACTATCCCTTCTGGAAGAGCAGGATGGAGACCTACATCCAGGCTCAGGGCTACACCATCTAGCGCAAGGTCATAGTCCGGTATGCTGTTCCTGCCGATGAGAACATCGATGCCCGAAACATGGCTGATGTTGAGGCGAATGCCAAGGCAAAGAACATTATAATTCAGGGTCTGAGCAAAAGTGAGTTTGATCGCATCTGTCATCTGACGTCGGCCTTCGACATCTAGGTGACCCTCGATGCATACCACGAGGGCACCACCCATATCAAGATGGTTCGACAGGACCAGTTCAAGCGAGATTACAATAAGTTTGAAATGCTCGCTGGTGAGTCCCTCGATGAGTGCTTTGCGCGTTTCCACAAGATTTTGTGCAACCTCCGAGCGGTCGGTCTCACATACCCCGACTCGGACAATGCTCGACAGATGCTCGTAGCTCCTGATTTGCGTGTTTGGGAGATGAAGGTGACTACCATCAAGGACCCCACCGATCTCTTGACCTTGACTCTTGACGCGTTGTACTCACGCCTTAAGACTCACGAGATTGACATAGTCTCTTGTAGGTCGAAGTCGCACTCAATGGCCATAGTCACCATCCCAGTCTGGTTTCTGGACCTTCTTCCGAGTCGATTTGTGGATTCTCTCTGACTTCTCTCTATGACGTAACTGATGATCAGTTAGAGAAGCTACTAGAGGATCAGTTAACCCTTCTAGCCCGAAAGTTTTCCCACGCATACAAGAGGGTGAGAGATCGAAAGAGGAGTGGTCCGATCATTTGCTTCGAGTGTGGCGGCCCCAACCACATTCGGGCGAATTGCCCCAAGCTGGGGAAGGGCAAGAGCGACTACGGCGGTGTGAGCAAGAACGACTACATCGACAAGAACTGCAACAAGAAGCCCCCAGCTCTTGTCCAAGGCAAGAAGAAGTTTCGCGACCTTGGCAAAGCTAAGAAGCTCTTCCACCGCGTCCTCACCGCCTTCGACGACCTTGACCTCAGCGAGGTGGAGGGGTAGAGTGACGACGATGGGACGGACGAGCAAGACCCCAAGGGCGGCGATGACTTCTCCGGCACGTGCTTCATGGCCCTTGAGGGCGAGATTAGCGATAGTGAGCTCTATTTCGACTCCGATGAGGTATACCCTTCCTACGACCAGCTTAATGATGCTTTTCTCTAGCCAGAAAGTTTTCCCACGCATACAAGAGGGTGAGGGATCGGAAAAGGAGTGGTCCGATAATTTGTTTCGAGTGTGGTGGCCCCAACTACATTCGGGCGAATTGCCCCAAGCTGGGGAAAGGAAAGGGCGACTACGGCAGTGTGAGCAAGAACGACTACATCGACAAGAACCGCAACAAGAAGCCCCCGGCTCATGCTCAAGGTAAGAAGAAGTTCCGCGACCTTGGCAAAGCCTAGAAGCTCTTCCACTGCGTCCTCACCGCCTTCGATGACCTCGACCTCAGCAAGGTGGAGGGATGGAGTGACGATGATGGGACGGGTGATCAAGAACCCAAGGATGGCGACGACTTCTCCGGCATGTGCTTCATGACCCTTAAGTGCGAAGTGAATGACAGCGAACTATATTCTGACTCCGATGAGGTTCGCCGGGCAGGGAAGAGAGAGGTTTGGCTCGTTGACTCCGGGTGTTCTCGACACATGACCGGAGACTCTCGTTGGTTTGCTTCCCTAGCTCGTGCTCCACGTCATGAGACGATCACCTTCGGAGACGCTTCATCTGGGCGCGTCATCGCCAAAGGTACAGTGTGTGTTAATGAGTCTTTTATTTTAAAAGATGTTGCCTTGGTTAGTAAGCTGTAGTATAATTTGCTTTCTGTTTCTCAGCTTACCGATGACGGCTTTGAGGTGAACTTTAAGAAAAACGCTTGCAAAATCCTTGATTCTTCGGGTAGTCTGGTTTGCGGGATTTCTCGTTATGGGAGGATCTTTCGTGCTGATTTTTCTGAGTCTTCTGGTGATCCTATCTGGTGTTTAGTTGCGTCTGAGTCCCGTGACCTTACCTTCTGGCATAGGAGACTTGGTCATATTGGATTTGACCATTTGACCCGAGTTAGCGGCCACGATCTCATTCGTGGTCTGCCGAAACTCAAGATGGTCAAAGATCTAGTTTGTGCTCCTTGCCGGCATGGCAAGATGGTTGCCGCTTCTCACCCTCCGGTCACAGTTAGTATGACCGATGCACCGGGACAGCTGCTCCACATTGACACAGTTGGACCAGCTCGAGTGCAGTCAGCAGGAGGGAAGTGGTATGTTCTTATCGTGGTCGATGACTTCTCGAGGTATTCTTGTGTGTTTTTCTTAGCCTCGAAGGATGAGACGTTTACACATTTCTGAGGTCTTTTCAGCAGGCTTTCTGTTGAGCTTTAAGAAAAACACTTGCAAAATTCTTGATTCTTCGGGTAGTCTGGTTTGCGGGATTTCTCGTTATGGGAGGATCTTTCGTGCTGATTTTTCTGAGTCTTCTGGTGATCCTATCTGGTGTTTAGTTGCGTCTGAGTCCCGTGACCTTACCTTCTGGCATAGGAGACTTGGTCATATTGGATTTGACCATTTGACCCGAGTTAGCGGCCACGATCTCATTCGTGGTCTGCCGAAACTCAAGATGGTCAAAGATATTGTTTGTGCTCCTTGCCGGCACGGCAAGATGGTTGCCGCTTCTCACCCTCCGGTCACAGTGACTATGACCGATGCACCAGGACAGCTGCTCCACATGGACATAGTTGGACCAGCCAGAGTGCAGTCAGCAGGAGGGAAGTGGTATGTTCTTGTCGTGGTCGATGACTTCTCGAGATTCTATTGGGTGTTTTTGTTAGCCTCGAAGGATGAAACGTTTACACATTTTTGAGGTCTTTTCAGTAGACTTCTGTTGAGCTGCCAGGTGCCTTACGAGCGATCCGTAGTGACAATGGCACGAAGTTCAAGAATTCTGACTTTGAGAGGTTTTGTGATGAGACAGGTGTAGAGCACCAGTTCTCTTCTCCGCATGTCCCACAGCAGAATGGCGTCGTGGAGAGGAAGAACCGTACCTTGGTCGAGTTGGCCAGGACGATGCTTGATGAATATTCTACACCTAGGAAGTTTTGGGCTGAGGCTATAGCGACCGCATGCCATGTTTCGAACAAAGTTTTTCTTTGGGCACACTTGCATCGCACTTCCTATGAGCTGAGATATGGGCGAAAGCCCAGTGTCTCTCATTTTCGTGTGTTTGGTTGCAAGTGCTTCATTTTGATGTCCAGGAACCTACATAGTTCGAGTCACGCTCTTGTGATGGTATCTTTCTAAGCTACTCGACTTCTTCGTGGGCATATAGGGTTTGGAACTACGAGTCTAGTAAGTTGGTAGAGACCTGTGAGGTGACCTTCGACGAGGCCAGTCCGGGGACTAGGCCCGATATCTCAGGTTCTTTAGAGCAGTCCGAGCCCATCTTTGTGGACGATGAGGAGGATGGAGATGAGGGTTTTCTACCCGATCCAGTTCCACATCCTTCACTTGAGGTGCCTTCGTCCACGGCACCTCCAGGTGATCAGCCCATGCCTTCTGCTTCCTCTAGAGCTAGTGGCTCTGTTACTATCTCATCAGCTCATGAGGTAGAGGTCACTTCTTCATCTCATCCAGGACCTCCCCGACATATCCAGAAAGACCATCCTTCCGAGCAGATGATTGGAGACCTCTTTGAGCGAGTCACACGCTCAAAGTCTAGCATGTCACATTTCTATCTCCATTCTGCCTTTGTTGCCTCATTTGAGCCCAAGGACGTTTGTCATGCTCTTTCTGATGAGTCTTGGGTCAATGCCATGCATGAGGAGTTAGAGAATTTCGAGAGAAACAAGGTCTGGTCACTTGTTTAGCCCCCTCGAGGTCACAATGTCATTGGGACTAATTTGGTGTTCAAGAACAAGCAGAGTGAAGATGGGGTTGTCATTCGGAATAAGCCTAGACTGGTAGCTCAGGGCTTCTCCCAGGTTGAGGGTCTAGATTTTGAGGAGACCTTTGCCCCTGTAGCTAGACTTGAGGCCATTAGAATCCTGCTTACTTTCGCAGCTTCTAAGGGTTTCAAGCTTTACCAGATGGATGTCAAGAGTGCCTTCCTCAATGGGTTTATTGAGGAAGAAGTCTATGTCAGACAGCCTCTAGGTTTCGAGAACCCCAAATACCCAAACCATGTCTACAAGCTTTCCAAAGCCTTGTATGGACTTAAGCAGGCCCCTAGAGCTTGGTATGAGAGGCTTAAGTCCCATTTGTTAAGTCATGGTTTTGAGATGGGTAAGGTAGATAAGACCTTGTTCATTCGTAGGCATGGCACTGATCTTCTGCTCGTCCAGATTTATGTGGATGACATCATCTTTTGCGGCTCTTCTCATACTCTTGTTTCACAGTTCTCGGATGTCTGAACACCGAGTTTGAGATGAGTATGATGGGAGAGTTGACCTTCTTCCTTGGCTTCCAGATCAAGCAGACTCGGGAGGGTACCTTCTTGCATCAGGAAAAGTACACTCGTGACCTCCTGAGACGCTTTGACATGAGTGATGGCAAGCCAGTGTCAACTCCCATGGCATCCACAGCTTCTCTTGACCCAGATGAGGACAGCGAGCCAGTTGATCAGAAGGAGTATCGCAGCATGATTGGCTCTCTCTTGTACCTCACTGCATCGAGGCCGGATATACACTTCTCCGTGTGTCTGTGCGCTCGATTCCAGGCTTCTCCTCGCACTACTCACCGCCAGGCGGTGAAGCGCATCCTTCGGTACCTTCGAGTTACCATAGACTATGGTATCTGGTACTCTTCCTCGTCCCATCTTTTCTTGAGAGCCTATTCGGATGTAGACTTTGCTGGCTGTAGGACAGATAGGAAGAGCACTTCTGGAACCTGCCAATTCATTGGCACTTCTCTAGTTTCTTGGTCCTCTAGAAAGCAGTCTGGTGTTGCACAGTCCACAGCAGAGGCCGAGTATGTTGCTGCCGCCAGTTGCTGCAATCATGTACTTTGGATGGTTTCGACCCTGTGGGACTTTGGGTTAGCCATAGACAGTGTTCCACTCTTTTGTGATAACACTTCTGCCATTAACATTGCCAAGAACCCAATGTAGCACTCTCGGACGAAGCACATTGATATCAGATATCACTTCCTTCGAGACCATGTGGAGAAGGGTGACATAGTGCTCCAATTTGTGGAGAGTGACCACCAGTTGGCTGACATCTTTACCAAGCCTTTGGATAGCTCTAGGTTTTCATCTCTGCGGGGAGCGCTTAGGGTGGTTTGTCCTTATGGACTATTGTGAGGGGGAGTCTTGTGCTTCATGCCTTATCCTGTTTATTATACTCTTACTCCTTTCTGTTGCATTGCATATGGGTGCTTTTGGGTTAGTCCTTCTAGCATGGATTAGAGTGTTTCTCTTGTCTAGCTGTTTAGACTTTTACTCTTATCTTGTGATTCTAGGATGCTGCTTATTAGCGGTTTCTCTTCTCACTAGGTTGAGCTCACTCACTTCTTATAGGTTCTAGCGAGGGTTGGGCCACCCTCGGGTAGACAGGGTACGTGTTTGCTCCTTTGTGTGTTAGATGATCAGCTGATAGTCCTGGAGTCATATGGGGTAGATAAGAGTTAGTCTTAGCCATAGTATCCTTTATATCTTATATATGCTTTAAGGACTGCCTTTTCTGGTTATCTTTCCAGCTTCTCGTTTTTATTGCTCTGGTTTAGGGGGAGTTCATTTGGGAGCTTCTAGATCTTAGGCCCCGTTTGGCACAGCTCTAGCTCCGAGATCTATGCTGGATCTTTAGTTTGTTGACTAAATTAAAGTGATTTAAATATTTTTATTTAATATATAATATAAATGAAATGAGTCATGTAAAGGTACTTAACATGCCTGCAACTCTAGATTCAGGATTTCCTAGAGCTATAGATGACCAACTCTAAGAAATCTACAGATTTTCTAGAGTTAGAGCTCTGCCAAACGGGGCCTTAATGTTGACATAACTCTACTTGAACTAAAAACGCATCTCATGTTGAGGGGGAGCTGGATTTTCTGCATTTCGTTTCTACTTTATAACTACATGGAGCCTTGATTATTATCCTGTTATGACATGTTTACAATGAACTACATCTTGCCATGATCTATGCTTATTTGCTAGATTTATCATGACTTTATATGTGTAGTTTAGTCTTTGCCATGGTAGGTTGATTAAAATGCTCAACTTGAACTAATTCATGTCATGTTAGCTCTTGATACTAGTCTCTCTTTAGTTATCTCTTTATGATTCATGCCATGTCAAATAGGCTGAGTTGAGTCTTGAATCTTTATTGAGCTTTAGATTGAGTTATGCTAGGTTCTTGATAAAGCATGAGTTAGTACAACCTTTTAAGAAAGCAAAAAGATCTCTTTTGTGCGAAAGAACTGATTTCACCAATTCTTTCTTATGTGACGGCTTGCCATTGCACTAGGCATGAACTCAGGGGGAGTTTTGGATAACCAAGACTATCTTCTTAAGCTTCTAGCTTGGATTGGTCGCATAAGGCTTGAGATCTAGCACATGACTACATAAAAATCTGGTTGGAAACAATCATGAGATTTATAAAGAAAAACATGTCAAATGTGCTCAATTTGCTTAATTCCACAAAGAACAAGTACTTAAACAAATGTCTCATTCTTGAATGTGTAGCACTCTAAATTGACTCAATACTAGCTTCTTGGTTCCACTTAGATTATTGACATGGCCTGCATCATCTTTGGGTACCTTTAGCTAGATTATACTCATGGTTGACTTGACATGCTAAGAAATCCGACTAATTTTCAGATTGTGACTTATTTGGCCTAGCTTCATTATACATGTCTTGTCATGATCTTGATAGCATTCTTATATGTTATGGCTTGATGTAATACTCCACGGTCATTTTCGATAATCTTCATGGCTCTAAATGCTTAGATTGAATAAAATTCAGCCATTCCATCCATTCTCATATTTGTTTTCTCTTCCTTGTACCTTGATGATTTTATTGCCAAAAGGGTGAGAATAGTGGAGAAAAAGCCATTTTCAAAGAAATCTTGGAGTTCTTGGAGCCTTTGAGGGAAACTTGCTCGTTCTGTTTTTGCTCCGGTTGTCAACTTGGTCATAAGCTTCCTTGATTTTTTTTGGACCATGGTTGACTCTCTTACGTTTTCAAACTCAACTCTACGCTTTTTCTGGGTTTGTCAATATACTCACCAAGGGGGAGATTGATAGACCATGTGTATGTGACCCCCATGTTTGTGATGAGTAATTGACAAGTGTTCTGGAAAGATTGAGTTTGGTTTGTGTAGTTCGTGCCAAGACGGCACTTGGCGCAGTCGAGTTTGGTTAGATGGACTTAAGGCGTATTCTTCTTCCCGATTGGTCATTTGGGCCATTTTCATGCTTAAGTTCGATTCATTGATGCTAATTGTGATTACATGTTTCGAGCGGTGCTATGTAATGTATTTCTTGTCTGTGATGGCTGCAGGACATCGAGGCGGAGTCGTGGCGAGGCACGAAATGACCGGACTAGGCGCAGGCGGTGCTGAGGTCAGAGCGATCGAGGTGTGTCGAAGACGGCGAGGACTCGAGGTGGTTGCGAGGCTTGGATAGCAAGAGATGAGGAAACTTCCCAGAAGGTGCAACAGGGGTGTTTTGGTGAATACGCAAAGCTGCACTAAAGGAAATGGGTTATGGATAAAGCATTGAGTTGTTGGAGGCTTAATGGGCAAAGCATGTTGCAAATCCATTAGTGGGAGGCTATAAAAGGAGGAGTGTCTCCTGCATGTGTAATATCTTGAAAAAAGGGTTGATGGCTTTGGAGAGTGGTTAGATTCTTTTTGAAGTTGATTCTGCTTTGGGCTTTAGTT
Source organism: Dendrocalamus latiflorus (assembly GCA_017311315.1). Taxonomy (NCBI): domain Eukaryota; kingdom Viridiplantae; phylum Streptophyta; class Magnoliopsida; order Poales; family Poaceae; genus Dendrocalamus; species Dendrocalamus latiflorus. Next base: position 7,736,402 of record CM029675.1, read on the forward strand.
GGCGAGGGTTGGTGAGAGTGCAGGAGGTGTGGCTTTGTCTGGTATTTTGTCTCCTACGTGAGTTTGAGAGATGTGAGGAGTTCTTGAGTTCTTGTTGAGAGGAGGTGATTCTAATCCCTGTATAATCATTCATCCCTCTTCCTCAATATCAATGGAAAAAGGATTGTGATTGGATATCTTCATTTCTTGCTCGCTGTGATGGATTCCATTTTCAGTTTTGTCTCTCTGTTCTTCTCAGTTTGGAATGGGTTTTGTCAAAAATCTTGATTCCTCGTTCTCCGGTTGAAATCTTTGGTTTCCAGAGATCCCAATGCTATTTGGAACAAGTCCTAGAGCTCCTTGTCTGAAGAGGGTAGAATCTTTTCATCAATTCCTTTCATTCAAGCAAACTTCAGATTTTCAGTATTTTTTCGATCTGCTGTTCGGGCCTTGTCAGAACTCGAGCCAGTCAGACCGGATCTGAGCCGCCGGTCAGACCAGGCGGCTGCCGGCGGTCAGACCAGTGCCTCATGGGCGTTTCGACCGGACCCCAGGCGGTCTGACCGGCCTGTATTGAGTGGTCTGACCGGCCACAACGAGGCGGTCTGACCGGCCTAGTGACCGAGGTCTGACCGCCCCCTCTGCTGCTTGCGTTGTTTCCTTCGGTTTGTTTTTCGTCTCGCCTTCTTTTCTGTGTGGTTGAGGTTCCAATATACATATGCTTCTTTCTACATAGTTCCAGTAACTATTGGAGGAGAGATACCGAGTGGATACTTTTTAAGGGCGGATTTTAAACGGGCACCATTCACCCTCCCCCTCTGTTGCCAATTTCGATCCAACAGAGTAATATTCCGAATGGCGTTCGGTGAATTTAGTGATTAAAATTGAGAAATGAATGAGGGTTAAATAAGAAATATCCAGGGTGATGAATGGGGAATTAATTTATAAATGTTTGATGAAAAAAGGACTAAAATTCTAAAATTTTTAGAGGTGTTTGGGGGTGTGGGTTCTTACAACCACTCGTATACTCTGGACATGGTGTGGTCATAGCCCTAGAAAACTTTTAGAGATTTATGACCAGCTGTTTTGCTATGATTACTCGTAAAACACCTCTATGTTTTCTGGGGCTATGACCACACCATCCTTTTGTTCTTAGCGATTTCTCGATCAGGTTAGTTTTCAGTTAATCGTTCGATCTGTGCAGTCTATGTGTTTTGCAAATTAGGGGACATTGGGTGTGAAATCTAGGAATTTCACCTCAAGAGATTTGTAGAGGACTTCATTATCTTTTTGTAGAGTTGTCATTCACGTCATTCCGATGAACAGTTTAGGAGGTATGTGCGTTACTGTGTTTCTGTGCAATCTGATCATTCAAGTTCGGGCAATCGGTGAGAATTAAAAGATTAAAAATAGAAAATGACTTTATCTGGGAATAAGGTAAAAATGCTATTTGTAGGGAATTTTCTAAGGTTTCTCGAGAGTATAAGAAAACAAATTTTTGGATGAGTGGATCGGGTGCAATAGAGGTTGGAATTCTGCTGTGTAACAGAGTTGCTTTCAGGATTCAGTTTGTAATATCCTGATTGTCGATTCGGCGTAGGATTCTAAAATAATCGCAGAGTTTCCCGATTTTTCGGTAAATCGCGGGAGGTGAAAGTTAAATTGCATAATTGTCCAAACTTAAAAAATAAATTAAAACAACTAATTTGGATATTTTGGGCTGTCCGGAGGGGTGGGCCAGCCGCTTTGGACCAGCCAGCCCAAATGGGGGCCCGTACCCCCTCCCAAACCCTAGCACCCCCTTTATAAACCCCCTCCCTTACCCCTCACCCCTTTCTTCCACCCCTGGCCGCACCCTTTCCCCCCTCCATCACCCCACAAGCTGCTGTCCATTGGTGCCAAGGAGAAAAAGAAAGGGAAGAGAAGAAAGGGAAGAGAAGGAAGAAGAAGGGAAGGAGGAGAAGAAGAGGAGGGAAGAAGAGAAGGGAAGAAGAGGGGTGATCCCAAGGGATCATTTAGGTAATTTTTCCTAATCCTAAACCATTTGTTTTATAGAGTAATTAGGGTTCTTGGCACGGAATTTGAAGGGAGATTATAGATTAATTGTCCAATTAGAGATTACCTGCTGTCTGCCTGTAGATTGATACGCGCAACACGTTTGTTCGTGCGGTTTAGACCTAGTAAACGATTTTTCCTGCAGACCCTCCCAAAAGTAAAGTTGTAGAGGACTTCCAGATGCATCTCCTGTATTTTTTTAGGAAATTTATCTGTGGGATCTAGGAGTTACAGGGTCGGTATTACCGCTGTTCGTCAGACGAGCAGATTGGGACAGACTGATCTTAATCTGCAGTTTTGAGGTAGTAAATGATTTTTATGGTCATGGCCGTAATTGATAAAGTTGTAGAGAATCTGGTAATATATCTTCTGTAGAAAATTCAGAATTTTTAGACCCCTGTACTGTGCTGGGACGCATTTGAATGCTTCTGTCCAGTCTGCCAGAACAGAGATCTTCCTCTGTTTTGGGCATTAAATTATACCTAGCTGTGATCAAAATAAAAATAGGTGTTCTACATGAAAAATGTAGGCTTTTAAGTGATGAATCCATAGAGGTATCGTTTGCTATAATTGGATCAATATTTTTAAAGATACAAAAATATTAAGCAGCACTGCTGCAGTGGGTAGTTTGTTGAATTGTTGAGCGGAGAGGAGTTTGTGCGGGTTCGGGGTTCTAGCGATGTCTTTAATTATTTTTAGTCGTGTTTGTATGCTGTAGTTTTGTGCTGAGAGATGCCTTTTGGAAAGGTGGTCTTGCCCCTGAGCGCTCTTGATTTTGCTTCGCTTCGTCGGTTGAGGCAAGTAAACGTAGCGGTGGTTGCTACCGTTTAACTTGCTATTCCTTCTACTTGCAGTTTACATTATTATCGTAATTTGATACATTATGCCATGATTGCATGATATTTTAATTGTGGAGATGGTAGCAAGTATTAATCAATTGGATATGTTGATATTCTGCTTGTAGACATGTGGAATTCTTGCTTAATGTGATATTGTGGAACATGAAATTAATATGTGGTGGATGTGGATATGTTGTGAGCATGATAATGCTCCTTTGAGGATGGATTAATATGATTTATGATTATCATATCATGTCATTTGCATATGTGGATGTCGCCGTACCTAGCCGCGACCGTACCGGTACAACATCGTATATTGCCGTAATACGATGCACCTCTTATCCCGCTGGGAGCATCGTATATTGCCGTAATACGATGCACCTCCTATCCCGCGGAGAAAGAGCGATGTGGAGCATAGCATGAAAGCATTCATATGCATTGCATTGTGGAAAGATCATTTGCATACATATGCAATATATTACGGTGAAGTTATTTTGTGAAATATTCAACTCATAGTTGTAATGTGGAATATACAGCTTCACAGTTGTAATGTGGAGTTGGCTCATCTGAGCTATTTGTGATATGAGGATTGTGGTTGTGGTCGTAGAATGGGGTTCGTCCCTTGTGTACGGTAAGGGTTGGGATTGTAGCATGAGATTCCTTTCTCTTGTATTAATTGTTGATAGCAATTGTGGATGTGAGAAATAATAAAGTATTGAAGTAAAACATACATATGTTTTATTGCCTTGGTAGTGGTAGTGGTTGGGATTTTAAAGTAGTCAAACAAGATCTATTTGTTAATGCTTTATCGTGATTGATGGTGATTTGAGGTTGAGGATATAAACATTGTTAATTGTGGAAGACTAAATGTTGATGATTAACCTATTGTGGTTTGTGGAAGATTAAATGTTTCATTTGCATTTAATTGTGGATAAAATGACTGCATTCATATGCCAATTAAATCTGAAATTGAAGAGGTATGATTCATGGAAGTTTGTGGTGGTTTAATAATTGTGGACATGAATTGTGATTGTGGTTGTATGGAATTATAAATGATGATGTATAATTGTTTGTAGTTTGAATAGCCTGTTAAACTGTTTGCTTGCTGAGATTTTTATCTCACCCTTGTTTCTCCCTCCCTACAGGTGGACTTTGAGCATGCATGGGAAGGGTAGAGCGGCACCACACTGATGCACCTAAATTATATTTTAATGCTGAAATAAAGTTGAAAGGATTCTAGACTTTTGCTTAGCTATCTTATCGATGATTGTTTCACCTTAATAAGTGTTAAATTTGGAATTGTTTCCTTTGGTTATTATTTTGGAGTTGATTATGAGTATTGAATTGTCATCTCTATTCTGTTTTCCCTTAGTTGTTTATGCTTCCGCTTGTATTATCTTGTTTAATTATTGCCAGTTTATTTTATTTTGTAAATTGGCTAGTTGTGGAGTGGTTTTAGTAGCATCCCAGGGTAATGTGGGTCCTGGGGTGTTACACAGTTTTTGTTCGTGGGCAGGTCTAGAAGCATGATTTTTACGAATTCTCCCATAATAGCGGAAGTTGTAGATAATGTTGTAATATATCTGATGGTAAAAGTTTATAATTTATGGAGTAGTGTACTGTCGGTGGTGTTCTGTAGAAGTTCGCTGGTCAGAACGCAGAGGCAGATTCTGTCCTCTGTTTTCCATTGTGAATTACGCCCTTTTAACGATAGAATAAAATTATGGTGTCTTTGTAGAAGTTTTAGTTTTCGTTCTATAGATTTAAAAAATATTATTTGATTCTATGGTCTGTTTAGTGCATAAAAAGATATGAAGAGGACAGGCAGCACTGTTGCAGTGAGTTGAGCATTGGAACGACATTTTGAGGGGGAGTTGTTGGGTTTCGGGCGTAGTGGTGCTTTACCTTTCAGTTATGAATTTTATATTGAAGTTTTGTCCTGAGTGGAGACTTGTGAATAGGTGGCTTTGTTCCTGACTATGCTTGAGCCCTTTGCGCCTTCGGTAGAGGCATGTAAACGTAGCGGTTGTTGCTACATTTTAACTTATTAAATTGATAGCCTTCACCATAATTGTTGAGGTTTGGTAATTAATCTACATTGAAATAAAGATGCCCTGATGCGCTATATGCCTTATTTTACATATTGTTGTCCATGTGGTTATATTCCTAATAAATAAATCATGGCCATATCATGCATGTCATTTGCATTGAAGCTTTGTCACCACATCTAGCCGCAACCGTACCGAAGCAGCATCGTACATTGCCGTAGTACGATGCACACTCTTACGTTACCAGGTAAGAGTTCAGTGGATCATTTGCATTCATATGTATTTCATGAGGATAATCCTTGTTATGAGGTTATAAGAGGTATTGACTCGAGAGAGTGACTTGTGGCATGGGGTATTTTCTTATTGTAGGACTGAACAAGCAAGAGAGGGGGTGAATGGTGCTTGTAAATTCTCCCCGAGTACCCACTTAACCCTTTGTCTCCAATAGCTACTGAGCTATGAAGTCTTGGGTTGAAGTCTTACTAAAAGACCGAGTCAAATAGACTGAAACAGAGCCGAAAATCAACATGGTCGAACGAGTATGCACCTAACTACGTGGTCGAGACTCATTACGAGGTCGTAAGTCACAACAACACAGTCGAAAGCCAAAGAAAGCTCAAACTAGAACGACAGGCAAAAACCAATAGAGAGTGAATATACAAACGAATAGAACCAACTCAACTCCACGCAACGAGCATACACAGATAAATCAACATGATGATATATAGCTTCTGGAGAAGAGTTTACAGCCACTCCATCAGGAGGACCAGGAGCATACATGCTCCAACACCGAATACACGAACGGACGCAAAAAGAACAGAAAACCCTAGAGACTCACCTCACAGGAACTAGTGCTCTCCATCTCTATTTATAGCCTCTCGTTACCGGGGACAACTTGTTAACCCCTGTCTACCACCGGGTTTTTCACATATGCTTTACCCGCTAACACAGACGGGACAAAAGTGCTTGAACAGCTTTAACAGAGAGCAACTTCTTTTTCAAACTTTGGACATTTCTCCAAAATGCCCCTCTGCCACCTTCCCAAAAGCTTCCCGTTTTCTTGCTGTCCAAACCGTGCAGCCACCCTGCAAGCCTAGTCATCTTTGGCATCTCCCCAACCGTTCTGGACCTCAACACCTCCTGTGCCTAGTCCCGGCTCTTGCATGCCTCGCCATGACTTAGCTCCAAAGTCCGACAGCCATCACAAACAAGCAACACATCACATAGCACCGCACTATAAAGACAGTTCATCAATCAAACTGAATTCGATGTAATCATAGCAAAACAGCTGGTCGTAAATCTCTTACGACCACTCGTATGCTCTGGACATGGTGTGGTCATAGCCCTAGAAAACTTCCTAGCTACCTACAATCGCACCGTAGGATGTTACGACCATCACACAGTAGCTACGACCATGAAGACAACTGCTACGGCCATCGCTAGCAGCTACGACCATGTAACAGACGCTACGACTATTGCTCATAGCGGGTACGATTTTATCGCATTGGTTGCTATGACTTACGACCACTCAGATAGAGCTCAAGGACCATCGCTCACTGCCAGTGGAATCCACGATCATTGACCACGACCAGGCGAAGCTATGACTATCGACCACGACCAATCGATGCTACGACTATCGACCACGACCAGTCGAAGCTACGACTATCAACCGCATAGTCGAAAAACTGGCTGCCGACTGCAGAGACACACACCGTGGTTGTACAGACCAAGTCGTTAAGACAATTACGACCACTATTTCATAAACTCAATTGCGACAACCTGGTCGTAAAATTGACTGCGACCAATGTGGTCGTAAATCCCACTACCGACCACTACAACGTGGTCGTAAAGCATCTTCTGACCAAGCAAAAAGGCTTATGACTTAGCAGGTAAACCACAACCTCAAAAACCAAACTCAATCTCTCTAAACCAAGTGTCAATTACTAACCACAAACATGGGGTCACTTCCACATGGTCTCTCAATCCCCCCTTGATGAGTATATTGACAAACACAAAAAAACATGAAGATGAGTTTATTTTTGAAAAGAGAAGTAAGAAGTTGCAGAAGACACACATGGTCTAAAAGAAGTGAAAAGGAAACTTATGAACATGTTGACCTAGACAGAACTTGGAGCAATAAACCAGAAAGAGTAAGTTTTCTTCAAAATATCCCCTTTTTATGCCTTTTCCTGCATTATACTCCCCCTTTTGGCAATAGAATCATCAAGATGCAAGTAGGAAAATAGAGCATGAATGAAATGGAGTGACTATATTTTATTCATTTTAAGCATTAGGAGCCATGAAGATTATCCAAAATGACTTTCTAATTATTACACCAAGCCATAACAACAGAAGGGGATATCTAGATCATGACAAACTATGTATAGGCAAGCTAAAGCCAAATAAGCCATATTCTGAATTTAGATGGATTGATTAACATGACAAGTCACTCAGGATCATAGTCTAGAAAAAGGTATCCAAATATGAGTCAAAACATGTCAATATTCTAAATGGAATCAAGAAGCTATAATTGAGTCAGTTTAGAGTGTTACAAGTTCAAGAATGAGACATTTGTTCAAGTACTTGGTAGTTTGTAATTGAGCAATTTGAGCACTTTTGAGATTCTTCAGAAATTGGTTGTTTTCAACCATTTTCTTGTTGCTTAGCCATGTACTAGATCTCAAGTCTTATGTGATCACTCCAAGCAACAAGCTTAAGGAGATGATCTTAGTCATCCAAAACTCACCCTGACTTCATGCCTAGTGTAGTGGCAAGCTATCTCATGAGAAAGAATTGGTGAGATCAGTTTTTTCGCACAAAAGAGATCTTTTTGTATTTTCTGGATTTAGGTCAAGAATAGAGAGTTAATACTAACTCATACTCCACTAAAGAACTATCATGGCTCAATCTAAAACTCAATAGAGATTCAAGATTTAACTTAGCCTATTTGACATGGCATGAATCATAAAAGGATAACTAAAACCAGACTAGTCACAAGAGCTAATAAGACATGATTGAATTCCAATTGTTTATATTTGCTCAAATTAGTGTGGTAAAGACTAGGCTACACATAGAAAGTCATGATAAATCTAGCACCCTAGCACAAATCATGGCAGGATGTAATGCAATTTTATCATGTCATATAGGGATTATAATCAAGGCTCACAGTGATGAAATTAAATGCCATGAGATGCAAGAAAAATCCAGCTCCCCCTCAGCATGTGAATCAATTTTAGTTCAAGTTGAGTTAATTCATCTTTAAATTCTAGCAAATCTCAAGTGAACTCCCCCTGAACCCAAACAACAAGTAAGTGGAGGGAAACTAGAAAAAGAAAGAAGAAAAGGCAGTCCCTAAAGCATAGACAGGAGATAGAGAATTATCATGACTCAGACTGACTCTCATCTACCCCATATGACTCTAGAACTATTAGCTGGTCAACTAACACACTAGAGAGTAAACACGTTCCCCGTCTACCCAAGGGGGCCCAACTCTTGCTAGACCTATAAGGAGTGAACTCAACCTAGTGAAAAGGGACACAACTAAAAGCAGCATCCTAGAATCATAAGATGAGAGGAAGAAGTCTAAGCAACTGAGAAAGAGAACCACTCTAGTCTATGCTAGACAGACTAACCCAAATGCACCCTCATGAAATGCAGCAAAATGAAGCAGATGCACAAAAGCAATATGAAACAAAGAGTATAATAAGCTCCCCCTCAAATTAACCCATAAGGATAGACCACCCCAAGCTCTCTCTGCATTGTTAAAAACCTCGAGCTATCCAAAGGCTTGGTAAAGATATCAGCCAACTGGTGGTCACTCTCCACAAACTGAAGCACTATGTCACCTTTCTCCACATGGTCTCTAAGAAAATGATATCTAATATCTATGTGCTTGGTGCTGGAGTGATGCACTAGATTCTTAGCAATGTTAATGGCAAAAGTGTTATCACAGAGAGTGGAACACTATCTATGACTAACCCAAGTCCCATAAGGTCAAAACCATCCAAAGCACCTGACTACAGCAACTAGCGGCTGCAACATACTCGGCCTCTGCTGTGGACTGTGCAACACTGGATTGCTTCCAAGAAGACCAAGAGACAAGAGAAGTGCCAATGAATTAGCAAGTGCCAGAAGTGCTCTTCCTATCTATCCTACAGCCAGCAAAGTCTGCGTCAAAGTAGTCTCTAAGGGAAAGACAGGAAGCTGAAGGTACCTGAATATGGTACCAAATACCATAGTCTATGGTAGCTCGAAGGTACCTGAAGATGTGCTTCACCGCCTGGCGGTGAGATACGCGAGGAGAGGCTTGGAATCGAGCACACAGACACACGGCGAAGTGTATGTCGGGCCTCGAGGCAGTGAGGTACAAGAGAGAGCCAATCATACTTCTATACTCCTTTTGATCTACTGGCTCGTCATCCTTATCTGGATCGAGTGAAATTGATGTCGCCATCGGAGTTGACACTGGCTTGCCATCACTCATGTCAAAGCATCTCAGGAGGTCTTGAGTATACTTTCCTTGATGCAAGAATGTACCCTACCGAGTCTGCTTGATCTGGAAGCCATGATATCAGAGAAGAGGGAACCAGAGCATGAGAAGAGCCACTAAAGATAATGTCATCCACATAAATTTGGACGAGTAGAAAGTCATTGCCATGCTTGCGAATGAATAATGTCTTGTCTATTTGTAGGACCCAAATTTTACAATCCAGAATCCTCTATGATTCCACCGCACTATTCCCTATATCAGTAGACAATGCTCATAGATACAGTAATGGATATCAAAATACATATCATGTGAAAGCATAAATATAATAGTAGACTTACTCATGGGCCAAGCAGGCCGAAATCAATAGAATGCAGAAGCGGAAATTAAGCACCCAAGTGGGACCCTCAGAACATGCCCACAGGCAGCCAACTGGAGGATTCTTGACCTAGTTCTTGACATCTTCATTTTTCTTCATCCTCAAGGTCAGGTGTATTGCTGAAGCGTAGCAATCTGACTTTTGATTCTAAATCAATGGTAGAACGAGGGTGAGCACAAACCACCATGCTCCGCGAGCCAATACACAGGATGCAATTAGAAAACATGCAAGGCTTATCAAGGAAAGGCTCGGATTATTTTATTTTCCATAAATTTGTCATTAAATACAATATATAGAAATTTCCTGTGACCTAGAAGTTTGAACTAAAACATAATGTGTAAAAGAATGCATTAATAATAGCGATCTAGATTCCATCCACCGTTACATGGCATCTGCACCATATGCTTACCATTCAGCGTTATAACCGCTTACATTATCACTGGGGCGACACCCAAGGCAACATAAATCAGGGCTTTCCACTGCCCTCCACTTTTCCAATTTCCACCAACAAGGATGTTTTTGAAATAGAACTATATCCGGTTAAGTTCCCATTTCCGCCCTTAACCGTGGGCACGGCTATTCGAATAGTTTTGACTTTGCAGAGTTTGTACACTTTCACCACAAGAGACAATCAGCTCGATGCCCTACACGATTCCTTAGTCATGTGGTTGAGTAGATCATCACAGTAACTTTTCAAAGTATCTAGCCCCTTTTGTCATCTCACCCTATGGTTGCTCCCACTTACGGTGGGTCACATACGTTGCACGGGATGTTCACCACGGATACTAGCGCATTCGGGCTCCACTCCCCACAACGCTAGTATGACTGGGAAACTTCACCCTCCACTCGGTGTCCCTTTAGGCCTCCCCTTGCCCTTGCAATAACCACTCCTATCCACTACCGGTGAGATGAGTATAGGAGTTTCGATAAATTTACTTAGCCAAGTTGTATTTTACAGACTTGTGTTATAGTGTTTTACATAGGAGGTCATGATAAGATTCAGTCCTTAGTGGTATCTGGGCGGTTCTTCCACAATCCACACACCGTGCTTCTACGGCACCACATACCAGCCCCCATACCATCCGCTCAGATATTTAAGCAAATTGAGGTTTTGGGAGCATAAAATAATCATGTCAAAATATACCAGTCATTTACACCAAGACTGCCCAAATCAGTTTCTCATGATTAAAAGTGATGCTTGGGGCATTTTGGTGCCCCTGAATATCTAAGCAGTGCTAACCATGGTGTATAATTAAGGACTTATTTTTGAAAGTTTTATGATAGGAACGGGGTCCCGATCTTCCAACAGGTTCTGGATATGTTCAATTTGGTGGAGGCGCGACAAAACCCCTGGACGCACCCTAATGTGCTCCAACACGATACAAAGCCGAACAGCCCAACAGACGGTGACACAGCACCCTGACAGATTCTAAATGCCCACTTGTTTCGATAATTCCTGTTGACTCAGAAGGAATTTTGACATGGGACTAGATCCATTGGAAAGTTCGCCTTCTCTGCTTTCCATCCATATGTAGAACGTCTAAAACGGAGCCCGGATGCGATCTGGGCGTCCGTTTTAGTGCGGCCTGGTCCTGAACTCCGAATTGGATTCGAAGTCGGCTTGAGTTGGGCCTCCAACATGATTCGACCGCCCTTGCTGGACTTGTGCGCCTCGTAGCCCTTCTCCATGTACTTCCAGGTCCTCTCCATGGTTCCTAATCATAATTAAATCATCCCTATCAACTACAAAATAAGGGCAGTGGAAACCTGCAAAGGAAGTGGCTTACCAAGCTCTTACAAGTGTTCTTACCAAAGCAAGGCAAAGGATACCTGGAGAGTGTGATCCGGCGATTGCAAGGGTCAAAAACTGTGCTATCCGGAAGTAGGTATATGGAGCTCGGCAGACCAAATAGGTTAGTGGAACATAAATCGATAATAGATAGTAATGCTGAATAAATGTCCAAAGCACTGGTCCTAGTTGCTGGTCTAAATGAGTCCTATATCAGTTATAATATGATGAACAAGGAGTCAAGATCAGAATAGTAAAGCAAAGACAACAACAAAGATGGCCAGGCAATGAGAAACTTAATTTAGCATAAGCACAAAACAAATGAAGCTCTGTCACCTAAAACTTTGCTCTGTCACGTTTTTTCGGGCACGGATAGCACTCTCAGCACTATAAGCCTAGGTGCCAAAATTTTTATTTTTTTCTTTTTTCTTTTATTTTTTTCACAAAGCAGAGCACAGAAATAGGAACCACACAAAGTTTCACCTCAATCTGATGTAAGGTGTGGCCTACAGAAAATGATGAATGTGCTGTAAATTCGGTGATGAAATTTCGGAGCTCGAGTACTGCACTTTCCAGGCCGAATTTGGGAAAAATAAATTCGCCAAACCCAGCATAGCTGGGAAGTCTCAGATGCACAATTCAATTTCACCCAATTTGAAAAACAAATCGCCTGATTTCAAGTCCGTATGAGAAAGTTACGGCCGTTTGAAGGAGAGCCTCCGAGTTATGGTTGCTGTGGAGGCCGAAAAGAAATCGGGTGGAGGAAATTGGGGGCGGAAGCTCAGGGAAAGGTGGGGGATGGTGCTGGGTGATCACGAGACGCGATGGATGACTCAAAAATAGAGGGTGGGAAAACAAAAGTTGACGGCTAGGGTTTGTATGAGAGGTAGCGGAAGCAAGACAACCCGAAACAAGACACGATCTAAACCAGCAACACAACTCGACTAAGGACACAAACTCAACACTACGGACTCTGAAATCAAATTGTGCAAAAGGCTAAATGAGATCTGGGACAGGAAACAACCTATGACTACAAATTTTTTTGTAGGGCTTTTTCTTGGACTCTAGGATGAAACCGAAAACAACAAAGGTAGGGTAAACTCGAACATGAAGGAACACCTGAAACTCTGATTACCACTTGATAGGAATGGGGTCCCAATCTTCCAACAGGTTCTGGATATGTTCGATTTGGTGGAGGCGCGACACAATTCGATCCGGCTTCCGAAGAACACGTTCCGAACCCCGCAATCGCAGCACCACGTCTCCTCAGGTTATCAACCGTGCGCAGCCTGGTTGACCTCGCCAAGAAGGCTAATCCTCACCTGCGAATCGAAGAACACAAGCAAGAACAAGGAAGAACACAACTGAATTGCAGATGTATTGATTTAGCACTCGAAAGTTGGGGTCTCACAAACCGATGAACGGTGAAACTGTTCAAAGATAGAATAATCTAAGCAAAACCCAAACCCTAATGGTGGGGGTGGCGGCTGGATATAGAGTAGTGAGGGGTGTGTAAAACCCCTGGACGCACCCTAATGGGCTCCAACACGATACAAAGCTGAACGGCCCAAAAGACGGTGACGCAGCACCCTGACAGATTCTGAACGCCCACTTATTTCGATGATTCATGTTGACTCAGAAGAAATTTTGACATGGGACTGGAGCCATTGGAAATGCTGCCTTCTCAGCTTTCCATCCATATGTAGGACGTCTAAAACAGAGCCCGGATGCGATCTGGGCGTCCGTTTTAGTGCGGCCTGGTCCTGGACTCCGAATTGGATTCGAAGTCGGCTTGAGTTGGGCCTCCAACATGATTCGACCGCCGTTGCTGGACTTGTGCACCTCGTAGCCATTCTCCAAGTACTTCCAGGTCCTCTCCATGGTTCCTAATCATAATTAAATCATTAGGTAGCAATCGATTCTCAAATGAACAAAAAGAAGTACTTCGGAACGAGCTCACCTGTAAATTCAATTGTCGGGCGCGAGCTCTAGTGATTGGTCCTTGAATGTCAAGTGGAGGAGTATTGCGTGTATCCGAAGAAGTGATGTCCTCATCATTTTACCACTATAATTTTTGCTATGGTGACAAGGCTAAATATCTAAGGGTTTCAAGGAGAGAAATAGTAACAAGTGCAATAATGCATGGATAACTAGCAACTTGAAATCGAACATAAATTGACACATAAATAACAGCATGCAAGTTGATAGTTTGAAATGGAAATAAATTTGCATAAATGTAGGTTCAAATATGATCAAAGTATTGACTCACCTTGCGCGGTTTACTGCGGCCTTGAGCTCACACAATGCATTCTCTTGAGCTTCTGGTCTTTGTCTTCACTTTGCTCTTGATCATGCTTGATCCCTTGATTCTTGAGGACTCCAATCTATAATTACGCGCTAAACAACTGAATCCAAATGAATGCAATAACTCGAAAGGTCCAAATAAATCCAAATAAACTCAATTTAGTTTTATTATGAGTTAATGGGTGATTCAGGCAATTTGAGGCAAGGTTGGTGGTAGAATACGATGACTCGATCTTTTTATTAATAACCACTTTTTATTATTTTTGTATTTATCAAGGAAGTTCCATGAGTCAGGTTAGACCTATGAATCGGTGGTACAAGATTAGCGGGGCTTTATTTTGTCGGGTGTTAATATTCAAGGCATATGCTATATGCGATGTATACAATTTTCATCTTATCGAATTAATCTTAGAGTCCTAGTTTGTAGTATTTTGTGGTACGATATTTTATGCACCCTTAGTTACTACTAGGCATAATTTGAATTAGGATCCATTTGTTTGGGTCCTAGCTTGCTATATTTAATCATGTTCAATATTATTATTTACTAAATCTAACATTAAGATTTAGTTTATGGTACATTATCATTTTGTCTATACTTCAATTATTATTAGGGGGGATTTGATGATTTGCCCCGTCTTACATTGCGTTTGATAAAATGCCCTGCGATGTTTCACTTACATGCGGGCCCTAGACCCACATGTAAGTGAGACATCACAGGGCATTTTATCAAACTCACATGAAAGGTGGGGCAAATCATCAAATATTTCTTATTATTAGGCTTAGCTTTAGCTTTAGTTTTAGTTTTAATTTATTTATCTGGGCAAAGCTTGTTTTACAAGGTCATATTTCAATATTTGCTATTTAGCAAAAATCTACCACTAAGATTTATTTCATGGCGGCATGATAAATGTTAGAGCATATATGTATATATTATAATTAAGGGTAATCTTTATTAAATTTGGACATTTAACCAAAGTTTTTTTTCTTTATTAATGCCTTTAATTAATAATTAGATTTAAAATAAATACTAAAGACACACTAATTATTCCTTATGATAACTAATCCAAATTTAAATCTTACATAATCTCTTTTACATCCTAATTAAATTTTATTAGCTTCTCTAAATTATTCTCTAATTTATCTTGATTTTTCTTAATTCAAATGGATTACAAAAATTAAAATAAAAATGGGGTGGAAAAGGTGCGGCCGACTGGATTCGAACTGAAGACCTCGGACCGGAATGTTTAACGCGCGCGCTGCTAGCCAAATGGGCGGGATGCCTGGGCTGACAGAGAAGACGCAGCAATTGAGTTATGCTAGGTGGCGACTGGGCTCAAAATAATGCAAAGCAGCGCCGGCGGAGAGCAGTCTTTCAGCGGCGAGCGGCAGCCGGAGGGGGGTTGGGGACCACCAAAATGGGTTGTGACAGAGGTGAGGGGGCTCTGGGAAGCGGTGCACTGGTCGGAGCGGCGGCGAGGCGAGCGGGCGGCTGTTCGAAGTGGCCGGCGGTGAGGTGAGCTCGGGGCGACGGCGCCAACGGGGAGGAGAAGGGAAATTGAAATGCGCATGAGCATTAGGGGGTTCAGGGGAGGCTTACCAATGAGTTAACCAAGCAGGAGATGTGCCGAGGGGAGCTGGCGGCGGAGGCCGGTGGTGGCGCAGAGGAGGTCACCATGGAGGGAGGAGCTCAGGCGTTGGGAGGCTTGGCTGGTGATTGAAGAAGACTCATGGCATCGTGGAGATGCTCCCAGAGCGCAAAATCGGCCGGAGGAGCCTCGAGGGAGCAATGGCGGCCATGGAGGCTGTGACGGCCGGTGTTGGGGAAGATGGTCGGCGCACAAACTCTGGTGAACAAAATCTCAATTAACTCGAAGAGGGGGCAGAGGGGAGGAGCAGACACACCGTGACGTGGTCACTTTGGCCAGAGCTTCGCCAGAGAGCTGGGAATGGCGAGAAGGCTACGGCGGTGGTTCACGGCGCAGGGCGAAAGAAGACAGTGGAGGAAGAAGGAGCATCGGCAGGCGGTTAAGGGATAATGCAAGTGCAAAGGAGCCCTCTTATAGCTTGGGAAGTTCCTATGGGCGGCGGTGGGAGAAACAGGGTGCGACAGTGGCAAAAAACGGGCGTGGCGGGGGTGACGTGACGGGACGCGGCTGCAGGGCAAGGGCGCATGCTGGCGATGGGGCAGGCGTGCGGCAGTGGTGAAGCTCTGGCGACGCGGGTGCATGGGCACCTCGAGGAGGCGAGGCAGAGAGCACAGCGCAGAGGAGAGAACGAGGAAGAAGGAGAAAAGGAAGAGAAGGAGGGAGAAGAAAAAGAAAGGAGCGGCGCGCAGGAATCAGGCCCACTGGGCAGAGGAAGGAAGTGGGAGGGGGAAAAGAAAAGGAAGGAGAGAGGAAAAAGAGTGGGCCCACATGTAATAGAGATAAGGAAGAAAATGAGGGAAAAGAGAGAAAAGCTTAGAATTTGGATTTTCAATTTAAATTTCTATTTCATATTTAGGATTATTAATTTTGTTATGAATTGCATATATAAATTTTTGAATGCCCAAACTTGGGTTTTGTATGCTAATTAAATTAGAAGAAGGAATTTTTGGCTCAACCATTTAGAGATATGTTTTAATATTCTTTTTGGTTTTATTTTATTAATCTTGAATTTGAATTCAAGATTTTAGTATTTTGAACTCATGATTCGGTAATGTCATTTTAAATTTTTATTAGTTACATGATCATTATTTGCGCTTGGGATTATTTTTGGTTATTAATTTGCATAGCATGAAACTCAGGAAATTTTAAATAAATTTGAACACCAGCAAAGTGCAAGATAAGGTTTTAAAATCTCCATATTTTGAATATCCAAATTTTGGGATGTTACACTATTTTACCCATCTCAAACCTATGACTTAACAAATAGGACTTAAGCCTCTCACACCAAGCTCTAGGGGCTTGCTTAAGTTCATACAGGGCTTTGGAAAGCTTGTAGACATGGTTTGGGTATTTAGGGTTCTCGAAACCTGGAAGCTGTCTAACATAGACCTCTTCCTCAATATACCCATTGAGGAAGGCACTCTTGACATCATCTGGTATAGCTTAAAGCACTTAGACGCTGCGAATGCTAGCAGAATCTTAATGGCCTCTAGCCTAGCTACAGGGGTGAAGGTCTCCTCAAAATCTAAACCCTCCACCTAGGAGAAACCCTGAGCTACCAGTCTAGCCTTGTTTCGAATGACTACCCCATCCTCACTCTGCTTGTTTTTGAAGACCCACTTGATTCCTATGACATTGTGACCACTAGGGGGCTCAACAAGCGACTAGACCTTGTTACTCTTGAAATTTTCCATTTCCTCATGCATGGCATTGACCTAATACTCATCAGAAAGAGCATGACCGACATCCTTGGGCTCAAAAGAGGCAACGAAAGCATAATGTAGACAGAAGTGAAACAAGCTTGATTTTGAGCGTGTGACACGCTCAAAAAAACTCCTATCATCTGCTCTGGAGGATGACTACTTTGGATATGATGTGGAGGACCTGGATGACAAGAGGCAATGGCCTCTACCTCATGAGCAGAAGAGGTAGGAGCAGAGCCACTAGCTCCAGAAAAACTAGATGGTATGGGGTGATCTCCTTGAGGTGCAGTGGTAGAAGCAGGCACCTCGAAGGAAGGATGGACTGGATCAGGTGGACAACCTTCATCTCCATCCTCCTCATCATCATCTACAAAGATGGTCTCAGACTACACTATAGAACCTGAGCTGTCGGGCCTAGTGCCAGGACTAGCCTCGTCAAAGGTTACTTCATAGGTCTCTACAATTCTGCTAGTCTCGCGGTTCCAGACCTTATAACCCCGCGAAGAGGTCAAGTAACCCAGAAAGATGCCATCACAAGATCGTGATTCGAATTTATCTAGGTTCCCAGCCTTCAAGATAAAATACTTGCAACCAAACACACGAAAATGAGAGACACTGCGCTTTCGCCCGTATCTCAACTCATAAGAAGTACGACGCATGTCTGCCCTCAGAAAAACTCTATTTGAAACATGGCGCGCAGTGGCTATAGCCTCAGCTCAAAACTTCCTAGGGGTAGCATACTCATCTAGCATCGTCCTGGCCATCTCGACCAAAGTAAGGTTCTTCCTCTCCACGACGCCATTTTGCTGAGGAACGTGAGGAGAAGAGAACTGATGCTCTACACCCATCTCATCACAGAACCTCTCAAAGTAGGAGTTCTTGAATTCCGTGCCATTATCATTGTGAATCGCTCGTAAGGCACCAGGGAGCTCAACAGATAGCCTACCAAATAATCCCCGAAAATGACTAAAGGCCTCATCCTTCGAGGCTAAGAAACATACCCAAGAAAATCTCGAGAAGTCATCGACCACGATAAGAACATACCACTTCTCACCAGCCGACTGCACTCTAGCTGGACCAACAGTGTCCATATGAAGAAGCTGTCCTGGTGCATCAGTCATAATCACAGTGATTGGAGGGTGAGAAGCAGCAACCATCTTGCCATGCCAGCAAGGAGCACAAACTAAGTCTTTGACCATCTTGAGTTTGGGCAGACCACGTATGAGATCGTGGCTACTAACTCGAGTCAAATGATCAAAGCCAATGTGACCAAGTCTCCTATGCCAAAAAGAAAAATCGCGAGACTCTGAAGCAGCTAAGCTGCGATATCAAAAGGGTGTTGCATTTTTCTTAAAACTTACCTCAAAATTCTCATCGGTAAGCTGAGAAATAGAAATCAAATTATATCGCAACTTACTCACTAAGGCAACATCCTTAAAAATAAAAAATTCATTAATGCGCATAGTACCTTTAGCAGTGACTCGACCAGAAGAGGCGTCTCCAAAGGTGATCGTCTCATCACCTGGAGCTCGGACTGGAGAAGAGAACCAACGAGAGTCTCCGATCATGTGTCGAGAACAGCCAGAATCGACAAGCCAAACCTCTCCCTTCCTTGCCTAGCGAACTTGAGTCAACAAGAGAACAACATATGTGGCTCAGTACTAGGGTAAATAAGAATAGACTTTGGAACCTAGTACTGAGTCACATGGCGAGCAGACGAAATAGTCACAGCCGACTGACCTCTAACTACCCTACGCTCTCCACCACTTAGACAACCAGAAGGTCTAAGAGCAGACCTGATGCTATTGCTGGGTCGGACTGCTATTGAAGAGTGAGTCTGACCAACAGCAACATGCTGATCATGCCGCAGATAGCCATCTCGATGGGGGAAACGAGATCTATCCTCTAGACGGCGGATATCCTGACCAAAATTAACTCGAGGACCAAAAGTAGGAGCAGAAAAACCAAGTCCACGATGCTGCCTAAACACCTCAGAAGGGTTTTCTACAACCCTAGACCTCATGTTGGCCTTAGGTGCACTCTGAGTCTGGGGCTGACCCTGAATACGCCTAAGAGTATGAACACGTTCTTTTCGAGCAATCTTGGCATGCCTGAAATATCTCTCAACACCATGTCCATCCTTCTAACAGAAGGTACAGTTCTGTGCACAATGTTCAAGAAGCTTTGGTTAGTGCTTGCAGTTCTGTGCATAATATTCAAGAAGCTTTGAATGCCAATTCTGAGATTTTTAATGTATACCAAATACATGTTTGGAAAGCTAATGAAGTTTACTTTCCAATGAATCAAACGGCACATGATTTGGAGCTTCTTACACAAAGTTATGGCAATTTCATTGGATGCTGCACGAGCTGTCCGGAGAGATGCGCGAGACTTGCCAAACATAAAGAGTCCGAGTATTGCAGTGCAAGTAAGGGTAAAATCCGACCACACCATGGCTTTCTAAAGGTTGAGAAGGATTTCTTTTCAGGTTCCAAACGGATTTAGAAGTCCTTTGAACAAGAAAACAGAACATATAAAGATTTGAATCCGGTTCGGACTCGGTTCGGGACAGCTGGCAAGACCAATACTAAAACGTCCATAACTTTCACAAACGGAGTCCGATTTGGGCATTCTTAGACTCGTTGGAAATCTATTTTGAAGTCCCATACAATGGATAAGGTTCCATCCATGAAATCCTCATAGTCACATCGTAAATTGAGAGAGAATCCGGTGGTAGTAGTTTAGATATTTCCTTTTTCATTCGTATTGGAGTTTGTTTCGGCCATAGGCCAGGTTGTGCGTGAGTTTTAGTCAAGGACATGCATTGTGCACCAATAGAAGGCCAGGGCCTTAGACCCATTGTAACTTAGGCTATGAATTGAGAAATAGAAACTAGAAAATCACCATGGTTTGGTGGCCATTGTTTGTGTGTTCTGGAGATTTCCATCGAGTAATTGCTCTTGGTGTGTTGAATCCAATTGTGGTGTTGGATTCTACTCGCTGAAACTTCGGTTTCTCTACCCTTGGTTCACGTGCTGCGGTATGCATGGGAGAAGACTTATCTTGGAGGTGTATGCCGTTCTTGGGTTTGCAAGAACCTTAGAGCAAGGAGGGCATCCAACAAGGCGTATCATGAAAGATCAGGGCCAAAGCAACATGGTTCAGCTAGCTTGCTAGATGGATCCGTATCATGTGACCTCCAATGTTCATCCCAAGTGTGTCTGTAACTCCATGAGCCTCTCCTTGGCTCTTACCTATGTTCCAAAGCATAATCACGTCACATGCATCAGGCAGCAATCCATTCTCAGAAGCTAAATTTAACAACCCTAGGAACAAGCTCACTTGATAATTCAACTATCGTGTACGTGCCCTCGTCATAGTTCCTTTCCTAGCATCTTGTGGATGAGTGTTGTGTGTATCCAAAAAATGGTGTCCTCATCATCCTCCCTCTCTTGAAAGTCATCCTCGACTCAAACTTATCTTCTTCTCCCAAGTATGGCTTCAAACCTGCAATGTTAAATGTGGGATTAACCCCAACTCTACAAGCAAATCAAGCTTGTATGCATTATCATTAATCATTTTAATAATCTTAAAATAACCATCAGCTCTAGCATCAACTTAGACTTTCTCAATTCTGAAAATCTATCTTTTCTCAAATGCAACCAAACAAAATCACCAGGTTGTGTGTATTGAAGGAAGTGATGTCCTCATCTATCCTTTCTACCTTTACTACCAACAACCATATATTTCTTATTCATGCGCTTTATATTTTCTTTTATGGTTTCATGCAACTTAAGAACAAATTCAGCATGCTTCTTAGCATCTAAATTTACCCCCTTCGAAGATGGTAGAGGTAACAAATCAATTGGAGTGCAAGGGTTAGGCC
Source organism: Dendrocalamus latiflorus (assembly GCA_017311315.1). NCBI lineage: Eukaryota > Viridiplantae > Streptophyta > Magnoliopsida > Poales > Poaceae > Dendrocalamus > Dendrocalamus latiflorus. The sequence continues at coordinate 7,757,516 of CM029675.1, forward strand.
ATATACTACCTGAAAAGTGAAGGAATACGCGTATGCTACGAGAGCAGAAAACAAAAATTTCTACCGCGCACACCAGGACATCATGCTAAGGAGGGATCATGGATCGTTACCACTAGACACGCAGCGCAGCGGAAGAAGAGTTGGAGAAGCCGATCCAACCACGCGCGTCGAGGTAGTAGTGGAAGTAGTCGATCGTCCCGAACAGATCGTCTCCTCCACACGATCAACCACACCACGAGCAGATCCAATCTGTAGGTTGTTGATGCCGATCAACGCCGCAACGAGCAGCGCCTCCACCGGTATCCACACGTCCGGGGTTGGAACGCCGATCGCGAGTGTACCAGCACTCGCGAGCGGCTAGGGTTTGGCTCGGGAGGTGGTGGCTAGGGTTTTGCTCGGGAGGAACAGAAGCATGCATCCCTCAGCCCCTCACCTCCATATATATAGACCTCCTCACTTGGGCCTCGTGGACCGAGGCCCAATAGGAGTCTATCGGGATCTCTATCCGAATTGAGCTCACATCCGAATCACATTCGAATTAGTGTTCCAACCCGTTAAGTGTGCGACCCTGTAGGTTCACGTATAATTGGTCGTGACCCGGAAACGCCTTTCCGGTCACCCTGTTAATAGCGGCCTCTAGCAAGACATATTAACCCCAAAGTATACGTAAAGATCATATCGGCTGAACCTGTAATGTTCTCATATACGAATCCCTTTGCCTCACGATATAGATTAAGCACAAGGCGAGACCTATGTCATCCTCTTAATAGCTCAATCACTCTCTCGATTCCGTGATGGATTAGAAACTCGTGATTGACTCCTCAATCACCTTGGCATGGCCATGCACTTTCATAATCCATTACATCGAGGGGCCCAGAGATATCTCTCCCATAAGGAGGGGCAAATTCTATCTTGATCATTCACATCCCACTACATGTTTCATGGCAAACCCAAAGACTACTTTTATGACTACCCAGTTATGGAGTAGTCCCAAAATAAGCTACTACGCATGTTGGGAACCATGAAGATCTCAAGTCTAAGGATTCCACATAAACACTACTTGAGACCAACTGATGACACATGGAATCTCTGTAGTGTCTCATGGCGGGTCTATCCAACATATGTTCACTAACACATGTCCATATTATTGATTTGGTATCTCCATACCATGATCCATGAGACATGATCATCAATCAATACATATGCTGATCTTTGAATCATATTTGTTCCTCATATGATATATAATCAGGGATCATTTAGAAATAGCAACATTTTGGCATTAAGAGTCTCATGAATAAGTCACATACTCATTGATCAATAATGATAATGTCTATTTCAAGGAACAAACTAATGCATCATAAACATAGTATGTGATATATATAACATCTCCATGTTGCCTCTAGGGCATATCACTAACAAAAAGGGCTCAACTTTGTAGTTGAAAGCAGTGAGCGATTGTAGGAAAACTCTATGTGAGGTAGACATTCTTCCCACATCTTCAATTTCTTTTTTAAAATAGCCCTCAACATTGTTGACAAAGTATCATTGACAACTTTAGTTTGTCCATCAGTTTAGGGATGACAAGTAGTTGAAAACAATAGCTTTGTCCTAAGTTTTCCCCAAAGTGTCCTCCAAAAGTGATTCAGAAACTTTGCGTCATGATCTGAAACAATTGTCTTTCGCACAACAAGTAGTCGAACCATCTCCCTGAAAAATTAATCAGCAAAATGTGTAGCATCATCGCTCTTATGATAAGGAATAAAATGTGTCATCTTAGAAAACCTATCAACTACAAAAAAAATGCTATCCCCCCCCCCATCTTTGTCCTAGACAATCCTAAAATAAAATCCATAGAAATATCCCCCCAAGGAATACTAGGAATAGGAAGAGGCATGTATAAGCCATGTGGATTCAGTCATCGTGAAACATAGCACTCAATGTCACGCCTCATTCTTGGCCAATAAAAGTGTTCAGCAAGGATGTCCTTCATCTTTTTGATGCCAAAGTGTCCCAATAATCCTCCTCCATGCACCACCTTTGGCAACAAAAGATGAAGGAGTTAGCTGGAATGCATAGCTTGTTAGCTCTAAATAAGAAACCATCATTAGAAATAAATTTGTTCCAACTTTTACCATCTTTACAATTAGATAGGCATCTTTTAATTCTACAATCAAGTTAAGACAACAAAGTATACCATCTAGACAAAGCATCAGCAATCATATTCTTTCGCTTTCTTGTGTTTAATGACATAAGGGAAAGACTCAATAAATTTAACCCAACGTGCATATCTACAATTCAATTTAGATTGACTTCTAATATACTTCAAAGATTCATGATCAGAATGTATAATCAATTTTGGGTCATAAATAATGTTGCCATGTTTCTAAAGTTCGAACTAGAGCATATAATTCTTTATCATAAGTTGAATAGCATATAATCCAGCAAGTCCATGAAAGCTCCGCACTTGTGTGACCATTTGTGGTGTTGACCAACTCTTTATAGCTTCAATCTTTGTTTCATCTATCTCAATTTCCTGTGGAGTAACAACATAGCCAAGAAAACAAACTCAATCTGTACAAAAGGTGCACTTTTCGAGGTTACCGAACAAACATGCATCTCTCAAAGCAATAAAAACAGCACGTAAGTGTTCTAGATGTTCATTAAGTGACTTGCTGTAAATTAATATATCATCAAAGTAAACTACCACAAATTTACCAATGAAAGCACATAGAATTTCGTTCATTAATCTGATGAAAGTACTAGGTGCATTAGTTAAACTAAAAGACATCACTAGTCACTCATATAACCCAAACTTAGATTTAAATGCAGTCTTCCATTCATCTCCATGTTTCATTCTAATTTGGTGGTATCCACAGCGCAAGTCAATTTTAAAGAAAACAGTAGAGCCACTTAATTCATCAAGCATATCATCTAACCTAGGCATACGATGATAATATCTAATAGTGATATTCATAATTGCTCTACAATCAACACACATATGCCAAGATCCATCTTTCTTATAAACTAAAATCATAGGAACAACACAAGGACTAAGGCTTTCAAGTATTTACCCTTTGTCAAGCAAGTCTTGCACTTGATGCTAAATTTCTTTAGTCTCCTCTTGATTAGTCCTATATGATGCATAGTCTGGCAAAGAAGCTCCCGAGATCAAGTCAATTTCATGCTCAATTCCTCTAATAGGTGGTAGCCCTGGGGGTATTTCAGATAGAAATACATCATTAAACTCCTACAAAAGGTTAGTGACAGCAGGAGGCAAAATGCGAGCAAATCCTCAAGTGAAAACAAAGCATCTTTGCAAAGCAAGACATAGCAAACCAAATTTTCCACTTCGAAGTCACTGAAATCATATTTAATAGCTAATAGAACAACACCTTTCAATTTAATTTCATTCTTTCTAGCATTTTATTCTTTTCCTTCTTTCTTTTCAAGTGGAAAGTATTCTTTAGCTACTATCTAATTTTCACTTTTAGCATTCTCCTTTTTCTCACGTTCAGATCATTCAATTTCATCTTTAATAATGGCTTCAAGAGACATTGGGTGTAACAATTTTCTTGTCCTTATGCATAAGAGTATATTGATTAGCTCTACCATGATGAGTGGAATTCTTATCGCCTCTCTCCACTATCTCGCGGATGAGATGAAATCGCCGTAAAATGTGCTTCGACTTCTGGTGCGATCTAGGCTCCTTGGCTTGCGCAATGGCTCCACTGTTGTCACAGTAGAGGTCCATTGCACTGGATGCACTAGCCATCACACCAAGCTCAGAAACAAATTTCTTGATCCAAACAGCCTCTTTAGCAGCTTCAGAAGCTGCTATGTACTCGGCTTCTGTTGTAGAATCAGCAACTGTCTCCTGCTTGGAACTCTTCCAGCTCACCGCACCGCCGTTCAGGCAGAACACAAATCCAGATTGCGATCTGAAATCATCTTTGTCAGTTTGGAAGCTAGCATCGGTGTAACCATTTACAACGAGCTCTTCCTCACCCCCATAGACGAGGAACACATCTTTAGTTCTTCTCAAGTACTTCAAGATGTTCTTTACGGCAATTCAGTGACTTTCACCTGGATCTGACTGGTATCTACTTGTAGCACTTAAAGCATACGAGACATCTGGACGTGTACAAAGCATGGCATACATAATGGACCCCATAGCCGAAGCATATGGAATCGCATTCATTTTATCCCGCTCATCAGGTGTACTAGGACACTGACTCTTGCTAAGATTTATACCATGTGACATAGGTAGGAAGCCTTTCTTGGAATCTTGCATGTTGAACCTTTTCAACACCTTGTCAATGTACGTATCTTGGCTTAATCCAATTAGCCTTCTTGATCTATCCCTATAGATCTTGATGCCCAGAATATATGCCGCCTCTCCTAAGTCTTTCATAGAGAAACCATTTTTCAATGAAGACTTAACAGATTCGAGCATAGGAATGTCATTTCCGATCAGTAATATGTCATCCACATATAAGACCAGAAACACGAGTGCGCTCCCACTAGCCTTTTTGTAAACACAAGGTTCTTCTTCGTTCTTGATGAAACCAAACCCTTTGATTACTTCATCAAAACGAATGTTCCAACTCCGAGATGCCTGCTTTAATCCATAAATGGATCTTTGCAGCTTGCATATCTTTCCAACTGATTGCGGATCGACAAAACCCGTGGGCTGTGTCATGTACACATCCTCACTCAGATTTCCATTAAGGAAAGCTGTTTTGACATCCATTTGCCATATTTCATAGTCGAAATATGCAGCAATCGCTAGAATGATCCGAATAGACTTTAGCATTGCGACGGGCGAAAAGTTTCATCATAATCAACACCTTGAATTTGTTTGAAACCTTTGGCCACCAATCGCGCTTTATAGATGTGAACATTCCCATCTATGTCTATCTTTTTCTTGAAAACCCATTTGCACTCAATGGTTTTAACACCATCAGGTGGATCAACCAAGTTCCAAACTTGATTACTGTGCATGGATTCAATTTCGGATCTCATGGCTTCAAGCCATTTCTCAGAGTCTGGTCCCACCATCGCTTCTTCATAGGTCTTAGGCTCATCGTTGTCTAACAACAATATGTCCCGTTGTTGAGTAGTCAAGAACATGTACCTCTCAGGTGCACGACGTGACCTCTCTGACCTACGTGGTGCCGGTGTGTCCACAACAGGTTCTTCAATAGTTTGTTCATCCTGTTGTGGTTCTGTAGGAGCTGAAACGTTTTCAGGTGTTTCTCGAATTTCTTCAAGTTGCACCGTGCTCCCACTATCCCTTCTTGAGAGAAACTCTTTCTCTAAGAAGACACCATGCCGGGCGACAAACACTTTGCCTTCTCCTTGATTATAGAAGTAATATCCTTTTGTTTCCTTAGGATACCCGATAAAGAAGCATTTATCATATTTAGGAGTGAGCTTATCAGATTGTAAACGTTTTACATAAGCCTCACATCCCCAAATCTTAAGAAAAGACAAGCTAGGACATTGTCCTGTCCACATCTCATATGGTGTCTTTTCTACTGATTTTGATGGAACCCTGTTTAGTGTGAAAGCGGCTGCTTCAAGAGCGTACCCCCAAAAAGACAACGGAAGATCACTTTGGCTCATCATGGAGCGCACCATATCTAATAAGGTGCGATTTCTCCGTTCAGATACCCCATTCCATTGAGGTGTTCCTGGCGGAGTCAATTGTGGAACAATTCCACAATCCTTCAGATGATTGCCAAACTCATGGCTGAAATACTCGCCTCCACGATCAGATCATAGAAACTTAATTGTCTTGCCTAAATGATTTTGCACTTCATTTTGGAATTCTTTGAACTTTTCAAAGGATTCAGACTTATGCTTCATCAGGTAGATATACCCATATCTACTAAAGTCATCAGTAAAAGTTATGAAGTACTGAAAACCACCTCTGGCTGTTGAGCTCGTTGGTCCACATACATCAGAATGTACGAGTGCCAATAAGTCACTTGCCCGTTCACCTTGACCGGTGAAAGGTGCCTTTGTCATCTTGCCAAGTAAACAAGATTCGCATGTCTCAAATGATTCAAAATCAAATAAGTGCAGAATACCATCTCTATGGAGCTTCTCCATGTGTTTCTCATTTATGTGACCTAAGCGACAGTGCCAAATAAACGTGGGATTCAAATCATTCGAACGTTGCCTCTTTGCATTAATGTTATAGACCGGTGACTCTTCAAGAGTAAGAACATATAACCCATTCACCAATGGAGTATGACAATAGAACATATCTTTGAAATAAAGAGAACAACCATTGTTCATAGATCTAAAGTCATAACCTTCTGCTTGCAAACATGAAGCAGAAATAATGTTCTTGGAAAGAGATGGAACACAATAACAATTATTCAATTCCAAAACTAATCCTGAAGGTAAAGACAATGGCATGATGCCAACAGCCACCGCAGCAACTTTTGCTCCATTGCCAACACGAAGATCCACTTCGCTCCTCCTCAAACTTCTACTTCTTCTTAGCCCCTGCAACGATTTGCAAATGTGAGCAACCGATCCGGTATCAAATACCCAAGAATCAGTGGTTGAAGTAGCAAGATTGATCTCTATAACATTTATACCTGGAGGGGAAGTCGTACTTCCCTTCTTTTTCTCAAGATCCTCCAAGTACTTTGGGCAGTTCCTTTTCCAATGTCCTGATTGCTTACAGTAGTAACAATCTGCATTAGGAGCAGCGCCCTTCTTGACTTGCTTGGCCTTAGAACTGCTCGCGATCTCATCGGGAGCTAACTTTCTTTTGACCGCGCCTTTCTTGACATTGGGCTTGCCCTTGCCTTTCTGCATCATCATCACATGATTGCTGCTTTTCTTAATGCTTTCCTCGGCAGCTTTTAGCATCTCATGCAACTCAGCCAAGGTCTTATCCATGTTGTTCATGTGATAGTTCAGTATGAATGGCTCAAAGCTCGGGGGGAGCGACTGGAGAATCACATCAGTAGCCAACTCTTGGCTAAGGGGAAAACCAAGCTTTTCCAGACTCTCAATGTAGCCAATCATCTTAATCACATGAGGGCTGACGGGATTCCCTTCTGCAAGCCTGCACGCAAACAAGGACTTTGAAGTGTTGAACCTCTCAGCCCTTGCTTGGTTCTCAAACATACCACGCAACCCCACAATGATATTGTAGGCATCTGTGTTCTCATATTGCTTCTGAAGCTCAGAGGACATTGTGGCAAGCATGAGACAGCTCACATCAAGGCAATCATTCGTTTGCTTCTCATAAGCTCTCCGTGCAGCCGCAGTAGCATTATCAGGCAAGTCATCAGGATAAGGAGACTCAAGGACATACTCCTTGCGCTCTTGCTTGAGAACAATTCTCAAGTTGCGATACCAATCCATAAAGTTCGTTCCATTGAGTTTTCTTTCTCAAGAATAGATCGCAAATTAAAAGAACTGGATGCAGCATTAGTTGACATGATCTACAACAAAGAATATGCAAAGTTTAGCACTATGTTTATGTTCATCTTTTATTAAACTATTTAACAAAAGACTCCCACTATGTGTTTTGCAACAAAACTCCCTCTAAGTTACATAGTGGGTCAAGATCCTCATTTCACTAATTCCTAGTGAGCTTTGGCATCACGGCTAGAAAACTAGTGACATAGGTAAGCAACACCTTGCTAATCACATCCCTATGTGACTCTTGCTTGTTGGGTGACATCAATATGCCCTGGCCCCAACCTATGCCCCAAGGTCCAAAACTGTTTTGATAACCTTGTTAAGTAAACCAAATGCTTCCGCATGTAGATGTCCGACATCTACCCCAAATAATGATGATAACCGACGGCACTCTACTTTGGTAGACCTACCATGCGGTGATCATTATCTTTTGGTGCAACATATGGAAGGGCATTAACACCTAATTTTATGAGGGATTCTATCCTACCAAAGCAACATATCACATATATCATTGCATAAGAATAAGATAGATAACATCACAGATAAACACATTTAACTGTGAAGTAGTATGGCCCAAAAAATGGTGATCTCCATCTCCATGTAGGTGTAGACGATCTCCATCCTCCACATCACTCCTTTAGGCCACCATGCTTGAAAGCTTGTAACCTCAAAACTAGGCTACTACCTATAATAGCTAGAAATTGAAGATTAAAAAGATAGATTCAAGCATTAAGGTCGACACGCAGGTCGTTAAATACAATATAGACAGCTAACAATAGCTGAAATAATCATGACACGCAGGCCATGAACGAATGTTACATGCATCACATACATCTCATACATTCCAATAAGATATAGGGCCATACTATTCACATCATTCCCTGCAAAAACAAGTTAGACGTAGAATCGCATTCTACCTAACGATGTGAACCCATGACGCTATACAGGGGGGTACGCACGGCGGTCCCGCTGGCCGGTCAGCGGGCGGGGGGTCGAGGGGGGGCCGCCCTGAACACCCTACGAAATTTACAGATCCAATCTATGAAATCGCAATGGAAAAACTGTTCGGCACAACCACCTTATGCTGATCCAAGACATTCTCTAGGACGCTAGTTTTTCCACTGGGCCGAGGCCATCAGATCCGTAACCTACTAGTATTCGACATAACCACCTTATGCCGATCCGAGACATTCTCTAGGACACTAGTTTTTCCATTGGCCCGAGGCTATCAGATTCATATCCTACTAGTATTTGACATAACCACCTTATGCCGATCCGAGATAATCTCTAGGGCACTAGTAGTGATACAATCTGCACCTCATCTAACCCCTATTCACCGATTGATCTCATCAACCCGTGCTACCATCGATTCATCACATGAACCGACTGATCTAGACTGTAATAGATCCAATCTACTACAACCGCATATCAACATATGCGTTGATCCAGATCGCAAACTAAGCAAGATGGCTCTGATACCACTGAAGGAATACGCGTATGCTACGAGAGCAGAAAACAAAAATTTCTACCGCGCACACTAGGACATCATGCTAAGGAGGGATCATGGATCGTTACCACTAGACGCGCAGCGCAGCGGAAGAAGAGTTGGAGGCTAGCGAACAACGAGTGGATACGAGGCCGATGGTTGAGGAAAGGAGGTCAATGGACAGTGAGAGGAGAGGAGGTTGGTGGTTGAGGAGAAGAGGCTAACGGACGGCGATAGGAAGCAAGAACGAAGGGGTGTGTGCACAGAGTGAGTTAGGTCACCCTAATGTTTGTATATATAAAAGAATGTTATCGCAGACGATTTTAGGAAACAACTGTCTGTGATCAGTTTTTTATAAAAATCATCTATGATATATTATCACATATGGTTCTAGCAACAAATTGTCTGTGATATGATTTTATATCACAAATGGTTCTAGGAAACAATCATCTATGATGTTATATGGATATCTTAGATAGTTCTTTGACAAAACCATATGTGATAGCAGTTTGTGATATGTTATCAAACAACGATGACGCGCCTAGAAGAAGCGTCTCCAAAGGTGATAGTCTCATCACCTGGAGCTCAGACAAGGGAAGAGAACCAACGAGAATCTCCGGTCATGTGTCGAGAACACTCGGAGTCCACAAGCCAAACCTCTCCCTTCCCTGCCCGGCGAACCTGAGTCAACAAGAGAGAGATGACTCAGTACTGGGATAAATCAAAAGAGATTTTGGAACCCAATACTGAGTCACACGACGAGCAGAAGAAGTAGTCACACACGACTGACCACTACCTACCCTATGCTCTCCATTGCTCAGAAAACCAGAAGGTCTATGTGTGGACCTGAAGCTGTTATTGGGCTTGACTGCTACGGAGGAGCGAGTCAAAGCACCAGCAACATGTTGATCTCGCCACGGGTAGCTATCTCGACGGGGGAAACGAGATCTACCCTCAGGACGGTGGATACCACGACCAAAGGCAAATCGAGGACGAAAACTCAGAAAAATCAAGTCCTCGATGCTGCCCAAACCCATCAACATGAGCAACTCTAGACCTCGTGTTGGTCTTAGGTGCACTCAAGGTCTGGGACTGACCCTGAATACGCCTAAGAATCTGAACACGGTCTCTCTGCGCGATCTTGGCGCACCTGAAGCATCTCTCGATCATGTGTCCATCCTTCTGACAGAAGGTACAATGAAACTTCACCTTCTAAGAGGTAGAAGTAGCATGATGGGACTTCGCCTTCTGAGAGGTCGAATCAACAGGTGTTACCACCTTACTGTCAGAGATCCCTTGGACGAAGCCCGCAGATTTAAACTCAACCTTTTTGGTTCTGGGCTTGATCTCGATCACACCTGCTGCAATGGGTCTGAGAACAGCAGGTGGATGCTTCCTAACATCCTCAAGAAAATCATATCCTAGACCTTGATTGAATTTGCAAAACTTGGACTGGTCTAGAATAAGATTCAGCTTCTTCTTGCCTCCAACAAATCTCTCAAGAGTGTTCATAAGATACTGACACTCCTGAAAGAGAGAGGTGCAAGAAGAGTAGGGGGAAGAAGAGACAGCAGAAGGTAAGGGAGAAGAAGAAGAACCAACAGCAGAAGAATGAATGGCATGTGCACGCACAGCCGCCTCAACATTGAGGTCTTCGCAAGGAACAGGAGGGACAATACTACTGCTAGCCATTTGGTTCTCGTCGCTAAGTGTCCCTACCATACCCTCAAGCTTCTTCCCCACAACAGCACAAGCATCACAATAGGATTGTGGCTTCTCTAGTAGGTCCTTAGTTAACTTCACATATTTTTCATCTAATGCAATCAAATCAGATTTTAGTTTTTCATAGTTATTGCATGGTGAGCTAACAGGGTCCTTAGAAGCATACTAAGCCATTTTCTTATTGTGATCAACCATTTCTTGAAATTTTTTAGAAACAGATTCAAGCTCAAAGGTTAATTTATGACAGTTGGTACAAGAAACAATGGGCTCTAGCAAGGATGCTTGTAATTCTGCAATTTTATGATTTGCCTTCTTTAAGTTCATTTTCAGGTTATTGCAATTTTCACATGTCTCAGGCAAATCGAGAAGCATAGTGTAAAGACCTCTAAAAGCATTATCCTTGTCCTCACATGAAGTGCAAGAAGTAGTCTCAATAATAGTGATGAAAGAGCAGCAGTCCTAATCATCTCTAATTCAGCTAAAAGACTAACATTCTCCACCTTAAGCAATCTAACTCAGAAGTCACACTATCATTAGAGGTTCTTAGCTTTTCCATATCACCAAGCAAAGAGGAGCATACATCACATTCTTCATGGGAGGGAGCAGATATAAGTGAAGTAGGCTCCCGTGACAATCTCTCTACTTTCTTCTCCAACTCACTACACCTAGCTCTAGATCTAGCATGAAATTTTTCTAGCTTAAGAAAAGCATCATTGAGCTAGTCATAAGAAGGATATACCTCATCGGAGTTAGAGTAGAGCTCGCTGTCGCTGATGTCGCCCTCAAGGGCCATGAAGTACATGCCGATGAAGTCATCACCGTCCTTGGGATCTTGATCATCCTTCCCATCGTCGTCACTCCACCCCTCCACCTCGCTGAGGTCGATGTCGTCGAAGGCAGCGAGGACGCGGTGAAAGAGCTTCTTGGCTTTGCCAAGGTTACAGAACTTCTTCTCTTTGCCTGGGGGCTTCTTGTTATGGTTCTTGTTGATGTAGTCGTTCTTGCTCGAACCGCCGTAGTCGTTCTTGCCCTTTTCCAGCTTGGGGCAGTTTGCCCGAATGTGGTTGCGGCCACCACACTCAAAGTAAATCACGGGTCCTCCTCCTCTCTTTCTCTCCCTAACCCTCTTGTATGCATGGGAGAACTTTCTGGTTAAGAGGGCTAGTTGGTTTTCTAGGAGCTGCTCTAAATGATCATCATCAATTTCATATAGAGCAGGAAGAGAGAAACCTGAAATAGTGTCAGCAGAAGATCCAGAGGCAGGATTGGATCAGTGACCAATGCCATCGACTGAGACTTCGACTTATTAGAGACAATGTCAATATCGTGAGTCTTGAGGCGTGAGTACAACACATCAAGATTCAAAGTCAAAAGATCTGTCGTGTCCTTGATGGTGGTCACTTTCATCTCCCAAACACGCAAATCCAAAGCCGAAAGCATTTGATGAGCGTTGTCCGAGTCGGGGTATGTGAGACCGACCGCTCAGAGGTTGCTCAAGATCTTGTGAAACCTCGCAAAGCACTCATCAAGGGACTCTCCAACGAGCATTTCAAACTTGTTGTAATCTCGCTTGTACTGGTCCTGTCGTACCGTCTTGATTTGGGTGGTGCCCTCATGGTATGCATCGAGGGTCACCCAGATGTCGTAGGCTGATGTAAGATGAGAAATGCGATCAAATTCGCTTCGGCTTAGTCCTTGGATTATTATGTTCCTTGCCTTAGCATTTGCCTCAACATCGGGCATGTTTGCCACATTGATGTTGTCATCGGCAGGAACACGAAAGCGAGTTTTGACTTTCCGCCAGATCGCATAGCCCTGAGCCTGTATATAAGACTCCATCCTACTCTTCCAGAAGGGATAGTTGATCCCATCGAAGATAGGGGCTTGGCGAAATACTTGTCCGTTGCCATGGCTCACAGACCGGTTAAGATCTATCGAGAAGAGCTAACCGGCTTTGATACCAATTGTAGGATCGGAAATGGCAACAAAGTGGTGTGAATGGTGCCTTTAAAAATCGCCCCGAAGTATCCACATACTTCTTCTCTGATAGCTATGAGAGCTATGAAGCAAGGAGTATGAAAGCTTACTAGAGAAAGAACACAGAAGAGAAACTAAGCGAGACAGAGCAAATAAAACACATTAGAGAGCAGGACCGGTCTGACCGCTATAGTGGAAGCGGTCTGACCGCCCGAGGCACACCGGTCTGACCGCTGGTCAGTGGCCGGTCTGACCGCCCGAGGGCCACTGGTCTGACCGTTGGTCAGTGGCCAGTCTGACCGCCTGAGGGCCATCGGTCTGACCGCCAAGTGGTGGCCGGTCTGACCGCCATGCACAGACCAGTATGACCGGGCCAAACACTAGAGGTCTGACCAGCCCCCTGAAAACAGAGTTAGCTGCAATGCGACTGCACAGTAAATACTGAAATCTAAATTCAAGGAAACTTGTGAGATTTTTGCTGCTCTTCTCAAGCCTCCTTCACAAGGACTTTAAACTAAACAACAAATTGATTTCAGAGAGAAGAGGAAGCAGACAAAAACCCGAACACAATTGAAATTTCTGATTTTGCTGAAAACAGACAGCAAGAAAGATAAAATGCAAATGGCTTAGGATTATTTAGTCTTCTACTCATGAATCTCTGAAATACACCAGAGAAGCATCCTTAGACAAAAAAGAATAGAGCTAGAACCTCTTTTCCCTAGACATCAAGAGGAGCCAAGATTCCCCTGCCTTCAAACCCTAAACTATTGCAAACAGAGGACATGCAGCAATCAAAATCTAGGAAAGAAAGCAGTGATCTGAAACATTTGCTCTCGAATATAAGCTGGCCAAGGGGCCTTGAGGAAATCCAGTCCAGAGCAGACAAGATTTTGCTTCTACACCAAAAAAACCTTCAATCAACCAAAGGGAAGAAAGAAAGAACAGGCGACATACCACAGAAAGGAAAACAGGAAGCCAAATCATCTCAGGCACAACATTTCTCATATTGATTAGGAGAGATGAATGATTACATGAAGTGTTCTACAACCATTCCACTACGGCCCCATATGCAATTGGAGAACAAGAGGAAGTCACAACCCACACAGGAATCACATGGCCAACACAGCCCTGAGCTCTCACACCCCCCTAACACACAGACACTACTGCTCTCTATATAGGAGAGCTCAGACACTCAGCCACCAGGCTCGAACACAAAAGGGAATTCAAGAAGTGGCAGCCCCTCTCCACTTCATTTCTTCACACCCCCATGAGGCAAAAAGTCAAACTTCTCTCATTAGGGTTGGAGGGAAACCAGCATGCCTCCTCCAAACCCTAAACCTCTCCATTTTGTAGCTTTCCACTAATGGGTCTCCAACCCGTTATCTTCAACCAAATCCGCTTCCATTTTTCAGCCTTGCGCATTTTACCGAAATGCCCCTGCTGCACCTTCCCGGAAGCTTCCTGTTTTCGCACGACCGCACCTAGCATCCTGACTGTCTGGACCTCAGCTCCTCCCTAAGTCTAGTCTTGGTCTGCTCCGCTGCACACGACCGCAGCCGGCATCCTGACCGTCTGGACCTCAACTCCTCCCTGAGCCTAGTCCCAGTCCTCCTCGCCGTTGCCCGTCGTGTCCACCTCCGGTAGCTTCAGCTCCAGTTCCTCATCTCCCGACTCGCAACCACCTCAGCAGCCTCGATCATCTTCGACGTCTTTGACTGTCTGGATCTCAACACCTCCTGTGCCTAGTCCAGGTCCTCACACACCTCACCATGACCTAGCTCCGAAGTCCTGTAGTCATACAGACAAGCAAACTGTCACATAGCACCGCTCGAAATAGCATAATCAACATTAGCAACAACGAAACAAACTCAAACACAAAATAGCCTGAACAACCGATCGAGAATAAGAACACACGTCCTAAGTACATCCGACTGCATTCAACCAGGTCCAAACCGAACTAGATTGTGCCATGCACCGACTTGGCGCGAACCAACCAAAACAAACTCAATCTTTCCAGAACTCAAGTCAATTACTCATCACAAACATGGGGACACCTCCACATGGTCTCTCACCCAGCAAGTATGATGAGTACCTACGTTGGTACGCTCCATAGACACACACCAGGCTGGTGCGTGTCATCGACCCTCCCCCCGCTCATGTACCAGCACCGACCAACGCATACCCTGTGTACTTAGCGCAGAACTTCACCCTCATGGTACGTACTCTCATGTTTCAAACTTTCTGAGTGCAGTTACCGCAATTACTACTTTGACGCTTTCATATACTTCTTGTAGATGGACATCACCGTAAAGATTGTGATGGACACCGGGTCGATCATGGACAGGGTGGCCCACGGTTTGGAGGTGATGCGCGAGGAGCTGATGGGTATTGTCCATCAGGTCTGCAAGAAGGCAAAGCATGCCCTCGACCTCTCATCGTGAGGACGCTCCTGGAGGTGGCCACATCGACACGTACGTCGAGGCCACCATGTCCTGCAACTCAGGTATGAGGCTCCGGAGGGCCATGTGCATAGGCCTCGCCGATGCCTGACTAAGCCGGAGGGTCGACGTGGCCATGTGCCTACCCGTGGGCACTGACACCGCCGCCGCCAGGCTAGGCCGGAAAGTTAGGGTGGGCATATCCGTACACACTAGCGCCATCGTCATCTGTGGACCCCTACCTGGCACCGATAGGGAAGCACACGTTATTCGATCAGGGTAGGTACGACAATTGGCTGCAGGCCATCTTAATGTTTTTTGTGTCGATATATTGCATGAATAAACAATACCTGTCCTGCAGGAACGATGCAACAACCAGGAGTTCACCTATCCCCCCCCCCCCCCACCAACAAGGATCTCCCGAGGGACGTGAGCGACTTCCTCATGGAAGACTAGGCAGAGGTGCTTTTTACATCGAGCTCAGCAGTGCCCCAATCCCCATGCATCCACAGGTGCAGTCGACCCCTGAGACGTTGAGAGCATGAGTCAGCAGGCCTCTTGACCGCTTCACCCTATCGAGGCCCAAACCTCGACACCCCACGCTGCGGAAGCCCAAATGGGACTATACGGGTGGCCACTGACCAGGAGTGGGACGTGGCGACGATGGAGAAGGTGCTGCGGGTGGTGTAGCAAGTGGCGAATAGTGGATCTTCCTCCTGCTATGTGTACTTTTTTGGTTGTGTACGTATTTTGCTTTACTTTCCTCTGTGTACGAATTATCTATTGCATCGTAATATCACTTACATTCCTACTTACGAATCGTTGCTATCTCAATCGTCTTCACAAAATTCTTTAGAAATTCCTCATACTACAATAACATATGACGATCGCAAAATGTTACTGTGGGTCTAACATGTTTATGACTATTCACAATATACAAAAATCACAAATGCATCAAACGACATTGTCTGTTCTTTTATTTAAAAAACAACTACAAAAAAGATTTCTTAAATGTATTTGCCACAAAAATTGACATTTACTCTCCTGCAATTATTTTCATCGGATTAATACAATATTACATTATCATTTAAATCGTTCAACCGTTGGGCGACTTGGGCTAGCCGCCTACCCGTTGGGCGACACGTAGCCTAGTCACCGCATAGTTGGGCAACTTGGGCTAGTCGCCCAAAAGTTCAGTGACTAGGACATGTGTCACAAAATGATTGGGTAACTAGCCCAAGTCGTACATTCATATGGCAAAATGTGGTCAAAATTGTAAAAAATTGTAGGTATAATTTTGTAATACCGAATAAAAAGTAATTATTTAAAAAAAATTCGTTATCCTACGCTCACCCCCGCCTGCCTTGCGCCGTTGCCTCACCCGATTGGATGCTCTCCACGATCCCACACGGGCACACCTGATGACCTGATCGGACAGCTCAGCGAGTGCCCGCTGGATGCGGATCACACTGGCGCCTGCATCTGAGCACGTCCGAACATACAATACTGTCATTATTGTAATACTACCGTTATTGTAGTAAAATATAATGATGCGCAACATAAGCCTGTCCACCATCTCATCTGAAATAGTAGTACTTTTTTCGTCTAATTAAGCGGGTCTGATAGTAGTACTTTTTTCGTCGACCGAACGGTTCTGGTTCCGCCAATATCTCATCTGAAACAGGTGTAAGATTTTTTTTTGGTTACGAGGAACACACTTACGTACTTATACCACCAAGTATGCATACCACACACACGCAAATATAAGTGTGTCCTTTTAGCACACACTTTGACAAGCGAAAATCATAGATAAATTTATGACTTCACAAAATTCCTACTAAATTATACTTATATATATAAAGATAGACGACAGAATTTGAACTCTGTTAGATGGAGTCGTACACCTACAACTTCACTACCGGACCAAAAAAATCATTACTGTGTACAAGATTTTTCTTCAACAGAAGAAAGTAATGGTAAAGAGAAGACGTCATAAATTCAGTGGCTAGTTTATACAACAATAGGACCACACAATAAACATTAATTCAGTATGGAAATGCAAAATCATCAAAACAAACCACCAGTCCGAATGATTGCATATAGGATGGAACATCAACGTCATGTGCTTTGCTTTAAGGAAAAAGTAAGCTTGCATTGCTTCACAGTTTCTGCGGGTTTTGCACGCGGGCACCAGTCCAGAAATTGTTTTCAACATAAAAAGATCCAAGTATAGAAGATCCTATTAAATTCCATCTGAAGCACATCAGTTAGTACATAAGTTTTTAACTTCTGAAGACAAACTAAGTACCACCGCAAAGACTACCGACGATAAGAACTCGCGTCATGATTTAACTCAAGAAAACTACAAGAAGCTAATTCAGCTTTACTCGATCGTAAATGGCCTCACAAGTAAGAGCTCATCATCCAGTTTTACTTACACACACAAAAAGAGCAAAATTTACATTTATGAACATGTGGAGACTGGCTTAGATATATACAGCTTACAGCAGAGTAGCATGCCTTTCAAAGGGCAGGCCAAGAGTAACTCAAGGCATGAACCAAAAAACTATATTCAGTCAACATTTGTTACTACTTTGGGCACATACGTAAACCACTGGCTCTGATGTATATCGCACTATATCCCAAAGTATACCTACGGCTGTACAAGGCACAAATCCGTATGCGTGCAAGTATTGACATTTGTTAGTTAGGGAGTCCGAGGAGTGCGTGGAGAGCAAGGCATTCTTACAGGGGAGAACACCACAGTAAGGGGGGCATGATCTGAAAGGCTATAGTTCTCGGGCCACATGCCCTTTTCTACTTCTGGGGGGAAAAGAACAGCTTCCTTCACAGTGAAGCCAATGGCTTCATCATTCGTCTCAAACGTGACAAGGCTTCCATCAGTGACGTCAATTTCAGTATCATCCTCATCTTCTTGGCTGCAGCATTTAGGGCTCCAGATGCACCGCTTCAGGAGTTTAAGAAACATAGTTAGATGTGAGTTTCTGATACCAGGCGGATCTTAAATACTAGGAGAATCTTACTGATATGTGTAAAGTGTAAACATTTATATACTAGGAGGATCTTTACTGATTGGATATTTTGAGGTCATTAAATTTGAGGTGATCATAAACATTCTGTCATTAGGAATTGTATGGGATGATCATGAACATTCTGTCATTAGGAATTGTATGGAAAATAACAATCATTCACTTCTCGAGTCCACTCTGATAAAGAGCAGTCTGGCTGTAAAGCAAAGTACAGGACGGAGAAATGTCCAAGCAAAGCAAGCACAATTATTTGCCAATTCATATATAAATTTCAGGCCATTCTGAGGTCATCTTTCATTTTAAATTTTGATCCATCCCGGACTATTTAGATGAGTTATCATCCACAACCTGCATCTGGCCTTCGTTAAACTTAGAATTTTCTATTGACTTCCAGTTTTAATTACGTGGCATATTCTCCTATGAGCTATCAGTAGTGCTATTTACATTTTCTATGTTCTACCTTTCATTAGATCTTGTTGGCTTCCTTGTTTATTTAAATTTTGAAAACGAGATTATCTTTCAGTTTCAACATGAATCTCAAGCGAAATATTACAGGAAGAATTACCTGAAATTCTTTGTAGTCAACAACACCATCCCCATCGCAGTCAGCTTCACTCCACAGATCTTCAATTTCTTCAGAATTTAAGCGATCAGGATGGACCATTCCTAACTGCATTTACTGTAACATCAGCACCGGAGTTGTCTAGAAGATGTTTTTGAATTATGCAAGGCAAGCATATGTTGTTGTCAATACCTGGCAAAGTGCCTGGGAGAAGCTTATATATGTGATGTGATCATCAGGACTGTCAGCCTTGAGAAGTGCAAATGCATTCTCCTCTGAATGGGATGCAACTTGGAGAAGAAGATACTGAAAAGAAAACAATTTCGAATTGCTTAGATCGTGATGATAGTTAAATAAGGGACCACAAAACTATATGCATTCTTAATAGTTTAGCATGTTCTTCAAGGTCAACTGTTATTTTATATTAGCAATAACATGTATATTTAATAAATGATACAGTGCTGATCATGTTGCTTACCTTGATGATACCAAATACAGCTTCATTCCAGCTGGTTTTCAGGCGCTTCCTACACTTATTTGGATTGAGAAGCCATATGAAATCAACTCCGCAGATGTTCCCTCTATGGTTTCGATGACTCACCCACTGTGCTCAAGAAGGGATGAAGGGGTAAAAATGAGAGCCCAATCCAATCATCACATAGTTGCGGGGCACCATCAACCATTACTAGTAAAAGAGGATTATCTGTTTACCTTGTGTGCATCTTCTTCGCTGTCACTGTAATGATGAGCAGTGTCATATGATGAAACAAACCCTTGTGAACGAAGGAATTTGTAAACTTGCCCACGTTTACTCCCATTCCAGTCACTGTAATACGTATGTCCTGATCATATGTTAATATCCATTTCATGTATAACGTTCAAAGAAATTAAAATTAGTGTGCATGCTGCATACTCACCCACATAGGATAATTGGCATTGGACCAAGTTTATGTTCTTCCTGATAAGCTTCTATGTACTGAAGGATCTTATATACCTGCCATTCACAGCATTCAATTGTTAGGATTTAGGAATCCTACTGAAATATTGCGAGAGTAATGCTCATTTGGACAACAGCATATTTATTCTACCTGCTTCAGACGAACTATTGAAAGGCTGTGGTCATGAGGGAACAGCAAATGGGTGTTCACAATGAGGCTCTGCTGCTGGACACAGCTGCTGCCTCGGTTCTTCCAGAATGGCATGGCTGATTCGACATGCAACAGCTGAGCAACTCGATCTCCAAAATCATTGAAGAGAAGCTCCCGGTAGTTCAAGACACAGAAGTAGCTCCTATGTACAGCAGTCAGAAGACCTGAGCAAGGAAGATGTAGTTTCAGAGGAAAAATGCAGAGAGATCCCAGTGATGTCCATAACTAGGATGCAAATTCAGATTTGCCTATGTGCTTGTTCGAAAAATTCAAGAAGAAAACATCCACCCATGGCTACTGAAAATTATTAGATGCATCAACATCAGAAGCACTAGACATAACAGATTATCGACAATTTTATATATATCATTTTAAAATATTGAAAAGGAAATAATATGCATTGCAATGTAATGATAATCATCTGAGACATCAACATCAGAGCCATTCCACAAAAGAGATTAACAGCGTCAACATGGGTGCACTTTGGGTTATGATGACAAGAACTGAAAGGGACGGGCACAACAGCCAAGTTGGGAGCTTGGGAGCCCCATTTGTTCATACAGATCTTGGTTTGCCTTTTTTTCTAGCCTATGTTCTGGCATTCCTATGCCACTAAACAAAATGGAGATTATATATATTGATATCCACCTCACAACAAACAACCATTTGGACGGAGCAGGCAAAATGGACGGTCAGGCACAACACCACCACACATCTCTATATGGTCCTTACATCAAGATCTTTTTCCTTGTCCTACCATGCTGAAATGGGGAAGGAAAACTCACCGTCTCCGCGATTGTTGGTGCGAGCGAGCTTGAACAGCGTGTAATTCGCATCGCCGAGCCGCTTGTCATACATGTCCACCAGTTCATCGTTCCCCAGCCACACCTCCTGAGACAAAATCAAGACAATCTCATCCATGTGTGTTCGTTGACTTCGTTCATTGTGAACACAACATAAGACCAAAGTGCCGAAGAATTGCTCAATTCGGCTTACCTGCAGGCAGATGATGGAGGAGCAATCGGCGAGGAGCCGGTCGATGATCTTCTCATTCCGGCTGAACCAGTAGGCCCTGCACTGGCTCTCCCTGCAATTCTGCCCCCAATGCCAACAGCACCGTCACTCCACCAATCCAGGAAACCCCAGCAGCAACTCCTCCCAAACACGCTAAATTAAGTGGATTCCGAGAAAAGGGGAAGCAAGATCCAACTCACCTCTGAGTCCATGCGCTTGTAGATCGGAGCCAGGATGTTGAACGTGGTGCAGGAGACGCAACGCTCGTCGCGCCCCTGCAGCAGCAGCGGCCGCCGCCGGTGGTGGTGCTGCCGCCGCCTCGCGCCGGCCTTCCTCCGCTGCTTCTTCGTCTGCACCAAACCCACAACCGATCTCAGCAACTCAAAAGTCATCACACAACCGACAAGCAACCCAAGAACAACAGCGCAGCTGAAGAACCACACATTGATCGATCAGCAGTTGATTGCTCACCATTGCGATGATGGGGAGCTGGAATTGGAGACGACGACGAAGAGGGCGCGGTGGTTGTGTGTGGTCTCGGTTGCTTCTTGCTGTCGTTGCGATTTGGCGGCTACTAGGAGTGGAATGGATGGAATGATGCTTCGTTGAATCGGCGTCGGCGTCCTCGCCATGGCTTTTATAGAGCTCGAAAAGGTTAAATGTTTTTCTCTCCGAGAAAATATAAATATTTGAAATAAAAAAGTGGAGGCCGGAAATGACACGACCTTGAAGCATCCGTGAGCAATGCAGTTCATGTCAGCTGTGCACAAGTTTATGATACATAGAATTTGTCGGATACAAAGGAGAGAGAGATCTTGTTCCATCAAATTTATAAAACGTATTTTTTAAATAATTTTATCTATAAATATAAAATATATTTCATATTTTAATATAAAATTAGTATGATATTTTTTATACCCCTAATAAATATACAGTTTTATTTACTATTCTCTATATGCATATATTAAATATAGTGTTTAGAAATAATAATTATGAGTAATCTAGCTATTTCAATATCTCATTGATCTATGTAACAAGAGAAAATACATTTTATAAATTTGGATGGAAGGAGTATTGTCTAGTACTTCATCCGTCCAAATTTATAATTTCCTTTTGATACATAGATAAAGTGCTAGTAAAACTAACTAAATTACGCCTAATTATTATCTCTATATTTATTAGAGGTATAAAGAGAACATCACACTAATTTTGCATTAAAACATAAACACACAATATATTTATGGACAAAACCATTAAAAAATGCATTCTATAAACTTACATGGAGGGGTTTAGACAATTTTATAGATGACGTTCTACTATCTTTACCATTATATAGACAACTCATTAATTGTATGAGGCTATTACAAACAAATATATAGATAACGTGTTGTATGCATTATCTTTAGCTCTATTTATAGATGATATAGAGGTGTAATAGGCAATTGTGTATACACAATTGTATATACCCTAAACGCCGTGACCTGACATGTCCACATCATGTGCGGGGCTGTGGGTGGGCATTGGGAATGTGACCGTTAGGGGCGCGTGCGGTCACCGTTATTGGGCAGGTGTTTTCTTTCATTTTTATCTTGTTTGACTTTTACTTTTGACTTAGGGGTGGACCCCATGACGAACGGTCGAGGTCTAGTCAGGACATCCTTCCTCTTTCTAGGGTGGCCTAATTATAGACCTAACAACAAGTGATTAAAATGAGGCCATCCAAAAACAAGTGATGGATATGTGAAGAATGATTTGTGGCAGGAAACATGTGATAAGAATGATGGGCAGGTCGTTTCGTTGAGGTGAATCATGAGTACTCTATAATTTAGGGCCACTACGGATCTATCAAAAAAATATTGTTTTTCTACATCTACGCTTGTCTAGCTTTTTAAATTTTGGTCATTGGGATGTTTGCAAACATTAAGGTTGACCACAAGAAAATGGCATAAACCTATTCATCACAGAAATACCTTCATAAACTACAATTACACATATTTGGTGGACAATAGGTAACTCTACTGTGTCTTGCCTCCCTCTTCCATCGGTGCCATGGCCTGCGAACCCTAGTTCCCATTCATCCACCGCCACCACATTTCCCTCCCTGTTCGGTGACTATCCCCCTCAACGTGTTGTCCTTCCACCACCGTGTGCCCTTCCCATTCAACGTGGCATCCTTCCATCCTCCTGCATCGTCGTACGAGCTGGATCCCTCGTTCAACCTGTTGCCACCGGCCCTTCCGCTGCCTCCTTCTCCGCACATGAGGTATTTGTGATTGTGTGCATTGTAGCTGAACGAATTGTAGCAGAATGGATTGTAGCCAAATGGATTGGGTTTTAAAGGAGGTGCATTGATTGATCTTTGATGTGCATGTGCATTGTAGCTGAATGGATTCAATGGGAAATGTGAGTAGTGTTGTGAGGCCACTAACCTTGGAAATTAGTGATATGGGTGATGCGCATTCACTCATCGTGAGCAATAGCTGTGAACTCACCAAAAGGCTTTGAGCATCCCGTTCTGCGTGAGTTGCACGTACTAATCAAATTTCTTAAATTCAAAGATTTATATTATTGTCGGCCTAAACAATCTTTACCAATGTAGAGTTCATCTTCCACACTGGTAGTGAATGACAAGTTGAAGCCTGTCGTGGGGATAATTTTTGAAGATGACGACGCAACCCTCGTGTTTTACAAAACATATACCCATGTTGTCGGGTTTTTTGTTTGTATTGGACAACGGACTAATTGGAATGGCGTTTTGGTATGGAGGCAGTACTACTGGTCTAGGTGAGGCTAGAAAGAAGATAATAGTAAGGGTAACATGGAAAGAAAAAAGAGGATATATGAGCCGAAATTAACTAGATACATATGTGAAGCTATGCTTAGTATCAAACGGAGTAAGGACGGTAAGTTCATATTAGAAATGTTTGTTGAAGGCTATACACACAGTTTTGTCTCACTTAGTAAGTAGCACATGATCCGGTCTAATAAACAAGTAAACGAGGAGGATAAAGCTGCATTGTTCAAATGCCACCAAGCTAGTATTGGGACATCTGGGGCATTAGATATCTTCATGTTAGTGAGGGAGGATTTCAGAGTGCGAGATGCACACGAAGGGACTTGAAAAATCATCACCATATTTAATGTCATCAGATGCTCAAATGTTTACTAATAATCTAGCTAGAAAGAATAAGAACAATGCAACATTTTATTTTGACTCTGTGATTGATGAGAAGGATAGGTTGGTACATGTGTTTTGCATGAATGCAACTTGCAGGAAGAATTATGTTCATTTTGGAGACCTGGTCTCATTCGATACACCATATAATACAAATTGATACAACATGATCTTTGCACCATTCACAGAAGTGAATAACAATGGGGGAAGTATTCTATTTGTGGTTGCATTGCTGCATGGAGAGAACAAAGAGTAATTTTTATGGTTGTTCCATACTTTCTTGAGAGTGATGGGAGGTGTTGCGCATGTTCTTGTAATAACTGACGAAGATGTTAGCATGAAGAATGCAATTGCCAATGTCTTTCCATCTACCAAGCATAGGTTGTGCATGTGGCACATTTTGAACAAGCTTCCTGCAAAGATAAGGCTAGATTTGAGATAAAACAAATTGTTTTATTAATATGTAAACTCATGTGTGTATTTTCCAGAAACCCCTATAGAATTTGAGTCAGAATGGGCTGCTATTATTTCTAATTTTGGTTTGGCAGATAATGGTGATTGGCAACCCGGTACCGCATTTGGGAATCGTGGGTGCTAGCTTACTTTATAGACATACCCTTGGCAGGAATTCTTAGAACAACTTCTAGGTCAGAAAGTGCCAACTCTTTTTTCCATCACTTCATTGGTTACAAACATGATTTGATTGAATTATGGATTCGGTACAACACTCTAGTGGAGGAACAAAGAGAAAAGGAGCTAAGAGAAGACAACATCAGCCTCTACACAAAGCCTCAGTTGAAGACACCATGGGAATTAGAGCAGTACGGGA
Organism: Dendrocalamus latiflorus; assembly: GCA_017311315.1. NCBI lineage: Eukaryota > Viridiplantae > Streptophyta > Magnoliopsida > Poales > Poaceae > Dendrocalamus > Dendrocalamus latiflorus. The sequence goes on from CM029675.1 coordinate 7,782,366, forward strand.
GTGAGGTGTTCACGCATGAGGTGTTCGCCTTGTTTCAAAAGGAAGGTATAGCTGCTAGGGACAATTGTTTTGTTGAGATCATGATGCAAGTTTGTGAGCTTAAAGTTATAGCAATGATGGAGGATGACAAGAAGGTAAGAAAAGTCACGTGTGACACTAACATGATGATCTCTCATTGCTCCTGCATGTTATTTGACACTCGTTGAATTCCATGCCGCCACATCATCCTTGTATTGTGAGGTGCACAATTACATAAGCTTCCTAGTCATTGTGTTATGACAAGGTGGACCATGAATTGCAAGAGGGAGGTAGTTTTTGATGAGGATGGCAATGTTCTGGAGGAAATATCCAAGGATCCCATAAAGGAAGTGGTTAAAAGGTTGAACTTAAACAAGTGCAATGGTTTGGAAAATGTGATACATCGAGCTATACCTTCACTAGTTGGCATGAAAAATGTGAATGTGAAATTTGAAAAAAAATTGGATAAGGTACAATCAAAACTTCCTGCCTAGCAACAAACTAGAGTAGAGGAGATTGAAGGATATCTTGGTTGTGCTATCACTAAACATATTGATATATTACCGCCAACCGATATCATCACTGAAGGGAGATGCAACAGGAATCTACCTGGGGAGAACAAACAGAAGAAGTCAGCGGGAAAGGCGACTCGAATGTGCAGGTTATGCAATGAGATCGACACACATGACAGCTGCAACTTCCCTCTAAAGAAACTGAAACAATGATCCAGGTTTTTTGTTCAGGTTATATTACAATAGCATTTTCATTATAAACTATACCAAATTATCTAATCAGTTCATGGTCTGAAAATTTTTCAGAAAACTTCAAAACATGGATTATGTGAAGGTTCTAGAAATTTTCATGGAGTATACTACACCTCAGGCTCCTTCTAAACAGAAATAGATTCTCAAGCAAAATAGAACAGAAAACAAGACTTTAAGCTTCTTCTCCTTTGCAAGTTTTAACTGAGAAGAACTTCGACAAGAAAATGTAGCATGCTTGTGCTGAACTATTTTATGCCCAATTTTGTATGTGACAACCAATCCTTTGTGTTCTACTATTCAGTTCTAAAACTATACTGAACTCTTTGATGTATGAATGAAAGGATGGACATTATTATTTAGAACATATTTTCTTTGAAGTATGAATTGAACATATGTACTACTTGTAATTTTCCATGTGGAGCAATGTGAGGAATCGTCATGTATCTGGGTGTAGCCGAAGCATTCATAATGTGATTTTTTTTATTATATGGCCTATGTGTATGGATTGTTGGTTGTAGCTTGTAACATGTAGCTTGTTGCTGGCCGAGGATGTATGGGTTTTGTCCAGCCGCTGTGTGCTCATTACTTGAGGTCATGCTGCCAAAATTTCCTTCTTCTTGGTATAAATGGATCTGATATTGTTCATCATGTTTGCGTAGTTTTCCAATCGATTATTTGAGGTCATTTTGCCAAGGTTTTATTGGGAAATTTTTTTGAAGAGTTTTGTAGATGTGTGGTTATTGGATCCTCTTCTCCATTTTTGCCATAGAAGTCAATTTTCCTTCCAATTGGTGCAGGGGTATGCATAGCTAACTTGTGATGACTCTAGTTCAACTCCAGATAGCACAGCAGATTCAGAATTGCCATGATTGGTGATTTTTCATGTTTTTTTTGTAAAGTGACATTTTTCTGAATATTTGAGAAGTACCATTGAACTTCTCAATGTTTGGCAGTTTTCATGTTTTCATATTTTTTGTAGTGCCATGTTGGTAGTTTTCATGTTTTCATATTTTTGCTCATTCTAAACTCAGTTTTCCAAAGAAATGGTAGCTTATAATAGTATCTCAAAGGCTTTACATTACATTTGGTAGCAGCAATAGCAGCAAAAAGTTAGCAACCCATGGAGCATAGCTTGTATTGGTATCACAGGAAGTCAGGCAATGGCATTGCTTCTTCTCAACACAAATTGCTTTCAAAACTCTCAGAATTCTTTGATCTGAACATGACACTTTCAAGATCAAGCACACACATTGCAATGAAATATGATCACAACCAGATAGCATTCACATCCAGTTTCAACAATCATGGTAGCATATCTAACTAAAGACATCAACCATTTTCGAAGAAGAGAGAAAGAACATTCCATATTTTGCATTCAACGATTCATTTGTGCGCATTTGCTTATGCAAGCAAAATTACAGAGTATGGCTGCATTCAACCTTGTCTGGTGCACAAAATTACAGCATCGCAGTCATAATTTGGCAGCATGCCTTATCAACATTACACAATTTTAACAAGACTACAATTTGGCATCACACAGAAAAACTACCAGTGCCTCATTAACTACAAATCTTGGGTTGCCTTGTACCTTCACAATAATTGAGTTGATCCTGGCCTGCATCCAAAATGAACCATAAAAATGCATTGCGATTTATAGCCAAGAGCAAAATTTCCCAAATTTATATAGATAACAACAAAAATCGAACCAGAGTTGTTGAGTAGTGTAGAGGCGAACCGGTCCAGGAAGTCACTGTCCACTTGAACCTAGGTGAGTTGATGGGGGCAACGCGTCAGCAGAGCAGCACCGGGGAGGGGTGGCAAATCGCTAGCAGCTAGGGACGGCAGAGACGAGGTAGTGGACAAGACCAGCGGAGGGGCCAACAGTGGCTGGCTGAATGGGGGATCCAGCGCGTGCGGCGATGCGGGAGGATGGGAGGATGCCGCGACAGAAGGAGGACGATACACTGAGGAGGGAGCCACTGGACAGGGAGGGGAAGGTGGCAGCGGTGGATGAATGGGAGCTAGGGTTCGCAGGACGTGGCGCTAACCGAAGAGGGAGGCAAGATAAGGGGGGAGGGACTCCGGATGGCCCTAATGGTGGTGGTGAAGACTTCAGTGCTCGCGTGCCCGCCTCAATCTCATCCACTGATTTTGGTTCGGATGGCTCTGATTGACTATGTGCATATGTCCTTGGATTACCTCCTATCAACCAAATATCTCCTCATTTAGCTAATCTATAACAGTAAGGCAATTACTAGCAAGCACTACAATTAATCCATCACACCTCCAAATGGGAGAAAATAACAAATTTTGAACAGAGGACAACAAACCAGCGAGCACTTACCATGGTGAGCAGGGGAGCCGTTGGCCATTAACGACTACAAACTCGAGTGAGTTCTTCCCGTCTAGTGTTTGCCAAGCCATGACCTTAGATTCCCCAGAGGCCAATAAGACTTGTTGTGAGTGGCAAAGGAGTGACAGTGGCATTGTCGATTGGTTGTGGGTTCATGCAGGCGAAGAGGCAAGGCAGTGAGGGGGCTGCCGGCCGTTGGTGGTGAAGATGGTCGGCGTGACACGTTGACCAGCTGTGGTGTTGGCGATGAAGCCAGTGGTTGTGGCAAGCTAAAAATGGCTCTTATTTTTTTTTTTACTATAGTTGATGGCTTTTGGTTACAACTGATAATTTTTTATGTGTATTTTTCAAGATGGTGTGGATGGTGGAGATAACACACGTAGTTTTGGATTCGAAAAATCGTTTAAAAAATCCACTTTAATCGTTATGTTTATTTCGACTTTTAAAGAAGCTAAAAACCAAAAGCCCAAAAGAATTGGACCAATAATTAGCCCACGGCTGCACACAGGTAGTAAAGGGGTCCTAAGAAGGTCTAAGTTTTATGTTGAAGGCTAGTGCCATGTAAAAATGTTCTTAGCTCATTAGAGACTGTAACAGTATCTAGACGTCTAAAACTTGATGTCAGAAATCTAATTTTTAGAGTATGTCAAAAGTCTAATTAGACGTGGAATTCTTATGGGGAATTCAAGATTCCATTTTTTGTGCTCAAATGTTCGTTTCAAACGTTAACTTTCTTATTGCTATGCAAAGATTAATCCCTCACTGTAAGAATATGTAAACGAATCATGGAAATTAGAAGAATGTTGTGTGAGGGAAAATGTAACCAGGTTGTTTCGTTGAGGTCAGTCAGGTTATAATTTTGGGCCACTCTTCATCCGTTGCAGACTTGCAGTTAATAAGAGATTTGTACATGCGTCTAGAGGTTTGTATGACCGTCTGTCTATCGATGTTCAAAGTCATTAGAAGTGAGACTAGAATTCTTATGGAGAACTTGAGATTCAGTTTCTTGGTCTCAATTATGTTCAACCATAGGCTTGATATGAATGGGCAACTTTGTTACGGCAGTGCAATTATGTGCTCACACCTAGAGTCAGAAAGAGCATTAGTTCGAGGGGATATTTTGTTTTTGTCACAACCTAAAACCCTAATTTAGGAAGCCTTGTTTTTCACATTTTCTGTTGGGTATCCTATTTGAGATTATCCGGGTTCGAATAACTGGCTGGGAACGAGCAGATTTTTATCAAAAAGTCCTCGAATGAATCAGAATTAGCGTTCTATTTTGTGGTAAAAGCAATATCTTCCGATAATTCATTCACACTAGATTTTTTTAACTTGATTGCACAAGATATTTTATATCCATTATAATCTAGTTTTAGTTTTGGCCACGTTGCTAGTTAGATATAATAAGAACACTCCAATGTCTCCCGTCTCATCAAAACTAAGCATTTGATGCTGAGCGCACGGCGAGTTTTGCATTCACCACATGGCACTTCCAGTTCTTCCCCAACTGAATCCCTCACACAGAAATGTGCCACGTCACCCTCACCCAAAGATTATGATCAGATCGCATTTTGCCGAGTGTCGAGCTAGAACAACTTACCAGATCCACTAGATTTAGCATTTTTTTGAGTGGGCAATAGATTTATAAATGTTTTGCAAGAGAATAATCACAATTTAAGCATCTTTCATCTCCATCTCAGAGCAGTGAAGCTCCAAAGGTACCGCCCTAAAAAAGTTTCTCATTTTGCTCCTCTTTTGTCCACAAAGCGCGATACAAGAATTTGCTGCCGGTTAGATCAGCACTGCAAGTGTGCAAAGGCAAGGCAACGAAAAGTAGATACTCGAAAAGATGAGCATCCAAAAGTTGCATGAAGGTGGCCCAACTTGGCAGCCAGTAGACTTTGGCAGAGAATAAGAGTATATTAGGTTACTTATAAAGGCATTCCACAGTAACGTTGTCTCTTATTTCTATATATCACCTCCACATCATTAAGTGACCTCTAGCAATTATATCACACACCCATTTTTACAACTTTTTTAGGAATTAAACCTAGCTCAGTTTAGAATTGTTTGTACGGATAATCCATTTTTATTCGAAATTACATAAATATACCTGTGGAAATTTTTTTTTACAAAAATAGGCTCCAGTCGCCCCCCATTGGGTAACTTCCACCTTTCGCCTAACCGGGAAGCGACAAAATATGTGTCGCTCTACGCTCGAGCGACTGCGATTAGTCGCCTTCCTATTGGGCGACTATCATGCAGTCGCCCAATGGATTGGCGACTTGTAGTGCAGTCGCCCAATAGGGGGGCGACTTTACTCAGTCCTCCGTGATTTTTTTAGAGTTTTGTCAATTTTGTAGTTTTAAACTGGGAAAAAATGTGGTGCAGTTGTAATAAAAGTTTATGTTCACTGTATGTTGTAGGTGCATAAAAAATTTTGGGAATTTTTTAAGAACGATTGACTGTAGAACGTTCGATACATACAGTGGTAAGTGATATTTTAATGGTACTGAGAATTAGTGTACGGAGAGAACTGGTGTGTTAATATTGTTAAATGACTTGTTATCTGAATCATTGAATGCGAACAGACGAGATAATAACCTTATGTGAAACAGAAATAAACTTCATAATACAGTTGGGAGTAACATGCCGCGTACTTTTTTATTACATGCATAACATATAGCATGATATGCGACTAACGCACCCAACTGCTCGTACAACCTACTGTGTGGACCAGGGCCACTTTCCCTTCCTTGCCCGCTCGGCGTTGAACTACTCCGCGGCCTCTTTTGCCTTAGCCGCCATTTCCCTCTTTCTCTCGCGCTCCATCTCGCGAGCCTCCCGCTCCCTACGCGTGCACGTTTCGAGATGAGCTTGCGTCTCGCGTTGTATACTCAGGGTGTGCTTGTTCTTGCGGCGCTCCTCCTCCAGCAACTCCTTGTCCCGTGTGATATTCCACTCTTCGAAGTCGAGGGTCCATTGGTCCGCAGGGTGGATCTCAAGATCGATCCATTTGCGGTAGCCACACAGGGGCTCCGGAGACTGTAAATACAGGGGGGAGATTGTTAGTGCGTGCTGTGAAGGAGAAAAGGTAGGGAAAAATGGTGCCTGTGGTCGTTGCCGATAGGTTGAGGTGTCAAAACGGTGGTTGGGGTAGTCACTGTAGTAGTTTGCGCAACCCCAGTAACGCATATCTAGGCTGATGCGTTCCTTGGACTTGAAGAACTTGCACGTGTCCCCGCACCAACAAAGGGAGTGTCTCCCCCTCAGGTCGGAGTTGCGGCAAACGCTCGGTGGGGACGTCCGGAATGGGGTTGTTGCTACGTGGCCGCTCATTGCGGGGAGCTAACCTTGTAGCCGCAGCAGCCCTTGCTTATTCCTCGCGAGCCGCAGTAGCCCTTACTTGTTCCTCGCGAGCCGCAGTAGCCCTTGCTATCTTGCGGGTCTCCTCCCATTGTGCCTTCTTGCGGGACTCCTCCCTATTCTTCGTAATTTTCTCCCGTATGTTGTCCGCGAATTTCTGCCATTCCTTTAGCTACTTGTTGTTCATCTCGACGTGGAGAAGGAAGGTATGATCTAGTGTTAGATTGTGTAGTGTTCTCTTGCAGATGCATTGCACCTCAATTTATAAGGCGAAGGGTAGGCATGTGATTTAGTTTTGGTCGCTGAGCAAAGCTGCCTCGTTTTGTCATGTCACTAGGCGAAACTGCCCTCTTTTGTCATCTCACTGGGCAAAGCTGGCCTCTTTTGTCATCTCACTGAGCAAAGCTGGCCTCTTTTGTCATCTTACTGAGCAAGACTGCCCCGTTTTGTCATGTCACTGGCAAAACTGTCCTCTTTTGTCATCTCACTGAGCAAAGCTGCCCCGTTTTGTCATGTCACTAGGCAAAGCTGGCCTCTTTTATCATCTCACTGGGCAAAGCTGCCCTCTTTTGTCATCTCACTGGGCAAAGCTGGCCTCTTTTGTCATCTCACTGGGCAAAGCTGCCCTCTTTTGTCATCTCACTGGGCAAAGCTGCCCTCTTTTGTCATCTCACTAAGCAAAGCTGCCCCGTTTTGTCATGTCACTGGGTAAAGCTGGCCTCTTTTGTCATCTCACTCAGCAAATACATGTTAAGCATGTCATGGATTAGTTGTTATCGCATTTTAACGAACAGTAAATACATCTAGTAACTAAGTAAACAGAGCAATACTAAGCTACCAGCACAACACCAACTACATTACAGAAAACGGATGTAACATACAAGATTTACAAATGGTACATGAAATTTAGCTGTAGTCTCCAACAACTACTAATCAGGACATGCGTTGCATCGTCTAGCTGTGTGCCCCTCCTGACCACATCGCCCACAATGTGCACCAGATGTTCCAGCTTGTGATTCGTCCATGTCATTTCTAATACGTCGGCTCTGTTGCCGACCCTTCCCACCCTTCAGCATGTTAATATCCGGAACCCAGGTCCTCGCTGAAATGTCCAAGTGGCGAAGTTTCCCACCACCTTGAACCCCCGGAGCTCCCCACACCAAGCTTATTCTCTCCTTAAAAAAGTACTCGGATATGAAGTTGGAAGGATCCATGCCCACGGTCCCGCATGCAGCGAGGACATGAGAGCATGGCTTGTGTAACAACTTAAGCTTATTGCATGTGCAGTTAGGTTCGTTTTCATGATCTCCAAGGCATACCTCGTGAGTAATAAGTGAACGAGCCGTCCCAAATCCGGCTCTATCACGGAATATCACCTCGAAACGATGCTCCCTGTTGCCCATGACATGCACTGTGTGCAATTGACCCTTCTGTGCCTTCGTCTCCATGTACGCCGTAATTTTTTACGAACACAGGGCTCTGGGATTGGCCGCATGAAGCGCGGCACTCGCGTGCCTCTCCTTGAAGTAGCGGATTGTGCTGTGAAGAACACCTTCCACAATGGCGACAAGGGGCTGAGAACGGAGACCCCTGAGAACCCAATTGTGGACCTTAGCAAGGTTAGTTGTCATTATTCCGTACCTTGCGCCATCCGTGTCGTGCAACAACGACCACTTCTCCAATGGTTCCCCCTCGATCCACTGTGAGAAGCACTTGATGTTTCATCAGCTCCTCCTTCTTGGACCACTTGGGTTAGCCTCATTGATTGCTGGCAAGCATTGCGGTTGTGCCGCCCCAGGAGTGACCGGCCCCTTGCTCCTCTCTTCGACGTTCTTCCTGGTGTGCTCATCCAACAACCCCCATAAAGCATCAAATTTCCTCTGCTGGTTCTGCCTAGCCAGCCTCTTGAATAGCTTCATCAAAGATTGTTTCGGGAATCGCTTGAAAAAGTTTGTCCCTAAATGACGACTGCACCACTGGTTCCTCATATCCGGCCAAGGAAAGGTCTCCTCAGGGTCTTCTTGAAGTTTTCTTATAGCCTTTATAATACCGGCGTGGCGATCATGGATTACGCACACACCAGGACGGGTGCCTACAACTCCAGCCCTCACATGTCTGAGAAACCATAGCCAGCTCGAGCCGCAGAGACCCGCATGAATTTCCGCGAGGAGGCGCTTTCCTTCTTCGCACGGGAGGCACCGCAGGAGCGGTGCGCAGACCCCCTTCTTGTAGAGCGCGCCGTCGAGCACCTGGAAGGACCTAGCGCATTGTTGCAAACGCCGGAGCTCGGAGGGGTCATCCGGTTCCGCGATGCCTTGCAGAAAAGTGAGAAGGGGCTCCCGCCAGTCACCCTGCTGGGTGATCTGGTGGACGAGGGTCGCATCCTGATTATCCTGTGCTGTGGCCGCCGCTGGCAGGGTCTCGTAAAATGCCCCTTCGGGAATTGGGAGCTGCTGACTGGCAGCCTTGGCCAGGACGTCAGCTTGTTCGTTGTCCGCACGAGGGATGGCCTTCACCGTGACACCCAAAAAGTGCCGTTCCTTCGCTCGTACGGCTGCTAAGTACTTGGCTAGCTCCGGGTCCTTGGCTTGGTATGACTTGTCCACATGGCTCGCCACTAACTGGGAATCAGTGCGGACGAGGACTCGCCTTGCTCCCATCGCTTTGAGCTTCCCGAGGCCGAAGAGTAACACCTCGTATTCGGCCGTGTTGTTAGTAGCCGGGAACGCTAGGTGCGCTGAGTATAACAGGCGCTGCCCCTCTGGGGTGGTGATGATGGCGCCCACCCCTGCGCCCGCAACACCGTACGCTCCATCGGTGTTGAGTGTCCACACCGGGTCTTCGACCTAGAAGGCGGGCTGAGCTGGGGAGGTCCATTCCGCGAGGAAGTCCGCCAGAACTTGAGACTTGATCGCCGTTCGAGAGGCGTATGTTATGGAGAACGGGGCCAGCTCCGCCGCCCATTTACCAATTCTGAAGGACTACGGGTAGGCTACGCTAGCGCAAATTAATAAAAATTATGCCCGTAAACCAAGATCACTGCAGTTATAGATCACGGAATTACCACTAGACGCGCAGGTGCGGAATTGATGCAGCACGTCGGGGCAGAGTAGTCGTACTACGTCGATGCAGCACGTCGGGGCAGAGTAGTCGTACTACTTCCTCGTCCTCGTCGCGGCGTCCAACGTACAACTCCTCTCTTGCGGTTCGTCCAAACGCTACAGATGCAGCGCCGCCAAAAGGTATCCACACGTACGGGAGGAAGCGACGCACGCCGGATTACTAGATCCGAGCGAGCGCCCAGGGCGTGGGAGGGGTGGCGGCCAGGGTTTGAGGAGGTCACGAAAAAATTCTCTCAACCCTGTGCGCCCTAGCCCTCCTTTTATAGACGTCCTTATAATGGGCTTCAGCGAATGGAGGCCCATTAGGACTCAATACCCAGTCCAACCCGGATCCAATCCGAATTAGGCTTCAGCCCTTAAGTGTGTGACCCTATGGGTTCACGTATGTTTAGACATGACACGAGTTTACCTACTCGGTCAATAGTTGGTAGCGGCCTCTAGCAAGACGTGCCAACTCCTAAACATACATAAAGATCATATCGAACGAACCATCACAACTTTATGTACATGCCAATCCCTTTGCCTCACGATATTTGGTCGAGCTCCAAGCTGACCACTCTTTCTCGATCCTGTGATCCGGAATCCCTTACTAGGTTAACTCTTAACCTTAAGTAGCATGGCCATGCATTTCTGGATCCGATCACTCGAGGGGCCCAGAGATATCTCTCTCAGGTAGAGAGGGGCAAATCCCATCTCGACTGACCATGCCTCGCAGCATGCTTCATGACAAACCCGAAAGCTACCTTTATAACTACCCAGTTACGGAGCAGCGTTTGATAGCCCCTAAGTAGGTCGATTCACATCTCAAGTACATGCGACAATCTCAGGTCTAAGGACAAGGCGTACACATTGTGTAGAGAGAGAACCATAAGTATAATTGTTATGTCTCATGTTGGGTCGGTCCAACCCCATGTTCTAAACATGTGTCCACATTATTGGTTTGACATCTCCATGTCTATGACCTGTGAAACATGGTCATCAACCGATACATGTGCTAATCCATTATTCACGTGTGACCACATATGAACTTCGACTAGGGACAACTTTAGAATAACCATACAAGTAAAGAGTTTCACAAACAAGTCACATACTTGTTAATCAATACAAAGGCAATATTCAAGGAACATTTATTAAATCATGGATACAACGAAATATCATCATCTCTATGATTGCCTCTAGGGCATATTTCCAACAAATTCGCCCCGTTGACTCCTTGTTGTGCAGCATCTCTGCCAGAGGGAACGATGATGGCACCATTATCGGGTGCGCCAGGAAGTAATGCCAGAGTTTTCTTGAGGCTATGACCAGCGCGTAAGCAAGCTTTTCGAGCTCGGTATATCGCGTCTTGGCGCCCTGGAGGGCTTCGGAGATGAAGTACACTGGCCGCTGGAGCGCGCCCTCTTCTAGGACGAGAACAGCGCTGACCGCCGTTGCTAAGGCGGCGAGGTAGAGTAGGAGGGGAGCCTCTGGTGCTGGGGCCACCAGAGTGGGAAGGGTTGCGAGGTGTTTCTTGAGGTCGTCGAAGGCCTTTGCGCTGTCGTCGTCCCAATGAAATGCATCACAACCGCGGAGGGTCTTGAAAAATGGTAAGCCCCTCTCCGCCGCTCTAGAGAGGAAACGGCTCAAGGCCGCCATGCGGCCTACCAGCCTCTGGACCTCCCACGTCGTCTTGGGAGGTTCCATGCCCAGGATAGCGTCAACCTTGTCGGGGTTCGCTTGGATGCCTCGCCCAGATACGAGGAAGCCCAATAGCTTGCCCGCCTGTACACCGAAGACACATTTGTCTGGATTGAGCTTGATGCCCGCCTTGCGGAGGATGTCAAAAGTCTCCTGAAGATCCCGGCCGTGGGAGGCGAGCTGCCGGGTTTTTACTACCACGTCGTCCACGTAGGCCTCCACATTTCTCCCTAGCTGGACGGCCAAGGCCAGCGCGACGAGGCGGGTGAAAGTTGCGCCCGCGTTCTTCAAGCCGAAGTGCATCCTTATGAAGCAGAAGGTCCCCACCGGCGTAATGAAGCTGGTTTTCTCCTCGTCGTCCTTGGCCATGTAGACCTGGTGGTAGCTGAAGTAGGCGTCCAAGAAGCTCATGAGCTCGCATCCGGCGGTTGCATCGACCAGTTGATCTATGCGCGGTAAGGGGTAATCGTCCTTCGGGCATGACTCTCACCGGGATCAGCCTGGTATCTGCTCGTAACACTTAGAGCATAGGAAACATCTGGGCGAGTACATATCATAGCATACATGATAGATCCAATGGCCGAAGCATATGGAATCTTACTCATGCGATCTCGCTCATCAGTTGTCGAAGGACACTGAGTCTTGCCAAGATTTATGCCATGAGACATGGGCAAGAACCCTTTCTTTGCCTCCTCCATGTTGAACCGTTTCAACACTTTGTCAATGTAAGTACTCTGGCTTAATCCTATTAGCCTTTTTGATCTATCTCTATAGATCTTAATACCCAAAATATATGCCGCTTCCCCTAAGTCCTTCATTGAAAAACTATTTTTCAGTGAGGTCTTAACGGACTCGAGCATAGGAATATCATTTCCAATCAGTAATATGTCATCTACATATAAGATTAGAAATACGAGCGAGCTCCCACTTGCCTTCTTGTAAACGCAAGATTCTTCTTCGTTTTTGATGAAGCCAAACCCTTTGACCACTTCATCAAAACGAATGTTCCAACTCCGAGATGCTTGCTTCAATCCGTAAATGGATTTTTGAAGTTTGCATACTTTTCTAGCATTGATTGGATCGACAAAACCCTCGGGCTGTATCATATACACGTCCTCGGTTAAATTTCCATTAAGGAAAGCCGTTTTGACATCCATCTGCCATATCTCATAGTCGAAATATGCAGCAATAGCTAGAATGATCCGTATAGATTTAAGCATCGCTACAGGCGAGAAGGTCTCATCGTAGTCAACTCCTTGAACTTGCCGAAAACCTTTTGCGACAAGTCGAGCTTTATGGATATGAACATTTCCATCCATATCAATCTTCTTTTTATAGATCCATTTGCACTCTATGGTTTTAACACCATCAGGCGGGTCAACCAAGTTCCAAACTTGATTGTCTCCCATGGATGCTATCTCGGATCTCATGGCACTTTGCCATTTCTCAGAGTCTGGGTCCATCATTGCTTCCGCATAGGTCGTAGGCTCATCATTGTCTAACAATAACATATCTCGCGCATTGCGGAGCCTTTCCGACCTTCGTGGTGGTGGTGCTTCCTTTGCCATGGGTTCCTCAACTTGTTCTGCCACGTGGGCATCATTCGTCGAGTCTTCCCCGATTGGTTCATCTTGAACCTCTTCAAGTTGCACCGTTCTTCCACTTGTCTCCCTGTTGAGAAACTCTTTCTCTAGGAAAACACCACTTCGAGCGACAAACACTTTGCCCTCTAGTCGGTTGTAGAAGTAATATCCAAAGGTTTCCTTCGGATATCCCACGAAAATGCATTTATCCGACTTGGGTGTGAGCTTGTCCGACTGTAGTCGCTTGACAAACGCCTCACATCCCCAAATCTTTAGAAAAGACAAACTGTGACTCTTCCCAGTCCATATCTCATATGGTGTCTTAACTACGGATTTAGACGGTACCCTATTAAGTGTGAAAGCTGCTGTTTCTAGAGCGTAACCCCAAAATGATAATGGTAGATCTGACTGGCTCATCATCGATCGAACCATGTCCAACAAGGTCCGATTACGCCGCTCGGATACCCCATTTCTTTGAGGCGTTCCGGGCGGTGTTAGCTGTGGAACAATTCCGCAACTCTTCAGATGATTGCTAAATTCATGACTCAAATACTCGCCACCACGATCAGATCGCAGAGCCTTAATTTTCTTGGCACGTTGATTTTCAACCTCATTCTGGAACTCTTTGAACTTTTCAAAAGTTTCAGACTTATGCTTCATTAAGTAGACATAGCCATATCTACTAAAATCATCAGTGAAAGTTATGAAGTAATGAAATCCACCTCTAGCAGTCGTGCTCATTGGTCCACATACATCAGTATGTATGATTTCCAACAAGTCTGAAGCCCTCTCAAAAGAACCTTTGAAAGGTGACTTGGTCATCTTACCAAGCAAACAAGCTTCACATGTCTCGTATGATTCAAAATCAAACGAAGTTAGAAGACCATCATCATGGAGCTTCTTCATGCGCTTTTCACTTATGTGACCCAAACGACAATGCCAAACATAGGTGGGATTCAAATCATTAGGTCGAAGTCTTTTAGCATTTATGTTAAAGATGGGCGCATCATCAAGATTTAAAATAAATAACCCATTCACAATGGGCGCAAAAGCCACAAACATTTCATTTTTAGAGATCAAACAACCATTGTCTTTACTTGCAAATGAATAACCATCTCTCATCAAACATGAGGGAGATAAAATGTTTCGACTCATACTAGGAACATAATAACAATTATTCAATTCCATAATAAATCTTGAAGGAAGCTGAAGTTGCATGGTGCCGACGGTCAACGCAGCAACCCTTGCTTTATTTCCGACGCGAAAATCAACTTCACCTCTTGCGACTCCTCTACTTCTTATTAGCCCCTGCATCGAGTTGCAAATGTGAGCAACTGATCCGGTATCAAATACCCAAGAGTTAATAGGAGAATCAGCAAGAAAAATGTCTAAAACATTTATGACAAGTGTACCATGGGTGGAAGTCTTACTTCCAGCATTCTTCTTGCATTCCTCAGAATCCATGTACTTCTTGCAGTTTCTCTTCCAGTGGCCAGTCTCTTTACAATAGTAGCATACTGTCTCAGCTCCAGGTCCAGCTTTAGGCTTAGGCGTTGGCTTTGAGATCATATCTTTAGCCTTGCCCTTATTCTTTGCCCATGGCTTCTTACCCTTTTTCTTGAAGCTAGACTTGTTCTGCACAGCCATCACATGGCTAGGCCCTGCACACTTCTTAATGTCACTCTCTGCTGTTTTGAGCATCCCACAAAGCTCATTAAGGCCCTTTTCCACCCCATGCATATGGTAGTTCGAAATGAAATGTCCATAGCTAGGTGGTAGAGACGCCAAAATGAAATCAGTTGCCAACTCTTGGCTAATTGGAAAACCAAGTTTATCCAAAGTCTGACTGTAACCAACCATTTTGATCACATGTGGGCCTACGGGTGCACCTTCTGTTAACTTGCATTCCAGAAAAGCCTTAGACACATTGAACCTTTCAGTCCTGGCCTGTGTCTGGAACATGTCCTTAAGCGCCATGATCATATCATACGCTTCCTGATCCTCAAACTGCTTTTGAAGGTCAGGTTCCATGCATGCAAGCATAAGACAGCTAATCTCAAGAGAGTCATCACATGCTTTCTTGTAGGCATTTTTAACAGCAGCAGTCGCATTGTCAGCAGGTTCTTCTGGGATTTGGGTGTCTAGAACGTGTTCCTTTTTATCTGCCCTGAGAACAATTCTCAGGTTACGGACCCAGTCCGAATAGTTTGTTCCATTTAATTTTTCTTTCTCAAGAATCGATCGCAAAGCAAAAGGGTGTGCGCGGTTGTTAGATGCCATTGATCTACAACAGAAAATGCAAAATACTAAGACAAATAGAACCATGATAGAGTAAACTGTATTAAACAAATTTAATAGAATGTACTCCCACTAAAATCAATATCCCTCTATTGATTCTTAGCAATTCAAGATCCGCAATTAACTAGTCTACTAGTGAGCTTTTGCATCACCGCTAGGAGACAAGGTAATTCGGTAAGTAACACCTTACTAATCATATCTCTATATGACTCTTGTTGTTGGGTGACATCTCTATGCCTCGGCGCCCAACCTTTATGCCCCAAGGCCCATAACCTTTATGATAACCTTGTTAAGTTCACCAACCCTTATGCATGTATGTATCCGATACAAACCCATCTAGTCAAGGAAAGTCGATGGTGCCCTAATTTTATAGACCCACCATCAATTTACAAGACATGGGATGGTGCAGGGTTTAGTTGGGAGGGCATATGTTTAACTTAACATTTTGTGAGGGATCGTTATACTTCTACCATTCAAACATGCATAGGAGTAAAACAAACAGGAATAGCATTCACACAGTTGTGACTCAGTATGGCCCATTTTCTCATGGTGATCTCTATCGCCATAGAATCTGTCCACCATGATGATCTCCATCTCCATGGTTAATGTGTGCCATCCCTCCAAGTGATGTGTCCTCCGAGTACTAATATAAGCTATTACTCATAACAGCTAGTAATCAAATACATGGATACAAGGAATCATCACAAGTCGGCACGCAGGCCGTTAATACAATACTTTGACAACACTATGGCTCCAGCCGTGTTGCCGAACCCACGACACGCAGGTCATAAAAATATTATAAAATGCATCACATACACATTAGGCCATACTGGTCACATACATCCTGCAAAAACAAGTTATGCATAGATTCGCAATCTACCGGATAAGGGGGTCGAGGGGGGTTCCCCCCGCGGGGTTCGAAGGGGCAGCGCCCCTCGCGGTATCTCCGGGCGTCCGGACATTCGTAAAAAAACAGAGATCCAATCTATGCAATTTTTACTTAGGATTTTGATCGGCAAATCATATTTACCCCAAATCGACTATTGTTCCGATTCGACCAATTTGCATTGATCTTCGCGTACCGCAACCGGTTTTACATGTCACTGTCTACCCCGATGGTGATACCGACCGGTAGGGGTATGTTGTGGCACGACCTTAGCAGCACAATCACGGAATATCGATTATTAATCTAGGTTCCGATTCGACCAATCATATTGATCTTCGCATTCCGCAATCGGTTTTACGTGTCACTGTCTACCCCGATGGTGATACCGACCGGTAGGGGTATGTTGTGGCACGACCTTAGCAGAATGGCGAGCACTAGGACTAACGTTTCTGCAGGTCGTGGAAACATTTGGTCTCAACGTGCATCTGCCGCACCATCAAGCCAACCACCTGCACCTTCTTCCTCCAACAGCAAGCCACGGTATTCATCATCAAATTTGGCATCTCGGGCATCCGAAGCAACAAAGGGGACAGCCCAAGCACATGCGAAGAGCTCTTCGTCCGTTGCATCTACGGGACGAACGAGGGATATCCAATGTCATCAATGCAAGGGGTATGGCCATGTGAGGAGTGAGTGCCCAACCAAGCGTGTTCTGATTGTGAAAAATGATGGTGAGTATTCTTCTGCTAGTGATTTGGATGAGGATACATATGCTATGCTTGCAGCTGACCATGCAGGTAGTGGGAAGGAGCAAGAAGAAGAGCACATTGGTGCTGAAGATGCAGAGCGCTATGAGAGCCTCATTGTGCAGCGTGTGTTGAGTGCACAAATGGAGAGGGTGGAGCAAAATCAGCGGCACATCCTTTTCCAAACAAAGTGCATCGTGAAGGAACGCTCATGCCGAGTGATAATTGATGGAGGGAGCTGCAACAACTTGGTGAGCTCCGATATGGTGGAGAAGCTTGCGTTGAACACCAAACCTTACCCACAACCTTACTACATTCAATGGTTCAATAACAGCGGCAAGGTGAAGGTAACACGAATGGTGAGAGTAAATTTTGCTATTGGTTCTTATCACGATGTTGTAGAATGCGATGTTGTACCTATGCAAGCATGCTCTATGCTGTTAGGTAGACCATGGCAATATGATAAAGATTCACTGCATCATGGTAAGACAAACCAATATTCTTTTGTGCATCATGACAAGAAAATTGTGTTACGTCCTATGTCTCCTGAAGCTATTTTCAAAAATGAGATTGCTAGAGCTAGTAGAGAGAAAAATCAGGAGCATAATAGGAGTGAAAATCAAATTGTTGCAAGCGAACTTGAGCAACATAAAAAGAAAAACTCTAAATCTGTTCATGAGATGAAAAATGAGATTAAATTGAAAGGTGCATGTTTTCTTGCTACTAAGTCTGATGTGACTGAGCTGGATGCTAGTACTTCTATTTGCTATGCCTTACTTTGCAAACAAGCTTTATTTTCATTCGAGGAGGTACCTTCTTCTGTGCCTCCTGCTGTCACTAATCTTTTGCAGGAGTACATGGATGTCTTTCCAAAGGACGTGCCACCAGGGCTACCACCAGGGCTACCACTAGTGCGAGGGATCGAGCACCCGATTGATTTGATTCCCGGGGCATCTTTGCCCAATCGTGCGCCATACAGGACCAATCCGGAAGAAACTAAGGAGATTCAGCGTCAAGTTCAAGAATTGCTTGATAAAGGTTATGTGCGTGAGTCTCTTAGCCCTTGTGCTGTTCCGGTAATTTTAGTGCCTAAGAAAGATGGATCATGGCGTATGTGTGTGGACTGTAGAGCGATCAATAACATTACCATTAGATATCGTCACCCTATTCCTAGGTTAGATGATATGCTTGATGAATTAAGTGGCTCTATTGTTTTCTCTAAAGTTGATTTGCGTAGTGGGTGAAGGACTACGGGTAGGCTACGCTAGCGCAAATTAATAAAAATTATGCCCGTAAACCAAGATCACTGCAGTTATAGATCACGGAATTACCACTAGACGCGCAGGTGCGGAATTGATGCAGCACGTCGGGGCAGAGTAGTCGTACTACGTCGATGCAGCACGTCGGGGCAGAGTAGTCGTACTACTTCCTCGTCCTCGTCGCGGCGTCCAACGTACAACTCCTCTCTTGCGGTTCGTCCAAACGCTACAGATGCAGCGCCGCCAAAAGGTATCCACACGTACGGGAGGAAGCGACGCACGCCGGATTACTAGATCCGAGCGAGCGCCCAGGGCGTGGGAGGGGTGGCGGCCAGGGTTTGAGGAGGTCACGAAAAAATTCTCTCAACCCTGTGCGCCCTAGCCCTCCTTTTATAGACGTCCTTATAATGGGCTTCAGCGAATGGAGGCCCATTAGGACTCAATACCCAGTCCAACCCGGATCCAATCCGAATTAGGCTTCAGCCCTTAAGTGTGTGACCCTATGGGTTCACGTATGTTTAGACATGACACGAGTTTACCTACTCGGTCAATAGTTGGTAGCGGCCTCTAGCAAGACGTGCCAACTCCTAAACATACATAAAGATCATATCGAACGAACCATCACAACTTTATGTACATGCCAATCCCTTTGCCTCACGATATTTGGTCGAGCTCCAAGCTGACCACTCTTTCTCGATCCTGTGATCCGGAATCCCTTACTAGGTTAACTCTTAACCTTAAGTAGCATGGCCATGCATTTCTGGATCCGATCACTCGAGGGGCCCAGAGATATCTCTCTCAGGTAGAGAGGGGCAAATCCCATCTCGACTGACCATGCCTCGCAGCATGCTTCATGACAAACCCGAAAGCTACCTTTATAACTACCCAGTTACGGAGCAGCGTTTGATAGCCCCTAAGTAGGTCGATTCACATCTCAAGTACATGCGACAATCTCAGGTCTAAGGACAAGGCGTACACATTGTGTAGAGAGAGAACCATAAGTATAATTGTTATGTCTCATGTTGGGTCGGTCCAACCCCATGTTCTAAACATGTGTCCACATTATTGGTTTGACATCTCCATGTCTATGACCTGTGAAACATGGTCATCAACCGATACATGTGCTAATCCATTATTCACGTGTGACCACATATGAACTTCGACTAGGGACAACTTTAGAATAACCATACAAGTAAAGAGTTTCACAAACAAGTCACATACTTGTTAATCAATACAAAGGCAATATTCAAGGAACATTTATTAAATCATGGATACAACGAAATATCATCATCTCTATGATTGCCTCTAGGGCATATTTCCAACAGTGGGTACCACCAAATTCGCATGAAATTGGGAGATGAATGGAAAACAACATTTAAAACTAAGTTCGGTTTGTATGAGTGGTTAGTGATGCCATTTGGTTTAACTAATGCACCTAGCACATTCATGAGATTAATGAACGAGGTTTTGCGTGCTTTCATTGGTAAATTTGTAGTGGTCTATTTTGATGATATATTGATATCTAGCAGATCACTAGAGGAACACCTTTGCCATTTACGTGCTGTTTTTGATGCTTTACGTAATGCACGTTTATTTGGTAACGTTGAGAAGTGCACATTTTACACGGATCGAGTCTCTTTTCTTGGCTATGTTGTTACTCCACAGGGCATTGAAGTTGATCAAGCCAAGGTTGAGGCAATACAGAGTTGGCCGACTCCTAAAACGGTCACGCAGGTGCGAAGTTTTCTAGGACTTGCTGGATTCTATCGTCGTTTTGTGAAGGATTTCAGCACCATCGCTGCACCATTGAATGAACTCACTAAAAAGGGGGTGCCGTTTACTTGGGGGAATGCACAGGAAGACGCCTTCAACACATTGAAAGATAAGTTAACACATGCACCATTACTCCAACTTCCAGATTTTAGTAAGACTTTTGAGCTAGAATGTGATGCTAGTGGAATTGGATTGGGTGGTGTGCTGTTGCAAGAAGGTAAACCTGTGGCATACTTTAGTGAAAAATTGAGTGGGCCTAGTTTGAACTATTCTACTTATGATAAGGAATTATATGCTCTAGTTCGAACTTTAGTGACATGGCAACATTATTTATGGCCCAAAGAATTTGTCATTCATTCTGATCATGAGTCATTAAAGCATATTAGAAGTCAAGCAAAATTGAACCGTAGGCATGCAAAGTGGGTTGAATTCATAGAGTCTTTTCCTTATGTCATAAAACACAAAAAGGGAAAGGAGAATGTTATTGCTGATGCATTGTCTAGGAGATATACCATGCTCTCACAACTTGACTTCAAAATTTTTGGATTGGAAACAATTAAGGAGCATTATGTTCATGATGATGATTTTAAAGACGTGTTGCTGAATTGCAAAGAGGGAAAAACGTGGAATAAATTTGTTCTAAATGATGGATTTGTGTTTAGAGCTAACAAACTATGCATTCCAGCTAGCTCCGTTCGTTTGTTGTTGTTACAGAAAGCGCATGGAGGTGGGCTGATGGGGCATTTTGGAGCGAAGAAGACGGAAGACATACTTGCTAGTCATTTCTTTTGGCCAAAGATGAGACGTGATGTGGAACGTTTTGTTGCTCGCTGCACTACGTGTCAAAAGGCTAAGTCACGACTTAATCCTCACGGTTTGTATATGCCTCTACCTGTTCCTAGTGTGCCTTGGGAAGATATTTCTATGGACTTTGTTTTAGGACTGCCTAGGACAAAGAAGGGAAGGGATAGCATATTTGTTGTTGTGGATAGATTTTCTAAGATGGTACACTTCATACCATGTCATAAAAGTGATGATGCTACCAATATTGCTGATTTGTTCTTTCGTGAAGTTGTTCGTTTGCATGGTGTGCCAAATACAATAGTTTCCGATCATGACACTAAATTCCTTAGCCATTTTTGGAGAACTTTATGGGCTAAATTGGGGGACTAAGCTGTTATTTTCGACTACGTGTCATCCCCAAACTGATGGGCAAACTGAAGTTGTGAATAGAACTTTATCTACCATGCTTAGGGATGTTTTGAAAAAGAACATTAAAATGTGGGAAGAATGCTTGCCTCATATTGAATTTGCTTATAATCGTTCGCTGCATTCTACTACAAAGTTGTGCCCTTTTGAGATTGTCTATGGCTTTGTGCCTCGTGCTCCTATTGATTTGCTACCACTTCCATCTTCGGAGAAGTTAAATTTTGATGCTAAACAGCGTGCTGACTTGATGTTGAAATTGCATGAGACAACCAAAGAAAATATTGAACGCATGAATGCTAAATATAAACTTGCTGGTAGTAAAGGAAGGAGGCATTTAACTTTTCAACCGGGTGATTTAGTTTGGTTGCATTTGAGAAAAGAAAGATTTCCTGAATTGAGGAGGTCTAAGTTGATGCCTAGAGCTGATGGTCCTTTCAAAGTGTTGGAAAAGATTAATGACAATGCATATAAACTTGAGTTGCCTGCAGATTTTGGGGTTAGTCCCACCTTTAACATTGCAGATTTGAAGCCATACTTGGGAGAAGAAGTGATGAGGACATCGCTAGTAATGCCAAAGCTAGTAATGAGACTTCAATAACAGGACCAATAACAAGAGCACGAGCCAAGAAACTACAATCTCAGGTGAACCTACTCCTTAATGAACATGTCATTAATTTTAATGAGAATTGTATACTACCTAAAAACAATGTTTTACTTGTGCTCAGGTTTGAAGAGTCAGCGATGAATGGAGATCAAGGACAGCATGAACAATGATCAGCCCATGAATAGTGCAATGCGTGAACAGTACCAGGCCCGTGCTACAGTGCTTGCGCGTGAATAGTACCACATGGAAAATTTAGTGTTGAGTAGTCTTAGTCTGAGACTATATATTGAGGGGTAGACCTCCATTGTAAAGGGGAACCACTTTTGATATTAAAAATACTCTTGTTCTTTCTATTGGCCGAACAACATTGAAGGAATTGGGAGTTAGTCGAAAATCAAGATCGTTCAACCTTTCTGCTGGGAATTGGGAGCGCGATAGAACTTCATCTGGTGGTCGTGAAGTTCAACACGTGTGATTGGGCGAATTATAGAGTGCTAACTCTTGCATTGGCAACGGGGGATCACTACGATTCATCAATTCCACGTGAGTATCTAGATCCTACGTCGAGAAGATCGGGCGACCCCGTATCATCTTGGTATCAGAGCGTGGTTTACTCGGTAGGATTATTTACCCTTACTTTTAGATTGATTTATTTTTTGTCCTATAGTCCATTAAACTGAAAATTGCAACAAAAATTAACCAAACCCTAGTTTTTGCATCTGTTAATTTTGTGAGTTTTGTTAGGTTTTGATCCATTGGAATTTTTGTTTAGGTGCTGATCGTTCATGTTTATTTGCGTAGCCTAATCTTTGTGTCCAATCCAAAATCCAAAAAAAAATCTTGCTGATATTCTTTTCATCAGTTGAGACTAGCTGTTGAATATTGCATCTAGGGCTGCTCTTGAGTACTTTACACCTTGCTGAATATTTGTGACCTGTGCAAAACCAAAAGAACAATTAAACCTAGTTTGGCCTTTGAAAAAAAAGAAGTTGAGCAAAAAAAACAGTCGAGGAAAGAAAGAAAGAAAAAAAACATTGGCCGAATTTGGGTGAGTTCTTAATCCATAAATTCAGATTGTCTAATTTAATCTCTTGAGCAATCTCGTGCCCTTACATTCATATCATTGCAATTGGCTAGCGTCTCTCCTAGTACTTGGTGCAAAACGAGCTATCTAATCTTTAATTTCAGATTGCCTCTAGTTAGCTCATTCCTTTGTTTGCATCGAGTCACATTAATCTTTGCGTGTGCGTTCATATACTTCACTTAAATCTTTTGAATCAGCACTTAGGCAAAGTATTCTAGCTTGGATTATTACTTAACTTTACAACATCAAGAATTTCAGATTGCTAGGATATACACTCCCATGCCAAGCTCCACCATATAACCGTTGTTGTGCAAGTAGTGAACACTCTTAAATTCGCTTGATCATCACTGTGCTGTTGTCACTTCTACCAGGTGTAAGTTTTTATTGGTTTTAATTCACTTCGGAAGGGTAAGAACTTTACTTGAGAGAGAAAACAGTGAGATTGAGTGATTTCCATAAAGCATTATTCCACATAGCTATTGGTTTCTTGCATAGCTAACCATGTCAGGTGGAGGAGAACACCATGATGAGAGTGGTGAGACAAATGAAACTCAAGCATTCGTCAAGCAATATCAATTTGGAGCACTCCGTGAACACTTTCAACGTGAGCTACGCCAAGGGCTCGATCAACTCCATGAGAAACATGATGCTTTTGCTGATCAAATTGCAAGGGATATGCAAAATATGGAGATACAAGCTGATGAAAATGTGCGCCAATTGCGGGAGGACATTGGAGCCCTCACTAGGCTCATACAAGCTCGCAATGGTGGCGATGAAGCAAGTGTTCAAGGAGGAGAAGCTGCTGCACATGTACCTCCTGCACCGCAACACCAAGTGGCGGCCAATGTGGTGCGTCCACCACAGCTAGGAGGACGAGGAGGAGCCCATGGAGGGTGTGGCCAGGGTCTAGGTGGAGGCCGTGGTGGGCGTGGTA
Organism: Dendrocalamus latiflorus; assembly: GCA_017311315.1. Taxonomy (NCBI): domain Eukaryota; kingdom Viridiplantae; phylum Streptophyta; class Magnoliopsida; order Poales; family Poaceae; genus Dendrocalamus; species Dendrocalamus latiflorus. Next base: position 7,806,042 of record CM029675.1, read on the forward strand.
GTGCTGCTCATGCGATGGAAGAGGATGGTAATTTTGCTTTGCATTACAATGACCATTATCGTCGTCCATGCAATGAAGATGATGGATTGGGCAAGCTCAAGTTTTCCATGCCCAAGTTTGCAGGTGGGACTGATCCCGAGGAGTATCTCACTTGGGAATTGAAGGTTGACAAAATATTCCGTATGCATCACTATACGGATGAGAGAAAGATACAGTTGGCATCACTTGAGTTTGAAGGTTATGCTTTGGATTGGTGGGAACAAGTCATTACTCAAAGAGCTGAGAATGAAGAAAACCCTGTTGCAACATGGCAAGAGATGAAGCGGGAAATGAGAGCCCGTTTTGTTCCTCGTCATTACAAGCGTGATCTATTTGATAAATTGCAGAATATGAAACAGGGAGCACATTCTGTGGAGGAGTACTACAAGGAGATGGAGCTAGCCATGATTCGAGCCAAGGTTCAAGAACAAGAAGAGTAGACCATGGCACGCTTCCTCTCAGGTTTGAACCATCAAGTCAAAAGAATTGTCAATTTTCAATCTTATAACAATCTTTATGAGTTAGTGCATCAAGCTACAAAGGCACAACGACAATTGCAAGAGGATGCTAAGTTTGCAAGATCAACGTCCTTTGCTGGCCGTACACCGTCTAGCGGAGGAAGATACGGTTCCAAATCACAAATAAGCCAAAGAACAGCTCCAAGTGGTGTTTCAAGTTTTCGCCCATCATCTAGCAAGAAGGAAGAAGCCACTCCAGGTGCAAGGAAGCCATCAAATCCAGCTGCTAGTGGTGTTTCTTCTGTGGGTTCTACAGCGAAGAGTAACGGCATACAATGCTTCAAGTGCCTTGGTCGTGGTCATATGCAAAAGGATTGCCCAAATAACAAGACGATGTTGATATTAGAGAATGGGGAATATGATTCTGCAAGTGAAGAAGAGAATGATCCATGCTGATTTGGGGACATATGATGATGCACATGAGGAGGAGCAAGACATAGAATATTCTGATCCCGGTGTTGGTCCTATACTTGTGTGTGCGCCAACAGTGTTGAGTGTGCAACCAAAACCTTCCCATGAACAGCGATGCAATTTATTCCACACAAGAGCTCAAGTTAGTAAAGATGGCAAATTTTGCAAGGTAATCATCGATGGTGGGAGTTGTCATAATTTGGCTAGCAAGGAGCTTTGCAATAAACTTGATTTGAAGTACAAGAAACATCCACATCCATATCAGATCCAGTGGTTGCATGAGAAAGGCTCGTTGAATGTGGGATACACCGTGGATGTTGAATTTGAAATTGGCACCTATCGTGATACGGTGGAGTGTGATGTTATGCCTATGGATGTATGTCACTTACTGCTAGGACGGCCATGGCAATATGATCGTGCTGTGCTTCATGATGGAAGAACTAATCAATACAAGTTTTGGTGGAACAACAAACAAGTGGTGCTGCGACCGTTGACTCCTTCTCAAATTGTAAATGATCCTGTACAAAAGATTGAAGTGCAAGTTGAGAGTGAGAAAGGCAGAGAACAAAAGAGTGTGATTCCACAAAAAGTGAGTGAGAGCCACAAACCAAACCCGAGAGGTAAAGGCAAGAGTGAGGGAGAGAAAAACTTAGTCATGATAGCCACCAAATCTGATCTGAGAGAGATGAAAGATGACCCCACTTTGTTGCACCTTGTATTGTTGTACAAGAATGCATTGCTTTCTACTAATGATTTAACCTCTCTGCCTAGTGCTGTTTCTGAAGTTTTGCAGGCTTACGATGACGTGTTTCCGGAGGAGGTGCCCGCTGGTCTTCCACCTATTCGAGGTATTGAGCATCAAATTGACTTAGTCCCGGGAGCCCCTCTTCCCAACCGGCCGCCGTACCGCACAAATCCAGAAGAAACAGAGGAGATTCAGCGTCAAGTGCAAGCACTTTTGGATAAAGGGTACGTACGCGAGAGTCTTAGTCCTTGTGCCGTTCCTGTTATTCTTGTTCCTAAGAAAGATGGTACTTGGAGAATGTGCGTAGACTGTAGAGCTATTAACAACATAACTATTCGCTATCGTCATCCTATTCCTAGGTTAGATGATATGCTTGATGAGTTAAGTGGTTCTACTATCTTTTCTAAGATTGACTTGCGTAGTGGCTACCATCAAATAAGAATGAAACATGCTGATGAATGGAAAACTGCTTTGAAAACAAAATTTGGCTTGTATGAATGGTTAGTGATGCCTTTTGGATTGTCCAATGCTCCTAGTACATTCATGCGCTTAATGAACCATGTTTTGAGACACTTCATTGGAAAATTTGTGGTAGTTTACTTTGATGATATTCTGATATATAGCCGCTGTTTGGAAGATCATATTGAACACATCAAACAAGTGCTAGAAGTGCTTAGGAAAGAATGCTTGTATGCCAATCTTGAGAAGTGTACTTTTTGCACTAGTAAGGTTGTGTTTCTAGGCTATGTTGTTTCAGCTCATGGTATTGAAGTGGATGAATCTAAAATTGAAGCTATTAGAAATCGGCCAATTCCTGTGAATGTTAGTCAAATTCGTAGCTTCCATGGGCTTGCTAGTTTCTATTGGCGATTTGTGAAAGATTTCAGCACCATTGTTACCCCATTAAATGAGTTAACTAAAAAGGGAGTGATTTTTGAGTGGGGAGAAAAACAAGACAAAACTTTTGCTGAATTGAAGAAATGTTTGACTGAAGCACCATTGCTTGCTTTACCTGATTTCACAAAAACTTTTGAGATTGAATGTGATGCTAGTGGAATAGGTATTGGTGGTGTTTTGATGCAAGAAAGAAAACCTGTTGCATATTTCAGTGAGAAACTTCATGGAGCACAATTGAATTATCCTGTTTATGATAAAGAACTATATGCTCTTGTGCGTGTGTTGGAAACTTGGCAACATTATCTTTGGCCTAAGGAATTCATAATACATTCTGATCATGAATCTTTGAAATATTTAAAGGGCCAAGCGAAATTGAATCGTAGACATGCTAAGTGGGTAGAATTCATTGAGACCTTTCCATACATTATCAAATATAAGAAAGGCAAAGAGAATGTGGTAGCTGATGCTTTGTCTAGAAAACATGTGTTGTTGACTCAGTTGGAAGTAAAGGTACCAGGGTTGGAAAGTTTGAAAGATTTATATGCTTCCGATCATGAATTTGCAGCTCCATATTCTAATTGCAAAGATGGGAAAGGGTGGGATAAGTTTCATATTCATGATGGTTTTCTCTTTCGCATGAATAAGCTATGTGTTCCGGATTCCTCTGTGCGTTTGTTATTGTTGCAGGAATCTCATGCAGGAGGATTGATGGGGCATTTTGGGAGAGAGAAGACTTACATGATGTTGGCTGATAACTTCTATTGGCCAAAGATGAGGCGAGACGTCGAGAGGTTTGTTCAAAGATGCATCACATGCCATAAGGCGAAGTCAAAACTCAATCTACATGGTTTGTATACTCCACTTCCTGTTCCTAGTGCTCCTTGGGAAGATATTAGCATGGATTTTGTATTAGGACTGCCTAGGACCAAGAGGGGAAGGGATTCAATCTTTGTTGTTGTGGATAGGTTCTCTAAAATGGCACATTTTATTCCCTGTCATAAGAGCGACGATGCGTCGCATGTAGTAGATTTGTTTTTCAGGGAGATTGTGAGATTGCATGGAATACCAAGAACCATTGTTTCAGATCGCGTCGCCAAGTTCATGAGCTACTTTTGGAAGACTTTGTGGGCCAAGCTTGGGACAAAATTGTTGTTTTCAATGACTTGTCACCCACAAACAGATGGACAAACGGAGGTGGTGAACCGCACACTTTCAACGTTGCTACGTACCATGATAAAGAAGAACTTGAAAGAGTGAGAAGATTGTCTACCACATGTGGAGTTTGCATATAACAGGGCAGTACATTCTACAACTCAATTGAGTCCATTCGAGGTGGTGTACGGCTTCAAACCAATCACACCTCTTGATTTACTTCCTCTCCCACTACAAGAAAGTGCAAATATGGAGGCTTCTAAACGTGCTGATTTTGTGAAAAAACTCCATGCCACAACCAAAGAGTTAATTGAAAAGAAGGTACGTGCTTATGCTTCCAAAGCTAATAAATCTAGAAAGAAAATGCTATTTGAACCAGGTGATTTAGTGTGGGTACACCTTCACAAAGATCGCTTTCCGCAGAAGCGTAGATCCAAATTGATGCCTCATGGAGATGGACCTTTTAAAGTTCTTGCCAAGATCAATGACAATGCATATAAGATTGAGCTTCCCGGTGATGTCTATAGGGTAAGTTCTACATTTAATGTTGCTGATCTATCACCCTTCTTTGGACAAGATTGTACAGAGTCGAGGTCGACTCCTTTTCAAGAAGGGGAGGATGATGAGGACATCGCTAGTAATGCCAAAGCTAGTAATGAGACTTCAATAACAGGACCAATAACAAGAGCACGAGCCAAGAAACTACAATCTCAGGTGAATCTGCTCCTTAATGAGCATGTCATTAATTTTAATGAGAATTGTATACTACCTAAAAACAATGTTTTACTTGTGCTCAGGTTTGAAGAGTCAGCGATGAATGGAGATCAAGGACAGCATGAACAATGATCAGCCCATGAATAGCGCAATGCGTGAACAGTACCAGGCCCGTGCTACAGTATGCGTGCTACAGTGCTTGCGGGCCGTGAACAGTACCAGGCCCCATGCTACAGTACCGTGCTACAGTGCTTGCGCGTGAATAGTACCACATGGAAAATTTAGTGTTGAGTAGTCTTAGTCCGAGACTATATATTGAGGGGTAGACCTCCATTGTAAAGGGGAACCACTTTTGATATTAAAAATACTCTTGTTCTTTCTATTGGCCGAACAACATTGAAGGAATTGGGAGTTAGTCGAAAATCAAGATCGTTCAACCTTTCTGCTGGGAATTGGGAGCGCGATAGAACTTCATCTGGTGGTCGTGAAGTTCAACACGTGTGATTGGGTGAATTATAGAGTGCTAACTCTTGCATTGGCAACGGGGGATCACTACGATTCATCAATTCCACGTGAGTATCTAGATCCTACGACGAGAAGATCGGGCGACCCCGTATCAAGAAGATGAGCTTGAGTCGTGGACGACTCAAATGCAAGAAGGGGAGGATGATGAGGACATCTTTTCCATGCATACAACCATGCTGACTCCATATCAAACTGAAACTATGATACAAGGACCAATGACTAGAGCGCGAGCACGTCAACTTAACCATCAGGTGAATGCGTTCCTAAGTTTGCATACAAATGTTTCAAAGAATGGAATACTACTTAATTCTTGTGATGATTTAATTGTCCTTAGGAACCATGGGGAAGAACTACATGAGCTCAAGTATAGAAGTGGAACCGTCAAGCGCAAACCAAGTCCTGTTCACAAGTTTGACTCGGATTCGGCCTTGTTGACAGTGCCTACTTCAAACGGACATAACTTTTGATCCAGAAGGTTTCTCGGGGCCCGTGAGTACTCGTTGGAAAGCTCTTGAAGTCTAATTTCATATGGATCTGGCCTCACCTCTAAATTCCATCCGAGTCGACCAAAAACTGCAAAACAATTCACATCACTTTTCCAGTCCGAGTCAAAGTGGGCCTTGGGCCTTGTACTTCGAGTCCTATTCGGCTTCCTTGTGTTTTGGCCGACCCTCCACCTTCCGTGACCCTTAAATAGGCAGCCGCACCCTCTTCTAGGGTTTGGGTTTTGTTTAGACTAAGTTAGCTTTTGCTGCTTTGCCTTGTACTCGCGCGTGTCGGCTAGACCGCCCGAATACTTGTCTTCGGAACCCCACCGTTTTCTGTTATCGATTGAATCTTACATCGTTATTTGCAATTGAGTTGCTGTTCATCTTGTTCTTGCTTGTTCTTTGATTGCTTGCAGGAACAAGAACCCTCGTGGTTAGGTTGATCGTGCGCCGACAAGGTCACGAACAATCTCTAGAGTTGGTGTATCGATCGCTAAGGCGCAGCGTCCTTGGATGGTTGTAGTCGGGTCGTCAACGTCATCTCCTTCCCCAATCGAATCTACCACTCTCATCGAAAGATCGGGACCCCTAGTGCTATCATATGTGAATTGGCATTTATGTATATGTGAATTGGCATATATGTATACAACAATGCATGTGTGATGTATGTGGCAAATGTGTGAAGAAATACATTGTGTTGTACGTTGGTTGGTGTTGTATATGAATGCAGCTGGTTAGTGTTGTATATGAATGCAGTTGGTTGGTGTTGTATATAAATGTAGCTGGTTGGTGTTTGTCTTAATAACTACAATTGGGGGCAAGGGCTTATCACAGACAGTTCTACACTCAGAACCGTCTGTGATAGTAATATCCGCTCATGGAAGAACTTCACGGCGCGGCGAACGGCGCGCACAGCACCGGACATTACCCCGCCTCCGGCGGGCATCTCCAGTCGAGGATTGGCTAGCCCGGCAACATGTTCACAGCCGCGGAGGCGCAGGAGTGCACATATCAGACATGATGCCACATAGGCGCAGTGGTTGCCAAAGGTCGTCACGGCACCGCGTGCAATGTCGGCCGCGTCTCCGATCCACCGAAGAGATCGCGACAGGTCCTCGGGCATTTTGTGTGTTTGGATGCAAGTGCTTTATTCTGAAGTCTGGGAACCTAGATATGTTTGAGTCACGATCTTGTGATAGGATCTTTCTAGGCTACTCGACTTCTTCGCGGGCTTATAGGGTCTGGAACTGCGAGTCTAGTAAGATGGTAGAGACCTGTGAGATGACCTTCAATCAGGCCAGTCCGGGGACTAGGCCCAATATCTCAGGTTCTTTAGAGCAGTCCGAGACCATCTTTGTGGATGATGAGGAGGATGGAGATGAGGGTTGTTTACCCGATCCAGTTCCTCCTCCACTTGAGGTGCCTGCTTCTTCCATTGCACTTCGAGGAGATCAGCCCATGCCTTCTACTTCTTTTGAAGCTAGTGGCTCTGTTCCTACCTCATCAGCTCATGAGGTAGAGGCCACTTCTTCATCTCATCCAGGACCTTCCCGAAATATCCAGAAAGACCATCCTTCTGAGCAGATGATTAGAGACCTCTTTGAGCGAGTCACTCGCTCAAAGTCTGGCTTATCACATTTCTGTCTCCATTGTCTTTGTTGCCACCTTGAGCCCAAGGATGTTTGTCATGCTCTTTCTGATGAGTCTTGGGTCAATGTCATGCATGAGGAGTTAGCGAATTTCAAGAGAAACAAGGTATGGTCACTTGTTGAGCCCCCTAGAGGTCACAATATCATTGGTACCAAGTGGGTGTTCCAAAACAAGCAGAGTGAGGATGGGGTAGTCATTCGAAACAAGGCTAGACTGGTAGCTCAGGGCTTCTCCCAGGTTGAGGGTCTAGATTTTGAGGAGACCTTTGCCCCTGTAGCTAGACTTGAGGCCATTAGAATCTTGCTTGCTTTCGCAGCTTCTAAGGGTTTCAAGCTTTACCAGATGGATGTCAAGAGTGCCTTCCTCAATGGGTTTATTGAGGAAGAAGTCTATGTGAGACAGCCTCCAGGTTTCGAGAACCCCAAATACCCAAACCATGTCAACAAGCTTTTCAAAGCCTTGTATGGACTTAAGCAGGCCCCTAGAGCTTGGTATGAGAGGCTTAAGTCCTATTTGTTGAGTCATGGTTTTGAGATGGGTAAGGTAGACAAGACCTTGTTCATCTGTAGGCATGGCACTGACTTTCTGCTTGTCCAAATTTATGTGGATGACATCATCTTTGGTGGCTCCTCTCATGCTCTTGTTTCACAGTTCTCGGATGTCATGAGCACCGAGTTTGAGATTAGCATGTTGGGTGAGTTGACCTTCTTCCTTGGCTTCCAGAACAAGCAGACTCAGAAGGGTACCTTCTTGCATCAAGGCAAGTACACTTGTGACCTCCTGAGACGCTTTGACATGAGTGATGGCAAGCCTGTGTCAACTCCCATGGCATCCACAGCTTCACTTGACCCAGATGAGGATGGCGAGCCAGTTGTTCAAAAAGAGTACAGAAGCATGATTGGCTCCCTCTTGTACCTCACTGCCTCGAGACCGGACATACATTTTTCTGTGTGTCTTTGTGCTCGGTTTCAGGCTTCTCCTCGCGTATCTCACCGCCATGCGGTGAAGCGCATCCTTCGGTACCTTCGAGCTACCATTGACTATGGTATCTGGTACTCTTCCTCTTCCCGTCTTTCCCTTAGAGCCTACTCGGACGCAGACTTTGCTGGCTGTAGGATAGATAGGAAGAGCACTTCTGGCACCTGCCAATTCATTGGCACTTCTCTCATTTCTTGGTCGTCCAGGAAGCAGTCCGGTTTGCTCAGTCCACCGCAGAGGCCGAGTACGTTGCTGCTGCTAGTTGCTGCAGCCAGGTACTTTGGATGGCTTTGACCCTACGGGACTTTGGGTTAGTTATAGACAGTGTTCCACTCTTTTGTGATAACACTTCTGCTATTAACATTGCCAAGAACCCAGTGCAGCATTTCCGGACCAAGCACATTGATATTAGATATCACTTCCTTCGAGACCATGTGGAGAAGGGTGACATAGTGCTCCAGTTTGTCGAGAGTGACCACCAGTTGGCTGATATCTTTACCAAGCCTTTGGATAGTTCTAAGTTTTCAGCCTTGCGGGGAGAGCTTGGGGTGGTTTGTCCTTATGGACTGTAGTGAGGGGGAGTTTTGTGCTTTATTGCTTTATCTTGTATATTATGCTTCTGTTATCATTTTTGTTGCATTACATTGGGTTAGTCATCCTAGCATAGATTAGAGTATTTCTCTCGTCTATTTGCTTAGACTTCTTCTCTCATCTTGTGATCTAGGATGCTGCTTATTAGCTGTTTCTCTTCTCACTAGGTTGAGCTCACTCACTTCTTATAGGTTCTAGCATGGGTTGGGCCACCTTTGGGTAGACAGGGAACGTGTTTGCTCCTTATTGTGTCAGATGGGCAGTTGATAGTCCTAGTGTCATATGGGGTAGATGAGAGTCAGTCTGAGCCATAGTATCCTCTATATCTTGTCTATGCTTCAAGGACTGCCTTTTCTGATTTCTTTGCCAGCTTCTCAGCTTATAGCTTTGGTTCAGGGGGAGTTCATTTGGGAGCTTCTGGAGCTTAATATAACTCAACTTGAACTAAAGGTGCACCTCATGTTGAGGGGGAGCTGGATTTTCTTTCATTTCAGCATTCTGCATTGTAATATAACTACATGGAGCCTTCATTATTATCCTTAGTTGGTATGTTTACAATGCTTTACATCTTGCCATAATATGTGCTTAACTGCTAGATTTATCCTAACTTTATATGTGTCGTCAAGCCTTTGCCATTGATAAGTTAATTAAAATTGCATAACTTGAATTAAGACATGTCATGTTAGTTCTTGAGACTAGTTTGTCTTTAGTTATCCTTTTATGATTCATGCCATGTAAAATAGGCTGAGTTGAGTCTTGAATCTTTATTGAGCTTTAGATTGAGTTATGCTAGTTTCTTGATAAATCATGATTTAGTACAACTATTTAAGAAAGCAAAAAGATCTCTTTTATGTGCGAAAGAACCGATCTCACCAATTCTTTCCCATGAGACTGCTTGCCATTGCACTAGGCATGAACTCAGGGGGAGCTTTGGATGACCAAGATCTCCTTAAGCTTCTTGCTTGGAATGGTCGCATAAGGCTTGAGATCTAGCACATGACTAAAATTTTGGTTGGCAACGACCATGAGTTTTAAAGCAAAATATGTCTATTGTGCTCAATATGCTTAATTACAAAAGGACTAAAGTATTTGAACAAATGATTCATTCTTGAACTTATATCACTCTAAATTGACTCAATTCTAGCTTCTTGGCTCGACTTAGATTATTGATATGGCTTGCATCATCTTTGGATACCTCTAGCTAGACTTTGATCTTGAATGGCTTGACATGTTCAGAAATTCATCTAATATTCAGATTGGTACTTATGTGGCTTGGCTTGATTATGCATATTTTGTTATGATCTTGATAGCATTCATTTCAATTATGGCTTGGTGTAATACTAAATGGTCATTTTGGATAATCTCCATGGCTCTAATTGCTTAGCTTGAATAAAATTCAGCCATGTCATCCATATCATGCTGTATTCTCCTTCAAGTATCTTGATGACTCTATTGCCAAAAGGGGGAGAATATTGGAGAAAAAGCCACTTTGATGAGGGCATCCCTAACACTTATACATCTTCTCCTATTGGTGGTCATGCACATACTGATGAGGACATTCCCATTACATATACATCTTCCACTCCATGCATGCATGAGAATAACCAAGAACCAAAGGGCCCAATGACGAGGGCAAGAGCCAAGCGTTTAAACAAACAGATGCTTTTGTTTCTTAAGGAGCTTCCTTTAATTGATGATGAACTTGGAATACTACCTCATGCCAGTATTTTGTGTATTCTTAGGTATGACTCATGTGAAGACTTGGGAGAGCAAAAGGGAGGAGCCCAAGGACTTAAACTACAAGTTTTGGATAAGATTTTTAAGCCAAATTCGGACTTCCCATGTGCTCAACCCAATTCAAACTCGGATTCAACTCAGAATTCAATTCGGATTCGGTTCGGGACAGCTTGACAAGCAGTTACTAAAAAGGCCATAACTTTCACAAACAAAGTCTGATTCTGGTGTTCTTGTGCTCGTTGGAAAGATAATTTCAAGGGCTACGCAATGGATCTAGTCCCACCTTCAAATTCATTACAGATAAAAAGTATGACCGAAACAATATGACGGGTTTGAGTTCGTATCCAAAACCATATAGGGTTGAGTTGTACTTGGTTTGGGGACCATATGGACATCCCAAGGGGCTGTATAAGCCTTATATTGGCAGCCTTTAGGGGCAGACCAATTTTATGCATAAGATTGAAACATAGCTATTGCTTGTTCTTTCAACACCAGAGTTCATGCGAGGACTTTGAGAGAGAACTAGGCGATCCATTGTTCGTTCTGCAATTCAAGGTCAAGTCGTCGTTCCATTGGGAATTGGGGACTTGGCGTTTGTCGTTTGTGGTCACACGACGAACAATTATCCGGTGTGTTTTGGTCATATTCTGAATAGTTGAGGGTTCATACATTGGAGCGAGTGTTCAACTAGCGGCATCGTCTACTTTGCATCAACTATCCATGGTTCCTCACTGAGAAGATCGTCTCTCTTAGTACTTGGTGCAAAACAAGCTAGTTTTATCTCTGTTTCTGATTGATTCTTCGTAGCTCATTTGTTTGTATGCATTAAGTCCCAATTATCGTTGCGTGTGCGTTCATACACTTCGCTTAAACCAATTGATCAGCACATAGGCAAAATACTCTAGCTTGGATTATTACTTAGCTTTACAATACCTTGAATATCAGATTACATACGATATCCACATAACTGTCCAAGCTCCACCTACACCCGTTTGTGTACTCCCTTGCTCTTGGTTACGCTCATACATTACCGGGTTGAGGTCGTTCGCTGTCACAATTGTCGATTTGCCGTCCTTGATTCACTTTGGAACGGTAAGCTTGTCTTGTTTTTAGGACAGTGAGTTGCAAGCATACAGAGAGCTTTTGTTTTACTAACCCGGATATAACCTCGTTTCTTGTTTGTGAGTCGCTCCCATGTTAGGTCACGAGGAGGATCCACCTAATCCGGAGGCACCGGTTACATAGACCGAGTACACTCGGTTGTGCGAGATGCTATAAAAACAACTTCATGATGGTGACAATGGTGTGCGTGATGAGCTCGGGGAAGTTCAGACTGGACTAAACACCCTCGGGGAGGAGGTCACACAATTGCGTACGACCATCAACAATAACTTTCCGGAGCTGCGAGCCATGTTCGCGCACCACAATCTACGTGGGGGTGCACCAGCTGATGATACAAGTGTGCACGGCCCTCCGGTCGTTCTGCACAATGAGACCGAGGAGGAGCGTGCTATTCGTCTGGATGAGGAGCGACGTCAGCAACAGGCGCGTCGCATGGCCGTGCCGCCAAATGTCAAGATGGTAGCCGCAGCACGCCCTTAGGCACATGGGCCTGGCCGAGGCAACGGTGGCCAGGGTGGAGGTGCACCACAGGGTGCCCACGGAGGAGGTGTGCATCGTGCACCTCGTAGCTGGGCTGACGCGGTCGAGCGCCGGGATGACGATTTCCCCGTTGACAACTACGATGACCGATGACGCCGAGGATCTTGTCGCTAAGCCCAAATTTAATCTTCCTATATTTTTAGGTGGTACAGATGTGGAACAATACCTCACTTGGGAGCTGAAAGTTGATAAGTTGTTTCGGATGAACAACTATTCCAATGAGAAGAAGCTGTTGCTTGCGTCCAATGGCTTGGATGATTATGCCACACATTGGTGGGAGCAGTTCATCTGTAAGCACATGGAGCACCATGAGTTGCCAATTATCACCTGGGGGCAGATGAAGCAGCATTTGCGAGCACGCTTTGTACCTCGCCACTACAAGCGCTCACTATTTGAGAAGTTGACAGGGCTGCGATAAGGTATGATATCAATTGATGAATATCATAAATAAATAGAGACTATCATGATACATGCAGATGTCTGCGAGAATGAAGAACAGACCATGGCGAGATTTCTAGCTGGCATGAATCATGCTGTTGAGCGCATTGTCAATCACCATCCCTATAATGATATGATTGAGTTGTTGCACCAAGCACATGAAGCCGAGAGACAAGTAATTGAAGTCGCACGATTCGCTGCCCGGTCACGTTCTTCAGCCAGTCCAGGACAGCCATATAACAACAGCCAACCAAACAAGAGCACTTCAGCTGCAAACAATTCGGCGATGTGCAGTTCCGCAAGTAAGAAGCTGGAGAGTACACCATCACCGGTGCGTCGACCTATGGCGCCCGCTGCTAGTGCGACCTCGTCTATGGGGTCAATAGGCCGTTCACGTGACATTATTTGCCACAAGTGCAAGGGCGTTGGCCATTTTTAGAGGGACTGCCCAAATGTCAGAACTATGCTTATCACAGAGGATGACGGTTATGTTTCAGCTAGTGATGATGAGTCACCTAATGCACAGACAGTCTTGCACACTGATGACATAGAATAATGTGAGTGTGATCCTGAGTTTCCTAACACTGAGCAATATTCCATTGTTTGCACGCCCAAGGTACTTAGTGTGATGCCATCAACATCACTCGAACAGCGATGCAATTTGTTTCAAACATGGGCAAAGCTTGATAAGGGTAAGGCGTGCAAGGTGATCATTGATGGCGGAAGACAATCTGGCTAGCAAGGATATGTGTCATAAGTTGGGTTTGAAGTATTTGCCACATCCGCATCCTTATTGGTTGAGCGACAAAGAGGAAGTGAAGGTGAACTATATGGTGCGTGTGATATTTGCTCTTGGGACGGCCATGGCAATATGACCGTTCCGCTGTTCACGATGGGCGTACAAATCGTTACACATTTCGATGGAACAATATGGATGTCATCTTGAAGCCGCTTACACCGCAACAGATTGTCAATTCCTCCATGCAGAAAATTGATATGCACGTTGAGAGTGCACAAGAGCGAGAGAACCATCTGAGTAGTAACAAGAAACATGATGGAGAGAAGAATTTAGTGATGTTAGACACCAAATCAGAGATGAGAGAATTCAGTGAGGATCCTAATTTGGTGCACGTCGTGCTGCTGTACAAAGATGCATTGCTTTCGACTAACGACATAACTTCTCTTCCTAGTTGTGTTGTTTCTGTTTTGCAGGATTTTAGCAACGTCTTTCCAGAGGAGGTACCAGCGGGGCTACCACCAATACACGGGATAGAACATAAGATCGACTTGATTCCAGGAGCGTCGCTGCCGAACCGACCACCGTACCGCACCAATCCCGAGGAAACAAAGGAAATTCAGAAACAAGCACAAGAGCTTCTCTCCAAAGGGTATGTCCATGAAAGCTTAAGCCCTTGTGTTGTTCCTGTTATTTTAGTTCCTAAGAAAGATGGTTCATGGCGTATGTGCGTAGATTGTCGAGCGATTAATAATATCACAATTCGATATCATCATCCTATACCTCGCTTAGATGATATGCTAGACAAATTGAGTGGTGCTATTATTTTCTCTTAGATAGATTTGCGCAGTGCTTACCATCAAATTAGAATGCATGAAGGGGATGAGTGGAAAACAGCCTTTAAAATGAAATTTGGGTTGTACGAGTGGTTAGTCATGCCTTTTGGTAACTAATGCACCTATTACATTCATGTGCTTAATGAATCATGTTTTAAGGTATTTTATTGGTAAATTTGTGGTTGTGTACTTTGATGATATTCTGATTTACAGTCGCACTGAATCTGAACACATAGACCATCTTAGACAAGTTCTACACATTTTGCGTGAGAATAGGTTATTTGGTAACTTAGAGAAGTGCACTTTTTGCAAAGATCATGGCATCTTTTTGGGCTATGTTGTTTCTGCACAGGGAGTTGAAGTAGATGAGTCTAAAATTGAAGCGATTAAAAATTGGCCAACTCCTGTGAACGTAAGTCAGATTGGGAGCTTTCATGGTCTCGCTGGTTTTTATCGGCGTTTCGTGAAGGATTTTAGCACCGTCGCTGCCCTTTTGAATGAACTTACTAAAAAGGTGTTGAATTTGTGTGGGGGGTAGCGCAAGAAAATGCTTTTGCTGAACTTAAGAGACGCTTGACTGAAGCACCGTTGCTTGTTTTTACCTGATTTCACTAAAAATTTTGAAATTGAGTGTGATGCTAGTGGATTGGGTATTGGCAGTGTTTTAATGCAAGAGGGTAGACCGGTAGCTTATTTTAGTGAGAAACTGAATGGTGCTCAATTGAATTATCTGGTCTATGACAAAGAGCTTTATGCGTTAGTGCGTGCGTTAGAAACTTGGCAACACTATTTATGGCCTAAAGAGATTATTATTCAAGGGTTATGCAATGGATCTGGTGACTGAAACAATATGACGGGTGAAAAATATAGTTTCCTTTTTGTGAGATTTCGTATCCAAAACCATATAGGGTTGAGTTGTACTTGGTTTGGGGACCATAAGGACGTCCCAAGGGGCTATATAAGCCTTGTATTGGCAGCCTTTAGGGGCAGACCAATTTTATTCATAAGATTGAAACATAGCTATTGCTTATTCTTTCAACACCCGAGTTCATGCGAGGACTTTGAGAGAGAACTAGGCGATCCATTGTTCGTTCTGCAATTCAACGTCAAGCCGTCGTTCCATTGGAAATTGGGGACTTAGCGTTCGTCATTTGTGGTCACACGATGAACAATTATCTGGTGTGTTTTGGGTGTATTCCGAAGAGTTGAGGGTTCGTGCATTGGCGCGAGTGTTCAACTAGCGACATCATCTACTTCGCATTAACTATCCACGGTTCCTCATTGAGAAGATCGGGACCCCTCCCCGTATCACACTTTTTGGGAGCTTTGGTGTGTTTGTGGAAAACTTGCTCTTTCTTTTGCTCCTTGTGTCAACATGGTCATTAGCATTTTTTTTCTTTCTTTTGGACCATGTTTGACCTTCAAACAAACTCAGTCTTTATGTATTTTTTCTGTGTTTGTCAATATACTCTTCAAAGGGGAGATTGAGAGACCATGTGGAGGTATCCCCATGTTTGTGACGAGTAATTGATGGTAGTTTTAGTGAGTTTGAGTTTGTTTGGGTATTCTAGGGTTGAGTACCTTTTACTTATGCTATTGTTGATATGCTGTTTCGTGCGGTACTATGTGATGGTTTGCTTGTCTGTGTGACTGAAGGACTTCGGAGGTAGGTCATGGTGAGGCGAGGAGGACCAGGACTAGGCACAAGAGGTGTTGAGGTTCAGACGGTCGGCGATGCCGAAGATGATCGAGGCTGGTGAGGTGGTTGCGAGTCGGGAGACGAGGAACCGGAGCTGGAGCTATCGGTGACAAACACGATGGGCAACGATGAGAGAACCGGGACTAGACTCAGGGAGGAGTCGGAGGTCCAGACGGTTGGGTGTCGGTTGCAGTCGTGCGCGACGGAACAGACCAGGACTAGAATCAAGTGGAGTCGGTGGTCTCGGTCGATGTCGGGTGGACGCGACGGGCAGCGGCGAGTGGCCCGGGACTAGGCTCAGGGTGGAGTCGGAGGTCCAGACGGTCAGGATGCCGAGTGCGGTCACGTGTAGTGGAATGGACCTGGACTAGACTCAGGGAGGAGTCGAGGTCCAGACGGACAAGATACCGGATGCGGGAAGCTTCCGGGAAGGCGCTTGAGGGGCAAATTGGAGATTTGATTCAAGCATGAGAGAAATGGTTGGTTTTCCCTCCATTTCTAGTTGTGTTGACTTTCTTGCCTCATGTGTGTGAGAGGTGGAAAGTGGGGAGTGTATGACACTTCTTGATTTGCTCATTTGGGAGAGTCTTGTGCCTTCATATGGAGAGGTGGAGGCAGAGCTCAGGGGGTAAGAAAGGAAGTGTAGCATTCTGTAGAGAGGGCTCAAGAGTGAGCAGTGAGGGAGTATGCTCCTGTGTGTGTGTGCATCTCACAGAGTGAAGCATGTAGTGAGATGGGTGAAATCATTTGTAATCATTCCTCTGTAAGCAAGCATTCATGGGGATGAATCAATTTAAAGAATTTCACTCTTTCTTGCTCATTCTGTGATGGATTTTGTTTTTCAAGCTTACTCTCAGTTCTTCTCTGTTGGAAATAAATTTGAGTTGAATCTTTGCTAGACAACTGTTTCTTGGTTGCTCTGTGATGGGAATATAATCATGGCCATATGACCAATCCATTCCCAAGAGCAAATGGAAGATTCAATGTCTCCTGTGATTTCTGAATCCTTCACTTAATTTCCTCTATTTCATAGAATCTAGTGTTTCATGTCAAGGGAACCTTGGTTCTTTTGATTTTCCTTAAGGAGATGGCTCAAGATTTGTGTGCTCTTGCCTTGAGATCATTACCTTGTGTATTTCAAAGTTCCTTGAGCAAAAGATTAGAGAATAATGAGTAATTTGAAAAACTAGCTTCATTCTTTGTTCATTTTCAGATTTCTCCTCAAAAGGTGATTCCTTGCTCTGTTGGTTGAATACCTTGGTTCCCTAGGTGCTCTGGCTATACGAATTAGAGTCCCCTTCTTTTGGTCTAAGAGGAATAGCCAAAGTTCTTCAATTGTACTGCTGTGTGAAGTTTTTAGCGTTTGCTGTCTGAAATTCAGCCTTTGCTGCGCTCTGATCCGAAGCCAGGTCAAACCGGTTTCATACCGGCGGTCTGACCGGAGGTGCCGAGGCAGTCTGACCGGCCTACATGCGGCGGTCTGACCGGCCCCTCCTTTTGTGGCTGCCAGGAGTTGTGCATTCTGTTATTTACCTTGCTTGCTGTTCTTTTCTTCAAGTCTCCAGAGAACAAGAGTCTTTCTCATCATAGCTCTTATAGCTATTGGTGAGAAGATAATCTTTGAGTGGTTACTATGGGGGCATATTTTTAAAGAGGCACCATTCACGCCCCTCTGTTGCCATAACCGATCCTACAACACATCTCACTTTTCTTGTTGCCATCACGCAGACACATCTCTCTCTTACTTTTTCTACCATTCGTCCATTTCTTCTAAAAATCACTTCCTTTGGACATTTCTATTTATTTTTTTGCAAAAATCAATGAATTATAGCTAAAGTCATTAGTAAAATCTAATACGAATGCCATTACAAGTGGTATAATCAAATTTTAGAAAATCCATGAAGAACCGACCAAACCCAAAGTGCTACTTTTTGTTTGCTTGCTTCCTTTCCCATGAACTTTAAGTTAAACTAGGTAGAGACGCGCGCAACACTACGCATAAGAGCAAAAATGTGTGGAAATATAGTAGGAAGTACTAATTAATTGGTCAATAGGCCATGCATTACAATTTGCAACACATAAGAACATGAAAGATATGACTCAATGAAACATGTATGAGTCATGGACTACTAAAAAAAAGTTCATCCAGAACACCTCATCACAGACGATTTAACACAAACTGTCAGTGATAAAGTTACCACGGACGGTTTTGCAACACGGATCGTCTAAGTTCACCGCGATGGAAATGGCCGTCTATGAGGACCAACTTATCATAGGCGGTTTTTGTTTCAAACCATCTATGATGTTATTGACACCGATTTTGTCCCAAAACTTAAAATATCAATAAATAAATCTAATAATAACAATCAAGTTAACAGATTATGCTAACGGCTAAAATCCCTTACAACATATACCTCTTCCAGAACAACCAGTTTAAAGAAACAATCCATGAGAGATAAGGAAAGAAGAGACCTGAAGAGATGCACGTGGTCAGTGGCACCGACAATGGTAGGTCGACCACGGCAGGCTGACCCTACAACCAGTTTACCAAATCTATGATCGATTCACGGTAGCTATGACCAATCGTAACATACATGAGTCTTGAACATGCTAGCTTTGACCGTGTTGGTTTTAACCACATTGTGTTGACCATGCGGTGTCGACCACGTTATGTCGACTACATTGGCTGACACGATATTTCGACCACGTTGGTCGACTATGATATTTCGACCACATGGGTCAACCATAATATTTCGACTGCATTGGTCGACTATAATATTTTGACCACGTTGATCGACCATGATATTTTGACCACATGCTGTCGACCACGTTGTTTTCTTTGATGTGCACTGAACAACACGCTGGTCAACCAAATGCATGCATGGATACCTTTTGCATGACGATAGGAAGGTGGCGCCATAATTGCATGCATGTAGAAGATAAGCACTCTCTAACTAAATAATTAGTCGTGATTAATAGTAATCACTAATGGGGCCATGTTTCAGCCATAGCACACGAAAATCAAAAGAACACATGAAAATCCCATATAATGCATGTCCAGCAACCGTGGCTGAAGCACAGTGTGCTCAGTCAAATAACTGACCAATAAAGGAACATGCACAACCACGAGCGAAACCGACTGTAGCGCTCAAACCGCCCACGTCCTACCATGCCCATGTCCTACACATCTGTATACCTGTCTGTGCTACATCGGTAGTTTTTAAAAGAAAAATCAGTTAAAAGAAAATCAAAGAGAGGAGTTGCCATAACTTCCCTCCATGAATCACCTTCTCATCCTTACTCTATAAATAGGGGTAAAGGGTAGAGAAGAGAGAGGGAGAACATTTGGCAAGAAAAGGAAACACTGGCAAACTCTAGGAGAAAAGAAGACACACAAAGCACACTTGAATAGAAGAGAAGCAGCCAAGCTAGGGAAGAAGGTGAAATCCTTGCTCTTCTTCTTCTTCTTCCTCTTCTCCTTCACCCTTTGGTTCGGCCATCGCGCTACGAATCAAGGGGCATTCTTCTTATTCCCCCCTTTTACCCTTCGGTCCAGCCATCATAGTACGAATCAAGGTTCTTCATTTTGTTTTATGATTTTCCACCACATGGTTCGGCTCCATCAGTGGATACAAACCCAAAGAACGAGTAAGAGGCAAGAAGATCTCACCTCCTCAATTCGGCCCCCTCAAATGGATACAAGTTAGGAGTGGGTATATGCTATCAAAACATAAAGTATAAAACGCAATCTTTGCCTAGGTTACGCTACGTGTAAGCGCTTAACATATGCAAGAGCTATGTAGTGCTAGTAGTAATACAAGGCGGAGTAAGACAATAAATGATGCAAGAAAAAAATACTTTCACTGCAATTACGTACATGCAAGCGTTTGATATTTGCGAGTGCTGTGTAATGCTAGACATCTGCATGCACTCTAGCTACGACCATCTACAACTACTGTAACTAAGACCACTGACCAAATACTATAGCTACGATCACCAAACTATGCATTGTAGCCACAACTATCTACCATACACCATAACCCTGACCATCCGTGGTTGTTGAACCATGGTCTTTCAGTCGTGGTCGTGGTTGTAAATTATGCTGTACGCATAGTGTTGTAGGGGTGGCCCCCACCTAAGCCAGTAGGCCTGATAAAAGGATGTAAGGCCCAAAATGGGACATGTGTAATGACATAAGTACCCCTGAGGGGAATACTCATGTGTAAGGGCATAATTGTAAAAGCGCTCCCCATGTGGATATATATATATATATATAACACACGCCATGGGGAGACACAGCAGGCCATTCACTCACCTAACTCTCCACTACCATACTCTCTCTCTCTCTCTCTGTTTGGTCTGTAACCACAACAGTTGGCGCTGTCCGTGGGGAGGACAAGAGCAAGCCTCCAGATCTGAAGGAGGATGGCACCAAAGAAAGCTTCACCGTTGGTGACGAAGAAGAAGAAGAAGGCGGAGGCGGCGAAATCTCGCATCAATACCAAGGCTTCGGCTTTAGCAACTGCAGGTACGGGTGGCGGCGCGGGTGTGACGACCACGACCGCGAGCACCGGTGTTCGCGACGCCCGACCCCGTCACCGCCGCGACGGCCAATCCCGCCACCAGCGACACAACGCCCGACCCCGCCACTGTCGCCGCACCGCCCAACCCCGCCACCACCACCCCGACCACCAACCCCGGCGGTGACAACGCAGGCGCATCCACTTCCCCACTCGGTGCGGGAGTGGTGAGCGGTCCCGGCGACGACGCGGACTTCGTCACCGGCTCCAGGGTCCTCCGCGACAGCGCTGCGGCCACCTTGGGCGCGCAGGCCGTGGTCGCCGCCGTCCCGGTCGCGCCGCTGAGCGTACCGACGGCCGCAACCACGTCCACAGTGGAGACTGCCCTGCTGGCGACCCTCAATGCGTTCCAGCGGGAGCTGTCAGATCTCCGCGGGGCTGTGCAAGACATACAAGAGGCTCGGAGCCAACGCGCCACGCCGGTGGTTGCGTCTGAGCCCACCTCGGAAAGGGCGAATAGCTGCGACGCTCATGTGTCCAGTCGCGTCCCACTACGGCGCGTAGACCCGGAGTCCCCGCTCTCCGCGAGCCTGCAGCAAGCGGCATGGCCCGAGGACTTCAAGTTCCCGAGCTGTAACACCCCAGGACCAACATTACCCTGGGATGCGACTAAAACTGCTCTACAACTAGCCAATTTACAAAATAAAATGAACAGGCAATTATAAAACAAGATAATACAAGCGAAAGCATAAACAACTAAGGGAAAACAGAATAGAATAACAATTCAGTATTCATAATCAACTCCAACATAATGACCAAGGGAACAAATCCAAATTTAACATTATTAAGATGAAACAATCCTCAATAAGATAACTAAGCAAAAGACTAGAATCCTTTCAACTTTATTTTTGCATTAAAGTATATTCCAAGTGCATCAGTGTGGTGCCGCTCTACCCTTCCCATGCATGCTCAAAGTCCACCTGTAGGGAGGGGGAAACAAGGGTGAGATAAAAATCACAGCAAGCAAACAGTTTAACAGGCTATTCAAACTACAAACAAGTATACATCATCATTTAATTCCATACAACCACAATCACAATTAATGTCCACGATTATTAAACCACCACAATCCTCCATGATTCATACCTCATCATTTTCAGATTTAAATGGCATAAAAATGCAGTCATTTTATCCACATTAAATGCATATGAATGCTTATGCTATGCTCCACATCACTCTTTCCAGGGCAGGATTTGAGGTGCATCGTATTACGGCAATATACGATGCTTCCCGCGGGATAAGAGGTGCATCGTATTACGGCAATATACGATGCTGTACCGGTACGGTCGCGGCTAAGTGCGGCGACATCCACATATGCATATGACATGATATGACATGAATGATATGATAATCATAAAACACATTAATCCATCTTCAAGGAGCATTATCATGCTCGCAATATATCCACATCCACCACATGTTATTTTCATGTTCCACATCATAGCACTAAGCAAGAATTCCACGTGTCTACTAGCAATTTATCAACATATCAATGGATAAATACTTGCTACCATCTCCACAATTATGATATCCTGCAATCATGGCATAATGTATCGAATTAAGATAATAATGTAAACTGAAAGTAGAAGGAATAACAAGTTAAACGGTAGCAACCACCGCTACGTTTACTTGCCTCAATCCGGCGAAGCGAAGTAAAATCAAGAGCGCTCAGGGACAAGACCATCTGTCCAAAAGGCATCTCTCAGCACAAAGCCACAGCATACAAACACGACAAAAAGAAATTAAAGATGTCGCTAGAACCCCCGAACCCGCACGTACTCCCCTCCACTGAACAGTTCAGCAAATTACCCTCTGCAGCAGCGCTGCTTAACATTTTCGTAACTTTAAAAATGTTGATCCAAATACAGCAAACGATAGCTCTCTGGATTCATCACTTAAAAACCTACATTTTTCATATAGAACACATATTTTTATTTTGATCACAGCTAGATGTAATTTAATGCCCAAAACAGAGGAAGAACTCTGTTCTGGCAGATTGGACAGCGGTATTCAATTGCGTCCCAGCAAATAGTACAGGGGTCGAAAAATTCTAAATTTTGTACAGAAGCTAGAACTCTAATTTATGTACAACTTTCTCAATTACGTCCATGACCAAAAAAAACATTTATTTACTCAAATTCACAGATTACCGTCGATCTGTACCAATCTGCTCGCCTGACGAACAGCAGTATTCCCGAACCTGTAACTGTCAGATCCCACGGCACACAATTCCAAAACAAATGCAGGAGATGCGTCTGGAAGTCCTCTACAAGTTTACTTTTGGGAGAGTCCGCAGGAAAATTCGTTTCCTAGGTCAAAACCTCACGAACAGACATGCTGCGTGAATCGATCTATAGGCAGACAGCAGCTAATCTCTAATCGGGCAATTAATCTATTAACTACCTTCAAAATCCGTGCCAAAAACCCTAATTATTCATAAGAATAGGGGTTTGGGATGAGGAAAAATTACCTAGATGAAGAATTACCACACTTTTTTTCCTCTTCTTCTTCTCCTTCTCCTTCTTCTCCTTCTCCAAGGGCAGCAATGGGGGCAACAATCCTTGGGAGGGGGCGGCCACCAGGGGGGAGAAAGGGGAATAGGGGGTGGAGGCTGGGTGTTGGGAAAAGGGGGAGGAGGGGAATCCCTAGGGTTAATAAGAAGGGGGGGAAGGGGGGTGGTGCGCCTCCCCCCTTGGGCCTTGGCCCAAGGGCGGTTGGCCCACTCCCCAGGCAGCCCAAACTGAAGTTTAAAAAATAATTTTTAATATATTTTATTCCTTTTTCAATGTTCTACAATTTTTTATTTTTTCCTTCCCGCGATTTGCCGAAAAATCGGCGACTCCGCGATTGTTTTAAAAACCTACGCCGTAACGACATTCAGGATATTACATTCTCCCCACCTAAAAAGGATTCGTCCTCGAATCTAACTCCTCAAACCACAAAGCAAGAGAACAACAAAGAAAAGAGCAATCCACAGAAAAACAGAACCACAACTACGAGTACTCACCAGCCTCGAAGAGCTCGGGCTACTTCTTTCGCATCTGATCCTCAAGCTCCCACGTAGCCTCCCTCTCAGACTGAAACGTCCAGAGGACCTTCACATACTTGATAGTCTTATTCCTCAAGACCCGCTCTAAGGTATCCAAGATACGCTCTGGTCGACTCTCCACAGTGAGATCCTGATCCACCGTGACCTGCCCCAGGTCAATCTTGTGCTCGGGATCCTGCAAATACTTCCTCAGCATAGACACATGAAAGACATTGTGCACACCACTCAACGAGCTTGGCAACTCCAAACGATAAGCCAAACTACCCACACGAGCAACCACTGGAAAAGGACCAATGTACCGCGGGCTAACCTTCCCGGTGGTACCAAAATGAACAATGCCCTTAGTTGGCAACACTCGAAGGAGCACCAAGTTGCCAACCGCAAAATCCAACTCACGGCGTCGACCGTCCGCATAACTCTTTTGTCGGCTCTGAGCAGCCAACAAGTTCTGACGAACCTCCCGCACTTTCTCAACCATTTGCTGAACAAGGTCTGGACCAAGCAAAGACCTCTCACCCACTGCATCCCAACAAAGAGGGGAAACACACCTTCGGCCATACAAAGCCTCAAAAGGAGCCATCTTGATACTTGCCTGATAACTATTGTTATACGCGAACTCTGCCAAAGCCAGATGGTCCTCCCAACTGCCCTTCCATGACAGTACACAAGTACGGAGCATATCCTCCAAAGTCTGAATGGTCCGCTCTGACTGACCATCCGTCTGAGGATGAAAAGCCGTACTAAGGGAAACTGTCATGCCTAACGCAGCCTGAAGACTCTGCCAGAACTTAGAGACAAACTTGGCATCCCGGTCAGAAACAATTGACTTAGGCACACCATGTAGTCTCACCACCTCTCGGATATACAACGGAGCCAGAACCTGCGCTGTATTGGTCGTCTTCATCGGAATGAAGTGTGCGGACTTGGTAAGCCTGTCCACCACAACCCAAACTGCGTCTCGCCCTTGAGGAGAGCGTGGCAATCCAACCACAAAGTCCATCGTGATATGCTCCCACTTCCACTCAGGTATTTCCAAAGGCTGCAACAAACCCGCAGGCCGCTTATGCTCGGCCTTCACCTGCTGACGAATGCCACAAGATGCGACATACATAGCAATGTCCACCCTCATGCGTTTCCACCAAAAGACCTGCTTCAGATCTCGATACATCTTGGTCTCCCCCGGATACGCGGCAATCCTTCACCTCTGACTTCTGGGGTACACACAGCCGGCCTCTAAAATGAACTGCACCACTCTCATCCACACTGAAATCTCGGGAACGACCCTCCGAGATCCTCTTCCGCACCTCTGTAAGGAGCCGGTCGTGCTGCTGAGCCTCTCGAACACGCTCGGGAATGGCGGACTGGATAATCATCTGTGTCTCTGCCTGTGCAACTCCAGTGAGGCAGAAAGAGATACCCATCCGCTCAAACTCTGAGATCAAGGACATCGCTGTCTGAGGTACTCCTGTCCTGCTTAAGGCGTCAGCCACCACGTTGGCTTTACCAGGGTGATACTGGATAGTCAGATCATAATCTTTGATCAACTCCAACCACCTCCGCTGCCTCAAATTCAGCTCTCGCTGAGTAAATATGTACTTAAGGCTCTTGTGATCAGTAAAGATGTCACAGTGTTCCCCGTACAAGTAATGCCTCCAAGACTTCAAAGCAAAAACAACAGCTGCCAACTCCAAGTCGTGAGTAGGATAGTTCTGCTCGTGAGACTTCAACTGTCTAGAAGCATAAGCGATAACTTGCCCATCCTGCATCAACACACAACCAAGACCAATCCGCGAAGCATCTGTGTACACCGTGAAGCGCTTGCCACTCTCGGGCAAGGATAGGATAAGTGCATTCACCAGCTTGCTCTTCAAGGTCTGAAAACCAGACTCACAATCGTCTGTCCACACAAAAGGAACACCCTTTTGCGTGAGTCGGGTCATTGGCTTGGCGATGATAGAGAAATCCTGCACAAAGCGCCAATAGTAACCGGCAAGACCAAGGAAACTCCGGACCTCTGACACATTAGTTGGCCTCTGCCACTGCACCACCGCTGCCACATTCTTCGGGTCCACTGTAATACCATGCTGACTGATGGTATGACCAAGAAATCCCACCTCGGACAGCCAGAAAGCACATTTCTTCAGCTTCGCGTAGAATTTATTCCTCCGAAGGGCATCTAGGACCAGACTGAGGTGCAACTCGTGATCCTCCTCCGTTTTGGAATAAACCAGAATGTCATCGATGAAAACCACCACAAAAGAATCCAGGTACTCATGGAGCATCCTGTTCATGGCTTCCATAAAGACAGCAGGGGCATTTGTTAGTCCAAAAGACATAACGACAAACTCAAAATGCCCATACCTTGTGCTAAAAGTTGTCTTCTCTATATCCTCCTCCCTGATCCGCAGTTGATGATAACCAGACTTCAAATCAATCTTTGAGAATACCTTGGCACCTCTCATCTGATCGAAGAGATCTTCAATGTGAGGCAATGGATACTTGTTCTTGATCGTCACTTGATTAAGTGCTCGATAATCCACACAAAGCCTCTTGGTGCCATCCTTCTTTCCCACAAACAAGACCGGAGCAGCCCAAGGCGACGTGCTCGGTCTAATAAACCCCTTAGCTAGGAGTTCATCCAACTGCTTCTTCAACTCCACCTGCTCTACAGGTGCCATCCGATACGGGGACTTGTAGATAGGCCGTGTACCCGAAACAAGGTCTATGCGGAAATCCGGTTCCCGTTCTGGTGGCAGACCTGGAAGCTCAGCCAGAAAAACATCTGGGTACCTGCAAGCCACAGGTATATCCTCTAGCCTCAAAACATCCTCGTGTCCCTCAACCATGGCCCATAGAAAACCTGACCTCTGCATTCGCCGATTGGGGAACAACTGGCACAGCAACGAGAGAGAGTACTGCGGGGCACTCCCTTGGAAGACAACTTCACGTCCAGACGGAGACTGCAAAGTGACTATCTTCCAGAAACAAAAGATAACAGCCTGATACTGCGCGAGCCAATCCATGCTAAGGATCACATCAAAAGGCTCCAGGGGTATAACCACCAAATTTGCCACGAACTCCTCATCTGCTAGAACCACCACATAACCAAGGCAAATACGAGCACTGGAAATAAGCCCACTGGAAGAACTAACAACCACTGCTCTCCCCACCAACTGCACGGATAGACCTGCCCGCTGAACAAAAACCTCCGAGACAAAAGAGAAACTAGCCCCGGAATCAAAAAGTACAGAAGCATCGAAAGAATCAACAGATAAGGTACCTGTCACCACATCTCCACGATCCCTGCCATCAGACGCTGGCATGGCATACGCCGCAGGAACAGCTGAAGAAGAAGAACCTCCCATGCCCTGGAAAGTCGGCGCAGGAGTCCACTGAGGTACAGGCGCCGCAGGATGCTGGACCCAGTATCCTCCAGGAGGAGGCGCCGAGACGGGTGTCGAAGGTGCCGAAGGCGCCGGCAAGTATCGCAGTGCAGGCACCGCGGGCAAGAACTGCGTGTTAGGAGCCGCAGCCATCATCTGCACGGTGCCATCAGGACGGGTAGAGCCTGCTGAAGGTGTAGGCGCCAACTCCCACTGCAGCTTCCCCTTGGGATTCTGCCTACACACCACATCCCTGTGGCTATTACCATAGATAGAACACTGTCCACTCCAAGTGCAGTCACTCCGCCTATGCGGGTCTCCACAACGAAAACACACCAAGCCCAGCCTGGGCTTCGCCGTGGCATGGAACTGCAGAGAGCTCCCTCCAGTAGAGCTGGATTGCCCCGTACTACCACGGTAAGGCTGGTGGCGACGAATCTTCGCTTTCTTGTGCGCAGGGCCTCCAGAAAAGCCCTTCTTCTCGCCATGGCCTCGAGGCTGATCTCCTCCAGTGGCCTTGCGGATGTCATCTGTATAAGCCTGCTGCATCTCGATCCCCAAAGCCTGCTCCACCAAGGTACGAAAATCAGTGATCGGAAAAGCACCTAGCAGGTGGCGGATCGAAGGTTTGAGCCCCTGACGGAACTGCCTGGCCTTCTCCGCATCATCCCGCGCCACATGCGGAACAAAGCGGACGAGTTGAAGCCCACCTCATACTCTGCCACAGATTGCTTGTCTTGTGTGTCTCAGATCGATCTTCATCTTGTCCAAAAAGGTCTCTGGGTAAAACCTCCTCTCGAACTGCCGAACAAACTCTGCCCACGACAGCGCTCCATGTGCAGCCGTGCGAGCAGTCTGCACTCCCTTCCAGCAGATCTGAGCCTCTCCCTTCAGAAGTTGCGTCGCGAAGCGCACACGATCGAAGGCAACCACCTCGAACGCCTCCATCTTGTCCACCACATAGGACAGCCAGTCTGCGGCCTGAACAGGAGTGGCCGCACCGCTAAAGCTGTCCAGCCTCAAACCTACCCACTCACGGAGCGAGAGGCCGCTAACTGCTCCATCTGTCGCAACCTCCGGCACCAGATCAGCACGAACACCAGGGGCCAGCTGCCCCTGCCTCAACGCACTCAGCTCTTGCTGCATGGCCCTCACAGTGGCCAACAGCTCCTCCTGACTACCACCCGCTGACTGAGTAACCTCAGCCTCCTCGACCGCTGGCTGTGCTACTGGCGTAGCTGCACGGCCACGGCTACTACGCCTAAGCGGCATCCTGCAGCCACCACAATCCACAATCAAGAAAGAACAATATAAACAAGCCAAAAAGGCACAAGCATTAATGCAATGAATTCAACAGGGTATATGCAAAATATACAAACCCTTCCCCAACCTACATGTGCAAGTGTGTCAATTTAATAGTTTAATTACCATGGACCTAAAACCCGCTCTGATACCAACTGTAATACCCCAGGACCAACATTACCCTGGGATGCTACTAAAACTGCTCTACAACTAGCCAATTTACAAAATAAAATAAACTGGCAATTATAAAACAAGATAATACAAGCGGAAGCAAAAACAACTAAGGGAAAACATAATAGAATAACAATTCAGTATTCATAATCAACTCCAACAATAATGACCAAGGGAACAAATCCAAATTTAACATTATTAAAATGAAACAATCCTCAATAAGATAACTAAGCAAAAGACTAGAATCCTTTCAACTTTATTTCAGCATTAAAATATATTCCAAGTGCATCAGTGTGGTGCCGCTCTACCCTTCCCATGCATGCTCAAAGTCCACCTGTAGGGAGGGGGAAACAAGGGTGAGATAAAAATCTCAGCAAGCAAACAGTTTAACAGACTATTCAAATTACAAACAAGTATACATCATCATTTAATTCCATACAACCATAATCACAATTCATGTCCACGATTATTTAACCACCACAATCCTCCATGATTCATACCTCATCAATTTCAGATTTAAATGTCATATGAATGCAGTCATTTTATCCACATTAAATGCATATGAATACTTATGCTATGCTCCACATCACTCTTTCCAGGGCAGGATTTGAGGTGCATCGTATTACGGCAATATACGATACTTCCCGCGGGATAAGAGGTGCATCGTATTACGGCAATATACGATGCTGTACCGGTACGGTCGCGGCTAAGTGTGGCGACATCCACATATGCATATGACATGATATGACATGAATGATATGATAATCATAAAACACATTAATCCATCTTCAAGGAGCATTATCATGCTCGCAACATATCCACATCCACCACATGTTATTTTTATGTTCCACATCATAGCACTAAGCAAGAATTCCACGTGTCTACTAGCAATTTATCAACATATCAATGGATAAATACTTGCTACCATCTCCACAATTATGATATCATGCAATCATGGCATAATGTATCGAATTAAGATAATAATGTAAACTGAAAGTAGAAGGAATAACAAGTTAAACGGTAGCAACCACCGCTACGTTTACTTGCCTCAATCCGGCGAAGCGAAGTAAAATCAAGAGCGCTCAGGGACAAGACCACCTGTCCAAAAGGCATCTCTCAGCACAAAGCCACAGCATACAAACACGACAAAAAGAAATTAAAGATGTTGCTAGAACCCCCGAACCCGCACTTACACCCCTCCGCTCAACAATTCAGCAAATTACCGTCTGCAGCAGCGCTGCTTAACATTTTCGTAACTTTAAAAATATTGATCCAAATACAGAAAACTATACCTCTCTGGATCAATCACTTAAAAACCTACATGTTTCATATAGAACACATATTTTTATTTTGATCACAGCTAGGTGTAATTTAATGCCCAAAACAGAGGAAGAACTCTGTTCTGGCAGATTGGACAGCGGTATTCAATTGCGTCCCAGCAAATAGTACAGCGGTCTAACAATTCTGAATTTTATACAGCAGCTAGAACTCTAATTTATCTACAACTTTCTCAATTACGGTCATGACCTAAAAAAACATGTATTAACTCAAATTCACAGATTATCATCGGTCTGTACCAATCTGCTCGCCTGACGAACAGCAGTATTCCCTAACTTGTAACTCCCAGATCCCACGGCACAAAATTCCGAAACAAATACAGGATATGCGCCTGGAAGTCCTCTACAACTTTCCTGTTGGGAGAGTCCGCAGGAAAATTCGTTTACTATGTCAACACCTCGCGAACAGACACGCTGCGCAAATCGATCTACAGGCAGACAACAGCTAATCTCTAATCGGGCAATTAATCTATTAACTGCATTCAAAATCCGTGCCAAGAACCCTAATTATTCATAAGAACAGAGGGTTTGGGATGAGGAAAAATTACCTAGATGAAGAATTACCCCACTTTTTTTTCCTCTTCTTCTTCTCCTTCCTTCTTCTCCTTCTCCTTCTCCAAGGGCAGCAATGGGTGCAACAATCCTTGGGAGGGGGCGGCCACCAGGGGGGAGAAAGGGGAATAGGGGGTGGCGGCTGGGTGTGGGGAAAAGGGGGAGGAGGGGAAGCCCTAGGGTTAATAAGAAGGGGGGAAGGGGGGGTGGTGCGCCTCCCCCCTTGGCCCTTGGCCCAAGGGCGGTTGGCCCACTCCCCAGGCAGCCCAAACTGAAGTTTAAAAAATAATTTTTAATATATTTTATTCCTTTTTCAATGTTCTACAATTTTTTATTTTTCCCTTCCCGCGATTTGCCGAAAAACCGGCGACTCCGCGATTGTTTTAAAAACTTACGCCGTAACGACATTCAGGATATTACACAAGCGTCATCGAGGCGTACAAGGGTGACTCCGATCCGCGAGAGTTCATGCGCGTGTATGAGACCGCTATCGAAGCCGCTGGCGGAGACGACACCACAAAGGCAAAAGGACTCCCCCTCGCGTTACAAGGGGTGGCGCTGTCCTGGTTCTTTACCATCGAACCACAGTCCATCTACGCGTGGGAACAAATCCACGATCGACTCTACAACAACTTCCAGGGAAACTACGCCAAGCATGTCGATGCGGACCAACTCTTCGCAGTCAAGCAGAAACCCGAGGAGGGGCTCCGGACTTACTTCAAACGCTTCGCCAATGTATGCTGCCAAGTCAGGGACGTTGACGAGGCAACCATCATTAATGTAGTGACACAAGGTCTCCGCCCGGGACCGCTCCCTGAATATAACGTGCGGAAGCCACTCAAGTCGGTGGCAGAGCTCTTTGACAAAATGGAAGCGTACGCTCGAGCCGAGGAGGACGCGCGGAGGCGCAGCGGCGACAGCTCCGATGCCGGGCAAGCAGTGGAGTTGTCGCAAGGGAGAAGCACAAGAGACAACCCAAGGACAAAACACAAGCAAGCATCCGCGGGGGACGCTCGTGAGCGCGTCGACGATGGGGTGCACCAAAACTCGCCCTACGACAGGCGCAAGCCCCGGCGTAACTGGCGAAGACCCCAAAAGGCCCGCCACGTCCTCGTGGCGCAAGGCATTCCCTGGGAAGCCGCTTTAACCTCGTGCGCCGGAGGGGGACGTGAAGGAAGCTGCAATGAGAAGCCGCGTGCGGAGCAGGAAATCCTAGAATACGGCAGATGGTGCAAAGTGCACGGCTACGGGGGCCATTTCACGCCGACATGCACCAAAATCGCGGTGTGGCGGCAAGCGATGGCCCACGTACAGCGTACGCAAGGTAGTCCCTCGCGCGCTTGGCCCCCCGGAGAGACCCAGTGCCGTGGTGTTAATGTCATCACTGGAGGCTCTTCATCGAGCACTTCTCCAGCGCAACTACCTCTGCGGGTGCCCCATCGCAGCATCACCTTCACGTCAGCCGATGCCCAGGGCGTGGAATTCCCCCACCAAGATCCCTTGGTCATCCAGGCCGACATCGCAGGTTGCAACGTCAAGCGTATCCTCATTGACGGAGGGAGCTCCGCAAACATCTTGTTCGCGGAGGCCCTTGATCGTATGGGAGTACCTCGGAGCCTACTAAAAGCTTCGGAAGCCCCACTCCAGGGCCTCGGAGGGCAGCCACTGAAGGCTTTGGGTCAGGTACGCCTCCAAGTCTCCTTGTGCCAGGGCGACAACGCCAGGACTGAAGATGTCGTCTTCGACGTCGTGGACGTCTTGTATCCGTATAATGCCATACTGGGCCGACCTGCCATCAACTGCTTCGAAGCGGTCCCACACTACGCCTTCCTATGCATGAAGCTCCCAGGCCGGCGGGGCGTCATCACCGTCTTTGGCGATCAGGATATGGCTAGGAGCATCGAAACCGGAGCTGGAAGCCTGCACTGTAAGGTGCACATCCTCGCCGACAAATACCAGGCGGACACGCCATCCACCCTAGGATGGACACCTAAGCCCCCCGAAGGGCGGAGTGAAGAGGGTGCCACTCCAGGCGGAGGGACAGCTCGTATCCATAGGCGAGGGCCTCCCTCCGGACGTAGAGCAAGACTTGCTCCGAGTTCTTCGGGCCAACATAGATGTCTTCGCATGGTCCCCGGAGGATATCAAAGGAGTGGACCGCGCCCTCATCGAACATAACCTCGCGATCCGCCCTGACGTTAAGCCAGTCAAGCAGAAACTTCGCCGTATGTCCATGGACCGGCAGCAAGCGGCCAAGGTGGAGGTGGCGAAGCTCCTTCGAGCGGGGGTTATCCGAGAGGTCAAACATCCGGACTGGCTCACTAATCCGGTGTTGCTCAAAAAGGCCAGCGGCGCCTGGCGCATGTGCATCGACTTTACCGTCCTCAACAAGGCATGCCCGAAGGACGATTACCCTCTACCGCGCATAGATCAGCTGGTCGACGCCACCGCCGGATGCGAGCTCATGAGCTTCTTGGACGCTACTCCGGCTACCATCAGGTCTACATGGCCAAGGACGACGAGGATAAAACCAGCTTCATTACGTCGGTGGGGACCTTTTGCCTTATCAGGATGCCCTTCGGCTTGAAGAACGCGGGCGCAACCTTCACCGCCTTGTCGCGCTGGCCCTAGCCGTTCAGCTAGGGAGGAACGTGGAGGCCTACGTGGATGACGTGGTAGTAAAAACCAGGCAGCTCGCCTCCCACGGTCGGGATCTTTAGGAGACCTTCGACAACCTCAGGAAGGCGGGCATTAAGCTCAATCCGGACAAATGTGTTTTCGGTGTGCAGGCGGGCAAGCTCTTGGGCTTCCTCGTATCCGGGCGAGGCATTCAAGCGAACCCCGACAAGGTCGATGCTATCCTGGGCATGGAACCGCCCAAGACGACGCGGGAGGTCCAGAGGCTGGCAGGCCGCATGGCGGCCCTGAGTCGTTTCCTCTCCAGGGCAGCGGAGCGGGGCTTGCCATTTTTCAAGACTCTCCGCGGTTGCGACGGGTTTCATTGGGACGACGACTGTGCAAAGGCCTTCGACGACCTCAAGAAACACCTCGCAACCCTTCCCACTCTAGTGGCCCCAGCACCAGAGGCTCCCCTCCTACTCTAACTTGCCGCCGTCCTTGTCCTCGAAGAGGGCGCTCTCCAGCGACCAGTGTACTTTGTCTCCGAAGCCCTCCAGGTCGCCAAGACGCGGTATACCGAGCCGAGAAGCTTGCCTACGCGCTGGTCATGGCCTCATTAAAGCTCCGGCATTACTTCCTGGCGCACCCGATAACGGTGCCATCCTCGTTCCCTCTGGCAGAGATGCTGCACAACAAGGAGTCCACAGGGCGAATCGGCAAATGGGCGGTCGAGCTTGCCCCATTCTCCCTAACATATGCCTCCCGAACGGCGATCAAGTCTCAATTTCTAGCGGACTTCCTCGCGGAATGGACCCCTCCAGCTCAGCCTGTCCTCCAGGTCGAAGACCCAGTGTGGATGCTTAACACCGACGGAGCTTACGGCATTGCGGGCGCAGGAGTGGGCGCAGTTATTACCACACCTGAGGGCCAGCGCCTGTTGTACTCGGCGCGCCTAGCGTTTCCGGCTACGAACAACACGGCCGAGTATGAGGCGTTACTCTTCGGCCTCGGGAAGCTCAAAGCGATGGGAGCGAGGCGAGTCCTCGTCCGCACTGATTCACAGTTAGTGGCGGGCCATGTGGACAAGTCATACCAGGCCAAGGACCCGGAGCTAGCTAAGTACCTAGCAGCCGTACGAGCGAAGGAATGGCACTTTTTGGGTGTCACGATGAAGGCCATCCCTCGAGCAGACAACGAGCAAGCTGATGTCCTCGCCAAGGCTGCCAGTCAGCAGCTCGCAACTCCCGAAGGGGCATTTTACGAATTCCTGCCAGCGGCGGCCATCGCGTAGGATAACCGTGATGCAGCCCTCGTAATCCAGATCACCCAGCAGGGTGACTGGCGGGAACCCCTTTTTGCTTTTCTGTAGGGCATCACGGAACCGGATGACCCCTCCGAGCTCCGGCGTTTACAACACTGCGCTAGGTCCTTCTAGGTACTCGACGGGGTGCTCTACAAAAAGGGGGTCTGCGCACCGCTCCTGCGATGCCTCCCACGCGAAGAAGGAAAGCGCCTCCAACCAAGGTCTCTGGTGGGCAAGGCATTCAAGCAGGGTTTTTATTGGCCAACAGCCATCGCAGACGCTCAGGATCTCGTGCGCCGTTGTCAAGGTTGCCAGTGGATGGGAAGGGCCATACGCAGGCCCCCGACAAGCCTCCATCGCATACCCCCGTTATGGCCGCTGGCGCGGTGGGGCATCGACATCGTGGGACCACTTCCCAGGGCCCCAGGTGACCTGCGGTTCGTAGCGGTCGCTCTGGAATACTTCTTCAGTTGGCCGGAGGCGGTAGCCCTGGTCAAGATTACCTCGGCAGCCATGCAACGCTTCCTCTGGCAGAACATCATGTGCCAATTCGGCGTGCCCAGGGAGATCACCGTCGACAACGGTCTGCAATTCGATGTAGCCCAATTCAAAGAATTCTGCGACAATGTGGGCATCACCCTCCGGTTCGCCTCGGTTGGACACCCACAGTCCAACGGGGTGGTGGAGCGGGCGAATGGCGCTATCTCTGTCGCAATCAAGAAGCGCCTTGTTGGGCTACCAAAGGTGAAGTGGCCGAGCGAGCTCCACAGCGTCCTCTGGTCCCTTCGTACAACGGTCACACGCCCAACGGGGTTCACGCCATTCAAGCTCCTCTTTGGTGACGAGGCGGTCACACCTGAAGAAATAAAGGCTGGCTCGCGGTGGGTCCTCGTCCAAGCACCAGACGAGGAGTGCCAATTGTCCATGGACCTCCTTGACGGGGACCGGGCAAGCGCAACACAGCACGTCATAAAGTACGCGCGATAGATGGTGCGCGGTCGCGATCGTTCGCTGTACCCACGCAAGTTCAGACCAGGAGACCTCGTCCTTAAGATGGCACTCCATGCGGAGACGGTAGGCAAGCTCGAATCCAGGTGGGAAGGCCCGTACATCGTCATGGAAGCCCTACAGAAGGGAGCATACCGCTTAGCCACCTTGGAGGGGCAGACGCTCCGCCACATGTGGAATGCAGACAGACTGCGGCGGTATTATGCCTAAGTCGAGTATGCGAGTGCAAGGACCATCCACGGCTTCGGCGGGCGCAAGCGGCCAGCGGTTAGTGCCTTACCTCTTGTAACCGCTTACCCGCGCAAATGGGAATTTAATAAAGTGCACCATTCATGCAAATTTTCTCGTTTCATACCAAAAGCGCGCAAAGGGTTACCTTCGTGTGCACTATGCATGAGCATAAATAAAGACGCGTGGGGGGACACCTCTGTGCGTAGTCTACGGACACTAAAGAAGATGTAGCGTTGAGGTCCACCTCCGTACGCACTCTACAGAGTATAAATAAGACGTAGCGTCGAGGTTCGCCTCCGCACGCAATTTCACCGCCCACAACGTGCGGAGGCTCGCCTCCGCGCGCAGTCTACAGACTCTAAATAAGATGTGGCGTTGAGGTCCGCCTCTGCACGCACTCTACGGAGTATAAATAAGTCGTAGCGTCGAGGTTCACCTCCACACGCAATTTCACCGCCCGCAACGCGCGGAGGCGAGCCTCCGCGCGTAGTCTATGGACTCTAAATAAGACGTAGCGTTGAGGTCTGCCTCCGCACGCACTCTACGGAGTATAAATAAGACGTAGCGTCGAGGTTCGCCTCCGCACGCAATTTCACTGCCCGCAATGCGTGGAGGCTCGCCTCCGCGCGTAGTCTACGGACTCTAAATAAGACGTAGCGTTGAGGTCCGCCTCCGCACGCACTCTACGGAGTATAAATAAGACGTAGCGTCGAGGTTCGCCTTCGCATGCAATTTCACCGCCCGCAACGCGCGGAGGCTCGCCTCCGCACGCAGTCTACGGACTCTAAATAAAGCGTAGCGTCGAGGTCCGCCTTCGCACGCACTCTACAGAGTATAAACAAGACGCAGCGGAGGGACGCCTCCGCGTGCACTCTACGGAGTATAAATAAGACACGGATGTTGTCCCTGCGCACTCTACAGAGTATAAACAAGACGTGGATACCCCCACGCACGTTCAGGCACTATCCTTGTGCGTACTCCCCGGAGTATAAATAAGACGTGGTCGAAGTTCCCACGCATGTAACCACTTGGGTGCCAGCTCCACTGCCACCACTTCGAAGGGTAGGGGACGGAGCGCTCGCGCGTCTACTTTGACTAGGCGCCGGCTCCGCTGCCACCACTTCGAAGAGTAGGGGACGGAGCGCTCGTGCGTCTACTTCGACTAGGCGTCGGCTCCGCTGCCACCACTTCGGAAGATAGGGGACGGAGCGCTCGCGCGACTACTTCCGAAGCCCGGGGTCCGCGGCGCAAGGCGTTCGCAAGTCTGCTGACTACTGTCAGCACAAGGGACGAAATCAAGCCCGAGGACCCGCACCTTACATGACACCCAAGCTCACAGCATATTACATAACAAAAAGAGCACAGGAGAGTTGTCGCTTAGCTCGTGTAAGATAGAAGTTGCATTACAGTAGCAGACATACACACGGCGCGGTGCGCACCAAAACCCGGCATTATTCCTACGAGTCCGTGCCATCTTCGCCGCTACGAGTGCCCACACCGCCTTCGCTATGCCGGGGAACCTCTTCGAGCCAGCAGAGCACATCCCCCTCGTCGTGCAGCATCTGCCGCAAAGCAACCGTGGCAGCACCCTCCCCGATGTAATTCCAAATCCGATTGTGGAAGTTTCGGATGGCGGGCTGGGCAGTGCGAACCGCATCAGATATCATCCCGGGCTGGACGGGCAAGTCAAGCTGGGGGTTCGCCAGCGCATTGACATGCTCACACCCACCAGCGTGCAGCAAGGCAAGAGCAAGGCCAGCACTCATGTAGCCGTAGTGGGTGCCGAAGGCCTTGGCGCCGCGAAGGGCGATGCTCGAGCCCTCCTCGATTCGCCCAAGCATCTCCATCAGGTCTTGACGGCTATGAGTGGCGTCCTCCACATGCATGGAAAGCCCCCGGAGGGCCTGCTCCAAAGACTCCATCGCCCCCCACGCAGAGGCAGACGCGTTGTCTCAGGATAAGGCCTTCTCTGCAAGGGAGGCAGTAAGCTGCTCCTTCTCCGCCTCTAGCACAGAGATTCGCTGTAGAAGGGCGGTCCGCTCCTCCGTTGCGATGCGCTGAGCCTCCTCCATCGCGCTGTAGAAGAGTGCCGCGCTCGTCGCGTTCGCGCCTACCAACTGCGCGTCGGAGATAGCCTCGTCCCGTTCCGCCATCAGCACCCGAATGCGCTCGTCCTTGGCGGCGTGGGCGTCGTTAGCGACACGCAGCTGGTCCTCCAGCGCCCTTCGTTCACGCGCGCGAGTCTCATCGAGGGCTTTGCTGATCGCAAGCATCTACACGGGCGCAAGAACAAAGGTTACCCATCAGATAAGCACAGGACATGCAGCGAGAGCAGAGATCGTTGCCCTCATCTCCGAGGCACCCAATGCGAGCGCTGAAAGGTCGCCCCCGTAGGACTGCAGCGCTTGCTGATCTAGGTGGTCGCTAGCGTACTCCACCACCTCGCTCAAGGCGCGAAGTGTCTCCCATCGAGGGACGAAGTCGGAGACGCCAAGCCCTAGAGCCCCCGCCCCAGTGCCTTCGGCAACAGTTGGGGCGCACACAGTCCCCTGCTCAATTAGGCCAGAGACATCGCGGGCACCCCCGTTGCTTGATTCTTGTCCTCGTCTGGGAGACCTTGTCTCGCCTGATGTCGACGGAATACGCGAGCAAATCGGAGAGAGTTTCGCGAAGTCGTGGGAGGAAAACGAACCACACCTACCTCCAGTACCCTCTACCGCGGTACTTCGCTGGGCCTCTACCGGGGTCATGATCACCTCGCTGGCCTGAGAAGCGACAACCCTCTCGGCTTCAGTAACATCCCCGCTAGGTGTCAGGACCTCGGTCACTGGGGCTACCACGCTGAACCGACCCCTCGAAGATGGTGGTGACTGCACCCGAGGGCGTTTCACCTTCGGAGTTGCAGGTGATGCCTCCTGGTTACCTTGGCAGCCACGGAAGCTGTCGTCGGCAACAACGCCGCGGTTGCCGCTGGAGGTGATGAGGCATCATCTTCAAGAACAACAAGGCTCGGGCCCGTCGCCTCGCCACCGTGCAAGGCCTCGCCGGGGGTTGTGTGCTTCTCCGAACCGGTCGGTCCGAGCCCAGCGCCCGTCTCACCCCCCATCTCCATGTTCTCGACCGGCGGCACGTCCGGCGAGCTGAAGGCAGTGGTCTCCGATTGGACCTCGCATCGAGAGGACGCACCACCGCCGTCGCGCCGCTCGGCGATTCCACAGGCACCGGGCATTCCGGAACGGGAATTCCCAGAACCTCGCATACCCGGTTAATCCGCCCTTGCTTTGCCAAGGAATTTACGGATTCACGGGCCTTGTGCTCTTTCACCGTGTACGGCCCAAGAACCGCAACCACCGCGTGCTCCGCATCTTCTAACCGGCGCACTGCATGCAAAAGCAGAATATCATACCTAAGGGTATGCGACCACCTAGGTGGTACGTGGCCTATGGCAGGGATACTTATAGGGCGCGGAGGGCTTATGGAGCGAAGACACCCCCGGGTGGATGCCGTCCTTCCAGTCGGGCCCCCGCCGCTCGTACTTCCAGTTACAAGAAAGCAGAGATATCCCATACATGGTGAACGCCTCGGCGAGGTCACGCATGTTGAACCGGAGGGCGATGCCAGCAAGCCTCCACGCCTGTTGTTCATCGCCGGACCGAGGCGTCACATCCGGATAGCGGCTGAATGATATCGGCTCTCCCCGGCTTCGAAGGCCGCTCGTGCTCGTCACAATGTGATAGAACCACCGCCGTGTCCAGCCAGACTCCCACTTTCCCACATAGCCAACGCGGGGAACAAGTGCGAGCAATCCGTCCTCAGCACGAAGTCCACGCTACCAAAGTTTGAGTACGCCTCCCCTTCCATTTTCTTTGGTTGGCACCGTGTGTCATATAGGATGGCGAACAACTCGGCACTGGGACG
This sequence comes from Dendrocalamus latiflorus, assembly GCA_017311315.1. Classification (NCBI taxonomy): domain Eukaryota; kingdom Viridiplantae; phylum Streptophyta; class Magnoliopsida; order Poales; family Poaceae; genus Dendrocalamus; species Dendrocalamus latiflorus. The sequence continues at coordinate 7,845,311 of CM029675.1, forward strand.
GGTACCTTCCGTCCGCTTCGCCCAAGTAAAGATGGCCAACCGAACGATCGCGGTCGGAGTCAGCTGCGCCAGCTCCAACCCATAGGCTCGCAGCACTTCGCGAACAAAGAATGTCACCGGGATTCGGAGCCCAGCATCGAAGAACGCCACGAAGACGATCGCCTCCAATTCGCCCGATTTCGGCTCCGTTTCGTCAGGCCCGGGCAAACGAGCCCCGGCATGGTCCTCCAGCTTCTTCTCCCGAAGAAGGGTTTGGAGAGTCCCCTCCGTGACGCGACTCTGCCCCAGCACACGGGAGCAGCGGCCTTTTGACTTCTTCATGGCATCCCAACGATGGTTGGATTGCCTTTTGTCGTGCAGAACCAGGCGATACTCCGCCGGTGGCGGCGTCAGGCAGCGCTGGCTCGACCAGGCGCTCTCGCTAAGATGGCGCACAGGATCGTCACGGGCGGCACCCCTGTCAGCTGGGAGGTCGTCACGCGCAGCCATTCCTCTCTCCCCACTGCGGTGACGAGCAGGAATGGATGCGAAAGTAGCAGCAGGATGCGCAAGAAAACGGAAAGGAACGCGCAAGCACAAGCAAGCAGGCAGCCAAGGGTAGCGTTTGCATGAACACAATTATGACTTATAAAGTCCCCCGTCTCCCCCGCAAGCAGAAGATCGAATGGTAGAATTACAATGGTTCGGCTACCCACGATCGGGCAGTGCAACCGCTGACAACCGCGGCAGGCGGCGGTAGGTGGGCGATCAGCGCGTAATGCGCCAATACATTCATGCCGCGTGGCCACTTTCCCTGGGGAAGAGGCGAACGGCCGTGGTCGCATGACCGCTGGCATCCCATGACGCTCCAATCACAGCCTGCCGCGTACCCCCACCCAGCGCAGAGCAGATAGAGCAGCCACGACAGCCTGCCTTTGACAAGGGCGCGCGATTCCAGGCGTCATTAAAGCACACTACCAGGCCACACAACCACCTCTCCGCGCTGCCGTTACATCACCCAGAGCACCTCCCGAGACTCGGCCTGCCCGGTGTCTTCGACCTCGAGGCCGCGCAGCTCCGGGAGCGGAAGACACGACCCTCGCACCATAAGCACGAACGAAAGCGTATCCAGGTCATCGAGGGTCATAGCCCAATGGGACGGAGGGGGCCAAAGGGCTCAACGGCATGGCTTCAGCCCGTGAAACCCTTCACCATGAGAGACTCCTGTTGTAGGGGTGACCCCCACCTAAGCCCAGTAGGCCTGATAAAAGGATGTAAGGCCCAAAATAGGACATGTGTAATGACATAAGTACCCCTGAGGGGAATACTCACGTGTAAGGGCATAATTGTAAAAGTGCTCCCCATGTGGATATATATATATAACACAGGCCATGGGGAGACACGGCAGGCCATTCACTCACCTAACTCTACTACTATACTCTCTCTCTCTGTTTGGTCTGTAATCACAACACATAGGTTTGCTAAAAACAAATACTATGCCGTGTTAGCAAAAATAATATAAATACAGCTAAATACCCTGAGCAAGCATTCATTAGCAACCCCAAGATTTAAGACCATTTCTTTTATATCTTTTTGTACTCGTCATTTGTATTTTATTGCAATGTTTATGTTGGAATTATTAATCAAGGATATAATTAACAAAAAAATTTATGTAAATGTATTCATTCAGGAAGTAATGGACCTGCAACACCTTATTTCTTTATCACTCATTTTCAATTAAATTTAACCAACTTGTCTCTAATGATGTAAAGACGGGTAGCCACCCATTTCCCATCATCAGATGTATTACATACAGTTCTTTACTTACACCCATATGTGATAATATTTGAACTTACCCGCTCTCATCGAATTTGAATTTCTTGCTTATCTTGCTAGATTTGCTCTTTAAAATAGAAAACTCGGTTGTTCTTCCCCTCGTCTCCTCTTCTCTCTTCTCACTTCTCCTCCTCCAGTCCTTTCCTCATCTCCTCTTCTCTCTTCTCACTACTCCTCTGCTTCTCTTCGTCAAAATTTCCCTCAAAAATAGAAGGCTCGATCGGCTCTTCTTCTCCTTATCTCCTCTTCTCTCTTCTCACATCTCCTCTCCTTTCCCCACCTCTTCTTCAATCGCATCTATTTGATTTTGTTATAACTTGGATGCCCAAAAATTGGTTAAGTCTAGATTTTTACTATGGCTTAGATGCCCAAAAATTGGTTAAGTCTAGATTTTTACTGTGGCTTAGATGCCCAAAAATTTGGCTAAGCCTGGATTTTTACCGTAGTTTGGATGCCCAAATTTTGGCTAACTATACATCTTTACCATTGCTTGAATGTCAAAAATTTGGCTAAGTCTGCATTTTTACCATGGTTTGGATACTCAAAATTTAGTTAAGTCTTTATTTTTACCGTGGCTTGGATGCCCAAATATTTGGGATTCCATGTACCATGGCTTAGATGGCCAAAATCCAAACCATGGTAAAATTAAGGCTTAGCCAAAATTTTGAGCATCCAAGCAATGGTAAAAATTACCTATATTTTTAGCTCTGGTACAGCTATTACAGAAGATTTTAGCAAGAACCATCTGTGATAACGGACAATTATAGACGGTTCGAGTTTTAAATCGTTTGTGATAACGGACAATCACAGATGGTTCTAGTTTGGAACCGTCTATGATACAGTTTTCACAGATGGTTTTAGTTTTGAACCGTCCGTGATATGGTTTTCACAGATGGTTCAAAAACTATCTGTGATAACCCCTATTATCACTAAACCATTAAGTCAGACGGTTTCGAACCATTTGTGATGACCTTTTTTTATAGTAGCGATGAGAGAAATGAAATAGCAGCTACGTACATACTAGGCATTCTACCAAATATTTGGCACAGGGATGGTTAGCTAGGTACATGATACCGAAAAGAACTCAGGTTAATCTTTTGAGGTCTTCTAGGATAGAGTAGTAGATGAAACTCATCAGGTAGCCTCAAGGATCCACTACTACAGAAAACCTTATTACAGACGGTTCAGAAACGTCATCACAAACGGTTTTGTGAGCCGTCTGAATTTATGGATCAATAATGATACGAGCTCATCACAGACGGCTTTCGAAACGTCTGTGGTGCAAATATCACAGACGGTTTTTAACTAAAACCGTTTGTGATAGTTATAATCACAGACGGTTTTTAGTCACAAACTGTCTAGGATTTATAAATATCACAGATGGTTTAAAAACCGTCTGTGATTTATAAATATCACAAACGGTTTTAGTTAAAAATCGTTTGTGATACTCTCTTCTACCCCTAAACGTATTTATGTTTATTGGCTAGCCTCAACAAATGCTAGCCATGCCCTCTGAAACAAGCAGATCAACCTGTACATGTATACATCCAATTCACATCTCAATTCATTTAACAAACATAAAATATCCATTTTGCAAATCAATTAATTGAAATGAAATAAAATATCCATTAACAAATACAAAATTACAATCAATGTCAATATCTTATCCCAAACAAAAAATTATTGTACGTTGTGGAACTCTCCATTTGAATTTACGACTTTGGACATCAAAAAGAACGTGCACTGTCCTCGAATTTGTGCAAGGTCCGGCTGTTTCAATGCAGTTGTAGAGATGGGCGCAGCCTGTCGATAGGAATATCAATGTGCATACATATATAACCTGATAAATATGGGAAGATTGACAAACCTTAGAATTGGTGATCTTCGAGGAATCGAGGAGTAGTCTCGTATGGTGGCAAACGTAGAATCCACACGTGTTGCCCGGCGGCTGCTAGTGGCATTGCAAAAAATAGAATGTGTTAATTCAAGAGGCGTTACTACCAAGTGTTGTATGGGATTAATTAATGTGTACTAGCGAATACCCAAAAATTTTGAACATGTTGCAAGGGCTTGGCCCCTTCCGTCGAGCCACGGGTCTGTGCAACGTACATGGCGAACGACCTTCGTGATTCAAAAAAGTTAGCCTAGTCATTTGAAAGGAAAGAAAGAGTACAATATTGTTATGTATGGAGAAAATATACTTACCTATCGAGTAATTGGGCGATACTGTGTACTTGGATTTGTTCTTACTTAAAGAATCAAGGTATATTGTCTTGTTCTATTTTGGTATAATTACAATTAAAATCCAATGGAACCACTCATTGTATGGCATAAGAACAAATTCCTTATCGCGGTGATCCAGCAGTGTACTCTGGCCTGACAGGTTACTAAGGGCAGGATAATCATTTATGGTGCAGAACAATAAGGAGCGCAAAGTGAAGTCCTCTTGTTTGTATGCATCCTATACCTGTACCCCTTCGTTCCATAGTACTTGTAGATCTTCCACCAACGGTGCTAGGTACACATCAATATCATTCCCAGGTTGCTTTGGCCCTTGGATAAGTATCGACAGCAAAATATACTTGTCGTGGCTACAGGCCAAACAGTAGAGAAGGGGACTAGTCGAAGAGGAAGAGGGAGTCAGATCTGTGGGATGGTTGGTGAGAATGGGAGGATGTCCCTCCTTTGCCCCTCCTGGGGGTTTATATATATGAGTGGGGTAGAATGGGAAATCCCCATTCTACCCCTTAGTACTTACAAGGGATGAGAGCACATTGGTATATTTACACTGGTATATTCCTCTACACTATTGGGCCTATTACATGTTGGATTAGTTGCCGGCCCAGTCACGGGGGGTTGGACCACCCCCACAACAGTACTCCCTCGACAGCAAGCGCTGAGGTCCCGATGGGCGAGCTGACGTGATCAACCATCCCAGCCCCCCGTTCCCCGACAGCAAGCGCGAGGGTGGCTTGCAGACCCCAGAGGCAATGCCTACGACGAGATCAGTAAACTCCTACGCTGAATCCCGCACTATCCCACCGAGGCGATGCCTACGAGGCGGACAGCGGAGTCGAGTGCCGGAGCCGTGCCATCCCGCTGAGGCGATGCCTACAAGGAGGACGGCGTAGTTGAGCGCCGAAGACGTGCCGTCCCGTCGAGGCGATGCCTTCAAGGCGGACGGCGGAGTCGAGAGCCGAAGACGCGCCGTCCCGCCGAGGCGATGCCTTCGAGGCGGACGGGGGAGTCGAGCGCCGAAGACGTGCCGTCCCGCCGTGGCGATGCCTTCGAGGCGGACGGCGGAGCCGAGCGCCGAAGACGTGCCGTCCCGCCGAGGCGATGCCTTCGAGGCGGACGGCGGAGTCCTACACCGGAGCTGTGTCATCCCGCCAAGGCGGGCCGTTCCCCTACCTCCAACAACTCGCGCCCGCGGAAAGTGGGCGCTTGCATCGTAGGCCGAGGGCGCTACGCACACAGAGGCAGGGAGGCGATACCGCCGTTCCCCTACCTTCAAAAAGAGTGCCCGTGGAAAGCGGGCGCTTGCGGCGTAGGCCGAGGGCGCTACGCACACAGAGGTAGGGAGGCGACACCGCCGTTCCCCTACCTTCAAAAAGAGTGCCCGCAGAAAGCGGGCGCTTGCGGCGTAGGCCGAGGGCGCTACGCACACAGAGGCAGGGAGGCGACACCGCGGTTCCCCTACCTTCAAAAAGAGTGCCCGTGGAAAGTGGGCGCTTGCGGCGCAGGCCGAGGGCGCTACGCACACAGAGGCAGGGAGGCGACACCGCCGTTCCCCTACCTTCAAAAAGAGTGCCCGTGGAAAGTGGGCGCTTGCGGCGCACGCTGAGGGCGCTACGCACACAGAGGCAGGGAGGCGACACCGCCGTTCCCCTACCTTCAAAAAGAGTGCCCGCGGAAAGCGGGCGCTTGCGGCGTAGGCCGAGGGCGCTACGCACACAGAGGCAGGGAGGCGACACCGCCGTTCCCCTACCTTCAAAAAGAGTGCCCGCGGAAAGCGGGCGCTTGCGACGTAGGCCGAGGGCGCTACGCACACAGAGGCAGGGAGGCGACACCGCCGTTCCCCTACCTTCAAAAAGAGTGCCCGCGGAAAGCGGGCGCTTGCGGCGTAGGCTGAGGGCGCTACGCACACAGAGGCAGGGAGGCGACACTGCCGTTCCCCTACCTTCAAAAAGAGTGTGCGCACTCCCTGGTGCAGCACGCGCGAATGCACGATATCCTGGTGGTGCGTTGCTAACGCGATGCACTCCCTGGTGTGTCGGCCATCGTACAGTTTTTATACTCCGTAGAGTGCGTGGGATCAACATCCACGTCTATTTATACTCCGGAGAGTACGCATAAGGACAATGTGCATGCGTGCGCAGCATGCGTGTCTTGTTTATACTCTGTAGAGTGCGAAGGGACAACATCCGCGTCTTGTTTATACTCCGTAGAGTGCGTGCGGAGGCGAACCTCGCGCTACGTCTGATTTAGAGTCCGTAGACTGCGCGCGGAGGCAAGCCTTCGCGCGTTGCGGGCGGTGAAGGTGCGTGCGGAGGCGGACCTCGTGCTACGTCTTATTTATACTCCGTAGAGTGCGCGCGAGGGCATCCCCCCGCTGCGTTTTATTTATACTCCGTAGAGTGCGTGCGGAGGCGGACCTCGACGCTACGTCTTATTTAGAGTCCGTAGACTGCGCGCGGAGGCAAGCCTCCGCGCGTTGCGGGCGGTGAGGGTGCGTGCAGAGGCGGACCTCGACGCTACATCTTATTTATACTCCGTAGAGTATGCCAAGGCACAAGGCCGTCATGCGATTTAAATCAAAAAGAGAGCCAAAATAGGGGCATCAAAGAAATGGCCGAAGACTTGTGACAACAAAATGCTCCAGAACACAGTACCAAAAAAGCGTTTGATACTACGATAGCCCAGAACAAGTTAAAACCGGAGAAGCAAATACGGCCAAATCAATTGAGCTGCTATTAAAGCCTCACATGTAGTCACATGCAGTGCGTACCGGGCTGGACGGTGGCGACGTGGAGTGGACTCCGCAGGTGTGGAGACCCTGGCTGCGCGGAGCTAGCGGAGGCTTCGTTGCGAGGCGCGGAGGCGACGCCATGAGTCAAATGCTCTGGTTGCGACCGCCCATGCATGCATTGCTGTATGAGTTTGCTTGCTCTCTGCATGTCCCCATGCATGCGTCGAAGCCGAGGCAGAGTGGCGCTAGCAGGCCGGCGAAACCGTCGCAGAGTTGGATGAAGGCCGATGAGGATTATCCGGAGCCGATGTGGTTGGGCGACCGCGATGGCGACGCCGGCCGAGACGCCTCTGGGCGCCTTGATGTTTACGCGGCTGTGCCATGCACCCATACGAGCAATGCATGCCTTGCCACTTGCTACGTGCATGCGCCATGCAAATGCATGAGCAATGCCTGCATTGCCGCCTGCTCCGTTCTTGCGCGCGGTGATGGCCGAGAATCCTCTGCAGCGCAAGGACGGGCGAGTCGGAGTTGGTCTTCGGCAACGCGGAGATGAGCGTAGCCGAAGCTGGTCTTCGGTCCGTGCGAAGGTCTTGGGAGCCCCGGACTCCGCGCGGACAGACTTTGTCGGTGCGGGAGCGGAGGCCATCACTTGGACGGATCTCGCCGGCGCGAACTTCATCTGAGGTCTTCCACAGAGCGGAGTCCACGGTGAGCCACGGAGGCGTGTGGGGCAGGGCGTCGAGCTTCCGCTTGGCGAGGTGTGCATGCACGGACGGATGTCTCCGACGGGGAGCGAAGTCTCAGCGTAGGCTGTGGCTCGGCTTCCGCGCGGAGGCTCGACGAAGGGCGAAGCCTCAGCGTAGGCTGTAGCTCGGCTGCCGCGCAGAGGCTCGACGGAGGGTGAAGTCTCAGCGTAGGCTGTGGCTCAGCTGCCGCACGGAGGCTCGACGAAGTGCGAAGTCCGGCGTCGAGCTCCCGCTTGGCGAGGTGTGCATGCGTGGACGGATGTCTCCGACGGGGAGTGAAGTCTCAGCGTAGGCTGTGGCTTGGCTGCCGCGCGGAGGCTCGACGAAGTGCGAAGTCCCGGCTGCCGTGCGGAGGCTCAACGGAGGGCGGAGTCTCGTCATAGGCTATAGAGCGGACTGGAGACTCTGCCCAGCCGTGTGTCTCCGCCAACTTCGCGGAGTACACGTACCCCGCCCGCTTCATCTCCGCCAACTCATCGTGCCAGCTTTATCTCCGCCGGCTTCGCGGAGTACACGCACTCCGCCGGCTTCAGCAGTGACATGATCGCTCGCCCGCTTAGCCAGATGCCACCGCACTCGGAGAGGCTCAAAGTATGCATGCGCCCTGCAGACTCGCGGAGTCTCGACGTTGTGCGGAGACTCGGTGCGAAGGCCCGACACGGAGGCTCGACGTCGCGCGGAGCCGAGGTCGGAGGCCGATGAGGGCGCGTGGGGCCAGGGGAGACCGTTGTAGCACTGGCCGCCGTAGTGTACACGCCATGTACTTGTACGCAGGGCCGCTGCCGCCGAGGATGGACGCGAGCGTCCGCTCGGAGTCGATGTCGCCAAGCTTGCCGACGGACTTGCTAAGACCCACCATCGGCAGCGCGAAGGCGAGCGGAGGTCGAAGACGGGCGCGTAGACGATGCTGCTGGTGGCCAACGCAGATTCATTGCTAGCTGAATCCCATGTGCTCCTTTCCCTGCAGTATTTCTGTTGTCGTGGCGTCGCGGGCGGACGCATGCGTGGGCAGCACGGATGACGCGGCCGGAGGCGAGGCCTACGTGCGGCGCCGAGCGCCAGCCGTCCGTCTGGGTCCTGGAGCTCGTCCCCGCGCTCGGAGAGGTACGCGCCGAGGGCTCATCCTTGTGCTCTGAGAGGTACACGCGGGGGCCGGTGGCGTCGGAGTGGAGGGAGCGCTATACGGAGGTGAAGGCTCCGAAGAGAAGTCTTGGTGCCTTCACGTATTACTCATGCATCCCCCTTGCCGGATGGATATTAGCTAATGCAAGGCTGCATGCATGCAATCATGCCTTCTGCGACCGCTAGCAAATGCAAAGTGGGAAATATGGATGCTGTATGCAAGCTGGTACATGCACTTATTGCATATAGTACAAGTAATAATGAGATGCTATCATTGAACGCATGCAGGTTACTCAGGAATGCACTGGCTTCACGCAAGCACTCGGGGGTACCATCCCTCTGGCTCATGATATATGCTAGTGTAAAACCAGCGAGGCCCCATAAAACTAAGCCACGCTGAATGATGCGGATCCACCTAGCAAGCTAGTTGAACCCCATTGCTTTGGCCCTGATCTTTCACGATACGCCTTGTTGGATGCCCTCTCCAAGATGAGCCTTCTCCCACGCACACGCAGCACATTAACGAAGGGTAGAGAAACCGAAGTTTCAATGAGTAGAATCCAACACGACAATTGGATTCAACACACCAAGAGCAATTCCTCGATGGAAATCTCAAGAACACGCCAACAATGGCCACCAAACCATGGTGATTTTCGGGTTTCTATTTCTCAAATCATAACCTAAGTTACAATGGGGCTAAGGCCCTGGCATTATATTGGTGCACAATGCACGGCCTTGATTACAACTCATGCACTACTTGGCCTAAGGCCGAAACAAACTCCAATACGAACTAAAAAGGAAATACCTAAACTGCTACCTCTGGTTTCTCTCTCAATTTGCGACTTGACCGTGAGGATTCCGTGGCTGGAACCTCATCTATTATGTGGGGCTTCAAAATAGCTTTCCAACGAGTCCAAGAACGCCCAAATCGGACTCCGTTTGTGAAAGTTATGGACGTTTTAGTATCGGTCTTGCCAGCTGTCCCAATCCGAGTCCGAATCGGTTTCAAATCTTTATATGTTTTGTTTTCTTATTCAAGGGGATTCCAAATCCGTTTGGAACCTGAAAAGGAGTCCTTCTCAATCTTTGGAACCTGAAAAGGAGTCACCGTTCCCCTACCTTCAAAAACTCTGCCCGCGGAGGGCGGGCGTGAGCGGCGTAGGCTGAGGGCACTACGCACGCGGCCCTATCTTCAAAAACGGTGCCCACGGAGAGCGGGCGTGAGCAGCGTAGGTCGAGGGCACTACGCACGCAAAGGAAGGGAGGCAAAACTGTCATTCCCCTACCTTCAAAATAGCGCCCGCGGAAGGCGGGCACTTGCAGCGTAGGCTGGGGTCGCTATATACGCAGAGGTAGGGAGGCGAGACTACCGTTCCCCTACCTTCAAAAACGGTGCCCACGGAGAGCGGGCGCGAGCGGCGTAGGCCGAGGGCGCTATGCACGCAGAGGCAGGGAGGTGAAACTGCTGTTCCCCTACCTTCAAAAATAGCGCCCGCAGAGGGCGGGCGCTTGCAGCGTAGGCCGGGGGTGCTACGTACGCAGAGGTAGGGAGGCAAGACTGCCATTCCCCTACCTTCAAAAATGGTGCCTGCGAAGGGCGGGCGCGAGCGGCGTACGCCGAGGGCACTACGCACGCAGAGGCACGGAGGCGAAACTGCCATTCCCCTACCTTCAAAAATAGTGCCCACGTAGAGCGGGCACGAGCGGCGTAGGCCGAGGGCGCTACGCATGCAGAGGTAGGGAGGCGAAACTACCCCTACCTTCAAAAACGGTGCCCGTGGAGAGCGGGCGCGAGCGGCATAGTGCCTTTACGCACGCAGAGGCAGCGCGTGAAGGCGCGATATCCAGGTGGTGCGGTGCTAGAGCGATACACTCCCTAGCGCAACGTGTGCGAATGCGCAATATCCAAGTGGTGCGCTGCTAAAGTGAGGCACTCCCTAGTGTCTCAGCCATCATGCGATTTTTATACTCCGTACAGTGCGCGCGGAGGCCGCGCGTCTTATTTATACTCCGTAGAGTGCGCAGAGACCGCGTGTCTTATTTATACTCCGTAGAGTGCACGCGGAGGCGTCCCCCCACGTGTCTTATTTATACTCTGTAGAGTTGCCCGGGGCGACTAAGGTCCCGGCGCTTTATACTCCACAGAGTATGTCGAGGCGCGAGGCAATCATGTGATTTCTTTATACTCCGTAGAGTTGCCAGGGCGACTAAGGTCCCGGCGCTTTATACTCTGCAGAGTACGCCGAGGTGTGAGGCCATCATGTGATTTCTTTATACTCCGTAGAGTGGCTCGGGACGACAAGTTCCTGACGCTTTATACTCCGCGGAGGCTAGAAGCCCAACTTCAAATGTGCATAACTTTCATATACGGTGTCCGTTTGAGATCCATGATTACTCGATGGAAACCTTTTCTCGTCCTCTTTCCAATGGATCTAGCCTCATTTCCAAATTCCTACTGTGCTTGCTTCAATCACTCAAAGAATGTGCTGCGTCACCTGTTTGGATCAAATTGGGCCTTGTAATGTTTGGGCCCAAAGGGGAGGTGCCCCCCTCCTAGGCCCATACTGTTCACGGGGTTACTGTTTATGTGAATAGTACCGTAAATAGTACCACCTTTTTTTCCTTAGTTTTGTGCGGCTTTCCCACCCCTATATAAGGAGGCTGCACCCTTCTAGCTTTCTGGGATTTCGTTTGATTAGTTTTTCCATGGTGAAAACTTTTGTTCTTTGCTTGTGTCGACTAGACCAACCGTAAAGAACCTATGTGGAATCCCACCTTTTTTAACTCAATTTATATATTTGCAATTTCAGATTGCTTTTATCTTGTTCTTGCGTGTTCTTCGATTGCATGCAGGAATAGACCTTCGTGGTCAGGTCAACCGCGTTCTTGGCACGGTTGATAATGACTTGGGTGTGGTTCAGCGATTGCTAAGGCGCAAGTGACATCGTACGGTTGTAGTCGGATCGCAAGAGTCACCTCCACCAAAATCGATAGTTACCATCCTATCGGAAGATCGAGACCCCATCGCCTCATCAGTTGGTATCAGAGCTTCAGGTTGACCGGTAGAAATGTTTTGTATCCCTAGTTAGTAGATTGATTTTTATTTCCCATAGTCCAGAAAAATTGCCCCACAAAAAGAGTTATTCCCGCTGTCCAAGCCCCGTTGTGCCTTCCAATCTGTTAGTTTTGGTTTGCTAAATTGAATTTGTGTTCGTCTTAGTATTGTCTAGTTGCTGGTCATATCTTTATTTCTATAAAAATCCAAACAAAAAAATTCCCCCACCACAAACCCTAATTCCAATTCGGCTGATTTTTCCTTTCTCTGTAGCCGCCACCAAAAAAAGCCATAACTTTTGATTCCGTGATCCTTTTTGAGTGAGACCACTGCCATTAGATTCATAACATCATTATATATCTTCCTGTAAAATTTCTCTTCAATCCAGTATGGCAGTAAAAGGATATCTGCGGTGCAAGTTGACCTAAAATTCCAGATTGAATCTGCAACCGTCGGCAGTTAGAATTTTGTGCAAATTTTTCGGTCGGTTTCCAGAACTTGGCCCCAACACAAAAGTTGTGGAAAGAGTCATCAGAAAACGGAGAAAAAAAGAATCATTAAAAAAGGCAACTGAAAAAGGTTACGGATGAAATACTGATGTGTTGTCCAGTGGACAGAAATCTTCAGTTTTCAAGTTTGGGGTCAATCCTTGTGTTCTTCCATTCCAGGTTGCATTCGATTGAATTATCTTGTATTTACCACTCCCATACATTGCCATACACTTATTTTAGGACCTGTTTGGAACAGAGGAATTTCACAGGAATTTTGCAGGAATTTTGCAGGAAACAGTTCAATTCCCGCAGGAATCGGGAAAAATTCCCGCATTCCAAACAGGGCCTTAGCCTTCTTCCATCTTTGGTTGATCAGCAACATAGGCTAAGTGCTAGATACGAACTATAATTCAATTCTGTGCAATTTCTGAAATTAATTGATTGTTTTCCTTTGCTACAAAATACATAGCCTATCCAAGCTCCACTTTTCTACTAACCGAACAGGTCTTGCTGTACCTTGCAATCGCTTTACTCATCACTTGAGTTAGATTTATCACGAACCAGCCACCAGTTGCACCACCTGTTTGCTTCGGTAAGAACTTGTAAGAATTTGGTAAGAGCTTGAGAGATGCGTGACTTGATTTGAGCCTCCATATCCTAGTAGTTGATAGGAACATTTACTTGTGATTTGTTTCCTTATTTTCTACTAACAATGACAGGCTTGAGAATATTGGTAAATTATGATGTCATCGCGGGCAGATTTGAACTCGAAGGGAAACAATTACCGGTATATATCTTGCCTCTCACCGCTGAGAGTACGTCGTCGGACTACTTCTTGTGGGTTACTATGTTGGATAGCTATTTTGAAAAACAGGATCTTGATCCTATTGAGAAGATGAGCATGGCAAGGACGGTGTTGATTGGTGATGTTCAATATTGGTGGTCAAATCTCGAGTTTCACTATATATACACATTGGAGGAGTTGAAAAAGAAATTGCGACATTGTTTTGTACCTCCAGCACCAACGGTCACAAGCGAGGTGCAACCTGAAGTAACTGAAAATATTGATATTGTTTTGGTTCCTATTCCATCTACAGATACCACCGAGATACTTGAAGAGGTGAAGAGATTATGGTGTAGAAAATCAATTTCTTGTATATCGAATATGCATAACTTGCGATCACATGGATGAATTGAAACTTACTGTTTGAGATAACAATTCTTGTATGCTGAATCATGTTCAATGTGAGAGGGAAGTAAAATTTAGTATTGATCCAATGCCTATGTGTTCATCTCTTTTTGCATCATCTAGTATGGACAATCTGAATAAAGATGATGAATTATGGAAGAACATACAAATCTCTTCACCCTTGCTGGATAAATTTGCTATTGCTCCATTGAGATATGATTATATGGATGAACTTTGCTTAATTCCAAAAGTTGTAGCTTTGTCCATATGTGCCACTACTGCAAGTTTACAACTTCAGATATTTCAATTGCATAAATGCTTCACTTACATTTGCAAATCTAGTTGCAATAATTGCTGTGTGAGAAATTTTAATTTGGTCATTGACATATATGACTACTATTGGGTTAATGATACGATGAGCTTCTATGATTGCTGCAATTTTATAATATTAATTGTGCAACAACGAAGAATTGTTAAAACGGATGACATATACATATACCATGCATACACCTTGGCTTCTTTGTTACCATACTTTCAACTTATCAAAAGCCGAGGACGGCTTTGTTTTCATGAAGGAGAGGATGATGAGGACACGACCCCTATGGATACAACCATATTTGCTATGCTTGTTGTTCCAATTACAAGAGCTCCTACGCATCACTTAAATTATAAGGTGTAGGACCGAAATGGCAACAGGGTGGTGAATGATGCCTTAAGGCCACCCCGAGTATCCACTCAAAGATCTTCTCTGATAGCTATAAAAGCTATGAAGAAAGAAAACTCTTGTTCACTTGAAATCACACAACAGAGCGCAAACCAATCAAATCAGGGCAGAAAAGCCAATTTGAAAAAGAGAACAAATGCTTTACTGAACAGACAAAAATGTTCACCAAAACATAGCATTTGCCTTTACTCGGACAGCTCTTAGCAAATTAAGAAAGGCCTCAAGAGGTGAACATGGCCTGCTGTCCAAAACAGCCAAGAACAAGAGTGAAACAGTAAGAAGGAGGAATCTGCCGACAACAGAGAGAGCTCACTGACATGCGTCATTTTTATATATATTTACTCGTCTTTTTACCCCATTATTTGTCACATTTTGGGACCATTTATCATCATTTACACGCTTTTCCATATTTAATTGCTCGAAATGGACCTTTTTACGTTTTTTATTATTTTCCCGCAGGCCGGCGCGAACGAGGCGCATAAACAACAAATTTGGCTTTCCGGGACTGTTTCGTATAGATGTGCGCATCGTCACGAATGCGTAGGACCAAACCGCGATGAAAACGGAGTTCCGGAGGTCTAAATCAGAAGAAAACACTAAAGGGGAAGGACTCGGTTGCAATTCCCAGAAACTTTGAGGACTAATTCGCAAAACAGCCAAAATTCCCCACCGGCTACAAACCCTAGCCGCCGCCTGCGGGGAGAGCTAAGCCCGGCATTTCTATCTTCTTCCACCTCTTGCTTCTCTTCCCCCTCCCTCACTTCTTCATTGCCGGCGCCGGCGAGGCCGGGTCAAACTCGCCGTGCGCCACCTCTCTCCACCTGCTCCCCTTCTCCATCCGCCGCTCTTCCTTCTCTTCCGGCGCGCCACCGCACCACCGCTCCTCCTCTGCCGCGCCACCATCTCCACCGCCTCCCTTCTCCATCTTGCCAACACCACCGTCGTCTCCTCAGCTTGGTCGCCACCTCTCTCCGCCCGCTCCCCTTCGCCAGATCCGCCTCCCTTCTCCACTCTCTTCTTCTTCGCCACCCTACTCAACCGCGCCTCCCTTCTCGGCTACTTCTCCACCCGCCGCTCAACTCTTCCGTTGCGCCGCCTCCCTTCTCCGGCGCTCCTCCATCGCATCACCCCACTCCACCGCGCCTCCTCTTTGCCCCATCTCGGCACCGCCGCAGCACCTCACTTCCGGCCGTTGCTCTCCCTCCACATCCTCTGCTCCGGTGCCGACGGCCACCCACCACATCGCCTCCACTGCTCCCTCCGTGCGCCGACACCGACGGCCGGATCGGCTACCACCACCCCGACGGTCCTTGGCGCCGCCTTCCACTGCTCCCTCCATGCGCCGACACCGACGACGACCTCTTCACCGACCCCTCCAGATCCACAGCGACATCTACCGTCTGCTTCACCTTCTCCCCCCCCCCTCGGTTTACCTCTAATTCTTCTCCCTCTCTCTTTAATCTCTTTCGTTCATTGCTCAAATTAACGCACATTAATTTCTGTGATGTATGCGAACTGTGATGGATGCTTGTCATTTTGCTATGTTAATTTGTTCCAGAATTACTTTATGTTAATGTTGCCGTTAGCCTAATTCTAGAATTTGTGTGTCATTGTGATATATGTGAATGTGATCAGTGGAGATGCCTTGTTCTGTCATTGTGATATATGTGGATGTGCAATAGTGGATGAGAGTTTGTTATCTTTTAATATGTTAGTTTGTGTCGTTCAAATTTAATAGTACTTGTGTTATGTTCTTAGTTTTTGTGGTCATATGTTATTCTCATTGTTTGTTAAATGCCATTGTCAGTAGTAGTTTTATGTGTTTGTCTTGTTGTCCTGTGCGGATTAGCGAGCCGACGACCGTTCCCCTCCTTGTGCTGTCTCGACCTTCCACTTGCTGTCTCGACTCCTCTTTTCTTCTTTCTGCGGGTTGTCGATAGTGAGGTCGAGCGATCGTTCGTAGTTTTGTGCTTGTGTTGTCCCGCCATCGTCGTCTAGTTAGCTGTCGACCGTCTTCCTCCTCTTTCTCTCTCGACTCCCTCCTTGCTTCTAGACTTCCCCTGTGCTTCTCGACTCTCTCTTTCTGTCTCGCAGTCGATAGTTAGTTAGATCATCGGTCGGTAGTCGTGTTCGTTCGTGTGGTCGTCAGTGTCGTTCGTGCGTTGATTGTGTAGTTAGTCGTCGTGTTGTTTGTTCGGTCGTATGACGTCCATTCGTACGGTCGTTCATCCCGTCGTTGTTTAGTTCGTTGGATTGTTTAGTTCATTCGTCGTTTCATCTTTGCGAGTTAGAATTCGCTCGGTAGTTTAGTTTTCCTCCAGTTTTGCTTGACCTAGCTTTAGCTGAGCATCGGTAGCCTCAGTCTAGTCCCTGTGGAGAACACGACACTCGCCGCTATTTAAGTGGCAACCCGTGCACTTGCGGGTGTGCTATTTTTGCACGATCACTCACATGCAGCTGAGCACAATCTTTAACCAATCCTACAAGCTGCTGACTGAAACTTGATGCTCGGCAAAAGAAAACAGCAGGAATTACTTCTTTGTCGACAACTAGAAAAAAGGAGAGAAGAAACCGAAAGAGCAAACTAAAAAGCAAACTGAAAGCAAAAAACGAAAGTAGAATGGAAGTGAAGACTAGTGCTGCAGCCGAAAAGGAGTTGGCCTGTAGGGACTAAACCGAGAACAGCAAACTGCATAAACTGGTACCACTGCATACTGCACATGGATCAGAGAACTGAAAAAGGGGACTGCACACGCATTCAAACTGCAGATCCAAAACCGACAAGAGAAGAATCAGACCTCTGAGACAAAGCCAACTAAAGCAAAAGAAGAACCAAGAAAGGCATAGATTAGGGACTGCAAAGATAGACAAAAAGAAGGAAATCAGCTTTAAAAGAAATGCAATCCTAAGGAGAAGGAGGACAGACAGCAGGCTGCAGTTGAATTTCATAGAAGTATTGAGGTAGCCGAAAATAAAGAAACTTATGAACACTTGCTCCTCTCCTCTGGCCAAAAGATTAAGACTATAAACCAAATAGGCGAAGGGCTCCAGAAACAGGGAAATTCAAACAAAAGTCAAATGGAAACAGAGAAATGAACTTTTGTCGAAAGGTAAACTGCAAGAGGAGCAAAATCCAAATTGCTTGAACATCATGAACTTTTGAGCTTGTGGCTTTTCAAACATAACAGAGAACCCTTTCTAAATGAAAACACACAAACCAAATCACTTTTTCAACAAGGAAATCAAGAAACCAAACTTCCTCTGCCTTCACAAACAGTAAACCCTAGAATTATTCAAAACAGAGGAAGATGAGAGACGTAAGAGATTTCAGAGAGGAGTGCATCTAAAAAGATTTGCTCTCGAGTATCTACTAGCCAAGTGGCCTAGATAATCTACCCAGTTTAGAGCATAAAAGATCTACAGCCATTCGATCAACACCTCCAAACAAACGAGCAAAACAGAGAAGAAATGAGAACTGAACCGAAGCAAGAAATAAGAACCCGAAGCACAGAGAAACACAAGAAAACAAAACAACTCAAACACATGATTTCTTAACTCGAGACAAAGACATGAATGATTAATATGAGTGAAAGATTACATCCAGTTCATGCCCAATCTTTCCTCCCAAAGGAACACATGCGACAAAGCGAAAACACATACACCAACTTTCATACACACACAGACATGGACAAGCATTGCTCTGCCCAACCACTCCTCAAAAAGAAAAGACTCACACAACATAGAGAGCAAGCCCTCACCAAAACCTGAGAGACCATGTGGAGGTGACCACATGTTTATGATGAGTAATTGACAAGTTTGTTGCAAAGATTGAGTTTGGTTTGAGTGATTTGTGCCAGGTTGGCATTTGGCGCAGTCGGGTATGGTTGGACGGTCTTATTGCATATTCGTATTCCCGATTGGTCGTTTAGGTGAGTTTATGCTTCATTGATGCTATTTATGCTTTCATGTATCGAGCGGTGCTATTTGATGTGTTTCTTGTCTGTGATGGCTGCAGGACGTCGAGGCGGAGTCGTGGCGAGGCACGGGGTGACCGGACTAGACACGGGCGGTGTCGAGGTTAGAACGGTCGGATGTGTCGAAGACGGCGGAGACTCGAGGTAGCTGCGAGGCTTGAACGGCAAGAAAGGATGAAGCTTCCCGGAAGGTGCAGGAGGGGCGTTTTGGAGAATACGCAAAGCTGCACTAAAGGAAGTGGGTTATGGATAAAGCACTAGAGTTGTTGAGGCTTAGTGGGTAAAGAGAGAGGCAAATTCATTAGTGAGAGACTATAAATAGGGGAGTGTCTCCTGCATGTAGTCCAAGTCTTTTGGAGTTTGTTTTGCTTTCTCTTTAGTGAGTGAGAGTTGTTAGAGAGCACAGAGAGTTGTCCCCTTCGTGTATATGAGTTCTTGAGGGACAGGGACTTGGGTTCTTGATTTCTCTAAGCATGTATGGGGTTGTAGGGATGGTATGAGCTGATACTCTATGTAATTATGCATCTCTCTTCCTCATTATCAATCCAAGATGGTTTTGTTTGAGTTTGATTGAGTCCTAGGCTCTCTGTTACTTATTTTTCCTTCGATGCCTTCTATGTGTGATTTTTGACTTTTGAGAGACAATGTGGAGGTGTCCCCATGTTTGTGATGAGTCATTGATACTTGGTTTGGAAAGATTGAGTTTGATTTTAGTGTTTCCTGCTAAGTCATAGCCTTAAAATTGTTCGGAATCGCTTTCTATGCAAAGTCGTAGCTTCTGGCCGTGGTCGTAGGCTTTTACGACCACTTTGGTCGTGGTCAGAAGTCTCCCGACTCATTTACGACTACGTTGGCCGTGGTCGAAGGCCAGTACGACCACGTTGGCCGTGGTCGAAGGCCAGCACGACCACGTTGGCCGTGGTCGAAGCGCGTTACGACCACATTGGCCATTGTCTGTAGTCACGGGTCGAGACTTCGACCACTGTGGTCGGTAGTCGGCAGAACTCGACTTCGACCATGTGGGAAGTCGAAGCGAATTCGACCACATTGTGAAGCGGTCGTATGCGGTCGGCTGCGGGCGTAGGACAGTTGGCAGTGGTCAGATGTGCTCTCAAGCGCTCGGGTGTGGTTGGAAAGGGTCTCGACCACTGTAAAACTCGTTGTACGTGGTCGGAAGGTGTTACGATCATGTGCTAAACGGTCGGAAGTCCCCGGGAGGGTTGAACGTGGTCGTAGACATCTAGTAACCGGTCGTATGACCTCCAGGATCGGTCGTTTCACCTAAGAATCGGTCGTATCAACTCCTGGGCTAGTCGTCTTGACATGGAGAGAGATCGTAGGTCATGTGCATGAATATTTAAGTGATTTTGACCGGTCGTAATGGGTCTACGACTTTGTGGAACATGGTTTGGTTTCTGTTTTGCTTATGCAAATGTTTATACACAATGTTTTGTGCGGTGCTATGAATGTATGCTTGTCTCTGATGGTTTGCAGGACTTGGAGACTAGTTGTGGAGAGGCATGGATGGCCAAGACTAGGCACGGGCGGTGCTGAGGTCAAGAGTGGTCGGGAGATGCCGAAGACGACGAGGTCTGCCAGGTGGTTGCAAGACTTGAGCGACAAGGGAGGAGGAAGCTTCCGGGAAGGCAGTAGGATGGCATTTTGGAGAAATGCGGAAAGCTGCAAAGGGAAGCTGTGTCTCTGCGAAAGCTCTGGAGTGGTTGGCGCTAACGGGCAAAGTAGTGGAGCCGTCGGGAGTAACAGGTAAAGCACTGGAGCTCGTCCTCGCTAGTGGGTAAAGAGAATGGTAAAACTCGGTGTTAGGTGGGGGTTTACGGGTTCCCCCCGGTAGCCGAAGGCTATAAATAGAGAGGGTAGAGCTCAGGTGCTCGGTGAGGTTGTTCCTGAGTCACTCTGAGTTTTTCATTTCTATTTGTGTGAGTTGTCTCTGGGTAGAGCACGGTTGCTCTTGTACCTCCGATGGAGTGGCTGTAGAAACCTCCATGATCAATCATTCATCTCTCTTCCTCAATATTGATTTCTGTTGTTATGAGATGTTTTTTATTGTTTTGTTTGCGTTCTGTTTTAAGAGCTTGCTCCTCATGTTATATTTTTCTCTCATATCTTCTGTGTGAGTCCGTTTTTGCTTTGGTGTGCTTCTTGTTGCTCAGAACTGAGAATTTGTTTCAAGACCACTTGGCCAGTACATTCTCGAGAGCAAAGGTCATTTCAGAGAAGTCTGCTTTGCCATGGTCTTACGCCTCAAAGTGCTCTGTTGTTGTGCTCGAGCGTGTCACTCTAGTCGACCATAGAAAAGACTTTGGATTTCCTTGATTGTTTCGCTTCCAGAGGTCTGTTTCCTTGAGTGCCTCTGGTTTCAGGAACAAAAGACCAGAGAGTCTCAAGTTACTCGAAAATCTAGCAAACGAGTTCTTCTCTATTCTTGTTTCGACCACGCAGTATTCTCTGTTTAAGTTCTTTTGTCGGTTCGGGCAAAGGTTTTGACCACATGGTATTCAACCACCAGTTGGCTTACGACCACGTGTGTTCGACCTGAGAAGCCAATTCTTTCGATTGATTTGTTGTGTGGGTACAGGGGGAGTTTTTGAAGGCACCATTCACCCCCCCCCCCCTCTGTTGCCATTTCGGTCCTACAATTGGTATCAGAGCGAGGTTAGCTCTAATCAATAGATATTAACCGGTCTCAAGAGCCATGGCGACGGAGAAGTACTCCACCAAACCGCCCATTTTCGGTGGCATCGATTACCCTTTCTGGAAGAGCCGAATGGAGACATAAATCCAGGCTCAGGGGTACTCCATCTGGCGAAAGGTGAATGTGCGATATGTTGTTCCTGCCGATAAGAACATCAACGTGGTGAACACGCCCGATGTTGAGGCAAATGCAAAGGCAAGGAACATCATTATCCAGGGCTTGAGCAGAAGCGAATTCGATCGCATCTCTCACCTGTCGTTCGCCTACGATATCTGGGTGACCCTCGACGCATACCATGATGGCACCACCCATATCAAGACGGCTCGACAGGACCAGTTCAAGCGAGAATATAACAAATTCGAGATGCTTGCTGGTGAGTCCCTCGATGAGTGCTTTGCGCGCTTCCACAAGATTTTGAGCAACCTCCGAGCGGTCGGTCTCACATACCCCGACTCGGACAACGCTCGTCAGATGCTCGCGGCACTTGATCTGCGTGTTTGGGAGATGAAAGTGACCACCATCAAGGACACGACAGACCTCTCGACCTTGACACTTGACGCGCTGTACTCGCGCCTCAAGACTCACGAGATTGATGTTGTCTCTCGTAGGTCGAAGTCATAGTCGATGGCTTTGGTCACTGATCCCACGTTGGCTTCTGGTTCCTCTTCTTCTGATTCTCTTTGCGGATTCTCCCTTGCTGCTCTCTGTGACATAACTGATGATCAGTTAGAGCATCTTGCGGATGAGCAGCTGGCCCTCCTTGCTTGAAGATTCTCCCATGCTTACAAGGGGAGGAGGGACAGAAAGAGAGGAGGACCGGTGATTTGCTTCGAGTGTGGTGGCCACAACCACATTCGGGCAAACTGCCCCAAGCTGGAGAAAGGCAAGAACGACTACGGCGGTTCGGGCAAGAACGACTACGCCGACAAGAACCGCAACAAGAAGCCTCCAGCTCCTGCACAAGGCAAGAAGAAGTTCCGCAACTTTGGCAAAGCCAAGAAGCTCTTCCACCGCGTCCTCACCACTGTAACATCGTAAAAATTTAAATCTGAAATATGGAGTTTTTAAAACTTTTATTTGCATTTTACTGGCGTTTGAACTTTTGTTCAAAATAGTAGTTGGGTTTTCTGAGTTTTGTGCTGAACAAATAATAACTGGGAAATAATTTTCAAAACACCAAATAGCAATCATGACAAAATAATAATAATAAAATACAAAATAAGTTAAAATGGGGTTTAACCTCTGATAACTTAAGTTCGATTAAATTCATTACGTCAAAGCCAAACTTAAAGACTAGAGGAAAGAAAATAGCTGGAAATAATACCCAAGTACAGACAATAGTAAAGTCAATAAAAGATATGGGAATAATCTAATACAATGAATTGTTAATTCTAAACTAATTCTAAGTAGCACTTAAATCCAAACTAAAATTTAAAAATGTAAACTCGACCCGAGGATCAAAATAATTTTAAAATAAAATTAGAACAATATTTAAATCACCATTCAAATGATTTAAGTTGAGCTTTGATTTCACATTAAAATCTAAATTTAGATATTGAATTTAGCAAAATTCCAAACTTTAGATTGATGGGCATTTCTCCTCCCTTTCTCTCTATGCCATGTGGGCCAGCCATTTTCTCTTTTCCCTTCCCTCTCTTTCCCCCTTCCTTCTTCCACTGCCGAATGGGCCTGACCCCGTGCCGCTCCCTTCTTTCTTTTCTTGCTCCCATTTTCCTCCTCTGGCTGTGTTAACTCCACGTCGCTCTCCCCTGTGCGCCGTCGCCCCCCTGCGTCATTGTCGTCCTGCCCCTCCATGTTCCCTCGTCACCGCACGTCGCTGCCCTCGTGGAGCTCGCGTCACGCCTGGTCGCCATCACCGCACAGCGCCCATGTCTCGCGCGCGTCGCCGTCCACTGGCGCCATACCGCCGCCCACGCCATGCCTCGCCCTCGGTCGTCGACCACAGTGGCGCCCCAGCACCCTTCGCCGCTATAAGTAGCCCTGGACTCCTACCCTTTGCCTTCCCCCTGTCTTCTCCTGCGCACGGGCGACGCCGCCGCCTACGCCTCCACGCCACCCCGGCCGCTCCGGCGTGCTCCGGCCAAGTGCACCGTGCCAATTCGCGCCTCTACCCTCCCTCATCCTTCCACTGCGAGGAATTGCCCCAAGAACCGCCGTGCTCGCCGGAATCAACTCCTTTCCCACCGCCGGCCAAAAACCGCCGCCAGCGCGCCGCTCCCTGCCCGGCGGATCCCTTCTCGATTCCTTGGGATGGGAGCACCACCTCGGCGTCCCGACGCCATCCCAACCACCGGCCGAAGCTACCGCTGCCCGTGCGTCGCCGGCGCCGTGCGCATGCCCACGCCGCGATGGAGCTCCGCCGCCAGCTCGCCTCCGGCCCCCTCCGGTCGCCCAGCCCACTCAGGTAGGTTCCGGGGACCTCGCCGGTGCTCATGCGCCCGCTGCCCCCTTCCCTCTCCTCCCTGGCCGCCGGCGCCTCCTTCCCGCCCCGCGCCGCCGCCCGCCCGCCTCGCTGCCGCTCCAGCCACCATTCCACCACCGCTGGCTTCCCCGAGCAATGAGCAACCTGTTTTGCAGGTCTCCGGCGCCTCTCCGGTAGCTTCCTGCCGGCAACGCCGCACGGCTCTGCCTCCGCCTCCGTTCCCTTGTTTCCCCTGTTTCCTTCTTCTCAGTTCAGCCGAAAGTCATTCCGTTCTGTGTGCCTCACTCTTCTGACGTATGGGCCCAACTAGAGGATGGCTTAGCTGATGTATAGGTATATCTCTGTATCCCCTTACTTTATTTCCAAAGCTTGAATTTTTATCTAGGATTTTCTCAAGTGAGCAAGGTGATAAAATGTGATGGAGATGAGGGATTAATTGCAAAATGATAAAGGAGGCTTGCAATTCCAAACTTATCTTCAATAAATTTCAGGATAGTAAAAAGTAACAAAATAACATATAAATCCTCATGTACGATTAAAATATATATATACACACACACACACACATACATGATCTGCTTTTAGATGGCAAATAATCAACATGGATCCAAGGGATATTGATGTTGAAAATCACACATGTGAAACTAAGTAAAAGATTCTCTCTTATAAATCAGAGGTATTGGTAAAAGATGACTCTGGTTAAATTATCCGAAATTTCATAAAAGATATTAGATATCATGATAGCTATAAAAATAATAGTAATAAGGGTTTGAATTAAAAATTGTACCACCTTTAGTCAAAAAGGGTGTCCTTAAGTAGAAATGTCATGTTAGAAAAATATGTTTATGTGGCAATAGTAATAAAGTAGCCCTTTAGGTAATCGGGTGATTAGAAGTAAGCTGCCTAATGTAGTTACGTAAATAGTAGTTATCATTAGCGTGCCATCGACAAATAAATTTTAGTGTTAGATTTTGCTAAATAGCAAATCTTGAAATATAACGTTATAAAACAAGCCTTGCTAGATAAGTAAATAAAGCTGAGTCTAATAATAATAACAAAGGTATGGACAAAGTGATAATGGTGCCACCAAATAAACCTCAACGTTAGATTTAGTAAATAATACTGTCAAGCATGATTGAGTATAGCAAGCTACGACCCGTATAAATAGATCCTAATTCAAAATTAAACTAAGCCTAGTAATAACTGAAGATACATAAAATGTTGAGCCATAAAATGCTATAAAACCGGACTCCAATATTTATTTGGTAAACTAAAAATTATATACATCTCTATATGTAACGTATGCCTTGAAGATTAACGCTCGACAAAAATAAAGCTCAGCTAAAAACTTGTACACCGAATCATAGGTCTAACCTAGCTCATGGAACTTCCTTGATAAATATAAAAATAATAAAAAGAAGTTATCAAATAAAATAGAGTAAGCCATAGTATTCAATGGCCGGCTCAACCTAGTCCTCCCCAAATCTAAAGCAAGATAATCTCGTTAATATTTCTATGTCATAAACCATCCTTCATTGAATGCCCTGCTAGCAATCATCGCTAGTTCGGCCCCGACAATACTCCGTGTCCAATTAACCTCGTCTCCAATCACCTATTTAATCATAATAAAAATTAATCAAGTTCAATTGGGTTTATTTGGATCTATTTGGATCTTTTGAGTTATTTGCTTTTATTTGGATTCAGTCGCTTATCACGTAGTTAGAAACGGGAGCCTTGAAGATTCAGTGGATCGAGTGAGATCAAGATCGAGGTGAAGATGCAGACCAACGATAAGAAAGCATTGTGTGAGCTCAAGACCGCGGTAAACCACGCAAGGCGAGTCAATACTTTGATCATGTTGAACCTACATTTTCTACAAATTACTTTTGTTTAAATTATCAAATTGCATGCTGTTATTTTATATGCAAATGCATGTTTAATTTAGAATTCTAGTTAAATGCCTATTATCTAACTTGATTAATATTGTCCCTCCTTTGGAATATTTGAACATGAGAACCTTGTCACCCTAGCAAAATTATAATAGTAACCTTTCGAAAATAAGTCCGTAATTATATGCCATGCTTAGTATTGTTTAGATACTCATGGGCGCGAGAGCGCCCAAGCATCACTTTTAATCATGAGAAAAGTTGGTTGGGCAGTCATGGTGGTAATGACTGGTGTATGTTGGATATGGTTATTTTATACTCCCAAAAATCTCAAATTGCTTATTTGTCTGGGCGGATGGTTTGGGGGTATGGTGCTGGGTGCACGAGAGTGTGGTTTGTGGTAGCACCGCCCAGATAACCCTAAGGACCGAATCTTGTCATGACCTCCTGTGTAAAACAAGTACAACCACAAGTCTGTAAAGTACAACTTGGCCTAGTAAATTTACCGGACCCCGAAAGTCATCATCATCGGTGGAGGAGAAGTGGTGGTGCAAGTAGCGATTCTGGGTGACGGCTTGAATGGGACACTCTTTGTGAGTGAAGTTCCTCTGCGGCGTGCTAGCAGTACGGGGAGTCAGCTGCTAGGCGCATAGGAGGGGAACATCCCGCACAACGTATGGGACCCACCGCAAGTGGGAGTGGCCCATAGGGTGAGATGATGGACGGGGCGAGGTACTTTGAACGGTTACTGTGATGGCTTGCTCAACCACACGTCCATGGAATCGTGTGGGGCAACGAGCGAACTGTCTCTTGTGGGTAAAGTGTGCAAACTCTGCAGAGTCAAAACTATTCGAATAGCCGTGCCCACGGTCAAGGGCGGACATGGGAACTTAACCAGATATAGTTCTATTTCAAAAACTTTGTGGGTGGAACTGGAAAAAAATGGAGGGCAGCGGAAAGCCCTGATTTGAGTTGTCCTGGGTGTCGTCCCAGTGGTAAGTTAAGCGGCTATAACGCTGAAAGATGTTATGCGGTGTGATGCCATATGTATGGAAAAATTATGGTGATATTAGGCATATGGTGTGATGCCATATGTATGGAAAATCATGTTAATAATCCTTGAACATTATGTTTTGTTCCAAAGCTGCTAGGTCTCAGGAAATTTTATGTATTGTATTTCAAATAGTGGCATTTCTATTCCTACAAAATAAAATATGGAAAGAATAAGCAGGGTCGTGAGTAAAGGAAATAGATGTTTGTAGTGTACACATAAAGGTATTGGTAGATTCATGTCGATCATAAATAGGAAATGATAGTGTGGGTTCTGGGAGGAATAAATTAGTGGAGTCTAGCTGAATAGATAGGCTAAATAGATGATCTAATTGAATTTTCAGGAACTTGGAGGATTAATACAAGTATTGGATTATAGTTCTTGATTAGTGATTTACTTGGTGGGAGGATACTAGTGGATTGTAGAATTAATCAATGATATTATTGGTGGATATATAATGGTGAATCGTAGACTTGATCAATGATATTCTTGGTGGATATATAATATTGAATCGTAGGCTTGATCAATGATATTCTTGGTGGATTTGAATCAATAATAAAAAGGATTGGATTGTTAGAAAATCTTGATGAGAATGTTCGGGGATTAATTAGGTGATGTCATTAGCTATTTGGAGTTTTAGGCAATAATTGATCGGTGGATTATCTAAATAATGTCACTCGCTGTTTGGAGATTAGATAGCAATCAATATAAAATGTGTGTAGTCGCTGATCATTTAAATGATGTCACTCGTTGTTTGGAGTTTTAGAAAGCACTCAATAAAGGAAGTGTAATTTTGGTGGATTAAGTCAATTATGGCAATCGCTGTTGGGAGTCTTAGACAGCAGTTAATAAAGAGCGTGAGTCTTTGTTGGATTAAGTCAATGATGTCGTTTGCGGTGAGGAGTCTTTAGGTCACAAAAATAACAATATGATATAATAATAGAAATGCTACTAAACGCGTTTTATGGCAAATAAAATAACCCGAGCCTCTCCTTTGTTTAGCCATGCATACTATTTATTTGCATTCTGTGTATTGGCTCGCGGAGCACGGGGTCGGAGTGCTCACGCTCGCTTTTGCGACAAAATACAGAATCAGGAATCAAATCACCTCGCCTCAGCAACAAGATTGGACAAGCTGGCAGAGAAGATGAAGATGTCAAGGGTTGGGTCGCGCACCTCCAGTTGGCTGCTTGTGGGCATGTCCTGAAGGTTCCATCTGTGTGCTTCGTTTCCGCTGCTGCATCTTATTGATTTCGGCCAAAACGGCCCGTGAGTAAGTTTACTATTATATTTACGCTTTCCGCATGATATGTACTTTGATATTCAGAACTGTAATCTGTGAGCACTATCTACTGATCCAGGGAATAGTGCGGTGGAATTACAGACGATTCTAGATTATATAATCTGGGCTCCTACAACCGCCTTCGACGACCTCGACCTCAGCGAGGTGGAGGGATGGAGCGACGACGACGGGACGGGTGACCAAGAGCCCAAGGATGGCGGCGACGACTTCTCCGGCATGTGCTTCATGGCCCTCGAGGGCGAACTGAGCGACAACGAGCTGTACTACGACTCGGACGAGGTATGCCCCACCTTCGACCATCTCAATCATGCTTTTCTTAAGTTAGGTGGTTTTCATGCTAGAGCTAGGGCTAGGTGTACTGAGTTAGAGAAGGAAGTAGATAGACTATCACGGGAGCTTACTTCACTTACATCTGCTCCCTTCCGTGATGATTGTGATACATGTTGTGCTCTGTTGGGTGACATGGAGAAACTAAGGACCTCGCATGATAGTGTGTCCTCCGAGCTTGATATTGTTAAGGTGGAGAATGTTAGTCTGATTGCTGAGTTAGAGTTGAGTAGGATGGCTGTTACCCTACTTACTACTGATGAGACTACTTCTCCCACCTCATGTGAGGTTAAGGACATTGCTGCTAGAGGACCTTATGCCATGCTCCTTGATCTGCCCGAGTCTTGTGAAAATTGCAATAACTTGAAGATGAACTTAAAACGGGCAGATCATAAAATTGCTGAACTACAAGCTTCTTTACTTGAGCCGATTGATTCATGCTTGAACTGTCCTAAGTTAACTGCTGAACTTGAAGTTGTCTCCAAACAGTTTCAAGATATGATTGATCATGATAGGAAGTTGGCTCAGCTTGCTTCTAAGGACCCTGTAAGCTCACCATGCATTAATTGTAACAAACTAAAATCTGACTTGATTGCATTGGATGAGAAATGTGTGAAGCTAACTAAGGACCTTCTAGAGAAGCCACATTGTGCTTGTAATGTGATTGTGGAGAAGGGGGAGAAGCCCCAGGGTAAGGTTGAGACGCTTAGCAACGTGAACCAACTAGCTAGCAGTAGGACTGTCCCTTCAGAGTTGGTTGTGCGTGCACAAGCTATTCTTCCCTCTGCTGTTGGTTCTTCTTTTGCTCCCTTACCTTCTGCTGTCTCTTCTTCCCCCTGCTCTTCTTGCACCTCTCTCTTTCGGGAGTGTCAATACCTTATGAACACTCTCGAGAGATTTGTAGGAGGCAAGAAGAAGCTCAATCTTATTCTAGACCAATCTAAGATCTGCAGATTTAATCAAGGTCTAGGATATAATTTTTATGAGGACATGAGGAAGCATCCACCTGCCATGCTCAGACCCATAGCACCAGGTGTGATCGAGACTAAGCCCAGGACCGAGAAAGTCCAATTTAAGTCAGCGGGCTATGTCCAGGGGATTTCTGACAGTAAGGTGATTCCACCTACTGCTTCAGCCTCTCAAAAGGTGAAGCCTCCCCGTGCTGCTTCTACCTCTCAGAAGGTGAAGTATCACTGCACCTTCTGTCAGAAGGATGGACACACAGTCGATCGATGCTTCAGGCGCGCCAAGATCGCGCGTAGAGACCGTGTTGAGTCTCTCGGGCGTATTCAGGGTCGGCCCCAGACCTTGAGTGCACCTAAGACCAACACGACGTCTAGGACTGTTGAGTCTGTGTTTGGTCAGTATCGAGGACTCGGTTTTACTGAGTTTTCTGGTTTTCATCCTCGATATGCTCCTGGTCGTGACTTCCGCCGTCTTGAGGGTAGATCTCGTTTTCCCCCATCGAGATAGCTACCCGCGGCGTGTTTAGCATGTTGCAGATGCTCCGACTCGCTCCCTCGTAGCAATTGGACCTAATAACAGCTCCAGGTCTGCTCATAGACCTTCTGCCTTGAGTGACAGAGAGCGTAGGGTAGATAGAGGTCAGTCGTGCTTGACTACTTCATCTGCTCGACGTGTTACTCAGTATTGGGTGCCAAATTCACTGTTGATTTACCCCCAGTACTGAGACTTTACTCTCTTGTTGACTTAGGTTCACCGGGCAAGGAAGGGAAAGGTTTGGCTCGTCGACTCCGGGTGTTCACGACACATGACCGGAGATTCTTGTTGGTTTTCCTCCCTAGCCCGTGCTCCAGGTGATGAGAAGATCAGCTTTGGAGATGCTTCATCTGGGCGCATCATCGCCAAAGGTACTGTGCGCGTGAATGATTCCTTCATTTTGAAAGTTGTTGCCTTGGTTAGTAAGCTGCAGTATAATTTTCTTTCTGTTTCTCAGCTTACCGATGACGGTTTCGAGGGGAGCTTTAAGAAAAATGCTTGTAAAATTCTTGATTCTTCGGGTAGTCTGGTTTGCGGGATTTCTCGTTTTGGGAGGATCTTTCGTGCTGATTTTTCTGAGTCTTCTGGTGATCCTATCAGGAGTTTAGTTGATTCTGAGTCTCGAGACCTCTCATTCTGGCATCGGAGACTTGGTCACATCGGATTTGACCATTTGACCCAAGTTAGCGGCCACGATCTCATTCGTGGTTTACCGAAACTCAAGATGGTCAAAGATCTAGTTTGTGCACCTTGCCGGCAAGGCAAGATGGTTGCCGCTTCTCACCCTCCGGTCACGATTACTATGACCGATGCACCGGGACAGCTGCTCCACATGGACACAGTTGGACCAGCTCGAGTGCAGTCAGCAGGAGGGAAGTGGTATGTTCTTGTCGTGGTCGATGACTATTCGAGGTTTTCTTGGGTGTTTTTCTTAGCCTTGAAGCATGAGACATTTACCCATTTTCGAGGTCTTTTCAGTAGGCTTTCTGTTGAGCTCCCGGGTGCCTTACGAGCGATCTGCAGTGACAATGGCACGGAGTTCAAGAATTTCTACTTCGAGAGATTCTGTGGTGAGACAGGTGTAGAGCATCAGTTCTCCTCTCCGCACGTGCCACAACAAAATGGCGTCGTGGAGAGAAAGAACCGTACCTTGGTCGAGATGGCCAGGATGATGCTTGATGAGTACTCTACACCACAGAAGTTTTGGGCTGAGGCTATAGCCACCGCGTGCCATGTCTCAAATCGAGTTTTTCTTCGGGCACACTTGCACCGCACTTCTTATGAGTTGAGATAGGGGCGAAAGTCCAGCGTCTCTCATTTTCGTGTGTTTGGTTGCAAGTGCTTTATTTTGAAGTCCGGGAACCTAGACAAGTTCAAGTCACATTCTT
The DNA here is from genome assembly GCA_017311315.1 of Dendrocalamus latiflorus. Taxonomy (NCBI): domain Eukaryota; kingdom Viridiplantae; phylum Streptophyta; class Magnoliopsida; order Poales; family Poaceae; genus Dendrocalamus; species Dendrocalamus latiflorus. The sequence goes on from CM029675.1 coordinate 7,876,010, forward strand.
GTGATGGGATCTTCCTAGGTTACTCGACTTCTTCGCGGGCTTATAGGATCTGAAACTGCGAGTCTAGCAAAATTGTAGAAACCTGTGAGGTGACCTTTGACGAGGCCAGTCCGGGGACTAGGCCAGATATCTCAGGTTCTTTAGAGCAGTCCGAGACCATCTTTGTAGATGATGAGGATAATGGATATGAAGGTTATCTACCCGATCCAGTCCCTCATCCACCCCTTGAGGTGCCTTCCTCCACCGCACCTCGAGGTGATCAGTCCTTGCCTTCTACTTCTTCTGGAGCTAGTGGCTCTGTTCCTACCTCGTCAGTTCACGAGATAGAGGCCACTTCTTCATCTCATCCTGGACTTCCTAGACACATTCAAAAAGACCATCCTTCTGAGCAGATTATTGGAGACCTGTTTGAGCGAGTCACTCGTTCAAAATATGGCTTGTCTCAATTCTGTCTCCATTCTGCCTTTGTTGCCTCCTTTGAGCCCAAGGACATTTGACATGGCCTGCATCATCCTTGGATATCTCTAGTTAGACTTTGCTTATTGATGACTTGACATGCTCATAAAATGCAGTACATTTCAGATCGTCATCTATGTGCTCTAGCTAGGATATACATATCTTGTCATGATCTAGATAGCCTTTTATTGAGTTATGGCTTGGTGTAGTTCATTATGGTCATTATGGATAATTCTCATGGCTCTAAAATCCTTAGAATAAACAAACTTCAGCCTTTTTCATCCATTGACTTGTCATATTCTCTCTTTTGCATCCTTGGTGTGTTTATTGCCAAAAGGGGGAGAATAGCGAAGAAAAAGTCTTTTGGGAGCTTTCTAGAGTTTTAAAAACAAAAAAAAATTTGCTCTTTCTTGTGTAGCTCTAGTGCTCTTCTGTCGACATGGTCATGAGGCTCATTTGCTCTTTTCGTTGGACCATGTTTGACTTCTTTCTTGCATTTCAAACTCAACTTCATGCTTTTTCTGGGTTTGTCAATATACTCATCAAGGGGGAGATTGAGAGACCATGTGGAGGTGTCCCAATGTTTGTGATGAGTCATTGACTCTTGGTTTGGAAAGATTGAGTTTGATTTGAGTGTTTCCTGCTAAGTTGTAGCCTTAAAATTGTTCGGAATCGCTTTCTGTGCAAAGTCGTAGCTTCTGGCCATGGTCGTAGGCTTTTACGACCACTTTGGTCGTGGTCGGAAGTCTCCCGACTCATTTACGACCACGTTGGCCGTGGTCGAAGGCCAGTACGACCACGTTGGCCGTGGTCGAAGCGCGTTACGACCACATTGGCCATTGTCTGTAGTCGCGGGTCGAGACTTCGACAACTGTGGTCGGTAGTCGGCAGAACTCGACTTCGACCACGTGGGAAGTCGAAGCGAATTCGACCACATTGTGAAGCGGTCGTATGCGGTCGGCTGCGGGCGTAGGACAGTTGGCCGTGGTCGGATGTGCTCTCAAGAGCCCGGGTGTGGTCGGAAAGGGTCTCGACCACTGTAAAACTCGTTGTACGTGGTCGGAAGGTGTTTCGATCATGCGCTAAACGGTCGGAAGTCCCCGGGAGGGTTGAACGTGGTCGTAGATATCTAGTAACCGGTCGTATGACCTCCAGGATCGGTCGTTTCACCTGAGAATCGGCCGTATCAACTTCTGGGCTAGTCGTCTTGACATGGAGAGCGGTCGTAGGTCATGTGCATGAATATTTAAGTGATTTTGACCGGTCGTAATGAGTGTACGACTTTGTGGAACATGGTTTGTTTTCTGTTTTTCTTATGCAAATGTTTATACACAATGTTTTGTGCGGTGCTATGAATGTTTGCTTGTCTGTGATGGTTTGCAGGACTTGGAGACTAGTTGTGGAGAGGCATGGATGGCCAAGACTAGGCACGGGCGGTGCTGAGGTCAAGAGTGGTCGGGAGATGCCGAAGACGACGAGGTCTGCCAGGTGGTTCCAAGACTTGAGCGACAAGGGAGGAGGAAGCTTCCGGGAAGGCAGTAGGATGGCATTTTGGAGAAATGCGGAAAGCTGCAAAAGGAAGCTGTGTCTCTACGAAAGCTCTGGAGTGGTTGGCGCTAACGGGCAAAGCAGTGGAGCCGCCGGGAGTAACGGGTAAAGCACTGGAGCTCGTCCTCGCTAGTGGGTAAAGAGAATGGTAAAACCCGGTGTTAGGTGGGGTTTGCGGGTTCCCCCCCGGTAGCAGAAGGCTATAAATAGAGAGGGTAGAGCTCAGGTGCTCGGTGAGGTTGTTCCTGAGTCACTCTGAGTTTTTCATTTCTATTTGTGTGAGTTGTCTCTGGGTAGAGCATGGTTGCTCTTGTACCTCCGATGGAGTGGCTGTAGAAACCTCCATGATCAATCATTCATCTCTCTTCCTCAATATTGATTTCTGTTGTTATGAGATGATTTTGATTGTTTTGTTTGCGATCTGTTTTAAGAGCTTGCTCCTCATGTTATATTTTTCTCTCATCTCTTCTGTGTGAGTCTGTTTTTGCTTTGGTGTGCTTCTTGTTGCTCAGAACTGAGAATTTGTTTCAAGACCACTTGGCCAGTACATTCTCGAGAGCAAAGGTCATTTCAGAGAAGTCTGCCTTGCCATGGTCTTGCGCCTCAAAGTGCTCTGTTGTTGTGCTCGAGCGTGTCACTCTAGTCGACCATAGCAAAGACTTTGGATTTTCTTGATTGTTTCGCTTCCAGAGGTCTGTTTCCTTCAGTGCCTCTGGTTTCAGGAACAAAAGACCAGAGAGTCTCAAGTTACTCGAAAATCTAGCAAACGAGTTCTTCTCTGTTCTTGTTTCGACCACGTAGTATTCTCTGTTTAAGTTATTTTGTCGGTTCGGGCAAATGTTTTGACCACATGGTATTCAACCACCAGTTGGCTTACGACCACGTGTGTTCGACCTGAGAAGCCAATTCTTTCGATTGATTTGTTGTGTGGGTACAGGGGGAGTTTTTGAAGGCACCATTCACCCCCCCCCCCTCTGTTGCCATTTCGGTCCTACACTTTTTGAGATTTGAGTTGTTTCTTGCTGGGAATACCCAAAATGGGTTGCTCTATGTTGGGATGATGCCTCAAGATCATTTGATCAGTTAGAATCCCAAGAGCTCATTTTTGATTCCAGATTTTGTTTCTTGAGCTCCTCTGTTCTTACTTTCATTTCTAGGGTTTCGGTGAGAATCTTGATTCCCCTCATGAGATGGCATGAAACTTGGTGTCTAAAGTCCAGAGGCTATTAAATAGCTATTTCCAAAGTTTCATGGCCAAAGGATCAAAGATTGGGGAGTAATTTGGGTTTTGGCTCAGCTCTTGCAAGATTTCAGATTTTTACCATAATCTGAAATTCTTGTTCTTAAGGTTGACTTCTTTGTTTTCTAGAGCCCCCTTACTATTTAGTTTGTTGCTGAGTTGCTCTGGGGTGAAAAGTTTGGGCGCAAAACCCTCAATTCCGTAGTCTTTGAAGATCTGAATTTTTGCCCGAAGTTCAGATTTCTTAGTTTGCTCTCGGGTTGCCTGGACCAGGGGAGCGGTCAGACCGGAGGTGTAAGACTGGTCAGACCGGCTCATCATGGGCGGTCAGACCGGCCCTATATGGGCGGTCAGACTGGCGGCCAGAGAGCGGTCTGACCGGCCTATATAAGGCGGTCTGACCGGCCCCCCTATTCAACCTGTGTTGCTTGCTATTGTTGATGAGTTTTGCCCCTTTTGGCTTCCCTGTTTGCAGTGCTGATTTCCTCTAAGTGCTCAGGTTTCCAGAGAGAATTTCTCACCTTCTTCTTCATAGCAATGGTTGCTATTGGAGAAAGATTAAGGTGTGTACTTGTAGGGGGATTTTTAAAAGAGCGACATTCATCCCCCCTCTGTCGCCATTTCGGTCCAACAAAACCCTCCTGCACATGCACCTCCTTTTATAGCCCCATGTTACTGGGTTTACAACCATCTTTACCCATTAACACTAACAAACTCTGCACTTTACCCATTAACTCGAAACCAAACCCGCTTCCTTTTGCGCAGCCCTACGTAATTACCACAACGCCACCCCTGCACCTTCCAGGAAGCTTCCTCATTTCTTGCCGTCCAAGCCTCGCAACCACCTCGAGTCCTCGTCGTCTTCGGCACATCTCGACCGCTCCGACCTCAGCACCGCCTGCGCCTAGCCCGGTCATCCCGTGCCTCGCCACGACTCCGTCTCAAAGTCCTGCAGCCATCACACACAAGAAACAAATCACATAGCACCGCTCGACGTAATATAATCAACATTTGCATTAGCGAGAATTCTTAAGAACAAAATAGCCCAAACCGGTCGACAAGAAAAATAAGCGTCCAAGCACTTCGACCAAGTTCGACCAGGTTCGACCGAAACCGACTGCACCACGCAACGACATGGCACGAACCACACAAATCAAACTCAAACTTTTCGGAACAAGCGTCAATTACTCATCACACACACGGGTCACCTCCACATGGTCTCTCATAAGGCGAGCTCGTTTCAAAAAGGTTTTACTTTGTTTGATAAAGAACTTATGATATTACATAACGAGAGTTTGTTGCGTTTATTATTATGTACCGAGATTTATGATGAAGATCATGCAATACGTAAGGCTACACATATGGTAAAACTGAGGACAGTTTTCTATCAAGAAGGGGAGGATGATGTGACCACGTCACCAACACATACGACCATAGTGCCCAATATCAAGATTGAACTAAAGGTGTATTCCTTTCTTTAGTTTCAACATATTTTAAATGAGAATACGATGCTACCTAATGATGAAAATATATATTTTTGTAGCACCACATCACTTTTGCACCAATTCAAGCAAGATTTCAAATTGGACATGTTTTGGAATCCAATTTGGCCTCCAGATCAGTTCGGATTGAGCCTGACAGCCCAACTTCCAATGTGCATAACTTTCACATACGGAGTCCGTTTGAGGTCCACAGCACCCTTACCCAACAAGGTAAGAGTGTGCATGGGTAAGGGTGCGCATCGTACTATGGCAATGTACGATGCTGTACCGGTACAGTCGCAGCTATAAGCAGCTACATCCACAATACAAATACGGTCGTGGCTATAAGCGGCGACATCCACAATGCAAATGTCATAACATGTTATGAATGATATGATAATCATAAACCTCAATAATTTAACCACGAAGGTCAACAACCTAATCATCACGAATACTTCCTCATAACCCACCTGTGTCTTATTAAGCACAATACTAATGTTTCATAAGATCATTACCACATAACCCACATTCGGTTCACCAAGATCATAATCCATTGATCTATAGGGACTTCTACCCCATAGACCACAACATAATCATCAAGAATGCTACCACCACAAATATTCACTAAGAATACTACCACCTTGACCACAATATGCTCGTAAAGTATTCTACCCTAAAACTATATTGGTTCATCAAGAACAATTCCACATACCCACAATTAAACCATCAAGATCATAAACAATTGAATCCTTAAAATACTACCACATGGACCACATCAAGGAAGCATGTAACAACGACATAGCACCTCAAATTAAGAAAATTAATTAATGTGAAAGTAGAATAATTAACGAGTTAAACAGTAGCATAATCGCTACGTTTACTTGCCTCTACCGTTGAAGCGAAGCAATCACGTGCGTTCAGGAGCAAAACCACCTGTGCAAAAGTACCTCTCAGCACAATTCAATAGTAATGAAAATGCGTCTTAAGAAGTAAAGATATCGCTAAACCCCTTTTGGCTGGCTGGCCCACCCCTCCGGACAGTCCAAAATATCCAAATTAATTGTTTTAATTTTTTTTTTAATTTTGGACAATTATGCAATTTAATTTTCACCTCCCGCGATTTACCTAAAAAAATCAGGAAACTCCGTGATTATTTTAGAAACCTACGCCGAATAACGTTCAGGATATTACATTCTCCCCACCTAAAAAGGATTCGTCCTCGAATCTAACTCCTCAACCCACGAGACAAAAGAACAATCAAGGAAAGAACAACCAAAGGATAGAGCATCCCAAGGATAGAACATCCCAAGGGAACAACAACTACGGGTTCTCACCCGCCTCGAAGAACTCGGGTTCTTCTTCTACATTTGAACTTCAAGCTCCCATGTCACCTCCCGCTCGGACTGATTCGTCAAGAGGGCCTCCACATACCTGGTGGCCCTCTTCTTCATGACCAACTTCGACGAGTCCACGACACGCGCCAGTCAACATCGAGCACCCGCAACTCTTCTACTGGCTCTGAGCGGCCAACAGATCCTACCGTTCTCACAAAATTCCCTGCCACAACTATCAAGCCACTATCTAATACCATCCTCCTTCTTAAAACATTTTCCTCTATATATTATAAACGGGATAATACATTGTACCCATTTTAAAGAATTCGACCATAGATTCCACTCATAACATTTTACTCGAAGCACAAACAATAACTTTTACAAATGGAACCCAACCAAAAGAAGAATAAAGGATTCTCAAGCAACACACTAGCAACCAGCTTTCCTCCAAAGGACCATGATCCAAATCAAAGAATTCACCACAAAACGTTTTACACTCTCCAAATAGACATTTGGAGAATCCACACCACATAAGCCAAGAGTGAAAATCACTCGATAGACCAAAACAATCATTTTCTTTTCCTAACTGGAAAAGACTACGCCTCAACATAAAACAACTCAATTTGCAGATGACCTTTGCCATAAACACACAGTTTAAACAAGAATCAAGAAAGCATATTACTGCTCGAGGTATCATTAATTTCCCAATCCATTCCCTTTCAAAATTTAACTTTCTTGAACCAAGGATTTCCAAATCATCGCCCAACACACCAACTCATTTATCTTAAGTGGGCAACTTCGACAATGCGCTCAAACTGAGTACATCATCCACACCCTTGTAGAGAGACTCTACTGACTCCACAAAACACATTCTAGCCAAGACCTCGACCAATGGAATTACTTTGACAGATAATTCCTAAAACACCTCAATCCCTTAAGGATAACAACTCGAAATTCATATCACACCACACATACTCATTTACTGCACCTCAAGGATGCTATCCCGATCATCACACTATTTGGATTCCACTCTGATCCACTATTCCCACACAGAGACGCTGAGCCTCTAAGGTTCTAGCATAACAAAAGGTAAAGCTCAGACTCAGTTTTCAAGACTCCTACAACAACTCCCCGTATAAAGATAGGGAAATCCTCATGTGAAAATCCAACTATTTCACAATTTACACACACACAATTGTTAACATCAACAAATTATTTAGCTCCAAAACAAACATTCTATTTAAATCAAATCCTTCCCAAGGATTATCTTACGAAAACAATATTTCATCCAATGTACTATAAACATTGTGATATTTATGGCTTCCACAAAAAAACATCTACCAGACCACCACTATACAGTTGCCATCACGCAACAAAGAAAACCTCACAACTCAAATCAGTTACCCTTTTCTTAGAAGAAGAGGTAAGAAGAAATAAATTCTAGCACACAGAAAATTGCTATCATTCACAGTAACCATAAGACCAAGAGAAGAAAAAAATAAATAGCAATGAGGCTGGAAAACACAAAACGAGATCATCCGTACCTCAAATACTTCTAGTACACTTTTCTTTTAACAAGAAATAATTAATTTTGTTTATTACCGCATCCCGCCAGTTCCAACAAAAGAGGCTTGAGACCACAACACAAGGTTTAGCAAAAAAAATACTAAAAACGTTCAACATGTCGCTTTACTCAAAGCAATCTCGGCTACTACACAAGTCATAAGGTCCAAAAAGATCCCAACCACAAATCTCAAATCCTTTAAGTCAATTAGTATCATGGAACTAACAAATTCCTTTATTTAAAAAAAACATCAACACCATAATCACAACTACATGCTATCAATTGTATTAACAACAAGATAAAATACTCTTTGCAAGAATCATCATATCCTCTTACTCCTTCATATTTTTCCAAAAGGAACACCATAAATCACTTCATCATATTCTTATTATCTAAGTAAGATTCCAACTACTTAATCTAGGAAAACCTAGTGCATAAGCCACCATAATAAAACAGAGCTCTTAAACAAGATGATACTAGAACATGACAATCTCACAAAATATGGTAGTATAAATCTCTTATTAGATTTCATACATTCAATTCTTATTGATGCTCAACTCTAATTTAGCACAAATCGATTGCACTCTAGTCATTACTGGCAATAATTGATTATTATTTTGTCATAATAGCATTCATGATCCTAACTCTGTTTTGCAATCATAAAAACAATCATGAGCATAGATTCAATATCCCACCTTACGTTCAAAAATTTAGAACGAAATAGCTTTAAACTTCAATAATACTAGCTTTATAAGACAAGATTCCACAAGTCAATACATCAACCTTCATCTATTTCTTTATACATGTGTCAATAATTTAACATGGCATAAGTTACATGAATTTAGCAGTTGTACATGCTCAATAAGTATGTAAGGAGAGGACATATTAAAGGTTAATATTACCAAGGCAATATTCTAACACCTTCTAACTTAACCATCTCGAATGGTCAGATTAATTATTTAAGATCAATCAATCCAATCTACACGGCAAGTTGGGAATTTAAACAACCACAATAATGAAACCAAAATTTTTTTATATTCCTCTATAACTGCACGAGTTCTAAACATGTATTCACAAATTCTTAGCCACAATTCTTCAAGAAACTACAATAGGACAAAATCATATTAATCAACTTCACTTCTAAGGATGTTGGTAGAAATTATTTATGCACCACGCTAGCATCTCAACTTGATAATTCACAACTTATCAATTATTTACATAATTGCACCTCCTACTTAGACACAACAAAACATCACAAAGGGTTTTAACACTTCCTTTTAGAAAAGAGAGGAATCAAACCTCAACACTCAAAATAACCCAAAAAAATGCATAGAGCCACAGCTTCCACAAGTTAACGAACTTCCAACATAAAGCTTTGATTTTTTTTAAAAAAATGTCAAACGAATAAATGAGCCATGTTTTTCAATAAGAAAGATAGAAACAACAATGAAATATCCATCTCACAAAATAACACTACTCACGAGCAACAAAAGCAATTCATCACTAAAAAAGAAACAATATTTGTCTCAAGGACAATTAAAGGCCTACTGGCACCCAACAACTGCAATGAACCGCTAACTCAATAGAAATTTATTAACCGCAATACGCCAAGAATTGGCCAAAATCAACTCAAGGAAGATAACAACTTTTCTAAAGAAACTCACTCACAACATCTGCAACTAAGTTACCCGAGGTAACTACATCACTATCCCCATACCGCGAACAGTGGTATAAACTAGCAATGCCAAGGCAGCAACTACAACCTCTACATCTTATCATTGACTATCCTCACTCATAACAGTCATAGAAGCAAATCTTAATCATACAAGATCATCTCATTACGTAAATCATCAATACAACATGTCAAAAGCATAAATGCAATGCTTGACCCATCCCATCCTACTATTCACCAGTGTGTCAATTTAATAATTTAATTACCACAGACCTAACGCCCTCTCTGATACCAACTGTAACACCCCAGGACCCGCATTACCCTGGGATGCCACTAAACCACGCTACAAGCTAGCCAATTTACTTTACAAGGTAACATAAACTGGCAACAATTTCTAAATCATGTTAAGCTAAGCGGAAGCATACTAAAACAAAGGTAAAGGAACACTACTAATTCAAGAACAATCGCTAATAACTTTAACCAATGAAAGCGAACCACAACCTAACTTTAATAATTAAAAGTGATCGGCAATAAGAGATAAAAATGAATAACTGGAGACTGCACTTATTTATTACAGTATGAAACATGATATGGTGTGTGTTAGTGATGTGCCACACTACCCGTCCCATGCATGCTTGAGAATCACCTGAAAGGGGGGAAAACAAGAGTGAGATAAAAATCTCAACAAGCAAACTATTTAACAGGCTAGTTAAACTACAACAGTTTAATCATCAACATTTATTTTCCACAATGACCACGTATATATCCTCAACCTCAAATCACCACCAACGATGGTAAAACATTAGCAAATAAATATTGTTTGACTACTTTAAAACCTCAACCACTACCACTACCATAGCCAATAAAGCATTATCATGTTTTACCTCACTACTTTATTATTTCTCACATCCACAACTGCTATCAACAGTTACTACAAGAGAAAAGAATCTTATGCCACAATCACAACCCCTACCATACCACAAGGGACGAACTCCATTCCACGACCACAGCCACATTCCTCATACGACAAGTAACTCACATGAGCCAATTCCACATTACAACAATGAAGTTGTATTTGACTGCAAAATAAGTTCACCACAATACATTGCAAAGGTATGCAAATGATCTTTCCACAATGCAATGCGTATGAATGCGTATGATCCACTGCACCCTTACTCAACAAGGTAAGAGTGCGCATCGTACTACGGCAATGTACGATGCTGTACCAGTACAGTCGCGGCTATAAGCGGCGATATCCACAATGCAAATACGGTCGCTGCTATAAGCGGCGACATTCACAATGCAAATGTCATGACATATTATGAATGATATGGTAATCATAAACCTCAATAATTTAACCACGAAGGTCAACAACCTAATCATCATGAATACTTCCTCATAACCCACCTGTGTCTCATTAAGCACAATACCAATGTTTCATAAGACCATTACCACATAACCCACATTCGGTTCACCAAGATCATAATCCATTGATCTATAGGGACTTCTACCACATAGACCACAACATAATCATCAAGAATGCTACCACCACAACCACAAATATTCACTAAGAATACTACCACCTAGACCACAATCCCCACAACTATATTGGTTCATCAAGAACAATTCCACATATCCACATTAAGGAAGCATGTAATAATGACATAACACCTCAAATTAAGAAAATTAATTAACGTGAAAGTAAAATGATTAACGAGTTAAACAGTAGCACAACCGCTATGTTTACTTGCCTCTACTGTTGAAGCGAAGCAATCACGTGCGTTTAGCAGCAAAACCACCTGTCCAAAAGTACCTCTCAGCAAAATACAGCAGCAATGAAAATGCGTCTTAAAAAGTAAAGATATCGTTAAACCCCAAATCCCCACAACATCCTTCTTCGCTTAACAGTTCTACACTCTGCCCACTGCAGCAGCGCTGCTTAATTTTTTTGTATCTTTAATATTATGAAACCATTTACAAAGATAGATATATTTCTAGATTTCTCACTTAAATACCTTCACTTTTCATGTAGATCACTTATTTTTATTTTGTTACTACCAAGGTGTAACTAAACACGCAAAATAGAGGACGTTCTCTGTTCTGGCAGCCAGATTCTACCGCATCCCAACCACAGTGTAAGGCTCTAAAAATTATGATTTTTATACAGTAGTTAGATTACTGAATTTCCTACATTTTACTCAATTGTGACAAAAAACGTAAAAATCATCTACTACTCCTAAATCACACCTGAACAACAATATGCCCTAGTCTGCACCCCTAACAGAAAGCGAGGTTCCTGACCCTGCTACGCCCAAATCCCACGGCCAAAAATTCTGAAAAAAATAAAGTAGGTAGGTCTTGTCGTCCTCTACAATTGTCCTTTTGGGAAAACCCATAGGACACAATAGTTTCGTGGGTCTAAACTGCGCAAACAGTCACGCTGCGCGGATTGATCTACAGACGGACAATAGGAATTACCTAATCGGAGAATCTAATTGCTAATCCCCACCAATTCTTAGGCTAAGAACCCTAATTACAGCAAAATCAGAGGGATTTGGATGAGGGAGAGTTACCTAGGGTGATACGGGGTTACCTGAAATTGTACTAAGCAAAGAATACAACGTATATGCATGGTATATATTTGTCATCAACACTTCTTTTGCTTAGCATATCAAGAACATCTGAAGGCGTAGTAGATAAAAAGAAAAACACATATGCATGGTATATGTATGAATCAATTATTGTGTCATTCTTGTTGTTCCACAAAAACCAATTAATATAACAACAACCATAAGATGTATACATTGCAATATTGTCTTTCATATCATAGGGGATCCCCTTGGGATCACCCGTCTTCTTCTCCTTCTTCTTCCTCCTTCCTTTCTTCTCCTTCCCTCCCTTCTTCTTCCTTCCTTCTCGCTGTCTCCAAGCACCAAGGGACAGCATTGGGGGAGAGGTGGAGGCGCAGGGAGGAGATGGGGGTGGCGGCCAGGTGAGGAAAAACAAGAGAGAGGGACTAAGGGAGGGGGTTTATAAAGGAGGTGCTAGGGTTGGGAGGGGGGTACGGCCCCCCTTTGGGCTGGCTGGCCCAAAGTGGCTGGCCCACCCCTCCGGACAGCCCAAAATATCCAAATTAATTTTTTTAATTTTGGAAAATTTTGTAATTTAATTTTCACCTCCCACGATTTACCCAAAAAAATCGGGAAACTCCACTATTATTTTAGAAACCTACGCCGAATCGACGTTCAGGATATTACACGCCACCCAGCATGACGCGAAGTACGCGCGCCAAATGGCGCGCGTGCACGACCGCACCATGTACTCACGAGAGTTCCAGCCAAGAGATCTCGTCCTCAAGATGGCACTTCATGCGGACACGGTTGGCAAGCTGGAGTCCAAGTGGGAGGGTCCCTACATCGTCACTGTAACTCTGCAATGCGGAGCTTATCGCCTTGCAACACTGGAAGGACAGACCCTTCGCCACACATGGAATGCAGACATGCTGCGGCGATATTATGTATAAGGATGAAGGGATATCCGGAGCAAGGTTAGCAGCCTGCCTTGTGTAAATCGCTCGCCCGCGCAAACGGTAGTTCAATAAAGTCCACCATTTGCAAAACTTGTCTCATTCTGTGTAAAGACGCATGGAGACCCGCCTCCGCGCGCACTTTATTTAGTGTAAATAAGACGCGCGGAGGCACGCCCCCGCGCGCACTCTACGGAGTATAAATAAGACACGTGAAGGCACACCTCCGCACGCACTCTATGTAGTATAAACAAGACGCACGGAGGCACGCCTCCGCGCGCACTCTACAGAGTATAAACAAGACACGCAGAGGCACACCTCCGTGTGCACTCTACGGAGTATAAACAAGACGCGTGGAAGCATGCCTCCGCGCGCACTCTACAGAGTATAAACAAGACGCGCGGAGGCACGCCTCTGTGCGCGCTACGTGTATGATCGCATGCATATACTATTTAGCCATTGAGGCATCAAGCAGTGCATGCATACATGGATGCATATGGCTGTTGGTGTTCCTTACTCTGTCGTGGTCAAGGCTGCCGGTGTGAGGGATGGAGCCGTGGCTGGCGAAGCTCGGCGAGGTCTCCCCCCAGCGGTGGTTATCTCCAGTGCCTTTCCATACGTAGGTTTTGCGCTGTCCATGCCGCGAAGCCTAGCTCGGTGAAGGCATAGCCCACTTCGACACGAACGCACAACATCGCTCGTAGCGGAGACAGGCTAATGCGACACGAAGGTGTGCCTGGCGAGGTGTACCCCGCATGGAGTCTAGCGTGGACGAGCTGAAGGCGCACAGGCTGACCGCGCGGAGGCTGAAGGCGGCGTGCGTGTAGGCCGGTGTCATGGCGAAGCATAGTGGAGTTGAGCTCGATGGCGAACCTCCATGGCCAGAAGGATCGTGCCCCCAAGTCTACCAAGACATTTCCCTGCATGAACACCCCCAGCCGAGCGGAGATAACAGCAATACAGGGATGGGCGATTCGACTAGATCTACTCCATACACCATCTACAAAACATGGCGAAGTATACAGGCAAAACCCATACGACTAGATCTATTCAATACACCATCTACAAAACATGGCGAAGTATGCAGGCAAAGCCCATACGACTAGATCTATTTAATACACCATCTACAAAACATGGTGAAGTATGCAGGCAAAGCCCATATGACTAGATCTATTCAATACACCATCTACAAAACATGGCAAAGTATACAGGCAAAGCCCATACACCTCCATAATCAGGATGGTTAAATTTTTATCGAGCAAACTACTTATCTATCGCTGATGGCCCGCAAGATGGTACATATGCCACGAATGAAGCAGTATGCTCCCAGGAACAGAAAAGATCCACATAGCTGCCGCTGGGTTGTAGAGTCCCTCTCAAGTTGGTGGTTTTAAGAAGAAACAGAGAGGGAGATTGGCAAATGTTACAGTACGCACGATGGGATAAAGCAAGATAATGCTTTGAGCAAATCGACAGAAAAGATCTAAATCTTTAGCAGTCTGTTCCCTTTTCTTACCTTTTTGTTGAATGCTGGAGAAATCTCTTCCATACATACCTTCTTGTCGTCCCCACGGACGGCGCCATCAGGAACCGGGGGGGGGGGCTGGGATACTTTGGCACGTCAGCTCGTCCATCGAGACCTTTGCGCTTGCTGTCGAGGGAGTACTATTGTGGGGGTGGCCCAACCCCCCGTGACTAGGCCTTGCAACTGGTCTAATATGTAATAGGCCCAATAGTGTAGAGGAATATACCAATGTACCCTCATCCTTTGTAAGTACTAAGGAAAAGGATGGTGATTTCCCATCCTAACCCACTCATGTATATAAACCCCCAGGAGGGGCAGGAGGAGGGGGGTCCTCTCATTCTCACTCATCATCTCTCCCTGTGTTGGCTCGCCTCTCCTTCTACTAGTCCCCTTCTTTACTGTTTGGCCAAAAGACACAACAATATCCATTAACAAATACACAATTACAATCAATGTCAATCTTATCCCAAACAAAAAATCATTCTACACTGTGGAACTCTCCATCTGATTTTTTTGACTTTGGACACCAAAAAGTACGCGCACTCTCCTCGAATTTGTGCAAGGTCCGGCTGTTGCAATGCAGTTGTAGAGATGGGCGCAACCTATCGATAGGAATATCAATGTGCGTACATATATAACCTGATAAGTATGAAATAAATGTGGGAAGATTGACAAACCTTAGGATTAGTGATCTTCGAGGAATCGAGGAGTAGTTTCATACGGTGGCAAACGTAGAATCCACACGTGTTGCCCGGCGGCTGCTGTTGGCACTACAAAAAATAGAATATGTTAAGTCAAGAGGCATTACTACCAAGTGTTATATAGGATTAATTAATGTGTACTAGTGAATACCCGAAAATTTCAAACATGTTGCAAGGGCTTGGCCCTTTCCGTCGAGCCACGTGTCTCTGCAACGTACGTGGCGACCGACCTTCGTGATTCGAAAAAGTTAACTTAGTCATTCGGAAGGAAAGAAAGAGTACAATATAGTTATGTATGGAGAAAATGTACGTACGTATCGAGTAATCAGCCGATAACTGTGTAGTCGGTTTTGTTCTTACTTAGGGAATCAAAGTATATTGCCTTGTTCCATTTTGGTATAATTACAATTAAAATCCAATGGAACCGCTCATTATATGGCATAAGAACAAATTCCTTATCGCGGTGAGCCAGCAGTGTTGTTGTAATATACCTCTCGACGAAGGATGCATCCTCGCTGATGGTATCCATGGCGACCAATTGTGGGTCTAGGAAACCAATTGGTGATTTGGATGATCTAGCTTCAGTCACCATGTATCTATATATATACACAGAAAAGCAACAAATTATATATGACATATATCGGTATTACATTAATGGAGACTGTGATTGTACACACTTACAGCGTCCAGTATCGAACGAGTGAGGCGTCGAGAGCGTTGAGCGTCAAAAGATCAAATAAAATCCTCAAAGGTCACTGCGAAGACACAATCACGAACTTCGTGCTGTAAATGATCTGGTCTGAATTTGGCAGTGATACCTGAGCGCCGTTCTACCTTTGGCTTATTGGCCTGTTCCATATACCAAGCACGTAATCTCTGGCAACCAAGTCCCAGGGTTAGGAGGTGCTAGCTTTTCCGGGATGATCATCGGCTTGCCTAGCACGAATTTACGGGCCAATGGCAGGTACGGGATATCATCATCAGTCTTCTTTGGTTTGCCCCTACTGCCTCGGCTGTAGGTCGACTTCATGGTAATCAACTGTAAAGGTAGCACCAGTGCAAGTTGCTTCGTTGAGAATAGCACATGTGGAGATGGCGCCGGTGCAGGTAGTGGTGGTGTTGATAAGCATTGTGGAGATGGCACCAGTGCATGTAGCTCTATTTTAGACTGCCCTTATGGACCTGCCACCGGTGAAGAAGCCTCCAGGCAGATGTCGCTTTTGAGCCACTGGATGAATGTTCCTGTAATATCCTGATCGTCGATTCGGCGTAGGTTTCTAAAATAATCGTTGAGTTTCCCGATTTTCTGGTAATCGCGGGAGGTGAAAATTAAATTGCATAATTGTCCAAACTTAAAAAAATAAATTAAAACAACTAATTTGGATATTTTTGGGCTGTCCGGGGGTGGGCCAGCCAGCCCAAATGGGGCCCGTACCCCCTCCCAAACCCTAGCACCCCCTTTATAAACCCCCTCCCTTGCCCCTCACCCCTTTTTCCACCCCTGGCCGCACCCTTTCCCCCCTCCATCACCCCACAAGCTGCTGTCCATTGGTACCAAGGAGAAAAAGAAAGGGAAGAGAAGAAAGGGAATAGAAGGAAGGAGGGAAGGAGGAGAAGAAGAGGGTAGAAGAGGGATGATCCCAAGGGATCATTTAGGTAATTTTTCCTAATCCCAAACCCTCTATTTTATAGAGTAATTAGGGTTCTTGGCACGGAATTTGAAGGGAATTAATAGATTGATTGCCCGATTAGAGATTACCTGCTGTCTGCCTGTAGATTGATTCGCGCAGCGCGTCTGTTTGCGCGGTTTAGACCCATGAAACGATTTTTCCTGTGGATCTTCCCAAAAGTAAAATTGTAGAGTACTTCCAGACGCATCTTATGTATTTTTTCAGAATTTTTGGCTGTGGGATCTGGGTGTAGCAGGGTCGGGAATACCGTTGTCTGTCAGGGGAGCAGATTGGGACAGTCTGCTGTTCAACTGCGATTTAGGGGTAGTAAATGATTTTTTTGATTATGGTCACAATTGAAAAAATTATATGGAATTCAGTAATCTAGCTTCTATATAAACATTATATTTTTTGGACCCCTGTACTGTTGTTGGGACGCGTTTTAATCTTGCTGTCCAATCTGCCAGAACAGAGAACTTCCTCTGTTTTGTGCATTAAGTTACACCTAGCCATGATCAAAATAAAAATATGTGATCTACATGAAAAATGAAGGAATTTAAGTAAGGAATCCAGAGATATATCGTTTACTGTAAATGCATTAATATTTTTAAAGATACAAAAATATAAAGCAGTGCTGCTGCAGTGGGTAGATTGTTGAATCGTTGAGCGGAGAGGTGTATGTGTGGGTTCGGGATTCTAGCGATGCCTTTAATTTTTAAGTCGCATTTTGTATGCTGTAGCATTGTGCTGAGAGATACCTTGTGGACAGGTGGTTTTGCTCCTGAGCGCACATGACTACTTCGCTTCAACGGTTGAGGCAAGTAAACGTAGCGGATGTGCTACTATTTAACTCGTTAATTATTCTACCTTCACATTAATTAATTCTATTAATTGGTGATGTTATGTCTTCGTTACATGTTTCCTTAACGTGGTCTATATGGTAGTATTTTTATGAATTCAATTGCTTATGATCTTGATGGATTAATTGTGGATATGCGGGATTGTTTTTGGTGAATCTATATAGTTGTGGGGTAGAAACCTTTACGAGTATATTGTGGTCTAAGTGGTAGTATTCTCAGTGAATACTTGTGGTTGTGATGGTAGCAATTATTGATCAATTGATATGTTGGATAATTTGCTCGTAATCATGTGGAAATTTGTTTAGTGTGCTATTGCGGAATATGAAAACAAATATGTGGTGGATATGTGATTGTGGATATGTTGTGAGCATGTTGATGCTCCTTTGAGGTTGGAATTCATGTGGTTTATGATTATCATATCATTCATATCATATCATGACATTTGCATATGTGGATGTCGCCACACCTAGCCGCGACCGTACCGGTACAGCATCGTATATTGCCGTAATACGATGCACCTCTTCTCCCGCTGGGAAAGAGTGATGTGGAGCATAGCATGAAAGCATTCATATGCATTGCATTGTGGAAAGATCATTTGCATACTTATGCAATGTATTGTGGTGAAGTTATTTTGGTGGAATATACAACTTCATAGATGTAATGTGGAATTGGCTCATATGAGCTACTTGTGGTATGAGGAATGTGGTTGTGGTCGTGGAATGGGGTTCGTCCCTTGTGTATGGTAACGGTTGTGATTGTGGCATGAGATTATTTTCTCTTGTAGTAATTGTTGGTAGCAGTTGTGGATGTGAGAAATAATAAAGTATTGAAGTAAAACATACATATGCTTTATTGTCTTTGGTAGTGGTAGTGGTTTTAAAGTAGTCAAATAAGATTTATTTGTTAATGCTTTACCGTCGTTGATGTGATTTGAGGTTGAGGATATAAATATTGTTATTTGTGGAAGATTAAATGTTGATGGTTAAACTATTGTAGTTTAATTAGCCTGTTAAACAGTTTACTTGATGAGATTTTATCTCACCCTTGTTTCCCCCTCCCTACAGGTAGACTTTGAGCATGCATGGGAAGGGTAGAGCGGCACCACACAGATGCACGTGAATCATATTTTTATGCTGTAATAAAGTTGAAAAGATTCTAGCCCTTTGCATAGCTTTGTTTACATCAACTTAATAATGTTAAATTTGTGAACTATGTGTTAGATTAAAATGTTGGAGGATGTTTTAAACATTTAATTGTTATCACTATCCTGTTATTCCTTAGTTGTTTATGCTTCCGCTTATACTATCTTGTTTAGTAATTGTTGCCAGTTTAATTTATCTTGTAAATTGGCTAGTTGTGGAGTGATTTTAGTGGCATCCCAGGGTAATGTGGGTCATGGGGTGTTGCACGCTCTTGAAGTTCTTTCATGCTTTGCACGCTGCTAGCAAGGCATGTCGTTGCACGGAGTCATGGTGTTCATCTGAGATCTCGGACGATGCAAATATTTCTGTCAGCAGCTCACGTTTCCGAGTCTCAATCATGGTCTTCCACGAATTGAATGTGATCACAATTCATTCTCGTGCAACTATTCTGATCATTCTTCGAAATGCACATGCTACTCGGCGAGGAAGGAGAGGGTTCCCAAATCCATCGACCTCTGTGATGGTAAATTGGCCCTTAGGCTTTTTCGATAGTCCTCTTCCTTGGCGTTTTGATTTTGGAGCGGACTCATCCGGCGATGATGTTGAAGAATGTGCAGATGACATGTTGGCTTTCTCATATATGAAAAGCGCAATGTAGCATATATATATATATATATATATATATATATATATATATATATATATATATATATATATATCTCAATATGAAAATGACATGGAATTACATGAAAGTACATATAATTCCAGCATAATAGAATATAGCCCAAGTAAGACAAATCGGATATAAAGATGACTTCTTCAAGATATAAACAAGTGGAAATATTAAGCCAGCTAAATAACATATCATGTAATAGTCTAAAACCAGCATATATTAAGATTTGAGACATAGATCATTGAAGTAACATGCTGCCATCAAAAATAGCTAGACATAAAAGACTAAAATTAGCATGTTAGAGTGGTTTTAGTTGCTCTTAGATGTAGTGTTACACAAGATTTTAATCTTGGCCGTCCCACTACTACGGTCTTATACTTTCATTGATTGAATATGTCAAATGTGAATCAAACCTTGAGCTCTAAGAAATTCAGTTAGATACTACTTTCAGCCAGCAGTAAGGCCACAGGAAAAGATCACTGAAAATAGCTCTACAACATGAACTTTCGGTTGATGTTGAAGAGCTATTTTCATGAACATTAAAAGATCTCCGTGAACATGAAAAAGCCACAGCAATAAGGCTAACAGATTATAAGCAAATGAACAAGTGAACACAGACTTCACAGAATTCTGACTACTCTAGCAAAACCGAAAGGATTACTAATGTAGAGCTCAAGATTTGTGATCCAATCTCAGTATAAGACCAGTTACTTCATAGAGCATATGACAATTCCCACAAGCATCTCTTTTCACAATAACCAGCTAGTAACAGCAGATCACAAAATGAACAAAGAAAATATATAGAAATGCTAGTCTCATATAAATCTTAACATATATGACCACAATGAGCATAAGTTCAGCAAATTGAATTATTTTTAGAGCTCTCAGAAGGCTAGTTGCACAAGATTTAATCTTAGCCATCTCTGCCATGATAAATCTAATCTTAATTATATATGACAGTTATAGATTAGACCTTGAGCTCAATTTAAACTTTCTATTTAACAAACTCTAACAGATCATAAAATAGCTTTCTGTTCAAAGCCAATCAAACACCCCAAAACAATCTAACACAGGATGATAGGACAATCTTTCATCCAACCACAGAGACTGCTAGAGAACTAACAGGATGACAGGGTTCGGTAATGGTGAGAAGAGACCAAAAAATTGTTGTGAATAGCGCTTCAATCTATTATGAGGCCAAAAGGCCAATATATATACATGTACAAGGTGTGACAAATATGCAGAAAACCCCTCATACAATAGGGTAAATACTGTTGGTGATATGCCCTAGAGGCAACATGGAGATGCTGAATATATCATATACTATGTTTATGATACATTGCTTTGTTTCTTGAAATAGACATTATCATTATTGATCAATGAGTATGTGACTTATTCATGAGACTCTTAATGCCAAAATGTTGCTATTTCTAAATGATCCCTGATTATATATCATATGAGGAACAAATATGATTCAAAGATCAGCATATGTATTGATTGATGATCATGTCTCATGGATCATGGTATGGAGATACCAAATCAATAATATGGACATGTGTTAGTGAACATATGTTGGATAGACCCGCCATGAGACACTGCAGAGATTCCATGTGTCATCAGTTGGTCTCAAGTAGTGTTTATGTGGAATCCTTAGACTTGAGATCATCATGGTTCCCAACATGCGTAGTAGCTTATTTTGGGACTACTAAACACTACTCCGTAACTGGGTAGTCATAAAAGTAGTCTTTGGGTTTGCCATGAAACATGTAGTGGGATGTGAATGATCAAGATAGAATTTACCCCTCCTTATGGGAGAGATATCTCTGGGCCCCTCGATGTAATGGATTATGAAAGTGCATGGCCATGCCAAGGTGATTGAGGAGTCAATCACGAGTTTATAATCCATCATGGAATTGAGAGAGTGATTGAGCTATTAAGAGGATGACACAGGTCTCACCTTGAGCTCAATCTATATCATGAGGCAAAGGGATTCGTACATGAGAACATTACAGGTTCAGCCGATATGATCTTTACGTATACTTTGGGGTTAATATGCCTTACTAGAGGCCGCTATTAACAGGGTAACCGGAAAGGCGTTTCCGGGTCATGACCAAGTATACGTGAACCTACAGGGTCGCACACTTAACGGGTTGGAACACCAATTCGAATGTGATTCGGATGTGGGCTCAATTCGGATAGAGATCCGGATAGACTCCTACTGGGCCTCAATCCACGAGGCCCAAGTGAGGAGGTCTATATATATGGAGGCGAGGGGCTGAGGGATGCATGCTTCCTTTAATCCCGAGCCAAACCCTAGCCGCCACCTCCCGAGCCAAACCCTAGCCGCTCGCGAGTGCTGGTACACTCGCGATCGGCGTTCCAGCCCCGGACGTGTGGATACCGGTGGAGGCGCTGCTCGTTGCGGCGTTGATCGGCATCAACAATCTACAGATTGGATCTGCTTATGGTGTGGTTGATCGCGTGGAGGAGACGATCTGTTCGGGACAATCGGCTACTTCCACTACTACCTCGACGCGCGTGGCTGGATCGGCTTCTCCAACTCTTCTTCCGCTGCACTGCGCGTCTAGTGGTAACGATCCATGATCCCTCCTTATCATGTTATCCTGGTGTGCGCGGTAGAAAAAGTTTTGTTTTTGCTATCGTAGCCTACGCGCATTCCTTCAAATACACAGCTATGTATACACATCTAACACCCCCCCTCAAACTTATGGTGGATCAACAACATGAAGTTTGGAGAGATGAAAACTGTGCTGGGCCCTAGTTTGTGCCTTTGTGAAAAAATCTGCCAACTGAAGCTCGGAAGGCACATACTGAAGAGCAACAACCTGGTCCTGCACCTGTGTCCTCTTGTAGGAAGCATCAACACCAATATATTTTGTAAGCTCGTGCTTCACCGGATCTTTAGCAATGCTAATAGCACCGGTACTGTCAGACAAAAGAGGAGTGGATGCAGAAACAGAAACACCAAAATCCTCAAGTAACCACCGTAGCCATGTAACCTCCGTAGTCAACAAAGCCATAGCTCGCAACTCAGCCTCCGCACTCGAACGAGAAACTGCTGTCTGCTTCTTAGTCTTCCAAGCAATGAGAGAACCACCAAGAAAAACATAATAAGTAGAGAGAGACCGGCGATCAGAGGGATCACTAGCCCAGGTGGCATCAGAATATGCTTGGAGCTGTAAAGAACTAGAGCGAGGGAAAAAGAGACGACGAGAGATAGTTCCACGAAGATATCGTAGAACACGAAGAAGATGACTATAGTGGAGCTGAGTGGGAGCAGAAACAAACTGACTCAAGATATGCACAGGGTACGAAATGTTAGGACGAGTGACACCAAGATAAACAAGGCTCCCAACAAGATGACGATAGCGAGTAGGATCAGTAAGAGGCTCACCATCAGTAGGACGAAGATGAACATTAAGCTCCATGGGAGTCTCAGCGGTGTGCTGATCAGTAAGAGAGGCACGATCAAGAAGATCCTGGATATACTTTTCTTGGGACAGATAGAAACCCTCAGGAGTAGAAATAACCTCAATCCCAAGAAAGTAGCGAAGAGGACCCAGATCAGACATAAGAAACTGCTCATGAAGACGCTCCTTGACAAAAGTGATATACTGAGAATCATCTCCAGTAATGATCATATCATGAACGTACAAAAGGAGAAGCGTCTGGCCACGAGATGAAGTGTGGATGAAAAGAGCAGGATCATGAGCACTGCCCGAGAAACCAGCTGCAGTGACAACAGAGGAGAAACCAGGCACGAGGAGCTTGCTTGAGGCCATAGAGAGATCGGCGAAGATGACAAACCATACCCTCAGGAACAGAATACCTAGGGGGTGGCTGCATGTAGACCTCCTCACGCAACTCACCATTGAGGAAGGCTGATGGACCATGTCGAGGTGACCACATGTTTATGATGAGTAATTGACAAGTTTGTGCAAAGATTGAGTTTGGTTTGAGTGATTTGTGCCAGGTCGGTATTTGGCGCAGTCGGGTATGGTTGGACGGTCTTATTGCATATTTGTCTTTCCGATTGGTCATTTAGGCGAGTTTATGCTTCTTTGATGTTATTTATGTTTTCATGTATCGAGCGGTGCTATTTGATGTGTTTCTTGTCTGTGATGGCTGCAGGACGTCGATATGGAGTCATGGTGAGGCACGGAGGACCGGACTAGGCGCAGGTGGTGCCGAGGTCAGAACGGTCGAGGTGTGCCGAAGACGGCAATGGCTCGAGGTAGCTGCGAGGCTTGCGAGGTAAGGAATGAGGAAGCTTCCCGGAAGGTGCAGTAGGGGCGTTTTGGGGAATACGCAAAGCTGCACTAAAGGAAGCGGATTATGGGTAAAGCATTGGAGTTGTTGTGGCTTAATGGGCAAAGCAAAATTCAAACCCATTAGTGAGAGACTATAAAAGGAGGGTGTCTCCTTGCATGGTCTTCATGGCTTTGGGAAAGGATTGAGACTTTTGCTTTGTGTCTTTAGTGGGTGAGAGTTGGTAGGAGAGGCAAAGATGTGTTGGAGGTGTGTCTCCTCTCTGTTGTCTTGATCGTAGTCTCCTCCCCACTAGTGTTCATGTGTTCTTGAGATAGAGAGGGAGAGGAGATGAGTTGAGCCACCATGTAATCATTCCTCTATATTCAATCATGTATGGGGACTCCTTTGTGATCTTTGTGTTTATAGAAATGAATACCTTCAAGAAATCTTTTGAGTTCTTGCTTCTCTGTTCAGTTTTCTCTTCGATGCTCTCTAGGCTTGATTCTTGACTTTTTGTGTTTTGGCTCGATTCTTGCTGGGGAGTGGCAAAATGGGTTGCTCTGTGATGGAATTGCATTTCTAGACCCTTTGGTTATCTAGTTCCAAGAGCAATTAGATCAATTTGCAATAATCATGTTTTTCTCTTTTCTGTGTTCATGCCTTCTCTGTTCTCCTTCTCTAGGTTTTGGTATCTTTTTCATTTTCCCTTGAACATCTATGCCCAGATTTTAGTCTCAGAATCCCAAGGTTATTCCCTAGTTAATCTCTCAGTTTCATGCTCAAAGGGTTAGAGATTAATTGGGAATTTGGATTTTTGGGCTGCTCTCTGTAAGTTTTCCTCTGTTC
Source organism: Dendrocalamus latiflorus (assembly GCA_017311315.1). Lineage (NCBI taxonomy): Eukaryota > Viridiplantae > Streptophyta > Magnoliopsida > Poales > Poaceae > Dendrocalamus > Dendrocalamus latiflorus. Next base: position 7,900,520 of record CM029675.1, read on the forward strand.
ATTCTCTGCTGATCAATTCTAGGGTTTGAGGTGGATTTTGTATTTCTTCATGAGATGCCCTAAGGTTTTGTCTCTTAAGTGTTAGGCCTATTGCTAATCTTTCTGCAAAGTTTCATAAGCATTAGTTCAAAGATTGGTGAGGAATCTGAATTTCAATCCTTCCCATGACTATTTTCAGTTTCTTGACCAAAATCTCAAATTCTTGATGTCCTGGTGATTACTCTCAAGATTTGGTATCTCTCTGGTATTTAGTCTTTGTTCTTAACCTTCTGGGTTGAATGGAATAGAAGAAAGATCAAAATTCCCAAGTTTGAGAAGAACTCAGTGTTTGCTGAAAAAGTTTCAGGCCGCTGTGCTTGAGGACCGGTCTGACCGGAGTTATAAGGGCGATCTGACCGGAGTTATAAGGGCGGTCTGACTGGAGTTATAAGGGCTGTCTGACCGGACTTATAAGGGCGGTCTGACCGGAGTTGTAAGGGTGGTCTGACCGGTGTTATAAGAAAGGTCTGACCTCCCTTTGAACTATGGTCAGACCGGCCCCTCTGGAAAATGTTGTTTGAGCTATTTTTCTTCGTTGCTTTTTTCTCGTGTGTGTTTAGGAGTTCCAAAAGACATGAGTATTCCTCTTCATAGTTTTTCATAGCTATTGGAAAGGAGACTCATTCGTGAATACTTTTGAGGGGTCGTTTTTAATTGAGCGCCATTCACCCCCCCTCTGTCGCCATTTCGGTCCAACAAAGGCATTCTTGACATCCAACTGAGAGATAGACCACTGTCGAACAGAGGCCATAGCAAGAAGAGTGCGAACGGTGGTCATGTGAGCGATAGGAGCAAAAGTCTCATCATAGTTACGACCATGCTCCTGCTGAAAACCACGCGCTACAAGACGAGCCTTGTAACGCTCAAAAGAACCATCATACACCCACTTGCATGTGATAGGAGTAACACGCGCAGGAAGAGGAACAAGATCCCACATGCCAGCACGCTCAAGGGCAGCGATCTCCTCCGCCATCGCATGCTGCCACTCCTGATGAACAACAACATCACGATAAGAAGTCGGTTCGGCAAGAGCAGCGGCAGCAAAACCAAAACGCTCAGGAGGTCGAATAGACTAGCGATCACGAAGAGCATAACGAGGAGTGGCCAAAGGAGATGACCTGTCAGAAGGGGAGGGCATAGCAGAAGGATCCTCAACTCGCGAGCGACGAGTATAGTAGAAAGGATAAGAAGGAACAAGATCAGGAGCAACCTCGGGAGAGGATGCCGATGGTGAAGAAGGGGCTGACTGAGAAGGAGGTACCGGAGAGACCAAAGGCTATGGTGGAGTGGTGACTACAGGACTGGAAGGAAAAGTCAGAAATGAAAATGGCTCAACAACAGATGCTGAAGTGGAGGAAGGAGACGGACGAGGATAGAAAGGACGAGACTCATCAAAAGTAACATCCTGAGAAATCCGCATCCGTCGGCCAACAGGATCCCAACAACGATATCCCTTGTGCTCAACACTATAGCCCAGAAAAACACACTCAACTAACTGAGCGGTCAGTTTGGTGCGCTCACGAGGTGCAAGAAGAACATAGCAGGAATAATCAGGAGTCTGGCCACAAAGACGCTCAATTGGAATCCCACCCTGCAGAGCAGAGGAGGGCTGAATGTTGATCAAGAAAGTGGCAGTAGAAACAGCCTCAGCCCAGAAATGTGGTGGAACAGCAGAAGCAATCATGAGAGCACGAGTTGTTTCAAGAAGATGACGATGCTTGCGTTCAGCCACACCATTCTGAGCATGAGCACCAGGACAAGAAAACTGAGAGAGAGTGCCCTGCTCAGCAAGAAAATCACAAAGGACTCTCGACAAGTACTCTCCAGCAGAATCACCGCGAAAAACGAATAGGAGAGTCAAACTGAGTGTGAATCATGGTGGCAAAGGTCTTGTAGATAGATAAAACCTCACTACGAGATAACATAAAGTAAATCCATGTATGTCGAGAAAATCATCAATAAAAATGATATAATATCGATGACCTCCTTTCGAAATAAAAGGAGCTGGTCCCCATACATCAGAATGAACAAGATCAAAAGAACGCTGAGACACTGACTCACTAGAAGGATAAGGGAGTGGAAATTGTTTGCCAAGCTTACAACCTTGACAATTTAGAGAAGCATCACCAAACACAGACCCTAAAAGACCTCGACTAAGTAATGAAGACATACGGGAACCACAAAGATGTCCTAAGCGATGATGCCACTGAGCAAACGATGCGGTGGTGGCTGCAGCAGCTGCAGAGGTAGAGGTGGAGGCGAGAAGACTGACTGGGGCAGCGGAAGGAAGTCAAAGCCAGTCAAGCTCCTAGAGCCGTTGGGAGTCACGGCGGCGAGGGCCAGTACCAACTAGAGTCCCCGTGCGACGATCCTGAACACAACAAGAATCAGAATCGAAAATACACGACAACCATGATCAGTGAGCTGGCCAGCAGATATGAGCTGCATGGTTATTTTTGGAACATGAGAAACAGCAGGAACATGAAAAGAGGAATTTGAAAGAGTGCCTTGTCCTGTGACAGAAAGAAAGGTACCATCTATTGTGTGGACAGTGATAGGAGCAGCTA